>CM061546.1:226386621-227698049 GCA_030864215.1 Capsicum pubescens
TGAGGCGAGTTCTACTTTATTTGAGTAGATTCAAAATCATTAGTTTAAGGATATGAGACTTTGCATCATTTGTGATCACGTGTTAAGCGGTGAGTCCAAGAGGGCTCCCATAAATTTTGAGGGTATTCTGAGATTTGATGGTCGTATTTGTGTTCTGAGAGTTGGATGATTTATTAAGTCAATTTTTGTGAGGCTCACAGCTCCAAATATTTCATTCACCTAGCTATAGCTAAGATGTATAGATATTTGAGGCAGCATTATTAGTGGAGTAGTATGAAGAGTAAAGTGGTGGACTATGTAGCTCAATGCCTATTTTGTTAGCAGGTGAAGGCCGAACATCAGAGACCTGGTGGCTTGATTCAACGGTTGTCCATTCCCAAGTGGAAGTGGGAGTGGAAAACTCTAGACTTTATTAGTAGTTTGCCTCACACCTCCCATGGTTTTTATGGTATTTGGGTCATTGTGCATTGGTTTACCAAATCGACACATTTCACTCCTATTAATATGTCATTCATTGCTGAGAGATTAGCCCAAATCTATGTTAGTGAGATTGTTAGTTTGCATGGCGTGCCTATATCTATCATTTTAGATTGGGCTCGGTGTTTACTTTTAGCTTCTAGATAGGTTTTCAGGAGGAGTTAGGTAATCAGGTGTATCTTAGAAAGCCCTCTACCATTACACCGACGGGCAGTCAGAGCGGTCTATTTAGATTCTCGAGGATAATCTTCGTGCTTATTCTATAAATTTTAGGGGTTATTGGGAACAACAATTAGCTTTGGCGTAGTTTACGTATAATAATAGCTACCATTCGAATATTGAGATGGGACCCATTGAGTCTTTAAATGGTAGGCAATGTCATTCTCTGATTGGGTGGTTTGATACCTTTGAGATTAGACCTTGTGGTGCTGATTTTCTTCAGGAGTCGTTGGTTAGAGTTAGGGTGATTCGAGATAGGTTTAAGGAATCTTAGAGTAGGAAAAAGGCTTATGCATATTGTAGATTTTGTTCCTTGAGATTTGAATTTTGTGACTAGATATTTCTTCTAGCATCGCCCATGAAGGATATGATGAGGTCCAGCAGATAAGACAAGATCAAACCAGATATATTAGACCTTTCAAGATCCTTCATACAGTTGGTGAGGTGGATTATGAGTTAGTTTTACCTCCAAATTTTGTTGAAGTCCATCTAATTTTCCATGTTTCTGTGTTGTGACAATACATTCTCGACTAGTCTCATGTGTTTTGATAGAACTCAGTTCATTTAGATGAGTGGTTGACATTCGTGGAAGAGCCTGTTTTCATGTTTGCCAGTGATGTTAAGTGGTTAGGCTTTAGAGAGATTCCAGTAGTTATGTTTCAGTGGAGACACCGCCCAATAGAGGAGACTACTTGGGAGATCGAGAGTAAGATGCGGGCCTAGTATCCTCACCTGTTTAATGTTTTAGGTACTTCCTAATCCTTTGCTTTCGAAGATGAAAGTTCTTTTAGTAGTGGATATTGTAATGACCCTCGAAGTCATTTTCTGTATTTTGGCCATTTTCACCATTTATAGCTTTCTTATTGAAAGAAAAGTTTTGGTAGAGACGGATATAAACATTGGCTAGGTAAGCCCAAGTCATTTATGACATTATGGAGCTGGCAGTTCGTTTTGTTTTTAGAGTCAATTTCTTATTTTAAAGGCAGTTCATTTTGTTTTTATAGCCAATTCCTTGTTTTTAAGGCAACTCATTTTGTTTTTTAGAGACAATTCCTTGTTTTGAAGTGTTCGCTGGTTAGAATTGGCTACTAAGCAAAAAAATTAGTCAAACAACCTCATATTCTAATTATAACAGTTCTAATAGCTCCAGAACGTTGATTTTTGGCTAGGTGGACCCTTGGTTCTTGTCCCAAGGCTTCAAGACTCATTCCCAGATATTGGCCAGAACAAAAGAAATGTTAGTTAGGTATGGACCTATTTTTTGATGAAATAACCTCAGATGGTATTTTCAACATCTCCATTTAGTCTGGAATGTTGAATTTGATTGGCTAGCATAGTTTGTTAGCGTATACGGGATTCTGAATAAATCCCTAGGGGTCGGTGTAGACTTGAAAAAATACCAAGTCTCTAGCTGGTTTTCTGCTTCAGTGGAAAGTTTGCCTCTATAGCGCAAGATGCATTAGCATTAGCTTTTTTTCTTTAGCAACCTTTCGAGATACACAGTTACCGCTTTGTCGGCACCTGGATTCCTTAACACTAATCGCTAAAGCGGCATAGTGCGCACTTTAGCGGCTCCTGGAGCTATATAAATTCTCAACTTTGCCTGATTTTCTTCCATTTTTCACTCAAATTCAAGAGTAAAAAACCAGAGAACATGTGGAAACATAATAGAGACATTGATAGGAGATTTTGGGGGTGTTTGTAAGCTTGGATTGCTTATTTCTTCTCCAAATTCTTGGAAACTTTTAGTCAATTTCTCATAATTTCCCAAAAATCGCAAGAATATTGATAGGTTTGGAGCTCAAAATTTACCCATTTTTAGGGTAATTGTTCTTTGAGCATAGAAGGAAGTGTTGTTGGTTTCAAAAGTGTGATTCCACAAGTGAGTCCCATATGGGATTTTTTCATAATTTTCAACTCGAAGCACAATAGTTGACACGATCGGACCCCTGTTACCCAACCCAACCACCTAGGTCCAGCCTTAGATGGGCTGAATTTTTAACATATAACAAGATAGCGTTATTATTCATATTCAAACTTTGGGATAGGGTAACAACAATGACCGACCAAACCGAGTCCAACCGAATCATACCAACCGCCAGACCATACCAAAACAAACCATAGACCATAAACCATAGGGAATACCAAAACATAATATGAAAATCAATCCCCAAACTATAACAGGATGGAACAACCAACAATATTGTTCAATAATGTAAGCCCACCATCTTATTCCAATGCCAAGGCCGACACCAATACCGATCCCGTCCATACAAACCCCCAGAAGTACCATAAAGCCTCTATCCAAAAGAGTAAACAAATCCGGTTGGGACATGACCCTAACCATGGCCAAAACTAATATCCAGTATAAAATAAAAATGTCTAAAGAAATCAATAACATGAAATAATGCCTTCCGAAAGGATGGAAGCACACCACTTCAGTCCAAATCTCAAAACTAAATCCGTGAGCTAAATGGGAGAAGTAGAATGGCCGATTCTTAGAGAGCGTGGGTATACAACCACAGTAGATGAGGTTAGAGAATGACCGCTAGCATGAATCTCAGGGTAAGGATAAAATAATGTCAGTTATAAAACCAAATAAAACCATAAATAATGCATACAACGATACAAATATATGTGTCGGGAAAAGGGATCAGGTTTAGCATGCACTTAAAACCTTAACCTGTACTGTGTAGCTTGGCCTTCCTAACCACCAATGGGAAATATCGGTTCAGCTACCCCTATTGAATAGGCCCCAGTTCATGTGGCCACACGTCTAGGGAATATCCTTTATTAGTTCTTGGTTACCTTCCTCCACGTGAGCCAAACTCCCCATAGATAACCTGCTAAGAGCATCAACAACCATATTAGCCTTACCTGGGGGTTAGTGAAGACTCACATCATAATCCTTGAGAAGCTCAAGCCACCTCCTTTGCCTGAGATTAAGCTCTTTCTAAGTGAATACATACTGAAGACTCTTGTGATCAGAAAAGATTTCCACGTGAACACCATACAAATAATTCCCCATGTTTTCAACTTAAATACAACCGCTAAAAACTCCAAATCACGAGTAGGATAATTCCTCTCGTGTACCTTAAACTGCCTGAAGCATAGGCAATCACCTTCCCATGCAACATCAAAACACAACCAACCCCTACCCTAGATGTATCACAATAAACCACAAACCCACCATTTCTCTCTGGCAAGGTCAAGATTAGAGTCGAAGTCAACTTATGCTTCAACTTCTTAAAACTCCATTCACAAGTATCCGACCAAGAAAACTTAACCTTCTTCTGACTCAACTTAGTTAAAGGAGCAGCTATTGAAGAAAATCTTTTCACAAATTGCCTATAATACCCGACCAAACTCAAAAAGCTCTAGATATCAGATGGAGTCATGGGCCTAGGCCACCTTTTCAACACAACAACCTTCTACGGATCTACTATGATCCATTCACTAGAAATAACATTACCCAAGAAGTTCACAACGTTCAACTAGAACTCACACATAGAGAATTTGGCATTCAACTGTTGTTCCTTTAGGGTCAGCAATACCACACGGTGGTGATTAGCATGATCCACCTCACTCTTTGAATAAACCAAAATGTCATCAAAAAACACATTGACGAAGAGATCCAAATACTGCGTTAACACCCTGTTCATCATGACCATAAATATTGTCAAAGCATTAGTAAACCTAAATGACATCACCAAGAACTAAAAATGCCCATACTGAGTATGAAAAACCATCTTAGGGATATCCACCGCCCTAATCTTAAGCTGATGGCACCTAGACCGAGGATCTATCATAGAAAAAATCTCGGCACCCTGTAGATCATCAAAAAAATCATCTATCTAGGGAATAGGATACTTGTTCTTGACTGTAACCTTGTTCAACTACCTATAGTTAGTGCACATCCGAAGGGAACCATCCTTCTTGCGCACAAACAACCTCGGTGCACCCCACGGAGAAATATTAGGACGAATAAACCCCTTTTCCAGAAGATCCTTAAGTTGCTCCTTGAGTTTCCTCAACACAGTTGGATCTATTCTAACCAGAGGAATAGAAATTGGATGAGTGTCTAGAAGTAAATCATACCAAACTCTATTTCCCTATCCGGAGGAACACCAAGAAAATTATCCAAAAACACCTGTGGAAACTCATTAACCACAGGAACCGATAACAAAGAAAGACCTTCTGAGTTAGAATTTTTAACCCAAATCAAATGATAAAGACATCCCTTAAAGATTAACCTATGAGATCTTAGATAAGATATAAAGGAATAATAAGTCCAACTGGGATTGGGGAACACCTCCTGTTACCCAACCCAACAACATATGTCCAGCCTTAGATGGGCTGAATTTGGAACATATAACAAGATAGTGTTATTGTTCTCATTAAGACTCTAGGATAGGGTCACATTAGTGACCGACCCAACCAAGTCCAACCATACCGCACCAACCACCCAACCATACCAAGAAAAACCATAGAACATAAACCAAAGGGAATACAAAAATATAATATGAAAATAAATCCCTAAAATATAATACAATGGAACAACCAACAATATCGTCCAATGATGTCAGCCCACCGGCTTATTTGAATGTCAACGCCGACACCAATACCGATCCCACCCATACCACCCTAGAAGTACCAAAAATCCTTTATGAAAATTAGTAAACAAATTTGGTTGGGACATGCCCCCAACCATGGCCAAAACCAATATACAAAATAAAAAAAGTGTCTAAAGAAATCCATAACATGAAATGATGCCTTCCAAAAGGATGGAAGCTCACTACATCAGTCTAAATGCCGATACAAAATTCGTGTGCTAAACAGATGGAGTAGAATGGCCAGTTCCTATATAGCATGGGTATATAACCGCCAGTAGACGGGGTTAACGAATGATCACTAGGATGAAACTCAGGGTAAGGATAAAATAATGTCAGTTATAGAACCAAGTAAAACCATCCATAATGCATACAATAATACATCGGAACGAGTTTAGCATTCAGTTAAAACCTTTACCTGGACTGTGTAGCTTAGCCATCTAACTACCTATGAGCAATATGGGTTCAACTCCCCTTACTGAAATGGCCCCATTATGTGTAGCTGTATCACCAGGGAATATCCCATGGGATGACTTGTACATCCCTACAATCTAAAATATGACACTCGTACATAGTCATAAAGACCACTTATATAAACAAATATGAGTTTCTGATTGGTCCCCCTGGGACTGTCACCTTTCACGGCTTAGCTATACACCCCGCCATTAATTCCCAATTAAAACCCTGTCCAAACAATACATTTACCATTTATTAACCAAGGAAAATATTGGTGGTATCGTCATACCACCCCTTACTTGTAAGTAATATCCGTAGCTAAACTATTTCGGTTAAAAGGACTTTAGGTTCCCTCTCCATATACCATACTAAATCCACTTGGAAGACTTTCGTGTTCTCCATGAGCATAACTATTTAGCCTTTAGCATTTTCAAACCATTTATAAATCATTTATCTAGTTTAAAACATGTAAGACTTCTATCAAAAGAAGTCAATGCAATGAATATATCTTTAAAAGCATTTCATCAAACACCTTGGGGGCATAATACAACCAAAATCAATTTCAAAGACCATTAAACTATTACCATGCAATCCAAATGTCCAAAACCACCACTAATGTATATAAAACATAATTAAAACCATAGGAAATCATAATCAATAATTAAATATCAAAACCCCCAATAATAGTTAAAAAACCATAATTATGAAATAGTAAAAACCATAAAATCAATCATATGAACCATGCCTTTAGTTGAAATTACAATGAGGAAAGATAATCATGCTGTAAACCAAAGAATTGATGAAAATAAATCACCAAAGCAAATCCATTAGGTTAAACCCTAACCTTCTTGCCCAAAAAGCTCTTAAGAGAATTATTGGATGTTTTGGAATAGTTTCAAAGTATTAATGAATAGAATAATAGGGTAAATAACCTCCTAAGTATATTAGAAGTCGTGTATTCTAATTAGGGTAAGTAGGTAAATGTCCAAAATACCCCTACTTAAATTTCTAAAAAACCCGTCACAGGGAAACGTCTGACCCATACGAGTCGTACCCTCTTATATGATCGGTATCCACCACTCGTATCCAAACCTCAACCCTTGAATAAAACACTGTATAGTATTCAACGCATCCAACCAAGACGTAACTATAGCATAAGATCCATACCCATGACCCGTATCCCTTGTAGAATGAAATATAGGAGGATCAAACACTGCCCAAGATATGAGTCGTTGATATGACTTGTATTAAGCCCTACAACTCATACCACTAAGTCGTACCCATTCCATTGATCAAAACCATTACACCAACTAACACTAGTCAGCATACTACAGGACCATACCACTTGTACCCCCAACATACGGCTTGTACCCATGAGTCGTATTGGGTCCGGAAAATGGATTTCCAGGAATTTTTCTAAGGGACAAAACCCAGGATGTTTAAATAGTGTAATATAGTTACCATTGTTCTTATTTTATGATTAGATTATGATTTTGATAGGATGGCATCTTACAGAAGCTTCTTGAAAGAGGAAATTGTCAACTTAGTGGATTTCTTAGGGCTTTTTTTGGCGTCCAGGTAGGCTAGGTTTACCTTCCTCATAGATTGAGATAATTCATAGTATATTATGATATTATTCTAGATATGGGTTAGGAATTAGGTCTTGGAGGTATGATTAGTATTATTTGGAATATTTAGCCTATTAAGGAAACATAAATTAGGTGTAATTAGCGTAGTTATTCATGCTTTAGGTAAAATTGCTATCATAGGTCTAATTGAGGCTTATATAACTTCTAGCAGTAAATTTAGATATCTTAGCTTAGTTCGGGGTTGATTTTTCCTTAGATCAAATTTTGAGGATTAGAAGTGGTCCTCTCTGACCCACCTTAGTCCAAGACTCTTGTTAGCTCCTTGTAGACTTATTGGGTGTATTATATCCTTAAATTGCCTGTTTTACAGTTTAAAGAGACTACATTCTTATTGCTTATGCTAGATTGGTGCTTATGATATAATGATATTGAGTTCCAATTTATGCCTAACAAATAATGATGATATTGAGTTTCAATGGAAGTCTGACAAATAATGATGATATTAAGTTTCAGTTCATATCTAAAAAATAATAATGATATTAAGTTCTAATTCAAGTCTAGCAAATGACGTTATCATTGAGTACCAATTCAAGTCCAACACTGAGAGTTAATTTATGGTATGTAATGGTATGGATGAATTAATGGTTATGGATTGAGATATGGTTAACTAGTGAAATTTTGGTTATTTACTTTCTATGATTGTACCCTCCGAGTTTATGGTAGCCCGCGTTGGGTTATTTACTTTTTTTGCACTTACTGACTTATGAGGGCCAGTCTTTTAGTATTATTTATGCCTTCTTCCATATTATATCTATTTTTATTTTTTATTTACAATATTGGAATGATATTCCATGTTTACTTTCTTACCTAAAATAGCTTATTTATCATGCATCTCTATTGAACTTTTATTCTTATTTATCTTAGTCGACCGATGATACTTACTGAGTAACCATGGCTTTGATACTCTTACTACACTTCTTTATCTTTTTGGTGCATATCCAAGTATTAGTGGATGCCTTTGATATTACGATCATGCTTCTTAGAGTTCGTAGGAAGGATGAGCTCTCAGAGTTGGAGTTTCTCTTTTCTCCTTCTTTTATATTTTCTTATTTGTTACTCGAGAGTGATGTATATTGATAATTTGTTCCCTTTTTCTAGTGGATCTTGTACCGACACTACTACGACGTGGGACGTTATTTCTATCTTGTCTATCTTTCAGACTATCATTAATATTACTTGAACTATTGTTGTAAGTCCCTTACTTGACAATTTTATGACTTTTATGCCTTATTCTACAAAATTAGCCTATTACTTATAGCTCAAGCTATGGGTGGGATTACCTTTAGTGAAATAAATTGGGTTTCATTATAATGGTAAATCAGGTCTTGACACCAACGTCTTACCCATATTGAGGAGAATTGTTCTATGCTTGACATTAGAATAGATCCTTCACTTAGAGTGATCATTAAATTTATCCCCTTTGGGCAAGGAGACACTCTCTAGAGAGGCCACTTAAACCTTTGGTTGCACATAGTTTCTGGAAATAAGATGCACTAAACCCATATTCCCCTCTCCTTGCTAGATACTACTAAAAAAATATATATACTTATGCTCACACTTTTGAAATTAACCTTATAGTAGCATGTGAGTTTATAAAACTGAAAACTAACTATGCTTCACTTACTTAACATACTCATAAAGAAACTTGTGAATTTAATGTCTCATCTGAGTTTACAATATCAAAACTAAAACTGAAATTATGTTGTAATACTTTGTAACTCATACTAATAAGTCTAAACTTCTTGTAAACTGAGTACATAATGCTCCAAATAGTAATTATTTACGATCTCATGTATTCTGACTCTTGTATTCTGACTAATTATGATGTAAAAGACCAAAAAGCCAATGTATAATTGAATTAAAATAGAAATTTCCATTTCAGCTCCCTTGGGCGTAGGACGACCTTATCATGCCACAAACTAAGGGCGTGGCACACCCTTATCACCCTGACCACTGGTTTTTGTGTAAGGGTGTGCCATACCTCTGTGGCACGCCCTAAATGTAGATTCTTACTATTTTGGGGTCCCAAAATATCACAAAATGCATTCCAATAATTCTGAAACACCTCTAATGGCTCCATTAACATTACTTATCATTATTCCACCCAGTAATTACAAGAAAACATGAAGGAGCTACCCATAATAAAATCATTAAGATTCTTGGGGTATGACAATATTTTTGGACATGAACAACATGCGTAATAAGGAATCAAATTAGATTAATATTCCTAAGAATGTTGTGGCACTTCCAAAAATAGATGCGTAAGTTAAAATATCAATCCACGAGACTTTTTGACATCATACACTTCTGCTCATGAGATCGATGATCCTAGTACTATACTACAAATATTTCATGACCTGAAATCCGAAGTCATGATGACACCTTCTCCATCTGAACCCCGATTAGGTATGTCCAAAACTAAAAGAGATAAAGAAGTGGAAAAGAATTAAATAAATAAGAAATACAAAAATGTAAGACAAAGTAAGGGAAAATATATATAAATCAACTTAGAAACTAAATAAACACAACTAGAATCTCAAAACCTTGTGTTATAAGTAAAGAGAACTGATAAACTAGTATGGCATCTAGAAATACATAACTCTGTCTCTGAAGAGTAAAATAAAAATAAAATAATGGAATGGAGTGAGTCTAGAATAATGCTTTGAATGAGGAGTTCACCGGTAGTCAAAACAACCTCAACACATCATGATCTCAATGTTTATGGGTTGCACTAGTACTGAGATCTGCTCCAAACCGAGTATTAGAGTAAGAATGAGTACGGTCCACTTATACTTTTTTGGCATCACAGGTTAACCAAGTAAAGTAGAAACAAAATATATAAAGGTAGCAACGAGCACATATCCATCTATATATAAAAAAGTTTCCCATGATGTCTCAAGTGGAACAACTCCTAAATAGTGTAAATAATACAACTATAACAACAACATAAAAGTAACTACACTATACATATACAAATGTAAAACTAAATTACACAAAGTACAATCACATAAAAGAGATGAAAGTAATGCAATGCAAGGGGATGATTATATTGTTGTGACTCAATTTTAACTTGTATATTCCTTCTGAGAAATTTCTTCCGGGACAAAACCAATCATAATCTCATATCTCACTCAACCTTACTAGCAAATCTCTCAGTCAAAGAATTTTATAAAGTGTTTCATTTCTTTTCAAAATTAATATTTCTTAGTAGTACCAATACCATGACTATATATTTATGAAGTGAGGATACATGCTCATTAAAAAAATAATTCCATGTAGTGAATAAGATTAATAATCGTATAAATGAGCTCAAATTTCCTCAACTCACAATAGATCAAGATATATACCATCGTGACACCACTATAATAATAATTCATCAATAATATCATTCTAATCCCTTCACTCGTGCCTCACAATTATGGTAAAGTCAAATAATGATCGAGTAATTTTCATAGATAGTCACCCATATTTTTAAACTTACCTACAAATATTACTTTTGTTTCTTTTAGATCGAAAATATCACTCTACAATTCATATTTTTCTCAAAATATACTTGATACTTAAAAAACATTTCTTCTCTCCTAGTTGACATGCCATGTCATTAAAATTTTAGTTTTATATATATAATAAATAGATCTATTTAACTTATCAAATTTATTTAACTAAAATTTTATTCTGTTTTATTCTAAATAAACACACGTGATATATTTATCATTGAGAAAAAAAAATTAATTATGTACTTTAAATTTTATATTTATTTTATCTTTCTTTAAGAAAAAAGAATATATATTATATTTATTCTTTATTCGATACGAGAAAATTTTTTACATCACATGATAAAAATATCAGATAATCTCAAATTTTAAAGGGAAATAATTCGTCTGATAATGCTATGCACATTACTCATCAATGAAGTAGTTGATCTGTAAAGGTTTGAATTATTTTATTTGGTACTTTTCAATGTTTTTCTAATTTATTTATTACACCACTTAATAATATTTTTAAAACTCAAGGTATTTATATGAATTGGTACTAAATTAATATTTTTTTGATTATTTATTTCATATATTAAAGATTCTTAAAATGTAAAAATAATAAAAATGTGGCTTTCGGATTTTTAAATACCTACTGAATGTACTATTTTTGAAGAAAAGAAAAATTATTTAGTCATGAAAAAAAATAATTTTTTTAAAAAATATTAACAAAATGATCTAGTATTACAATTAAATCGCTAAAATAGTACCCAACAAAGTATCGCTTGTTTGTTGGTTTAGGATGAGTAAAGAATATAATTTGGCGTTTAATTACATAATACAAAATATAGTATAAAAGAAGTAAACATTAATATGAAAAACCTAAATTAAAAATAAATAAAAAATTATTTTCTAAAGTTTTTTGCCTATGTTAACTTTGCAAATTTATTTGATTTGTTTATGAATTTACTTGAGGAAAATTTGCAAGGCGAATCCATTTTTAATCAAAAAGATCTTGATTAAAATTTTGCAAGTGATCTACATGCGAATTAAAATTTTCAGGTGATATTTAAGATTTTTTCGATCAATTTTTTTTTGACAAAAAATAAACATAGATTTTTTCCTTCAAATTTTGTTTGACAGAAAAAATTGTAGATTTTTCATTGAATTAGTTTGGTTGAAAAACTTGTAGAGAATTAGGTTACCGGTAAATTCTTTTCAAATTTTCAATAATCTTTTTTATACGTAATTTAGATTTTTCTTGTAGTTTATTAGACGAGGGTTGAATAAATAAATTTGAAGAATTAAATAGGTTTATTATTAAAAAAAATAAGATTTTTACAATACAGCATGCCAAGTAGGAGAGAAGAAGGTTCTTAAAGTGTCAAGTATTTTTTGAGGAAAATAGTGATAGTTGGGTAACATTATTGTCCTAAAAGAAATAAAAGTGATATTTGTAGGCAATTGTCAAAACTTGAGTGACTATCTATGGAAATTACCTAATAATGATCAAACAATACCAATCATATCGATCCAAGCTCGCAGTCAGGCATCACAATAATAAAAAATGAAAATAATATTTCAATAAGAACAATAACAGCCTCCGTATATGCACCACTATTATAATAATCCCTCAAGTTGATTTTAGTATTCACATAAGCCTCCATATGGGTAATACAATGGAATAATGATATAAAAATATGAATCACATTCGAAAATCCCCAACCCATATCATTCTTTACATGTATGGTTAACCATGCAGCCTAGTATGAAGAAAGTAAAGTCATAACTTACCTCAAAAGTAGAAACATGAGCCAAGACCATTTAACATGGAGATTTTTCTTTTTGTGTAGTCTCATAAAATATCCAATCTATTTAAAACGTAATCGACAAATCACAAGTAGTTTAATGATACCCATTATTAGCTACTTTCTCTTTTGGTCCAAAAATAATTTGAAAATCGACCTTGAAGGAGGAAGGAATAAAACCAGAATTTCATTAAAGAATAGTTTTTCCATATTTTAAGGATTCTAAATATTAAAACCCATAGAAAAGAAGTTGAAATCAAGCTTTAAATAAAAAAAATATTTTTCTAACTTTGTTGAATGAAACCCCAAAATCCATGATTGAAATACAAGATAGGCGTTCTTTTTTAGCTTAAATCAATAGGTAATGATAGAAATAAGGTTTAGAAGCTCTAAGGGGAAGGGGAAGGGGAAGGGGATTATTTCAAAGATGGAATCCTACTAATATAAGGTTCACTAGGGAGAAAGATTCAATATTGATTGATGCTTCTATTACACCTAATGGTAAAGGGATTGTGATGGGTAATCCATTTGAAACACTTACTAGAGTTGATGAACAAGATAATGTTGCTACACCAAGTGGTAAATGAATTATGAAAGGTAATGATGTTAATGTACTAAATGGTAGGGATGAATAGGAACCAAAAAGATTTAATAAGGAAGATACAGGGAAAGATATTCCAATGTAGAGTGTTAAAAACATGAGAGCAACAAAGATAAACATCAGGCTTAAGAACCACACAAATTATTCATCAATGAGAAAAATAACACACTAATACAAACTCACCTAGCATCGAGTCAGTTGCAATGCAAAGTAACGAGGCTTCAACTTTAGACTTATGCATTGATATGAATTAGATGCAGTTATCATAAATGTAGATTTGGAGGGGAAGCAAAGAAATAAAAGGTGGAGATAAATGCACCAATATAGAAATTTATCTACATAACACTAAAATATCTCTTAATAGTGAAATAAATGAAAAATAACAGCAACAATAAGAATTGATCTAGAAGATGAATTATCAAAGGCATTGTATAAAGAGCCTTTGCAAATTATGTACGCTGGTAGTGAAGGAGCAACAATGGCATTGGAAGGAAATTTCCTAGAAGTACTAAGTGCAAGTTTTATATTTTGGTAAAGCAAACAAGCTCAACTGGCATAAAGGTAATTATAATTCCTTATGCTATACTGCAAAGACCTCGCAAGTTAAAAAACTTCATGATATTGTCATAAATCAAATTATTGAGGGGGAAGGGCATCATGACCTGAAATACATACAGATACTCTGATTGAAGATAAATAAGAGCTTTTATATCACAACAAAGAAAATCAAGTTCTAAATTAAGCTCCTTTATCTCCATAATCCACTCAACTAGTATTCTAATCAAAAGCCAAAACAGATAATAGACCTACTAGGGTAAATCATTAAAGGAATGTGAAAGCTAGAGGTAAATGAAGATGAATGTACTATTTTTGAATTTGAGGTCAAATAGAATTCAAATTTATCCTACAAAAATCAAATGATGTGTAGACACATAAGTTCTATTTTACTTTCTGTATTAACTCTTATGATCTTTTGTTAATAATTACAAAGGCAGTCCTTTTACATAGTGGAACGGATGGATTGATAGTAAATGTATCTTCCAAACACCTGATAAATTTGTAGTGAAAAAAATGTTTCTAGGCGTGGACAGTAATGTGGAACTGGAGCAATTGTCTAGGACAGGTTATGATAATGCACCTCTTTTTTTATTTTGTGGGAAACAATGAGGTAATTAGAATACCATTTAGATTACTTAAGTTTTGATAAAGAATACTTTAAGGAGGTTCATCAAAATAGCTATGTTTTATTAGATTCTTCTAAGATATTTATCAGTTTGAAGGATAAATTGAAGAGTGCCAAATCTGCTCTATCTTATTGGAGCGTAGACATAATTGGGAATATTTTAAAATAGCTTATTATTAGAGTGGAGATTGTAAGAGTTAAGGAAGATTTATCTGAAGTATATCCTACAACAACTAATATATGAAGAAGAGTTTTAATGACAAAAAGGGGTTTGGTGGTTTCCTGAAGGAGATAAGATTTCCATTTTTTTTTCTTTGTCTGGTGAATAAAATAAGGATTAGATTATATAGAAGTAGGATTATCAAAGGTGATGGACAGTGGGCTGAATGTAAGGATGAGGTGGATGCTGAAGCCATTAAATTTTTTGAGGTGTAGTTGATCCTAGGTGGATTTTTTCACTGAAGTATGGTTATCCGACCTTGATTAGCGGTGTTTTGAGGACTTATTGTGTTTTTAATGAGTTAATCCTCATATAATTTAGCATATAATTACTAAAATACTTTATTATAATGTTTAAGGTGTGTTTCAAATATGTTTGGAATCAATTTGGTCACTTAGAGTTTAATGAGAAAACTAGTGTTACTAGTTTGGGATATGTATTGTTCTAGTTGATCTCGATGGATTCAAGTGTGTGACATAAGTTACTAAAGGTATGATTATGTAATAATGTATGTAATAACTTGATTATAGTGTTTAAGGTTCAACAGAAATAAGTCAACAGACAAAACTCTTCGTTAAAGATCAAAAGGACAAAACTAGTACTTTTAACTTAAGTTATGTCTTTAATAGTTTATCGTCTTGGATTTTATGTTTTTTTGAGCTCTAATAAGTGGTGTTTGATGATATATGATTCTTAGTGAGTTAATAATAATTATATATAGTTTATTTACAAGATGTAAATCATGTGTAAACAACACCACAAGGCTTGAAAAGGATGGACAAACACATAGGACAAGACTTGACAAAAAATTAATGTTTTAGAGTCATTGGCATTCCACGGACCTTAGGTACCGCGTTATGGCCATTAAAAGACCCTGGGAGCATTATAAATGACCAATTAAAGTATCTTACCACTATTGAGGAATTCCACTAACCCTAGGTACCGCGATAAGGGTGTGGCATGCCCCTATGTCAAAATCGACAGCTTGTGTCAACGTATAAATAGGACACTTATTTGTTATGTTACACACCTTGGATGACCTTGTGACTTGAAAGGAGGCTGGATAACACTTTCATTATGCTTTTTTGTTCCATTTCATTCGTTTGTTTATGAATTTTAACATGTATTCATTCATTATGATTCTGATTACATCTATAATTGGTTAAACATCCTTTTTTCAAGGATAAGGCCAAGAACATGAGTAGTATTATTATAAATCTATGTGGTTGTCATTTTTTATAATTTTTTTCCTTGTTATCACTATTTTAAGGATTTAAGGCCTTTATGATATATTCTTAACTTTATTATGAACCCGACATGATTAATGTAATGGTAGAACGTGGAATGAATAGAATAGGATTATTAACATACTTGAATGAAGTTAGTATAGAAATATAATTATGTACCCTTTTTGGTTCAATTACATAATGGATTATGACTTTGTTTAACTTAGTTATCGTATCCCTACTCAACGATGTAGTTGTAGGGGTTAAGTTAGATAATCTACTAGAGGTCGAAAGGCCATAGTCATATCATTGATCATGTGAACCAACAAACAAGATAATTGACCTAACCAATGAATTTCTACAATTTAGTATGATTTTTCGTATATCCTTAACCCTGGGTTTCTCTTTATTGGTTGTTCAAACCTTTAATTTACAACATTGTTTAGTTTATTGTTAGTATTAACTCTCAAACTTTATTGGTTGTATTTGTAATTGATTAATGTTAATATTTGAACTAATCTTGGATAATTTCTTAACACTAGTCCCTGTGAGATCAATACTTGGATTTTTTAAGGATACTATATTACATGGATGGACCACGTACACTTGCGTGTTGCTTGGGCACGATAAATTTTTGGTTCCATTGATGAGGACTTGTCAATAGGCAATAGTCTTAGTTTAATTTTAGTTTTTGATTTCTTTATTGCTTTTCACTTGGTCTTGATTTTTGAATTTATAGGGAATAGGTTAACAAGCTAGTAAGCTTGCAAGAGATTGGGAATTGGTTGTGCCAGACCGTGAGCCCGAGCAATGCTTAGATCATCATAGGAGAGAAATATTCCTTCTCTACCATATTCATATGGAATAAGACATTCCTTCTCCCATAACTGAGGATCCACCAGTTCGTAGGACTATTCAAAAAGTGGAAATTGTACTTGTAACTAATGTCACCTCCATCATTCAATGATAGGCTACTAGAGGTAGATTTGAACTGAATTAGAACATGACACAAATCTCACACTGCAGTGAATAATTCACTGGGCTATCACATCATGATCTATGATTCCACTTGCAAAACTTTCTTGAGATTAGTGATACATTCATCCCTATGGGTGTGTCAACTTATTATGTGAGGCTGACACTCTTCCCCTTTTACATTTTGGAGGAAGAAAAAAAGTGGTTGAATAATGAGGCGGCAATTTCTACCAAAACATGGGATGACTTTTCCCAAATATTTCTCTTCTATTTCTTTCCATCTTGAAAGAATGCGAGATTACATAGTGAGATTTTGAGTTTCAAGCAAAGTATGGTTGAGAACTTGTATCATGCTTGGGAGAGATTCAAGTCACTTCTTCAGAACTGTCCATATCATCAGCAGTCTAATGAGGCATTAGATCACGCCTTTATAGAAGCTCTTGACCAAAATATAATTTTTTTTCTAGATTCAGCTGCAAGCGGTCAGGCTTCTAAGAAGACTTATGACGAGATGTATACCTTGTTGAACTATATAACTTAAGAAAATATTGACTTGCATAGTGACATCTCTAGAAGATCAACGAAAAAGGTTGCAGTCATGATTGAATTTGATAGTATCACAACCTTAGCTTCCCAATTATTAGCCATGCAGAATTAGATGATGACCTAATTCAGTAAATTAGCTATGAACCAATCTTTGGCTCAAGTGAATGTAGTGCAACAGACCCAAGGTTGGTGTGATATTTGAGGAAATAGTAGCCACTCTGTGGACTTTTGTGGTGCAAATGTAGAATTGGAAAACATTATAGGCAATTCTAAAAAGCCAACCTATTCAAATTCCTACAACCAAAGTTGTAGACTCAGCCAACGTATCCTTAGGGAAACAATCAGAAACAACAACACAATATTTAAACTATTATTATTTATGAGACTTTGAAAAGATTCTATCTAACCAAGAACAGATGTCTACTGAAATAAAAAATCAGCAAGTGGCTTACCAGAAGTTAGAGAATCAATTAGGGCAACTATCCCAAGCACAAAATTTCAAGCCTCAAGGTAGTTTTCCAAGTGATAATGAACCTATGAAGCATTTTATGTAAATCACTTTGATGAGTGGTGAGGATATTAGTGACAAACTTCCAATGAAAAATATGGAGGAAGATTCAGAGTTGGTGCGAAAAATTCTGATAATTTTGGAGTATGAGTACTCGAGAGAAAAAGTTACTAAGAAAGTAAATGGAAGAACACCACAACCATTTCCTTAACTATTCAAACATACCATAGAGGATTCTTGTTTCAAGAATTTCTTTGACATGTTCAAAGAACTTTACATAAATTTTCCTGTTTTAGTTTTTTTGCAGGGAATGCCCAAGTATGCCAAGTACTTGAAGGAAGTGGTGACTAGTAAAGTAAAGTTGAATCATATTTATATAGTGTAATTGATAGAGAAGTGAAGCCCTATGGTAATTAAAAAGATGCCGAAGAAGTTTAAGGACCCTGAGAGTTTACCCTTCCCTATATAGATTGGAGACAGTGAAGTGGTCCATGACTTGAGTGATTTAGGGGTGAGTATAAATTTGATGCCTCTATCTATATTCAACACTATTGGGTTGGATGAGCTTAGACAATGCCCTATGATGCTATAAATGGCAGACAAGACCATAGTGAAACTCAAAGGAATAATTGAGGACGCCCTCATAAAGAATGGTAAGTTTATAATTCCTGCTGATTTTATTATTTTGGATTATGATATAGATAATAAGGTACCAATAATTTTGGGACCTCCATTCTTAGATAGGGGAGGATTATTGATAGACATGAGAGAGGTCACTCTCACAATAAGATTGGATGACAAAGATATGGTTTTTACAGTTTATAAGCCACTTAATCTACCTTCCCACTACAATGATTTATGTATCATTATAGTGATGGAAGTGGATAAGTGAACCACTAAAGATCTCTAACCACATTAGGCTTATTTTTATCAATTTCTCTCAAATTAAAAACCCTAAGCTTCAAAACTCAACCCCAAGAATTCCAAGATTCCACCATAGTTTTTCTAAATTGGTTTATGATTTAAGGTTTCCAACTCAAGAACTTCAATAATCTTCCTCGAAAAACACAAATAAAGTCTCAAAAGAAAACTTATTCATCTAGTTCAGCCTCCAAGGTATGTGGGGTTTGAATAAGGACAATCCTTTCGTCCTTGTGCCCAAAATTATGTTTTTCAATAAATTTCTTATGATTTTAAGATAGGGTTTACACCCAAAGTATCTTATTGATGATTTTTATTATGATATGATTGAATTATGAAATCCCATGTTTATTTTGAGTTAAAGAATGCTCATTTATGATTTCGAATACCATGAGCATGATTTGAGGTATTGTTTACAACTTTTGGATTGGATTGAGCATGATATTGTGATTTGAAGTTATTATCTTTATATTAGTTATGAATTTTAAGAATCTTACAAAGCATGATGTTTGTCATGCATTTACTTGAGTTTGATATATTGATATTAAATTATATAAATAGTATTTGATTTGATCTTTTGATCTTCCAAATGAGTTTTGGAATCCACTTTACACATTTAATTAAGATAAATACATAATTGGTTTCATAGTAAACCCTTGTTCGAGTTTTAATATGAATTTTCATGAGATGGGCATAGAAAATTAAAGGTACTATTTAGCACCGAGTTGGGAATGATACCAAGGTCTCATACCCCAGAACTATGTGCCACCGTACAATTAAGAATTTGAGTGCCCATAAAGGATGAGTTGTGATCACTTGAGTTGAGGTTATACTCCCTGGTACGAGTATAACACCTCTCCCTAATGTGAGGTTTCTTTCTTAGACGGATAAGATGTTGAACTCCATGTAGCTTGCATGGTTTATATCGGTTAAGCGAACCTCCCCTGCAACATAGTTTTAATGTGTTTTCCTAAAGAGAAGACCCTTACAGAAAAGCTTTTAGAAAACTAAGTGTAAAGGCTCACAAGTCTTACTCATATTATGTTCTAAAGAAAGATAGTAGTTTCAGATATTAGCTTTCAGATTTCATATTCAAGAGTAAGTTCTTCATAAACTTAGATAGTGTGTTTTAAAGAAAGAATGCACGTATAGATTCTAGAAATAAATGATATGGCTCACGAGAATTATTAAGTATGAATTGCTTTTATTACTTCAAATTTCAGTCTTTCAGATATTTTTGCCTATGTGAGACATTTTTATTTAAGATGCATTATTTTTATAAGCCATCATGATGAGATGATGTTTTACTTATGGATATCACCCCCATATACTCAGTACATCCTAAAAGTACTAATCCAAAGATATTTTTGTGTGCTACATTGTCTCATAATGTAGGTAGGTGCCCAGTCACAACAGCGAGAGTGATTTCCAATCATTTCCATCTACACTCTTATAGTGATGAGTCCTCATGGTTTGAGGACCTATTCCTGCAGATTTCCAACTTTTGTAATATTTGAGTTATTGATTTTAGATTAGTTTGAGTAAGTTGGGGGTCTGTACCAATCACTCTCTAGTTCTTTTCGTAGTAGTGGTTTGTCAGACTATAAGTTGGATTTCCAGTTCTTTTTAGTAATTGTTATTCAGACAGTGTCATCAATTTATTTTAGTTCAGGTTCAATATACTAAAGTATGATTACTTGAATAGTGTATCCTGAGGTAAGCTCCAGACTTAGTAGCAGGCTCAAAGGGTTAGCTTAGAGTAACTCGTAGCACTGATCACCATCTAATACCTCGAGATAAGATTTTTGGGCTTTACAAACTTGGTATCAGAGGTAAGGTTTGAGGAGTCCTAGGGAGTCAGACAAGCCACGTTACGTAGAGTCTTAATCATCGGTGTGAAGCATGCTACATCTATGAGCAAGAGGCTATGGAGTATTTTAGGAAAAATCCTATCTTTATTTCATAATCCATCGTGCTTACACCTATATCTATCTATTATTAACTCATTCTTTTTAGGATAGATTATGTCTCCTCTCAGAGCTAATGCCCATAGAAATGACAATCATCCACCCCAGCCTGTTAATCCTTGGAATGAAAATGTATCATATGCAGAGTTTCGGGATGCTTTTCAGGCGCTAGCCCAAGATGTGACAGTAAATGATCAGGGTAATTGTCAGACTACAGCCCTACCTCAGCAATATGGGGACTTAGCCGCAACTAGAATTAGAGATTTTATGAGAATGTGTCTGCCAGAATTCTTTGGGTTGAAGGCAGGTGAGGAACCAAAACTTTATCTAGATTAGGTGAATAATATCACCCAAATTATGCATGTTTCGGTAGAGGAGAGTGTAGAATTGGCATTCTACATGATGAAGCATATTGCTCGTGATTGGATGGTGATATGGAAGAAGAATAGAGGGGAGGATGCAACTCCCATTACTTGGCAGCCATTTTAGTATGCATTCCTAGATAAGTTCTTCCCACTTGATATGAGGGAATCTAAGAGAGAAGATCTTATGAACCTGAGGCAGGGCTCTATGATAGTGAAATAGTATTGCCTCAAGTTCAACCAGTTGTCTAATTATGCCCCTGCGCAGATGGCTGACCCTAGGTCAAGTATGAGTAAGTTTGTGACTAGTGTGTCTAGGTTGGTAGTTACTGAGTGTAAGACTGCAATGCTCAATAGTGACATGGATATTTCTAGATTGATGATGCATACTTTGTAGATTGAGGCACAGAAGATAAAAGAGAGAGAGAGGGTAAGTAAGGGGGCTAACAAAGGGTAGTTTGATTATGGTCATAACAAGTCTTGAGGAGGAAATTGTTTTCAGTATCAGAATTGGTCATCTATGCCCGCACCTTCTACAGCTAGTGCTCCTACACCCAGAAATAGACAGGAAAAGTATGATAAGCCTTCTATGTCCAGTTCTCAGAATAGTATGAGCGGAAGACCTCGTTACCCTCCTTGTGCTAAATGTGGTAAGGACCATCCCGATGATTGCTTAGCTGGATAGAAGGGTTATTTTGGTTATGGCAAGACAAGTTATGTAATTAAAGAGTGTCCATATGCTAAGTAGAGAAATAAAGGTGATTGTCCCCAGACTCAGGCTAATAGTGCACTGGCTCCTCTAGGTTGCCCAGCTCCTCCTCAGGTCGCGTTATCTAGTACGGGTGACGGTCATCTCCAGAACTGATTTTATGCTTTAATATCCTGTCAGGAGCAGAAATATTCACCTGATGTTCTTATTGGTATACTTCGTGTCTTTCATTTTGATGTTTATGTGTTGTTATACCCTGGGTTGATTTTCTCTTATGTGACCCCGTTAGATGCTGTGAATTTTGAGATAATTTTTGAAAAGATCCTTGAGCCCTTTTATGTTTGCACTCTAGTAGGTGAGTCAGTTGTTGCCAAATAGATTTATAAAAGGTGTCCTATCATAGATCTTCATAGAGTCATGTTAGAAGACTTGATAGAGTTGGACATGGTTGATTTTAACCTTATTCTTTGTATGGATTGGCTCTATTCTTGTTATGCAACCATAGATTTTCCCACCCGAGTGGTGAAGTTTCAGTTTCCAGATGAGCCGTTCTTTGAGTGGTCAGGTAATTCAGTATTTCCCAAGGGTAATTTCGTATCTTAATTTAGAGCCAGAAAGTTAATATCCAAAGGGTGTATCTATAATATAGTTTAAGTCAAGGACACTAAGTCTAAGATTCCCGCAGTTCAGTCAGCTAGTATAGTTAATGAATTTCTTGATGTATTTCTTAAAGATCTACCCGGGGTACCTTCCGATAGGAAAATAGAATTTGGGATTGATCTTCTACCTGATACTCAAACTATTTCCATTACTCCATATCGTATGGCACCTGTAGAGCTTAAGGAGTTGAAAGAGAAACTCAAAGATCTTTTAGATAAAGGCTTCATAAGGCCAAGTGTTTTTCCATGGGACGTTCTTCTCCTATTCGGGCAAAAGAAAGATGGTTCTTTCTGAATGTGCATTAACTATCATCTGCTAAATATGGTCATACTCAAGATTAAATATCCCCTTCCTAGAATATATGACTTGTTTGATCAATTACAAGGTGCAAGTTATTTCTCAAAGATAGACCTTAGATTCGGCTATCATCAATTTTAAGTAAGGGAATGTGATACTCCGAAGATAGCCTTTAAGACCCGTAACAGTCATTTTGAGTTTCTAGTCATGTCCTATGGTTAACCAATGCTCCAGTATCCTTTATAGACCTCATGAATTTAGTGTTCAGACAGTACCTAGATATGTTTGTCATAGTATTCATAGATGATATCCTTGTGTAGTTTTGTAGTGAGAATGATCGTGCAGACTATCCACGGATTGTGCTATAGAATCTTAGGGATCATCAATTATTCGCTAATTTTAGCAAGTGTTAATTTTGGCTAAGGTCAATAGCTTTTCTTTTTCATATTATTTCTACTGATGGCATTAGGGTCGATCCCCAAAAGACAGAAGCTGTAAGAAATTTGCCTAGACCTATTTCTTTGTCAGACATTAGGAGTTTCTTGGGTTTAGTGGGTTATTACTGCTATTGTTTTGAATTTTTCTCATCTATTTCATCTCCTATGTATAGATTGACCCAAAAGAAAGTTAGGTTTTAGTGGTCAAATTCCTTCGAGAAGAGTTTTAAAGAGTTGAAGACTCGACTCACTTCAACCCTAGTCTTAGCATTACCGGATGGTATGGATAATTTTGTTATGTATTGTGATGCCTCTAGAGTTACCTTGGGTTGTGTGTTAATGCAGACAGGTAGGTTTATAGCCTATGCCTCAAGACGGTTAAAGCCTCATGAAAAGAACTACCCAACTCATGATCTGGAATTAGCTGTTGTGGTATTTTCTTTAAAAATATAGAGAAACTATTTATATGGTGATCATATTGATGTATTCACGGATCACAAAATCCTTTAGTATGTGTTTACCCAGAGAGAGTTGAATTTTTATCAGAGAAGATGGTTAGAATTGCTAAAAGATTATGACATGAGTGTGTTGTATCATTTGGGTAAGGCCAATGTAGTGGAAGATGCCCTTATTAGATTGTCCATGGGTAGTGTCGCCCATGTGGAGAATGATAAGAAGGAGTTAGCTTAAGAATTTCATTGTTTCGCTTGCTTGGGTGTTAGATTGGTTGATTCGGCTGAGGGTAGCATTTGGATTCAGAATAGTGCAAAATCTTCTCTAGTTTCTGAAGTAAAGGAGAAGCAGGATCAGGATCCCATCTTAGTTCAGTTGAAGGAGTCTATTAAAGACCAAAAGGGAGAGGTTTTCTCCTAAGGGGGAGATGGTGTGCTGAGATACCAAAGTAGGTTGTGTGTACCATATATAGATGATTTGAGATAGTAGGTTATGGATGAGGTACATGGCGTGGGATATTTTATTCCACCTGGTGCTACGAAGATGTACCGAGACTTACGGGAAATCTATTGGTGGAGTGGTATGAAGAGAGAAATATAGGAATTCGTAACCAAGTGTGCAACTTTTAAATAGGTTAAGCTAGAGCACTAAAGACCTAGTGGTATTTTGTAAGAGTTCAGTATTCCTACTTAGAAGTAGGAAGAAGTGAATATAGGTTTTGTGACTGGTTTACCCAGTTCGCGTCAGCATCATGATTCGATTTAGGTTGTTGTTGATAGGTTGACTAAGTGAGTGCATTTCCTGCCAGTTCATACGTCATACACAACAAAGGATTACACTAAGTTGTATATCTGAGAGTTAGTCAGATTTCTTGGAGTTACCTTGTCTATCATCTCATAGAGGGGAACTTAGTTTACTTCACAGTTTTGGAAAGCTTTTTAGAAGGGTCTTGGTATCCAAGTTCATCTTAATTTTTCTTTTCATCCTAAGACAGATATTCAGGCAGAGAGGACCATACAAACTCTAGAAGATATGTTGAGGGAATGTGCTCTTGTTTTCAAGTGTAGCTGGGATTAACATTTGCCATTAATTGAGTTAGCTTTTAACAATAGTTATCATTCTAGCATTCAAATAGCCCTGTTTGAAGCTCTTTATGCGAGGAGATGTAGATCACATATAGGTTGGTTTGAAGAGGGTGAAGCTCCCTTGCTTGGACCGATATAGTGTTGAAGCTATGGGGAAATTTAAGTTGATTAGAGAAAGATTGAAAATAGCTAGAGTTGTAAAAATAAATATGCGGTTGTGAGAATATGGGACCTCGAGTTTGAGGTTGGTGATTTAGTATATTTGAAGATTTCACCCATGAAAGGGGTGAAGATAATTGGTAGGAAGGAGAAACTTAGTCCTCGGTATGTTGGCCCATTCAAAATTTTGAGTCGTGTTGGGAATGTAGCTTATGAGCTAGAGCTACCCACAGACCTGTCAGCTGTTCATCCTGTATTCCACGTCTCTATGCTTAAGAAGTGTATCGGTGAATCCACCGTTGTAGTTCCCTTTGACATCTCAGAAATTCAGAACAACTTTCTTATGAAGAGGTTCCAGTTGAGAATTTAGATCACCAGATCCGTAAACTAAGGAACAAAGAAGTTCCCTTGATTAAAGTCCTTTAGCCGAACCAGTCTATTGAGGGTGCCACTTGGAAAATGGAATCAGTTATGCGAGCCAAGTACCCTCACCTTTTCTCCGCAAATTCAGATATAGCCGAATGTAATACTCTTTCCTAATTCCGTTTCTTTCTAACCACAGTTCTTCTAGATAGTCGTCCTCATTATAAATTCATGCACTCATAAATTAACTCAGAAGCTCAGAATAATTTAGATTCAGTTTCAAAATTCAGTTCAGTTATGCGTTCTATGATATATCTCCAGATTCCTCAGTATTCTTAGTCTAACTAGCAACATTCGACGACGAATGTTTCCATGGAGGGAGATATTTTAAGACCCCGTAAATCCTAGTCATTTCATTCTTATATTGTATACCAAAAGAAATCCCAGACTTTAAAATACCAATTTTTGAGTTGAATAATGATCAGGGAGGTCAATGGGTGTTCTCGGACGAGTTTTGGATTTTTCAAATCTCACTAAAAGCTCGTTTAGATGTTGAAAATAGTGATTCGATGTAAATTCGATGCGTCGTATCATCCGTCGCGTCGATAACCCTTTTTCCGACATCAGATGCAAATTCCAGTTAACAAACGCAAACTCGATGCGGCGCGTCGAGATCACGTTGGTACCGTCAATGTTGTGCATCGGCCTGTGCGTTGCTAGGCGCATTTTTATATCAATCATTAAAGATTCGCATCCAAAGGGGTAATTAAGTCAATTTCCCCCACTTTTATTCTGCCCAAACACAGGATCAAGGCCTATTCTAACCACATTAGACTTATTTTCATCAGTTTCTCTCAAATTAAAAACCCTAAGCTTCAATACTCAACCCCAAGAATTCCATGATTCAACCATTATTTTTCTAAATTGGTTTAATATTAAAGGTTTCCAACTTAAGAGATTCATGAATCCTCCTTCAAAAACACAAATAGAGTCTCAAAGAAAACTTGTTCATCTAGTTCATCATTCAAGGTGTGTGAGGTTTGAATAAGGACAATCCTTTCGTCCTTGTGCAAAAAATATATTTTTCAACAAATTTATTATGATTTTAAGATAGTTTTTACACCCAAAGTATCGTATTGATAATTTTTAGTATGATATGATTGAATTATGAAATCCCATTTTTATTTTAAGTTGAAGAATGCTCTTTTATGATTTCGAATACAATGAGCATGATTTGAGGTATTGTTTACAACTTTTCCATTGAATTGAGCATGAGATTGTTATTTGAAGTTATTATATGGATATTATTGATGAATTTTAAGAAGCTTACAAAGCATGATGTTTTGCCATGCATTTACATAAGTGTGATATATTGATATTCAATTATATAAATATTATTTGATTTGATCTTTTGATCCTCCGAAAGAGTTTTTGAATCCACTTTATACATTTAATTCAAATAAATTCATAACTGGTTTCATTGTAAGCCCCTATACGAGTTTTAATGTGGATTTCCATGAAATGAGCGTAGCAAATTAAAGGGAGTAGTATTTAGCACCGAGTTTTGTATGATTTCAAGGTCTCATACCGCAACACTATGTGCCGCCGTAGGATTGAGAATATGAGTGCCCATAGAGGCATAGTTGTGATCACTTGAGTTGAAGTTATACTCCCTGGCAGGAGTATGACACCTCTCCCCAACATGAGGTTTCTTTGTTAGGAGGACAAGACGTTGGACTCCATGTAGCTTGCATGGTTTATGTCATTTAAGAGAACCTTCCTTGTAGTATAGTTTTAATGTATTTTCCTAAAGAGAAGAGTCTGACAGAAAAGATTTTAGAAAACTAAGTTTAAAGGCTCAGATGTTTTACTCAGATTATGTTCTAAAGAAAGATAGTAGTTTAAGATTTTATCTTTTAGATTTCAGATTCAAGTGTGAGTCCTTCTTACACTTAGAAAGTATGTTTTAAAGAAAGAATGAAAGTATAGTATCTATAACTAAATGATATGGTCACGAGAATTATTAAGTATGAATTGCTTTTATTTCTTCAGATATTCTCGCCTATGTGAGTCATTTTCATTTACCATGCATTATTTTTATAAACCATGATGACGAGATGATATTTTACATTTGCATATCACCCCCATATACTCAGTAAATCCTCGAAGTACTAATGTACATGTATGTGTATGTGCTATATTGTCTCACAATGTAGGTTCAGGTGCCTAGTCGCAGAAGCGAGAGTTATTTTCGAGCATTTTTATCTACACTCTTATAGTGGTGAGTCCTCATGGTTCGAGGACCTATTCCTGCAGATTTTCAGCTTTCGTAGTATTTGAGTTATTGATTTCAGATTAGTCCAAGTCAGTTATGGGTCTGTCCCATCGTCTCTCTAGTTCTTTTAGTAGTAGAGACTTGTCAGACTATTAGTTGTATTCCCAAATTGTTTGATAATTGTTATTCAGACAGTGTCTTAAATTTGTTTAAGTTCAGATTTGATAAACTAAAGTATGATTGCTTGAATAGTTTATCCTTTAGTAAGCTCCAGACTTAGTAGCAGGCTTAAAGGGTTAACTTTGCATTACTTATAGCCCTGAGCACCGTGTGATGCCTCGGGATAAGATTTTAGGGCGTTACAATTCCCTCGGTTTTAGGTGAATTAATGATGCAGGGTGTTATTTATAGTTGTTTTATTGGTTTTTTTTTCTTAAATATTTAAACTTTGAAAGAAATTACAAAAACATTTTGCGTTATAGTTTTTAGTTTATATGGGTCAACTTTGTAGGTGAAAACTTACACCATAGTTGTTGTAACGCCCTAGAAATGGGTCCCGAGATGCCATACGGTGCTCAAGACTACGAGTAGTCGCTGGATAATCTTGTAAACCTTCTACAAAGTCTGTAACTCATATTAAAGCAATTTAAATGAATAAGAACACTAAAATAAAAAATTATCGAAACTAAGTTGAAATCAACTGAACATAATATCTGAATTATCGCTTGCAATCCGACAAGCCTCTAATACTAATAACTACAGAGCCATTAGTACTGTAACGACCCAATTTTTTTGAATCGGAACATCACATAGTTCTCATGATCAAGAAGGACCAAAATAAAACCCTCTACTGATATTTGTACCTGAACACTGCATAATATAGATAGTAAATGCGAAAACTGGCCATAAGGTTTAAAACTTCAAAAAATACTCAAAATTGAAAACTGAAAACTGATACATCTGTCTAAAAAGCCTCTAAACTATCTGAACTGTGGAGTTGATGGGACATGTCCCCAACTAACTCCGTCTACTAAACATAAACAAAATTTAATACGATAATAATAAAAATAAGGATCATCCTTAACTGAAGAGGACTCACTACTATGTCTACTATTCTGGGACTAAGATGCTAAGGGTACTATGGATCTCGTCCCTCTGAACCTATGGTGTCAAATAAAATACCATAGCGCAAATGCGTCAGTACAGAAATGTACCGAGTATGAAGATGAGGTAAGGCTAAATGCAAGGGCTTAGTCATGAACATTTACTTAACTGAATAATCATGAGAGTACTGAATAAGAACACATGCATGAATGCACGAACCATAACTAAAATCATCATGACTCGAAGTACTGAAACTAATTAACTAAATTTACTCATATCAATGACTGAATTCTGAGCTTTGTACTCTCGGCTGACTGCATCGGAGATCAAACCTCTCTAACAAATAATTCGAGAATCTACTATCAATGATAAGAAAATATCATGACCGAATATATCAACAAGAATACTTTAATGAATATGAGACTGAGATCAAGCCTATGTGACAAGTGATCTCTAAATTTGATAATGAGATTACCTTACTGAATCTGAGACTGAGAGCAAGCCTATCTGAAGGGTGATCTCGGGATTTGATATTGAGATTACTCAACTGAATATCAGACTGAGATCAAGCCTATCTGATGGGTGACCTCAGGATCTGATAATGAGATTACTCAACTGAATATGAGACTGAGATTAAGCCTATTTGACGAGTCATCTCTAGATCTGATAACAAGAATACTTAACCAAATCTAAGACTGAGATCAAACCTATCTGATGGGTAATCTTTAGATATGATATAGAATGAATTTATATGGGACCAATCCTATCTGACGGGTGGTCCATGAATCACTGAAACTATCTGAGTTCCTCACTTAGATAGATGACTGTATCTAACAGTCCTGATTTCTGAAGATTGGTACAAAAACTGTAACTGTGGGAAGTAGTCAGTTAACTGACATGTCATGAATCTCAAATGATGGGGTTCAACCTGTAACCTCAGTTGGAAGGGTGTTAATACCGTGCCACGAGTAAAGACCTCTATGGTCAAGCCTATCTGACGGGTTACCCTTGCAGGAAGTCAAGCCTAAGTTAATATAATAGTCTAGCCTATCTAACGGTTGACTAGCCTTTCCTTATGGGTGATTCCTGCATCTTGCGCTGGCTACACAGTTCTAGAGTTCAGGGATTGCTCCTAACGACTCTACCTCTCTGTCGGGGAGATGCCATCTTTTCCCTCACTCGTTGCTAGCTCCTACTCCCAACTGAAAGACTCTGAACTGATTCTTAACTGAACATAAACTAAGTAGAATCTGATACTGATCATGTTTCTCGAATGATCTGACTAAGTTAAGATGAATTTACTTAGTTCTATATCTGATGGAATACCACTAAATCTCGTTATCTGACTGAACAACACTGAGTTTGGATAGATTACTCGGATACTATGAGGAATGAACTTAACACTTGAATACTACTAGATCTGAGTTGAGTACAGAACTGAGGCTAGATTACTAGGGATACAGAGACTACGGAGATTATTGAGATTACTTAATTTATGTATCTGTCTGACAGTACAGAGTTCTATAACTCACTGATTTCTGAGAGTCGTTGCTCGACTGAGATTATCATGAAAACTGACATGTGCTCTAGACTGCTGCTAAATTATCAGGTATAAATGCCCCCAGGACTCGATAACATAAAAGTAAAACATAACCATTCTTGAATAATCAAGACCATGGACAATAATTCACCATCACAATCACTAAGTTATCACTTCAAGTATTCAAGAATCATAAACATGTGATAGTATAGGGAGACATGTTATTGGATCATACTCCATTCAACAAGGCCTTGCATCAAGAAATTCATACATATTTATGTCTTAGTATGTACCAGAGAACATATAATTGGGGAACTTCATGCTATCATGTTACAATTCATTCATTAAACACTTAGCGTGTATTAAAGTCTTAACATGTATCAAAGAGCACATAATTAGGGAATTTCATGCTATTATGCTAGAATTCATTCATCAAACACTTAGTGTGATTTAAAGTCTTAGCATGTATGAAAGAGCACATAACTGGGGAATTTCATGCTATCATGACAAAATTCAATCATCAAACACTTAGCGTGTATTAAAGTCTTAGCATGTATCAAAGCTAACATAATTGGGGAATTTCATGCTATCAACATGCTAGAATGTTTCTAATTCCTTCACATAAGCATTTTATCAAACATAAGGGGAGAATGCTTTGATTATTCAATAATTTCTACACCTAATTTACAAGAACACATCACTTAACAAGCAACTTGAAAAGGGTTTATCATGAACATCACATACTAAGGTCAAAGCTTGAAAGTCTTGTAAACAAACATGAATCACAACTCGATATATTGAACATCCATTTTAACTCACATGAATCATGAAAACTCATAAACATAAAAGAGTTGAAATTTAGAAAAGGGTTTTTTAGCTTCTTGGATGAAAGAGACCCAAGAGTCAATATCTGCATACCATAGAGAAACTCCTTCTTGAAAGTCCTTAGAGAGATTCTTGATTTATCTTGAAGAAGAAGGAAGGGTTTTAATATTTGTAGAAACCCTAGATCTTTTCCTTGAACAACTTTGAGAGAAAATAATGATATTTTGGATGAAATGAGGCCAAATCCCGTGTTAAGGAGTATATATAGAGGTTGGGAAAAGACTCTTTTTGCCGTTGGAATTAAACTTAAAAATTCTTATTTTACATGCTGGCGCGACATCCCAAATAACTAGAATTTGGAAAATCGAAAAGCTGCTTGATGGCGTGATGCGGTGAAAATTGCGTTGCCACCTTGGTTTCAACTGGAAAGGCACCGCGACAATCGCTTTGGTGCACTATAAATTGACAAATTCTGAAATTAAGACTTGGCGCGATGCGCCATAATTGCGGAGGCTCACTAGATTTTGATGATTTCCAGTTTGGCTGGTTCTGCAATGCGCTAAAGTGCTAGGTGGCACACTGTCTCACTAAAATAGCTCTAACTCTTTGTCCGAGTGTCGGATTCGAGAGAATTTGGTATCGATGAAAATCTTATTCAATTCTCTACATGACAAAAAGTCTATGTTAGGGAAATTCTACACAGTTCAAAATACTTCTCACTTGGGAAGAAACTTCTTAATCTTTGATGGCCGTATTTACGATTCACTTGACACGCTCTAAGGATCAGACTATGAGAGAAATTTGCGGGGTCTTACATGGATAGACCCCCAACTGACTTGAACTAAATTGAAAATAACTAATCAAATACTATGGAAGCTAGAAATATTAATAAAGGGGCCCTCAAACCATAAGGATTCACAAACTATCGGGATGTAGATAGAGATGCCTGAAATCACTTACGCTTCTAAGACTGAGCACCTGAACCTACATTATTAAACAATGTAGCACATAGATGTACATATGGATCAGTACTTTAATAATGTACTGAGCATGTGGGGGTGAATGCATAGGTAAAACAATATATCAATGTTTATCAAAAAGTATAACAAAATGCATGGTAAATGAAATGACTCAAATTGGCTTGAATAACTCAAAGATAAAGATCATACATCATGAATAATAAAGCATACTATATAAATCTTGTGATCCATAACACTTAGTTGTAAAAGTTGTACTTATATTCTATCCTTAAATTTTTTTTATTATTCTTTACTAATAGATAATTCTTTTAAAAACTGTTCTGCAATGATTACTCTTATCTATAGGGAGGTTCTTCTAATCGATATACACTATGTGAGATATAATAGTGTCCAACCTCTAGCTCTCCTTAGGGGAAAACCTTAAATTAGGGAGAGGTGTCATACTCTTCCCAAGGAGTATAACCTGAGTTAAGTGATCACATCTATAACTGTCATCCATATAGAAATGGAACTAACAGTACATTCATTGGCTCGTAGTTCTAGAAAAGTAGTATGCGCTGAACCCACACTTCTCGCTTGGTTCTTAATACTACTCCATTTAATTTGTATTCTCATTCTATAGGAAATCCACTTTAAATGACACATTGATTCATACAGAAAGCTAATTGAGTATCTGATAGTTTAAAACTAAATTTTGAGCTATAGGTGGATTCCATATCTTTAGCTAAAGATCAAAAGATTAAATCTTTACTCAAAACTGATCATAACCATGTCCTGGGTTGCTAAAAAGAAAAATATTCTTGGATTATCAACATAAAAGCTAGGGCTTAATAATCCATATTTCAAGATCAAGGTAATTCATTATGAATCATAGTAAATAGCTAGCATCATGGGGTTTTGCATAATTCCAGTCATAATAATTAAATTCAATTCTCACTAAATGTAAAACAAGTCAAACATATGGACATGTAAAAGTAGAGATGCAACTCATCATTTAATTCTCTAATAATACCATAACCTTCAAATAATGATCCTTGGGTATGAACCCTAAATTAAAAATTCATGTATATTCATATAAATAAATGTACAATATAATTAAAAACATGTTTTGGGAAGAAGGGTTGGAGGAAGGAGGGAGGATTACCCTTGTTCATAGCCCCACATACCTTAATTGATAAACTAGATAAAGAATCTTGCTTTTGAGTTCCTATTGGTGCTATTGAGGATCGATTCTTGAAATTCTTGAATTTGGAACCTTGAATTTTGAACTATCTTGGAAAAATAATAGTGGAACTTGGGGATTCTTGAAGTTGAATATTGCAGCCTAGGGTTTTCTTTGAGAAGAATTTGATGAATAATGAGCATATTTTCTCAATAATACACTTAATCATCTATTTTCACGATTTGGGGATGTGGGCCAAAGACTAAATTGCAATTGAGAATTAAAATTCTTAATTGGGTTACAGATTGAGGCTTCACCGCGATGGGATGAGTGGGTCATTGCAATACCCACCGCGACGTGGTAGAATCACGATGACTCACTAAAAAAAGGGACATTGCTGATTTAGGCATCACCGCGATGTGGTGCAATTGCGGTAACCCTCTAGATCCTTGACAAATGCCAAATTGGCCTCCTCAATGACGTGGTAGCCTTCTTATCATTATTCTCACTGTGACACAGCCTAATCGTAGCGAGTTGCTACCTTGCAATTCCAAATGTAATCCGACCCTTGTCCAAAAATTCTGAAACATACCCGAGACATGCTATTCACATCCCTGAAAATAATTCAACTCAAAATCATCACCTTAAAGCCTGAAAGGTCAACTTAGAATTTCTTGAAACTTAAATTCACTCCACTCTCAGCTTTTTTATAGGTTTTAAGCGATGTAGGCATACACTAAGGGATGAAATGAGCTAGGAATGTTTGAGTTATTACAATATCTCCCCTTTGGAACATTCATCCCTGAATGAGACTAATTAAGCTGATGTTACTAAGGATCTGAGACTATAACTGGCATGCACAACTGAAGCATTACTAAAATAATTGCAAATGCAAGAGTTATTTAGTGAATGAATATATAAAATTGAAACTTGTAATTAAAAAAAGATGATCTGAGGAAATTTATTACCTTGAACTAATGTAAATTCTCGGCAAAAAGATGAGGGTATTTGGTCTGCATATTTGCTTCCATTTCCCAAGTGGCTCCCTCAATGGATAGATTCTGCCAAAGAACTTTAACTAAGGGAATTTCTTTGTTTCTGAGTCTACAAATCTGGCGATCGAGGATCTCAACTGGAATCTCTTCACAAGAGAGGCTAAAGTGATATCTGTGCTTTCTAAGGGTACTACAACTATTGGATCACCAATACACTTCTTTAACAAGGAAATATGGAATACTGGGTGGACGGATGAAAAGTCTGTAGGAAACTCAAGATCATATGCCACTTTCCCAACGCCGCTTAAAATCCTGGAAGTTCTAACATAGAGGGGACTAAGGTTCCCCCTTTTGCCAAATATTTTCACCCCTTTCATGGGTGAAACCTTCAAATAAACTAAGTAATCGACTTCCAACTCAAGATCTCTTCTCCTCACATATGCATAAGATTTCTGACTGCTTTGAGCTATTCTCAACCTTTCTCAAATCATCTGTACTTTCTCCATATGTTCTAAAACCATATATGGACCTATTAATGCGGCCTCACCCACTTCGAACCAACTTATAGGTTACATATATCTCCTCCCATAAAAAGCATCAAATGGGGCCATCTGAATGTTGGCATCATAACTGTTGTTGTAGGCAAACTTGATCAACGATAAATGCTCGTCCCAACTACCCTTGAAATCAAGAACACATGCCCTCAACATATTTTATAAGGTCTGAATGGTCCTATCTACCTGACCATCAGTCTGAGGATAAAAAGCTAAACTAAGATGAATTCGTGTTCCAAGACCCTTCTGAAAGGCTTTCCAAAAGTGAGAGGTAAATGGAGTACCCCTATTTGAAATGATAGATGAAGGAACTCCATGAGATCTAACTAACTCTCTAATATATAGTTTAGCATAATCTTCCGTTGAGTAAGATGTATGAACTAGTAGAAAATGGGTTGATTTGGTCAACCTGTCTACAATAACCCATATCGAATCATGTTGATGATGCGAATGGGGTAACACGGTTGCAAAATACATATTCAACTCTTCCCACTTCCAAGTGGGAATACTAAACTCTTGTAAGGTGCCACCAGGACTTTGGTGCTCAACCTTAACCTGTTGAGAAACAGAACTTAGCTACAAGCTCCAAAATATCTTTCTTCAGACAACTCTACCAATAGATTTCCTACAAATATTGGTACATCTTAGTAGCACCAGTGGTGATTGGAGTAACATGAACCATGTGATTCAGCCATAATCCACTATCTTAAATCATTAACGTGCTACACACATAATCTATTTTGGTATCTGAACACACCATCTCCCCCTTAGGAGAAAACATTTACCTTATGATCTCTGACCATCTCCTTTAACTTAACTAGGATGGGATGCTTATATTGTTTCTCTTTTACCTATGAAACTAGAGAAGATTCTGCAATACTATGGACTCAAACATTACCCTCAGCCGAATCAACTAAACGAACACCCAATTTAGCCAATTGATAAACTTTTTAAACTAGGTCCTTCTTATCAGCCTCTATATGAGCAACACTACCAATAGACAATTTACTAATGAAGTCTTCCATAACATTAGCTTTTCCTGGATGATACAAAACACTCATGTCATAATCTTTCAATAATTCTAACTACCTTCTCTGATGAAGATTTAACTCTCTCTGCGTAAACACATACTGAAAACTTTTGTGGTCCGCAAAAAGATCAAAAAACTGGTGATCTCTAAGAGTTTGCAACACAATCCTAAGATGGTCTGCTTGGTCTCTCTCACTATGGGAATAGACAAGGATATCATTGATAAAGACTATAACAAACATATCTAGATAATGTTTGAACACATGATTCATCAAGTCCATCAAGGGTGCTAGGGTATTTGTTAGTCCAAAAGACAAGACTAGGAATTCAAAATGATCATAACGGTTTCTGAAAGCTATCTTGGGAATATCACATTTACTTACTCTAAGCTGATGAGAGCCTGATCTAAGGTCTATCTTTGAGAAATAACTTGCACCTAGGAGTTGATCAAATAAGTCATCGATTCTGGGAAGAGGATATTTATTTTTAATTGTGACCTTATTTAGCAGATGATAGTCAATGCACATTCATCGAGAACAATCTTTCTTATTTACGAATAGGATGGAAGTGTCCCATGAAGAAACACGAGGCCTTACGAAACACTTATCTAAGAGGTCTTTAAGTTGTCAACTCCTTAAGCTCAGCAGAAGCCATACGATATGGAGGAATGAAGATGGGCTGAGTAATAGGAAAAAGATAATTTCCAAATTCTATTTCCTTATCGGGATGTACCCCTAGAAAATCATCAAGAAAAACTTCTAGAATCTCATTTACTACACAAACTAACTGAATAGTTAGAGCTTAAGACTTAGTATCTTTGACTCGAAATAAATGATAGATGCACCCTTTTGTATCAAATTTTTGGCCTTAATATAGGATATAAAATGACTTTTGGATGATACTGAATTACCTTCCCACTAAAAGACTATCTCATCAGGAAACTAAAACTTTACCACTCGGGTGCAATAATCTAAAAATGCATAATAAGAATGGAGCTAATCCATGCCAAGAATAAATTTAAATTAAACCATATGTAATTCTATTAAATTTGCTAACATGATCCTATAAAGGATAGTAATATGTGATTTGGGTGTATTTATATGCCTAAGCACCATAACTTATCCATATTTTAGCAAAGTTTAGAGAACAAATTGCCTAGTTTCTTATGTTTATACTCTACTTCAATATAATTGAGCTAACCGATGTGATTAGAATGATTTCAGGTTTTAATGAGGTATATGAAGACATAATAAGACTATAAAATATGAGTGGCATATGACACAAGATAGAGTAGAAGTATGGACCAAATGTGATGCCTACAAACTATGTCCAAGACTAGTTTGTCATTTACAATTAGTTCAGGGACTTATAAGGAAATTATGAGAGAAAAGATTATTAAAAGGCTTAATGCTGAATTTTTATTCATTGTTAATTATTCTATATTATTTTGGATTGGAGAGTGGCGGCTCATCTTGAAGGAGAGAGACAGAAACGTTTTCTCTGTTATTTTCACTATTCACACACCAAGATCATCTTCTAGGTTTTGGTATGATGAATATGTTTATGACGCTTTTCATTTTACTCATGATTAGGTAAGTTTATTAGTTAGGTATATGGAAGCCTTGTAGCATACAATCTATTACTTTGGGTTTTGAATTCATTATGCATTGATGTGTTTACATCACACTCTCTTCATTTATCTTGAATTCTCAATGTTGCAAACATAGAGGATATGCCTTAAAACATAACTTGTTCGAAAGAAAGGTTGATGTTCGGAAAAGAGAGTAGTGACAAGAAATTAGGAATTCCAACCCCTATTTTATATGTTAATGCCTTAGTAGGATTAACTACTTGGAGATTTCGTATTATTTTTGGTAAACACTTTTGATTCGAGAGAACTAAAGTGAATTAGTCCTTGATGGTTGAGAAACACTAGGATTATGTTTCTAAATACAATACATTTTTCTGTAAGCACGATGCATGTATGAATTCGAAAATCCCATACTTAGAAAGTATTGAAAACTATAAGGTGGACATAACCCTAGCTTACTAGTTCTCTGATTTTGAATATTACTACACATATTTCATCTTGTTAAACTGAAACCATTAATTTGTGAACTGAATCAAATCCCCCTATTTATTTTATGAAAACGAATATTAAAAGTCAACTAATCTGCATACAACTTAATTAGCACCATATTCCCTGTGGGATTCGACCCCAACCTAGTTGGGTTATATATTTGACAATGACCGCTTACTCTCTTGTAAGAGAGGTGTAATTTGGGCGTATCAAATTTTGGCATTGTTGCCTCGAAATACAAATATCGATTGAGTTTATGTGTGTTAATTGACTATTCGTTAAGTTTCCTGATTTTATGTTTATTTGTTGTTTTTGTTCATTGCAGACTCCTTGTTGTTTATGCCACGAACTAGAATTTAAAGAGAACCATTATTACCCTTCAATCTTGAACCTCATCTTATTAAAAGAATGGATAACCAACAGGAAGCTGAAAGATTAACCACTTTAGATAATGGTCAATTAAATCTATAGAATGCAGATAACCCAGGTCGGGTACTTAAACTAGATGAAGAGGACCTGGGAGATGTTGATTTACTTGACTCGGCTAATAGGAGGCATGCGACAGTGGTAGTTCCACCTATAAATCAAAATCGTCCATTCAAAGAATAACCAGACCGCCAAGCTCTACAGTTTGATGTTAACAATGATGAGGATGATTTAGATGGAACTGGATCTATAGGGGAAATCATTCCACCACCACTAGCTCCTGGGGTGAAATTCAACATCGCCGGTACTATGATCCAGCTACTTAATCTAAAAAGACTCTTTGGTGGATTACCTGGTGATGAACCAAATCTACATTTGGTGAATTTCATCAGTATTTGTAAGTCATTTGATAATCCTGGAGTGGGACAAAATGTTATTTGTTTAAGATTGTTCCCACTATCTCTGTCTAGAGAAAAAACTATGTGGTTGAATGAGCAGACTCCTGATTCTATAACAAACTGGAAACAATTGAAAGGAGCTTTCCTAGAAAGGTTATTTCCTCCCTCCAGAATGTTACAGTTGAGGGATGAGATCAACAACTTTAGAAAATTGGCTAATAAATCTTTGCATAAGACTTGGACAAGATTTAAAAAGAACATGACTCAATGCCCAAACTATAAGATGACTGATGAACACCCAATGGAAATATTCTACAGAGCTTTGAACTCAGTTACAAAGACAATAGTTGATAATGTTGAAGGAGGAGCTTTTATGGAACTCATCTTTATTGAGGCTACAGACATGTTATAAAGAATGACTAAGATAAGTAGATCTTAGCATACCAGAGATTCTGTGGTAGCAAGCAATACTAGGTCTAGTGCAATATCAGTAGAGCAACATAGGATAGAAGATAAGCGTGATCAGGATATGGCTCACATGAAAACCCATATGGATTTGCTCATAAAACATTTTCTATCAGGGAATGTAGAAAACGTAAAAGTTATGGGGTCCCATGGTAAGGGAGCTAAATCAAACAAAGAGGAAGAGGCTAACTACTTACATAATTAGGGGGGTTTCTGGACAGGTGTTCAAGGAAACCAAGGTTGGAACCATCAAGGATATTGTAAGAATAAAAGTGACAGGAGTGGACTATATGTACCTCTTAGAAGTTGTGATAATGCTGCCACCAGGTCAGGCAAACTGTCCATGAAAAACATGATGGAGAAAATATTAAAGGGAGTTGAGGCGACCAATTCTGGGGTGACTACTATGAAGAGTGACATATCTTCCATGAATTAACTAGTAAAATCACACTCAATTTCTATTAAACAACTAGAGTAGCAGATGAGCCAATTATCCACAGCGTTCAACCAAATACAGAATGGGACTCTACCAAGTGATAGAGTTCAAAACTTGAGAAATAATAGAGCATGTATAGCCATTACCACTAGGAGAAGTAATATGTTGTCTAGTCAAGCATTGGGAGCATCCTTACACACCGATGCATTTGAAATAGATTAGGAGATAAATGATTCCTCAGTGGTGCCTGTGGAGTTGGGAAGTTAAAAAAAGAAGTAGGCAGAAGTGAAACAACCACCTAAGCCAAAGCATGTTAGTGATGTGGATCAAGGAATAAGAAAGGAGGTAAAAGTTGTTGTAACTGAAATCCCAAGGCCAGCATCCCCATTTCCATAATGATTTAAGAAGAAAGAAGATGGTTGAAAGTTTAGCAAATTTATCGCTATGTTGAAGCTGTTGACAGTGAATGTGCCCTTACTTGAAGCGCTGGAATAGATGCCTGGATATGATAAGTTTATAAAAGACCAGTTGATGAGGAAAATGACTGGGATCTATGAAATGGTAGACAATTATCATCATTGTAGTGCTATTTCTATAAGATCTATTGTACAGAAAAAAGTTGATCCGGGAGCATTTACTATTCCATGTACGATTGGATTGCTAAAGTTTGAAAAGGCCCTTTTTGATCTTGGGGCAAGTATAAATCTTATGCCATTGATGATTTTCAATAAATTGGGTTTGGGAGATCCTACGCCCACCAATATGTGGCTTCTAATGGCGGATAGATCGATAAAAAGATCGATTGGGATTCTACATAATGTACTTGTAAAAGTTGCAGATTTTATATTTCCTGTTGACTTTATAATTCTTGATTGCGAAGTAGACTTTGAAGTACCCATAATTTTAGGTAGGCCATTATTATTAACTAGGAGAGTGTTAGTTGACATGGAGCTGAATAAGCTAAAATTTAAGCTTAATGAGAAAGAAGTTAGTTTTGAAGTATCTCGTTCTATGAAACAACTAAAGAAGATAAGTATCTTCTTGATTGTTGATGTATTCTACACAGATGATCGAGATATACCATTTAAGTATAGGTATGTTGGGGAGACCATAGCTTGTTTGGTTGAACTTGCAATCAAGGATGTGAGTGACTTCAAAGGAGTTGGACTAGGAATAAAGCGATGTCTTAATCCAACAAATGAGGTACAAATAGTATTATTGATGTATCTTGATGAAGTCTGAGTAGTTAAGATAATCGAGTCGTGCCGTAATGTTAAATCAGGCACTGCATGGAAGGCTACCCATGATTTTATTTTCATTTTATCATGTTAAACAAAAATACAAAAATAAGAGTCAAAACTACGACGCTTGGTGGGAGGCAACCCATCCTTCTAATCAATTTTTTTATTTCTAATTAAATATAGATGCATAAAGTACTAAGGAGGATATTAGTACCAAATTTGGTTTGGAATTAAGCCATGTCAATGGTGGTAAGTTTAGGAGTGATGGGAACATTGCAGGTAAGTTGGAGTGGACAAATGTGTAAGGCTTAAGTATGATTCGTGTTAGAGTCATGCCCCGATTTACGTTAATCCAACCCAAAAAATTTTGTGGTGCGACTTTATTTTGTGACTTTCAATGAGGTCTGTGGTGGTAACATATGGACCTTTCTCAATGCTTTATATAAAGAATGAGGTGCAGGGCATCCAAGTTTAAGTATACTACAGGGTGTGTGGTGCCCAAGATTACATAGGCCATGGAAAATACGTCGCCTAAGAAATATACTAAGATCATACTCACGTATGAAATAGGTTATGCGTCACACACCTTAACTTTGGAGATGGCTTGTGCATCACACATCTAACTGCACACCCTCACTATTTCACTTGTGCGATTGCCAATGCGGTGCACAACCTAATCTGTGCGATACCTTGTGCGACGCACACTTACCCTTGTGTGATCACATGTACAGAACATACATACCTTTAGGCGATTAGGTGTGCGGCGCCTACCCTATCTCCAGCACCTACTACCTCACTTATGCAATAATAAGTACGGTTCCTAATTCATCTTGTGCGGCAGCTTGTGCGGCAGCTTGTGCGACGCACACTTGAGGTTGTGCGATTACATATGCTCCGCCTAGATCAATGCACATGCTCACTATTTTTGTTAAGCTATGGCATGTGCCACACACACTTAATGATCTGCGATAACATATGCATCGCATACCCTTCCAATTTTAACATGAATCCTAATTTAACTTGGGTCAACCCGACCCAGATTTTCATCATTTAAATATACTTCACACCCTAAATTCCCAAATTCATCCTTCTTTCACCCTTAAGCCGTACAATATTGAGCTCTCACCATTCTTTTTGTCCTTCACTAATCTTTTATTTTCAAGGTAAGTTTGACTTTCTTAATCCTTAGTTATTGTGACTCTATGTTATAGTTAATTGATTTATTAAGGATTACTAATTAAATTCTTGCCATGGTGATGTTGTGGAAGTTATGGTGTTTTTTATATTTTGGTATGGTTAAAAGTGTAGAAAATGATTCTGTTTAAAAAGTGCTTCATTGAAATAGAATTAGGGGAATTGTATTGTGAATAATGTAGGTGCACCATACCAAAGTGTATGTCGGTGAAGCCTGAGTACCCAATTAAAACACTTAATTGGTTTACACTAACAAATTAAGTATGGGGTGGTGACTTCACCACCTTCATCTTAATTGTAGTTAGTTTCATTATGTGTGGCTGACGTGAATGATATGATGAACACAGGAAAAATTGCTCTGATGATGATCTCAATGTAGGTGGCATGACTCCTAATGTGGATGAGGAGTACTACTAGCCAGGTTCTTTATCTTGTTATTTGCACTGGGGACAGTGCTGAGATTGGGTCTGGGGTGGCTGGTTACTTTGCTACTTGTTTTGTAAGAAAATAGTACCTTCTCCTTATCATTCTTCTGTGATAGGATTAGTTATTTTTTTATTTTGTTTTTTGTTAGATGTTTATTCTATTTAGTCATAATTATGTACTTCTCTTGATGATAGATGGATGACGACCGTCTTAAGAGAAAATTAGTCATTTAATTACATATAACTTTTCTTGTGGATCACATGACATTATAATATAAGTATGTGATGGATCATTACATTTGAAAAACCTAGGCTCTTGTTGTGACTCTTGTTGTGAGTGTTGGTTTTATTTGAATTTATGTAATTATTGTGTTGAGAATCTATAATGCTCCTAATTGAGTTGATCATATACCATGAGTGTGTAAGACTGTTGTATATTCCTTATTACAACTGATGCTAGAACTTTCCTGGTGTGTGTGCAAAGTGAAATAAAGATTGTGAGTTTAGGAGATAATTTAGGTATTTCTTTGATTGCCATTAGTCATACCTTCTTTTGACCTACCTTTGTACATTATCTTAGCTAGCCCCGTTGAGCCTTTAGATTGTTCTTTTGTTAGACTCATAAGTAGCCTAATCCGTGTTTTAATAGACCGTAATTTGATCCAAAAGATCCTAAGAACTTTAATGTAAAATCAATGTGAGTTAGGAGTTTGACAATTAGAGGAAAAGGTGAAATTAATGACCTAAAGTCTAGTTATTGGCTTGTAAAATTGATGTGGTTGGGAATAGCGAAAAGTTTTGAAAAAAGTTCCAAATTTTATCCCGGACATGATACAATGAACCTATTTTGGCCCTGATCCTTCTTGGACATTTTGCACCTCAACTAAGGTAAATTGCTAAAGTTGAGGGTGGCTATTATAGGGGTGCGTAACATGAAAAGGGTGCAAAAAAAAATTTTAAAAGGGTTGCATAAGCCCACCATAGTGTTATTAATTGAGCTTAACGAGTTGGGGTGAAAAGCAAATCTGTGAAGATAGCAAATGTGGAAATTGGTTATTAGAGATTGGTCTTAATTCCATAATGTGGTGTATTAAAGAGATTAGGGAAAATATTCACTATTTTTGGACAAAATAGTTCCTACCCATCCATTAGCCTACGTTAAAACCCGTAAAAGATCTATTTGATCCTAATATTAGCATTCTGATATTAGTGGAGTATTACACTATAGCCAAACATATGGTCATCAGTTGTAATTTGAGAATTCTTTGTGAGAGTGAGCGCAACTTGATTCATGTACCCATTTTGTTAGAAAATTTCATGATTGTGAGTAATTATGGGTAACTTTCTTGTTGTGAGGGAACATAGTTGATGAAAGTTGGGTAATTTATATGATTTGTTTGGTTAAACGGTATCATGAAATTGCCAACTTAATGAGTCTATTCTTGAGGGTAGGTTTTCTCTAGTAATGATTCCTGAATCTACTTCTTGTTCATAATTGTTGTGTGATCCTATTTGAGCATCTTGTCTTCCTTTGTGGGTGCTAAGGCTTGTGTAGTATGCATAAATAGATATGTTGTTCGAGGACGAACAAAGATTTAAGTGTGGGGTGGTGATCATGGGTGTATTTATATGCCTAAGCACCATAACTTATCCATATTTTAGCTAAGTTTAGAGAACAAAGTGCCTAGTTTCTTATGTTTTACTCTACTTCTAAGTAATTGAGCTAACCGATGTGATTAGAATGATTTCAAGTATTAATGAGGTAGATAAAGACATAATGAGACTATGGAATGTGGATGGCATATGACACAAGAGAGAGTAGCATTCTGGACCAAATGTGGCTCTTAGAAACTATGCCCAAGACTAGTTTGTCATTTATAATTAGTTCAGGGACTTAGAAGAAATTATGAGAGAAAAGATTATTAAAAGGCTTAATGCTGACTTTTTATTCATTGTTGATTATTTTGTATTATTTTGGATTGGAGAGTTGTGGCTTAGCTTGAGGACAGAGATAGAAATATTTTCTCTCTTGTTATCACTATTGGCACACCAAGATTGTAATACCATGGGAAATTTTTCGTTGAAATTTTGTACGTAAACGTGTTGGATTCTATCTTCTAGAATGAATTATAAATTTTTCGTGTGGAATGTCTTAGATTATGACCCACCATTGCGTAGAGTATCAAATAATATTTCCAACGATATGCGGATCATCCAAAATGGACACCCGAGCGATGAGTTATGAACATTCCGATCGAATTGTGAATAGTAGTGAATAGTAGTGAACAGTAGGACGTGCAGGAAAAAGTACTGAGGCCTGGCGTATTTTTCCTCCAAATTTAAATGATCGTAACTCCTTGTACATAATGATCTGGGTGAAATACTCTATATCAATGGAAATCTTTGCGAGTCCTCTTTCCGATGAAATTGGTTTCATCTAATTTGTCTATCGTACAAAAAAGTTATGGTCGATCTACTTCAGCGTATCACAAGTGAATTTTTGGGTTAACTTCAAACGATCATAACTGCTCGTACGCAATGATCTGGGTGAGATACTATAGATCAACAAAGAGATATGAGAGTCCTCTTTCTAATGAAATTAGTTTCATCCAATTTGGATATCAGAGTAAAACGTTATGATTGATCTACTTTAGACTATCAAACAGTCCACGAAAGGACAGATTCGAGAATTATTTGATATTTAGGGGCGTTTAGGTCATTCCCCCTCACCCAAAATCCATCCAAACCCTATATTAAATCCTATTAGAAGTGTTATATGTTATATTTCATTAAATTCCCTCAAAAAGAAAATCCTAAGCTCCTACATCCAACTTCAAGAACCTCCAAAGTTCACCATTAATTCTGCAAATTTATTGAAGATTCCAAGTTCCTAGTTCAAGAACTCCAAGAACCATCATTCAAAGGCACGATTAACATCTCAAAAATGAGTATAGATCTAAAGTTCATCATTCAAGGTATGTGGAGTTTTTCAACAAGAACTCGCTTTCGTTCTTGTGCCCAAAAGTAATTTTCTTTACAAAGGCATGATTTTATTTGATTTTTATGAATTTGAAGCATGAACCCATATCTTATGATGAATATTATGAAATCTTGATGTTTATGATTTTGAAAGATGAATTTACATGTGTGGTGATATAAAGCATGAATCTTGAATGATATTTATCATGATTTTGATATTTGGGTCGTGAATCCCCATTGGAAATTGTGTTTTTTTTAAAAAGTGTGTTATAAGAACGTTGATGTTGAATATTTGAGATATTTTGAATGATTTGACCTTTTGGTATTAATGGAGTTGTTTTGAACTCGAGTGTGAAAGAAATCCACAACGTGGTTGATTTTGATAGATGGGAAGCGTGATGGCTCCCGATGTATATTTATATATTACTGAAATTGTTTTTTTATGGATTGTCTTTAAAATGATCTGAGCTAAGTCCGGGAGAAATCTTTAGCACCGAGTGGGTGGTATAAAGCGACCTTACTTCCCTAGAACTACGTGCCCCCGTAGGAGTGAGCCTGAGGCTTATTTATATAGTGATCACTAATTTTTGTGGATATGATATCAATAGTCCTATTCCGATAGAAAGGATAGGATGGCTCTCCCCAAAGTGGGTTGTACGTTGGACTCCATGTAGCTCACATGGTTTATGTCGATTATAGGATCTCCAAGTGTGTGTATTTCCTTGTGTATATGGTGAATGGTGAAGTGATTTAAAAGTGGAATTGTGAAAGTTATTCTTTCGAAAGATTTAAATGATATTTACATTATGAGAAATGATATTCTTGATGAACTGAAAGTAATTGACAAATTATATGATTACTCACATGTGTTATTATACTTATTTCATCCTTTCATGATTATTATGATTTTCTTCGGTCTATGTGAGTCTTTCATACATCCTGCATATTTCTTATAAATATTTATGATGATGATGTTTATACAAATGCATACACCCCCATATATTCAGTTTCTTTCCATGGTACTTACCCACATCTTCGGATGTGGGCTGCATTTTCTTGGAATATAGGTTCAGGTGCTCAGTTCCATGTTCGACAGTGATTCTTCGGGCATGCTATTCTACATCCTCTGTTGTGGTGAGTCCTCATGTACCAAGGACGTGATGTATGATGTTGGTTTCACGGAATTGTTTTCATTTGATAACTGAGTATGAGTCTGTTGGGGCATGTCTCAATGGCTCGCTTGTTTTATTTATTTTTTTAGAGGCTTGTCAAACTAGTATAGATGTTGGGAGTTGACTAATAAGTCGTATTTTGTTACCTTTCTGAAATTCTTTTATTCTTGGATGATGATTACCCTATTGATATTTTAGGGTTATTTATGGAAACCTCATTGATTTGTGTTGAACTGAATGAAAATGGCTCAAAGGGTTAACTTGGGGCTACTCGTAGCCTCAAGTACTGTGTGACGCTCCGAGACTCATTTTTTGGGGCGTTACAGACTTGGTATCAGAGCCTATGGTTTTAAGGTGTCCTAGGGAGTCTAACTAGCCGCGTTAAGTAGAGTCTTGATCATCGGTGTATAGCGCGCCACATCTATGAGCAACAGGCTACAAGACTTTTTAGGAAAAAGTGTGATTCTTTCTTTCAGAAGTCTATCATTCTTAAAGTGTCTCTCTCTGCTATTGATTTGTGCTCTCCTCTTTCAGAAATATACCTCCACGTCGAGCGAGAAGAAATAATGATGGTCAGCAACCTCAACCCGTTGACCCATTGAACAAAAATGTGTCTCATGCTGAATTTCGGGCAGCCTTTCAGGCACTGGACTAAGCTGTTACTGCAAATGTTCAGGCAAACCCGTCCCTAGCTCCACAGTAGCAGGGAAGTTATTCAGCTGCTGCCAAGATCCGTGACTTCATGCGGATGGATCCGCCAGAATTCTATGGGTCCAAGTCTGATGAGGATCCATGGTTGTTCATATGCATCCAGGTCCCAGTACAGTTCTGGCAGTAAGCCAAATCATCCTCTGTGTCCTAAGCGTGGTAGGGCTCATTTGGGTGAGTGTTGGGGTGAGAAGAGGGGTTGTTTTTGGTGTGGTGACATGGGTCATAGAGTTAGAGATTGTCCACAGGATGGACAAGGGCGTCGTGACTGTCTCCCTCAGACCCAGACTCAAACTGTTAGTGCTACAGTTCCAGCGACTCGCCCAACCCTATCTCAGGGCGCCTTTTCTAGCAATGCTGGAGGGCAGCGCCAGAATAGATTCTATGCTTTACCGTCCCGCCAGGAACAGAAGGACTCTCCCGATGTTATTACTGGTATGCTTTGTATATTTCAGTTTGATGTATATGTTTTGTTGGATCCTGGATATAGTTTCTCATATGTTACAACTTTGATTGCTGTGAATTTTGAAATGAGTCCTGAGATTATTCCTAAGCCTATCCTAGTTTCTACCCCAGCGGGTGATTCGTTTGTTGCCCAGAAAGTGTATAAAAAGTGTCCTGTTACCGTTCTTCATAGAGTCTTGTTGGCTGATCTGATTGAGTTAGACATGGTAGATTTTGATGTGATTCTAGGTATGGACTGGCTGTATTCTTCTTGTGCCTCTATTGATTGTTGGACCCGAATAGTCAATTTTCAATTTTCGGGTACATCCGTGTTTGAGTGGTCTGGGAATTTTGTGTCACCCAAGAGTCATTTTATCTCTTACCTCAAAGCTAGAAAGCTTATTTCCAAGGGGTGTATTTACCACTTGGTTAGAGTCAAAGACACTAAGTCTGAGACTCCAACTCTCCAGTCTGTTAACGTCGTCAATGAGTTTTCTGATGATCTCCCAGGGATACCTCCTGATAGAGAAATAGAGTTCGGTATGGATCTTCTTCCCGATACTCAGCCCATTTCTATTCCTCCTTACCGTATGGCCCCTGTAGAACTTAAGGAGTTGAAAGAGAAACTCAAAGATCTACTAGATAAGGATTCATAAGGCCCAGTGTTTCTCCTTGGGGTGCTCCTCTGTTGTTTGTGACAAAGAAAGATGGCTCTTTGCGTATGTGCATTGATTACTGCTAACTGAATAAAGTCACCATAAAAAATAAGTACCCCCTTCAGAGAATAGATGATTTGTTTGACCAATTGAAAGGTGCAAGTTATTTCTCAAAGATAGACCTTCGTTCCGGCCATTATCAACTCAAAGTTAGGGAGTGTGACATCTCGAAAACCATTTTTCGAACTCGTTAAGGCCATTTTGAGTTTCTCGTGAGGATTACACTAGATTGTATATCCGAGAGCTGGTCAGACTGCATGGAGTTCCCTTGTCTATCATTTCGGATAGGGGTACTCAGTTCACTTTGCAATTTTGGAAAGATTTTCAGAAGGGCCTTGGTACCCAAGTGCTTTTCAGTTCTGTTTTTCATCCGCAGACCGATGGTCAGGATGAGTGGACCATCCAGACCTTAGAGGATATGTTGAGAGCCTGTGTACTTGACTTTAAGGGAAGTTGGGATGATCACTTACTGTTGATAGAGTTTGCTTACAATAATAGTTTCCACTCTAGTATTGGCATGGCTCAATTTGAAGCCTTATATGAGAGGAAGTGTAGATCACCCATAGGTTGGTTCAAGGTGGGTGAAGTGGCTGGGAGTTGTCCTGATTCGGTATTTGAGGCTATGGAAAAAGTTAAGTTGATTAGGGAAAGGTTGAAAACTGCGTAGAGTCGTTAGAAGTCATATGTGGATGTTAGAAGGAGAGACCTTGAGTTTGAAGTTGGTGACCTAGTGTATCTGAAAATTTCACCCAGGAGGGGGGTGAAGAGATTCGGAAAAAAAGGGAAGCTTAGTCCCCGTTATGTTGGTCCCTACAAAATTCTTAGCCGTGTTGGTAAGGTAGCTTATGAGGTCGAGTTGCCTTCCGAGTTGTCCTCTGTTCATCCAATATTCCATGTCTCCATGCTTAGAAAGCATATTAGCGATGCTGTGGTAGTGGATTCCTCTGTGAGTGCTGACATTCAAGAAAATCTTTCTTTTATGAGAATCCAGTTGAGAATCTTGATTTCAGTGTCTGAAGACTAAGGAACAAAGAAGTTCCCTTGGTCAAGGTGTTATGGAGAAACCAATCTGTTGAGGGTGCAACTTGGGAAGCTGAGGCGGATATGCGATCCAAGTACCCGAACCTATTTTCCGCGAACTCTGATCAAGCTGAAGGTACCGTTCTTTCCTAAATCATGCACTTTTGATAAAAGTTGCAGCAGTTCAGCTGTCATTTATTATGTGTTCAGCTGTAGTTTCTTGAATTTATGCATTCTATGTTGCATTCGGAGTGAGAAACGATGTGGTGATGAGTCTAACGAATGGTTTCATCTGTATGCTCTATTCCCTATCTAATATTGTCATTTCTAGCATCATTCTATGACAAATGTTTCCAAGGGGGGGATGATGTAATACCCCGGGAAATTTTTCGTTGAAATTTTGTGCGTAAACGTGTTGGATTCTATCTTCTAGAATGAATTATAAATTTTCTGAGAGGAATGTCTCAGATTATGACCAAACATTGGGTAGAGTATCGAATAAGATTTCCAAGGATATACGGATCATAAAAAACGGACACCCGAGTGATGAGTTGTGAACGTTCCGATCGAACTGTGAATAGTAGTGAACAGTAAGACGTGCAGGAAAAAGTACTGAGGCCAGGCGTATTTTTCCTCCAAATTTAAATAATCATAACTCCTTGTACATAATTATCTGGGTGATATACTATATATCAACGGAAATCTCTGCGAGTCCTCTTTTCGATGAAATTCGTTTCATCCAATTTGACTATCGTACAAAAAAGTTATGGTCGATTTACTTCAGCCTACCAAAAGTTAATTTTTGGGTTAACTTCAAATGATCATAACTCCTCGTACGCAATGATCTGGGTCATATAATATATATCAACGGAACAATATGAGAGTCTTCTTTCTAATGAAATTAGTTTCATCCAATTTGGATATCAGAGTAAAACGTTATGTCTGATCTACTTTAAACTATCAAACAGTCCACCAAAGGATAGATTTGAGAATTATTTAATTTTTAGGGGCGTTTAGGACATTCCCCCTCACCCAAAATCCATCCAAACCCTATATTAAATCCTATTAGAAGCGTTATATGTTATATTTCATTAAATTCCCTCAAAAAGAAAATCCTAATCTCCTACATCCAACTTCAAGAACCACCAAAGTTCACCATTAATTCTGCAAATTTATTCAATATTCAAAGTTCCTAGTTCAAGAACTCCAAGAACCATCATTCAAAGGCACGATTAACATCTCAAAAACGAGTATCGATCTAAAGTTCATCATCCAAGGTATGTGGGGTTTTTCAACAAGAACTATCTTTCATTCTTGTGCCCAAAGGTAATTTTCTTTACAAATGCATGATTTTATTTTATTTTTATGAATTTGAAGCATGAAACCATATCTTATGATGAATATTATGAAATCTTGATGTTTATGATTTTGAAAGATGAATTTACATGTGTGGTGCTATAAAGAATGAATCTTGAACGATATTTATCATGATTTTGATATTTGGGTCGTGAATCCCCATTGTAAATTGTGTTTTTTTGAGAAAGTGTGTGTTATAAGCACGTTGATATTGAATATTTGAGATATTTTGAATGATTTGACCTTTTGGTCTTAATGGAGTTATTTTGAACTCGAGTGTGAAAGAAATCGACAACATGGTTTATTTTGATAGATGGGAAGCATGATGTCTCTCGATGTATATTTATATATTACTCAAATTGTTTTGTCATGGATTGTATTTGAAATGATCTGAGCTAAGTCCGGGAGAAATCTTTAGCACCGAGTGGGAGGTATAAAGTGACCTTACTTCCCTAGAACTACATGCCCCCGTAGGAGTGAGCCTGAGGCTAATTTATATAGTGATCACTAGTTTGTGTGGATTTGATATCAATAGTCCTACTACGATGGCAAGCATAGGACGGCTCTCCCCAATGTGGGTTGTACGTTGGACTCCATATAGCTCACATGGTTTATTATGGTTATAGGATCTCCGAGTGTATGTGTGTTTCCTTGTGTCTATGGTGAATAGTGAAGTGATTTGAAAGTAGAATTGTGAAAGTTATTCTTTCAAAAGATTTAAATGATATTTACATTATGAGAATTGATATTCTTGATGAACTGAAAGTGATTGACAAATTATATGATGACTCACATGTGTTATTATACTTATTTCATCCTTTCATGATTATTATGATTTTCTTCGGTCTATGTGAGTCTTTCATACATCCTGCATATTTCTTATAAATATTTAAGATAATGATGTTTATACAAATGCATACACCCCCATATACTCAGTTCCTTTCCATGGTACTTACCCACATCTTCGGATGTGGGCTGCATTTTCTTGGAATATAGATTCAGGTGCTCAGTTCCATGTTCGACAGTGATTCTTCGGGCATGTTGTTCTACATCCTCTGTTGTGGTGAATCCTCATGTTCTAAGGACGTGATGTATGATGTTGGTTTCACGGAATTGTTTACATTTGATAACTGAGTATGAGTCTGTTGGGGCATGTCTCAATAGCTCGCTGGTTTTATTGACTTTCTTACAGGCTTGTCAGACTAGTATTGATGTTGGGAGTTGACTAATAAGTCGTATTTTATTACCTTTCTGAAATTCTTTTATTCTTGGATGATGATTACTCTGTTGATATTTGAGGGTTATTTATGTAAACCCCGTTGATTTGTGTTGAACTGAATGAAAATACCTCAAAGGGTTAGTTTAGGGCTACTCGTGGCCTCAAGCAGCGTGTGACGCTCTGGGACCCATTTTTCGGGGCGTTACAAAGATCATCTTTTAGTTTTTGATATGATGAATATATTTATGATGCTTTTCGTTTTATTCATGAGTAGCTAAGTTTATTAGTTAGGGTTATGGAAGAGTTGTAGCACAAAATCTATAACTTTGGGTTTTCAATTCATTATGCATTGATGTGTTTACATCAGATTCTCTTCGTTTATCTTGAATTCTCATGGTTGCAAACATTGAGGCTATGCCTTAAAACACAACTTGTTCGAAAGAAAGGTTGATGTTCGGAAAAGAGAGTAGTGACAAGAAAATAGAATTTCCAACCCCTATTTCATATGTTAATGCCTTAGCAGGATTAACTACTTGGAGATTTCGTATTATTTTTGGTAAACACTTTTGATTTGAGAGAACTAGAGTGAATTAGTCCTTGATGGTCGAGAAACACTAGGATTATGTTACTAAATACTATACGTTTCTCTGTAAGGACGATGCATGTATGAATTCGTAAGGCCCGTAGTTAGAAAGTATTGAAAACTACAAGGTGGACATAACCCTAGCTTGCTATTTCTATGAATTTGAATATTACTACACGTATTTCATCTTGTTAAACTGAAACCATTAATTTCTGCACTGAATTTAATCCCCCCTATTTATTTTACGGAAACAAACGATTAAAAGTCAACTAATATGTATACAACTTAATTAGCACCATATTCCCTATGGGATTTGACCCCAACCTAGTTGGGTTATATATTTGACAACGACCGCTTACTCTCTTTTAAGAGAGGTGTAATTTGGGCGTATCAATCGGACACTTTCTATAGATCTATTTGGCAACAATTGACTCACCTACAGGGGTAGATAGCTTTTCAGGATCTATTCCAAAATTTACCAAATCTTACGGAGTCACATAAGAGAAATTTGACCCAAGGTCTAGCAGCACATAAAAATCAAAATGAAAGACACGAAGCATACCAGTAACAACATCTGTAGAACTCTCTTTCTCCTGGAGGAATGGTAAAGCATAAAACTTGTTCTGACATTAACCACCACCGGTACTAGATGATGTGCCCTAAGGAGGGGTTGGGCAGCCTATGGGAGTTGGTGCACTAGTAGTCTGAGTTAGGGAATGAACATCTTTGCTTCCTTGCTTAGCATATGGGCACTCTTTGATTCTATGACCTAACTTTTCGCATCCAAAGCAACTTTTTTGTCCCAACAAGTACTCCCTAAGGTAATTTTTACCACATCTAGCACATACAGGATAAATGGGCCTTCGACCCAGAATATTCAAAAATCTTGAAATATAAGTCTTACCCCATTGCTCCTACTTGGTTCTGGGAGCGGGATTACTAGCTAAAGATGGTGCCAACAAAGGTGGGCGACTCTGAAATTGTGATTGATTTCCCCTACAAATCTTTATTGACCATACTCAAACTGCCCAGTTCAGGCTTTCTTATTTCCTCTATCTCTTCCCTTTAAATTTTGTGCCTCGATCTATTGGGCATGAGTCATCAATATAGAAAGATCTATATCTCCAATAAGTATGGCAATCCTACACTCCTTTACTACCAATCTAGACACTTCAGTAACAAACTTACTCATACTTGATCTAGTGTCAGCTATCAACTCAGGAGCATACTTGGACAAATGGTTGAACTTAAGGAAATACTATTTCACTATCATTGATCCCTACATAAACTTCTTGAACTCCTTAATCTTTGCTTCCCATAACTTACACGGATAAATTATGTCTAGAAACGCATCTGGAAACACCTGCCAACTCATGAGAGCTATATTCTCACCCCTACCTTTCTTCCACATAATAACCCAATCATAAGTGATATCCTTCAGCCTATAAGAAGCCAATTCTATACTCTCCTCTTTAGTAACATGCATAACTTGGGTGATCTTTTTCAACCTATCATAGTATAATTATGGGTCCTCACTTACCTTTAACCCAAAGAACTCAAGAAGATTCATTCTCATGAAGTCACGAAGTCTGGCTGAGGCTAAATTACCCTCTTGTTGACATGAGACTGTAGCCTGATGGTTAGCCTAAACATTGGCAGTCACAGCATGGGACAACGCCTAAAAGGTAGCCTAAAATTTAGCATGAGACACATTCTCATTCAAAGGATCAACAGGCTGGGGCGGCTGGTTATCATTTTTGTGGGTATTCACTCTATGAGGAGGAATATTCTTTCATAAAAGAGCATGAGTTAAAAGAAGATAGAGATAGTTGTAAGCATGATGTATTGTGAAAGAAAATAGATGATTTACTAAAACATCTCATAGCCACTTTCTCATAAATGTGGCGCGCTTCTCACCCATGATCAAGACTCTATGTAACACAACTTTCCTGACTCCCTAGGACTCTTTGAACCTTATTCTATGATGTCAAGTTTGTAACGCCCCGAAAATGGGTCTTAAGATGTCACATGGTGCTCAACACTACGAGTAGTCTTAAGCTAACCCATTAAGCCTTCTACTAAGTCTGGAACACATATTAAATAAATTTAAATGAGTAAGAATATTGAAATACAAAATTATCTGACCTAAGCTAAAATTAATTGAACATAATGTCAGAATTATCTCAAGCAGTTTGATAAGCCTCTACTACTAAGAACTAGAGAGCTATTGGGACAGACCCCCAACTGACTCGAGATCAATTGAAAATAACTAATCAAATACTACGGAAGCTGGAAATTGGGATAAAAGGTCCCTCGAATCATGAGGACTCACCAACTGTCGTGATGTAGATAGAGATGCTTGAAATCACTCAAGCAGCTGAGACTGAGCACCCAAACCCACATTATTAAACAATGTAGTACAGAGACATCTATGTGGATCAGTAAATTGAGAAGTTACTGAGCATGTGAGGGTGAATGCATAGGTAAAATAATATATCAATGTTTATAAAAATCTATAAAGGATTACATGCTAAATGAAATGACTCACATTGGCTTGAATAACTAAAAGCTGAAGATCATACATCATGAATAATAAAGCATACTATATGAATCTTTTCAGCCATAACTCTTAGTTCCAAAAGTTTTACTTATATTCGATCTTTAAAACTTTTTTATTATTCTTTACTAGTATATAATTCTTTTAAAAACTATTTGGAAAGGATTACTCTTTTCTATAGGGAGGATCTTCTAACCGACATACACTATGTGAGCTATCATAGTACCCAAAGTCTAGTTTCCCTAAGGGGAAAACCTCACATTGGGTAAAGGTGTCATACACATTCCAAGGAGTATAAACTGAGCTAATTGATTGCATCTATAACTATCATCGATATAGAAATAGAACTAACTGTACCTATGTTGTCTTGTAGTTCTAGGAAAGTAGGATGCACTAAAACCCACTTCCCGCCCGGTGCTAGATACTACCCCCTTTAATTTGTATGCTGATTCTATAGGAAATGCACTTTAAATGACATTATGATTCATACTAAAAGCTAATTGAGCATCTAATAGTTTAAAACTGAAATTTGAGCTATAGGTTGATTCCCTATCTTTAGCTAAAGATCAAAAATCAAATCTTTACTCAAAACTGATCATAAACATGTCATGGGATGCTAAAAAGAAAATTTTTCTTAGATTATCAACATCAAAGCTAGGGCTTAGTAATCTATCTTTCAATCTTAGGGAAAATAATCATGAATTATAGTACATAGCCAACATTATGGGATTTTGCACAATTCCAATAATAATAATGAAATTCAATTCTCATTAAATGTAAAACAAGTCAAACGTATAAACATGTAAAAGTAGAGATTCAACTCATCATTCAATTCTATGGTAATAGCATTACTTTTATATAATGATCTTTGTCTATGAACCTAAATTGAAAATTCATTTATATTCATGTAAATAATGTAAAATATAATTAAAAGCAAGTTTTGGGCACAAGGGTGAAAGGATCACCCAATTTCATAACTCCACATACCTGAATTGATTAACTAGATGAAGAATCTTTCTTGAGTTCCTATTGGTGCTCTTGAGGATTAATTCTTGAAATTCTTGAATTGGGAACCTTGAGTTTTGAACTATCTTGGAAAAAGAATGGTGGAATTTGGGGATTCTTGAAGTTGAATATTTAAGCCTAGGGTTTTCTTTGAGAAGGATTTGATAAATAATGAGCATATTTTTCTCAATAATACACTTAATCATTTGTTTTCAGGATTAGGGGATGTGAGCAAAAGACTAAACTGCCCTTGGGATTTAAAATTCGTAACTTGGTTGCAGATTGAGGCTTTACAATGATACGGTGAGTGGGTCATCGTAATACTTACCACGACACAGTGGAATCACAATGACTCACTAGAACAAGGGTAATTTCTGATTTTGGCAGAGATGCGATGCTATTTTAGTGACGCTCTCGATCCTTAACAAATGTCCAATTGGCCTTCACCGCGATGCAATGGCCTTCTCGCCGCTATACTCACCGCGACATGACCTAATCGCGGTGAGATGCTATCTTGTAATTCCAAATGTGATCCAACCCTCATCTAAAAATTCCAAAGCTTACCCAAGATATGCTACTTACCCCTCTAAATATATAATTCAACTTAAAATCATCACCTCGAATCTCGGAAGCTCAACATAAAATTTCTCAAAACTTAAAGGGAGTCAAAAATGACTAAGTCTCTTAACTCTCAGCTTTATTTCTAGCTTGTATGAGATATAGGCATACACTAAGGGATGACTTGAGCTAGTAATGTTTGGGGTATTACAATTGTTCTTTTCTGTTCTTTTCCATGGGGTGCCCTTTGAACCTTGTTTCTTTTTTCTTTGTAGGAGTAAATTTTAAATTTTTGTGATTAGGATAATTGAGATGTCCTTGTTGGTGCTATGTGTAATTACATGATACTAGTGGTTTTTGTGTGCATAAGCATGTTGATTGTGTACTTTTAAGACTCCTAGGCTCTCGTTTATGACTCATGTTTATGTTGATTGTGTACTTTTGAGACTCTTAGGCTCTAGTTTATGACTCATGTGTATTGTTGGCTTAATATTGAATTCATGTGATTATGTGGTTTAGAGTCTATGATGATCCTACTTGAGTTGAGTATGTGCCATCAATGGTGTAAGGTTTTTTGTGTATTTCTTACTGTATTTGAAGTCTAGAACTTGCCTGGTGTGTGTGCAAATCAAAATAAAGAGGGTGGATTTAGGAGATGATATAGGCATTTCTTTGATAGACATGTTTTATACTCTTTGTGACCTACCCATGTGCATAATCCTTGTTAGCTCCGTTGAGACTTTATCTTACTCTTTGGTAGCCTCAAATATAGCATGTTTTTATTTTTTATTTGACATTAATTTGATCCAAATCTCCTAAGCATTTTAGTGAAAACTTAACGAGTTAACGAGTGTGAAAAATAAGAAAATAATAGGTGAAAGTGAGACCTAGAAGTAGCTATTGGTGTAGTATATTAATTTGTCGTGATTGGGAGTCGTCTGATGAAAATAAAGAAAAGTGTTCAAAATTGTATAAGATATGAATGGAAAATACTTCCACTGCATTGTATGTGAACTAGCTCAATGAGATGGGGCAAAACAATGAATGTGTGTGAAGGTATATGAGGTAGAGTTTGGTTGTTAAAGGTGAATTGAATGAAAAGTGTGATAAATTAAAGATCTTAGGGAAGATAGTTACTATTACTAACAAAAATATTTCCTACCAGTCACTTATCTAATATTACAACACATGAATACCTATTTGATCTTAACCCTTAATAGCCTGATATTAGTGATGAACTATACTAAGGGAAATGCTATGGTTCATCTTGTGTAAATTTTGAATTTTGAGTGAGAGTGAGCTTAACTTGATTCGTGTACCCAATTTATGATAGATTACATCTACACCAGTGATTGTGGGTAACTCTCTTATTGTGAGTTCACATTTTTTTATGATAGTTCGATGATTTGTATGATTTGTTTGATTAAGTTGTATTCATGAGTTTGTCAACTTGGTGAGTCAATTCTTTAGGGTAGGGTGTTTTGAAGTAGTGTTCATGAGTTTTCAGTTGTGTGTGTAACATGTTTAGTGTAGAACTTATGTTCTATATAGTCATTGAAGTAATAGATTTAATGTCTTGCTTGTTATAGAAGTGTGGAGTCTTCTATAATTATGATGGGTAGAGTAAATAGTTTTTCGAGGATGAACATGGCTTTAAGTGTGGGTTGATGATCTTAGGTGGGTTTATGCACCTAAATATGGTTATGACCTTAATTAGCCTTGTTTTGAGGACTTCATGTGTTCTTAATGAGTTAATATTTGTATAATTTACCATTTAAGTGTTTTTCAACATTATCATAATGTTTAGAGTGAGTTTCAAACAAGTTTTGAATCAATTTGATCACTTAGAGTTTAGATAAATGAACTAGTGTTACTAGCTTGAGCTATAAATTGTTCTAGTTAATATCGATGGAATCCAGTGTGTGTAATGTGTTAATAAGTTTAGGTTGTGTAATTATGTGTGGAATAATATTTTTTAGTTTATAAGGTTCAATTGACACAATCCAAGAGAATAAACACTAAGTAAAAGATCAAAAGGACAAAACTAGTACTCTTAGCTTAAGCTCTCTATTTACTAGCTCATCGTCTAGATTGTATGTTATTTTGAGATCTAATATGTATTTTTGATTCTATATTATTATTGCTGATTTTATAATGATCTTATATAGTCGATTTAATGGCTCGAAATCAAGTGGAAACAACACCATAAGCCTGTGAAAGGGTGGACAAACACATGGGAAAAGACAAAAAATAGATGTTTTGGAGTAATTGATTTTCCACGGACCTTAGGAATTATTTTAGGGCCATTCCAATACCTTGGTAGCATCCTAAATGAATAATTAAAGTATCTAACCTCTATTTGGTCATGCCACGGACCCTAGGTACCGCGATAAGGAAGTGGCACACCCTATGTCAAAATCGGCAGCTTGTGTCCAAGTAAAAATAACACACTTAGTTTTTATTTTTCACTCCTGGGATGGCCTTGGGACTTGAAGGTAGGATGGAGAACACTTAAATTAGGATTCTTATTATATTTCTGATTTTAACATATATTCTTTCTTTGTGATTACAATTATGTCTTTAATCAGCTAAACACCCATTTTCTAGGTTAAGACCAAGAACATGAGTAGTATTGTTATGAATTAATTTGATTGTAGTTTTTTTTATCATTTTTTGTTGTTTATTTATTCTTATTATATCTATTTGAAGAATTCACGACCCTTAGAATGCATGCTTAACTTTATTATGAACCCGTAAGGATGAATGATAGAGTAGAACATGGGATGAATATAGTTGAATCGTGAACATACTTGAATGAAGTTATGATTTGAACATAGGATTGGAATATATTTAATTTCCCTATTTGTTTCAATTACGTGATGGATTATGAGTGTGTTTAATTTAGTTCTCGCTTTCCCGCTTAACGATGTAGTTACAAGGAAAGAATTTGATAATCGACTAGGGGTCCGGAAGGTCATAGTCATATCATTCATCATGTGAATGAAGAACCAAGATAATTGTCCTAACCAATTATGTTCTATAATGTATTATGATTGTTCACAGAGCCTTCGCCTGGGGTTTCTCCCCATTGATTGTTCAAACTTTTAATTTATCGCATTTTTTGTTTACTATTAGTCATAACTCTAAAACTTTTGTGATTACGTTTCCACATGCTTAATCTTAATAGTTGAACTAATCTTGGTATGTTGCTCAACATTAGTCCCTGTGGGATAGATACTTGAATTTCTTAAGGCCACTATATTATTTGGGTGGACCATGAACACTTGCGTGTGTGCTTGGGTGCAATAGCAGTTTACTGGAAATATTGATAATATCAAGTTTATCTTTGATTTCTTATATTACAAATGTTATTATTGAAGAGTCTAACAAAGATGCTAACAACATGCCATCTAAAGGGGAAATGAAACAAATTGTTTTTTATTTGAAAGGAGATAGTACAAGTGGTCCAGTTGGTTTCATAGGGAATTATTCTCAGAGTTGTTAGGAAATTTTTGAAGAAGATGTATACATAGTGATAATGGATTTCTTGGAATGTATAACTCTTCCCAAATCTAGTACACATACTTATTTTATTATTATATATGAAAAGTACATTGTACCATTCTTTTCAATATGAGACCAATTTATTTGAGTAATTTTGTAAATAAGGTGAATTCAGCATTGTAGACTTGATGTTTTGTTATCTAAGCTAATATACAAGAATCAACCTTGTTTTGTAAAGGATAGTAGTATTACAAAAATATTTTGTTGGCTTAAGAATTTATACAGACATAAGAAAGTGGGGAAAACCTACAAATATAGTGATATAATTGTATATGGCAAAAGCTTATGACAAGACGTATTGAAATTTTATAATTAAAGTTCTTGACAAGATAGACTTTGATAATTTATTGGTGAATAAGATTTTAATAATTAAAGCTCATGGTTTTCCATTCTACTAGAAGGGTGAAACATAGGGATCCTTACTATTGTGCTCTTTTTATTCTTCGTGAGGTGTTTTCTAGTGATTTAAATACACTGTCCGTCATTAGTGATTTTAGGAGCTCTGGAATACCTAAATGGACTGATAATATTAATCATCTTGTTTATGTTGATGTTACTATTAGCTTTGTATATGTTGCCAGAATTTCTTTAAACCTAATCATGGAAACTTTTGATAAATATGAATCACAATTTGATTACTTTATAAATATGGAGAATAGTTCATTTTATATGTTTCACAAAATAGCTCATGAAAATATAAGGGATGTATAGGAATGAACTAGTTTTCCTATTTGAAAATTCCTGTGATATCCTTGAGTTGTCCTATTAGTAATGCAAAGAAGAAGAAAGTTCATTTTTCTCAGCATATAGGGAATGCACACAAGAAATTGGAATCTTGGAAGGGTAAATTATTATCATTAGGTGAAAAGTCGGTACTGATAAATAATGTGTTAACTAGAATTCCTGTTTATCATCTCTTGACTATTAATTCGCCTGAAATTCCTATTTATCTTCTCTCGGCTATTAATCGTCCTAAAATTTCTATTTATCATATCTTAGATTTTAATCTTCATAAATGTTTTACTTTTCATTTACATCAAATATATACCTAATTTACATAGAACTTTAAAGAAAATTGGAGGAATAAACAAGGAGTTGGTGGGGAAGATCCAAAGAAGAAAGGGGTATTTTTTTAGGGTTTTTTTTGATATTTTAAAGGTAATGTTTTCTAAGATTTTTATGTATTTTTACTACATATAAATTAGTGTAGACAATTTATATATGAAATAAATATTGTAATAATTGGGTCCTTAATTTGTTGATTGGGAAGGAGGATCTCAATTGTGGAAATTTATGTTGTAATCTATGGAGAAATTTGATCTAGAATTTGGTGGAGCCTAAACTTGGTCATTCTAGTATTTGGTATGATAATTTTTCTCAATTAAGAGATCAACATTTTTATATGCTTAAAAATACTATATAGAATTATCATAATGAGCAGACAAGGAAGTTATTTTGATAAGGTGGATAGAACAATAAGTTGTTGCAAGAATTATTCACAGCAAAGGTGTCAAATCATGTCATAAATTATATAGGAATGTAAGAATGATTTGAAGAGTGGGATAAAACTTTGGATGATGTCAAATAACATAGGTAAATTCATTATAGCGCTAGCTTGTGACTATTTGAGGGAAAATAGAGATGTTAATGATGGTTTTAAGTAGATATGGATTAAAGGTATACCGTTTAAAGTATAATTTTTCATGTGGAGTCTTTGGAAGATGAGATCCATTGAGGAAATTCTATATAGAATGAGAATCAGTGATAGTGTGATATATGAATGTTGTTCAAAAGGATTTCAAGAATCAGTTGAGTATCTTTTCATTAATTGTAATTTTGCTAAAAGACTTTGGCTTAATTTTGTTACTATTGTAGGGTGGGAGAGTATTTTCCTCATATTGAACGATATTTAATACTAATGATGGATTTAAAATATGTCACCTAAGGTTAAGCCTATGTACAAGGTTGTTTTTATGTATATATTTTGGCAGACTTCCAAAAAGGGAAATTGTATCAAACATGGGGGTAACATCTTTTTCTTTATTATGAATCTAGAATTTCATAGAAATATATTTTTATTAATAAAAATATTTATCCCAGGTTGATTTATATTACATCCTCTTTGCCTTTGTAACTAAATCTCTTAACGGAGTACACCACTCTTACAGGGTGTAAGGTGGCACACTGAAAGCTTCTTTTGTTTGAAACTTTCAAACGTATCAAAGATGAAGTTATTAAGGGCAGCTTGTCCATTCTTTTGGGGCATTTTTTTAAAGTAATGGAAAAAAGTACTTAAGTATATATATGTAGAGGCTAGAATAATCGAAGACAACAACAATCTAATTGCAGAGGAATTAGTTCGAAGACATGGGTTAGAATACTTTACGAGTCAGAGATATTTGCAAGTTTTGTTATAGACCAAATCTCTAACATTGAAGAATGTGTTAGGTGGAATTTGGAAAGTCCCAGGTGAATATCTAGGAAAGTTAAAAAAGTTCCAAAGTTGTGAAAAAATAGAGAGATGGAGGTGGAACATATGTGCAAAGAATGGAACAAATTGACAGATGTTTTAGCTTAACAAATTTTATTTTTTGATGGATGACAAAGAGTTATTTATTCACTCATCAGAAATTACAAATAGAAGAAAAAGTTATTCTAAACATGGATAAAAGCAAAATTCCGAATCTCTAATTCAGGAAATTGCAGAATAGGTCGTTTAACAACTCATGTGGTCAACAATAATTAAAAATATTTAGGACAAGTAGGGAATAATACTAATACCCAATAACTGGACAAAGATGATCCATACAAGTAATAAGAGACAAGTTATGGATCTATGCATAGAAAATTGATAAATATCAAGATTTGGAGGTTACCAAAAAAGATTCTCCTAAGAATTTACTACAAACCCTTGTACGAGCTAGAAAACATATTGTAAAATAAGGAAAAATGGTAGGATCAAGAAAAAGGGGAACAATTTAAAGAAAATAACAGATTGTTGCAACATCAACGAAGATATCCTATTCTATGTAGTGGTATTAAGCTTTCCTAAATAAATAGGAAAGCCAATCAACGTTGGCGAGCTAAATTAATAATATTAAGTTAAATTTCTATGGAGAAAAATTGTTAACGTAGAATATACCTTTCTAGATCTTTTCAATTTGAGTAAAAGAATCATTCACTGAGCTTGTTGTCATGGCATTTCTGTGAATTTTAAATACCATATGTGGCAACAACTAGAAATCAACAAGATGTATACAAAAAAAATGATGATACAGACACAAAGATGCTTTATTCATTTTTAAGCACTATATTGGAGTTGTTGTAGCTCAGTCCATTGTAGAAGAAGAAAAGGGATTTCCTTTGTATATATATATATTTCTATTTTTGGATTTTGACTTTTATTTTGTATTTAATTTTTGTTTTGGGAGAACTATTTCGGTTTTTAATAAATAGCCTAGGGTATCGATTTTCATTTCAAAATGGGTTTAGAAACTCACCAATGCCCATGTTGATGAAAAAAACCTATAAAAAGGTTAATGTTGAGTCCTCAAAGTTTTAAAATGGAAGAATGAAATAAGTATGAAGAAAAATAAAATTTATACAAGTGATGTTGCCAAGGTGGTCATTATATTGCATAAGCGATATCACCTGACATGGGACACCATTGCTAATGTGGTAGTCACTTTCAATACAGACTCATTGGGTAGGCGGCCCATTGATGGTTAAAGAGATATAATCATTGCTAAGGGTCTGTTTCTTATAAGATGTTTGTTAGTCTGCCTAGGTTAAGACACTATGGACACCACAAGACTACAAGAGAGATTGTACCAAAAACAAAAATAATCTTAAAAATATGAAATTAAAATGGCCTTAAATAGACATTGGGAATTTGGCTAAGAGCTCATAAAAATAGACTAATAGTTCTACTAGGCTAATTTTGATGTTATGGATATAATGGAACCATTAGATTTGTTAACATAGGTCACTATCTAGAAGTTAACCCTCTAAAAACCCTTTTAGTCTAGTCTAACTAATTTTTATGTAAATTCTCTAGACTAAAACTACAAGATTAGAACCCAAACGAACCATGCTACTAATTCAGGATCGATATTCTAGACCTAATGAAACTAATAGAATCACCATCCAATGCATGGATAAAAAATATTGACCAAAGTAAAATTTCCACTTAAAAGCTTCTCAAAAACCTTAAACTCATATAAATCATTCCCAAATGTGTTGGAGACCATACCAACTAACACGATTATTCATAAATTACATATAGAAATTATAAGAAAGGGCAAAATAGTCAAAACATAGAAAAGCTTAAAATCACAACAAGGGTTGTTACAATATTAACTTGGTGATAAAGAAAATAATTTTTCAATAAGGGCCCATGGCAGTAATGCCTTCAATTGCAATATTAGCCTTCAATTGCAATAACTAATCACTTTCTCATTATGTATGATTTGATAGATTCAGCTGATTGATTGTTATCTCCAATGTATGATATAATTATATTCCATGCAAGTTAAAGGATAAGGATGGGGTTGAAAATGTGTCTTATTGTATTTAAGATGGGCTTCTAAAAGACTAGCTCAATCTAGGTTCTTCATGCCTAAAGGCCAGTTAGAGTTGGAGATGTAAATATCCTAGGAGTTTATCCTAGGAGCTTATAGGATTTTTAAGATGCCACTAAATGGAATATTTACTTCTCTTTATATGTGGGAGTTAGAGGTTAGGGTGAAATAACATTCAACAAACTCTAAATGGAAATTTGGTTTAAAGAATGATTGGGATAGTCTTGTAGAGGCCCATCATAAATCTAACAAAAATTCATTATCAATCCTATCCCCATCCACATCTTCATCCTAGGACTTGTATACTATATAATTAATTGAAATATAGGTGGAGTATAAAATTAAATCTTTAGAATCACTACAAAGCACACTTAATTAGAAAACAACTAATTATTTTCATTGAAGAAACATGTGCGACTATTGTTATATCCCATAAGTTCAACAATTTATATTAATAATTCTAGATAGGTTTCAGATAATTTTGAGGTTAGTTGATGATTAGTATGGCCTACGAGACTAATATGAAGTGTTTCAAGATTTTTACGATAAGTTTCAGGGTAAAACACAACACAAACTAGAGGGGGTCCATGTAAGGATTGTGCCATGGAGGCAACACATAACTTGATGTCCAAAATAGTAGCATAGAATGATAAGGTCGTTCTATTTTACACAATTAGTATGACAGCACTATGCGATGCTATTGGCCTGGTGCATTAAGGTCGTTTATGGTAGTGGACCCTATTGCATAAATACTTTATTTATTTTTTATTTTTAAAGGTAAATCAGTCATTTTGATCCTAAATGGATTTATAACTAATGTAAAACATTTTCCATCGATAGTTGTTAAAAAATAATCTTTTATTATCCTCCCAACTATCAAGAAAACTAAAGTAAGGATTTCTCTTCAAATTCAACCTTCAAGGCTCCAAACTTAAACTTTCCTCAAGAAAATTATCAAAGTTCAAGTCTGTGGGGTATCAACAAGGATTCCCTTTACTCCTTGTACCCGTAAATGTCATTTTCTTTGTAAATTACTAATTTACCAATTGTGGCTCAAACCCCATTTACATTATCAAGGAATTTATGCTCCTAAATGAGATTATTTATGCATTCTAACAAAATTGAAGACCTTAGTGGTTTATTTATCTTTTTGTGCATATGTTTAATCATTTTATATGTTTTACTATTATTCTTGAGATGATATCCCATTGCTTAGTAGTTGTTACATGATTTTTGGTATGACATGAATTCCTCAACAGTTTACACCACAAAAATTTCCTACACTATGAGCATTATGAATGAACTTTGGGAGAAGTATTTATCACTGAGGGAATCCAAGTTCGGATAAAATATAAATTCTCAAACTATGTTAATCATAGGTAAGTAGGAGGTCCTCTCTAGTTAAGACTGTCTTCTTTAGCCCAAAATGCGCTCCAGAGTGAATTCATGACAAATCATTGTTCTCTACCTTTGTCATGGTATTGAATACCCTCCAAACCATGGTTATATGTCAGGATCCATGGTTTCTCAAATGGTTTATGTTAGTTAAGATAATCCCCATAGTAGAGTAGTTTCAGAACTATTAATATATATAACATAGTGTTTTGTCTCGTTATGATTTCTTTACTCTAATATTTTATTATTTTAGTTTTGTAAAATAAATAAAGTGAGTTATTATATACTTTTCATGCATACTTTACTCTCCATATGATTTTCCTTAGTTATATACATAGATATTTCATACGTTCCTTGAAATACATTACATAGTGCAGACCAGATACTCTTTTGTGTTGCATCTAATCATGATGTAAGTTTTGGTGTTTGCCCTCAAACTCATAATTTGTGGTGATTTCCAATACCCATTCCCATCAGTTGATGATTCTTTATGTTCATAGGACTTGGTTTATGATTCCTAATTTTTGTATTCAAGTTTTATTGTCATTTCAGACTTCATGATTTCATGTTAGGTGGGTTTTTTCCTTTTGACTCATCAGTATGTTTAAAGGCTTATCTTGACATAACATATGCTTATGTACATTTGTACATTCAAATAATTTTCTGTTGGTATTGATAATATTGATATTTCTTTAATCTATTCTAGTTCATACTTAAAAATTTATAGCTTCCACTCATGATTGTAAAATACCTAAAATAAGAATTCAGCATTATTCCAGTTACCATGAGATAACATTAGTATACTTGTAGTCTTTAGCATTGTTTGGTGTCCAGGGGATAGTCTTAAGGAATTACAAAACTAGGTATCAGTGGTTGAGGTTTATATTGTCCTAGAGAGTCTGACAAACCTTCTTAAGTAGATTCTTGTTCATGGGTTTGAAGCGCGACACTTATGAGTAAGAGGTTATGAGATATTACTAGGAATTTTGCCTTTTTTCTTGATTTTTATTATTTTGTAGTGTTTAGATCTATATCTCTTATAACTCATGCTTTTCACATAACAAAAAATATCTGCTTACACTACTAATAGTTGCAAAAATAGGAACTAGCTAGCCCTACCAGTGTTTGCTGATCCTTTGAACGATTAGGTTTCTATGTTGAACTATATGTTTCCTTTTATGTGTTGGCTCTGACTATGATAACATTGGATAATCAAAAAACTGTGGCCCTAATTAAGAAAAATAGAAACTTATCTACAACAAGGCTTTGAGACTTCTAATACAGAATCCCCCTAAGATATTCAATTCAAAGATGAATGCGGGTCCATGATATTTTATAGATACGACAAAGAAAGTTACCCAAATTATGTATGTCAAGGCTTGACCGATTATGATTGACACCCACCCTAACCCATGAAGGAAAACCACACTAACATTAACCCTCACTAACCATAACTTAAATTGGATACCAAATCTAATTCAATATCCAAGAATCAATAAAGTATGAAAACATCTATTTATAACATCTTAGGACCTAAAGTAACAGTACAAAAATCATTAAGAATGCCTAAATAGATAGCGAATAGAACATCCAAACAATGAAATAACAAAGAAATGTCTTATTCTAGACACAAGGGATGTGAACTGATATAAAATGATCCAAAGGTTGCCCGATCATAATTCTCACCCTTGAAACTGAGGCATGAATTTCTAGCTAAAGTTGAGATCTTGCCACAAATGACAAAACACACTCCATACCCAACAAAAAGAAAAGAACGCATTGCATTAGTATATGATCAAGTAGCAGTACACATCATAGGTTGACTCAACCTAATTCCTTACAAATAAGTAAATCAAATAGATAAAATATGATCATCACGGAACAAATAATAAAAAATATTCAATCAATTATACAAATCACTTTAGGTAGAATAAGCTCATAATCATGTATTTTTACACTTAGCCAAATTTTACAACAATTTCATCACAACATTGATCCTCACTAAACATTGAAAGCATGCGAAAGAATATATAAATGCAATATGTGTACATATTATCTTAAACCTCTCAATATCATCATCATAAAAAAATCATGAATATCAAGATTTACCTCATTATAATCATCAATATTTTAATTAGTTCACCATATTCTCAACATCAGTGTATATGAACATACAATATCATCAATAATCAAATGTAGTGCTTGAAAGCCATAACAAGTACTTATTTCCTAAGTAAGAAAAGATTCAAGCAAATCTAATTGCTACAATAATATGTAACCTACCTCATTTCCTTACTCAAATTAACTTTTAGGCCACAATCATGCCTTTTCTTTGCCTCTCATCTTTTTTGTGATCTAAAATAATAAGATGAAATAATATTCAATCAGTTCATCCCTTTCTATCCACTAAGGATGAAAAATTAACAACTTTTAACCATAACTTCCCTCACTTCACCATCATTGTATTTTCTACCACTTAAACCTCATAAACTCAATTTGAATTAGCATGGACAATTGCAATTCTACACTTATTAGTGTTTTCTAATACCATAGGATCATTATATACCAATTTCTATACACATTACCCCCAATTTCATATTATTTCATGGTGTAGGGATAAACCTCGAATTCTATCATGAATCATTATCTAATAATTTGTAGAGCTTATAAGAAGTTATTTCAAGTTTTGATTGTAATAACTTAACTTCAAAGATAAAAAAACTACTAAATTTTGCAAAAAAATTCCTTTCCCAAAGCTCTCTAATATTTTAAAATAAGTGGGAAAGAAAAAATATTATTTCATTTTCTAAAACTTTAAAATTCTATGTATTACCACTACAATGATTAAATTACCGTTGTAACGGTTCTATGATAAAACATAGGTTATCTTTACAACAGTGAATCTGTAGCGGCTTACTGTCTACTGTACTCATTGATTATCCAAGTTGTATAACTCTATTTCGAGTTCTGGAAGTTTTTACTGTCTACTGTACTCATTGATTATCCAAAAATTGAGTCAAAAATTATTATTGATCATCCCAATTGTACCTGATTTCTATAAACTAACACACCCTAAAAAATTATTTAATCCTAGACTAGCCCTAACTTTCTAAGAAATGTCTTAAGTAAGGACTAGGTGTCAATTGTACCTTTTAACTAATGGTAACAATGATTTGTATAATTATATTAGATACTATTTTACTACTCATTAATCCTCGAATGATAAGTAACCCAAAGAAGTCTATCTAAGCAAGAAGGTACCTGAATCAATGACAAATATGGATATTATTTGAGCATGTCTACCACCGTCTCATAAGTAGCCTATTCAATAGTATGATTCTTTCATAGGACCTTTACATGATGAATGACTTTGGGCCTCAATTTCCTCATATCCGTATCTAATATATTAATTGGTTCTCATATGAAAAATCCTTATCAAATAATTTAGGGTCTCGTCAAATGATGAAATCACCATCCCTGTAATACTTTGTTAGCATAGATACGTAGAATACTAGGTAAACCCCAACCATACTATGAGGTAAGGCCAATATATATGATATCGACACCACTCTCTTCAAAACCTAAAAGGGTCTAATATATCCTGGGGTCTACTTTCCTTTCTTGTCAAACCGCATTGCACCCTTCATGGGTAACACTTTTAAGAGTACATTCTCCATTCTCAAAGATCATATGTCGTACCTTATTATTTATATATTCTTTCTATTATCTTTGAGACACTATGAGGTTTTCTTATATGAGTTTTAGTTTTTCCATTGAGTACATGAGTATGTTGATGCTCCAAGGTCTCTGCTCAAATGTATCTAACCATCCAATTAGATACCTACACCTCATACCATATAAGTCTTTCAAATGGTCAATGTTATTAGTAAAGTGGTATCTATTATTGTTGGACATATAATGGTAAGTATTGGTGACACTGACCTTCGAAGTCCATAATGCATATTCGAAGTACGTAATCAAGTGCTTGGATAGTTTGCTATGATTAATTAATTATCTGTGGTTGAAAGGTTGTGGTCAGGTCCAATCTAGAACATAATTTCGATTGGAATCTTTCCCAAAATTTGGAGGTGAATAGAGTACCCCTATCTAACATAATTGAAAATGATGCCCTGTGTAGCCGAATAATCTCTTTCATATAAATATTTGCCAACTTAGCCTCATTATATCTACAAAGAAATCTTTGCCAAATTAGCCTCATTATATCTACTCTTACCAGAATAAAATGAGCCAACTTAGTAAACTGATCTACAAACACCAAAATAGAATTGCACTTCCTCAATGTTTTTTTAGGTCACACTACAAACTTCATCATAATCCGTTGACACTTCAATTATGTAATTGAATTTTTTGTAAATGTAGTCATTTGATGTTTATATTTGTTCTGATAGTAGTATTGACACTTGGTTACAAAATTCATAATGTCCCATTTCATTCTTGGTCACAAGTAATATTACCTCAAGTCCCTATACATCATATTATCACCCAGATGTATAGAGTACTTAGAATTATGAACCTTTACAAGAATAGTCTTAACCAAATAACTTACCCAAGTTATGCACAACCTCCCTCAAATATCAATTCCCCCAAATCATCAAGAATGGCCTCTTTTTCTATACTTGTAAAACCTTTTCTATAAGGTTGCTTAACTTCTTGTCCTCAAATTTTATGCGTTTGATTTGGTCATAAAATGTGAACCTACGCTCTTCAAACACTAACACCTTTTTTTCATTGGTTTCCTACAATATTAGAAAATCATAAGCCAAAAATTTTGCCTCTCTCACCAATTATCTTTTGGACACCTCCAACCATACCAAACTTCCTATGTTCACTAGTTCCTGACTTAGTGCATCCTAAACCACATTGAATTTACATGGGTAATATAATATTGAGATATCATAAAATTTAATCAAATCTATCTTCCACCTTTATCTTAAATTTAGATCCCTTTGGGTGAACACATATTATAGGTTGCTTTGGTCTGTGAACACTTCACACTTCACCTCTTTGAGATATTGTCACCAAATTATGAAAGAAAACACCATAGCTGGCAATTCTAAATCATGCATGGGATAGTGTTTCATGTATGGCTTCAGTTGTCATAAAGTATGGGCAATCACATTTTTATCCTTTAATAGAACAATCCCTAAATCTAATCAGACATCACAATATACAATGAACTGAACTAATTTTGTGAATGCATGTAATGACACAAGAACGGTTACATACCTAAAATAAAAATAGAAAAGAGTCAATATAAAAAAATTCATTACTTTAAGCTGAATCTGAGTTTGTGGACAAAAGATGAGGGTACTTGGTTCATAGATCTGCTTCTGATTCACCAAGTAGCTTCCTCAACCGACTGATTTCGCCATAGAATTTAATCAAGGGAAATTCTTTGGTCCTCAGTCTAAGAATATAACAATCAAGAATCTCAACTGGAACTTCTTTAAAAAGAAGGTTGTCCTTAAAGTCCATACTTTCTAAAGGAACAACAATAGTTGAATCACCAATACATTTCTTTAACAATGAAATACAAAACACTGAATGCACTTAAACCAGATCTTTAGGTATCTCAAGCTCATAAGCTACCTTTTTAAAATGACTCAAGATTCTAAATAGGTCAATATATCAGTGACTGATTTTCCCTTTCTTGCCAAATCTCTTCACTCCTTTCATATGTAAAATCTTTAAAAAGACCAAATAACAAACCTCAAACTCAAGATATCTTCTCCTCATGTCTGCATAAGATTTCTGACTGCTTTGGATTGTCTTTAGCCTCTCTCAAATAAATTAAACACTCTCCATCGCTTGAAACACAAAATCTGGCCATGTCAAACCAGTTTTACTTTCTTCAAATCAACCAATAGGAAACCTATATCTCCTTCTATAGAGAGCCTCAAATAGAGACATCTATATACTGAAATGATAGCTATTGTTTTAAGTAATCTCAATAAAAGGTAAGTGGTCATCCCAACTACCTTTGAAATTAATAACACATGCCCTCAACATGTTGTAACGACCCGAAATAACCTTTAGGGATGTCACACTGTGCTTAAGGCTACAAGTAGCCCTAAGCTAACCCTTTGAGCCTGTTTCTACTAATAACACTCAATTTAAGATGAAATGATTCAAACACTAGCATAGTTATATCATGTAAAAGGAAATACAGAGAAGATGCTAGGTCCAAACGACCACAATACTAGTAACCTCAACACAAGCATAATCTTATAACTAGTCTGACAAACCCTCTACTAATTCATGAAGTAGAGAGCCATTGGGACAAGTCCCCAACTGACTCGAAATAATCTTGAAATAGCAACATAGTCTCTTAAAATATGGAGATATCTGAATATAGGTCCTCAAACCATGAGGGACTCACCACTGTAGAAATGTAGATAGACGTACTTGAAAATCACTGACGAGGTTAGGACTGAGCACCTGAACCTATATTATAAGACAATGTAGCACATAGATGTATATGTGGATCTGCACTTGGGAATGTATTGAGTATGTGGGGGTGCATGCATTTATATAAAACAACATCAATACTTCTTTACTGAAATCATCCAAGTAATAAGTAATGACTCACACGGCTTGAATAAATATAAAATGCAAAGCTCATGAGTCACGTAAAATGGAACATGTAACATAATCTCGCGAGTCATTATACTCTTCTCTTATTCTCATTACTCAAGGCTAAATGAAACTTTAAGCAATACTTTAAACTCATGCATATGTCCCATGGAGAGTAAAACTTCTTTAATTCTCAAGAACTCATAACTCTTTTGAACTCAAGTACTTGGAATTTAAAATCATATAAGTTTGGAACATACTTGAAGGCATTTCATTCACATTAGGAAAATATATCATTTCAAACCTTAGGGAAAAAATAGTCATATCAAGGGAAAGTATTTTAGTTTTAAAGGAAAATATCTTATCTCAATAGAAAACACTTTAGTTTAGGAAAAATAGTTCATAGGAGGGAAAATACCTTAGTTTGCAAAGGAGTAGCTGATTTTAAGTTTAAAAAGGCAAGGGAGGTTCTCGTAACCAATATTAACCATGCGAGCTACATGAAGTCCAACGTTTTGTCCTCCAAAGGAAGAAACCCCATGTTGGGGAGGATCGTCATACTCTTAACAGGAAGTATAACCTAGGTCTAGTTATTACTAAATGAAACTTGGACTCGAGCCCAATCATAATCATCATAATCTCGACCTCAGGCCCAACCTATGGTGGCACGTAGTTTTGGGGTGAGAAACCATAGTGACTTTCCTTATCGGTACTAAATACTACTCCCTTTAGATTATCTGCTCTCATCTCATAAAATCCACTTTTAGAATAATGTCATGGTTCACCACAAACCCAATAATCAAATCGATAAATATCATATAGTGAAGTGGATTTCAATGCTCCCGGACCATTAGGTCAATTCATTTCTCAATCATCTAAAAATTCTCAAATCATGGGTGACTATAGTACAAAAGTTCATACATTCACAAGTCTCAAATAAGGCTTACTAACCCATAGTTCAATCTCAAGTTAAAGCTCATCAAAAGCTTAATAAATAGCATATAGATGGATAAACCATGTGGAAATATGAGAATTTCAGCAATTTATCTCAAAATCTCAATATAGTCATATGTTTTGATATCTCAAACATTGCAAATATTAGCTTCTTTGGAGTAAAATCATGGGGTTATTACCCAACTGTAATTTCTGAAGAAAACATGCAGGAAATCATGCCATTTGATTCTCAATTCATGGGAAATATCAAGATAATGCATTCAATAACAATGGGCCAAAAACCCCAATACAAATTCATGTATAACCTCATAGATTTTAGGAAAAATCATGATGTAAATAAGCCTTTTGGCCACAAGGGTGAAAGGGTTACCCTTGTTCAAAACCCCACATACCTTAGATTAAGAAGTTGGACAAACAATCTTCCTCTATGCTTCCTCTTCTCACTCTTGAGAAAGTGTTCTTGAATCTTTTAAACTTGGGAGATTCAATACTCCACTCACTAGCACAATCTATGGTGAGTTAATAGTTTTTTTTGGGGAAGAATTCTTGCTTTGATATGATTTAGAGGAGAAAACCTTAACCCTTAAATGTAAGAGATGAGCAAATGAGGCCAGATGGTTCATCTAGAATATATATAAGGGCTAAAAGGAGTAGAAAGGACCTAAATACCCTTTTAAAAATAAGTTAAAAATTGTTGATCGGAGTCTGCGATGGTCGATTTTTGCATAATAGTCTGGAATGATATGATAAGGAGATAACCAACTAAACCTCAATATAACATCAAAACTCATTCATATCTACAATAACTAGGTTTTCTAAGGCATTAAACCTCATAAACATTATTGGAGACAAATGAAATACCTGATAAAATATAGAAACCCCAAATAGCATTGATACATAAATTGAAGCATCAAGATTTTCATAAACTAAGTCATAAACCATCGCACATTTCACAGACACATAAGAAAAAGTTGTTCTAGGATAAAATATGTAGAATTAATATGATCACATACATGAATAGAACCTATAATCACAACATAAGAAGTTTCTACTTCATGATAAAGTGGAACATCATAAAGGCGGTTCTCATCGCCACCTTAACCACGACCTCTGCTATCCTGAGCAATATTTTTACAAATTTGTCCTCCATATTTATTGGCTTGGTTTCCATCCCTATATTTTCATCAACATCCACCATGTGCATGACCCCTACCATTTTCCCACCAAATAGACCTGCAAGAAGTAGAGAAGTAGAAGTTAGTTGGTATGTTAACTAACGTGCACCAAGAGTTTAGGTCAATATCTTCTGTTGTAGCTCAAACACCCACAGTTATTACAGCTAATTCAAAAGTAGGAATCTACACTTAAGATAATAAATGTGTATAACTATAGGTTGGAGAAGAATGATAACTGACCACATAAAAGATTTTTGAAGACAATGGGATGGCTGAATTGTAAAGCCAATACAAACCAAAAAACTTTCATATGTGTAGTTGAACTTACCTAATGTTTGGGCCTTCTTCTCTTCTTCCTTTACGTATCCATGCTTCTCAAGTACCTGATATTTATTGGAAAATAAAACTACCTCCTCGAAGGACATCCTAGACGCAGCCAAAAATAAGGTAGACAATTGAATCCTAGAGGTTAGGCTCTTTATAAAGTACCTAATCCCTTTTTCCTCTAAGGTAGTCAATTATTATGGATTGAGGGAGAAGGCACGAAACTTTTCTTCATTGTTCACCACAGACATGTTACATTAGTCCAATCTAAAAAACTTATCCTTCCTCTTATCATGATAAGTGTGTAAAATATTTTTCTCAAGGAATACATTCAAAATTTATGACCAAGTAAGTAGAAGAAAGACAACCCTATACTCTACAAATGACCTCCACCATTGTTTGACATTGTCCTGCAATTAAGAAAAATGCAAAAATTGTAGTATTTTCTATAATACCCATGTAGAGTAGGAACTCATGATAATCTATCAAGAACTCAAATGCATCCTCAGACTCTATATCTTCAAACTCTATATCTTATAATATCTGGGCTTCTTCTTTATGAAATTGCAGAATAGTCCATATTCATTATCTGTGATCACTAGCCTAAGTAACTATAAGAGATATACACCTCTTTTAGGGATTTCATCCATTCTTTGTGCTAAAATAGAATCATATTGTACGGTTGAGGGATGAAAAATTGGAATGACTAGAGTGTGGATAGTGCCTTCAAAGATACTCAAGAATCATAAAATTTGCTAAATTACTTTTGTAGATAAATACACCTAGGATGCACCATTCAGTGCTGTCACCACATACTTTGGATCTATTATCTAATCCTCCTCAACTACAACTTTCTTATTTTGAGTAAGTTCTGGGGTGTCCTACTATGGGGGAAGGCATAGTGATATCTATTGTACTATTTTTTTGCAAGCCTATGCTCTACCACTAACATATGTTATTACCCAGTCTCTCCACATTCTTATGCCTCTATCTTAATACCTATACTAGACTGTATCCCTACTAACTGATATTGCTGCTAACTGCTTAGGTGGAATGAGTATTCACCATCTGTGAATAATGGTAAATGTATTAGATACTAATTTAGATCAATTGATACCAATTGGAATCAAGTAATAGAATAAATGGAATAAAGATAATGGATTCTCTTCCTAAAGCCCCATAGCCTCTAAAAAAAGTATAGATATTTCTGTAGTGTTTCTTATGACTGTACTATACCTATACATTTATGATGAGATCTACGAACCCAATTCTCTAATTCCATCTTTGTATGACCCAATCAAATATGATGGGTACCCACAATAACCTATAACTTAAGTGTTGCTTTCACATTTACCTTATATTAATCCTTAGTTTAAACAACCATAAAAGAGTGTTCATTTTACAATGAAAATTAACTGCCATATCGACATCAAAAAGAAGAAACCACTATTTATAACATCGCCATGACCTGAAGTCACAATACAAGAACCATTAATGTAATACCCTAAACTTTCTTTAAGTAAAATCTAGTCTCCAGAAGAGTTATTGATGACTTCCAAAATTATTAGTATTCAAATCAGATAGAATTTCCCCAATTTAACATTTTATCGTGTGGTAAATTGAATTATCTTTCCAATGATAACAATTTTGTCCAGATCCAGTATCTAGGTAGAAGTTATGGCCGTTTTACAGAAAGAAGTCAAAACTGCCCAGGTGTGACAATGAGGGTCCAAGCTGTCACAGAGGAGGAAGTGAGACAACCTTTTGCCTAAAGGCGATGGATCAGGCCGACGAACCGTCGAGGTAGCGACGGACCATCGCCCTAGCCATCATAGCACAGGAAGTGAACCACTATTCTGCCCAGGTGTGACAGTCAGGACCGACGGACCGTCGACCCAGCAATGGACCATCGCACCCACCGTCGTATAGTTCATTGAGTTATTTTAAAGTCATTTTTAAAAGGGTATTTAGGTCTTTTTCACCCGTTTTAACCTCTAATTATATCAGATCAAGGCTCATAAGTTCATTATCCATCTACAACATCAAATTAGGGTTTCCTCTCAAAGATAATCCCTAAGAACAAGATCCAAATCCTTGTTTAAGAAACTAAGAAGTTCAAGTTGTTCAAGTCTAAGAACTTCAAGAAACTCACAACCCAGGTATGCCATGTGTTGATCCATGAGTCCCTTTTACCGATGAAGATCAAGAATATCTTCCCAAAATACAAAATTTGTGTATTGATGAATGTTCTTGATTTAAATAGAATTAAAATTTCATGTTCATGATGTTATGGGATTTTGATTCATGTTTTAAATTAGATTCTTCTAATGATTGACCCTAGTATATGAAGATTTGTATAATAACCATGATAAACAACTTTAATTTACAAGTTGATTGATGTATCCATGATTATTAGATGTGTTGATGATTACATAACCAAAGAATTCTCCCCAAGTGTTTGATTAAATGACTATGTGAAGGAAAAGTGTCATACTAGTGTAATAATATGAAATCCCCATTCATGTACAAGTTCATGCATGTCCAGTGTTTGATGAAATGTCCTAGTCAATGAGTTATGGATATATCTGTGGACATTATGTTTCTTTAGAACTTGTACTTCATAAATTCTCCAACTTATTATATTATAGATTATTGATGTGGTCATGTATTCAATAAAGTCATGCTTTGTCAGTTTCTTCCCATCGAGTCCTGGGGGTACTTGTACCAAAAATTTAGCTGTGTGCTTAAAATCAGTGTCATGTTTTCAAGATACTCTCTGTCAAGACTTAATCCATAGAATTCAGTCAGTCTCATGACTCAGGAAAACTCAGTAATCTCAGTTGTATTCCATTAGTCAACGAAACTCAGTTAACACTGTCTAGTCAGTTTAGTTAATCATGTTCAGTATCTATCTAGATGGGAGTAGAAATTAGCACCGAGCGAATACAAAAATGGGAACCCACCTGCAATATGAGGGTGTGATTTTTAATAGCAATCCTTTTGTTCTAGAACTACGTAGCTAGCATAGGATAAGACATCATAACCTGTTATATGAGGGTATATGAGGTGGCTTAACATTTTATATAAGGGTTCCCACAATTATCACTAGAGTCATCTATTATATAAGGGTTACTCACAGATTGTCCTTACCAGTGGTGCGGTATTGACACCCTTCCAATTGGGGTTACACATTGGACCCCAACTCAGCTATATTCCATTATCTAGGGCATATCGATTAGATGACTACTTTCTATAGTTTGATTTAAAGAATCAGGACTGTCAGATATAGTTATTCAGTCTCAGTAATAGAACTCATATAGTTCTTTAGAATTTCAAGACTATCAGATATAGTCAACTCTGAATAGTAAGGAACTCAGCTAGTCTCATCAAAAACTAGACTATCAGATATAGTCTCTCAGTATTAGTTATGTCAGTTATACATTTACCAGTATCTCATGTTATCATTACTCAGGCTTAGTAATCATGTCATCACGAACTCAGTTATAGTTATTATGTATTCATGCATGTATTCTCACGTTCATGTTATTTAGTTAGTTAGTATAGTTCATGCATATGAACCCTTTGCATTAAACCTACCTCACATACATACCAGTATATTGAAATGTACTGACGCATTTTCGCTATGGTATTTTATACCATAGGTTTAGAAGAACGAGCTCCAGAGCATAAGTAGCATTCCAGTCTCATCAGTCAGAGTTAGTAGTGAGTTCTCATCATTTGAGGACATGACCATTACTTTATTATCTCATAAATTAATTTATTTCAATAGTTGGATTTAGTTGGGGACATATCCTATCAACTCCTTATTCAGACAGTTTAGAGGATTTCAGACTAGCATGTTCAGATAGTTATTTCAGTTGTTTTGGTATTGATATACCATATCCTCAGATGTTATGTTTTATTAGATCTTTGAACCTTATGGCCTTTCAACCTTTATTTACACATTTATACAGTATACTATGAAGTGCACAGGTAAAGATATTAGTCATGGGTTAGCTTGTGGTACTTCAGGGTCATGAGCACCGTGTAGGATTTCGAGTGCCAGATTTGGGGCGTTACAACCTTTGTATCAGAGCCTAATGATCTATAGTGTTCTAGGAAGTTTGAAAGCTGCATCTATTAGAATCTTGTACATGGGTGTGTTGCGCACCATATTTATGTATAAGAGGTTCTAAGATATTTTAGGAGTAGTTTCCCTTCTTTCAGTAGTCATTTCGTGCCAGTGAGCATAATATCCAATAAATATCTCTATCTAGTCTAATCTATTTCTTCCTTCCATCTACAGAACATGCCTCCTAAAAGAAGAAATCAAAATCAGACTTCCCCTCAGCTCGAAGATCCTTTGGGAGAACTTGTCTCTCATGCAGAAGTTCAGAGCTGCATTCACTACTATTGCTCAGTCAGTTGCTACTAAGAATGAATGACCGAGTATCATTACAACAAAACCAGTGGCTAATTTAGCTGCAGCAAGAATTTAGGACTTCACCCGAATGAATAATCCATCTTTATTCGGGTCTAAGTCAGATGAGGACCCTCTAGAATTTCTTGATCAAGTTCAGAAGGTTACGGATATCATGGGGGTTACTTCTAGTGAGAGTGTAGAGCTAGCTGCATATTAATTGTAGGATATTTCTCATAGTTGGTACAAATAGTGAAAGCTAGAGAGGGATGTTGATGCAGTGCCTATTGAGTGTGAGTAGTTTGCAACTGCATTCTTAGATAGATTCTTTCCCCTAAAATTGAGAGATGCTAAAGTGGTAGAATTTATCAACCTCAGGCAAGTCAACATGTTGGTGAAAGTGCATTCTCTTATTTGTACTTAATTAGCCAGATATGCTCCTCATGTGGTTGCAGATAGCAGGAATAAGATGAGTAAGTTTGTGTTTGAGGTGAATGATAGTGTAGTTAATGAGTGCAGGTCCACAAAGTTTAATAGTGATATGAACATAGCCAGGATTATGATCCATGCTCAATAGTTAGAAGAGCAAAATATAAAGATGAGGGAGAAGCAAAATAAGATTACTAGGATAGGTAGTTTCAACTTTGCTCAGCCTAAGTCAGAGGGAGAAAAATGTTCTCAGTTTTGTCCTAAGTCATTAGTTCCAGCTCCTTCTTTAGCTAGTACTCCTGGTCCTAAGTTCAGGGATGGTAACAGAGATAGGGAGCCAATCTCTAAGTCTCAGGGTAGTGTTAGCAGTGCCCACATCTATCCTCTTTGCCAGAGTTGTGGCAAGCACTATCAGGGTATTTGTAGAGCTGGTAGTGGTATTTGTTTTGCATGTGAAATCCAGGCCACAAAGTTAGAGACTGTCCTCAGCCAGGTCCTCAGGGTCAGCAGAACCATTCCTCAGCTTAGTCCATTTGCCCAAACCAGTAGGATACCACCTACAACGTTACTAGTGGGCAACGCCCAAATAGACTTTATGCTCTTCAGTACCGGCAAGATCAGGAAAATTCTCCTGATATGGTTACTGGTACATTATAGTTACTTCATGTTCATGCTTAATCTTTGCTAGATCCAGGAACTTCTTTGTTCTTTGTTACTCTCTATATATCAGTTGATTTCAAAGTCAGTCCTGAAATTCTAGTAGAGTCCTTCTCAGGCTCTACCCCAGTGGTTAAAACCATCATAGCCCGATGGGTATACAGGAACTTTCTGGTTATGGTATCTCAAAAATTCACTTCATCAAACTTAGTCGAATTAAAGCTGACTAATTTTGATGTCATTCTTGGCATGGATTGTCTTTATTCCTTCTATTCCATAGTCGACTGCAAAAATTGAATAGTCCTATTTCAGTTTTTGAATGAACCTTTCCTAGAGTGGAGGGGTAGTACTTTGGCTTTCATAGGTTATCTTGTTACCTACCTTTCAGGCAAGGAAAATAATATCCAAAGGATATGTCTATCTTCTTGTTCGAGTTAAGGACACTAATTCTAAAACTCCCAGTCTCGAATCACTCCCAATCATGAATGAATATTCAGATGTCTTTCCCAAAGATCTTCCAAGAATTCTTCCCGAAAGGGAAATAGACTTTGACATAGATCTTCTTCCAGATACTCAGCCCATATATATTCCTCTATACCAAATTGCACTAGCAGAACTCAGTGAATTGAAGAAGTTAAAGGATCTCTTAGATAAGGGATTCATCAGGCCCAGTGTGTCCCCGTGGGGCGCACCAGTCTTATTCGCGCACAAGAATGACGGTTCTCTTAGAATATGTATAGACTACCATCATCTCAGCAAAGTCACTATCAAGAACAAGTATCCACTTCCTAGAATTGATCACTTATTTGATCAACTTCAGGGTGCCAGTTATTTCTCTAAGATAGACCTCATATCAGGCTATCATCATCTCAGAGTCAACGAATGTAACATTTTAAAAATAGTCTTTCATACTCGGTATGGTGACTTCGAATTCTTAGTTATGTCCTTTCATCTTACCAATGTCCAGCCAATTTCATGGACTTGATGAACCGCGTGTTCAAGTAGTACTTGGACATGTTCATCATAGTCTTCATAGATGATATTCTGGTCTATTCCCATAGTGAGCATGATCATGCAGACCATCTCAGAATTGTACTTTAGACCCTTAGAGATACTTGGCTATTTTCCAAATTTAGTAAGTGCATATTTTGTCTAGGTCCAGTAGCATTCCTTGGTCATATAATTTTCGGTGATGGCATTAGAGTTGATCCTCAAAAGACCGAAGAAGTAAGAAAATGGCCTCTCCCTATACCTCCATCATATATTAGGAGTTTCTTGGGTTTGGCAATCTATTACCGATAGTTTGTTTAGGGATTTTCTTCTATTGCATCCCCTATGTCCAAATTAACTTAGAAGACAGTCAAGTTTCAGTGGTCAGATCCTTGTGAGAAGAGTTTTTAGGAGTTGAAGACTCGACTTACCTCAGCTCTATCTTAGGTCTTCTAAATTGTCCAGATGGGTTCTGAGTGTATTGTGATGCCTCAAAAATAGGTTTAAGTTGTGTCCTCATGCAGCATAGTAAGGTCATAGCCTATGCCTCCAGGCAACTTAAACCCTATGAGAAGAACTATCCTACTCATGATCTTGAGTTAGCAACCATAGTCTTTGCCTTGAAAATTTTAAGGCATTACCTATACAGGGTTTATGTAGATTTGTTTATAGATCATAAGAGCCTTCAGTATATCTTTTCTTAGAAAGATCTCTATCTTTATTAGGGAAGGTGGTTAGAGCTTTTGAAAGATTATGACATAAGTGTCCTTTATTATTCGGGCAATGGCCACTATTGTGGCCGACACTCTCAGTAGATTTTCTATATGTAGTGTTGCTCATGTTAGGGATAGTAAGGCAAAGATAGCTCAGGAAATCCATCAGCTTTCTAGACTAGGCGTTCGCTTAGTGGATACAAAGGTGGGTGACATATGAGTTCAGAGTAGTTTAGAATCATATCTAGTTTCCGAGGTGAAATAAAAGCAAGATAGAGATCCCAGTCTAGTCAAGTTGAAAGAATCACTCAAGGATCAGAAAGTAGAGGGTTTCTCCTAAGGGGGAGATGGTGTTTAGCATTGTCAGGGTCGTCTGTGTGTTCCAGGTGTAGATGACTTGAGGCAGCGAATTCTTTCAGAAGTGCATGGTGCGCACTACTCTATTCATCTAGGGGCCAGTAAGATGTACTGTGACTTACAGGAAATCTATTGGTGAAGTCGGATAAAGAGAGATGTTGCAGACTTCATGGCTAAATGCCCTACATGTCTGCAAGTTAAGATAAAGCATCGTAAGCCTAGTGGGTCCATGCAGGAGTTCAGTATTCCTACTTGGAAGTGGGAAGAAGTGAACATGGACTTTGTGACGGGTTTGCCTCATACTCATCGCCAGCATGATTCAGTTTGGGTCATTGAAGATAGGATGACCAAATCAGCTCATTTCATTCCAATCCATAACTCTTATTCAGCCGAGGATTATGCCAAACTCTACATCAAAGAGTTGGTCAGATTACACAATGTTCCATTATCTATTATGTCACACAAAGGTACCCAGTTTACCTTTTATTTCGGGAAAGCATTCCAAAAGGGTCTTGGTACCCAAGTTCATCTCGGTACAACCTTTTATCCTCAGATAGATGGTCAAGCAGAAAGGACCATTCAGATTTTAGAAGATATGCTAAGGGCTTGTACAATAGATTTCCATGGTAGTTGGGATGACCACTTTCCTTTGACTTAGATTGCATACAACAACGACTATTATTCCAGGATTTAGATGGCTCCATTCGAAGCTCTCTATGATAGGAGATGCAGATCTCCAACCGGTTTGTTTGAAGTTTGTGAGGCCTTAGTCATAGGGCCTAACTTAGTATTCGATGCCTTAGAGAAAGTCCAGTTGATCAGATAAAGACTCTGGGCTACTCAGATCTGACAAAAGTCTTATGTAGATGTGCGCATAAAGGATCTCTAGTCCGAGATTAGTGATTATGTCTATATAAAGATCTCTCCCATGAATAGAGTGAAGAGATTTTGAATATATGGAAAGATCAGCCCCTGATATGTTGGTCCCTACAAAATTCTCAGTCGCTTTGGCTAGGTAGCTTATGAGCTTGAATTACCTTCAGATCTAGCCTCAGTTCGTCCAGTCTTCCATGTCTCTTTGCTCAAGGATTCCATTGGTGACCCAACAATTGTAGACCCTATTCAGAGTATAGATGTTCAGAATAGCCTCTCTTATAAAGAGATTCCAGTCAAAATTCTTGACTACCAAACTCATAGACTGAGGTTCAAAGAAGTCCCTCTAGTCAAAGATCTTTGGCGGAACAAGTCCATTGAGGGAGATACTTGGGAAACAGAAGCAGACATGCAAACCAAGTATCCTCACCACTTCTTCACCAACTTAGGTCAAGCTCAAGGTATCAATTCTTCTTAAGCTTATTGGTTACATGTTCAGATTTCAGTGACATGTTTGGTATCCATTTCATGTTTAGAATTTCATTATAAACTTGGTATTGAGTACCATTGCATAGTTCGTCATGAATTTATGTATCAGTTCAGTTATATAATCATGTATTAGACATGCATTCTCATTGTAAGAACCTTGGTTCATCAGAACACTCAGTCATACATTTATGAATCAGTTACTCATGCATCAGATATGCATGTTCAGTATGATATATATTCAGTTTACCAGTCATGTTAATCATGGAGTCATGTTTCAGTCATTCAAGTTTAGAATTTTCTTTTGTCTTTCATTTCTTCCCTCTCAGTTAGCCCCATTCGAGGATGAATGATCGTAAGGAGGAGATATTGTAATACCCCTAACTTTATTTAAGTCAAATCTAGTGTCCAGAAGAGTTATTGATGACTTCCAAATTGATTAATATTCAAATAAGAGAAATTTCGTCCAAATCTAATATCGAGGTAGAAAGTTATGTCCATTCTATAAAAAGCAGTCAAAATTGCCCAGGTGCGACAGTGAGGGTCGACAGGACATCGAGCTAGATACGAACCGTCGCCCAAGCCATCGTAGAGGAGGCAGTGAGACCACCTTCTACCTAAGAGAGATGACTCAGGCCGACGGACCATTGAGCTAATGATGGACCATCGTCCAAGATGTCACAGTAGAGGTTGTGAACCCCTATTTTTCCTAGGGGCGACGGTAAGGACCAATAGACTATCGACCCAGCGACAGACCATCACACCCACCGTCGTATAGTTCATTCAGTTATTTTAAAGTCATTTTTAAAATGGTATTTGGGTCTTTTCCACCCATTTTAACCTCTAATTATATTACATCAAGGCTCATAAGTTCATTATCCATCAACAACAACGAATTAGGATTTTCTCTCAAAGATAATCCCTAAGAACAAGTTCCAAATCTTTCTTTAAGAAACTAAGTAATTCAAGTTCCTTTAGAAACTCACAACTCAGGTATGTCATGTGTTGATTCATGGGTCCCTTTCACCTATGAATCTCAAGAATCTCTTTACAAAATACAAAATTTATGTATTTATGAATTTTCATGATTTATATAGAATTGAAATTTCATGTTAATGATGTTGTGGGGTTTTGATTCATGTTTTAAATTACATTCCTCCAATGATTGACCCTAAAATATGAAAATTTGCACATTAACCATGATAAACCCCTTCAATTTACAAGTTGATTGTTGTATCCATGATTATAAGATGTGTTGATGACTGTATAACCAAAGCATTCTCCCTATGTGTTTGATTAAATGCCTATGTGAAGTAAAAGTGCCATACTAGTATATTTATATGAAATCCCTATTCATGTACAGGTTCATGCATGTCAAGTGTTTGATGAAATGTATTTGTAAATGGGTTATGGATATATGTGTGGCCATTGTGGTGCTTTAGAACTTGTACTTTATGAATTCTCTAACTTATTATATTATGGATTGTTGATGTGATAATGTATTCAAGAAAGTCATGCTTTGTCAGTTTCTTCACATCGAGTCCTGGGGGTACTTGTACCCAAAAATTTAGTTGTGTGCCTAGAATCAGTTTCATGTTTTCAAGATACTCTCAGTCAATCCACGTTCCATAGAATTCAGTTAGTCTCATGACTTAGGAAAACTCAGTAATCTCAGTAGTATTCCATCAGTCCGAGCAGACCCAAGGATGGGAATCCACTTTCTATATGAGGGTGAGATTCTTAGAATCAATCCTTGCATTCCTGAACTACGTAGCCAGCGTAGGTTGAGACATCATAGACTGTTATATAAGGGTAGATGAGGTGGATTAACCGATTATATGAAAGTTTCCACTGTTCTTATTAGAGTCACCTATTATATGAGGGTTACACATATAATTGTCCTTACCAGTGGTGCGGTATTGACACCCTTGTAATTGGGGTTATAGATTGGACCCCAACTTAGATATATTATGCTATTTTGGTCATGTTGGTTAGATGACTACTTTCCATAGTTTCAATTATAGAATAAATATTGTCAGATAAAGTCATTCAGTCTCAGTAATAGAAATCAAATAGTTCTTTAGAATCTCAGGACTGTCAGATACAGTGAACTCAGAACAGTACGAAACTTATCTAGTTCCATTAGAATCTATACTATCAGATACAGTCGCTCAGTATTAGTTATGAAAATTATACATTTACCAGTATCTCATGTTATCATTACTTAGGCTTAGTAATCATGTTATCACGAACACAATTACAATTATTATGTATTCATACATGTATTCTCACGTTTATGTTATTCAGTCAGTTAGTATAGTTCATGCATGTGAACCCTTTACATTCAGCCAACCTCACATACATACCACTACATTCAAACATACCGATGAATTTGCACTATGGTGTTTTATACCATAGGTTCAGAAGCACTAACTCCAGAGCATCAGTAACATTCCAGTCTTAGCAGTCAAAGTTAGCAGTGAGTCCTCACCCTTTGAGGACATGACCATTACTTTATTATCTTATTAATTTATTTATTTTGGTAGTTGGAGTTAGTTGGGGAAATGTCCCATCAACTCCTTATTAAGTAAGTTTAGAGTCTTTCATACTAGCATGTTCAGATAGTTATTTTTGTTGTTTTGGTATTGATATATCATATCCTCAGATGTTATATTTTATTAGATCTTTGAACCTTATGGACTTTTATCCTTTATTTCCACATTTATATAGTATATTATGCAGTGTACATGTCAGATATCAGTCATGGATTATCTTGTGGTCCTTTGGGTCATGAGCACCGTGTAGCATTTCGAGTGTCAGATTTGGGGCGTTACAATTAAAAATGTATAAATTGGTAGACAATAGAAAATCCAAATAATAAAATATCAAATAAATATCTTACTCGTGAACGAAGGGACTTTAGAAATGAAATCTAAAGGCTACCAATCATGATGTTCACCCTTGAAATTGAGTTTGGAACTGCTAGCTAACTTTGAGAGCTTATCTCAAATTTGTGAACACTCTCCGTACTTACCAAAAAGAAAAATATAAGTATCATTAGTACATAAATTATTACTGGTGGGCATCATAGGTCCACTAAACATAATGTCATACAAATAAGTAAATCAAATAAATAGAAGTAATTATCCCAGAATATATAATTAAAGACTTCAATCAAAGATACAATTCAATTTTGGGAAAATACAAGCTCATAAACATGTTTATTGGAACTTTGTCAAATTGAATCACAAGCTCATCACAACATAAAATCATAATTGAACATTCAAATCATGTGGATTAATATATATGTGTAAGATATTTAAATCTCTTGTTTAAACTCTCAATTTCATCAACATCATCAAAAACCATTATGAATATAATGATTTACCTTATAATCATCATCACATTATCACCATTATAATTATTCACCACTAACTCAACACCAACATATATGAACATGTGATGTAGTTAGTATTTAAAAGTAATGCTTGAATGCAATAACCAATACATAATTTAAAAATAAGCACAGAGTCAAGCAAGTATAATTGCTAAAATTAACCATAACGTACCTCATTTCCTTACTAAAATTAACTTCTACGCCAAAAGCTATACTTTTCTTTCCCTTTCAACTTTTTAATAATCTAAAACAATAGGATGATGCGTAATTCAACTAAGTCAACCTTTCTTACCAATAGGTATGTAAATTTAACAACTATTAATGATAATTTCCTTTCATCAATTTATTATTTTGTATCAGTTAAACCTTATGAACTCAAATGAATTAGCATAAACAATTGCAATTGAAATCTCATTAATGTTTTCTAACCGATTAGGATCATTATCTACTGATTTTATAATATTTTACACCAATTTCTATTAATTTCATGATTTAGGGTTGATCGAAGGTGGATTTATGTACATTAGTATTGTTATATAGACTTATTTAACCTTGATTTTAGAACTTCTCGTGTGATTAATGAGTTTTTAATGATAAAAATTAGCATGTAATTGTTAAAATACATTATTACAATGTTTAAGGTGTGTTTCGAACAATTTTAGAATCTATTTGGTCACTTAATGTTTAGATGAGAAAACTAGTATTACTAGCTTGAGCTATGTATTGTTCTAGTTTATCTCGATGGATTTTAGCATATGGAATGAGTTCATAAGGTTATTATTGTGTAATAATTTGTGGAATAACTTGTTTATAGTGTTTAAGTTTCAATTGAACAATCCAAGAGACTAAACAAAATGTTAAAGATCAAAAGTACAAAACTGTTATTTTTAGCTTAAGATTCTGGTTCATTGCCTTGAATTGTATGTCGTTTTGAGTGCTAATACGTGGTATTTAATGATATAGTATACTTGGTGAGTTTATAATTATGATACATGTACAATCTAAAAGTTGCAAATAAATTTTAAAAAACGCTACAAAACTTGTCAAATATGGACAAACACATGGAACAAGATTTGACCAAAAATGGACGTTTCGAAGTCATTGGTATACCACAGACCATAGGCACATATTTAGGGATGTGAAACCGGCTTTGGGGAATACTAGGAAGTTAATTAAATTATATAACTGATATAAGGGCATTACAAGGATCCTAGGAATCTCAATAATGACGTGAAATGCTGCTTTGTCGAAATCGATAGCTTGTGTCCTCCTATAAATAAGACACTTAAACATTATGTTACACACCTTGGACGACCTTCAAACTTTTAGGGAGGCTATAAAACTCAAAAATTATTGTTTATATACCATAATATGGGTTGTTTATGGATTTTAACATGTATTCTATTATTGCAATTAGGGTTATGTCCATGAGCAGCTAAACACCCTTTTCTAGGGTTAAGGCCAAGAATATGATTACTCTTCTTATGAATTGATTTGGTTTTGATTATTTATAATATTTGGTTGTTTATTTATCCTTGTAAATACTATTTTATGGATTCTCAACCCATAGAATACGTCCATTTTAACCTTTTGAGACCGAAAGGAGCAACAAACAAATAGAACATGGGGTAAATAGAGTAGGATTGTAATATTCTATAGAATATTGTTATAATTTTCACTTAGGATATTAATATACCTAGGTTACCTTATTTGTTCAATTACTGGATGAAATATAAATGCTTTTAAATTAATTTCTACATTCCCGCTCAATGATGTAGTTGTGGGGCTAAGCAAGATAGGTGATTAGAGACTCAGATGACCATAGTAATAATATCAACCCCGTGACTAAAAAACCAAGCTACTTTACCTAAAAAATGATTCTCTACAACATAGTTTGAATGTTCGTAAGGCCTTAACCTTAGGTTTCTCCGCATTGATTGTCCAAGACATTTAATTTATCGCATTGTTAAGTTTACTTTAGTTTTCAACTTCCAACTCTTTTGGTTACCTTTGCACCAATTTAATCTCAATTGTTAAACTTAAATTAGATAGTTGTTAACAAAAGTCCCCATGGGATTGATACGTGGCTTGAAAAAGGAAACTTTACTACTTGGTGGGACCACATACAATTGCGTGTTGGTCGGGGATTTGTAAATAGGCAACTGTCTTATTTTTAGTTTTTCTTTATTGAGTTGTACATAGTTTTGTATTTTTTATTTTCATTTTCTTTTACTTTTCTGCCACACTTCGTGATATGTCAGCCTGAGATAGATGGTTTGCGAGTGATGATGATTTTTGTTGTTTTTGTGGAGGACCTAACTGAGAGAGTTGTTGCCAAACTTTTCAGGAAAATGAGTGGATGGGACCTTAACTAGATGAGGTGGATACTAGCCAATCTGTGGAGATGACACAAGAATTTCAGCCATTCAACTATCATTTTTTTATAAGACTGACATTAAAAAGGTGAATAAGAGTGAATGTGTTGTGGATGATATAAATTTAGAAGTGGGAATTGTTGGGTATCATTCAACGAACTTTTCAACATTATTTTCAGATGATTACATGTCTTTGGAGTTATCTGAAATAGTGTAAGAGTGTGAATATGACGATCAAGAATCCTGTATTCTTAAATTTAAACCAGACAAGCAACACAAAAACATGCCTCAATTTATTCCTTCATCATTATACCACCACCCTATAAGCAAAGCAAAAAATATGGATGCAAGGTTGGGGTTGAAATTTATATCCTCAAGATGGAGGAAAAAGTTGATATGTCGTGTTACTACATTAAATCAGGCACTACTTGGGAGGCAACCCAAGTTATGAAAGGTATCTGCTTGTAGTATTTTTGTTCTTACTTCACGTAGTTTTTGTTTTTGTTGAATTACAGGTTAAAGGAAAGTCTATGTACCAAAAACCTAAGATAAAAAGCATAGAAAATACTGGGTGTGGGATCCACCATACCTCTCTAATGATAAAAGATGCTACTAGCTAGGACTAGATGACTCAATGAGTATTTCTATCCCTACTTCTAATTTTACTTTGTGGAAAAAGTTGATTTTTAATTGTGGGGTGGGTAAATTCCCATTGTTTTGTGTGTAGTGATGTTGCAGGGTGTTGAGTATTAATTGTTTTTCTAGTTTTTGGGTTAAATTTGAAAAATTTGAAAAATTTCAAAATATTTTACTAGTTTTTATTCATAGTTTTAGTTGGGTCAGTCTAGTAGGTGGATATTTCATCGACCCTGTGCTTGTTCTTTTTTATTTTTTTCCACGGGGCAACTTTTTAACCTAGTATCCATTTTTAGGAGTAAATTTTTAATTTTTAATTTTAGGTAAATGAGATGTTCTTGTTGGTGTTGTGTAATTGCATGATGCAAGTGATTTTATTTTTAAAGTCTGTTGATTGTGTGAACTACTACTTTTGAGACTCCTAATCTCTAGTTTATGACTCTTGTATGTTGTTTGCTTAATGTTGAATTCATTCTATGTTAGGTTAAGAGTCTATAATGATCTTACTTGAGTCAAACATATACCATGTGTGTTGTAAGGTTTTTGTGTATTCCTTGTTGCATTTGATGCTAGAACTTGCCCGGTGTGTGTGAAAAATTAAAGAAAGAGTGTGGGGTGAGGAGATGATATAGGTATTTCTTTGATAGCCATGTTTCATACCCACTTTGACCTACCATTATGCATAATTCTAATTAACTCCATTGAGCCTTTAGCTTGTTTTGTTTGGTAGCCTCATATGTAGCCTATATCCCCATTTTTATTATCCTTAATTTGATCAAAAGTTCCTAAGAACTTTAGTATAAAATTAGTATGGCTAAGGATTTGGAAATCATGGAAGGAGAAAGGTGAAATTAAAGATCCAAAGTAGTAGTTATTAGAGTGTACAATTGATGTGTTTTGGTTGTGATTGATAGAAAGTTTTGCTAAAATTAAATCATGAATTAATAGACAACACTTCTTCCATATTGTATGTGAGTGATCCTAATGAGATGGGGAAAACTAAAGATTTGGGTAGATATAAGTGGTGGAAATTGGTTGTTAGAGGTGAATTGAATGAAAAGTGTGATTTATTAAAGCACTTAGGGAAAATAGTCACTATTACTGGCCAAAATATTTTGTACCCATCCCTTATCCTATATTACAACCCTTAAATACCTATTTGATCCTAAGATTCATTATTCTGATATTAATAGAGTATTACACTAAGGGATAGCCTATGCTTTATCTTGTGTAACTTGTGAATTCTTCGTGAGAGTGAGAGTAAATTGATTCTTATACCTAATTTGTAATAAATTACATCTATGTGAGTAATTATGGTTAACTCTCTTTTGGCAAGGTCACATGTTTAATGAAAGTTTTCTCATTTGTTTGATCTCTTGTATTAAGTAATATGTATGAGTTTTCCAACTTGGTGAGCGAATTCTTGAAGCTTGGATATTTTGAATTAGTACTCTGGAGCTTTCACTAATGTATGGAACATGTGTAGTGTAAAAGCTTACATTCTATGCAGTCATTATAGTGATAGTTTGAATTTATTGTTTGTTATAGAAGTGTTGAGTCTTATCTTCTTATGATTCTTAGAGTGAAAAGTTGTTCGAGAATGAGCAAGGCTTTAAGTGTGGGGTGATGATCTGAGGTGGATTTATTCACCCCAGTGTTGTAAGCCGAACTTATTTAGCCTTGTTTTGTGGACATCTTGTGTTATTAATGAGTTTTTAATGATATAAATTAACATATAAGTGTTAAATTACTTTATTATAATTTTTAAGATGTGTTTCAAACAAGTTTAGAATCAATTTGGTAACTTAGAGATTAGACGAGAAAACTAGTGCTACTAGCTTGAGCTATGCGTTGTTCTAGTTGACCTCGATGGATTCTAGTTTGTGTAATGACTTCCAAAGGGTATAATTTTGCAATTATATTTGTAATTGCTTGTTTATAGTTTTTAAGGATTAATTGTAACAATCCAAGATACAAAACAATAAGCTAAAGATCAAAAAGGGAAAACTAATATTCTTAGCTTAAGATTCTAGTTCATTATCTTGAATTTTATGTCGTTTTGAGCTCTAATACGTGGTGTTTGATTCTGTAGGATTCATGGTAAGTTTATATTTATGATATATGTATGATACACAATATTAAAATAATGTTTAAACAACAACGAAAGTCTTGGAAAGGATGGACAAACAAATGGAAAAAGATTTGACCAAAAACGGATGTTTTGGAGTCATTGGATACTATATACCATAGGTACAACTTTAGGGTCATTACACGGAGTTGAGGGAATACTATGAAGTAAATTACTGTAGTTAACCAATTTAATGGCATGCCACAGATCCTATGCACTACGATATAGGCGTGGCACGCCACTTTTACAAAATCGGCACATTGTTGCTTCCTTTAAATAGGACCCTTAAACATTATGTTACACTCCTTGGACAACCTTGAAACTTTGACGGAGACTGGAGAACTCTTCAATTAGGGTCTTAATTCTATTACATAGGTTTTAATATATATTAACATGTATTTTATCATTACGATTACGGTTATATTGATGAAAGGCTAAACACCCTTTTTCGGGGTTAAGGACAAGAACATGATTAGTCATGTTATGAATTTATATGATTTTGATTATTTATCATATTTTGTTTTCTATTTATAATTTTTCTTGCTATTTTATGGATTCGTGGCCCTTAGAATACATCTAATGAGTATGGAAGGAGGAACAACATGATAGAACATGGGGTAAATAGAATAGGATTGTAATCTTCTATAGAATGAAGTTATAATTTGAATTTAGGATAAAAATATGTGTAATTTAGCTATTTGGTTCACTTATGGGATTAAATATGAATGCATTTAACTTAGTTTCCACATCCCCACTCAAAGATGTAGTTGTGAGGCTAAGCTAGATAGATGATTAGAGGCTCGGAAGACCGTAGTCAAATATCAACTTTGTGAATCAACAACAAAGATAATTGACCTAACTAATGATGTTATATAATGTAGTATGAGTGTTAGTAGTGCCTTAACCCTAGGTTTGTCCTCTTTGATTTTCAAAGAAATTTAATTTACCGCATTGTTATGTTTAGTTTTAAACTTCCAACTCTTTTGGTTATCTTCACACCAATTTAATCTTAATAGTTAAACATTAATTAGATAGTTGTTAACAAAACTTACTATGGGATAAATACTTGTCATGATAAAGGCTACTTTACTACTTAGTGGGACCATGTACACTTGCATGTGCGCTTAGACGCAATAAGTGTTAAACTCTAAATACCACTATGTATTATTTTCACATGATTTGCAGAGCTTATAAGAACTATTTTAAGTTTATAATGTATAGTTAACATACACAGGCTTTAGTCAACTACCAACTACAACTAAAAGTATTCTAAATAGTGATAAATAGCAATATCCATACCTTAGGATAGCTGTATTCAAGAAGACTGGTAAGGCTAATGAAAAGTATTGAACATTCTTCTTATTTAAAAGATGAAAACCTACTCAAAAATAATAAAAGCCTATTTAGCCTATTTACACCCGCTGGTCAGATCTTCTATGAATTCGGTTAAAGAAATTGCCTACATCCAATCACCCATGGGTCCAACCATCTCTTAATCTCTATCCCTTCTATAACAGCAAAGCCAAATGGATATAATTAGTGGTATGGTCAGGTCGAAGAGGTTAACATAGTAGCAAAATGAGGATACCTGGATGCATAATCAATTCTCAGTGGACAAGACCCAAATGTTTAGCAACAAAAATCATTGCGTACACCCTAACTCTGAGGACCACGCCTGAAATAAAGAAAAAACATTAGTTGTAAGCACTAAAATAGGATGTAAGGTTAAATCACCTAAGAAAGAAGACTAACTCTTGCAAGCTAGAAAAGAAGCTAAGTTTAACCATCCAAGATGTAGTGTTTATCACCCACAGAAGAATCATCTTGAATGCTTAGTTCTCAAAGGCAAACATGGTGAAAGTGGTGGAGGCGGTGGAAGCTTTTTGAGTGTGGATCTTCACTTAGCTCATTTTAGAAACGCTACTCCCCCTTTTTATAGATTTTTTGAAAGGCCGAGTCGATTTAGTTAGGCAGACCCTTTCAAATATGTGTTGCTGATTTTGTAATTTACTGGATGGGTTGGTCCATACATTATGGATTGAGTTAAATTATTTATAAAATTATAAATTAAACCATAAAATTTTTTTAGAGTGTATTAGCTACTTCCAAAGATGAAAAACTTCTAATTATATAAAAAATTATTTTCCCCAAAGCTCTCTCACATTTTTTAGAAATTGTGGAATGAATTTTTTTTTGGGTTTTTTAAAATTGTCAATTTCTGTGAATTATTGATAAAGCCATTAAATTATTTTTGTAGCAACTATTTAGCCACTACAATGATTAAGTGGTTACCTTTTTTGTTAAAGAAGTTCAAGGTAGAAACTCAAGACCTCTCTCAATCCCTGTCCATTTAATTAATGCATTTTATGAAATATGACATCACAAATCAATCCTTTAATCGTAAACACTATCACCTGAGTTTTATGACTCTATATTGAATGCCAAAAGTTGTTAGGCCTCTTATACAGGTTTTATATCGAAAACTTGAGTTAAAAATCAACATCGATACAAAGATTAGTACTTGATTTCTAAGTTATAACACAACCTAAAATATTATCCAATCAAAGACTAGCCCTAAAATTCTCAAAAATAGCTTAAGAAATGGCTAGGAGTCAACTGTACCTCTAAAATCAATGTAACGTTAATTTAGGTTGTTAAAATGAATGTAACTAAGGTAGAATGTATAGATTTGGCATCATATTAGTAAATAGATCTTGATCAAGATTGTTGCAAGTAGTGGAAGGATGGTAAGTATGAGTATGAAGCTCCTATTAATTAGAATATGTTTGAAGTGGCTCATCTTGATAGGTTCTTTTCTCCTTGGATGCAGAAAGCTAAAGGGAGGATTTTTTAAATCATAGGCAGGAAACTATGCCAGTGATAGTAAACTCCCTCAAGTTCACTAAATTTTTGAAGTAAGCTCAGATATGATGCATAATCAAAGGGCTCATATGAGTAAAATTTGTTAGTAGTGTGCATGATTTGGTAGTATGGAAGTATATCCAAGGGATCGTATGAGTAAAATTTGTTAGTAGTGTGTATGATTTGGTAGTTTGGAAGAATAGGTTTTCCAAATGGATTTGGTACATAGATATTTCCTGAGTAATTACCCATGCCTAGTAGATTAAGATAAAAAATTTGAAGGATAAAGAGAGGGAGTCTAAGAAGGCTAGGATCATCAAATTTGAGTACCGTCATCATATGTTATCTAGAGGAGATCATTTAAAATTTATGAACTATTCATCAACACTGCACCATCATCATCTAGTTCTCCATCACCCAAGTCCAAGCAAGAGATATGGGGTAAGGCCCTAGACACCAAGTCACCAAATAGTGTCACCGATTGATGTAGCTACCCTATTTATATGGAGTGTGGTAAGAATTATCCTATTAAATGTATGGTAGTTAGGGATTGTTTCTTTAGGTATGGAAATCTAGATCACTAACTAAGGGATTTTCCATCTATCAATAGATATGGAAAAGATGCTTGCACTTAGACATAATCCATATCTTTTGTAGCTCACACAGGTCACCCAATCCAATTATAAGGTACTTCATCCATTACAAGTAGTGGTTTGTGTCAAAATTATTTCCATGCCTATTTTCTCATAAAGATTAAGAGAGATCCTTAGGTCATTAGCATGTCTTGTGTCTAATTCTTACGTGTTATTGGGGGATGTCACCCAAACTATACTCTCTAAGAAGATATAATTCTATTACTATCAAATTATAGTAACCCAACTAGGTTGGGGTGGATCCCACAGGGAATAGGTCAAATCCATCTCTCGAACTTGTTGAAGCAACCGGGAGTGTATAAAAGTAAATGGGGTGAATTTATAGTAAACACTAATAAGTAACAAGTCTCGAATGCTTTTCGTTGTAAACAATCTAAGATGAACACTAGGACTGTGTTCCCCCTAGTTACTAGCTTCGTAGGTTGATTGTGCTCAATTCGACTATCTTACTGCCGCACATGTAAAATCTTTTAAGATAATCTTTACCATCCATGTTGCGAATAATTTTATAAATCTCTCCCTCAACCATGTGAGTCTCAGGGTGTCACCTTACGTACCATTTTCTTTGGTCACTAATTAACTATAACCTTTTGGGTATCAAATTATTAAATGAGGGTTGATATGCTCGAATTAATATTTTAATATTATTTTCCCAATCTCAATCTGTCCTGTAAAGATGATTTGAAATACAGGTGGGCTCTCAGCATTGGTCATTGCTAAGAAAAAATTAAACTAAAGAAGATCATAATGTCAGTGTAAATAATTATCGAGAACAACCTCACACTTTCCATACATTGTTATTCTGCCAAGGTTCCCACAACCCTAGGTAACGAATTTAGCCACTCTTAGTTTAAAGAAATGCCATGGAATTCAATTAAGAAGACATCAAAGGAATCACACAAAAATTGAAGAATAAAACTCAAAGTCTCTAATGAATTAATAAACCAATATCCAAGTACATAAGAATTCCTAGAAAAAAGTAAATCTTGAAATCAATATACCTTTGTGAAACACCCCAGACTTTTTCCATTAAAAATATCTTAAGTTTTGAGCTCATTTCCCTAGTTACGAATGGACCCCCTAAGTTGTAGGGTGTCCTGAAAACTCATTGGGATGAGTCATAACTAAACAAATAAGTTTGTGGCTTAATTCTACACTTAGTATGAGTGTCTTACTAAGAACCATAATGATATGTTATGAGTCTTTAGGTGTAATCGTAGAGTGTCCAATGTATGACCTAAATTAGATTTTATGTTGACTACGACTGGACCATATGAGTCTTAGTGTCTCTGAAACACCCTGGATTTTGGCCCTTTGAAATTTCCTAAGGTTTGGGCTCACTGTCCTTCTAGCGACTCATCATACAATTCATATGATGTGAGTATAGGTCAGGTGACCCAATTTGTAAGGTGCCTAGTAATGGTGGTTAGGTTTCTATTGTGGGTACAGTTTGGTGGTATGGGTCCTTAGGTGTGGTGATGGGTCATTAGAAAGATCCTTTATCAAATCAGAAACCTAGTAACTTGACTTGTCTTTGAGTAAGAGTGGCTCACTAGGAGATATGAGGATGGGTTACTAGTCATTGTAACAAGTATTATTTTGTCCAGTGTAAATTCCTTTGGATTCTATCATGGGCATGACTGGACCATATGATTTGTGTAGTCTAGTCATGACTAGGGGTCACAGAGTCATATCGTGGATAGTGTATGAATGGTTAACTCACTGTCTTGGTAATGACTAAATGGTATGAGTCCTATGTTATGGTCACAAGTCAAGGGGTTGACTCATAACCATCTATGATATTTGTATAGTTTTAATTTGGGGGGTAATCTGGACATTTCCCACTTTTAACTCTTTTGGATACCACTACATAAAAGACTTTTTGGGACTATACTAACCTATTATTCTCAATCAAAAAATCTTAAAATCTCTCTTAAATGCTCTATTGAAGCAAGAGGATAGTGTTTCTTTAAGACAATCAATTAGGGGATTTCAACAGTGATCCTCTTCGTCTTCCTTGGTGTCTAAGGTATGTTACTACTCCCACATTATTATTTTATAAGGAACATTTGTTTTAATATTTAGTTTTTGTACTATTGTTATGTTTTTATCTAATGGTTGGTTTTTTTTGATGTTCATGATTGACTAATGTTTCTCTTGGTTTAATTATGTTTTCTTCCTTGCTTTAAGTATGATTTTAACATTATGGGATTCAGGGTAATGGTAATTGGAGTTTAAGGTATTATGGATTCTCCAAATTACTTAGTTATGGTTTTGAAACTTATGTTCCCTCAATCTGTTTGTTTAAATGCCAATGAGAATGATTTTGTCACATAGTTTGACTATTCTTGAAATCTTTGCATTACATAAATGGTAATGGAACCTAAATTGGTTTGATTGGTTTTAAACGGGTTGGAAAGGCCACGATGTCCATGATCTATAATTAATTGGAACCTTTGGAGTCAAATTAGTTTAATGGCTTTTGGATGGCATAGAAGGATAGACTTGCAAGTTCAAATTTTGGTATGACAATACCAATGGTTAATGCCTAATAAAATATTCTTTAGTAAATGGTTGAAATGTGTAAAGGGTTTTAATATGGGCTTAAAGAGGGGTGTGTAGCAAAGCCGTGAAAGGTGGAGGTCTCAGAGGGACCAATACTGGAATAGGTTTTCCGATTTGAGGTTTGTTCATAGTGATCGTGCGCATGAAATCACACTTTATATTTTGGGAGATATACTAGTCATCTCAAGTTTTTTTCTTCAATCATATGGCTAACAAAAATTGGGTCCCTTCTAGTAGGGAGATTTGAACCCATATAGCCCATGGGTAGTTTTAGGATGGGAAAGCTACACATCATAGGTAAAGGTTTTAAATACATGCTAAACAAGGTTCCCTATACCGTCATGATATATATGTATATATGTGATTGCATATGGTTATTTACTTTGTTTTTGAATGATGGCATTATTTTATGTTTATCCTTGAGTACATGATAGGGTTCACTCTGCTAACCATCGTCTGGCACTGTATCTCCACGCGATGTAGGAACCATCCATACTGCCATTACTCCTACACAGTGACTTGGATTCGGGGAAAGATTTGAGTTTGACTGAAGTGGTCATCTTTCATACGTTGAAAGACTCGATTTTATACTTTGAACTTCTTTTATTTTAATTGTTTCTTGGGTTTGGTTTTGTCTATGGTCGGGGGCATGTCCCAACTGGATATTGATTTTGGTTATAGGCTTTGTTAGACTACTATGGGCATGGGCAGTGTCTTTATTGGTGTCAGCCTTCGTATTGGTATTGGAATTGGGGTCGGCACTGGTTCGATAGTTTGTTGTGGTTGTTGGATTATGATTCTAGACTTTATTTAATGTCCTTCAAATTTTATTTCTTGATCTTGTTCTATGTTTAGAATTCAACCTACATAGGGTGCAGGACAATTATGGTTGGGTATTAGGGGTGGTCTCTAGTTCGAGTTGGACTTGAGATGCCCGATGTGACTAGGCCTTGGTTTGGCTCATGTAATATTGGTATCAAGGCCTTAGGTGTATTGTTAATAGGGAGTCCAACAAAACTGTATCGAGTACAGTCTTTTTTAAGGGTCTATAACATGCTGCACTCATAAAGGAAAGGCTACAAGGAATTTAGGAATGTTTCTCTTTCTTGTGTTCTGTTTTCAAGCTGTAGAGTATAAGGTCTTGAAATCTTCTCTAATTCTTATTTGCTCGCTTTTCAGATCAGGCCTCCTCAAAGATTTGAAGCTCACAAAAACTCATTTGTCCCACCAGAGGAAAATGTTGCTGGAACGTGTCCTACCTATGAGGTCCAGACCTGATATATTGGTCCAGTTCATGATTTTCTTCACGGAGTTCAACTGGTTCCCTCCAATCCTCTTCGAGCCCATCAGGCTGATGTCAGAAATACAGAGTTTCGTTAGTCTATCCATATGTTGCCTTAGTTGATAGATTCTCAGGCTTAGTATGGTAATTCTATTACTCTATATTTTGAGGCCACAAGGGCTGGATCATTCATGAGATTGAATCCTAAAACCTTTACTAGTGTTAGGGTCGAGAAGGATTGTAAATTTTTTTTGAATATGATTGAAAAGATATTTTGTATTTTGCATGACATAAATTTGGAGGGCATAGAGTTTGTCGCCTACCAGTTGAAGGGTTTGGTGTAATAGTGTTACAAGGAATGAAACCAATCAAGGGGTGATGATGCTGAGTTAGCTTTGTAGAAGGATTTTTCTAATGATTTCCTGGATAGCTTCTTTTCTCGGGATTTAAGGGAAGCAAAGACAGAACAATTTGTTCATATTAATCAACGTAAGATGTTAGACAAGGAGCATACCTTGATGTTTCACTAGTTATCTCGGTATACTCAGAAGTTAGTTTCTAGTATGAGGGATAGAACGGGGAAGTTCTCTTCTGGTTATCTTGTGACTTGATTTTATAGTGTAAGAATGCCTTGTTAAACAAGGATATGGATATCGCTAGATTGGTTATGTACATGCAACATGTAAAGGAAGAGAAAATGAAGCAGGTTGAGATACGAGAGAGACAGAGTAAGAAATTTAGATTTTCTGAGTAGGGTGTTGGCCAACAAGAGAGTGAAAGGGATAATAAGAAGTGGCCCAAAAAGAAGTGGGGCAATTTTGTGTTTTACTTGACGGCTAGTGCTCGCTACCCAAATATTTTGGGTGACAGGAATTTCCAAGGTGGTGACAATTATAGGGCACATGGTACCTAATCTCAGGTGAGCAAGGCCCATAAATCTCTATCCTATCCTCCTTGCGAATTTTGTAGTCGGTTGTATCGAGATTACGGTGATAAAAGAAAAGACAAGTGTTTTAAATATGGTCAGTCGGGGAACATAGTTAGAAATTATCCTATGGCCAAGTTTGTTTTAGGGAAAAACAAGGTTCCAGTTGCCTCTTCATCAGCTCTGCCACCAAAGGGTACACCATCTGACTCAGGATTGGTCGAAACCGTCTCTATGGTATCACAACCTGCAAGGAGTCTGAGGCATTAATTTATGTCATGATTGGTGTATTGAAACTCTATTTCCGTGATATGTACAATATAGTTGATTAGAAGTCCACTTTAGCTTATTTTACCCTATTTGTGGCTATGCATTTTTGTTTTAGTCCAGAGTGTGTTTCAGACTCTTTTTCTATTTCTACCCAAGTGGGTGACTCTGTGGTTGCTAGAAGAGTCTATAGGGATTGTGTGGTATCTATGGATGGTTGGGAGACTTTAGTGGATCTGTTTGAATTAGACACGATTAATTTTGATATCATATTAAGGATGGATTGGTTGCACTCGTACTATGCTTCTCTAGACTGTTGGACCTATAAGGTTGTCTTTAAATTCCCTAATGAGTTGGCAATTAAGTTTAAGGGTGGTTCCCTAGATCCTAAGGAAAGGTTCATATCATATCTTAGAGATAAAAGATTAATCTCCAAAGAGTGTATATATCATCTGGTTTGGGTTAAAGATTCTAACTTAAAGGATCCTTTGTATTTCATCCTGTTGGTGAATGAATTTCCTGAGGTCATTCATGATGACCTTCCTAGTGTCCTTGCCTACTAGGGTGATGGAGTTTGGGATCGATCTTGTTTCGGACACTCGTTCAATTTATTTTCCTCCGTACAGAATGGCTCTAGCTGAGAAATGGGTTTCATCCATCCTAGTATGTCCCCGTGTGTGTGCACTAGTTTAATTCATGCGAAATAAGGTTGGTTACCTTAGGATTTTTGTTGGTTATCGGCAGTTGAAAAAGGAAATGGTAATGAATAAGTATCCTTCTCCAAGAATATATTATTTGTTTGATCAACTACAAGGTGCTAAGTTTTACTCCAAGATTGATCTTTGATCTAGGTATTATCAGTTGAATATTTGGGAGGTGGATAACCCTAAGATGTCCATCCATACTCAGTATGGGAATTTTGAGTTCCTTGTTATATCTTTTGGGTTGACCAATGCCCCAACGACTTTCTTGTATTTGATGAATAACATGTTCTGATAGTTTCTAGATTTTTTTTGGAATTGTGTTCGTAGATGATATGTTGGTGTACTCTAAATGTGATGTTGATCATGCTGATCACCTCCACATTGTTTTGTATACCTTGAAAGAGCAACAGTTGTATGCCAAATTTTAGAAATGTGAATTTTGATTAAACAATGTCACTTTTTCAGGCCAAGTCATTTCTAGTGAAGGGATCATGGTAGATCCGCAGAAAGTTGTATTGTTCAAGAAGTGGACTAGACCCATGAATCCAACTGATATTTGGTGCTTTTTGGGTTTAGCTTGTTACTACAGAAGGTTAGTGGAGATTTTTTCGACTATAGCTGCACCGTTGACTAAGTTCACTAAGAAGAAGGTGAAGTTCTTATGATCGGATGCTTATAAGCGAAATTTTGAAAAATAGAAGGATAAGCTCACTTCAACTCTGATATTGACTTTCCCTAAAGGCATCGATGGATTTGTGGTATATTATGATGCGTTCGGTGTGAGGTTGTGTTTTATCTGGATGCATCATGGTGGGGTGATAGCTTATACCACTAGATAGTTGAAGGTGCAGGAGAAAAATTATCCGACTCATGACTTAGAGCTTTTCGATGTGGTGTTCGCATTAAAAATCTAGCATTACTATTTGTATAGGGTACATATGGATATCTCTTCTAATCATAAGAGCCTGCAATATGTGTTTACTTAGAAAAAGCTTAACCTCAAGCAAAGAAGATGGCTTAAGCTACTCAAGGATTATGACATGAGTTTTTACTACCACCCAGGTAAAGCTAATGTAGTTGCTAATGATCTTTGCAGGTTGTCCATGAAGAGTCTTATTCATATGAAAAAGGAGAAGAGGGTTTTAGTGAAGGATATTCATTGTTTTGATAACCTTGAAGTTCACCTCATGGACTCTGAGCGCAGTATTGTGTTTGTACAGGATGTGGCACAGTCATTTCTTCATGTGGAGATCAAGGAGAAACAAGTGTTAGACCCTATCTTGATGAAGTTCAAGGGTGATGCAGGTGGTCATAAGGTTATAACTTTCGAGATTAGTGGTGATGGTACTTTCCGATACCAAGGAATATTATGTGTTCCTAATGTAGATGGTTTGTGAGAGAGGATCTTCACTGAGGCTCATGAGTCGTGTTATTTTATTCATATTGTTTCAACTAAAATGTATCATGAACTTAACGAGATTTATTGGAGGAATAACATGAAGCTAGATATGACTTATTTTATGGCTAAGTACATGGTGTGCCAACAAGTGAATGTTGAGCCCATGAAGCTTGGAGGATTGTATCAATAAATCTAGCTGCCTATATGGAAATCGGGAGTGATAAACATGGATTTCATTACCGGTCTTCCTCGGTCATGTAATCAGTTTGATTCATTTTGGGTCATTATGGATAGGATGACAAAATCTGCTAATTTGTTGCCTGTGAGGACCAATTGTTTGACAGAAATTTATTCAAGGCTATACCTCCAAAAGAATGTGAAGTTGCATAGGGTGCCTATTTTTATCATCTCAGATCGTGGTATGCAGTTTTTATCTCACCTTTGGCTGTCATTTTAGAAAGGTTTAGGGACCAAAGTGAGTCTTAGTACAACTTTTCACCCACAGTCAAATGGGCAAGCAGAAAGAACTTTTCAGACTTTAGGGATATGCTTCTAGTTTATGCTCCTTTTAAGGTATTGTATGGTAGGAGATTTAGATATCCTATTTGGTGGGTTTAGGTTGGTGAGGTAGTCATGTTTGGCCTGAATTTGGTTCACCAAGCCATGGAGAAGGTGAAGGTAATTTAGGATAGACTTAAGGATGCCCAAAGTTACTAAAAGTCCTATACAAATATGAGGCAAAAAAAGTTAGATTTTAAGGTTAGGGATAGGGTGTTCTTGAAGGTTTCTTCCAGGAACTCAGTAATGCTGTTTTGGAAGAAAAGGAAGATTAGTCCCCCGTATGTTGGTCCATATTTGGTTTTGAGAAGCATTGGCAATATTCTGTATAAATTGGAGCTGTCTTCTTGTTTGAGCTCTATTCACCCGATATTCCATGTTTCTATATTGAGTAAGTGTATGGGTGATCCACCGTATATTTTGCCTATCAAGGATATTGGTATTTCAGATTCCCTATATTATGAGGGGGTCTTGGTTGAGATATTTTATTGGAAGGTTCAGTAGTTGTGGACCATGGATGTGGTCTTGGTAAAGGTTCTATGGAGGAACCACAAGATTGAAGAGGCTACTTGGGAAACTAAAGAAGACATGATGTCCGAGTATCTATTCTTATTTTCTTCTCTAGAAATTCATGCATAAGGTATGTGTTGTTCTTGACATATTTGTTTTCTAACTTAGTTAAAAGTAAAGATTGATTTTCTTGGCATCTTTGTTTTCTAATTTAGTTAAAAATAAGTGTAGAGGCATGTGGATTCCTAATCGTGCTTGTACTGCCTTGTTCCATCATTCGAGGATGAATGATCTAAGTAGGGGAGAATTGAATCACCTTAGGTGTTAGATCTCAGAAATTTCCTGATCTTTCAGCTCATTGTCCTTGTAATTACTTACCTTATAAGTCGTATAATGTAGGTATGGGTTAGGTGACCCAACTCGTATGGTGTTCAACAATAATGTATGGGTTTATGTTGTGGATATTCTTTTATGGTATAGGTCGTTAGCTGTGGTGACGAGTCATTAAGCTGATCCTTCATCAAATTAGAAACTTAGTAACTTGACCTAGCTCTATGTACAAGTGGCTAAGTAAGAGCCGTGAGGATAGGTTACGAGTCATTGTGATAGGTCTTGTCCAATGTAAATTCCTTCGAATTATGTCATGGGTTTGACTGGACCATATGAGCCATATAGTTTGGTCATGAGTGGGGGACAGGGATTCATATGCTGGACAGTGTGAGGGTGTCCAACTCACTGTCTGGATGATGACTCGATGGTATAAGTCATATGTTGTGGTCATGAGTCAAGGGGTCAACTCGTAACCATCTGCAGTATTTTTACAATTTTAAGCTGGGGGTATTTTAGACATTTCCCTCTTTCAACTCTTTCGAATACCACGACATTAAATTCCTTTTGGTACTTCATTAACCTATTATTCTCAAACAAACACTCTTAAAATATCTCTTAAACTCTTTATTCAAGCAAAAGGCTGGGTTTCTTCAAGACAATCCATTAAGGGATATCAAGAGTGATTCTCTTCATCTTCCTTGGTGTCTAAGGCATGTTTCTCCTCCCTCATTGTTATTTTTCAAAGAGCATGTGTTTTAATTTTTGGTTTTCATTCTATTGTTATGGTTTTGATATAATGGTTGGGGGTTTTGGATTGTCATGGTTGAATAATGTTTCTCATGGTTTAATTATGTTTTATTTCATGCTTTTAGTATGATTTTGACATAGTGGGAAGCATGGTAATGGTAATTAGATTTTGTTTTATTATGGATTCCCCAATTTACTTGGTTATGGTTTCGAAACTTATGTGCCCTCAACGTATTTTTTAAAATTAGAATGAGAATAATTTTGTCATATAGTTTACCTATTCTTGAGATCTTTTCATTACGTAAACGTTAATGGAACCTAAAATGGTTTTCTTGATTTTACACGAATTTGAAAGTCCTTGGTGGCCATGGTCTTGGTTTAATCGAAAACTTTGGAGTCAACATGGTTTAATAGCTTTGGTATGGCATAAAAGGATAAACTTACAAGCTCTAATTTTTGTATAACGACACCAGTGGTTAATTTCAAATTAAAGAATCCTTCGTAAATGGTTGGAATATGTAAATGGTTTTAATATGGGCTTAAAGGGGTGTGTGTAACAAAGCCAGGGTAGGTGGAGTTCTCGAGGGGGCCTATACTTGAAACTCATGTTTGCCGATGTGAGGTTTATTCATGCTGATCGCGTGCATAATGTCACACTTTATATTTTGGGAGATATACTAGACATCTCAGGTTCTTTTCTTCGATCGTGCAGCTAAAACACACCGGGTCCCTTTCAAAATAGAGAGCTGAACCTAGATAATTCGAGGGTGGTTTTAGGACAAAAAAAAGAGACAACCTAGGTAAAGGTTTTAAATGCATGCTAAACTCGGTTCCCTATCTAGGCACGATATATATGTACATATATGATTGCATATGGTTATTTACTTTGATATTGAATAATGGAAATATTTTATCTTTATCCTTAAGTACATGCTAGGGTTCACTCCACTAACTATCTTGGGGTACTGTATCCCTATGCAATGTACGAACCATCCATACTACCATTTCTCCTACTCAGTGACTTGGATTCGGGCACCGTTTTTTGTCCGACAGAAGTGGTAAGCTTTCATTCTTCCGAAGGATCTCATTCATGCTATGTAATTCTTTTATTTTTATTCTTTACTTTTATTTTGGCTAAGGTGAAGGGCATGTGTCAATCAGATCTTATTAATTCTGGATAGAGGCTTTGTAAGACTACTATAGGCATAGACGGTGTCGGTATTGGTGTCAGTCTTGGTATTGGTATTGGCATTGGGGTTTGCACCGATTGGATAGTTGGTGAAAGTTTCTTGATTATGATTCTAGACTTTATTTAATGTCTTTAAACTATTATTTCTTTATCTTGTTATATGTTTAAAATTTATCTGAAATATAATGTATGTCGATTATGTTTGCGTATTAGGGGTGGTTTCCGGTCTTGGTTGCACCTGAGAAGACCGACATGACTCGACCCAAGTTCGGTTTGTGTCAGTCTCATTATGATTGTTTCGATTGAGTCATAAGGATAATAGTGTAGGGTGCCTTGGTGGCACTGCCTTGGTTATACCTCGTGGTGAAGAGTCATAAGGAGTGGTTATGAGTCAAGGGATTGACTTATAATCAAAGGAGGTACTTTTAAGCTTTCAAGTTCAGGACATTCTAGATATTTTCCCTCTTAATAAAATAAAGCCCAATATCTTATAACCCCTTTAGGATATCATTTGCCCTTATAAACACATCAAAGTAACTTCTCAACACTCTTAAATTACTCAAAACACTCAGAGTTTTCAAGAGGTTGATCAATTAGGTATTTCAAGGGTGATTTCTCTCCATACATCGTACTATTGGTGGCATGTCACTCTTCCCTGAATGTTAATTTTGTAAAAGCATGTGATTTATATTATTGTTCATGAGATTATTGGGATGGTTTTGAAACAAGGGTCGGGGGTTTTGAACATTTATGAAGTGAATAATGTTTCTCATGATTTATATATGATTTTCATGATTAAAATGTCATTTTGAACTTGTGGGCACGTAGGTATGGTGAATAAACTAGGGAATTGTTATTTTCCCAAACTTGTGGCTTTTGAAATGGTTATAACCCTAAAACCATAATGTGAAATTGGTTGTAGTTATGAGAACTATGGAAATTTGTAAAATTGAACTAATTTTGAACTATTTCATGATATAAAAAGGTATTTGAAATATAATGGTATAATTTAATGAAAAAAGAGAGTTGATGTTCCCCATTGTGTATTAATGAACAAAGGGAGTTGATGTTCCCCATTGTGTATTAATGAACAAAGGGAGTTGTTCTCACCAAGTTAATTGAAGTTGTTTTGGCATGTTACATTACCTTAAAAGTATAGTTGGTATAAAAATACCAACATTATATGCCTTATTGTGAAATGTGGTTAAATGAATGTGAATTTGTGATACTTGTTTTAATTGGGCTATAATAAGGGTCGTGTAGTTGAGCTGTGAAAGTAGTGGTCCGACTGACTGATACTATAAAGCATATTTATCAATGCGGGGTTCAAGGAGACCAGGGAGGTTTAAGTTCCCCTTATTATAATTATTTCATGATTAGGGAGGTTTGAGTCCCCCATAAATCATTATATGATTGGGTTCTTAAGTAATCTTGGCATATATTGGAGGGTTAGAGTCCCCCATGTGCATATGTATGAGATTATTCTCTGCTTCTTGTAGCTACACGCATTGGGGCCCATATACCCCATAGGTACTATAATTTTACGGTTGAGTAACACAATCTAGGCTATGGGTTTGAAAGACATGTTAACCCTCGTCTCTATCTCAACATTTGCTATATATATATCAATTTGTGCACTTGATTGTGCATTATATTTTGGAATGATTTAAAATTGTTTATCATGTTATTATGTTACCCTTATCCCTGAGTTACGTGCTATCATTCACACAGCTAATCATCTTCGGATGTTGTATCCCCTCACAATGCAGGAACTGATTATACTTCTACTCCTCCTACTCATTAACTTGGATTCGGGATGGGCTAGCAAATCAGATTGAAGTGGTGAGATTCCATACTTTTTAAGACCCCATTTCATGTTTATGGTTTTCTTTATAATTTAACTAATTCATTGGATTTTTTCTTTCTCTATTATTGGGGGCATATCCCAACACTTTATTGATATTTTGTTTTGAATTATAGTTTAGAAGGCTTTACTTAGACTACTATTGCTATTAGGAAGTGTCGTTCCATCGATTGGACTATCATCGATGATTGGTTAAGGTAATGCATTTAAACTTTCTTATACTATTGAACACTTTCTTGGTATATGTTCGGAATTAAGCCGATCGTGGTATATGGTGTGTTTGGTTTAGAAAGGGGGTGATCTATAGTCCACGTAGGACTTAGGATACCCATCATGACCAGGATTGGTTCGGCTCATGAAAAAAGTGTTATCAGACCCTAGGTTTGGTGTCACTGGGTTTCCTACAATGCCGCGCCGAGTAGAGTCTTTATTATGGGTGTGTAGTATGCCACGCTTAAGGGTGAGGCTATGAAACATTTAGGAATGCTTCCCTTTCTTGTTCGTCTATTTTAAGCTATACAGTCTAAGGTCATTAGTCTCTCTAATATCCATTTGTTCGCTTTTCAGATCATGCCTCTCAGATGATCTAATGTTCATGAAAACACCTCTATCCTACTTGAGGATAATGATGGTGGGACACGCCCTCCTTATAGGGTACAGACATGGTCTAGGGGTCCAGTTCCTTATTGCGCTCCTGGAGTTCCATCGGTCCACTCTAGTCCTCCTCAAGTTCCTCAGGATGATGTCTTGAATGTTGAATTTCATTAGTCTATTCATATGTTGGCTTAGTTAGTAGCTTTACAATCTGAGTATGTAGCTTCTTGTTACTCTAACTTCTGTGGCCACAAGGGTTGGACAGTTTATGAGTTTGAGTCCTCCTGTATTCACCAGAGTTATGGTTGAGGGGGATCCTCAAGGTTTTATTGATGTGATGGAGAAGAACTTCTGGGTTATGTATGCTACTACTGTAAAAGGTGTAGAATTCGCAGCCTATCAGTTGAAAGATGTACCATACCAACGTAATGTTGAATGGGAACAGTCTAGGGGAGAGAGAGTTGAATCCTCACTTTCGGGTGATTTCTCTAGTGCTTTCCAGGACCGCAAGATTTTTCTAATATAAAGCAAAGGAGTACGATATATATATATATATATATATATATATATGTCCAAGAAATATTCCTTGACATTCCATCAGTTACCCTAATATGCTCCCGAGGTATTGTCTAGTATGAGGGCTAGAATAAGGAAATTGGCTTATGGGTTGTCCCTGCCTTGTTGAACAAGGATATGGATATCTTTAGATTGGTTGTTCATATGTATCAGGTTAAGGAAGAGAAGAAGAAACAGGTGGAGATAGGGAAAAGGAAGAATTGGAAGTTTAGATTTTCGGATCAGGGTAGAGGTCAGCAGAATAGCAGAGATCAAAAGTTGTCTACGAAGAAGTGGGGGAGTTCTAGTTCCTACTGTACGACTAGTACTTATTATCTGAAGCCATTGGGTTATCTCTATTCTCAACATGATTATGGGTTTAGGGTATAGGGTACCCAATCTCAGGCTTGTGTGACTCAGTTCACTTCATCATATCTTCATTGCAGATTTTATGAGAAGGTGTAACGTGGGTTTTGTGAAGAAGGGAGGAACATATATTTTAATTTCAGTTAGTGGAACACCCTGGATTCTATAACTTAGAAAATTTCCTGGAATTCTATTCTCTGGACCAAATACAACTCATGGGTACGAGCCATATATTGTGGTACGAATGGTATGGTCCAGTCTTATGCTGACCAGTGTTGATTGGTGGGATGGATTTTTGTCACTGGAATGGGTACGACTTTGACACACCCCAAAACCATGCCATGTCATAGGTTTACCTTAAGCTAAAATTAATTAGAGGTCGCCCCAATAACCCATCACAATCATCAAATCAACCACATGGGTCGGGTAAATCCCGGTCATCTAATGAGATAGCGCAAAACATACCACAAGTCATAAATTAAACATGTGTAAACAATTCATTATATTTATCAACTAACCAATATACCCAAGTCCAAAGTCATCAACAATACCTCTATACAAACCAAGGTTTACAAATGTATAGGTCAGGACAAGCCCCTGACAATAGCCAAACCAAGTAAAAATTAGACTAAGTTTAAAGATAGGGGACCAAGAATTAATGTATTCCAAAATATGGAAGATCACCACTACATAGTCAATGCACGAACTGCTTTGATCACCTAATCACTACACAGGAAGAGAAGATGATTCTCCAGCTTCTATGTTGGATGCGGACATAGAATCCTGAGACGGTTATTGGTTGGAATGCTAAAATGTAACTCAAGGATAAGGATAAAATAGTATCATTATTCAACAACAAGTCAATAGATGTCATATTTAATCATATTCATAACCTTATCCATACATATAAACATATCACATGCTAACCAAGAGAGCAAGTCTTATCAACACTTTGGAAGCACTCACTCATCATACATGCAATAGAGGACTCCAACCATCCACACTTATAGATTCAAGAATTTCTCATTACACATAGGACTTTAACCATATTCACATATCATCAGGTAAGGGAGTCTAACCACATACACATCCATTTAAGTGGGGGAATCTAACAACTCACACATATTTATATAAGTGAGGGATTTGAATAACTCACACATATTCATTCAAGAAAGGTACTCTAACCACGTGCTCACACATTAGGAAAGGGACTCGAACCTCATGCCATATTATATAGGGGAATCTAACACTAAGATAATTCATTTGGCGAGGAACTTTAACCTCATGAGATCTTATTATGGAAGGGACTTTAACCATAAGAGATTTCATTAGGCAATGGAATTTAACCACAAAAGATTTCATTAGTCAATATTGGGACTCTAACCCTTTGTCCTTGTATCTACATACATTTAATTCCATACATTTAGAAGGCTAAAAGCACTCATATAGTGAGGGTAATTAGGTTTTAAGGCATGGTAAATAACTACAAGGGCCTTAGTTAAAAGTTGGAAAATGAACCGGTCCAGGGGTACGACTCACTATACGAATCACTAAGGGAACCATACCTGAGGGTACGAATGGTACCCTAGCTTGTACCCTAGGATTCTCCTAGGTTACACACACTGTCAAGGGTACGAACATAAACCTTTGAGTCATATCGAAAGGGTACGAATCAACCCTAACTTGTATCCATAAAGTGTACCCCAAATAGTCCACTCAAAGATTCGAGGCACCTCTATACTACTGTCCTTGGTATGACTCATAAACTTTGGATATGACTAATGAGAGGCCAAGTCATATAGTGGACAATATGTCCTTCTACTATGATGTTCAAGGTACAATACTGGAGGGAGAGGAGGATACGACTTGTATTAAAGGGGTACGACTCACACCCCTAGTTATATCTACCCCAGAGAAATCAAATGGACAATTTCTTTCAATGGTTCACAGTCTAGGTGTTTCAATTCTCCCCTACTTAAGTCATTCTTCAACGATTGACGGGTAAGGCAAAATATAAACAAATGTTAACACATCATGCTATAAAAACCAACCATTGACCAAGTTAGAATAAGCATAAAAAAAGGAAACAACACACCACATATCATTCTCATTATCAACTAATCATTCACTTCATCAACTTTTAGACTTAAACCCATTATTTACCAAAGATACTTTCTCATTGCAAAGCTTAGGGACTTAAACTCTTACTTATCACCACTCACTCATTTCACAAATTAGGGACTTCAACCTATCAAATTATTAAGGATACTTAATCAATTCAAGGATTAGGGACTCAAACCCATCATATACCAAAGACATGAATCAACTTACGAAACGAGGGACTTAAACTCATCACAACAAAACACACATATAATTTCAAAGCATTAGGGACTTGAACCTATGGCCGAATAAGATATAAATTAACTCAACATAATGGGGAATTTAACCCATTACCTTTCAAAGACATAAATTAAAGCAACAAGATTAACACATACCTCCATCCCAAGTTTCCAGAATAGGAAGCAAATAATGATAATTGGACTTCATGTCATCTTCTGCTTCCCACGTAGCTTACTCGGACTTTTGGTTCCCCATAGAAATTTCACCGAAGAAACCTCTTTCATTCAGAAATGACTAACTTGCCGATCCAAGATCCTCATCAGGATCTCCTCATAGGACAAAGATTCTGAGGTATAAACATCCCTCAATGGAAAAACCAATGAAGGATCACCCAGACATTTCCACAACATAGAGATATGGAAAACTGGGTGAAAGGAGTTCATACTAGAAGGAAACTCCAACTCATAGGCCACATTTCCAACGCTCTTGAAAATAATGTAGGGGACAAAATACTGAGTACTAAGCTTTCCTTTCTTACCAAATCACACTACTTCTTTCATGGGAGACACCTTCAAGAATTCTCAATCGCTAACACAAAACTCTAAGCTCCTACGCCTCACATCTGCATAGAAATTTTGGTAACTTTGAGCAGTTTTCAACCAATCATGAATCACCTTCACCTTCTCTAATGCTTGGTGAACTAAATCGGGGCCAAGAAATTTACACTCGCCAACTTCCTACCCCCCAATAGAATATTGACACCTCCTACCATACCATGACTCAAAAAGGGCCATGCCAATATTAGAGTTGTAACTATTATTATAGGCAAAGTCAATCAAAGGCAAGTTGTCATACCAACTATCCCAATAATCAATCACACAATCCCGCAACATATCATCTAATGTTAGGATGGTTCTTTTTTCTTGACCATCTGTTTGTAGGTATAAAACAGTACTAATGCATACTCTAGTATCCAAACCCTTTTGGAACGACTTCAAAAAGTGGGATGAAAATGGAGGACCACGATCCCAGATTATAGAAACTGCAGCATCGGGAAACTTCACGATCTCTGCGAGATACAACTTAGCATAATCTTTTGTTGAATAACTAGTCCTCGTGTGCAAGAAATGGAAAAAATAGGTCATTCTATCAATAATGACCCAAATATAATCACATTGATTTCATGATTTAGGGAGATAGGTAATGAAATTCATATTTATTACCTCTTACTTCCATTCAAGAAACACAATCTCTTGGTAGACACCATCGAGCCTCATGTGCTCAACTTTCACTTGTGTACACACTATATATTTGGCCACATAGCTAGCCACATCACATTTCACATTGCTCCACCAATAGAACTCCCTATGATTATGATACATCTTGGTAAAACCGGGACGTATAGCATATAGAGATTCATGATCCTCGACCATGAACCTTTACCTCCATCCATCGACATCAGGAACACAAAACATACCTTGGTGTCTGAAGATACCATCACCACTAATAAAAAAGTCCACAACTTTGTTTTGACCCACATCGCTCTTGATCTTTATCAAGTTAGAGTCCAATACTCGCTTCTCTTTTATATCAACAACAAGAGTGATTGAGATACCAAAAGGACAATTACACCACTATCCTCGGAGTCCACAAGTCAAATTCCAAGATTATCCAAATAGTGAATATCCTTCACCAATTACCATTTACCTTCATCTACATGGGACAAACATCCATGGGCAATCAACTAAGAGAATCGACAACTATATTCGCCTTACCTGGATGGTAATAAAGACTCATATCATTGTTTTTCAACAACTCGAGCCACCTTCTTTGACAGAGATTTAACTTATTTTTGGTAAAAAAATATTGAAGACTCTTATGATCATAAAAGATATCGACATGGACCATGTAAAGATAATGCCACCAAATCTTTAACACAATAACCATGGCTAATAATTCAAGGTCATGAGCAGGGTAGTTCTTCTAATAAACTTTCAATTGACTAAAAGCATAGGCCACTACCCTACTATGTTGCATCAATATGCAACTGAGACCAACACAAGAAGCATAACAATATACCACAAAACTATCACTTGCCTCAGGAAAAGCCAAGACTGGAGCTGAAGTCAACTTATGTTTCAACTTCTCAAAACTACCCTCACATAGATCGGACCAAAAGTACTTGACCTTATTTTTGAATAATTTGGTCAATAGGGAAGCTAGAGTAGAGAAACTCTCCATAAACCTTTGATAGTAATTGGCTAGACCCACGAAGCTCTGAATATAGATTTGAGTCATAGGTCTAGGACACTTCTTAACCGTCATAACCTTTTGGTGATCTACCATGATCCCTTCACTAGAGATGACATGTGTATTAAAAGCTATGAATTTCAACCAAAACTCACACTTGGAGTTCTTGGAATACAAATGATGATCCTTGAAAGTTTGCAACACGGCACAAAGATGATATACTTGATCTCCCTAACTCTTAGAATAAATTAAAATATTATCAATGAAGAAACTAAAAAACATGTCCAACAATGGATAGAAGACCCCATTTATCAAATCCATGAATACCACCGGCACTTTGGTCAACCCAAAGACTTAAAACGAAACTTATAGTCCTAATACCGGGTTCTAAAGGCCATCTTAGGGATATCCGCATCCCTAATCTTAAGATGATGATAACCCAATCTAAGATCCATCTTAGAAAAAAACTTCGCACCCTAATGTTGATTGAATAAATCTTCTATCCTAGGAAAATGATATTAATAGTTTACGTTCACTTTTTTGAACTGACGATAATCAATGCACATACGAAGGGAACCAACCTTTTTGTGCACGAATAACATAGGATAACCCCACGAAGACATACTAGGGTGGATAAACCATTATTTAAGAGAACTTTCAAATTCTTTTTAAGCTCTTTTAGCTCCGCCAGAGCCCTTCTATAAGGAGGGATAAAAATTGGACGAGTGTCCAAGATAATATCAATCCCAAAATCAATTTCCCTATTGGGATGAACACACCAAAGATCATCGGGAAATACTACGGGAAACTCATTATCGATGGGAAAGGATTCTAGAGAAGGTTCTTCTGAGTTAGAATCTTTAACTCAGACAAAATGATACAATCACCCCTTTGAAATGAAATTTTAGGACTTTAGATAAGAAATGAACCTTTCTGTAGGAACTAAGGAACCATTTTCCCATACAATTACTGGCTTATTAAAGAATTCAAACATAACCCTATGGGCCCAAAAATCTCAGAAAGCATAGCAAGACAGCAACCAATCCACCCTAAAATGACATAAAAATCAACCATGTCCAACTCTATCAAGTCTACAAGAGTATCTCTACCAAAAACTAATATCACTTACCCCTTATAGACCCTTCTAACAATCACTAGGTTTTCGACTGGGGTAGAAATAAAAAAGGAACTAACAGCTCTCGGGAAAACAATCAAGATGCACAACCACATATGGTGTCACATAAGAAAGAGTAGACCCTAGATCAAGAAAATAATATACATCAGGAGGAAAGTATCAATATACCCATGAAAAAATTGAGAGTAGTATCAAATTCCTAGCATGCAACAGTTGCATACAAGTAGTTTAGGCTAGTGCCGATGCCCAAAATAGAAGCAGAGAAAGACATAGCATCCTTTTGGTATGGGAGTACATAGAGTAAAAATAGGGGACCAATTAGACAAAGAAGCTATTAAAAAAGGGCACTCAAATTACATGTTCCCAACCTGACTAAAATAGAAATATCTATTTTTCCTTCAACTTATGAGTAAAGAAATAGTTTTCGAAAGCCTTGGAGAAGTCCTCCCACATAGAGGAACTAGGATCAACATCTTTAGACAACTCCCACTCTTCTTTCTATTGGTACGCTACATCTTTCAATTTTTAGGAAGCAAACTCAATAGGGTCAACCTCTTAAGTATGCATGATTCAAAATATATTCTCTATTTCATCAAAGAAGCCTTGAGGATCCTCCTCAACCTTTGCACCGGAGAATATAGAAGGGCTCAATCTTATAAATTTGACAATTCTTGTGGCCTCAGAAAAAATGGTATTTGGAGAACCCCTCTCTACCCGAGAAGACACTAATTGAGTTAAAAGGTCAATAGAATGATGAAACTCGTTATTAGTATCATCCCCTTCAGGTGATAGAATATAAGGGTTACTTTCATAGTCGGGGTTGGTGGGGACAGTTGGACCTCCATGAAGATGGTCAGATGTTGTATCCCTAGCTTGGGTACGAACACCAAAAGTTGGATGAGCTTCATCCATAGGTCCCTCAAAAGGGTTTACCTGAGACTTAGATCTACTTGGAGTTATGTTCTTAAAGATAGCAAAAAGAAATTAGAGGAATCAAAAGATCATAGAATACATAGGTTGATATTAAATCACAAGAAAGGGAAATATCTCCTAAAATGTGTCATAGCTCCTCTTTTATAAGTTTCCTGCACTTCATACCCATAAAGCAGGCTCTACTCGACAAAGTATTATAGGCACCTAACTTAACATGAACCTAGGCTCTGATACCAACGTGATACGCCCCAAAACTAGGCCATGTTGCAGGGGAACATCAATCCTAGATGAACAAGAGGTTTCCCGAATAACCAGACACAATCATCACATCAATCACATGGGTTCGATAAATCCTGACCATATAGTGAGATAGCAGAAAACAAACTACAAGACATAACTTAAACATGTCTAGAAACTTCATTAGATTCATCAACTAACCAATATACCCAAGTACGCATTCATCCATAATACCTCTATACGAACCAAAGTTTAGAAATATGTATATCAGTACAAGCCCCAGATAATAGCCAAACCAAGTCAAAATGAGACTAAGTCTAAAGAAAGGGGACCAAGAATGAATGTATTTTGAAATAATGAAGCTTAAGTATCAATAGTAAATGAATGCACCACTTCAATCACCTAATCACTATGTAGGAGGAGAAAAATATGCTCCAGTCCCTATGTTGCATAGGGACATTGTGTCCGGAGATTGATCTTCTTTAGCATGTCCTCTATGTTATTGGCCTGCGTATTTTATTATTGTTGTTACTGAAACTGCATTGTTGGTTGTTCCATAATTAAATTGGTAGAGTCTACCACTTTTAATTATAGGTGTTCCCATAATTTGGCCTTTTAGTATTGCCAAAAAATATCATTGACTCAGGATTTAAAGAACACAACTATAAAATGACCTTTGTTGCCAAAAAACTCACACAAACCTATGGTCTGTTGTACTGCATTTACTTGAGTTGCAGTTTTATTAACACTCAACTGGCTTAGTTAGTTCATTATCTAATTTTGCATGGCTGAGAGAGGAGCTGCAATGGCTGTAACATTGTCAACTTCAATCATGCCTATAATTTTTTTCATTGACCCTCTTGAGGTATCATTATACCAGTCAATATTTTCTTGAGAAATCTGGTTCAACAAAGTGTATAGCTTATCATACGTCAACTCAAAAGCTTAACCACCTTCAGCTAAATCTTGTAAAATTTTTATGTTATGGTCAAGTGACTTAACAAGAGATTGAAAAAGTACCTCAGTGGACTGCTGATAATTTGGACAGTCCTAAAAAAGAGCTTTGGAACTCTCCTAAGAATGATATATGTTCTCATCTGGCTTCTGATTGATGATCACAATCTCACTATGATGTCTAGTAGTCTTTTTAGATGAAAAGAATAGCATGAGGAATTTTTGGGCTAAGCCATCCCAGGGTGTGATTGAACAAGTTAGCTCGGTGTTCAACCACTTCTTCTCTTCTCCCAATAGTGAAAAGGATAAAAGTGTCAGACTATCATAGTCAGTTGACACAGACATAGGGATGAATGTGTCGATGATCTCCAAGAAGTTCCACAGTGGGACTTGTGGATCATCACGTGAAAGCTCGATAAACTATCCACTGGTGATAAAAGGTTACACCATGTTTTGTTTAATCTCAAATTTACCTCCAACAGCTAAATTTTGAAAATGGGAGGTCCAATTTGTTGCAAGTAGGATTTATACTTCGAGAACTGTCCTATGGGCTTGAGGATCTTTATCCACGAGGGTTGGAATATCTTAGTGTTCTTAGATTTGCAGAATGCGATAGAAAAGGACTACTTCTCTCCTCAATTTTTTCAAGCTTTGCTTGGGTTTGGGGCTTAGTTCAACCAATTCATTATCCCTTACGAGCTTACAAGTATATCAACCTGCCTCCGGTAAACTCAGAAATAAGACCAAGTGAAAAAAACGAAAGAAATTTTAAAACTAAATTAAAACTAAAGTAATTTTCAAATTACAAGTTCCCGACAATAACGCCAAAAATTTGTTGCACCCAAATGCACAGATAAGTGTACGTGGTCTCACCAAGTAGTAAAGTGGCCTTTTAAAAGCTAAGTATCGATTCCATAGGGACTTGTTTTAACAACCATTCAGCACTAGTTAACAGTTAAGATTACATTAATATAAAAGAAACCAAAAGAGTTTTTGAGTTATAAGTTAAAATTAAAGTAAGCAATGCAATAAAGTAAATTTCTTAGACAATCAATAAGGAGGAGCCTAGGGTTAGGGCTCTATGAACAATCATACTAAGATATTGAACTTCATTGGTTAGATTACTTATCTTGGTTTTTGATCAACGAGGTTAATATTATGATCATGGTCTCACAAGCCTCTAATCACCTATCTAACTTAGCCCCACAACTACATCGTTGAGCGGGGATATGAGACCTAAGCTAAACACATTTATATTTCATCCCGTAGTGAACCAAATAGGTCACCTAAGTATATATGTATCCTACATGAAAATTACAATCTTCATTCTATAGAAGTTTATAATTCTACTCTGTTTACACCCATGCTATGTTCTCTTATTCCCCCTCTCGAGTTCACAAGAACGATAATAAATGTATTCTAAGGGTTGGGAATCCTTAAAATAGTTATAAAAAAGGTAAATAAACAATAAAATAAGATAATCAACAAAAACCTAATCAATTCAAAGTCATAGTAATTATGTTCTTGGCCTTAACCCCGAAATGGTGCTTTTAGCCACTCATGGAAATAACTATAATTTCAAAGATAGAAAACATGTTAAACTCATTAAACAAACAAAAGTAATGGTATAAAAACCCTAATTTAAGTGTTTCCCATCCTTTCTCAAAGTTTCAAAGTCGTCCAAGTTCTTTTACATCAAATTCAAGTGTCCTGTTTAAATGAGGATAATGTTGGGTGCATTTATGTATTCTAGTGTCACTATTCTAGTCTTTTTACCCTTGTTTGGAGGATGATTCATGATATTAAAGTGTTTATAATGATATAAATTTGCATCAAAGTTTCCATTTATGTTTTTACAATGTTTAATGGTGTTTTCAAACAATTTTTGATTCAAATTGATCATGTAGAGTTCAACAAAGAAAACTAGTGTGACTAGCTTGAGCTAGGTGTTTGACTAGTCTATTGTGTTATGTTCTGATGTGTTTAATTATTTTCTAAGGTTGTTATTGTGTATTTATATGTTTACCAACTTTATTATAATTTTCAAGGGTTAATTCGATCAAAACAAGTGTCAAAACAATGAGCTAAAGATCAAGGTGAATGAAGCCTAGTCTAAGCTCATGTTTCTAGTTCGTCGTGTTGGATGTTGTGTTGTTTTGAACTTTAAATTGTTATTTTTAATGCTATATGATTATTGGTGAATGTATTATGATGATATATGAAGTATATACAAGCTTGAAATATAGTGGAAACAACTCAAAAAGGATTGGAATGGATCACGGAAGCATAATATACAACTTGACGCAAATTTGGACACCTGAAATGTACAGGGAGAGTGAGGGGGTGTGGGAAGTATTTTTTCCATGTGCATCACTCCAAACGGTTCAAAAGAAATGAAAACAGTGAACCAAGATGATATGGAGGCAACAACTTTAATGGAACGGGGCTATAGCCAGGGCGGTGCCCTCTCATATCTCGGGCTCAATAACTGAACGTTTCCAACTCCAACCAGACTTGGATTTCTCTTATAATATGAATAGATATTATATAACCTTTTTAAATAATTTTGTACATCTTTGGACAATTGTAGGTTGCTCTACTCATTTTTAGGGTTTTATTTTCTTAACTTTAGTTTCTTTCATGGTTTGTATCGTCAATCCAAGGGATTGGATGATGAATATCTCCATTAAAGGCTAAAACTCCTTTACTGGAGTTAAGGCCAAGATTGTGATTATTTTTTTTTGAATTAATTTTGTTTAATTTCTACTTATTATGGTTGTCTATTTACCCTTGTTATAACTATTTTAAGTATTCGTGGACCTTATAATATATTCATTGTCAACCTTCTGTTGGTGGGAGTCGAAATAAGAAAATAGAATGTACGGTAGATAGAACAAGTTTCTTATTTCTTTATAAAATAAGGAATTTGAATTAGCATCTAGGATACGGATATACCTAGAATCCTTGTTTGATTCACACGTAGGATGATAGCTTCAAATCACCAAGTTAGATTATTGCATTCTCGCTCAACGATGTAGTTGTAATATCCAAATTAGGTAAATATTTAGAGGTCGGGAGTCTATGATAATGCGATTACCCTACGTTTCAACAACAAAGATAAGAAATTTAACGAATGAAATTCAATAATGTAGTATGATTTTTTGTAAGCTTTCACCCTGAGTCTGTATCCTTTTACAATCCAAGTCATTTACTTTTCTGCATTAGTTTAGTTAACTTTTAGTTTACTATTCTAAAACTTTACTTGTTATTCTTATCAATTTGTTAAACTAAACTTGGAGAGTTGTTTAACACAAATCCCTTTTGGATCTATATTCGGCTTTCTGGAAGGCCACTATATTACTTGGTAGACCAGTACTTGATATTCCCAAATTACAACTTTCTTATTAAAGTGTAAGTTATCATTGTCAAAAATATAACCCAATAAAGGTTGAGGTCGAATCCCATAGGGAACACTTGTGTAACTAAGTAAGCTGATTCTTAATGGACTATTGATCTAAGGTTCCAAAATAAAAGGGGGATTTAATGTATTAATAATATTATTTTGTTCTTGTATCACACAGAGGTCCAGCTAATGAGATTTAATGCAAGTATAATCTCAATGAGAATGAGTTAACTAGAGTTATGCTCACCAAGATGTTCAAACAATTATGGTTGTGAATTTGTGCAGGATTTCTAACTTATAATTTCAATTGAAAAACATATTGAATTCTGAGAATTACCCACTTGTTTCTCCACCTAATGGGTATTTCACCCTTTACTTCATTTGAACTTAAAATATTTATGTATTAATCAATAGAACTCTCATGAGGGTTTATTCTGTTAGGGCATTAACCCTTAACCTAAAGGGTAAAACAATGGATTTTATGTGAATCACCTCTTTTCCTAACATCCACTTTCTTGTTCAGACAAGTGGTGTTCATGCGCTCACTTCTAAAGTTTGCAACCAAGAGATGACATGAAATTTAGATAGATGTTAGGAATCAGATAGATTCACAACCCCAAGCAGCTCTCTACATCAAGGCTCCCATAACCCTAGTTATGGGACTTTAGCTACTCATCTCCATATAAGATATCAAAGACATATTGATGTTAATGAATAGATACAAGAGAGTACTTACAAAAGTTACAAGTTTGTTCTTCTCATTCTTCAAGGTAAAATATGGAAAGAATAATTAGATCTTAGTTTCTAGAATTAAATCTCAAAGAAAGGTGTTAAAATACTCTCAATAGAGGTGAAAGTATGATGATATTATCCCAAAGTCCTGAAATAAAACCTAATACTTAGTATTTATATGATTCCAGGAAATGGGTTTTAAAATTTAAACTCAGAATTATTGCGTCATGATAGACGGTTCGGGAGACGGTTCGTCACTGAGGTGACGGTCTATCACCTGGACCGTCGCTGGATCTCCAGTGATACTGCATTCTGTTTCTTAGTGATGGGTTGGTTGACGGTTCATCACAGGGTCAACGGTTCGTCGCCTGGACCATCGCGAGACTTCCAGTGACACTACCTTCTATTTCTGAGTGACAGTTAGGCCGATGGTGCATCGCATGGTCGACGGTTCGTCGCCTAAGTCGTCGCTTGTCATTTTTCTCCTGTTTTGCCCAATTTTTCCATTCTTCACGCTCAGTTCTTATCTTGAAAACACTAAAGTCTATTGTTAAATACAACAGTAGTTTCTTAAAAACACATAATTATCCTAAGAAAAAAGGCCTAAAATATTTTGTCAAAAGTCGGAACATCAACACCCTCAACTTAGGGCTATTTCTTTTCCTCAAGAAACTCAACACGAAGATGCATATATGAACAACATCATGATGGGAATTTCATAGTCAAACTAACATAATCATATAATTATACAACTTCCCATTCGATTATGTGATCTCAACTCATATGGATCTACTATTGGCATTAACTACTAATCAGCATATTCACAGCCACATATACAACACCCCAAAGAAAGAAGTAGACCAGGTATAACTGAATGTGCCATCACATTCAAATAAGTTCACCTCATATTATACAATCAAGCCGTGGACAAAACTAAGACTCTCACTCACAGAAAAGAAGTTACAAACATAGTGCACACCCATAAGCTTGCCCTTATAGCTAATATTCTCTCATGATTGACTCACCAAGATCAAGCAGGACTTATTAAGAGTTGTAATGAGGTTTTAGGCTTTGTGAGGGTTGATCATTTGAACACGTGACTTAAAGTACAAAACATCACTCTATTTACCCTTTTTGGTAGCAACTCACCAGGATCACACTTTATTTCGCTCATTCAAAATCTTTATTATCATCTGTGCCCTTGCCATAACCTAATTTTTTTTAGAAGAACAGTAGCATCAGCCACCCTCAACTTATGCATATCCAGTTAGTTGAGATGCAGAGTATCTATTTAGACATCTAACTAGATCAGGGCCGAATGATACCTCTCAAATCAACTTTAACTCGCCCTCCTAGGCCGCTAACAATCCAATAATAGCCACCCTTGCCTAAGTTAAAGTGCATAATGTCAAAAATTGACTAGGGCCAAAGATAAGTGTTAACACCTTCTAGATAGTGAATAAAAATTATTTGGACAGAACAAACACTAACAAAGCTGAACAGGGTTTACAAAGGAAACATAATCTTTTTGGTGAGTCATTATTTTGGCTAAGTGGACTAACAAAACAAGGAGGCCTACTATCCTATCTTATTGGATGTAACACACGACAACATTCAATTAACAAGGCAAGTTCTAGGTGTAACACTTATGCAAGAACTACGCAAATACTCACACACATAGGCACCGAGTTAATTCCTATCCTACTAACTCATGGAATTCATATAACATAACTATGCTTTGCTTCACTTTACATTCTAATTACAGTTTCAGAGTCACAAATGGTTGCACAATACTTTACCACATGGTAAGAAGAAATAATTATACAAAAATTCAAAATACTTTGCCACAATTACTTATCATCCATATTTACACAATGATGCCAATACAACAAAAATTACTTATATAAATAATAACTTGAAGATAATTACAGCATATCACATGAAAATAAAAATTCAAACTAGACATGTCGGTTCTCCTAGATAAAATATGAGTGACAAGAAAATCGGCAACAAAAACCCCCATGGTACAAGTATCACCCCCCTTCGAAAAAATGATGCAATGTCCTCATTGCATGCTAAGAACCAAAGGAGGAAAATACTTGTACAACCCCTCAGTAAGATGAGACATCAGTCAAATGATCTGAGGTTTCTTTATCCTCATCTTCAGCAATATTGACCCCTATGGAGGTAGGGGTCCTGACATCAACATCCTCCAGAATCAGAAGGATATCACGGTGAATAGGGCTAGAAATTGGCCTCCTAGCTAGGGTAGAACTGGTGGAAACACCTGAAAATTCATCCTACAGTCTCTTCTTCCACTTTTCCTCTGTTCTCTTTGACATCTTAAGTGCTTTCTACAGATCATAGTCTTCTTCTTCTTCTAATGTCATGGCTTCAAGTTTTTTTTTCTTAGCTGCTCTTTTTGAAGCTTTCTCGGCTTTTTCATCTGTCTCTTCTACCTTCTTATCCTTGTCTTTGATCGGTCTCCCAATTAAATTAACAATACCTTTATGCCCATCACTTATAATCTGGGCTGGGTCAAACATGGGTTGTCGTGGCTGTCATTTCAGCTCCGCTATATCTGTCTGGGCCTGTCTAAACTCAACTATAAATTTGGCAAAATCTAGAATGGACATGGAATCTAGCTTCTTATTGATTTAATTCTCCATATCATCCATTATTAGCTAAATATTCCTGAAAGGACGTGTTGTTGCCTCTACAGTTCTTTTAACAAAAGGTTTGAAATCCATCCCCTATATAGCTAATTCCTTTTCAAACCTTTTATAGGCGCAAACCAAATTTGCAAAGTTCTCCTGGTTCAAACTCTTTATCAGAATATTTGGGAGATACTGATGCAAAATCTGTAGCCCTACCCATAGGCAATAAAGATGAACCTGAAAATGTGGTAAAAGGTATATATGTAGAAAGAGGTAATGGCATTTCTGAAGGAATCTCTAATGTTTCAGGAACTAGTGCAACTAAGTTTGATGGGATGGAGGTATGTTGACTCTTATATCGAACCTTGAGTCATCCCTTGTCTTCTCAATATCTTTTTCGTGCATTGCCCGGAATGGATTATCAACTCCGCTGCTCAAAAGAACGTTTGATTGCTTGCACAACTCTATGATAAGACATGGAAATGGTAGCCCAGTTGTGGTCTTATGAGTGAGGGTAAAAAATTCATCGACAATAATATGGCCGAAATCCACTGTTAATCCCTCAATCGATTCAACAACTATTACACCTCTAGTGATTTATGAACAGTCATAACGGCCTGTTGGCATTAACCTCAGTCTCATAATTTCCCACCAGAACATGGCCCTAAATCTTAGGGACAACTTAGATATTCATTCATGGGAGTTGTGTAACCACGCAGGCTCTCCTTCCTCTATCAATATTCAAGCCATACATGGACTTTGTTTGGTCGTCGTGAACAATTAATGCTCCAACTTTTGTATTACACCCGATATCCAATATTCAAGATCAAATAAGAATCTATTCAATATACCCTCCGAGATATCTATATTGAATCCACGCACAGAAACTGTATCTAGATTACTCATGTCACTAACTGATACGCCTGGGGGACAGTCCTTCTCCAACAATGCAAAATTGTTGGCAAAAAACTCATGTACGAGATTTGGTTGAGAGGATCCGAGTGACCTACTCATCCATGACAACTGATATTTATTGAATCGACACTCCAGTTCTGGATACTCATGTAGTGTTTTTGTCACAATATAATATTCTTCAAAAATAGATCTATTTACTTCCAACCTATCCATTTTCTTGAGCCCATTGTAGAAATGATCCGTAGCGCCTTCAACCAACCTCCTGATAGCTTCATGCATTTGGAGGTACTTGCACCGAACCAAGTTCGGGTCTTGCTATTCTAAAACCTCCTCTTGGAAGAGGTTAGATATTTCAACCCATTCCACAACTGGGCTCAATCTAGAGCTACTGTTGCTTCTACTTTCACCCACCTCTTCAGACTAGGAGGATGAAGAAATCACCTGATATCTTTGTCGGGGGTTGTGCGTCGGTGCATCCGAACCCTATTATGGATCTTACATGGATCTTTGGCCTCTAACCCTTACTCTAGTTTGTGGTAGTTTATTTTCCATATTACCTGTAAGCGAAGCATTTATTATTTTATGAACTCAAACAACAATAAGGAAAAATTTTCAACTAGCGACATATAGGGCAATAGTCCATCGCTGCCAACCGTCGAGTCAATTCTAGTTGCTTTAATTCTAAGGTAGTTGTGACGGCTTCAAGAGATGGTTCATCTGGAGTCCTATGGTCTGTCACAAAACCATCGCATGCACTTTTCAAATTTGATCCTTATTTTGGCATTTTGTCGAATACCTGGCATACACTCATTTCAAACACGATTTTTATGGCATTTATGTTAATAATACATCCCAAGTTTTGTGATTTTCTTGTTCCATGGGCTACTCAGACTTTACCCAGGGTAGTGTTTATCAAGTTTTGACATAATTCAAACCTACACAGTATCAACAAGAGAAGAAAGAATTGTTTCAATATTATTGCCTTCACCTAATTCATTTGTTCCTCATGTTGAATAAAATAGAAAGTGATGAGAAGATCATACTCTAGTAATGCAGTACTTGGTCACTACTCTGACTTGCACACTAAACACAGAACAACAGATGGACCTTTTCTTTTGTAAAAGACTTTGTTTTGCTTGTGATGGTAAGATTAAAAAAAGAAATGGAGTTTAAATAGATGGGAAAGGGAAGAGGACAAGTTTTAGAAGAGAATGAACAAACTCAGGTACGTTGAATGCATGGAAAATAAATAGTCTCAGGCACTTGAAAAGTTGGAGCGCTAATTAACCATTATAAATTATCCATTAAAAACTGTTTGGGTCAGATAAGGATAAAACACTCAGCAATTAAAATTGATCCGATCCGACCCACTCAACTAGGGTAAAGTGCGATGGTTCAAGCGATGGTCCATCGCGGGTGCAACAGTCCATCGTGGGTGCGACCGTCCGTTGGATGAACTGTCTCCCCTTCCAGTAACCTTATTTTGCAACTCGTTGGCGATGGTTGGGCTGACGATCCATCAAGCTTACGAAAGTCCATCTGCGATGATCCATCATACAACTCGTCGCTACTTTCCAGTAACTTGGTTTTTATCATTTATTGCGATGGTTCTCAAAGATGGCCCGTCAAAGCAGGGATGGTCCGTCGGTCACCCCCAACTCTTTCATCTTCGTGTTTCCTACACTATCATACCTGCACACTTACATGAACCCTTTAGCTAGCACAAAATAGCAAAATAACTTAAACTCATGCTTTACAACAACACAATGTAGGTTGACTTTCACTAGCACCAGATTTATCATCACAATACGACTAAGTTATCTCGATTACTCGAACTTCATCGATATAGATAGTATCAATACTCTTTATCGAGTTCATTGGACTGATATACAGTTTCACACGCTACTTATTATTAACCTTGAAGACACTTCCATCTTTATTTTTAAGTTCCACTACTCCAGACGAGTAGACTTGGTTAACTTTAAATGGGTCAGGCCATTTAGATTTCAGTTTACCTGGAAAAAGCTTTAGTCTGGAGTTAAAGAGGAGCACCAAATCACCTTTCTTAAAATCTAGTTTTTCAATTTTGTGGTCGTGGTACTTGTTCATTCTTTCCTTGTAAAGATCAACCCTTTCATAAGATCTGAGACGGAACTCATCCATCTCATTCAGCTGCCCCAATCTCATATCGGCTGGCTCATTTCTCTACTTTGACTTGCTGGCATACCATGCACTTAGCCTAAAAATAGGCCACATCTAACTTCATATTATTCCACTAATAAATCTCATTAAGGTCACGATACATTTTTTGTTGAACCAGGATTGACCGAATACCATCACTCATGGGCCTCAGTTAAAATCCTACTTCATAAACCATCAAGGTCAAGGACACATAACCTCCCTTGATACCTTAAGATACCATCACCACTAATATTGAAGATCGTTACTTTCTTCTTACCTACATCTTCCTTGATTTGTATAAAGTATAAGATACATCACTTGCTTCTCTTTCATCTCAGCTACTTGATATGACTTCTCCACCTCTTGAACTATCATGACACCATTCTTGGAAACCGACAGAGCAACTCCTAGATTAGCCAAACGGTGAATATCATTCATCAAATCCTGATTCTCCCCATCCATATGAAATAATCATCCCATAAAAAACCTGCTAAAAGCATCAGCAACCACGTTAGCCCTATCTGGGTGTAGTGAAGGCTCATGTCATAATCTTTGAGTAGCTCAAGCCAACTCACTACCTGAAATTTAGCTCTCTCTATGTCACAACCTGAGTCTACCACCTAGTCACGACAATGGTGCTCATGGTCATAAGTGTCCACAAGCTAATCCATGTTATGTTACCTGCTGGGAGCACTGAATAAATATGAACACAACACATGTGCAGAAGATAATATGAAAAGGAAATATAAATCAGAAATACCGAATCAATCATAAGTCTGAACCATCTTACAAAAAACTAAAAGCAATTGTCTGACTATCTAATTAGTTGTCTAAACATTTGAAAGCCTCTAAACTGACTAAGGAGTTGATGGAACAGACCCCCAACTAACTCTGATTGACAGAATAAAATGAAATACTGAAATAACTTAATAAACATAATACATCATCGATGGATGAGGTCTCACAACTACGACTTATCGGTTGCACTGAGCTGTCTAACTGTGATTGGGAAACTTTGTGTCTAAACCGATGATATAATACATCATAGTGCGAAGAAAAGTATTTCGTTAGTACTTTAATTTACTGGTATACGAGATGATGTTAGGCTAACATACAAGATGGTACTGTGCATATAAAATAATGACTAACTGAATAGCATAATATGACTAAACATGAATGCATGAAAATTGTAACAACTAAGAATGCAAGACCAAGCATTAGCATATATCCCAAAAAATCTATAAACTGAAATACTAAAATCTGATAATTGAATAACTAAGAATATGTTTGCTTTGGTTAGACAAACCAAGACTAAAACTATAATGAATACAGTACTGAGACTATGGGAGGTATCATCTAACCAACATGCCCCAATCTGAGGTAATCGGGGTCAAAACTGTAACCCCAGTTGGAAGGGTGTCAGTACCATTCCATGGGTACTAACACTGGCTATTTTGATCCACTAAACTAATGTCCCGAAGGACTAGTAAGTCACTCTAAACTTGCAGTTGCTCTAACGAGATCTGTATCACCATCAACTGGCAGGTAAATACTTTGTCAACCATTAACTAGATGGTAGACATCACTAACCTACATTGTCTCCATAGTTATGTAACTCGAGGATTGATACAAAGGGCCACACCCTCTACTTTAGGTGAGCCCTAATCCTCGAGTTCGCTCATTGCTAAATCCTACTCCAAACTTAACTAACACTGATACTGGAATGGACGGAACTATACTATACATTATTAGATAAATAATAGTGCTTATCCTGATCATAAACATATAAGTATACTGATAGGAGTCATGGATTAACTATTTGTAAACTTTAAAATAAGAATTTATGTAAATCACATTGGTATCAAGTGTTCATAACCCACCAGCACTGAATGGAATTAACAATAATGCCCTATAAAATCTTTAAAACCATAGTAGGGGATCATTTTTCAAAACCCAACACTTAGGCATTTCATCAAACACTTGAGAGTCATAAACTTAAGCATGCGAATGGGTAAAACATGTGAGAATAACATGATTACAAGACTAAAATCATAACTTAGGGATTTAATGTGAAGATCACAACATTTAAAACATGTAATGGATTATCCCACTTAAAAACCACTTATAAACATAACTTGTAATTGAAATAACAAGAAATTATTCGAGATATTTCAACTTAAACATGAAAAAACTAATAATTTAAAACCAAAAAGGGATTCTTGAACTCCATAGGAGAAAAGAACCCATGGATGAACATCATCCATACCTCATTGGATGAATTCTTTAAGATTCTAGGAATTTCTTGAGATTTGAAGCTTGAATTCCTTAATTGCTTGAGTAAGGGTTAGGGTTTGTTCTTGAGGTAAAATATAGTTCTCTTGAGATATTTTATGATTAATCGGGAAAATAATGGTCCTTGGAGACCAAAATTTTGTGTTATGGATGAGTTTGGGTAAGAGAAATTGACCCAAATACCCTTAAACAACGAGGAAGAAAAGCTGGACAAAAAAAAGGGGCACCATGGGCTCTGGAGCGTCGGACTGGAGGGGGCGATGCGGTCTTAGAGTGGTGCACTAAGGAGGCGACGCCTGCCGCAGTCTGGTGCACTTGAGGGAATGGTGAATGCTAATCCTAGTGCTGCTCCTGTTTTAGAGATTCAAACACACCCCTAGATTTGAACAACTCTGATCATGAAACAACTTAAAAATTGATGTTTCGAGGTCGGGAAGGTCAAAAATAAAATCATCGAAGTTTAGGGGTCTTGGTAATGACTAAGTCCCAACACTTAGTGAAATTTTCAAGTCTTTGACCCCTTAAACATGTAACTTTGAGCTGAAATGAGCTAAGACTTTTACGCGGTATAACACACTGATTGATCATGTACTGCATGGTCTTATAATCAGAATAAATTACAACATGAACTCCAAACAAATAATACTGCCATATAATCAATGCAAACACCACAACTAACAACTCTAAGTCATGAGTCGGATAATTCTTCTCATGAACTTTCAATTTTCTAGAGGCATGCCTTACCATACTGCATGAACACATACCTGAGTACCACCCGGGATGAATCAAAATAGATCACAAAACCATCAGTACCCTCAGGAAGAATCAAGACAAGAGTCTAAGTCAACTTATCCTTCAGCTTCTCGAAACTACCTTTACAAACACCCCACCACAAAAACTTTGACTTTTTCTGAGTCAACTTAGTCAAAGGGAAAGCAATAGAAGAGAAGCTATCCACAAACCTTCTATAATAATAAGCTAAACCTAAGAAGCTCTAAATATCAGTTAGAGTCTATGGTTTAGGCCACTTCTTAACATTCACAACCTTTTGTTGATCAACCATGGTCCCCTTACTAGAAACAACATGACCCAGATAAGTCATAGAATTTATCTAGAACTCACACATAGAGAACTTAGCATACAAACACTAATACTTTTAGGGTCTGCAACACAAGGCGGAGGTGATTTTCATGATTTGTCTCACTCTACGAATAAAGCAGAATACGATCGATAAGACAATCATGAAAAAATCCAACAATCGATGGAAAACCTAATACATAAGATCCATTAACTTAGCCGGGGCATTTTTCAAACCAAAGGACACTACTAGAAACTAAAAACGTTCGTACTCGGTTTGAAAAGTAGTTTTAGGGATATCCCTCTCCCTAATTATCAACTAATGGTTCCCGGACCGAAGATCAATCTTGTAGAAGAATTTAGCCCCCTGAAGCTGATCAAAGAGATCATTAATCCTCAGCAGTGGATACTTATTCTTTATGGTCACCTTATTTAATTATGAGTAATCAATACACATTCAAAGGGAATCATCCTTCTTACATACGAACAAAACAGGTGCACACCATGGGGGCAGACTAGGATGGATAAAACCATTGTCTATAAGATCATTTAATTACTCCTTAAGTTCCTTTAACTAAGCAAGAGAAACTATATACGGAGGGATAGAGATTGGAAGAGTATCCGGAATGAGATCAATCCCAAAATCAATCTCCCTATCAGGGAAAAACAAGGAAGATTATCAGGGAAAACTTTAGGAAACCCAATTACCATAGGGACGCAATGAAAGGAAGTAATCTCTATGGTAGAATATTTAATCCACGAAAAAAATAATAGAGACATCCCTTAGAAATGAATTTCTAGGATCTAAGATATGATATGGAACATTCCCTTAGGAAATACGGAACTATCTTCACATTCAATAATTGGTTCATTAGGAAAACTTAAGATGACCTTACATGTCCGACAATCTAAAAAAACATAGCACGAATTCAACAAATCCATTCCCAATATTATGTTAAAATCTACCATTTCTAACTCTATAAGATCTACTAGAATTTCTCTACCACCAACAAACATCACACAACCCCTATAGATTTTGCATCCATGGTGTCTTCTACCAAAGTAGAAACAACAAGGGTGCAAAATACACTCAGGATCAAAACCAAAATGCACAGCCACAAATGGGGTCACATAAGAGAGACTGGATAATGGATCAAGCAAACAATGCACATCATGAGAAAAGAGTTTCAACGTACCAGTAGAGACATTAGGGGATGCCTCGAACTCTTGATAGGTAATGGGGCATAGAGACGGTTTCGACCAGTGTCGAAGCTATGAGCAGACGTAGAATCCTTTAGTATATGAGATGATGTAGATACAACAGGAATCTTATTTGCCCCAGAAGCAACTTTAGAAGGTCAATATCTCTATATATGACCAATCTTACCATATTTAAAGAACTTGTTCCTCCCTTCTTCACAAAACAAATAGTGCATCTGACCACAAAATTGACATGTAGGATATGATGGAGCTGATTGAGCCTTACTAGCTTGGGACCAGGCACCCTGTACCCTAAAACCTTTACCACTCTGCAAATGACATTCACCTGATGACTTTAGGTAGGGGGCACTATCCGTAGAGTATGAAGATTAATTGCCCCACTTCTTCTAAGACCAAAACTTCTTACTCTGCCTCTTCCAATATTTAGCCTTCTTCTTCTTGTCTTCTTCGACTTGTTTTATATAGACAACAAGTTGAGAAATATCAATATCCTGTTTTATAAAGGCAGTCTTACCTTCCATAATCAAGTCCTGAGATAATCCAGAAGCAAAATTCCTCATTATATCCCTCATGATAGATATCAACTCTAAAGAATACCAAGATAATTGATAAAACTTCAAGGCTTACTCCTTGACTGACTTGTTTCCTTGCTTTTGGTTAAAAAACTCTTCTTCCTTTGACTCCCTTAACTCTTGAGGAAAGAAGCGATCCAAAAAAGCACTAGAGAAATTATTCCATAAAGTGGACTCAACATCTTCGCCCCTAGACTTCTCCCATTCCTCTTCCACAGATACACCACATCTTTATATTTCTAGGCAGCGAACTTCATGCAACTCACGTTAGTGGCATGAATCACATGAAAAATCTTTTCCATCTCATCAATCAAATACTGAAGATATTCCTCAACTTCAGAACCAGTAAAATAGGAAGACTTAATATCATGAAATGGAAAAATCTAGTGGCCTCAGAAGATAAAGCAACAGAAGAAACCCGCTCGGTCTGTAAGGCCACCAAGTAGGTATGAAAGTGAATCGATTGGAAAAAATCAGCATGAGACACATCAACTTGAGGTGCTTGAGAAGAAACAGGGGGAACTAATGGAGTTCCATCAATGCAATTAGGAAAAACGACCCTATACCGATTCTGAACTTCTAGAGTAGAATGAGCTCTGTCCATATTACCCTAATACTGGACAAAAGAGTTTCCACAGTTATCAGATCTTCTTTGAGGCATGATAAAAAAGATAAACAAATAGGGATTAGACATATCCAAGACCTTAGACTAATAGCTTGAAAAAAGAACAACAAGAAAGGGAAACATTCTTAAATGCCTTGTAGTTTCTCCGTTATAAGTTTAGTGCGCTATATACCCATAAATGCTACTCTATTTGACACGACTTTATTAGACAACCAATGACACCAAAACAAAGCTCTTAAATTATCTTTGTCATGACCCAAACCAGGTCCTGGCCATAATGTGAATCTCAAGTCCCATATGGATCGAAGATCACCCTGCACCTAACTAACCAAAACATACCACACCACAAAGTTGGATGAATTGCAAACATATAACAAGATAACGTGCAATAGCTTAAGGGAATTTTAATGCATGTCCATAACCAACCAACAACGATCGGCCAAACAACCGACCAACACCATCCACTAACCATAGTAGTCCAAACAAAGCATTTTAATAAGAACAAAAGTTGAATATTAATAAAGTTTTAGGACATACCCCCTACTATAGACAAAACATGTCTTCTTAGTCTTAGAAGTAAAAGAATGAAACATTAAATGTAAACTTCTGATGTATGAAATCTCACCACTTTAGTGAAAACTTATGAGTTGATCCTGAATCCTAATTATTAAGCAGGAGGAGTAGAAGTATGACCAGATTTTGCATCGCATGGGGATACAACATCCGATGACGGTTAGCGGGGTCAACGTTAGCATGTAACTAAGGGATAAGGATAGCATAATGTCATGATCAATAGTTTAAAATAATTATAAAACTAATACACATAATCAAACACACATATATATATACTTCACATGTCAGGATAAGGAGCAAGGTTTAACTTGCACTTAAAACTATAACCTGGATTGTGTAGCTCAACCATCATAACATATACCTGCGGGCTATATGGGCCCCAACTATCAACCTTTGGTCAGGCTCCAACGAGTGTAGCCACACAAACTTGAGAATAATCTCATATATATGCACCTAGGGGACTCGAACCTCCCATAATATACTAAGGTGACTTAAGCACCCGACCACATAATGATTTATCAGGGACTTGAGCCTCCCAATTCATGAATAATAATGAGGGGGGCTTAAACATCCCCAGTCACTTTGACCCCTGTGTCGAAAAATATGATTTCCAGTATCGGCCACTTGAACCTCTACTTTCACGATTCATGTACACAATTCCTATTAGAGCCTAGTTAAAACAAGTACCATACATTTGTATGTATTGAACCATCTTTCACATTAAGGCATATATTATTGGTATCATCATACCAACTATAGTTCAAATGTAATAGGATCATGGAAAAACAATTTCCATTAACTTGGGGAGAATAACTCCCTTTATTCATTAATATAAGGTGGGGTAACACTGACTCCCTTTGTTCATATAAATTAGATCATTGTTTTTCAAATACCTCTTTATATCATGAAATAGTCTGACTAGTTAAAATTTACAAATTCCCACATTCCTCACAATTAAAAACAAATTTCACAACATGGGGTTGAGGTTATAATAACTTCAAAAGTCACAAATTTAGGAAATTCACAATTTCCTAGTTCATTCACTATTCCAAAGTACCCACAAGTTCAAAAACATATTTAAAGCATGAACAATCATAATTAAATAATGGGAAAATGTGGTTCAATAATAAGAATTCAAAACCCCCTACCCTTGTTTTAAACCAACATAAAGATCTCATGAAAAATAATTTAAAATTTATTCTTTTAAAAAATTAACAATAAGGGACGAGTAACATGCCTTAAATGCCAAAAAATTTGTAGAGAATTTGACCCTTAAGCCCTTAGATGACCAACTTGACTATACCGTTGCTTGGCTTGCTTAAGGGAACTTAGAGATACTTTGAAGTGTTTGAGATGTTACTTGGATTGGTAAATGGGTGTTACTGACACCCTAAAGTGGTTATAAGATGTGGGTTTCAATTTGGATAAGAGGGGAAATGTCTAGAATGCCCTTAACTTAAAAGCTGAAAAAGTATTTCCTTTGACTATGTGTCGATCATTGACTCCTAGCCACTCCTTACAACTTGTCACAACACGTCGTAACCAAGCAATGCCACCAAGGTACCCTATACTTCTTACCTTATGACTCATCCACATGAATAATAGTGGGACTTTACAACTCATAGATCCCAGTGGTAATCACCACAGAACCATTAAGGCATACACTGGACAACCTATGATTTACACCCCATGTATTTACCATATCCTTAAGGCTCTTTGTGAGACACTCGTTCTTAGAGTTGAATCATTACACAAACTTATATGATTTGGTTACGACTTTTCCCAATGACTCATCATGGGTCTTTACAACTCGTACCCTCAAATCTTACCCAAGATAGTAACTTAAACATCACTTTTTCTATAGCATATGACTTGGGTAGTAGATCCATCAAGACACCATATGACTCATAGGGAGAGACACAGTCAAGGCATAGAGCTCAAACATAGAAAAATTTCAAGGACCAAAAACCTGAGGTGTTACAATAACTAAGGCTTGAGGCACATGAATCCTCTTTATCCATCCCACTAAGGTAGGAGAACACCTCTGAATACATCTTATTCATCTCTAGAGCTTCTTGGTAGTGGAGGCACAACGAAAAATAACCTGGACCTCCATCAATATCCTCACCAACATGGTGTCACAGGAGCAATACTTCTTTTATTAATTAGTCTCTGCTTTGAGATCTATCTACAGTTGGGCTTGGTCAAGTAATGTTGTTAAACTAAAAGGAGAAAATCTAAGAAGGGACTATTAGCTCCTCTCTAAGTTGACCTAGACAGTCACATGGTTATTCTCCCAATAACCTAGAGATGCAATAGCATAAGTAGGAGGCGTAACTGGCTCTATAACTAACCAACCCAAAAATTCTAACTTCTTTCCCCTACCTTTTTATTCTTCTTGCTCACTCCTTATATACTCTTTCCTTACAATGGTTTGTATGATGTGTCATACTTCTCCATAAAATATTAAATCTCCCAAGGAATGCTAAACTTATTACATAGGTTGGTGACAAATAAAGAGAAAAAAGATCCGGTGACGACCTCTCCCTGGCTTAAAAATATTGCACCTCGTCCAAAATCTATTCTCTAACATTCACCTTGATCTATGCAAGAGTATATGGAACAACCATAGCTCGATGAAAGTCCATGTCTATAATAATTTTTTAAGGTCAAATCCTTTGGAATACCAATTGTAACCACACTCTATCCTCAACTGAGAAGTAAGTACTCTTAGCTCTACTAACACTGGACTATTTCACTTTATGAGCTTGCCCATTTGATTCTAAGACCCTAGCATCCCATTGTAAGTTATATTCCTAATTTTTTATATAAAAGGTTGCATAGGGAGTGGTTGGGTCACCTTAAGCATCATTTATAGAGGCAAAATCCACTGGGAACTTCTTTCCTTGAATGTGGATATTGGGGAGAGGCACCGACTAGTCCATGACTGGGAGGTTGGCATAAATTTACCAAATAACATCAATGTTGCATTAAGGGACTAGCTCTATCAACATCTCCCATACAAAAATTTTTAGTTGGTTGTAGAAACCCAAAAACTCCTCCTCCATATTCATCATCACAATGCTCCATTTGAAAAGAAAACCCCTACGATGCAACAACTCTTCATACCTATTACAACACCTAGAATTTGGAAATCTATAGTAGTAGGGTTGTTGGGCTTTGATAAACATTATAAAACACAACAAATAAAGGTTAGAAACTAAATCGAGTACTAGGGGAAGGAAGGAATTTAAACATTTTGAAAAATGAAAAAATTAGAAATCTACTGCCTAGTACTATAACAACAACAGTAAATTAACCACTACAGTTCTACCATTTTTGTGGAAATTACTATTATGGTGATACCTCTATAACAGAAAAGGTAACTAATGCAGCCGTTCATCATTTTTTGCTTGCCAACCTCCCCTCCCATGAGAGATTTTTGACTTTTCTCTGTATTATCAACTTCTAAGAACATATGAGACTTAGTGAAACCCACATAAATATTTTACACTAAAGTGATAGTGCATAATACTCGAATTAATCCCAAATCATTGAATTTTATTAGAGAAGATCATCCTTCTTCTACTACTTCTCCCATGGATGAATCAACTATGAAATATTTCAATCTTATGCTCGGGATGCTATAGAAGTGTTGTATATATAAAATATCATAATATATTCTTCATTTCATTCAAAAACATGATCAAATTAAAGTTCAAGGATTTGCACAAAAAAATCCTCTAAATTTTCCAATTCTAATGTAACCCTATGATTCAACTATGAAAAATGTATAAAATAAGTAGTAAAGATAAATAAATACCATAAAATCATTTGGGGGGCAAATTCATAGAGAGGGTTGAAAGATTTGTTAGAGTTGGATGAAAAATGGGGGAATTGAAAATTTCCCCTATATGAACCGTTGTGAATTTCTACAATGATTAGTTGCTACTATAAAAACTTAAAATCTTCTCAATGTTAATTTCATCTCAAATTTGTATGCATTATTGTGTTGTGTCCTATTTTGGTAACACTATTGGATAATGATCATGAGAATCAATTTTTTATGACTTCTATGAGGGAGTGGCAGCAACCACCATACCAAAAGCTGGGTAACACTTAGCTATAACTAATACTAAAGAGAAAAGGTATGTAAATAATCCTTCTAATGACCCATTAAATATAGAAATTCCATAAGTTATCATGCGAGTTTTTAAAATCCCACCTTAGGACCATTCGAGGACAACTAGTGGGTAAATTAGTATCTAATTTTACAACCCAAACTGTCGTTAAGTGTGAAAATGCCTAAAAACTAATTTCAGCTAAATAATAAAATTAAATTAGGCCCAGAAAAATTAAAATAGAAAGGCAAAATAGTGCACAAAAATATTATACTGGATAATTGCCGACCGCTACAACGGTCGACTAATCGTTGCACCAGTATTGGAAAGTATCCAACCCGAAGGATTTTTAAAAACCCTTTACTTTATTATTTACATAGGCCACCCCTTCCTCCAAAACACTCTAAAAAAACCCATATCACCAACCATAATATTTCAAAGTTCATTGTTTATAAGGGCAATTTTGAGACACACTTGAAGGGAATCTAAAACAGAAATATGCTTAGAAAGCGCAGGTCATCGCACACAACTCCATAGCAGCATGTTTCTTCTAAAATTTAAGATATAGTTTCCTTTAAAGAGACTAGACTTAGATTAGATTTATTTATAGTTAATAGTAATATCAAAAGCCTTATGCATTAAGCCGTTAAGAATAGATTTAGATGGATAGACATATTATAGTCTGATTAGGTTTAAATAAGTCTTATTGTTATACATTAATGGTGATTATAATGGGTGTAATAGTGTAACAAACAGATGTAGCTTATTTACAATTATACATATTATTTACAATAAATTAATGAGCTATCAACTTAAGTCGTCCACCCAAGATAGAATCAACATAATTATTTATAATGTCGACGACTTACATTAACATCTCATCAACTTCATAATGTCTGGTTAACTCTCATCTTCAACCTAAAACAACTTTTAAATATGAATCTACATTATTGACGACTTGGGTTGAAAGCTCATAAACTAGTTGACTACTTGTCAACCATAGTCACTAATCAATAAATAATAAGCATAATTCACTCAATTTAACTCGATAATAAGAAATTTGTTAAGGTAATTATGGATTCCCCATTAGGTTATTAAGGTTACTCATTCAGGTGAGGAGTACGTCTCTATAATACCCCAAAAATCCAAACCAATATTAGAGAAATGTACCAAGATCATGCATAGTACATCATGGTTATTTTATAGTTTTATGAGTAAGTTATATGTATATTAAGGATTGAAATAACTCCCAACTATCAGACGAATCAAAACATTCCTTACCGATCGAATTCTTAAGAAAGATATTGCCATAGTCAAATTCAAATGAGCATATCTCAAATTATACTTGGAATTTTTTATCTCAAGACCTATAAACATATAGATAATTGAATTATATTTCCAACGATACCAATTTTTCCTAAATCCGATATCGGAGAAAAGAGTTATTCCTATTTTACTCCAGCATGTCAGTTTGAAAATAGTGTGACGACATTAGTGTTAGGTTGCCACACTTGTGACGCCCTACCATGAAGGTCGTCAGCCTTAGGCATAAACCAGCTCCTAAGTGACGACATTCGTGGTATCTTACCACATTTGTGACGCCCTATCATGAAGGTCGTCAGCCCAAGGCAGTATCCAGCTTCTGTGTGACGACATTTTTGATGCCATGTCACAAATGTCATCATCCTTTGGTAGAATCCAACTTCTGTGTGATGACATTTTTGATCGATTACCATATTTTTAATGCCATGTCATAAATGTCGTTAGCCTTAGGCAGAATCCAGCTCCTGTGTGACGACATTCGTGTCAGCTTACCACATTTGATACGCCCTACCACGAAGGTCATCGGACTTAGACAGAAACCATCAATTCCAACTTTTGTGTGACGACATTTTTTACGGCTTCCCATATTTTTGATGCCTTGTCACAAATGTCGTCATCTATTATTTTTAGCAACTGGGAATTTATTTGATAAGGGTATTTTGGTCTTTTTCCTTCACTTCCCATGACTTATAACCCTCAAGGAATGTATTATGTTCCATTCTATTCAGTTAAAACATATCAAAAAATCTCTCTCATACACTTTCAACCACATGATTAGGGTTTCCTCTCAAGATCATTTCCTCAGGAACAAGAGTATTCTTTCCCAAAGGGGTTAAACCCTAGTCACGAAAAATCAAGGGCAAGACTAAGGAATTCTTCAAGAACCTTCAGAAACATTAGATATCTTTCAAGATGCAATCACTAAGGTATGCATAGTGTTCATCTATGGATCCAATCCGTTCATATAGCTCATGAACCATGTTTTAAATATTATTTTGTAAACTTTTTGTGGTGATATGAGTATGTACATATTGACGATTGTTGTTTATGTTTCAATGTGATGTCTGAAGGTGTTTTCATGGAATGTATATGTTTGTTAATTCAAAACCATGAAATTTAGGTGGTTTAATATAGTGTAAGTATGAAACCCACCTATGCCTTAAAGAATGTATGCAAGGTGTGAAAACTACCTATGCCTTAAAGAATACATGCAAGGTGTTTGATAAAATGCTTAGGATGCTAGAAATTCATGTTTGTATGGTTCTATGATGTCTAAATGACAAGTCCATGTTAGCTATATACATCAATATGTATTCTATGCTTTTCATGTGTTGCTATTGTTGTGGTATGAAGCATGCAAGATAATAGAGATATACAATATATACACGAAATATATGAATGCATTCCCTATAATGTTTAAGATGTTGAATAACTATATGAAATATGATATCACCTACTTATGATAATGTGAATTGTGGACTCCAATATTATGATCAAGTCAGTCATGTTGTGTCAGTTTCCTTCCATCGAGTTCTGGGGGTATTTGTACCCAAAAACTATAGTTGTTTGCCTAGAGCCATGTCATGTTTCACGATATACATAATCAAGCCATGATTCAGTAGAATTCAGTCATTCATGTAGCAAAGGAAACCTCATGGTCTCAGTCAGTTTTCAGATATCAGTAGTATTCCATCATATTTAAGACTGTCAGATACAATCCCATCAGGGCAGAGATTGGACCCCATCTTAGCCATAATGGCACATATGGGGCATGTCGGTTAAACAACTACCTCCAACAGTTTCAAACACTGTATCAGTAAAAAAACTCAAATAGTTCTTTAGATATCAGTATATCAGGATTGTCAAATACAGTCAAATTTAGGTATAGTGCAGAACTCAAATAGTTCCATCAAATTTAAGACTGTCAGATACAATCGCTCATGTTATAAGAACAATAGTTTAAACCATGTCAGTTATCAGTAAACCATGTATTAGCGTACAAATCTAGCTATCACGTACTCAGAATCTTAGTTACTATGTATGTATGTTTACACTCTCACATTCATATCAGTCAGTTAGTTAGCATTGTTCATGCATGTAAACCCTTTTGCACTAGCTTACCTCACTCGTATACTCAATACTCCAGTTGTACTAATGCATTTGCTCTATGGTGCTTTCTTTTATGTCACACCATAGGTTTAGAGACACGAGCTCCAGATCAGCAGTAGCATCAAGACTTAGAGTTGCAGTGAGTCCTCAATCATTTAAGGGCGATATTATTTTATTTCATTTATTATTTCTGCTCAGTTTTGCTAGACGGAGTTAGATGGAGACATGTTCCGTCAAATCCTTGCTCAGATAGTACTTAGAGGCTTTCCGATTTAGTATTCAGACTTATGTTTAGATTTAATTCAGTTTTCAGTTGTTTTGGGTATCTTTCACCCATATGGATATTATGTTTTGATAGATTCTTTATTCAGTTGAACCTTAGGGCCTACATGTTCTTATTTTCTACATTATTACATTGTATATTGCAGTGCACAGGTACATATATCATTCATGGGTTATCTTGTGTTCATTCAGGGTCATAAGCACCGTGTAGCATTTCGGTTCAGAAAATCGGGGTGTTACAAACTTGGTATCACAGCCTAAGGTTCAATAGAGTCGTAGGAAGTCTGAAAGCTGCATCTAGTAAAGTCTTGTACACGGGTGTGTTGCACGCCACATTTAAGTACAAGAGGTTGTAAGATGTTTTACGAATAGTTTCCCTTCTTTAAGTATTTATGTCGTGCTAGTTAGCATAATCTAAAGTTAAACTCTAAGTCTAACCCGTTTTTCTCTTGTTTCAGAATATGGCCCCAAAGAGAAGAAACCAGCTAGCTCCTAAGCCTAAAGATCCTTGGGGAGAACATGTTTCTCATGCGGAGTTTAGAGTTGCATTCACCACACTCTTTCAGTCTATGGCTTCCCAAAATAAAAGGCCACCAGCTATTTCGGCCAATCCAGTGGAAAATTCCGCAGAAGCTAGGATTCGAGACTTCACCCGAATGAACCCTCTATCTTTCCATGAGTCTAATTCTGATGAAGACCCTCAGGAGTTCATTGATCAAGATCAGAAGTTCATTGACATAATGGGTGTTACTTCTTTTTAAAGTGTTGAGTTAGCCGCATATCAGTTGCAAGATGTGGCTCACACTTGGTACAAATAGTGGAAGTCCGAGAGAGTAGATGGCGCAGGTCCCATTGGGTGGGAGGAATTTGTCACAACTTTTTTAGATAGATTCTTTCCCCAAGAGATGAGGGAAGCCAATGTTCTTAAGTTCATCATCCTCAAGCACGGAAATATGACGGTTTGTCAGTATTCTCTCAGATTTAATCAACTAGCCAGGTATGCCCCTCATGTGGTTGCAGACAATAGGGCTAAATTGAGCAATTTTGTGTCAGGGGTGAATGATAGCGTGCTAAATGAGTGTAGTTCTGTGATGCTGAACAGTGATATGAATTTAGCTAGGCTTATGACCCACGCTCAACAGATAGAGGAGCAGAAGGTTAAGACTAGGGAGAGGCAGAATAAGAGAGCAAGAGCAGGCAGTTTCAGTTTTGCTCAGCACAAATTAGAGGGAGAAAATTGTTTGAATTTTCATCCTAAGTTAGCAGTTCCAGGCCCTTCCTCCGCTAGTGACCCAGTGCCGAAGTTCAGGGACGGCAACAGAGACAGGGCACCAGGCTTTAAATCTTAGAGCAGTGTTAGCAGTGCCCGCACTGATCCTCAATATCAGACCTGAGGCTAGCACCATTACGGTGTGTGAAGAATGGATCAAGGCATTTGTTTTGGTTGTGGCAAGACAGTCCACAGAGTTAGGGACTATCCTCAGCCAAGTCCTCAGGATCAGCAAAATCATTCCACAGCTCAGTCCGGTTGCCCGAACCTGCAGGGTGTCACTTCCAGTGCTACTAGTGGGAAACGCCCAAATAGACTCTATGCTTTTCATACCCGATAGGATCAAGAAAATTCCCCTTATGTCGTTACTGGTACGATACAGATTTTCCATGTTCATGTTTATGCTTTGCTAGACCCAGGTGCATCTTTGTCTTTTGTCACTCCATACATAGAAGGCAATTTCAGAATCAATCTCAAAATTTTAGTAGAGCCCTTTTCAGTATCTACCCCAATGGGTAAAACTATCATAGCTCGGCGGGTATACAGGAACTGCCTGGTTATGATATTTTAGAAATCCACATCAGCAAATTTAGTCGAGTTAGAGATAACTGATTTTGATATCATTCTCGGCATGAATTGGATTCATTCCTTCTATGCCATAGTTGACTGCATAAATAGGATAGTTCAGTTTCAGTTCCCAAAAGAGCTCGACCTAGAGTGGAAGGGTAGCACTTCGTCTTTCAAGGGTCATCTTGTTTGCTACCTTTGGGCAAGGAAAATGATTTCTAAGGGGTGTGTGTATCATCTCATGCATGTTAAGTATTCCAATTGCAAATATTCCAGTCTCGAATCAGTCCTAGTGGTTAATGAATATTCATATGTCTTTCCCGAAGATCATCCAGGCATTCCTCCCAAAAGAAAAATAAACTTCAGCATAGACCTTCTCCCAGATACTCAACCTATTTCTATTCTTCCATATAGAATGGGACCAGCAGAAATCAAGGAACTAAAAGATCAGTTGAAGGATCTCTTAGATAAGGGATTCATCAGGCTTAGTGTATCCTCACGGGATGTTCCAGTCTTATTCGTATGGAAGAAAGACGGTTTTCTCAGAATGTGTATTGATTACCATCATCTCAACAAAGTCACGGTTAAGAATAGGTATCTGCTACCTAGGATAGACGACTTGTTTGACCATCTTTAGGGTGCCAGTTATTTCTCCAAGTTAGACCTCATATCAAGCTATCATCAGGTCAGAGTTAGAAAATGTGACATTTTGAAGACAACTTTTCGTACTCGGTATGGTCACTTTGAATTTCTAGTCATGTCCTTAGGTCTTACCAATGCCCCTACAGCTTTCATGGACTTGATGAACCGGGTGTTCAAGCAGTACTTGGACACATTTGTCATAGTATTCATAGATGATATTCGGGTCTATTCTCTAACAGAGCGTGATCATTTAGACCATCTCATTAGAGTAGATCCTCAGAAAACCGAAGTAGTAAGAAACTGGCCTCGCCCTATCTTTCCATCCGATATCAGAAGTTTCTTACGTTTGGTTGGCTATTACCGATGGTTTATCGAGGTATTTATCTTCTATTACATCTCATATTTCCATATTGACTCAGAAGAAGGTCATGTTTTAGTGGTCAGAACCTTGCGAGAAGAGTTTTCAAGAGTTGAAGACTCGACTAACCTCAACTCCAGTTTTAGCACTTCCTGACGGTTTTGATGGATTCTTAGTATATTGTGATGCATCCAGAGTAGGTTTAGGTTGTGTCCTCATGCATCATGGTAGAGTCATAGCCGATGCCTCCATACAGTTAAATCCCTATGAGAAGAATTATCCTACTCATGACCTTGAGTTAGCAGCAGTTGTCTTTGCCTTAAAGATTTGGAGGCATTATCTATACGGTGTTCATGTAGACGTTTTCACAGATCATAAGATCCTTTAGTATGTCTTTTCCCAGAAATATCTCAATATTCATCAGAGAAGGTGGTTAGAGCTCTTGAAGAATTATGACATGACTGTACTTTATCATTCTAGAAAGGACAATATAGTGGCCGACGCACTCAGTAGACTGTCCATGGGTAGTGTTTCCCATGTTGAGGATAGTAAGAAGAAATTATCTCAAGAAATTCATCAGCTTGCCAGACTAGGTGTTCCCTTAGTCGACTCTTCAGATGGTGGTGTATGTGTTCAAAGTAGTTCAAAGTCATCTCTAGTTTCTGAGGTGAAAGAGAAGCAAGACAGGAATCCTAGCATTATAAAGCTAAAAGAGTCAGTTCAGAGTCAGGAAGTAGAGGTTTTTTCTTAAAGGGGAGATGGTGTTCATCGTTGTCAGGGTCGTCTGTGTGTTCCCGGTGTATATGAATTGCCGAAGCGAATTCTTGCATAAATGCATGGTGCATGATACTCTATTCATCCAGGGGCCACTAAGATGTACCATAACTTGCGGGAGATCTATTGGTGAAGTGGGATGAAAAGGGACATTGCAGAGTTTATGGCTAAGTGCTCTACATGTCAGCAAGTTAAGATAAAGCATCAGAAAGCTAGTGGTTCCATGCAAGAGTTCACTATTCCTACATGGAAGTGGAAAAAAGTGAACATGGACTTCGTGACGGGTTTCCCTAGAACACATCATCAGCATGATTAAGTTTGGGTCATTGTAGTCAAAATGACCAAGCCAGCTCATTTCCTTCCAGTTCGTACCTCTTACTCAGCTGAGGATTATGTCAAACTCTATATCAGGGAGTTGGTCAGATTACACGGTGATCCACTATCTATCATCTCAAATAGAGGTACTCAGTTCACCTCTCACTTCTGGAAAGAGTTCCAAAAGGGTCTTGGTACCTAAGTTTATCTCAGTACAATATTTCATCCACAGATAGATGGTCAAGGAAAAAGGACTATTCAGACTCTAGAAGATATGCTAAGGGCATGTACAATTGATTTCAAGGAAAGATGGGATGACCACTTACCTTTGATTAGGTTTGCATACACCAACAGCTATCACTCCAATATTCAGATGGCTCTATTAGAAACTCTCTATAGTAGGAGATGTAGCTCTCCGATCGGTTAGTTTGAAGTTAGTGAGAACATAGTAATAGGGCCTTACTTAGTATTCAATACCATAGAGAAAGTTCAGTTGATCAGAGAAAGACTCTAGGCTGCTCAGAACCGACAAAAGTTTTATGCGGATATTCGTAGAAAGGATCTCGAATTAGAGGTCGATGTCTATGTATATATCAAGATCTCTCCCATGAAGGGAGTGAAGAGATTTGTCAAGAAGGGAAAGATCAGTCCTCAATATGTCGGTCCTTTTAGGATTCTCAGTCGCTTTGGCAAGGTAGCCTATGAGCTTGAATTTCCTTCAGATCTAGCCTCAGTTCATCCAGTCTTCCATGTCTCTTTTCTCAAGAAGTGCATGGTGACCCAGCAGTTGTAGAACCTATTCATTGCATTGATATTCATAATAACCTCTCTTATAAAGAGATTCCAGTCGAAATCCTTGACTATCAGACTCGTAGGCTGAGGAGCAAAGTAGTCCCTCTAGTCATGGTTCTTTGGCGGAATCAGTCCATGGAGGGAGCTACTTAGGAAGCAGAAGCAGACATACAAACAAAGTACCCTAATCTTTTGTCTACTAATTCAGGACTAGCTCAAGGTAACCATTTTTCTTATGCTTATTAGGTTACATGTTAAAAATTCCAGTATAAAATTGGTATCAAGTATCAGTGCATAGCTTATCATGCATTCATGAGTTTAGCTTATCAGTCATGCATTAGATATGCATGTTCAGTTGGGCTATATTCAATTTATAATTCAATTCAATCCTAAAATCATGTGCCAGTTGAGCATGATCAGTGTGTGTGTCATTTTATCTTTTCTCCCCTCTTAAGCAGTCATCATTCGAGGACGAATGTTTCTAAGGGAGAGATATTGTAATACCCCAAAATATCCAAATCTATATTAGATCCATGTACCAATCTCATGAATAGTACATCATGGTTATTTTATAGTTTTATGAGTAAGTTACTTGTATATTAAGGGTTCAAATAAATCCCAGCTATCAGACGAATCAAAACATTCCTCACCAATTGAATTCCTGAGAAAGATATTTCCATAGTCAGATTCAAAATATAATATCTATCATTATACTTAGAATTTTTTATCTCATAACCTATCAAAAGATAGATAATTGAATTATCTTTCCGACGATACCAATTTTTCCTAAATCTGATATCGGAGCAAAGAGTTATTCCTATTTTACTCCAGCATGTCAGGCTGGAAACAGTGTGACGACCTTCCTGGTAGCTTACCACACTTGTGATGCCCTACCACGAAGGTCGTGATCCTTAGGAAGAAACCATCTCCTAAGTGACTACATTCGTGGTAGCTTACCACATTTGTGACGCCCTATCACGAAGGTCGTCATCCGTTGGCAGTATCCAACTTCTGTGTGACAACATTTTTGATGGCTTACCATATTTTTGATGCCATGTCACAAATGTCGTCAGCCTTAGCCAGAATCCAGCTTTTGTGTGATGATATTTTTGACAGATTAACAAATTTTTTATGCCATGGCACAAATGTTGTCAGCCTTAGGCAAAATACAGCTCCTGTGTGACAACATTCGTGGTAGATTACCACATTTGTGATGCCCTACCTCGAAGGTCGTCATACTTAGGCAGAAACCATCAATTCCATATTCCATGTGACGATATTTTTGATGGCTTACCACATTTTTAACGCCTTGTCACAAATGTCGTCATCTATTATTTTCAGCAACTGGGAATTTATTTGATAAAGGTATTTTTGTCTTTTACCTTCACTTCCCATGACTTATAACCCTTAAGGAATATATTATATTCCATTCTCTTTAGTTAAATAATCTAAAAAAAATCTCTCTCATACACTTTTAACCACAAAGTTAGGGTTTTCTCTCAAGATCATCTCCTCAGGAACAAGAGCATCTTTCCCAAACGGGTTAAACCCTAGTCAAGAAAAATCAAGGGTAAGCCTAAGGAATTCTTCAAGAATCTTCAGAAACATCAGATCTCTTTCAAGATTCAATCACTAAGGTATGTGTAGCGTTCATCTATGGATCCAATACGATCATAGAGCTCAAGAACCATGTTTTAAATATTATTTTGTAAACTTTTTTGCGGTAATATGAGTATTTACATGTTGACGATTGTCTTTTATGTTTCAATGTGATGTTTGGAGGTGTTTTTATGGAATATATATGTTTGTTAATTGAAAACCATAAACTTTAGGTGGTTTAATATGGTGCAAGTATGAAACTCACCTATGCCTTAAAGAATGCATGCAAGGTGTTTGATAAAATCCTTGGATGCTATAAATTCATGTTTGTATGGTTCTATGATGTCTAAATGACATGTCCATGTTAGCTATATACTTCAATATGAATTCTATGCTTTTCATGTGTTGCTGTTGTGGTGGCATGAAACATGCAATATAATGGAGATATACAATATGTACATGAAATATATCCATGCATTCCCTACAATGTTTAAGATGTTGAATAAATATATGAAATATGATATCCCCTACTTATGATAATGTGAATTGTGGACTCCATTTTTTTTATCAAGTCAGTCATGTTGTGTCATTTTCCTTCTATCGAGTCTTGGGTGTATTCATTCACGAAAACTATAGTTGTGTGCCTAGAGCCATGTCATGATTCACGATATACAAAATCAAGCCATGATTCAGTAGAATTCAGTCAGTCATGTAACTCATGAAACCTCATGGTCTCAGTCAATTATAAGAATTATAAGATATCAGTTGTATTCCGTCAATCAACGGAATTCAGTAATTTTCACTTACGTACAGTCAGTTAAATCATGTCCAGTCTCTTTAGATGGGAGCAGGAGTTAGCACACAGTGAACCCAAGGATGGGAACTCACCTGTATATGAGGGTGTGATTCTTAGTAGTCATCCTTGTGTTCTAGAACTATGTAGACAACATAGGTTAAGAAATCGCAGACTGTTATAAGAGGGTAGATGAGGTGGTTTAACTTGTTATATGAGGGTTCCCACCATTCTCACTAGATTTACCTATTATATGAGGGTTGCTTACATGCTTTCCTTACTAGTGGCTCGGTACTGACACCTTTCCAGTCAGGGTAGAGATTGGACCCCATCTTAGCCATAATGGCATATATGGGGCATGTCGGTTAAACAACTACCTTCCACAGTTTCAAACTCAGTCTCAGTAAAAGAACTTAGATAGTTCTTCAGATATCAGTATACCAGGACTATCAGATACAGTGAAATTTAGTTATAGTGCAGAACTCAGATAGTTCCATCAGATTTAAGACTGTCAGATACAGTCGCCCGTGTTATTAGAACTACAGTTTCAACCATGTAAGTTATTAGTAAACCATGTATTAGCGTACTTATCTAGCTATCATATACTCATGATCTTAGTTACTATGTATGTATGTTTACGCTCTCACGTTCATATCAGTCAGTCAGTTAGCATTGCTCATATATGTAAACCCTTTTGCATTAGCCTGCCTAAATCGTATACTCAGTACTCCAGTTGTACTGATGTATTTGTCCTATGGTTCTTACTTTCATGTTACACCATAGGTTCAGAGACAAGAGCTCCACATCAGTAGTAGCATCTAGCCGCAGAGTTGCAGTAAGTCCTCATCCATTCGAGGGCGATATTATTTATTTCAATTATTATTTTATCTTAGTTTTCCTAGACGGAGTTATTTGGAGACATGTTCCTTCAACTCCTTATTCAGACAGTACTTAGAGGCTTTCAGATTCAGTATTCAGACTTATGTTCAGATTTGATTCAGTTTTCAGCTATTTTGGGTATGTTTCACCCATATGGATATTATGTTTGGATAGATTCTTTATTCAGTTGAACCTTATGGCCTACATATTCATGTTTTCCGTTTTATTACATTATATATTGCAGTGCACAGGTATAAATATCAGTCATGGGTTAGCTTGTGGTCCTTCGGGGTCATAAGCACAATGTAGCATTTTGGTTCTGAAAATTGGGGTGTTACAGTCTCATAACTTTATACAATGCCCCAACACTTAGGTTTCACCCACAAGAATAACTTTAGCTAATATTATTTTTCTCATAAGTTTTCAATTGGAATAAAAATATATTATCAGTAATTGTATAGGGATTACTCATTCTTCCTTACTATATTTGCGTAATCTTGAGCTTTACAAATATAAGAAGGAAAATAAATACTTTGACATATATTGTCAATGGAGTGTACTCTAGTAGTGGATCAATAATGAAATTTACACTTTAAATTGTGATATTTATGGGAGTTGGGAGAGTTATGAGTTAATTTCTAACTTGTTAGTGTTTTTAACAAGGAGAATAAAAACTTGGAAGTCATGGTTTTATAGTGGAAGTTAATGAAATATGGGTTTGAAGGAGAATGCAGGTTGTGGGAGGCGTTAGAGTAGTAGGAAGGTGGAGATTTTTAAAAGAGGTGGTCTCTTATATTTTTTGAATATTTTTATATTTTTATTTTTATAAATAAATAAACATAAAGGAAATAAAATTGAGAGGGTAAGTTGGAATGTGAAGAGTCTTGAGTGTGTTGACACAAATTAGGGTTTAATTAAGTTTTGGGCTTGGACCAGGCCGATTCGAACTCTTACCTAAGTTGGATTGTGAATGACGCCTTATCACTTGGTTGATGGATCTTCAGTTGAGCTCGAGTAGAATCTCCCTAGGATTTTCTCATGAGTTGACAACCCGTCAACTCTTGTCGTAAACCTAATCTTGAATATGTGCTCTCTTTCTTCCTGATTGGATACTACAATAGAAATCTTATCAACTAGTTAATGGCTCACAAACCCTCATTATCAACACTATCCAGAAAGTTTTTCTTTGCTTCCCATGTTTGAGACTAGGAGTTCACAACTCATCAATATATTGATAGGTCGTCACTCCTAGTTGTCTAAGCTATCAAAGTTGATTATACTTTATCACTGCATGTCTCAACAAAAGATTAACTATGTAAATAAAAAAAACTATGCTAACACTATTCAAAATACAAGATATGGGTTGTCTCCTATTAGCGCATGATCTAATATTGCGGCATGACTCAGTTGTCTCGACTACTCAAACTTCATGGAAGACACTAGAAAAAACATTTTTACCTCTTCCATTGCGCTAACATATTATTTGATTTTTTTTCATTCACTTTGAGCATGTTTCCATCTTTGTTTTCCAATTTGACCACTACAAGTGGAAAGACTTGGGTCACTTTGAATCGTCCCAACCACTTCAATTTTAGCTTTTGCAAAAAAAGCTTAAACCTCGAGTTAAATAGAAACACAAAATCACCTATCTTTAACTCTTTTTTTTCAATCTTCCTATAATGATACAACATAATTCTCTCTTTATAGATATCATCTCTCTCATAATCCCAAAGTTGTAATTCATCTAGCATATTTAGCTGATAATATCTCATATCAACTGCATCTTTCCAGTACAAATTCAACTTTTAAGCACCCACAAGGACTTATGTTCAAGTTCTACCGACAAGTGATAGGATACACCAAAAACTATCTAGTATAGGGATTATAATGATCATTCAGGTTATTTTCTATATTTCTAATTTTTTTTGCCATTAGAACTACTCTATACATACCCTAAGTCATTATGACTTTCTAGTACTGACAATTCGATACTGGAAAGGTCATTTGATTTTTAGAGCCATTTCTCTATTTTGAATGTCTTCTCTGGTTCCAAATGACCACCAGACAAAAAATTAGATAACGACCTCAAATACAAATTCTAACTATTCCACCAACTCTGGAATATCTACTTTAGGCTATGTGGCCTTTGGTTTGGGTCTTGAGGAACCTAGGCTCATTTTCACCCATTCGTTTAAAGGTAAGAAATTAGAAATTAGGTGTGGAACCTACATTTTGTTAAAATGACTTAGGATGGAAATTTTGAATGTACCATTGAGTCTGAAACAGTAAACTTGATAGAATTACATAGTTCATTTTCATATATGGTGTTTCAAAAGAATCCCTAGCACTAAATTAAAGTCTATTCTGGACTTGAAAAAATTTGGTGCATCAGGTTTGTGGTGCATCATGATATCAACTCTTTGGACCAAGATAACAACTCTCTCGAGCAGGTATAGATACCACGATTATGTATTGATGCTCATGATTATGACTCGTGTGCCAGCAAAAGGTATCGCTACCCTAATAGCCTGGGTCACAAAAGCTGAACCCGAGGGCGTGGGATGGGTATAAATAGAATCCTTATTTTATGATTTTTCCAATTCTACATCGATTTCTTGAAAGCTTAAACACTTAATAGTGAGGTTAAGTGGGATTGAATCTTGTGGGTGATTGGGAAGCTTGTTAAAACTTATTTTTGCGATTATGGTCCGGTTTAAGGTAAGATTCACCCTTTGGTTGGTGGATTTTCTTAATTTCATGTTCATAACCACAAAAACCTTGAGGTCCTATTTTATCCCCAAATTAGCTTGTATTTCACCCATTTTTTAGGTTAATAATTCCTTGAGAATATGAGAAAGTTGGGTTGGTTTTGAAAATGCAATTTTCGTGAGTGGGACCCATCTGGGGTTTTGATGTGATTTTTGGAATCGAAGAACAATAGTTCAATATGGTTATCGTTATTATTTTATTAATGAGTATAATATGATTTTGATATCTTTGGTTCTTTAATAAGTTTCTCGAATGGTAAATATGGTGATTTAGCAGATCTTAGGAGCTTTCTTCAGCAACTAGGTAGGCTAGCTTTTACCCCTTGTTAGATTTAGCTACTTCATAGTATGTTATGGTATTATGTTCAAGTTGGTATGGGTTTTAGGTGTTTATGTGATAAATTGAAATACTTGGGATTAGTAGGACAGTTAAGCTATTTTGACTTTCATTTTGGGCTTGATTAGCTTAGTTATTCCTATCTTAGGTGAAATTGACCTTCCAGGCTATTGTTAGGGTTGAAATACCTTAGTTAATCAATTATTGAGATAATTTCCTTGGCCACTTGAGTTTAGGATAAAACTTTTCAAATTACCTTATCATTGGTGAAATTGATCTAGTTGTTGTATATTAGGACAAATCACTATCCTAGAACTATTTGTAGCTTTTTAAACATCTAAAAGTGTATTTAGATACCTTATCCTATTATGGGATAGATATTCCATGATAAATAATTTTAGGGATTTAAAAATTGGAACTTTGACCCACCTTAGGTCAAGACTTGTGATAGTTAGTAAAGACCCTTGATACGCTTGTGTACATCTAGGATAATGGTTATTTCAGTGATATTAGGATACCTTAGTACTTTTTTGTTAGGATTTATAACGTTGGTATCAATTCTTAATGAGTATGGTATGAAAGAGTTATTGATTAAGCTTACGGTCATTGATGAGCTATTGAATATGCGATTGATTTTGCTATTGATTAGGCTATCAAATATACTATTGGATGAGCCCTAGAGTATGATATTGACTAAGCCATAAATTGATGTAGTAATTATACTATGAATACGCTATAGATTATTCCATGGATTACATATTGAACAAGGTAATGATAAGCTATCTATTTTGATATTAATAAGCCATTAATTAGGATATTTAAAAGTTATTACCTATGCTTAATCGTATGTATTGATTGTGTTAGAGGCCATTTTTAATGACTATATTGGAAAATACGTTATGGATTATGCTAAAGAGCATGCTTATTGATTATATCATTGAATATTCTAGTGGTTATGCCAAAGATCGTTCTTATTTACTATGTTTGCAATCATTCTATTGGTTATGCTAGAATTCACAATTTCAATTATGATAATTGATCATGTTAATATATTATGTTTAGTGTTATATTTTCAAATATTTTATTGATTATGCTATTTGACATATTAATGATGTTATTTATTATTTATACCAGAAATAAATCTTGAGATTGTCTAAAATATTTATTATATTGATTATGACATTATGATGATATATATCCTCCAAGGCCAAAGGATGATTATGATGATATATATCTATCAAGGATGGAGGATCATTATGATGATATATGCCTGACAAAGCCAGAGGATGATATGATAATATATACTAGACAAGGCCGGAGGATGATTATGATGACATAAATCTGACAAGACTGGAAGATGATTATGATGTTATTATGAGGATATTGTTGAATATCCATACTGGTTCAATCCCAACTATATGTATTATACTATGATGATATACTATTTATGATATAATGTCATTAGGGTGTGAGGTTGACAAACTAGCTAAGTCACAAATGGACAAATAGTTATAACGTAGTATGATACAAATAGACTTTAATGATATAATGACTAGTTGATAAATATTGGTTAGTTGAAAATATTGGCTAGTTGCTACATATTGGTTAGTTGATAAAAATTTGCTAGTTGCTAAATATTTGTTTGTTGAAATTATTGGTTAGTTGCTAAATATTGGTTAGTTGATAAATATTTGCTAGTTGATAAATATTTATTAGTCGATAAATATTGGTTAGATGCTAAATATTGGTTAGTTGATACATATTGGCTAGTTGATAAATATTGGCTTGTTGTTAAATATAGGTTAGTTGATAATTAATGATTAGTGAATAAGTGATGTTTAGTTGATAAAGTATGGTTTATTGATACATGAGGATTAGTTGCTACATGATGAATAGTTTGCATGTGTTGACTTATTTACAAAAGATGAATATGCACAATCAATGGTTATGGTGTGTCATGACTTAGATGAATTCTAATTTTATTATGAGAGTTGATAAATGATGGTGGTATAATATTCTATCTTTTTTGGACCTTTCAGGATTATGAGGGATTGCGATGGGTTATTTACTTTTTTGAACCAATTATTGTATGGGAGCCAATTTTTTAATTATGATTTCATTTGTTGATGCTTTTTGTTATGTTATGATATTAATACAATTTTAATTGCTAATTTATGCACAACAGTATTGGAGTTTATTCAGGTCCATTTCCATACCTTGACTTACTTATGTTATCTTGCATTTGTTATATTTATATCATGATTTAGCTTAATCGTCTGATATTCCTATTGAATACCTTTTGTTTTGGTACTCATACTACACTTATGTACCTTTTTGGTGCATATCGAGTAATCGTTGCTGTTGTTGATTCATGTTCGTATGGTATCGATATTCGTAGACTGGGCAAGCTTGTGGAGTCCGGGTTGCTAGATACTTGGGCTATTCTAGATAGGTGTATTTTTAGTCTTCAGTTTTGAGATAGGTGTATTGGCTATTCTAGATACTTGGGTTGTTTTATTATATTAGATACTCTTGTACTTCATTTACCAAGTCATGGGATGGTATTTATGTAGTGTCTACCTTTGAACTATTTCTATTTTTTTGTTTGTTTATTGTGTTTGGTTACATATTATACCCTTTTGGGGGCATCTCCACCAAGTTAACCCATTGTGTTTAACTTTGGATTATGGTTTTGTATGCCTATTGGTGAGATAGCGAAGGTTCCATAAGGTGATGATAGGGACATACCTATAAGCATCTTGAAATTGGTAGGGTAATACCAAAAAGCATCATCTAGCTTCCTTGACCAATCACTTCAATTTGCATTAACAGTCTCGTCTAGTATAATCTTAATTTCTCTATTCGACACTTCCACTTTCCCACTGGTTTGGGGTGATAATGTGTAGCTACCTTATGTTGTTTCTCTACATATTTTGCCAAAACTAGCTAGAACACTTTGTTGCAAAAATGAAAAACTCCATCACTTGTGGTTATGGGCGGAGTACAGAAATGAGAGAAAATATTCTTTCTCAAGAAAGCCACCATACTTCTGCCTTCATTGTTAGCTAAAGCTACGACTTCTACCTATTTGGACTCATAGTCCACAACGACCATAGTGTATTTGTTACCGTATGAACGTATAAAAGGGGCCCATAAAATCTATACCTCACATATAAAACAATCTAACTTCTACTATCTTTGTCATAAGGATCTCTTCATGTCAAGAAATTGATCCTTATCGCTGGCATTGATCACAAGTTCTAAAAAAGTCATTGGCTTCTTTATGAATGGTGGGCTAGTAGTACCCATTTTGACAAATATTTCTAGCTATGTGATTGCCCACATGATGTCCTCTCACTAGGGTAGAATGACAAGCTTGCAAAATATTAAATATTTACACCTCTGACACACATATCTAAATAATGTTATTAGCACAATGCCTGAACAAATAAGGTTCATCTTACAAATAATTGTTTACATCATGTAAGAACTTTTTCGTTCAATAAAAATTCTGGTCATCCAAAATATTTTCACTAACCAAGTAATTAATTAAATCTGCGTACCAAGGCACAAAATCAAGAGTAGTTGCATAAAGCTGTCAGTTTAGGAATGAGTCATCAATTTCTAATTCATCTGACTTCTTACATTCATTTTGCAATCAAGATAGATGATTTGGCACTTGATTTTCACACCCTTTTCTATATATGACTTCAAAGTCAAACTACTATAGGAGCAACACCCATCTAATCAATCTCGATTTGGCATCTTTCTTTTCCATCAATTATCTGAGTGTTGCATGATCAGTAAGAACCACAACTTTTGTTCACTTAAGTATACCATAAATTTCTCAAAGGCATAGACCATATCCAGGAGCTTTTGCTCTGTAATGGTATAATTCTTTTGAGCACTATTTAATGCCTTGCTGTCATAAAAAAAAGGTGAAAGAATTTTTCACTCTGCCATAAATTTCTCAAATGCATACACTATAGACAGGTGATTTTTCATAGTAATAGTATAATCCCTTTGAGCACCATTCAATGCCTTAATGGTGTAATAAATAAGGTGAAATAGTTTTTCCCTCTTCTATCCAAGAACAATCACAAGTGAAACTCTGTTTGGATCATACATTGCTTAGAAGAGTTTGGACAAATGCAAGGCAACAATTATTGGAGTAGTCACTAATTTCACTTTAAGGCATAGTAAGGCTTTCAAATACTAATCATCAATGCTGAACTGGACTTATTTTCCAATAGCTTGCATAGAGGATTTGCAATCTTGAAAAATTCCTTGATAAACCTCTGATAAGATCCTTCATGGCCAAGGAAACTGCGCACCCCCTTCATCAAGATTGTTGGAAGTAGATTTTCAATTACATTAATTTTGGCTCAGTCGACTTCAATTATTTTGGCTGAAATCTTGTTATACAATACTATGCCCTCCTTTTCCATGGAGTGGCATTTTTCCAATTAAGAAAAAGGTTGAACTCCTTAAAACTATATAAAGCATTGCTTATGTCATAAAATTAATCACTTACTATTTAAAATTTATCCATAAACACTTTCGAAGTATCCTCCACCATGTCTGACAAAATGGACATCATGCACCTTTGGAACGTAGCTGAGCATTGCACAACCTAAAAGGTACTTGTTTAAAATCAAAAGTATAATAGGAATATGCGAATGTCATTGTAACGCCCCGAGATCCCATCCCAAGACATCACACAGTGCTTATGGACTCGAAGGACCACAAGATAACCCTTTTCTTATATTTGTACCTGCACACTGCATAATATCTAAAATAAATTTAGAAACATGCCATAAGGTTCAACAAATCTATACATACTCAAAATTGAAAACTGAATACTGACATATCCGTCTGAAAAACCTCAAAATTGTTTGAACTGTGGAGTTGATGGGACAGGTCCCGAACTAACTACGTCAACTAAAAATAAACAAAATTTGAAACAATAATAGTAAACTGAGATTTGTCCTCGAAAGAAGAGGACTCACTGCTACTGCTGCTGACGGGGATTGAACTGCTGAGGATAATCTGGATCATATGCCTCTGAACCTATGGTGGCAAATAAAACACCATAGCGCAAATGCGTCAGTACAGGAATGTACCGAGTATGTAGACGAGGTAGGCTAATGCAAGGGCTCATTCATGCACAATATCTAAACTAAATAATATTGAAAGATGCCGCATGAGAACACATACATGAATGCATAGAACATGAACACAATCATCTCAACTCTAGATACTGAAACTCGCATACCACTTTACTGCAGATTGAACTCACTACTGACACTGAGATACTTAATCACTGACTCCACTAATACTGATAACTGAGGATCTGGATGTGCTTACATCAAGGACTATACTCTAAGCTTACTACTTTCAACTGACAGAATTAGAGATCAACTTTGCAAACAGATTATTCTGGAAGTGATTATCAATGATAAGAAGTATGATTATATCTTAATCTGACGACAAGAATATTCAATAAAAATCTGAAACTATAATCAAGCCTGTCTGGCGGCATATCTCTAAATTTGATATCAATCAACTATATATGTGACCCAGACTATCTGTCAGGTTGGTCCATGAATCAACGGAACTATCTGAGTTCCTTATAAAGATAGATGACTGTATCTGACAGTCTTGATTTCTAAAGATTGATTCTAAAACTGTGACAAAATCTGAATGTGAAACTGTGGGAAGTAGTCACTTAACCTACAAGCCCCAACCTACCACAGGTGGGTTCCAACCTCTACCCCTGGTTGGAAGGGTACCAATACCGTACCATGGGTAAAGAGATTATCTTTATGTGCATTATCTTTATATGACCCTCATCAATCAGGTGCTCAAACGAGAACGGTGGAGCCCTTATCTAACAGGTCAAGCCACCTTATCTACCCTCATCTAACAGGTATGATGTCTCTCATCTACCCTCAAATAGTAGGTATGATGTCTCAACCTACGCTGGATACATAGTTCTGGAGCATAAAGTTTGCATCTAAGAATCATACCCTCTACTAGTAGGTAAGTTTCCATCCTTGAGCTCGCTCGGTACTAGTTTCTACTCGCAACTGAAAGACTCTGACTGAATTCTTAACTGAGCACAACTAAACTGAATCTTATACTGATCATGTTTCTCAAAAGATCTAACTGAGTTACGCTGAGATTACTTAGTTTTGTATCTGACAGAAAAGACATCGAATCATAGTATCTGACTGACGATACAGAGCTTGAATAGATTACTCAAATCACTTCTCAGAATAGAATTGAATCACTTGAATACAATTAAATCTGAGCTGATTACAAGACTAAGGCTAGATTACGAGTGATACAGAGATTAATGAGATTTCTGAGATTACTGAGCTTTCATAAGTTCCGCACTTGTCTGACGATACAAAGTTCTATAGTTCACTGAGTTCTAAGTATCATGTCTCAACTGGAATTATCGAGAAATTGATACGGGCTCTAGACAATAGCTCTTTTTTCAGGTATAAATACCCCCAGGAATCGATAGCATAAAAGTAAGCATCATCATTTATTCATCATCACAAGCATTCATGCATCATCACAATCATTCAAGCATCTTCACAAGTAATTCATGAATCATGCCATATGTTTATTTCCACAGTTATTAAACATAACCTCAAGCATTTAAGGATCTCAAACGTCTATTAATCATCACAGTCGCCAAAGAGTCACTTTAGGCATCTCGGAATGATAATCATATAATAAAGTAGGGAAAACATGCTACTAGATTGTACTTCCTTCAAAAAGGTTTTACCTCAACTATTTCATACCAATATCAATATTGACATATGTTTGAATATCCCATGGCTTGGGGAGACTTCATACTATCACGTCATAACTAATTTGCTAACCACTTGACATGTATTAAAAGCTTAACATATATGAAGAGAAAATGGAATCAAACCTATGGGTAACGTTCTTCACTTATACAACAATTTCTACACCCAAAAGTCATGAACACATCACATGGAAAAAAAACTTCAAGAGGGTCTATCACAAACATCACATGAATTCCACATACTAGGGTCAAAGCTCATAAATTTTGTAGGCAAACATAAATCAAAACTCAACAACACATTAAACATCCATTTAAACTCATAAAAATCATTAACAACTCATAAATATAAAAATATTTTAGTTTTAAAAAGGGTTCTCAAGCATCTTGGATGAAAGGGACCCAAGAATCAACATCTGCATACCTTAACTTTTGAAATTGGATGAACATTTGTTCTTGAAACTTCATCCACACTTAAAATAAATAAATTCTTGAAGCCCACACTTTGAGGAACTTGATTCTTGAAGAAACCTTGAAGAATTTATGGATGAATTTTGGAAGATTAGGGTTCTTGAATGAAACCCTAGATATTCTTGATAGAATAGGAAAAGAAAATAATTGAATAAGGGTTCCTCATATTTATATAGGCTAAAAAAAGGTGGGAAATGACCAAAATACCCTTGCCAAATTGCTCTTGAATTGCTGAAAAAATATACTTGACGCCATCCGTGACAGGTCGTCAGATCCGTGATAGGCCGTCACAAATGGTCGCCACAAAAGGGGTCCGAATTCTTGATTTTCTACCCAGGGCTGACAATATCATCACAAATTTCGTCAAAATGTGATGACGTCATTAAAAAGGTCGTCAGAAATGTCATAGCCCATCAGAAACGTAGTCACTATTTTCCATCTTGACATGCTGGAATAAAATGGCGATAACTATTTGCTCCGATATCGGATATAGAGAAATTGGTATCGTTGGAAAGATAATTCAAAGATATTTCATTTAATATATAGAAATACACCCAGTTCTTCATATATAAAGAATTATGGTAGATTGAATTTGACCCAAATTTTTATTGTCACTAAAACTTGAACGATAGGAAACCTTTCAACTCTACCATGAGTTAGGGGACATCTATGATCTTAAATCATGCTCAAATAAATTACCACACTATTCAAATTATTACATACTTGGAAGGATATTTCTTAAACATTTTGACTCAGATTTTTGCTTTACCAAATACGCTCTAAGGCTCAGACTGGAGAAGGATTTTATGGGGCATTACATTATTTTCCCCTTGAGAACATTCATCCTCAAATTTCCCTTAATAGACTGAGATTACGGATAAACAGAACTTACTCAATAAATGGAAACATCTCAGATCAATACTACGTAACTGGAACGACAGACATTTAGAGTTCTTACACTGGGCATGCATATATGATGCATGGATTACTCGACTGATGATACTCATAACTGAATTCTCATAATACACATGCATATCTGATGCATGGACACATAACTGGGATGATCTCATGTATACACAACTAAACACACGCTGACAAGCTAAACTCTTTCTACTAAATGCTCATATCTAATGCATGAATTCTGGCTAAGCTACCTTTTGAAAGCATGACTTGACAATGCAATAATGATTGATGCTAACTTTATAAGGAAAATATTAAAATGCATCGAGATAAATCTAATGGCATGCAACATCATAATACCATGGGGTATCTCCCCCTGGGACTCTATGCCCTTCTAAACACACCTCACTAAAATACTAGAGTGGTGCGCGGGGCACCTACAGATTGGGTCATAATTGACCGATTAAGATATAAAACTTATGCATGACTCATGCTAACATATAAGCTCAAAATGAGAGAAAAGGATCTATTAATTCATAACATAAATATGTAGGGCTCATAACATACCTGGGTTAATTTCAGGGGATCTTTCCCGATCAAGGAGAGCCTGAAGTGCATAAAATCTATTATGAGCTGATGGATGACTACGCTGACTTCAGGGACCTGGCTTAGGACAGTCTCGAACATTGTGATCGGTCTCGCCAAAACCAAAGCACACATCACTACCGTCTCTACATACACCTTTATGATTCTTACCACATTCTTCAGACAACAGGTAGGTACGAACACCACTAATACTACTCTAGGCTTTGGAGCTTGGCTCTCCATCAAATCTGACACCCCCAAATGCAGGTGCGAGTACACTAGCTTAACATGGAGCTGGAACTAAAAATCTCCGACCATACTAAGAACTTCTACCACCTTGAGACCCTGACTGCGAGAAACCACGACTACCTGTCTTGGCTATCTTACTCACTCTCTCTCTCTCCTACTTCTTTTATAGGTTCAAGATCATTTATGTCTTGTGGATCTAGAAATTTGTGTTTATTAATTTCAAAGCCATGAAAATTTGGAACAACTTGATCCGAGAGTATTGAGTCAGTGTCTAGATCACGCTGTGATGATAACCCTATGTTATTAACAAGACTATCTTTTATCAAGGTATTCCATTCATTATCTTTTTAAGGAACTTTATCTGGTTGTTATCTGGGAAGGTGACGTTGTGGTCTGAGATTATTATGTTTCCTATGTCTGTGCCTATTTTCCAAATTCCATATTTCTTGTGGAATACTTATGGGTTGAATATACTTTTTTTTTGTAGTGATGATATCTTTTCTTTCCTATACAAGCTTAGCAATGTCAAACTCTAATTTGTCTTGAGACATTGTAGAGAAAGACATTGGCATGTGAGAACTAGAAGGGATAATGGGAAAGATATGGCTTATCTTTTGTAGAGAGTATGTTTGTGGCTACATATGGAATAATGCTTTCTTTGGTAGTGAGCCTTTATTTCCCTATGATTTGAAACAATTGTGTTTTAGGTGTTTGATTTGTTCTTTTAGATAAGTAATTTTGTTTTGTTGTTGGACGAAGAAATGGTATAGTAAGGTACCTAGTGGAAATATATCATACTATAATGATTGGAGCCTTCAGTTCTAACTGTCTGAAATGTCCATCATGCTTGGTAGATACTTATTATGCTTTTTGGTCATTGTTTCAACTTTGTTTACCTAGTCTTTGTGTGAGAAAAACTATTAAGGGATTTGTTGATGCTAGACAATATCCTATTTTGGCTCATGGCATTTTTAGATTGCTAACTGAGAGTTGCTTCTACTTCATTGAGGGGAATCCATTCTCCCATTAGTAGGATAACACTTTTTTTCTGGTATGTTTGGAGTGTGGCTCAGGTTATCCTTTTCAAAGGGTTTATTTAGTAGGATGTCATTGGAGTGAATGGAACGTATGGGGGTCATCATGAACATATTATTTAAATTCTTATTTTTTGTTTGGGTGGTTTTATTTTATTTGGGAGTCAGTGAGAAATCCTCTCACCACTTGATATAATTTGAATTCTTTTTCCATGGGTAGTGTCCTAAGAAAGGACATTTGTGCAACATGTTGTTTCGTCCCTCATGATTGGAATATGTAATCTATTCATGCTTAGTGAAACTATTAAGAAACCATAATATACATTTTGGGTTGTCCATATTCGAAAGAACATCAAAAGGTCGGTACATGTGGATAGAAAAGGTCATTTTGGGATGCTTTTTAAGATATGAGTGGTCAAAACTGATTGTCACTGTCACATTATTTGGCGAAGTTCTATTCTTTGGACTAGAGAGGTTGAGGATTGTCTCTTAAATTCTTTTAATTTGCGGCCTATGAGCCTAGAAGTACTTTGACACGTTCATCTCAATGTATTTGTCTTAGGATCTGGGTAAACTAAGTGGTTCCATTGGTGGCATATATGTTTAGTAACAAAGTATTTTTGTGATCCATATCATTGTTCTAGATCAGACAAGCTAACTAGTCATGTAGTGTTGACTGGATGGAATCTCTGGCTTGCAAATCTCTAAGAATATAAACCTAGATCTTCAATATTTCAGTCAGATACAAATTAGAGAGGGACATGTTGAAGTTTTAGAGTATAATAACAAAGTCTATCATGACATTCAGTGTAATTTTTGATGTACCCAAATCAGTATATTGGTTTTCTTTATATCTAGTATAAAAAAAAGTAAGATGTGCCACTTCTACCTGGCCTTTTCTTTTGTGAGTCAATGCGACCCTAAAATCACAAAAATAGATATGGGCGAAGCGTTGGTGGAGAATGTGATCCAAGTTGATAGGTTAATCTCTAAATGGAGAATATGATGATCTCTAGCTAAAGTCCTATGCTTTCTTTTATATGAGAAGGAAGTGTTATTAAAGATAAACTTGAAATAAAATATAATATCACACATGGCCCACTATTTTAAATATAGAAAATTCTTATCCTATCTTTTAAGACCTATCAAGGCACATACTTTTATGAGATATATATAACCTACTTTATTTAAGCATAGCCTCACTTATATATGATAGATCCTAATAAAACAAAACATGAACATGTTATTGGCATGTAAAAACATATGCAAGCAAGTGATTGAGTGACTTGTTTCTAGGTTACAATAAGATGGATAAGTAGGTTGTCAGATTCTACAACATAGGTAGATAAGCACTTTCCAAGCATCAACTAAGTATCTAGGTAGTAAGAACTTTCCATGCATCTACTATGTATGTGGCTAAGTAACTTTTTGGCAAACCTTTCTGATCGGGTAACCCATCTAAGAGGATTTCATGGTAACCTTAGATAGATAATTCCATGAAGCTTGCATTTAGTGGTAATTTCTTGCACATTTCATCTGGTGTCATCTTTCAGAAAGTATTGGATGGTGCTAATGGTGATCTTGCATATCCTTCTTCCACCCACCAATCGACGTTGTGCTTTAGCCTGAGGAATTTTTGGACTTCCAAGCTTCCTGTTAGACGAACCTTTATATTTTTATGGGGAACTTTCAGCTGTATGTTATTGATGTCATTGGTGACTTCATCTCTCATGATTTCATATGATGGCTGATACTCTTCCGTTACCCATTGAACTTTATCCTGGGGGGATGAGCATCCATGTAGTTCCACTTTCCCTATTTCTTTGTCCATATCTCTTTTGGAAGGCAATTATTTTACTTGAAGATGAAGCGTTGTGCTTTATAATATTCATCTTTCTTAGAGATTATTGATATGGAAAATTTCCATTTTAGCTATAATGTTATGGCGTATGATTCCTATGGGACGATGCAGCATGAATACCATTACACCATATGAATCTTTTAATATTTGAATCTAATAATATTGTGGCTTGAACCATAGCATTAAATATTTTAGAGCTAGATAGATTCTATTGAAATGCCCAAAGTCATCGCGCTTGAACTCCATGAGGATGTAGTACTGATGGAACAAGTACCAGAATAACCATAGGAGTTCTTGCGGGTAGTCATTTGCTAGTAATATTAACATATGATAGAAAGGATATTTTGGGTGCACTCTTAGATCCTTCATATTTTCTAAGTACTTGAAACTCATTGAAAATTCTTATTTCTAAAAGTATAGATGGATCGAATAGATATACATGCTAATTGAATAAATGCAGAGGGTAGTCTGTTGTTCCAAAAGATAGAATTTTTTCTATGTTGCTGATGCAAATTTTCCTAGGCAACTTATGGTTGGCTTCTCTTCTACTGGATGTTAGGTAATGATCTTTCGTATAGATTTCACCTATTTTTCGTCTATGGAGAAGAGGGTATCCTTTATTGATTATTCTTCCAGTGAGAACACATATTAAAGGTCGTACTCTATGCTGAGATAGATGTATGTATGATCAGTTATTTCTTCAAATAGGTGGACAAATTCCTTCAACTTTTTAGATTGTGGATAATTTCTTACAAAGTAACTAGGAATTTTGCAGATGAAGCAGCCATTCTGCTTCTTGTAGTTAATCAAGCTTTTTTGTGCAAAGTGATTCATTTACATGATCACCTTGGTCCAATCATTTGGAGTCCTAGGTAGTTCAAACCTCCTGAACTACAACTATTTCTTAGACCTTGCTTTGTGGATTATGTAGGGGCAATTGGATTTGGTGACAAGATTACTCCTGCTTCATGCTCAATCAAAATTTTGGTTTTTTTGGATGATCTACTTTAGTACAAATCTCTTTGTACATATGATGTCCAAGTCCTGGAAGATGGCTCTCTTGATGAATCATACTTGTGGGACGATTATTGATTTGAACTTCTCATCCAGAATCATCATCTTGTGGCTAGCTAGCATCTTCGACAATGATGATCTGAGGGTATTCTACAATATGGGATTTCATATATATATATATATATAACACAAATTATACATTTTCCATCTTCTGGAAGTTGATGTCCATATCATCTCTATCGAATAATAAGTCTTTCATCTTGATGAGCTAAATTGCTTCTTTTGTCTGTTTCTAGTGTCTCTACAAAAGAAGTCTTGTAGGATCCTAATATTTAAGAGAACATTTTAAGATGTCAAATAAGTATTCTTATCAATGATACCAAGCGTGTTCCACTAATCTCTATGAATTTTGAAAAATCTGGAGGTGAACTCTAAGAGTACCATGTATTTTTTTGTTCAGCCAGATTTTTCATCGATATCAAAGATTAGATTTTTTGGATCCTCTTATACAAGTTGGAAAACTTGATATCATAAATATTAAAGGTGTCGAATCCAGTTCCAATAATTTTATTTGCTGTCGTCATTGGTTTTCACCTCTTTTTTGAGATTGGATCATCTGTCATGCCATCTTAGTCATTGACAACATCAGAGAAATCTAGTTCCTTGGAGTGGTTCATTAATATAGGTGGATATTCTTCTTCCAGAGATTCAATTGAGGATTCAAGTGTGTTATCAATCTTTTGTAGAGAATAAATATAGTATTCAATGTCCTCAATATATCCATCAGCTGGAAAGTTATCACCAGTGTTGGAGTATTCATCTAAAGGGTCACCATCGTATGAACATACTTTTTTCCCATATACGGGTTAATGGGATCCTCATCCTGAGTATCTTCATTATTTTAGATATTCTTCTACAAGATCAAGATCGTCTATGGCTTATGGATTTGGAATTGGGTTATCATTGATATCAAATTCATATAGATTTGGAACAATTTGATTTGAGAGTATCGAGTTAGCATCTGGATCACGATGTAATGATAACCACATACGTTTACGAAGACCATACTTTAGGAAGGGGTTTCGTTCTTTTTCTTTGTATGAAACTTCAAATTTATGGATTATGGATTATTAGGTTGTTATGTGGGAAGGTGATGTCATGGTCCAATATCATCATTATTTCTCTATCTCTGTCCTATTCGCCAAATAATATCTTTCTTTTTGAATGCTTGTAGATTACATCAGCTTTCTTTCTTACAGCAATGGCATCTTTTCATTCCCATGCAAGCTTAACAATGTCTAACTCTTGTTAATCCTGAGGCTTTGGAGAGAAATACATTGGCAAATGAGTAACAGAAGGTATAGTAGGAATTTTGTGGCTTATATTTGGTGAAGCATACTTTTGGGGCGATTTTAGGAATAAGGTTTGCTATGGCAGTGAGCTTTGTTCTCTATAAGGTTTGAAACCATCATATTTTAGGTGCTGGATTTATTCATTAATAAAAGCCATTTTTTTTTGTTTTTGGTCTAAGAAATATAACAATGAGGTTCCTTGTGGACATATATCATACAACAGGGATTGGATCATGAGATCTAATTGGTGGATAAGTTCATCACGCTGAGTTGATGTTTATTTTGATTTTTTGGCCATTGTTTCGACTCCGTGCAACAAAATTAGTTTATGTGTGAGCAAAACTCTTGAGAGATTGGCAGATGCTGGATATCATCATTTTCTTGCACATGAAATTTTCAAATTGCCAGTTGAGACTTGCTTCCCTTTTTCTAAGGGACATCTTCTCTCCAATTAGTATGATAACATTTTTTGCTAGTCTCTTTGGAGAGTGTCTTAAGTTATGCTTTTTGAAAGATTTACTTAGTAGTAAGTTATCTATGTTACTAGTTCCTTGAGTACATAAGGAACATATTAGTTGTAGGCTTATTTTTAGTTTAGATAGATTTATTTTATGATTAAGTGGGTGAGGTATCCTCTTTGCATATGGTATAATCACAATTTATTCTCCATGGGCAGTGTCCTGAGAAAGGAGATTTCAGCCATATTTTACTGTAGTATTCATAATTGAAAGATTTAATCCAATCATTCTTGATCGTGAAAATGCTGAGGAACTAGGAAATAACTTTTGGGTTGTCCATGAATGGTTGATATATATGGATAGAGAATCTCATATTGCAAGTCTTTTAGATATATGAGTGGTCGAAACTGATAGTGATTGTGTTGTTGATTCTTTTGGATAATGTTGGTTTAGTGGACTCGAGAATTTGAGGGTGATATCTCGGTCTCTCATAATTTATGAACCATGAGTGTGGGAGTACTTTGACAAGTTCAAATCTAGCAATTTATCATGGGATCTGGGTACACTAAGTTGTTCCATCAGTGGTATCTATGTTTAGCAACAAAACATTTTTCCACCTGGAAGGAATAGATCAATAACATGGTTCTGGACTCGCCAAGCTATTTATTAGTGTAGAGTTGCTTGGATAGAATCACTAGATTGTGGAACTCCAAAAATTTTGACATGGATCTTCAACACCTCCGTTAGATACGGATCAGTGAAGGATATGTTGATCTTTTGAAATATAGTGACAAAGATTGTCCCGACGTTTAGTGTCATTTCTTTGGTACCCAAATTTTCAATATGGTATTATTTGTATTTTGTATCATAAAGGGAAATATTTGTCACTATTGGCTAGCCTTTTCTTACGTGATACGTCAATGCAACCCTAACATCGCCAAAATGGATATGGGTGAACCCTTGGGTTTTCCATTGTCGCAAAAATCCTCTTGTATCTACAGAGTGATGAACTCTTGATCCAAAGTTGCAAGAATAGGATAATGGTCAAGTTTTGACACTTCAATGTATTATTGAACTCCTTTTGGTTTTTTCTATACCAAAGAATGGATCTGCATCCACAAATTACATTCCGTATTTAAAAAGGTTAACTAGTGGTTCAGTAGACATAGATATGATATGAATATTTTCTATTCTTGTGGTAACACATTTACTTCATACAATAATCCATATTTACATAATAGAGTTTTACTAAGGGTTGGAGACAAATTTAATCTGATTTGAGATTTACACAGACTAGATACACATGATGAAGATGGTAAAAACTGAGAAATAAACATATTTTTGTTGTCTTCTGGACAATAAAGACTTGATATATTTGTTTTAAATATTTAAGGAAAAAAATCAACAAACTATTTGTTCTAATGTCTATGGAAACTAACTATAACACAAATATGTTCAAGAATTTGGTTATGAAAACATAAAAGTAAGGACTATAGTAGTGGAACGACTAAGACTCGAATTTTTACATGACTTTGGTTGTAATAATAGAAAACTAAAGACTATGGATTGTTTTATGGATAAAAACTTGGTAAATATAAAGTAAGGACTAAAAATGTAAAGTTGGCTCTCGTACAAGCAACAGTAGTAGATCTTAGTTAATGAGTGCAGGTCCAGAAAGTTTAATAGTGATATGAACATATCCAGGCTTATGATCCATGCTCAATAGTTAGAAGAGCAAAAGATAAAGATGAGGGAGAAGCAAAATAAGAGAACTAGGATAGGTAGTTTTAACTTTGCTCAGCCTAAGTCAGAGGGAGAAAAACGTTCTCAGTTTTGTCCTAAGTCATTAGTTCTAGATCCTTTCCCAACCAGTGCTCCTGGTCCTAAGTTCACCGACGGTAACAGAGATAGAGCGCCAATCTCTAAGTCTCAGGGCAGTGTTAGCAGTGCCCGCATCTATCTTCTTTGCCAGACTTATGGCAAGCACCATCAGGGTATTTGCAGAGCTGGTAGTGGTATTTGTTTTGAATGTGGCAATCCAAGCCACAGAGTCAGAGACTGTCCTCAGCCAGGACCTCATGGTCAGCAAAACCATTCCTCAACTCAGTCCGTTCGCCCAAACCAGTAGGATACCACCTCCAGCGCTACTAGTGGGCAACCCCCAAATAGACTTTATGCTCTTCAGTCCCGGTAAGATTAGGAAAATTCTACTGATATGGTTACTGGTACGTTATAGATACTTCATGTGCATGTTTACGCTTTTCTATATCCAGGAAATTCTTTGTCCTTTGTTACTCCCTATATATCCGTTGAATTGAAAGTCAGTCCTGAAATTCTTGTAGAGCCCTTCTCAGGATCTACCCCAGTGGTTAAAACCATCATAGCCCGATGGGTATACATGAACTGTCCGGTTATGGTATCTCAAAAATTCACTTCAGCAGACTTAGTCGAATTAAATATGACTAATTTTTATGTCATTCTCAGCATGGATTGTCTTCATTCCATCTATGCCATAGTCGACTGCAAAAACTGAATAGTCCAATTTTAGTTTTTGAATTAACCTGTCCTAGAGTAGTGGGGTAGCACTTTGGCTTTCATACATTAGCTTGTTACCTACCTTCGAGCAAGGAAAATGATATCCAAAGGATATTTGTATCTTCTTGTTCAAGTTAAGGACACTAATTCTAAAACTCCCAGTCTCAAATTAGTCCAAATCATGAATGAATATTCAGATGTCATTCCCGAAGATCTTCCAAGAATTACTCCTAAAAGGGAAATAGACTTCGACATTGATCTTCTTCTAGATACCCAGCCCATATCTATTACTCCATACCAAATCACACCAGTAGAACTCAGAGAATTAAAGGAGTTGTTGAAGGATCTCTTAGATAAGGGATTCAGCAGGCCTAGTATGTCCCCGTGGGGTGCACCAGTCTTATTCATGCACAAGAATGACGGTTCTCTCAGAATGTGTATAGACTACCATCCTCTCAACAAAGTCACGGTCAAGAACAAGTATCCACTTCCTTGAATTGATGACTTGTTTTACCCACTTCAGGGTGCCAGTTATTTCTCTAAGATAGACCTCAGATCAGGCTATCACAGCTCAAAGTCAGTAAATGTAACATTTTGAAAACAGTCTTTCGTACTCGGTATGGTCACTTCAAATTCTTAGTTATGTCCTTTCATCTTACCAATGTCCAGCCGATTTCATAGACTTGATGAACCGCGCGTTCAAGTAGTACTTAGACATGGTCATCATAGTTTTCAAAGATGATATTCTGGTCTAATCCCGTAGTGAGCATGATCATGCAGACCATCTTAGAATTGTACTTTAGACCCTCAGATATCCTTAGCTATTTGCCAAATTCAGTAAGTGCGTTATTTGGCTAAGTCCAGTAGCATTCCTTGGTCATATAATTTTCGGTGATGGCATTAGAGTTGATCCTCAAAAGACCGAAGCAGTAATAAACAGGCGTCGCCCTATATCTCCATCATATATCAGGAGTTTCTTGGGTTTGACAATCTATTATCGATAGTTTGTTGAGGGATTTTCTTCTATTACATCCCCTAAGTCCAAATTGACTCAGAAGATATTCAAGTTTCAGTGGTTAGATCCTTGCGAGAAGAGTTTTCAGGAGTTGAAGACTAGACTCACCTCAGCTCTATCTTAGTTCTTCTAGATGGTCTAGATAGGTTCATAGTGTATTGTGATACATCAAAAATAGGTTTAAGTTGTGTCCTCATGCAGCTTGGTAAGGTCATAGCCTATGCCTCCAAGCAACTTAAACCCCATGAGAAGAACTATCCTACTCATGATATTGAGTTAGCAGCCTTAGTCTTTGCATTAAAGATTTTGAGGCATTACCTATACGGGGTATATGTAGATTTGTTCAGAGATCATAAGAGCCTTCAGTTTATCTTTTCTCAGAAAGATCTCAATCTTTATTAGGGAAGGTGGTTAGAGCTCTTGAAAGATTATGATATGATTGTCCTTTATTATCTGGGCAAGGCCAATATTGTGGCCGACGCTCTCATTACATTGTCTATGAGTAGTGTTGCTCATATTAAGGATAGTAAGAAGAAGCTAGCTTAGGAAATCCATCAGATTTCTAGACTAGGTGTTCGCTTAGTCGATACAAAGGTGGTTGACATATGTGTTCAGAGTAGTTTAGAATCATCTCTAGTTTCTGAGGTGAAATAAAAGAAAGATAGAGATCCCAGTCTAGTCATGTTGAAAGAGTCACTCAAGGATCAAAAAGTAGAGGGTTTCTCCCAAGGGGGAGATGGTGTTCTGCGTTGTCAGGGTGTTCTGTGTGTTCCAGGTGTAGATGACTTGAGGCAGAAAATTCTAATAGAAGTGCATGGTGCGCGCTACTCTATTCATCTAGGGTCCACTAATATGTACCGTGACTTACAGGAAATCTATTGGTGATGTGGGATAAAGAGAGATATTGCAGACTTCATGGCTAAATGCTCTACATGTCTGCAAGTTAAGATAAAGCATCATAAGCCTAGTGGGTCCATGTAGGAGTTCAATATTCCTACTTGGAAGTGGGAAGAAGTCAACATGGACTTTGTGATGGGTTTGCCTCGTACTCATCACCAACATGATTCAGTTTGGGTCATTGAAGATAGGATGACCAAATCATCTCATTTCCTTCCAATCCATAACTCTTATTCAACCAAGGATTATGTCAAACTCTACATCAAAGAGTTGGTCAGATTACACAGTGTTCCATTATCTATCATCTCACCCAGAGGTACCCAGTTCACCTTTCATTTCTGAAAAGCATTCAAAAATGGTCTTGGTACCCAAGTTTATCTCAGTACAACCTTTTATCCTCAGACAGATGCTCAAGCAGAAAGGACCAGTTAGATTTTAGAAGATATGCTAAGGGCTTGTACAATAGATTTCAATGGTAGTTGGGATGACCACTTGTCTTTGATTGAGTTTGCATACAATAACAGCTATCATTCCAGGATTCGGATGGCTCCATTAGAAGATCTCTATGGTAGGAGATGCAGATCTCCAATCGGTTGGTTTGAAGTTTGTGAGGCCTCAGTCATAGGGCCTAACTTAGTATTTGATGCCTTAGATAAAGTCCAGTTGATCAGAGAAAGACTCTAGGCTACTTGGAGCCGACAAAAGTCTTATGCAGAAGTGCACATAAAAGATCTCTAATCCGAGACTAGTGATTATATCTATCTAAAGATCTCTCCCATGAATAGAGTGAAGAGATTTGTAATGAATGGAAAGATCATCCCCCGATATGTCGGTCCCTTCAAAATTCTCAGTCGCTTCGGCAAGGTAGCTTATGAGCTCAAATTGCCTTCATATCTATCCTCAGTTCATCCAGTCTTCCATGTCTCATTGCTCAAGAATAACATAGGTGACCCAGCAGTTGTGGTCCCTATTCAGAGTATAGATGTTCATAATAGCCTCTCTTATGAAGAGATTCCAGTGAAAATTCTTGACTACCAGACTCGTAGACTGAGGTTCAAAGAAGTCCCTCTAGTCAAAGATCTTTGGTGGAACCAGTCCATTGAGGGAGCTACTTAGGAAACAGAAGCAGACATGCAACCCAAGTATCCTAACCTCTTCTATTCCAACTCAGATCTAGCTCAAGGTAACAATTCTTCTTAAGCTTTTTGGTTACATGTTAAGATTTCAGTGACAAGTTTGGTATCCATTTCATGTTTAGAATTTAATTATAAACTTGGTATTGAGTACCATTGCATAGTCAATCATGCATTCATGTATCAATTCAGTTATATAATCATGCATTAGACATGTGATGATAGGCGTATTTACACGCCTAAAGCACCTTAATTTACCCATATTTTAGCTAAGTTTTGAGAATAAAATATATAATTCATGCACTTTTAGTCCTTTTTCCTGTAAGTCAGCTAACAAACGTGATTAGCAAGTTTTCAGGTATAAACGATGAAGATTCCAGCACTTTATGGATAACTTGATGCCCAAAGAAGCTTCACGAAAGAAGGAAAGCAGCGTTTGGACGCCTATGGACTGAAAGTGATGCATGGATAACTTGTCCCGGGCAAAAACAACATTTCTAAAGACTTTGGGGATTAGCAGTAACTTAGTAGGATTAGGATAAGGATGCAGTAACCTAGTAGGATTAGGATAAGTACGTAGTAGCCTAGTAGGAATAGGATATGGGTGTTATAAATACCCTATGTTGCTGAAGTTTTTATGATTATCTCTCTCCATTCGAATAATTCATTCAACTCTTACAATTCGATTCACTCATTAATTCAAGTATTTTCCATTCGACTTTTGCTACTACTTCACGTTACAATATTCTGTAACTTCTAACAGAGAAACACGACTCTCTTGAGAAGAACGGAAGGAGCAAAAACGTCCAACCCTAGTTGACGTTTATCACTTCCATCGCCAAGACTATCCTAAGTGGTGGTATGATGATTATATCTATTGTGATTTCCGTTGCGCTCATGAGTAGCTAAACTTCTCTGTTAGGGTTATGGAAGACTTATGAGATACTATCACTTGCTATTAGTTTGTGAATTCTCGATACGTATGCTGCCAATATCATTACTCTCTTCATCTTAATTGAATACTTGTGGTTGCAAACATATAGAATACGCCAGTTTAGCATTAACTTGTTCGAAATAAAAGTTACATGTCTGGAAAAGAGAGAATGACAAGGAAATAGGTCTACTAAACCCTGTTTAAAAGTTAGTGCCATAACTGGATTAACCTCTTGGAGAATTCGTACCATTAGTATACGCTTTATGCTCGAAAGAGTTAAAGTGATATAATCCTTGATGGTCGAAAGACGCTAGGATTTACCATAGAATACGAATCTCTATAAGCGCATGCATGTCTGAATTCTGCATAACTCATAACCAATAGATACGTAGAACTCATAAGGTGGACATAACCCTAACTTAGAATTCTCATTGATTAAAACCTACCAAGCATTCCGTTTTTACTTTGATTTTATTACTTAACGTCACAATCCAAATCCACCCTTTTTTTCATAGAATTTTTGACTAACAGTCTAATAATAGTTGCATACTTAGTTACCGAGTATTCCCTATGGGATTCGACACCCAACCCAGTTGGGTTCTATATTTGACGACGACCGCTTACACTCTTACGAGAGCTGTAGTTTGAGCGTTATCAAATTTTGGCACCGTTGTCGGGGAATACAGTTGTCAACTAAGTTTGTGATAGTTAATAGACCCTTTGGTATAAAATACTTGAATTTTACTTTTTGTTTGTTATTTTTGTTTTATTCAGGTTCTGTTGTGTGCATGCCAAACACGCGAAGTTCAGGTCAACCGTTATTATCGATAAATCCTAAACCTCAACTTATTGGTAGAATGGATGCACAGCGTGACATTGACAGAAGCGCGGCTCAATAGGAGCAGTCTAGATTAGTTGCGTTGGAAGCTGCTCAAGTGCATCAACAGAATATTGATAACCCTGGGCGAGCAACAAATCCTGACGATGAGGACCTAGGTGATGACGAGTTACTAAACCCTAGGCGTGATGCTGAGGTGGAAACACCGGCTAACAGAAGAGATCGTCAAGCTAGATTTAGACCTGAACGGCGAGCTATGCAGATTCCTTTTGATGATGATGATGATGATCTGGACGGAGCTGGTGCCACAGGAGCTATTATTCCGCCGCCCTTGGCACCCGGAGCCAAGTTCAATATCACTAGCACCATGACTCAGTTATTGTAGCTCAAGGGACTATTTGGTGGACTTGCAGGTGATTATCCGAATATGCATATGGTCAACTTTATCCCTACATATAAGTCATTCGACAATCCAGGCGTTGGACAAAATGCAATTCGGCTGCGATTATTTCCATTATCTCTATCTGGGGAGGCAACTCTATGGTTGAACGGGCTAACTCCTGATTCTATTACTAATTAGAGGCAACTGAAAGACACTTTCCTAGAAAGATTCTTTCCGCCATCCAAGAGAGCACAGTTGAGAGATGAGATTAGCAACTTCCGACAGCTTCCAACTGAAGCTCTCCACGAAACATGGGAGAGGTTCAAGAAGAAGCTTATGCGGTGCCCAAATCATCAGATGACCAACATCCACTTGATGGACATATTATACAGGGCTTTGAACTCAGTGACTAAGACAGTGGTTGATAATGCTGCATGTGGGTCATTCATGGACCTTACTTTTCTCGAGGCAAGTGATATGCTAGATCGTATGACAAAGCAGAGTAGATCTTGGCATACCATGGATTCTGTGGTAGAAAGCTCTACCGTATATGTTGGCATGACTGCAGAGCAGAGGCGTAGACAAGAGGAACGTGATCAAGATATGGCACACATGAAAACACAGATGGATCTTCTTACAAAGCATCTATTTTCAGGGAAGACCGAAAAAGTCAAAGCGGTTGCATCAAAAGGAAGAGAGGAATCCAATTCTGAGGAAGAAGCCAACTACTTGAATAATCAGGGGGGTTTCCAAGGCAATGCCCAAGGAAACCAAGGTCGGAACTATTATGATAAATCTGGATACAAAGACCGCGATCAAGGTACTTGGAAGAATAAGACTGACAGGAGTGGTTTGTATATTCCTCCTGGAAATCGTGAGGCCGCGGCATCTGGTTCGGGGAAGATGTCTATGGAAGATATGATGTCAAAGCTGCTGAAAGGAGTTGATGAAACTAATACGGGAGTGAATGAGGTGAATAACGATTTATCTTCAATAAATCAATTGGTTGACTCGCATTGTACTGCAATAAAGCAACTAAAACAGCAATTGAGTCAACTTTCAGCGGCATTAAATCAAAGAAAAGCTGGAATACTACCTAGAAACACAGTGCAAAATCCAAGGAATGACAGATCATGTATGGATTTTACTACCCGGAGTGGTAAAGTGTTGGAAAATCCGTCCAAAGGCAAGCAGGTAGATGATGATATGGAGAATAATGAGATCATTGCAGAACTAAAAGATGCCGAAGCAGCTGGTGAGGTTGTTAGTGACGTCACCCCTCAACATCCACAACCTAAAAAGATCGCCACTCGAAAGCAAGAGGAAAAGAAAGTCATGGAGAAAACTATTCCCCTTCCACCACCACCTTTTCCACAGAGATTGAAGAAGAAAGCTGACGATACCAGGTTCAATAAGTTTATGACTATGTTAAAGCAGCTAACTATTAATGTTCCTTTGGTCAAGGCACTGGAACAAATGCCTGGATACGCAAAATTTATGAAGGATCTTTTGACAAAGAAGCGGGAAGCAAGATATGAGTTGACGAATACTGTTCATCATTGCAGTGCAATCGCTACCAGATCACTAGTTCAAAAGAAGGCTGACTCCGGTGCCTTCACTATTCCTTGCACTGTTGGATCTTTGAATTTTGCCAAAGCATTATGCGATTTAGGAGCCAACATCAATTTGATGCCGCTATCTATTTACAGAAAGTTGGGGTTGGGTGATCCTACTCCAACCAATATGAGGATCGTGATGGCAGATAGGTCGGTAAAATGACCTGCTGGTATTTTATATGATGTACTGGTGAAGGTTTCTTCATTCATCTTTCCGGCAGACTTCATTATTCTGGACTGTGAGGTGGACTCTTAAGTTCCCATAATCTTGGGGCGCCCTTTCTTTGCAACAGGGAGTGTGCTTATTGATTTAAGAGCGAATGAGCTTTTATTCCGGATAAATGACGAAGTAGTTCGCTTTGATGTATGCAAATCAATGAAGCAACCCAAAGATCTGAACGTGTTCTCGGTAGCTTATGTTTATTTTGATGATGAGAAAGAATTATTCGTAGAGGAGCAGCTTATTGTTGATCCATTGGCGGTTGTGCTTATGAATATTGAGCGTGAGGATGCTGAAAATTATGAAGAAACTATTTGTTATCTAACAGGAATAGGGTCGTATCCTTATGCTCCCAAGAAGCTGGACCTCGATCTCAAAAATCAGCCTACACCACCAGCTAAACCATCAATTGAAGAGCCACCAATGCTAGAATTGAAGGAGCTACCCAGTCATCTAAAGTATGCATTTTTGGGAAGTGGAAACACCCTCCCGGTTATTGTGGCGGCTGACTTAGGTGAGCAGCAAGTTGCAGCTCTCATCGCTGTTCTAAGGAAATACATGAGAGCCATCGGTTGGACCATCGCTGATATTATTGGTATTTTGCCTGGGATATGTATGCACAAGATTCAGCTTGAAGAAAATTGCATACCCACTATTAAGCATCAAAGACGTTTGAATCCACCTATGGAAGAGGTGGTGAAGAAAGAAATTATTAAGTGGTTAGATGCAGGGGTAGTGTATCCAATCTCTGACAGTAAATAGGTGAGTACGGTACAGTGTGTGCCCAAGAAAGGGGGCATGACGGTAGTTGCAAATGAATGGAATGAGCTAATTCCACTCAGACCTGTCAGAGGGTGGAAAGTATGCATGGACTACCGGAAGCTGAATTCATGGACGCTTAAGGATCACTTCCCAATGCCATTCATGGACCAAATGCTTGATCGATTGGCAGGGAAAGGATTGTTTTGCTTCTTAGATGGTTATTCCGGCTATAATCAGATTTGTATTGCACCCGAAGACCAAGAAAAGACCACATTTACATGCCCATATGGTATGTTTTCCTTCAAACGTATGCCATTTGGGCTATGTAATGCACCCGCCACTTTTCAGCATTGTATGATGTCCATTTTTTCTGATATGGTTGAAGACACCTTGGAGGTATTCATGGACGATTTTTCAGTTGTGGGTGAGTCATTCGAATCGTTCTTGGTGAATCTAAGTATGGCGTTACAGAGATGTGTTGAATTCAACTTGGTGCTAAACTGGGAGAAGTGCCACTTTATGGTTAAAGAAGGTATTGTTCTTGGGCATAAAATTCCCGACAGAGGAATTGAGGTGGATCGAGCTAAAATTGAAGTCATTGAGAAACTACCACCTCCAATCTCTGTAAAGGGAGTTCGTAGTTTCCTCGGGCATGCAGGTTTTTATCGAAGGTTCATTAAAGACTTTTCGAAGACTGCTAGTCCGTTATGCAAGCTTTTGGAGAAGGATGCAAAGTTCAAATTTGGTGAAGATTGCTTGAAGGCATTCGAATGCCTCAAAGGGAAGCTAATTGAAGCTCCTATCATTGTAGCACCTGATTTGTCCCTACCATTTGAAGTTTTGTGTGATGCAAGCGGAGTAGCTTTGGGTGCTGTACTTGGCCAGAGAAGAGAAAATTTATTTCATCCAATCTACTACGCAAACAAGGTCTTGAACGGAGCCCAGAAGAACTATACGGTCACAGAACAAGAGCTTCTAGCAGTCGTTTAGGCTTTTTGTAAAGTTTGGTTCTAACCTGTTGGGGACTAAAGTGGTGGTTCATACTGATCATGCAGCCCTGAGATATCTAATGACGAAGAAGGATGCAAATCCAAGGCTAATTCGATGGGTGTTATTGCTGCAAGAATTTGATTCCGAGGTAAAAGATAGAAGAGGTTGCGAAAACCAAGTGGATGATCACCTATCTAGACTTGAGAACAAGCATATAGCGCAGCCTGATCTTGAGATTGATGATGCATTCCCCGATAAAGTGATCCTAGCCACAATGATGGAAGAGTTACCATGGTATGCAGACTTTGCGAACTTCGTGGTAAGTAATGTGATGCCTGCGAATCTATCTTTTCATCAAAAGAGAAAGTTCATGCATGATGTAAAACACTACTTATGGGATGAGCCATATTTGTTTCGACGATGCACGGATGGTGTTATCAGGCGATGCATATCTCATGTGGAGGTGCCTAGTATATTGGAAGCAAGTCATGCTTCCCAAGTTGGGGGACACCATGCAGGTGGTCGAACAGCAAGAAAGGTATTGTAAAGCGGCTATTATTGGCCTTCGATATTTAGAGATGCCTACGAATTTGTGAGAGGATGTGACCAATGTCAGAGACAAGGCACGATTTCGAAGCACCATGAGATGCCCATGTCAAAAATTCTTGAAGTAGAGCTGTTTGATGTGTGGGGTATTGATTTCATGGGCCCATTCGTAAATTCATTTGGGATGAAATATATCCTAGTTGCTGTCGACTATGTATCCAAATGGTTCAAAGCAGTAGCGCTGGCCGACAATGAAGGAAAGCGTGTTATGGCATTCTTGAAGAGAAATATCTTCTCTCATTTTGGGGTACCACGTACCATCATAAGCGATGGAGGATCATACTTTTGCAACAAGATGTTCAAATCCATGTTGGTAAAATATGGGGTCAAGCAACATAAGGTAGCCACGCCTTATCACCCATAAACTAGTGGACAGGTAGAGATTTCTAATCGAGATATCAAGCAGATCTTTGCTAAGACTGTAAACGCTAATAGGAAGGATTGGTCTCGGAAGCTGGACGATGCACTATGGGCTTATAGGACTGCATTCAAAACACCAATTAGCATGTCCCCGTACCAACTAGTTTATGGGAAGGCTTGTCACTTGTCCATTGAGCTCGAGCATAAAGCATTATGGGTGTTGAAGCGACTGAATTTGAATTGGGATGATGCCATGAATATGATATTGGAGCAGCTGAACGAGATGGATTAATTCCGTCTACATGCGTAGGAAAGATCAGACTTATACAAGGAGCAGATGAAAAAGTATCATGATCAACGGATTGTTCAACAAAACTTTTAAAAAGGTGATATGGTACTTCTTTTCAACTCCAGACTGAAGATATTCCCAGGTAAGTTCAGGTCCAAATGGTCTGGTCCGTACAAAATTAGCCAAGTCTACTCGTCGGGAGTAGTTGAGCTAGAAGACAATAATGGTATTGTGTTTAAGGTGAATGGACAACGAGTAAAACCATATATCGTTCCTCTTGACTCGATAAAATGCATGGCCACCACCTATATCGATGAAATCTAAGTACTCAAGGTAACTATGTAGTGCCGCGACAATAAATCAAGCGCTAGATGGGAGGCAACCCATCATTTTTCATTTTTTGTTTTGCTAAGAGTTTTTTTTGTTAAATAAAAATCCAAAAAGATGAGTCGAGCCACGACCAAAACTAAGGCGCTTGGTGGAAGGCAACCCATCGTTCTAATCATTTTTGTTGTTTTTGAGTAAGTGTAGGTGCAAGAGGTATAAAGGAGGAGATTGGTTTCAAATGTTGAGTTGGAAGTATTGCATGTTGAAGGTGGTAAGTTAGGAATGATGAAGCAAAAGGCTATGGGTTAGGCATTGTCTATGAAAATATAGGCAAAGAACAAGGCAAGGCCTATGTAAATCTAGGCCACGAACAAGGCACGACCTATGCTATGGCCTAAGCTCTCAGATTCTAGAGTGCCATAGCATAGGCGCCGCCTATGCTCAACAATGCCATAGCATAGGCACCGCCTATGCAAAAGCATTCTATCTCTGAATCTAGTATGCCATGGCATAGGCGCCGCCTATGCCTAACAATGCCATAGCATAGGCGCTGCCTATGCCAAGCATAGGCAAAGAATTAGGCGCCGCCTATGGTCACTTTTGGTCCCCAAATCCGATTCCAAATGGGTCAAAACCCGACCCAAGCTTGTCCTATAAATAGAACCTTAGTTTTAGAACAAAAATGCATTGATATTTCAACCTAGGCGCCGCCTACATCTCCAAAATCTCTCAAAAAATTTCCTTTTGCTCTTTTACTTTGCAAGAACATCTTCCGAGGCCATCAACCATGTAAGTACTTCTTTGTTCATCTTTTTATATTTCGTAAGTACTACACTATTAAGCCTATAACAAATTGTTAAATCTTGAAGTAGTATTGGTAACTTGAATATGGTTGATTTGTTGTGATACTACTAAGTGAGTGAAAGAATACGTGTGGGTGTTCTTGATTTTGTTCCAACTTTTATTTGATTGTTATACACTGTCATACTTTTACAGAGTCGACATGAGGTAGTTAATTGCATAATCTTCAAAATTGAATGCTTGAATGCTTGAATGACTCATTCATCGAGATAAAGATCATGATTGAACACAAGCATGAGATGTTGTGATTATTTCTATGCCATAACTTGATACGATCTCTATGAAGTAGTCTTGTTCAAAAAGTGCATTAATCCAAACATGAAAGTATGATCAAGATTACATGAAATAGAGTTGGAAAAGATAGTTAAGACGACATGAAAGTATGACTATGCTGAACATATTGTTGGAACATATCGCCTAAATGTATGACGATGAAGTCTGAGTAGTCGACATCACTCACTTAATTAGCCTGTGCCAACAACTTAAGTGTGGGGTGGTATCACCACTGTTTGTCTGTCAATTGTATCTACAAAGATGAAGCTAACCTTACTATTATTTTAATCGCAGGTACAATGGCACCAAACTCACGCCAAGGAAAATACAAAGCAACCACCTCACAGAAAGGCTAGAAAAGGGGACAAAAAGAGCAACCTGAATCCTCCTCGCTGTGAATACCTCGCCGCATGTTCGGGATAAAATGGGTCCTAGAGGAGGAAGCAAATGAGTGGTACAAGAACAATAAAGTAAACAAATATATTCATGTGGAGTTTATACAAAAGGAGAGCCTAGAAAAGAAAGAACCTCGCATCTTGGCTAAACTCATGGCGCTACATCTTGACTTCATTTTTCGAGATATGAGAGAATGTAATCTTGATCTAACGCGTGAGTTCTATGCCAATTGGTCCCCAAGGACTACAGGGAGTGAAGTAAAGATTCGGGGACAAATTTTGCAACTAAATGCGGAATTCTACAACTCTTTTCTTGGCTTGTCATCTGTAGATCCATCACCACTCAAGGAGCTTTATCGCAGACCTCCATACAGGGCAATCAGACACACACTATGCGGAACAAGATCAATGACACGGTGGAGTCGTCACAAGGATACCGGTTGGCACAATACCTTCCCGTATGTCTCCTTGAACAGAGAAGCTCGGATACGGTTGCGGATAGTCAATTTTTGCCTAATTCCAGGGTCACAGTACACAAAGATCACACGAGATAGAGTGTGCTTGGTGTACGCATTGATGACGAATGTCCCTATCAACATTGGGGCAATTATTCGATCCACAATATGTAAGGCTAGGCTGCACAAAAGGTCCCACTTCAGTTTTGACAATCTGTTGACTGCAATATTGAGGAAGGAGGACATCGAAGAGGAACCGACTGATCATAAGCTTCCACACAACCTGAAGAAGGTTGACCTCACAAAGGTTAAAGATGTTGACTCCACGCATAGCATCAACCTTACCACTGCAGAAAGACATGCTCATGACGAAAGCTTTTTCCGCCATTTATATGGCATGACGAGGTTTACCATGATGAGCGGGGGTCGTGTTCCAACTGCGGCAGAGCTACAACAGTTGGATTATGACTACCCAATGAATGAGCATGCGAGGGCGATGTGTGGAGTAGGTGTATATTTTGAGGAACCTCTTGATGCCGACATGCCAACCGATGATGATCGATGAATGCAAGACTCCGATGTGGAGGAGAACTCTAATGATGACGACTCTTATGATGATTTTGATACTAGAGGATGAGTCCGACTAATTAGGTTCTTCTTATTTATTTTCCAGTGAGGGCAGTGTGTCCCGTCTAAGTGTGGGGTGCTGGTATTTGTATGCTATACTTCTTTGTCTGCATTTGAATTTATTCTAGTTCTTTTTTATTTTAATTAGTCATAATTAGTTAGTTTAATTTTAAATTTTAGATTTTGCATGAAATTGTTCTGATAGGCGGCATGGTAGTATAACAAGAGTTTGTGCTAAATCATTACTATTGAGACATTTAGTCTCTACATGTGACTCACTATGTGATAATTGTGTGGTTTAATTCCTTCATCTGTTGGGTCAAGAGTCTATACTGCTCCCAAAAAAAAAAAAGTTGACCATGTGCCTTGTGTGTGTGAGGATATAGTATATTCTGTGTTTTGACTGATGCTAGAACTTGCCTGGTGTGTGTGTAAAGAGAAATAAAGAGTGTGAGTTTAGGGAATTCTTTGGCAGCCTGTGATTGTTTACCTTTTGTTTACCTACCCGTGGATATTATCCTAGTCAACCCTTTTGAGCCTTTAAGCCATTTTCTTTGACAACCTCATATGTAAGCCTAATCCATTTTTTTCAAGACCATAATTTGATCCAAATTCCTAAGTGCTTTAAATTGTGAAGTCATGTGACAAAATAAGAGGATATTGGGTGAGAGTGATGCCTTAGAGTGTATTGGTACTTGAATTTGTTATGAAAAAGAGTGGCTATCATAGAGGTGTGTTATAAAAAAAATGGTCAAGAAAAGAAAAGAAAAAGAAAATGATAAATTGTGTTTATGATTAAATAAAAAGATAGTTACGCTTGAATGGAAAAATAGGTAGAAAGGGGTGATAGATGAAAGAAAGGTAGCAGGGTTGATTAAAAGAGAGTGTTAATGGCATAATGTGATGTATTAAAGCGCTTAGGAACATAGTCACTATTTCTGGCTAAAATAGTCCTACCCGTCCCTTAGCCTACATTACAACCTGTAAAAGACCTAGTTGATCCTAAGCTTAGCATTCTGATATTAGTAGAGCATTACACTAAGGGCAAGCTTATGGTCATCAGTTGCAACATATGAATTCTTTGTGAGAGTGAGAGCAAGGATAATCTTATACCCATGTTTTGAAAAATGCAATATTTGTGAGTGAGTATGGGTAGTATCTTATGTGAGTCACACATGGTTGATGAGTTTTGGTTAGTCTTGTATGATTCTTTGTGTCTTAACTTGTGGATACGAATTAACCATCATCACGAGTCTATATTAGAGGTTGAATTGTTTCTAGAAGTGATTAGAAAACTACTCTTTGTTAATAATTGTTGTGCCTGTCTTGATGAATATTTTGTGTTGTTACTGTGAAACCCTAAGTAGATGTTTATATGGACATGATATATTGTTCGAGGATGAACAAAGCTTTAAGTGTGGGGTGTTGATGATAGGCGTATTTACACGCCTAAAGCACCTTAATTTACCCATATATTAGCTAAGTTTTGAGAACAAAATATATAATTCATGCACTTTTAGTCCTTTTTCCTATAAGTGAGCTAACAAACGTGATTATCAATATTTCAGGTATAAACGATGAATATTCCAGCACTTTATGGATAACTTGACACCCAAGGAAGCAGCGTTTGGACGCCTACGGACTGAAAGTGATGCATGGATAACTTGTCCCGGGGAAAAACAGCATTTCGAATGACTTTAGCGATCAGCAGTAACTTAGTAGGATTAGGATAAGGATGCAGTAACCTAGTAGGATTAGGATAAGTACGTAGTAGCCTAGTAGGAATAGGATATGGGTGTTATAAATACCCTATGTTGCTGAAGTTTTTATGATTATCTCTCTCCATTCGAATAATTCATTCAACTCTTACAATTCGATTCACTCATTAATTCAAGTATTTTCCATTTGACTTTTGCTACTACTTAACGTTACAATATTCTGTAAGTTCTAACAGAGAAACACGACTCTGTTGAGAAGAACGGAAGGATCAAAAACGTCCAACCCTAGTTGATGTTTATCACTTCCATTGCCAAGACTATCCTAAGTGGTGGTATGATGATTATATCTATTGTGATTTCCGTTGTGCTCATGAGTATCTAAACTTCTCTGTTAGGGTTATGGAAGCCTTATGAGATACTATCGGTTGCTATGAGTTTGTGAATTCTTGATACGTATGCTGCTTATATCATTACTCTCTTCATCTTAATTGAATTCTTGTGGTTGCAAACATATAGAATATGCCAGTATAGCATTAACTTGTTCGAAATAAAAGTTACATGTCTGAAAAAGAGAGAATGACAAGGAAATAGGTCTACTAAACCCTGTTTAAAAGTTAGTGTCGTAACTGGATTAACCTCTTGGAGAATTCGTACCATTAGTATACGCTTTAAGCTCGAAAGAGTTAAAGTGATATAATCCTTGATGGTCGAAAGACGCTAGGATTTACCATAAAATACGAATCTCTATAAGCGCATGCATGTATGAATTCCACATAACTCATATCCAATAGATACGTAGAACTCATAAGGTGGACATAATCCTAACTTACAATTCTCATTGATTAAAACCTACCAAGCATTCCGTTTTTTCTTTGATTTTATTACTTAACGTCACAATCCAAATCCCCCCTTTTTCGTAGAATTTTCGACTAACAGTCTAATAATAGTTGCATACTTAGTTACCGAGTATTCCTTGTGGGATTCGACACCCAAACCAGTTGGGTTCAATATTTGACGACGACCGCTTACACTCTTACGAGAGCTGTAGTTTGAGCGTTATCAACATGCATTCTCATTGTAAGAACCTTGATTCATCAGAACACTTAGTCATATATTTATGAATCAGTTACTCATGCATCAGATATCCATGTTCAGTATGATAAATATTCAGTTTACTAGTCATGTTAATCATGGAGTCATGTTTCAGTCATTCAAGTTCAGAATTTTCTTCTGTCTTTCGTTTCTTCCCTCTCAATTAGCCCCATTCAAGAATGAATGTTCCCAAGTGGGAGATATTGTAATACCCCTAACTTTATTTAATTCAAATCTAGTGTCCAGAAGAGTTATTGATGACTTCTGAATTGATTAATATTCAAATAAGATAAAATTTCATCCAAATCCATTATCGAGGTAGAAAGTTATGTCCATTCTATAGAAAGTAGTCAAAACTGCCCAGGTGCGACAGTGAGGGTCAACGGGCCATCAAGCTAGATATGAACCGTCACCACAGCTATCATAGCGGAGGCAGTGAGACCACCTTCTACCTAAGAGAGATGACTCACGTCGACGGACCGTTGAGCTAATGATGGACCATCATCCAAGACGTCACAACAGAGGCTGTAAACCCCCATTTTTCCTAGGGGCGAAGGTCAAGACCGACGGACCATCGACCCAAAGATAGACCGTCACACCCACCATCGTATAGTTTATTCAGTTATTTTAATGTCATTTTTAAAAGGGTATTTGTGTATTTTCCAACCATTTTAACCTCTAATTTTATTACATCAAGGCTCATAAGTTCATTATCCATCAACAACAATGAATTAGGATTTTCTCTCAAAGATAATCCCCAAGAACAAGATCCAAGTCCTTCTCTAAGAAACTAAGAAATTCAAGTTCTTCTATAAACTCACAACCCAGGTTTGTCATGTGTTGATTCATGGGTCCCTTTCACCTATGAAGCTCAAGAATCTCTTTACAAAATACAAGATTTGTGTATTTATGAATTTTCATGACTTAAAAAGAATTGAAATTCCATGTTCATGATGTTGTGGGGTTTTGATTCATGTTTAAATTACATTCTTCCAATGATTGACCCTAGTATATGAAGATTTTCACATTAACCATGATAAACCCCTTTAATTTACAAGTTGATTATTGTATCCATGATTATAAGATGTGTTAATGACTGTATAACCAAATCATTCTCCACATGTGTTTGATTAAATGCCTATGTGAAGGAAAAGTGCCATACTAGTATATTTATATGAAATCCCCATTCTTGTACAGGTTCATGCATGTCAAGTGTTTGATGAAATGTCTTTGTAAATGAGTTATGGATATATGTGTGGCCATTTTGGTGCTTTAGAACTTGTACTTCATGAATTATCTAACTTATTATATTATGGATTGTTGATGTGGCCATGTATTCAAGAAAGTCATGCTTTGTTAGTTTCTTCACATCGAGTCCTGGGGGTACTTGTACCCAAAAATTTAGTTGTGTACCTAGAATCAGTTTCATGTTTTCAAGATACTCTCAGTCAAGCCATGTTCCATAGAATTCAGTTAGTCTCATGACTTAGGAAAACTCAGTAATGTCAGTAGTATTCCATCAGTCCGAGCGAACCCAAGGATGGGAATCCACCTGCTATATGAGGGTGTGATTCTTAGAATCAATCCTTGCATTCCAAAACTACGTATCCAGCGTAGGTTGAGACATCATAGCCTATTATATAAGGGTAGATGAGGTGGCTTACCCGATTATATGAAAGTTTCCACCATTTTCACTAGAGTCACCTATTATATAAGGGTTACTTACTAATTGTCCTTACCAGTGGTGCGGTATTGACACCCTTGTAATTAGGGTTATAGATTGGACCCCAACTTAGCTATATTGCTTTATTTTGGGAATGTTGGTTAGATGACTACTTTATATAGTTTCAGTTATAGAACCAGGACTATCAGATACAGTCATTCAGTCTCAGTAATAGAACTCAAATAGTTCTTTAGAATCTTAGGACTGTCAGCTACAGTCAACTCAGAACAGTACGAAATTCAGCTAGTTCCATTAGAATCTAGACTGTCAGATATAGTTGCTCAGTATTAGTTATGACAGTTATACATTTACCAGTATCTCATGTTATCATTACTCAGGCTCAGTAATCATGTTATCACGGACACAGTTACAATTATTATGTATTCAAACATGTATTCTCACATTCATGTTATTCAATCAGTTAGTATAGTTCATACATGAGAACCTTTTACATTAAGCCAACCTCACATGCATACCAGTACATTCAAATGTACCGATATATTTGCGCTATGGTGTTTTATACCATAAGTTCAGAAGAACTAGCTCCAGAGCATCAGTAGCATTCCATTCTTAGTAGTCAGAGTTAGCAGTAAGTCCTCATCCTTCGAAGATATGACCATTACTTTATTATCTTATTAATTTATTTATTTTGGTAGTTGGATTTAGTTGGGGACATGTCCCATCAACTCCTTATTAAAATATTTTAGAGTCTTTCAGACTAGCATGTTCAGATAGTTATTTCAGTTATTTTGGTATTGATGTACAATATCCTCAGATGTTATGTTTTATTAGATCTTTGAACCTTATGGACTTTCAGCCTTTATTTTCACATTTATATAGTATATTATGCAGTGTACAGGTCAGATATCAGTCATGGGTTATCTTGTGGTCATTTGGGTCATGAGCACCGTGTAGCATTCCGAGTATCAGATTTGGGGCGTTACAATTAAGAATGTATAAATTGGTAGACAATAGAATATCCAAATAATAAAATATCAAATAAATGTCTTACTCGTGAAGGAAAGGACTTTAGAAATGAAATCTAAAGGCTACCAATCATGATGTTCACACTTGAAATTGAGTTTGGAACTGCTATCTAACTTTGAGATCTTATCTCAAATATGTGAACACGCTCCATACTTACCAAAAAGAAATATATAAGTATCATTAGTACATCAATTATTACTGGTGGGCATCATTGGTCCACTCAACATAATGCCATACAAATAAGTAAATCAAATAGATACAAGTAATTGTCCGAGAATATATAATTAAAACTTCAATCAATTATACAATTCAATTTTGGGAAAATACAAGCTCATAAGCATGTTTATTGGAAATTTGTTAAATTGAACCATAAGCTCATCACAACATAAAATCATAATTGAACATTCAAATCATGTGGATTAATATATATGTGTAAGATATTTAAATCTCTTGTTTAAACTCTCAATTTCATCAACATCATCAACAATAATTATGAACTTCATGATTTACCTTATCATCATCATCACATTATCACCATTATAATTATTCACCACTAACTCAACACCAATGTATATGAATATGTGATGTAGTTAGTAGTTAAAAGTAACGCTTGAATGCAATAACCAATACATAATTTAAAAATAAGCACAGAGTCAAGCAAGTATAATTGCTACAATCAACCATAACCTACCTCGTTTCCTTACTAAAATTAACTTCTACGCCAAAAGCTATACTTTTCTTTCCCTTTCAATTTTTTAATAATATAAAACAACAACATGATGCGTAATTCAATTAAGTCAACCTTTTTTACCAATAGGTATGTAAATTTAAAAACTATTAATGATAATTTCCCTTCATTAATTTATCTGTTTGTATCAGTTAAACCTTATGAACTCAAATGAATTAGCATAAACAATTGCAATTTAACACTCATTAATGTTTTATAACCAATTAGGATCATTATCTACTGATTTTATAATATTTTACCCTAATTTCTATTATTTTCAAGATATAGGGTTGATGTAAGGTGGATTTATGTACATTAGTGTTGTTATATAGACTTATTTAGCCTTGATTTTAGATCTTCTTGAGTTATTAATGAGTTTTTAATGATAAAAATTAGCATGTAATTGTTAAAATACTTTACTACAATGTTTAAGGTGTGTTTCAAACAAGTTTAGAATGAATTTGGTCACTTAATGTTTAGATGAGAAAACTAGTATTACTAGCTTGAGCTATGTGTTGTTCTAGTTGATCTCGATGGATTTTAGCATGTGGAATGAGTTAATAAGGTTATTATTGTGTAATAATTTGTGTAATAACTTGTTTATAGTGTTTAAGTTTCAATTGAACAAGCCAAGAGACAAAACAAAATGTTAAAGATCAAAAGTACAAAACTGTTATTTTTAGCTTAAGATTTTGGTTCATCACCTTGAATTGTATGTCGTTTTGAGTGCTAATACGTGGTGTTTGATGCTATAGTATACTTGGTGAGTTTATAATGATGATACATGTATGATATAAAAGTTGTAAATAAATTTTAAAAAACACCACAAGACTTGTAAAAGATGGACAAACACATGGAACAAGATTTGACCAAAAATGAATGTTTCGGAGTCATTGGCATGCCACAGACCATAGACACATATTTAGGGATGTGAAACCGGATTTGGGGAATCATAGGAAGTCAATTACATTATATAACCGATATAGGGGCGTTACAAGGATCCTAGGAATCTCAATAATGATGTGGAACGCTGCTATGTCGAAATTGACAGCTTGTGTCCTCCTATAAATAGGACACTTAAACATTATGTTACACACCTTGGACGACCTTTAAACTTTTAGGGAGGCTATAAAACACTAAAATAATTTTTTATATACCATAATATGGGTTTTTTATGGATTCTAACATGTATTCTATTATTGCAATTAGGGTTATGTCCATGAGTGGCTAAACACTTTTTTCCAAGGGTAAGGCCAAGAATATGATTACTCTTCTTATAAATTGATTTGGTTTGGATTATCTATAATATTTTTTTGTTTATTTATCCTTTTAAATACTATTTTATGGATTCTCAACCCGTAGAATACGTCCATTTTGATCTTGTGAGCCCGAAAGGAGCAATAAGCGGATAGAACATAGGGTAAATAGAATAGGATTGTAATATTCTATAGAATATAGTTATAATTTTCACTTAGGATATTAATATACCTAGGTTCCCTTTTTGGTTCAATTACTGGATGAAATATAAATGCTTTTAAATTTTTTTCTACATTCCCGCTCAATAATATAGTTGTGGGGCTAAGCTAGATAGGTGATTAGAGACTCGGATGACCATAGTAACAATATCATACCCGTGACTAAAATACCAAGATAATTGACCTAAAAAATGATGTTCAACAACATAGTTTGAATTTTCATAAGGCCATAACCTTAGGTTGCTCCGCATTGATTGTCCAAGACCTTTGTTTTACCGCATTGTTAAGTTTACTTTAGTTTTCATCTTCCAACTCTTTTTTTTACCTTTGAACCAATTTAATCTCAATTGTTAACCTTAAATTAGCTAATTGTTAAAAAAAGTCACTATGGGATTGATATGTGGCTTGAAAAAAAAACTTTACTATTGGTGGGACCACATACACGTGTGTGTTGGCCGGGGACTTGTAAGTAGGCAACTGTCTTTTTTTTTAGTTTTTATTTATTGAGTTGTACATAGTTTTGTATTTTTTATTTTTATTTTCTTTTACTTTTCTGCCACACTTCGTGATATGTCAGCCTGAGATAGATGGTTTGTGAGTGATTATAATTCTTATTGTTTTTGTAGAGGACCTAACTGAGAGGGTTATTGCCAAACTTTTCAGGAAAGTGAGTGGATGGGACCTTCACTAGATAAGGTGGATACTAGCGAATTCGTGGATATGACACAAGAATTTCAGCCGTTCAACTATGATTTTTTCATAAGACTGACATAAAAAGGGTGAATAAGAGTGAATGCGTTGTGGATGAAATAAATTTATAAGTGGGAATGGTTGGGTATCATTCAAAGAACTTTTCAACATTATTTTAAGATGATGAAATGTCTTTGGAGTCATCTAAAATAGTGTAAGAGTGTTAATATGACGATCCAGAATCCTGTATTCTTAAATTTACACCAGACAAGCAACACAAAAACATGCCTCACTTCAAGGCAGACTAGTTTACCATGCACCATCCATTAATCGATTTCTTCGTATTTGTACCACCACCCTATAAGTAAAGAAAAAAATATGGATGCAAGGTTGGGTTGAAATTTATATCCTCAAGATGGAGGAAAAAGTTGATTTGGGTCTTGTTGCTACATTAAATCAGGCACTGCTTGGGAGGCAACCCAAGTTATGGCAGGTATTTACTTGTATTATTTTTTTTCTTACTTCAAGTAGTTTTTATTTTTGTTGAATTACAGGTTAAAGAAAAGTCTAAATACCAAAAACCTAAGATAAAAAGCATGGCAAATACTGGGTGTGGGGTCCACCATACCTCTCTAATGATAAAATATGCTACTAGCTAGGAATAAATGACCCAGGGAGTATTTCTATCCCTACTTCTAATTTTACTTTGTCGAAAAAGTTGATTTTTAAGTGTGGGGTAGGGAAATTCCCATTGTTTTATGTGTAGTTATGTTGCAGGGTCTTGAGTATTAATTGTTTGTCTACTTTTTGGGTTAAATTTGAAAATTTTGAAAAATTTCAAAATGTTTTCTTAATTTTTATTCTTAGTTTTAGTTGGGTCAGTCTAGTAGGTGGACATTTCATCCACCCTGTGGTTGTTCTTTTTTATTTTTTTCCACGGGGCACCTTTTTAACCTAGTATCCTTTTTTAGGAGTAAATTTTTAATTTTTAATTTTAGGTAAGTGAGATTTTCTTGTTGGTGTTGAGTGATTGCATGATGCAAGTGTTTTTATTTTTAAAGTCTGTTGATTGTATGAACTACTAATTTTGAGACTCCTAAGCTCTAGTTTATGACTCTTGGATGTTGTTGGCTTAATGTTGCATTCATGCTATGTTAGGTTAAGAGTCTATAATGATCCTACTTGAGTCAAACATATGCCATGTGTGTTGTAAGGTTTTTGTGTAATCCTTGTTGCATTTGATGCTAGAACTTGCCCGGTGTGTGTGAAAAATTATATAAAGAGTGTGGGGTGAGGAGATGATATAGGTATTTCTTTGATATCCATGTTTCATACTCCATTTGACCTACCATTGTGTATAATTCTTATTAACTCCATTGAGCCTTTAGCTTGTTTTTTTGGTAGCCTCATATGTAGCCTATATCCCCATTTTTATTATCCTTAATTTGATCAAAATCTCCTAAGAACTTTAGTGTAAAATCAGTTTGGCTAAGGAGTTGGAAATCATAGAAGGAGAAAGGTGAAATTAAAGATGCAAAGTAATAGTTATTAGAGTGTACAATTGATGTGTTGTGGTTGTGATTTAAAGAAAGTTTTTGTAAAATTAAATCATGAATTAATAGAAAACACTTCTTCCATATTGTATATGAGTGAGCTTAATGATAAAGGGAAAAACTAAAGATTTGGGTAGACAGGAGTGGTGGAAATTGATTGTTAGAGGTGAATTGAATGAAAAGTGTGATGTATTAAAGCACTTAGGGAAAATAGTCACTATTACTGGCCAAAATATTTTGTACCCATCCCTTATCCTATATTACAACCCGTAAATACCTATTTGATCCTAAAATTTATCATTCTGATATTAATGGAGTATTACACTAAGGGATAGCCTATGCTTTATCTTGTATAACTTGTGAATTCTTCGTGAGAGTGAGCGTAAATTGATTTTTATACCCAATTTGTAGTAAATTGTATCTATGTGAGTAATTATAGTTAACTCTCTTTTGGTAAGGTCACATGTTTAATGATAGTTTTATCATTTGTTTGATCTCTTGGATTAAGTAATATGTATGAGTTTTCCAACTTGGTGAGCCAATTCTTGAAGCTAGGATATTTTAAAGTAGTACTCTTGAGCTTTCACTAATGTATGTATCATGCGTAATGTAAAATCTTACATTCTGTGCAGTCATTGTTGTGATAGTTTGTATTTATTGTTCATTATAGAGGTGAGGAGTCTTATCTTCTTATGATTCTTAGAGTGAAAAGTTGTTCGAGCATGAACAAGGCTTTAAGTGTGGGGTGATGATTTGAGGTGGATTTATTCACCCCAGTGTTGTAAGCCGAACTTATTTAGCTTTTTTTTTAGGACATCTTGTGTTATTAATGAGTTGTTAATGAGATAAATTAACATATAAGTGTTAAATTAATTTAGTATAATTTTTAAGATGTGTTTCAAACAAGTTTAGAATCAATTTGGTCACTTAGAGATTAGACGAGAAAACTAGTGCTACTATCTTGAGCTATGCGTTGTTCTAGTTGACCTCGATGGATTTTAGTTTGTGTAATGACTTCCTAAGGGTATGATTGTGAAATTATATTTGTAATTACTTGTTTATAGTTTTTAAGGATCAATTGTAACAAGCCAAGAAACAAAACAATAAGCTAAAGATCAAAAAGGTAAAACTAATATTCTTAGCTTAAGATTCTATTTCATTATCTTGAATTTTATGTCGTATTGAGCTCTAATACGTGGTTTTTGATTCTATAGGATTCATGGTAATTTTATATTTATTATATATGGATGATACACAATCTTTAAATAATGTTTAAACAACACCGAAAGTCTTGGAAAGGATGGACAAACAAATGGAAAAAGACTTGACCAAAAATGGATGTTTTTGAGTCATTGGATACCATATACCATAGGTACCACTTTAGGGTCATTACACGGAGTTGAGGGCATACTAGGAAGTCAATTAATTTAGTTCACCAATTTAATGGCATGCCACATATACTATGCACTATGATATGGGCGTGGCACGCCACTTTTACAAAAATCGGCACATTGTGTCTTTCTTTAAATAGGACCCTTAAATATTATGTTACACTCCTTGGACAACCTTGAAACTTTGAGGGAGGCTGGAGAACTCTTAAATTAGGGTATTTATTCTATTACATAGGTTTTTATGTATATTAACATGTATTTTATCATTACGATTACGGTTATATTGATGAGAGGCTAAACACCCTTTTTTGGGGTTAAGGACAAGAACATGATTAGTCATGTTATGAATTTATATGATTTTGGTTATTTATCACATTTTGTTGTCTATTTATACTTTTTCTTTCTATTTTATGGATTCGTGGCCCTTAGAATACATGCATTCTCATCTTATGAGTATGGATGGTGGAACAACAGGATAGAACGTGGGGTAAATAGAATAAGATTGTAATCTTCTATAGAATGAAGTTATAATTTGCATTTAGGATAGGAATATGTGTAATTCAGATATTTTGTTCACTTATGGGAGTAAATATGAATGCATTTAACTTAGTTTCCATATCCCCACTCAAAGATATAGTTGTGGGGCTAAGCTGGATAGATGATTAGAGGCTCGGAAGACCGTAGACAAATATCAACTTTGTGAATCAACAACAAAGATAATTGACCTAACGAATGATGTTATATAATGTAGTATGAGTTTTAGCAGTGCCTTAACCCTTGGTTTCTCCCCATTGATTGTCAAAGAACTTTAATTTGTCGCATAGTTATGTTTAGTTTTAAACTTCCAACTCTTTTGGTTATCTTCGCACCAATTTAATCTTAATAGTTAAACATTAATTAGATAGTTGTTCACAAAACTTACTATGGGATCAATACTTATCTTGATAAAGGCTACTTTACTACTTAGTGGGACCATGTACACTTGCATCTGCGCTTAGGCACAATAAGTATTAAACTCTAAATTCCACTATGGATCATTTTCTAATGATTTTCAGAGCTTATAAGAACTATTTTTAAGTTTATAATGTATAGTTCACATACACAGGTTTTAGTCAACTACCAACTGCAACTAAAAGGATTCTAAACAGTGATAAATATCAATATGCATACCTTAGGATAGCAGTATTCAAGAAGACTGGTAAGGCTAATGACAAGGATTGAACATTCTTCTTATTTACAAGATGAACACCTACTCAAAAAGAAGAAAATCATTTTTAGCGTATTTACATCAGCTGGTTAGATCTTCTATGAATTCGGTTAAATAAATTGCCTACATCCAATCACCCATGGGTCTAACCATCTCTTAATCTCTATCCCTTCCATTACTGCAAAGCCAAATGGATATGATTAGTGGTATGGACAGGTCGAAGTGGTGAACACAGTAGAAAAATGAGGATATCTGGATGCATAATAAATTCTCAGTGGACAAGACCCAGATGTTTAGCACCAAAAATCATTGCGTACTCCCTTACTCTGAGGACCACACCTGAAATAAAGAAAAATACATCAGTTGAAAGCACTAAAATAGAATTTAAGGTTAAATAATCTAAGAAAGAAGACTAATTCTTACAAGCTAGACAAGAAGATGAGTTTAACCATCCAAGATGTAGTGTTTATCACCCACAGAAGAAGCATCTTGAATGTTTAGTTCTCAAAGGAAAACTTGGTGAAAGTGGTGGAGGCGTTTGAAGCTTTTTGAGTGTGGATCTTAACTTAGCTCATTTTAGAAACCCTACTCCCCCTTTCTTTAGATTTTTTGAAAGGCCGAGTCGATTTAGTTGGGACGACCCTTTTCAAATATGTGTTGCTGATTTTGTAATTTACTGGATGGGTTGGTCCATACATTATGGACTAAGTTAAATTATTTATAAAATTATAAATTAAACCATAAAATTTTTTTAGAGTGTATTATCTACTTCCCAAGATGAAAAACTCCTAATTAGATAGAAAATTATTTTCCCCAAAGCTCTCTCATATTTTTTAGAAATTGTGGAATGAAATTTTTTTTGGGGTTTTTAAAATTATCAATTTCTGTGTAATATTGTTAAACCCATTAAATTATTATTGTAGCAACTATTTAGCCACTACAATGGTTAAGTGGTTACCTTTTTTGTTAAAGTAGTTCAAGGTAGAAACTCAAGACCTCTCTTAATCCCTGTCCATTTAATTAACACATTTTATGAAATATGACATCACAAATTAATCCCTTAATCGTAAACACTATCACCTGAGTTTTATCACTCTATATTGAATGCCAAAAGTTCTTATGACTCTTATACAGGTTTTATATCTAAAACTTGAGTTAAAAATCAACATCGATACAAAGATTATTACTTGATTTCTATATAATAACACAACCTAAAATATTATCCAATCATAGACTAGCCCTGAAATTCTCAACAATAGCTTAAGAAATGGCTAGGAGTCAATTGTACCTCTAAAATCAATGTAATGCTAATTTAGGTTGTTAAAATGAATATAAATAAGGTAGAATGTATAAAGTTAGCATCATATTAGTTAATAGATCTTGATCAAGATTGTTTTAAGTAGTGAAAGGATGTAAGTATGAGTATGGAGCTCCTATTAATTAAAATATGTTTGAAGTGGCTCATCTTGATAGGTTCTTTTCTCCTTGGATGCAAAAAGCTAAAGGGAGGATTTTTTAAATCTTAGGCAGGAAACTATGTCAGTGATAGTAAACTCCCTCAAATTACTAATTTTTGGAAGTAAGCTCAGATATGATGCATAATACAAGGGCTCATATGAGCAAAATTTGTTAGTAGTGTGTATGATTTGGTAGTATGGAAGTATATCCAAGGTCTCACATGAGTAAAATTTGATAGTAGTGTGTATGATTTGGTAGTATGGAAGAATAGGTTTCCCAAATAGATTTGGTACATAGATATTTCCTAACTAATAACCCATGTCTGGTAGATTAAGATAAAAAAATTTAAAGGATAAAGAGAGGGAGTCTAAGAAGGCTAGGATCATCAAATTTGAGTATCGTCATCATATGTTATCTAGAGGAGATCATTTAAAATTTATGAAATATTCATCAACACTGCACCATCTTCAGCTAGTTCTCCATCACCTAAGTCCAAGCAAGAGATATGGGATAAGGCCCTAGACACCAAGTCACCAAATAGTTACACCGGTTGACGTAGCTACCTCATTTATATGGAGTGTGATGAGAATTATCCTATTAAATGTATGATAGTTAGGGATTGTTTCTTTAGTTGTTGAAATCTAGATCACTAACTAAGGGATTTTCCATCTGTCAATAGTGATGGAAAAGATGCTTGTACTTAGACATAATCCATATCTTTTGTAGCTCACACAGGTCTCCCAATCCAATTATAAGGTACTTCATCCATTATAGGTAGTGGTTAGTGTCAAAATTATTTCCATGCCTTATTTTCTCATAAAGATTAAGAGAGATTGCTAGGTCATTAGCATGTTTTGTGTCTAATTCTTATTTGTTATTGGGGGATGTCATAAAAACTATACTCTCTAAGAAGATATAATGCTATTACTATCAAATTATAGTAACCTAACTAGGTTGGGGTGGAACCCACAGGGAATAGGTCAAATCCATCTCTCGAACTTGTTGAAGCAACTGAGAGTGTATAAAAGTAAATGGGGTGAATTTATAGTAAACACTAATAAATAACAAGTCGCAAATGCTTTTGGTTGTAAACAATCTAAGAAGAACACTAGGACTGTGGTCCCCCTGGTTACTAGCTTCGTAGGTTGATTGTGCTCAATTCGACTATCTTACTACCGCACACGTAGAATCTTTTAAGATAGGCTTTACCAGTCATCTTGTGAATACTTTTATAAATCTCTCCCTTAACCGTGTGAGTCTCAGGGTGTCACCTTACGTACCATTTTCTTTGGTCACTAATTAACTATAACCTTTTGGGTATCAAATTATTAAATGAGGGTTGATATGCTCGAATCAATATTGTAATATTATTTTCACAATCTCAATCTCTCTTGTAAAGATAATTTCAAATACAGGTGGGCTCTCAGTATTGGTCACTGCTAAGAAAAAATTAAACTAAAGAAGATCATAATTCCAGTGTAAATAATTATCGAGAAGAACCTCGTACTTTCATTACTTTGTTATTCTGCCAAGGTTCCCACAACACTAGATAACGGATTTAGCCACTCTTAGTTGCAAGAAATGCCATGGAATTCAATTAAGAAGACATTAAAGGAATCACTCAAAAATGGAAAAATAAAACTCAAAGTCTCAAATGAATTAATCAACCAATATCCAAGAACACAAGAATTCCTAGAACAAAAGTCAATCTCTAAATCAATATACATTTGTGAAACACTCCAGACTTTGTCCATTAAAAATCTCTTGAGTTTTGAGCTTACTGCCCTAGTTACGAATGGACCCCTTAAGTTGTAGGGTGTCCTGACGACTCATTGGGATAAGTCATAACCAAACAAATAAGTTTTTGGCTTTATTCTACACTTAGTATGAGTGTCTTACTAAGAACCATAATGATATGTTATGAATCTTTAGGTGTAATCGTAGGTTGTCTAATGTATGATCTAAATTGGATTTTATGTTGACTACGAATAGACCCTATTAGTCATAGGGTCCCTGAAACACCCTGGATTTTGGCCATTTGAAATTCCCTAAGGATTGGGCTCACTGTCCTTCTAGCGACTCACCATACAATTAGTATAGTATGAGTATAGGTCAGGTGACCCAATTTGTAAGGTGTCTAGTGATGGTGGTTAGGTTTCTATTGTGTATATAGTTTGGTGGTACGGATCCTTAGGTGTGGTGATGGGTCATTAGAAAGATCCTTAATCAAATTAGAAACATAGTAACTTTACTTGGCTTTGAGTAAGAGTGGCTCACTAGGAGACATGAGGATGGGTTACTAGTCGTTGTAACAAGTAGTATTTTGTCCAGTGTAAATTCCTTTGGATTCTATCATGGGCATGACTGGACCATATGATTCGTGTAGTCTGGTCATAACTAGGGGTCACGGAGTCATATCGTGGATAGTGTATGAATGTTTAACTCACTGTCTTGGTAATGACTCGATGGTATGAATCCTATGTTATAGTCATAAGTGAAGGGGTCGACTCATAACCATCTGTGGTATTTATGCAGTTTTAATTTAGGGGGTAATCTGGACATTTCCCACTTTTAACTCTTTTGGATACCACTACATAAAAGACTTTTTGGGACTACATTAACCTATTATTCTTAATCAAACAATCTTAAAATCTTTCTCAAATGTTCTATTCAAGAAAGAGGATAGTGTTTCTTTAAGGCCATCAATTAGGGGATTTCAACATTGATCCTCTTCATCTTCCTTGGTGTCTAAGGCATGTTACTACTCCCACATTATTATTTTATAAGGAATATTTTTTTTCATATTTAGTTTTTGTACTATTGTTATGTTTTTATATAATGGTTGGGGGTTTTGGATGTTCATGATTGAATAATGTTTCTCATGGTTTAATTATGATTTCTTTCATGATTTAAGTATAATTTTGACTTTGTGGGATGCAGGGTAATGGTAATTGGAGTTTAGGGTATTATGGATTCTCCAAATTACTTAGTTATGGTTTTGAAACTTATGTTCCCTCAACCTATTTGTTAAAATGCCATTGAGAATGATTTTGTCACATAGTTTGACTATTCTTGAAATCTTTGCATTACATAAAAGGTAATGTAACATAAATAGGTTTCATTGGTTTTAAACGGGTTGGAAAGTCCACGATGGCCATGATCTGTAATTAATTGGAAACTTTGGAGTCAAATTAGTTTAATGGATTTTGGATGGCATAAAAGGATAGACTTGCAAGCTCAAATTTTGGTATGACAATACCAATGGTTAATGCCTAATAAAAGATTCTTTGGTAAATGGTTGAAATATGTAAAGGGTTTTAATATGGGCTTTAAGAGGGGTGTGTAGTAAAGCCGTGAAAGGTGGAGGTCACAGAGGGACAAATACTGGAACAGGTTTGCCAATTTGAGGTTTGTTAATGGTGATCGTGCACATGAAATCACACTTTATATTTTGGGAGATATACTAGTCATCTCAAGTTTTTTTCTTCAATCATATGGCTAACAAAACTGGGTCCCTTTTAGTAGAGGGGATTTGAACCCATATAGCCCATGGGTAGTTTTAAGATGGGAAAGCTACATAGCCCAGGTAAAGGTTTTAAATATATGCTAAACCAGGTTCTCTATCCCGTCATGATATATATATATATATGATTGCATATGGTTATTTACTTTGTTTTTTAGTGATGGCATTATTTTATGTTTATCCCTGAGTACATGATAGCATTCACTCTGCTAACTATCTTCCGGTATTGTATCCCCATGCGATGCAGAAACCGTCCATACCGCCTTCACTCCTAGACAGTTACTTAGATTCGGGGAAAGATTTGAGTTTGACTAAAGTGGTCAACTTTCATACTTTGAAATGCTCTATTTTATACTATGAACTTCTTTTATTTTTATTGTTTCTTTGGTTTTGTTTTGTCTATGGTCGGGGGCATGTCCCAACTGGATATTAATTTTGGTTAGAGTCTTTGTAAGACTACTATAGGCATAAGCAGTGTCTTTATTAGTGTCATCCTTGTTATTAGTATTGGAATTGGGGTTGGCACTGGTTCGATATTTGCTTGTGGATGTTGGATTATGATTCTAGACTTTATTTAATATCCATAAAATTTAATTTCTTGATCTTGTTCTATGTTTGGAATTCAACCTATATAGGGTGCAGGATAATTATGGTTGGGTATTAGGGGTGGTCTCTAGTTTGGGTTAGACTTGAGATTCCCGATGTGACTAGGCCTTGGTTTGGCTCATGTCATATTGGTATCAAGGCCTTAGGTATATGGTTAATAGGGATTCCGACAAAGCCGTGTCGAGTACAGTCTTTTTTAAGGGTCTCTAGCCTGCTGCACTCATAAAGGAAAGGCTATAAGGAATTTAGGAATGTTTCTCTTTCTTGTGTTCTATTTTCAAGATGTAGAGTATAAGGTCTTGAAATCTTCTCAAATTCTTATTTGCTCGTTTTTCAGATCAGGCCTCCTCAAAGATCTGAAGCTCACAAAAACTCCTTTGTCCCACCTGAGGAAAATATTGATGGAACGTGTCCGACCTATGAGGTCCAGACCTGATCTAGAGTTCCAGTTCATGATTTTCTTCACGGAGTTCAACTGGTTCCCTCCAATCCTATTCGAGCCCATCAAGCTGATGTCAGAAATACGGAGTTTCGTTAGTCTATCCATATGTTGCCTTTGTTGATAGATTCTCAGGCTTAGTGTGGTAATTCTATTACTCTATATTTTGAGACCACAAGGACTGGATCATTCCTGAGGTTGAATCGTATAACCATTTCTGGTATTAGGGTAGAGGAGGATCCTAAAGATTTTTTGAATGAGATTGAAAAGATCTTTTATATTTTGCATGACATAAATTTGGACGGCGTAGAGTTTGTCGCCTACCATTTGAAAGATTTAGTGTAATAGTGGTATAAGAAATAAAACCAATCAAGGGGTGATGATGTTAAGTCAGCTTTGTGGAAGGATTTTTCTAATGATTTCCTGGATAGCTTTTTTTCTCAGGATTTAAGGGAAGCAAAGATAGAACAATTTGTTAATATTAATCAAAGTAAGATGTTAGTCAAGGAGCATGCCGTGAAGTTTCACTAGTTATCTCGGTATATTCTGGAGTTTATTTCTAGTATGAGGGATAGAATGGGGAAGTTCTCTTCTGGTTATCTCGAGACTTGATTTTATAGTGTAAGAATTCCTTGTTAAACAAGGATATGAATATCGCTAGGTTGGTTATGTACATGCAGCATGTAGAGGAAGAGAAAATAAAGCAGGTTGAGATACGAGAGAGGTAGAGTAAGAAATTTAGATTTTTTGAGTAGGGTGTTGGCCAACAATAGAGTGGAATGGATAGTAGGAAGTGGCCCAAAAAGAAGTGGGGCAATCTTGTGTTTTACTTGACGGCTAGTGCTCGCTACCCAAAGATTTTGGGTGACAAGAATTTCCAAGGTGGCGACAATTATAGGGCATATGGTGCCTAATCTCAGGATAGCAAGGCCCATAAAGCTCCATCCTATCCTCCCTACAGATTTTCGAGTCGGTTGTATTGGGATTACTGTGATAAAAGAAAAGAAAAGTTTTTTAACTATGGTCAGTCGGGGCACATAGTTAGAAATTGTCTTGTGGCCAAGTTTGTTTTGGGGGAAAACAAGGTTCCAGTTTCCTCTTCATTATCTCTGGCACCAAAGGGTGCACCATCTGACTCAGGATTGGTCGAAACCATCTCTATGGTCTCACAACCTGTAAGGAGTCTGAGGCATTAATTGATGTCATGATTGGAATATTGAAACTCTTTTTCCGTAATGTGTACAATATAGTTGATCCGAAGTCCACTTTAGCTTATTTGACCATATTTGTGGCTATGCATTTTTGTTTTAGTCCAGAGTGTGTTTTGGACCCTTTTTCTATATCTACCCAAGTGGGTAAATCTGTGGTTGCTAGAAGAGTCTATAGGGATTGTGTGGTATCTATGGGTTGTTGGGAGACTTTAGTGGATATGTTTGAATTAGACACGATTAATTTTGATATCATATTAGGGATGGATTGGTTGCACTCGTACTATGCTTCTCTATACTGTTGGACCCGTAAGGTTTCTTTAAATTCCCTAATGAGTTGGAAATTATGTTGAAGGGTGGTTCCCTAGATCCTAAGGAAAGATTCATATCATATCTTAGAGATAAGAGATTAATCTCCAAAGAGTGTATATATTATCTGATTTGGGTTAAAGATTCTAACTCAAAGAGTCATTTGCATTTCATCCTGTTGGTGAATGAATTTCCTGAGGTCTTCCATGATGACCTTCTTGGTCTCCCCGCCTACTAGGGAGATGGAGTTTGGGATCGATCTTGTTTCGGATACTTGTTTGATTTATTTTCCTCCGTATAGAATGGCTCTAGCTGAGAAAAGGGTTTTACCCATCCTAGTGTGTGCCCGTGTGTGTGCACTAGTTTAATTCATTCGAAATAAGGTTGGTTACCTTAGGATGTGTGTTGATTATCGGCAGTTGAATAAGGAAACGGTAAAGAATAAGTATCTTTATCCAAGGATATATGATTTGTTTGATCAGCGCTACAAGGTGCTAAGTTTTACTCCAAGATTGATCTTTAATCTAGGTATCATCAGTTGAATATTAGGGAGGTGGATAACCCTAAGATTTCCATCCATACTCAGCATGGGCATTTTGAGTTCCTTGTTATATCTTTTGGGTTGACCAATGCCCCAACAACTATCTTGTATTTGATGAATAAAGTATTCTGGCAGTTTCTAGATTTTTTTTTCATTGTGTTCATAGATGATATGTTGGTGTACTCTGAATGTGATGTTGATCATGCTGATGACCTCAACATTGTTTTGTATACCTTAAAAGAGCAGCAGTTGTATGCCAAATTTTAGAAATGTGAATTATGCTTAAACGATGTCACTTTTTCAGGCCATGTCATTTCTAGTGAAGGGATCATGGTAGATCCGCAGAAAGTAGTAGTGGTTAAGAAGTGGACTAGACCCATGACTCCAACTGATATTTGGTGCTTTTTGGGTTTAGCTTTTTATTATAGAAGGTTAGTGAAGAGTTTTTCGACTATAGTTGCCCCGTTGACTATGTTCACTAAGAATAAGGTGAAGTTCTTATTGTTGGATGCTTGTGAGTGAAGTTTTGAAAAATAGAAGGATAAGCTCACTTCAACTCTGATATTGACTTTCCCTAAAGGCATCGATGGATTTGTGGTATATTATGATGCGTTCGGTGTGAAGCTTTATTTCATCTGGATACAACATAGTGGGGTGATAGCTTATACCTCTAGATAGTTGAAGGTACAGGAGAAAAATTATCCGACTCATGACTTAGAGCTTTTGGCTGTGGTGTTCGCATTGAAAATATAGCATTACTATTTGTATGGGGTACATATGGATATCCTTTCTAATCATAAGAGCCTGTAATATGTGTTTACTTAGAAAAAGCTTAACCTCAAGCAAAGAAGATGGCTTGAGCTTCTCAAGGATTATGGCATGAGTTTTCACTACCACCCAGGTAAAGCTAAGGTAGTTGCTGATGATCTTTGCAGGTTGGCCATGAAGATTCTAGTTCATATGAAAAAAGAGAAGAGGGATTTAGTGAAGGATATTCATTGTTTGGATAACCTTGAAGTTCACCTCTTAGACTCTGAGCGCAGTATTGTGTTTGTAATGGAGGTGGCACAATCGTCTCTTCATGCGGAGATCAAGGAGAAACAAGTGTTAGATCCTGTCTTGATGAGGTTCAAGGGTGATGCAGGTGGTTATAAGGTTGTAACCTTCGAGATTAGTGGTGATAGTACTTTTCGATACCAAGGAAGATTATCTGTTCCTAATGTAGATGGTTTATGAGAGAGGATCTTCACTGAGGCACATGAGTCATTTTATTTTATTCATATTATTTCAACTAAAATGTATCATGACCTTATGGAGATGTATTGGAGGAACAACATGAAGCTAGATGTGGCTTGTTTTATGGCTAAGTACATGGTGTTCCAACAAGTGAAAGTTGAGCCCATGAAGCTTGGAGGATTGTATCAATAAATCTAGCTGCCTATATGGAAATTAGGAGTGATAAACATGGATTTCATTACCGGTCTTCCTCGGTATTGTAATCAGTTTGATTCGGTTTGGGTCATTATGGATGGGATGACAAAATATGCTAATTTCTTCCCTGTGAGGACCAATTTTTTGACAGAGGATTATTCAAGGCTATACCTCTAAGAGAATGTGAAGTTGCAGAGGGTGCTTATTTTTATCATCTCAGATCGCGGTATACAGTTTTTATCTCACCTTTGGCGGTCTTTTCGGAAAGGTTTGGGGACCAAGGTGAGTTGTAGTACAACTTTTCACCCACAGTCAAATGGGAAGCAAAAAGAACTTTTTAGACTTTAGGGATATGATTCTAGTTTGGGTGATTTACTATGGTGGTAGTTCGGTTGATCATTTGCCTATTATAGTGTTTTCCTACAATAATATCTATCACTCTAGCATTGGAATTTCTCCTTTTAAGATGTTGTATGGTAGGAGATTTGGATCTCCTATTTGGTGGTTTTAGGTTGGTGAGGTAGACATATTTGTCCTGAATTTGGTCCACAAAGCCATGGAGAAGGTGAAGATGATTTAGGATAGACATAAAGCTGCCCAAAGTCACTAAAAGTCCTATACAGATATGAGGTGAAAAAAGTTAGATTTTAAGGTTTGGGATAGGGTGTTCTTGAAGGTTTCTTCCAGGAGTTAAGTAATGCAGTTTTGGAAGAAAGGGAAGCTTAGTCCCCCGTATGTTGGTCCATATTTGTTTTTGAGAAGCGTTGGAAATATTCTGTGTAAATTGGAGTTGCCTTCTAGTTTGAGCTCTATTCACCCGATATTCCATGTTTCTATGTTGAGAAAGTGTATGGGTGATCCACCGTATATTTTTCCTATCAAGAATATTGGTATTTCAGATTCCCTATATTATGAGGGGATCTTGGTTGAGATATTAGATTGGAAGGTTCGGCAGTTGTGGACCATGGATTTGGCCTTGGTAAAGGTTCTATAGAGGAACGACAAAGTTGAAGAGGCTACTTGGGAAACTAAAGAAGACATGATGTCCGAGTATCCATTCCTATTTCCTTCTCTAGAAATTCATGCATAAGGTATGTGTTTTTCTTAACATATTTGTTTTCTAGCTTAGTTAAAAGAAAAGATTGATTTTCTTGGCATCTTTATTTTCTAATTTAGTTAAAGATAAGTGTAGAGGCGTGTGGAGTACTAATCGTACTTGTACTGCCCTTTTCCATCATTCGAGGATGAATGATCTAAGTTGGGGAGAATTGGATCACCCTAGGTTTTAGACCTCAGAAATTTCCTGATTTTTTAGCTCACTGTCCATGTAATGACTTACCTCATAAGTCGTATAATGTAGGTATGGGTTAGGTGACCCAACTCGTATGGTGTTCAGTGATGATGGTTGGGTTTATGTTGTGGGTATTTTTTTATGGTATGGGTCGTTAGGTGTGGTGACGAGTCATTAAGATGATCCTTCATCAAATTAGAAACTTAGTAACTTGACTTGGCTCTGTGTACAAGTGGCTAACTAAGAGCCATGAGGATAGGTTACAAGTCATTGTGACAAGTCTTGCCCAATGTAAATTCCTTCGGATTCTGTCATGGGTTTTACTTGACCATATGAGTCGTATGGTCTGGTCATGAGTGGGGGACAGGGATTCATACGGTGGACAGTGTGAGGGTGTCCAACTCACTGTCTGGATGATGACTGGATGGTATAAGTCATATGTTGTGGTCATGAGTCAAGGGGTCAACTTATAACCATCTGCGGTATTTTTACAATTTTAAGATGGGGGAATTTTAGACATTTCCCTCTTTCAACTCTTTCGAATACCACGACATTAAACACCTTTCGGTACTTCATTAACCTATTAATCTCAATTAAACACTCTTAAAGTATGTCTTAAACACTTTATTCAAGCGAAAAGCTAGTATTTCTTCAAGACAATCCATTAGGGGATTTCAAGAGTGATTCTCTTCGTCTTCCTTGGTGTCTAAGGCATGTTGCTTCTCCCTTATTGTTATTTTTTCAAAGAGAATGTGTTTTAATGTTTGGTTTTCATTCTATTGTTATGGTTTTGATATAATGGTTAGGGGTTTTGGATTTTCATGGTTGAAGAATGTTTCTCATGGTTTGATTATGTTTTCTTTCATGCTTTTAGTATGATTTTGACAATGTGGGAAGCATGGTAATGGTAATTAGATTTTGTTTTATTATGGATTCCCCAATTTACTTGGTTATGGTTTCGAAACTTATGTTCCCTCAACGTATTTGTTAAAATTAAATGAGAATAATTTTGTCACATAGTTTAACTATTCTTGAGAGCTTGTCATTACATAAACGTTAATGGAACTTAAAATGGTTTTCTTGGTTTTACACAAATTTGAAAGGCCTTGGTGGCCATGGTCTTTGTTTAATCAGAAACTTTGGAGTCAACGTGGTTTAATAGCTTTGGTATGGCATAAAAGGATAGACTTACAAGCTCTAATTTTTGTATAACGACCCCAGTGGTTAATTCCAAATAAAAGAATCCTTCGTAAATGGTTGGAATTTGTAAATGGTTTTAATATGGGCTTAAAGGGCTATGTGTAACAAAGTCAGGGAAGGTGGAGGTCTCGAGGGGGCCTATACTTGAAACTCATGTTTGCCGATGTGAGGTTTATTCATGGTGATTGAGTGCATGATGTCACACATTATATTTTTGGAGATATACTATACATCTCAGGTTCTTTTCTCCGGTCGTGAGGCTAAAACACACCGGGTCACTTTCAAAAGAGGGATCTAGACCTATATAATGCGTGGGTGGTTTTAGGACAAAAAAAAGACACAATCTTGGTAAAGGTTTTAAATGCATGCTAAACTCGGTTCCCTATCTAGGCACGATATATATTTACATATATGATTGCATATGGTTATTTATTTTGATATATAATGATGGCAATATTTTATCTTTATCCTTGAGTACATTCTAGGGTTTACTCCACTAACCGTCTTGGGGTACTGTATCACCATGCGATGTAGGAACCATCCATACTACCATTCCTCCTACTCAGTGACTTGGATTCGGGCACAGTTTTGAGTCCGACAGAAGTGGTGAGCTTTCATTCTTCGAAAGGCTCCCATTAATGTTATGGAATTCTTTTATTTTTTTTCTTTACTTTCATTTTGGCTAAGGTCAGGGGCATGCCTCAATCAGATCTTATTAATTCTGGATAGAGGCTTTGTAAGACTACTATAGTCATAGGCGGTGTCGGTATTGGTGTCAGTCTTGGTATTGGTATTGGCATTGGGGTTTGCACCGACTGGATAGTTGGTAAAAGTTGCTTGATTATAATTCTAGACTTTATTTAATGTCTTTAAACTATTATTTCTTTATCTTGTTATATGTTTAAAATTTATCTGAAATAGTGTGTGTGGCGGTTATGGTTGCGTATTGGGGGTGGTTTTCGGTCTGGGTTGCACTTGAGAATCCCAACACGACTCGACCCTAGTTCTGTTTGTGTCAGTCTCATTACGATTGGTTCCATTGAGTCATAAGGATAATAGTGTAGGGTGCCTTGGTGACACTGCCTTGGTTATACCTCGTGGTGAAGAGTCGTAAGGAGTGGTTATGAGTCAAGGGATTGACTTATAATGAAAGTAGGTACATTTAAGCTTTCAAGCTGAGGACATTCTAGATATTTTGCCTCTTAATTAAATAAATCCCAACATCTTATAACCCCTTTAGGGTATCATTTGCCCTTATAAACACATCAAAGTAACTTCTCAACACTCTTAAATTACTCAAAACACTCAAAGTTTTCAAGAGGTTGATCAATTAGGGATTTCAAGGCTGATTTCTCTCCATACATCGTACTATTGCAGGGATGTCACTCTTCCCTGAATGTTAATTTTGTAAAAGCATGTGATTTATATTATTGTTCATGAGATTATTGTGATGGTTTTGAAACAGGGGTCGGGGGTTTTGAACATTTATGAAGTGAATAATGTTTCTCATGATTTATATATGATTTTCATGATTAAAATATCGTTTTGAACTTGTGGGCGCGTAGGTATGGTGAATGAACTAGGGAATTGTTATTTTCCGAAACTTGTGGCTTTTGAAATAGTTATAACGCCAAAACCATAATGTGAAATTGGCTGTAGTTTTGAGAACTATGGGAAATTGTAAAATTGAACTAATCTTGAACTATTTCATGATATAAAAAGGTATTTGAAATATAATGGTATGATTTAATGAAAAAAGGGAGTTGATGTTCCCCATTGTGTATTACTGAACAAAGGGAGTTGTTCTCTCCAAGTTAATGGAAGTTTGTTTTGCATGTTATGTTACCTTACAAGTGTAGTTGGAATAATAATACCAACATAATATGCCATATTGTAAAATGTGGTTAAATGAATGGGAATGTGTTATACTTATTTTAATTTGGCTATAATAAGGGTCGCGTAGTTGAGCCATGAAAGTAGTGGTCAGACTGACTGATACTACAAACCATATTTATCGATGTGGGGGTTAAGGAGACCAGGGAGGTTTGAGTCCCCCTTATTATAATTATTTCATGATTAGGGAGGTTTGAGTCCCCCATAAATCACTATATGATTGGGTTCTTAAGTCATCTTGGCATATATTGGAGGGTTAGAGTCCCCCATGTGAATATGTATGAGATTATTCTTTGGTTCATGTAGCTACACGCACTGGGGCCCATATACCCCGTAGGTACTATAATTTGACGGTTGAGTAAGACAATCTAGGCTATGGTTTTGAAAGGCTTGATAACCCTCGTTCTCTATCTCAACATGTGTTATATATATTTCGGTTTGTGCATTTAATTATGTGAATTAGATTTTAGAATGATTTTAAATTGTTTATCATGTTATTATGTTATCCTTATCCCTGAGTTACGTGCTATCATTCACACCGCTAATCATCTTTGGATGTTGTATCCCCTCGCAATGCAGGAACTGATTATACTTCTACTCCTCCTACTTAGTAACTTGGATTCGGGATCAGCTAGCAAATCAGATTGAAGTGGTGAGCTTATATACTCTTGAAGACCCCATTTCATGTTTATGGTTTTCTTTATAATTTAACTAATTCTTTGGATTTTTTCTTTGGTTATTGTTGGGGGCATGTCCCAAACTTTATTGATATTTAGATTTGAATCATAGTTTAGAAGGATTTGCTTAGACTACTATTGCAATTAGGAAGTGTCGTTCAATTGATTGGACTATCATCGATGATTGGTTAAGTTCATGCATTTAAACTTTCTTAGACTATTGAACACTTTTTTTTATATGTTTGAAATTAAGCCGATCGTGGTATGTGGTATGTTTGGTTTAGACAGGGGGTGATCTATAGTCCACATGGGTCTTGAGATACCCATCATGACCAGGATTGGTTCGGTTCATGAAAAAAATGGTATCAGAGCCTAGGTTTGGTGTCACTGGGTTTCCTACAAAGCCGCACCCAGTATAGTCGTTTTTATGGGTGTGTAGCGTGCCACACTTAAGGGAGAGGCTATGAAACATTTAGGAATGTTTCCCTTTCTTGTTGGTCTATTTTAAGCTATACAGTCTAAGGTCTTGAGTCTCTCTAATTCCCATTTGTTCGCTTTTTAGATCATGCATCTCAGATGATCTAAAGTTCATGCAAACACCTCTATCCTACTTGAGGATAATGATGGTAGGACACACTCAGCCTATGGGGTACAGACATGGTCTAGGGGTCTAGTTCCTTATTACGCTCCTGGAGTTCCATCGATCCCCTCTAGTCCTCCTCAAGCTCCTCAGGATGATGTGTTGAATGTAGAATTTCATTAGTCTATTCATATGTTGGATTAGTTGGTAGCTTTTCAGTCTGAGTGTGTAGCTTCTTGTTACTCCAACTTCTGAGGCCACAAGGGTTGGACAGCTTATGAGGTTGAGTCCTCTTGTATTTACAAGAGTTATTATTGAGGGGGATCCTCAAGGTTTTATTGATGTGATGGAGAAGAACTTCTGGGTTATGTATGCTACTAATGTAAAAGGTGTAGAATTCACAGACCATCAGTTGAAAGATGTAGCATTCCAACGGAATGATGAATGGGAACAGTCTAGGGGAGAGGATGTTGAATCCTCACTATGGGGTGATTTCTCTAGTTCTTTCCACGACCACAAGATTTTGCTAATATGAAGCAAATAAGGACGATATATATATATATGTTCAAGAAATATTCCTTGAAATTCCATAAGATACCCAGATATGCTCCCGAGGTAGTGTCTAGTATGAGGGCTAGAATAAGGAAATTGGCTTATGGGTTGTCCCTGCCTTGTTTAACAAGGATATGGATATCTTCAGATTGGTTGTTTATATGTAGTAGGTTAAGTAAGATAACAAGAATAAGGTGGAGATAGGGGAAAGGCAAAATTGGAAGTTTAGATTTTCAGATCAGGGTAGAGGTCAGCAGAATAGCAGAGATCAAAAGTTGTCTAAGAAAAAGTGGGAGAGTTCTAGTTCCTACTATATGGCTAGTGCTTCTTATCTGAAGCCATTGGGTGATCTCCATTCTCAACATGATTATGGGGTTAGGGTATAGTTTACCCAATCTCAGGCTAGTGGGGCTCAGTTCGCTTCATCATATCTTCATTGTAGATTTTATGAGAAGGTGTAACGTGGGTTTTGTGAAGAAGAGAGGAACATATATTTTAATTTCAGTTAGCGGAACACCCTGGTTTCTATAACTTAGAAAATTTCCTGGAATTCTGTTCTTTGGACCCAATACGACTCATGGATACGAGCCATATGTTGGGGTACGAATGGTATGGTCCAGTCTTATGCTGACCAGTGTTGGTTGGTGGGATTGATTTTGGTCACTGGAATAGGTACAACTTTGACACACCCCAAAGCCATGCCATGTCATAGGTTTACCTTAAGACAAAATGAATTAGAGGTCACCCTAATAACCCATCACAATCATCACAACAATCACATTGGTCGGGTAAATCCCGGTGATCTAATGAGATAGTGCAAAACATACTATAAGTCATAAATTAAACATGTCTAAACACTTCATTAAATTTATCAACTAACAAATATACCCAAGTCCAAAGTCATCAACAATACCTCTATACAAACCAAAGTTTATAAATGTATATGTCAGGACAAGCCCCTGACAGTAGCCAAACCAAGTAAAAATGAGACTAAGTTTAAAGATAGGGGACCAAGAATTAATGTATTCCAAAATATGGAAGCTCACCACTCCATAGTCAATGCACGAACTGCTTCGATCACCTAATCACTTCACAGGAAGAGAAGATGATTCTCCATCCCTTATGTTGCATGGGGACATAGGATATGGAGATGGTTATTGGTTGGAACGCTAAAATGTAACTCAAGGATAAGGATAAAATAGCCTCATCATTCAACAACAAGTCAATATATGTCATATTTAATCATATTCACAACCTTATCCATACATATAAACATATCACATGCTAACCAAGAAGGGAAGTCTTATCAACACTTTGGAAGCACTCACTCACCATACATGAAATAGAGGACTCCACCTATCCACACTTATAGATTCAAGCATTTCTCATTACACATAGGACTTTAACCATATTCACATATCATCAGGTAAGGGAGTCTAACCGCATACACATCCATTTAAGTGGGGCACTCTAGCAACTCACACATATTCATATAAGTGAGGGATTTGAACCACTCACACATATTCATTAAAGAAAGGTACTCTAACCACCTGCTCACACATTAGGCAAGGGACTCTAACCTCATGCCATATTATATAGGGGACTCTAACACTAAGCTAATTCATTTGGCGAGGAACTTTAACCTCCTAAGATCTCATTATGGAAAGGACTTTAACCACAAGAGATTTCATTTGGCAATGGAATTTAACCACAAAAGATGTCATTAGTCAATATTGGGACTCTAACCCTTTGTCCTTGCATCTACATACATTTAATTCCACACATAAGGACTTTAACCCATTTAGCCAATTTCAGCACTATACATGACCATGTGGTCCTTATGGAAGACTCTATTTCTCAACCATTTCAATAGGCCAATGACTTAATTCAACTCATCATACAATTAAAACTATGGTACTCAAGACCCTTACAAGTTATTCACACTTTATTAGCAATTTTTTACCACAATTTAGTCATACACATAATTCAAGTTCATTTTCATGTTAGGGACTTTAACCCTCTTCTTATTCATCAAACCATCAAGGTCATCCATTACATAACATATGGCTCATTTAAAATTCATAGTATCATTCATGAAGAATTCATATTGGGGCATTTCCCTAGTTCAAAACATCATCATCATGTAACAAGACATCTCACTTAGACATTTTCGCAAACACCTTGTGTACATGCTTTTACCAAGGCCAATTTTATTATAGAAATCATCACGACTAGGGTTACTCAAGACCCACATGTTAGAACACATAAAACAAGCATTCACATATGCAAACGACCATTAATGACATGTATAAACATAAGTCTAAGAAAGAATCATCATTATTCATCATTAGGCACCAAATCACTTTTCATTTGATTTCAAAACCACCATGTACACTGACTAGTCCAAGTGTGAAATACATGGGTTTAGAGTTATTTAGCATGGGGAGGAGTTACATGCCTTACACAACTTAAATCACCTAGAATATTGACTTCAGTTTGCCTATTGAATATCACCCTTGAAACCCCAGCTTCTAATCCTTCAAAGATGAGCTTGAGAGAGTATTTAGGGTGTTTGATCCATCAAAAATTGATGTTTAGAAGGATACAAGCACTTATATAATGAGGGTAATTAGGTTTTAAGGCATGGGAAATAACTATGAGGCCCTTAGTTAAAATTTGGAAAATGAACCGGTCCAGGGGTACTACTCACTATATGAATCACTAAAGGATCTATACCTGAGGGTACGAGTGGTACCCTATCTTGTACCCTAGGCTTGTCCTAGGTTACATATATTGTCAAGGGTACGAGCATAAACCTTTGAGTAATTTTGAAAGGGTACGAATCAACCCTAACTTGTATCCATCAAGTGTACCCCAAATAGTCCACTCGAAGATTCGAGGCACCTCTCTACTACTGTCCTTGGTATGACTCATAAACTTTGGATATGACTAATGAGAGGCTAGGTCGTATAGTGGACTATGTGTCCTCCTACTATAATGCTCAAGGTGCGATACTGGAGGGAGAGGAGGATACGACTCATATTAAAGGGGTGCGACTCCCACCACTAGTTATATCTACCCAGAGAAATCAAATGGACAATTTCTTTGAATGGTTCACAGTCTAGGTGTTTCAATTCTCCACTACTTAAGTCATTCGTCCACGATTGACGGGTAAGGGAAAAAATAAACAAACGTTAACACATCATGATATAAAAACCAACCATTGAACAAGTTAGAATAAGAATAATACAAGGATACAACACAACACATATCATGCTCATTATCAACTAATCATTCACTTCATCAACTTTTGGACTTAAACCTATTATTTACCAAAAATACTTTCTCATTGCAAAGCTTAGGGACTTAAACTCTTACTTATCACCACTCACTCATTTCACAACTTAGGAACTTCAACCTATCAAATTATTAAGGATACTTACTCAATTAAAGGATTAGGGACTCAAAACAATCATTTAGCAAAGACATTAATCAACTTAAGAAACGAGGGACTTAAACTCATCACAACAAAATACACATATAATTTCAAAGCATTAGGGACTTGAACCTATGGTCTAATAAGATATAAATTAACTCAACATATTGGGGACTTTAACCCATTACCTTTCAAAAACATAAATCAAAGAAACAAGATTAACACATACCTCCATCCCAAGTTTCCAGAATAGGAAGCAAATAATGATAATTGGACTTCTTGTCATCTTCTTCTTCTGACGTAGCTTACTCGGACTTTTGGTTCCCCATAGAAACTTCACCGAAGACGTCTCTTTCATTCGGAAATGACAAACTTGCTGATCCAAGATCCTCATCAGGATCTTCTCATAAGACAAAGATTCCGAGATATAAACATCCCTCAATGGAAAAACCAACGAAGGATCACCCACACTTTTCCACAACATAGAGATATGGAAAACTGGGTGAATTGAGGTCATACTAGAAGGAAACTCCAACTCATAGTCCACATTTCCAATGCTCTTGTCAATAAAGTAGGGGCCAAAATACCAAGGACTAAGCTTTCCTTTCTTACCAAATCACACTACTCCTTTCATGGGAGACACCTTCAAGAATTCCCAATCGCTAACACAAAACTCTAAGCTCTTACGCCTCACATCTACATAGGAAAATTGGTAACTTTGAGCATTTTTCAACAAATCACGAATCACCTTCACCTTCTCTAATGCTTAGTGAACTAAATTGGGGCCAAGAAACTTACCCTCACCAACCTTCTACCCCCTAATAGAATATTGAAACCTCCTACCATACCATGACTCAAAAAGGGCCATGCCAATATTAGAATTGTAACTATTATTATAGGCAAAGTCAATCAAAGGCAAGTTGTCATACCAACTATCCCTATAATCAATCACACAATCCCGCAACATATCATCTAATATTTGGATGGTCCATTTTGCTTGCCCATCCATTTTTAGGTTTAAAATCGTACTAATGCATACTCTTGTATCCAAACCCTTTTGGAACGACTTCCAAAAGTAGGATGAAAATGGAGGACCACGATCCCAGATTATAGAAACTGGAGCATCGTGAAACTTCATGATCTCTGCAAGATACAACTTAGCATAATCTTTTGTTGAATAACTAGTCCTCACGGGCAAGAAATAGGAAAACTAGGTCATTCAATCAATAATGACCCAAATAAAATCACATTGATTTCGAGATTTAGGGAGATAGGTAACGAAATTCATATTTATTACCTCTTACTTCCATTCAGGAAAGACAATCTATTGGTAGACACCATCGAGCCTCATGTGCTGAACTTTCACTTATTTACACACCATACACTTGGCCACATAGCTAGCCACATTACATTTCATATTGCTCCACCAATAGAAGTCCCTATGATCACGATATATCTTGGTAAAACCGGGATGTATAGCATATTGAGATTCATGAGCCTCGACCATGAACCTTTACCTCCATCCATCGACATCAAGAACATAAAACTTACCTTGGTGTCTCAAGATACCATCACCACTAATCACAAAGTCCACAACTTTGTGTTGACCTACATCGCTCTTGATCTTCATCAAGTTAGAGTCCAATACTCGCTTCTCTTTTATATCAACAACAATAGCGACTGAGATACCAAAAGCACAATTACACCACCATCCTCGGCGTCCACAAGTCGAACTTCAAGATTATCCAAATAGTGAATATCCTTCACCAATTCCCATTTATCCTCATCTATATGGGACAAACATCCATGGGCAATCTACTAAAAGCATCGACAACTATATTTGCCTTACCAAGATGGTAATAAAGACTCATATCATAGTTTTTCAACAACTCGAGCCCTCTTCTTTGGTAGAGATTTAACTCCTTTTCGGTAAACACTTATTGGAGACTCTTATGATTATAAAAGATATTGACATTGACCTTATAAAGATAATGCCACCAAATCTTTAACACAATAACCATGGCTAACAATTCTAGGTCATGAGCAGGGTAGTTCTTCTCATAAACTTTCAATTGCCTAAAAGCATAGGCCATTACCCTACCATGTTGCATCAATATGCAACTTAGACCAACACGAGAAACATAACAATATACCACAAAACTATCACTTGTCTCAGGAAAAGCCAAGACTGGAGCTAAAGTCAACATATCTTTCAACTTCTCAAAACTACCCGTACATACATCGGACTACAAGTACTTGACCTTATTTTTGATAAATTTTGTCAATAGAGAAGCTAGAGTTGAGAAACGCTCCATAAACCTTCTATAGTAATCGGCTAGACCCACAAAACTCTGAATATAGATTTGAGTCGTTGGTCTAGGTCACTTCTTAACCGGCATAACCTTTTGGTGATCTACCATGATCCCTTCACTAGAGATGACATGTGTATGAAAAGCTATGACTTTCAACCAAAACTCACAATTGGAGTACTTGGAATACAAATGATGATCCTTGAAAGTTTCAAATACGGCACATATATGATCTACTTGATCCCACTAACTTTTAGAATAGATTAAAATATTATCAATGAAGAAACTAACAAACATGTCTAATAATGGACTGAAGACCCCATTCATCAAATCCATGAATGCCACCGGGACTTTGGTCAACCCAAAGACATAAAAAGTAACTTATAGTCATAATATCGGGTTCTAAAGGCCATCTTAGGGATATCCGTATCCCTAATCTTAAGATGATGATAACCCGATCTAAGATCCATCTTACAAAAACACTTCACACCCTGATGTTGATCGAATAAATCTTCTATCCTAGGAAAATGATATTAATACTTTATGTTTATTTTTTTGAAATGACGATAATCAATGCACATACGAAGGGAACCAACCTTCTTGTGCACGAATAACATGGGATAACCCCAAGAAGACATACTAGGGTGGATAAACCATTATTTATGAGATCTTTCAAATGCTTCTTAAGCTCTTTTAGCTCTGCCAGAGCCCTTCTATAAGGAGGGATAGAAATTGGACGAGTGTCGTAATAAGATCAATCCCAAAGTCAATTTCCCCATCGAGATTAACACAAGGAAGATCATCGGGAAACACCACGGGAAACTCATTATCTATGGGAAAGGATTCTAGAGAAGGTTCTTCTGAGTTAGCATTTTTAACTCAAACCAAATGATACAATCACCCTTTTGAAATCAACTTTTAGGACATTAGATAAGAAATGAACCTTCCTTTAGGAACTAAGGAACCACTTTCCCATACAATAATCGTCTTATTAGAGAATTCAAACATAACACTATGGGCCCGACAATCTCAGAAAGCATAGAAAAACTGCAACCAATCCACCTCAAAATGACATAAAAATCGACCATGTCCAACTCTATCAAATCTACAAGAGTATCTTTTCCAAAAACTAATATCAGTTAACCCTTATAGACCCTTCTAACAGTCACTAGGTTTCTGACTAGGGTAGAAATATAAAAAGGAACTGACAGCTCTCCAGACAACAATCAAGATGCACAACCATATATGGTGTCACATAAGAATGAGTAGACCCTAGATCAAGCAAATAATATACATCAGGAGGAAAGTATCAATATACCCATGAAAAAATTGAGAGACGTATCAAATTCGTAGCATGCATCAATTACATATATGTAGTTTAGGCAAGTGTCGATGCCAAAAATAGAAGCAGAAGCAGACATAGCATCCTTTTGGTGTGGGAGTACATAGAGTAAAAATAGGGGACCTGTTGGACAAAGAAGCTATTAAAAAGGGGCACTGACATTACATGTGCCCAACCTGACTATAATAGAAATATCTATTTCCCCTTCTCATACTGACCATAGAATCTACTAAAAGGGTGAAGTGGAGCCGAATAGACACCACTAGCCTTGAATTGAGCAACCTTTTCCTGGGACCTACCACTAAATTAAGTCCAACGATCACCCAAAAACTTCAGGAAAGTAGAGCGAACACTAGCAGAGGAGAAAGAAATCGAACCCCCACTACTTCCATGGACACTTCCCACCATCACCACTATTATGCTTAGATGGCCTAAATTTCCTTTCTTGTCTCTTACTAAGATCAACTTGCTTATTTATATCGTCTTCCACTTGTTGTAAATACATAATAAACCTAGAAATAACCATGTTATAAATCAACAAGGCCGCCTTACTTTCAAGGACTATCACATGGGACAATTCCGAGACAAACTTACGCATTCTAGATCTTATGCTAGAAACCATCTCGGGAGCATACCTTGAAAATTGATGGAATTTTAAGGCATACTCTTGAATAGACATCCTCCATTTCTTCAAGTTCATAAACTCTTCCACTTTTTCCCTCATCAATTTACGAGTAAAGTAACAGTCTTTGAAAGCCTCAGAGAAGTCCTCCCACATAGAGGGACTAGAATCAACACCTTTAGACAACTCCCACCCTTCTTACTATTGGTACGCTACATCTTTCAATCGGTAGGAAGAAAACTCAATAGGATCAACCTCTTAAGTATGCATGATTCAAAATATATTCTCTATTTCATCAAAGAAGCCTTGAGGATCCTCCTCAACCGTTGCACCGAAGAATATAGCAGGGCTCAATCTTATAAATTTGACAATTCTTGTGGCCTCGGAAGAAACGGTATTTGGAGAACCCTTCTCTACTCGATAAGACACCAATAGAGTTAAGAGGTCAATAGAGCAATGAAACTCGACATTAGTATCATCCCCTTCTGGTGATAGAATATAAGGGTCACTCTCATAGTCGGGGTTGGTGGGGACAGGTGGAACTCTATTAAGATGGTCATATGTTGCATCCCTAGCTTGGGTCCGAACTCCAAAATATGGATGAGTTTCATCCATAGGTCCCTCAAAAGGGTTTACCTGAGACTTAGATCTACTTGGAGGCATGATCTTAAAGATAGCAAAATGAAATTAAAGGAATCCAAAGATCATAGAATATATAGCTTGATATTGAATCGCAAGAAAGGGAAATATCTCCTAAAATGTGTCATAGCTCCTCTTTTATAAGTTTGGTGAACTTCACACCCATAAAGCAGACTCTACTCAACACAGTATTATAGGCACCCAACTTAACATGAAACTAGGCTCTGATACCAACGTGACATGCCCCAAAACTAGTCCATGTTGCCGGGGAACCTCAATCCTAGATGAAAAAGAGGTTGCCCGAATACCCAGACACAATCATCACATCAATCACATGGGTTCGGTAAATCCTGACCATATAGTGAGATAGTAGAAAACAAACTACAAGACAACTTAAACATGTTTAGAAACTTCATTAGATTCATCAACTAACCAATATACCCAACTGCGCATTCATCCATAATACATCTATACGAACAAAAGTTTAGAAATATGTATATCAGGACAAGCCCCAGATAATAGCCAAACCAAGTCAAAATAAAACTAAGTCTAAAGATAGGGGACCAAGAATGAATGTATTTCGAAATAACGAAGCTTACCACTCCATAGTCAATGCATGAACCACTTCAATCACCTAATAACTATGTAGGAGGAGAAGAGTATGCTCCAGTCACTATGTTGGATTGGGACATAGCTTCCAGAGATTGATATTTTTTAGCATCTTCTCTATGTTATTGGCTTGTGTATTTTATTATTGTTGTTACTAAAACTGCATTGTTGGTTGTTCCATAATTGAATTGGTAGAGTCTACGACTTTTGATTATAGGTGTTCCTATAATTCGGCCTTTTAGCATTGCCAAAAACCATCATTGACTCAGGATTTGAAGAACACAGCTACAAAATGACCATTGTTGCCAAAAACCTCACACAAACCTATGGTCTTTTGTACTGCATTCACTTGAGCTGCAGTTTTATTAAGACTCAACTAGCTTAGTTGGTTCATTTTCTAATTTTGCATGGCTGAGATATGAGCCGCAAAGGCTGTAACATTGTCAACTTCAATCATGCCTACAACCTTTTTCATTGACCCTCTTGATGTATCATTATACCAATCAATATTTTCTTGAGAAATCTAGTTCAAAAAAGTGTATATCTTATCATACATCAACTCAAAAGCTTGACCACCTTCAGCTGAATCTTGTAAAATTTTTATGTTATGGTTAAGTTCCTTAACAAAAGTTTGAGAAAGTACCTCAGTGGACTGCTGATAATGTGGACAGTCCTAAAGAAGAGCTTTGGAACTCTCCTAAGAATGATATATGTTCTCATCTGGCTTCTGATTGAAGCTCACAATCTCACTGTGAAGTCTAGTAGTCTTTTTAGATGAAAAGAATAGCATGAGGAATTTCTAGGCTAAGTCATCCCAGGTTGTGATTGAACTTTCCAGCTCGGTGTTCAACCACATCTTCACTTCTCCTAATAGGGAAAAGGATAAAAGTGTCAGACTATCATAGTCAGTTGACACAGACATAAGGATGAATGTGTCATTGATCTCCAAGATGTTCCACAGTTGGACTTGTGGATCATCACGTGAAAGCTCGGTAAACTATCCACTGCTGATAAAAGGTTACACCATGTTTCATTTAATCTCAAAGTTACCTCCAACAACAAAATTTTGAAAATAAGAGGTTAAATTTGTAGCAAGTGGGATTTCCACTATGAGAACTGCCCTGCGGGCTTGAGGATCTTTATCCACGAGGGTTGGACTATCTTAGTGTTCTTTGATTTTTAGAATACAATAGAGAAGGACTACTTCTCTCCTCAATTTGTTCAATAATTGCTTGGGTTTGGGTCTTAGTTCAACCAATTCCCTATCCCTTACGAGCTTACTAGTATATCAACCTACTTCCTGCAAACTCTGAACCAAGACCAAGTGAAAAGAATGAAAGAAATATAAAAACTAAATTAAAACTAAAGTAATTTCCAAATTACAAGTCCCCGGCAATAACGCCAAAAATTTGTTGCGCCTAAACGCAAAGAGAAGTGTACGTGTTCTCACCAAGTAGTAATGTGGCCTTTTAAAAGCTAAGTATCGATTCCATAGGGACTTGTTTTAACAACCATTCAACACTATTTAACAGTTAAGATTAAATTGATATAAAAGAAACCAAAAGAGTTTGTGACTTATAAACTAAAATTAAAGTAAGCAATGCAATAAAGTAAATTTCTTAGACAATCAATAAAGAAGTGCCTAGGGTTAGGGCTCTATGAACAATCATACTAAGATATTTAACTTCATTGGTTAGATTACTTATCTTGGTTTTTGATTCACGAGGTTTATATTATGATGATGGTCTATCAAGCATCTAATCACCTATCTAACTTAGCCCCACAACTACATCGTTGAGTGGGAATGGGAGACCTAAGTTAAACACATTTATATTTCATCCTGTAGTGAGCCAAATAGGTCACCTAGGTATATATGTATCCTATATGCAAATTACAATCTTCATTCTATAGAAGTTTATAATCCTACTCTATTTACACCCATGTTCTATTCTCTTATTCCCCCTCTCGAGTTCACAAGGATGACAATAAATGTATTCTAAGGGTTGGGAATCCTTAAAATAGTTATAAAAAGGGTAAATAAATAATAAAATAAGATAATCAACAAAAATCTAATCAATTCAAAGTAATAGTAATTATGTTCTTGGCCTTAACCCCGAAATGGTGCTTTTAGCCATTCATGGAAATAACTGTAATTTCAAAGATAGAAAACATGTTAAACTCATTAAAAAACAAAAGTAATGGTATAAAAACCCTAATTTAAGTGTTTCCCATCCTCCCTCAAAGTTTCAAAGTCGTCCAAGTTCTTTTACATCAAATTCAAGTGTTCTATTTAAAGGAAGATGATGTTGGGTGCATTTATGCATTCTAGTGTCACTATTCTAGTCTTTTTACCCTTGTTTGGAGGATGTTTTATGATATTAATGTGTTTATAATGATATAAATTTGCATCTAAGTTTCCATTTATGTTTTTACAATGTTTAATGGTGTTTTCAAACAATTTTTGATTCAAATTGATCATGTAGAGTTCAACAGAGAAAACTAGTGTGACTAGCTTGAGCTAGGTGTTTGACTAGTCTATTGTGTTATGTTCTGATGTGTTTAATTAGTTCCTAAGGTTTTTATTGTGTATTTATATGTGTACCAACTTTATTATAATTTTCAAGTGTCAATTCGATCAAAACAAGTGTCAAAACAATGAGCTAAAGATCAAGGTGAATGAAGCCTAGTCTTAGCTCATGTTTCTAGTTCGTCGTGTTTGATGTTGTGTTTTTTTTAACTTTAAATTGTTGTGTTTAATTCTATATGATTATTGGTGAATGTATTATGATGATATATTAAGTATATACAAGCTTGAAATAGAGTGGAAACAACTCAAAAAGGCTTGGAATGGATCACGGAATCATAATATACAACTTGACGCAAATTTGGACACCTGAAATGTCTAGGGATAGTGAGCGCGCGTGGGAAGGATTTTTTACATGTAAAGCTCTCCAAACGGTTCAAAAGAAACTAAAATAGTGAACCAAGGTGATATAGAGGCAACAACATTCATGGAGTGGGGCTATTGCCAGGGTGGTGCCCTCTCATATCTCGGGCTCAATAACTGAACGTTTCCAACTCCAACCAGACTTGGATTGCTCCTATATTATAAATAGATATTATATCACCTTTTTAAATAATTTTGGACATATTTGGACAATTGGAGGTTGATCTACACACTTTTAGAGTTTTATTTTCTTAACACGAAGATGCATATATGAACAACATCATGATGGGAATTTCATAGTCAAACCAACACAATAATATAATTATACAACTGCCCATTCGATTATGTAATCTCAACACATATGGATCTACTATTGGCATTAACTACTAAGCAGCATATCCATATCCACATAAACAACACCCCAAAGAAATAAGTAGACCAGGGTCAACTCAATGTGCCATCACATTCAAAGAAGTTCACCTCATGTTATACAATCAAGTCGTGGACAAAACTAAGACTCTCACTCGCAGAAAAGAAGTTACAAACATAGTGCACACCTATAAGCTTGCCCTTATTAGCTAACATTCTCTCATGATTTACTCGCCAAGATAAAGCAAGACTTATTAAGAGTTGTAATGAGGTTTTAGGATTGATGAGGGTTGATCATTTGAACAAGTGACTTAAAGTACAAAACTTCACTCTATTTACCCTTTTAGGTAGCTACTCACCAAGATCACAGTTTCTTTCACTCATTCATAATCATTATTATCCATCTGTGCCCTTGCCATAACCCAATTTTTTTTAGAAGTACAGTAGCATCAGCCACCCTCAACTTATGCTGATCCAGTTAGTTGAGATGCAGAATATCTATTTAGATATCTAACTAGACCAAGGCTGAATGCTACCTCTCAAATAAACTTTAACTCGCCCTCCTAGGCCGCTAACCATCCAACAATAGCCACCCTTGCCTAAGTTAAAGTGCACAATGTCAAAAATTGACTAGGGCCAAACCTAAGTGTTAACACCTTCTAGATAGTGAATAAAACTTATTTGGACAGAACAAACACTAACAAAGCTGAACAGGGTTTAGAAAGAAACATAATCTTTTTGGTGGGCCATTATTTTGGATAAGTGGACTAACAAAACAAGGAGGCCTACAATCCTATCTTATTGGATGTAACACACGACAACATTCAATGAACCGGGCAAGTTCTAGGTGTAACACTTATGCAAGAACTACGCAAATACTCATACACACAGGCACTGAGTTAATTCCTATCCTACTAACTCTTGGAATTCATATAACATAACTATGCTTTGCTTTACATTACATTCTAATTCCAGTTTCAGAGTCACAAATGGTTGCGCAATACTTTACCACATGGTAAGAAGAAATAATTATACAAAAATTCAAAATACTTTGCCACAATTACTTATCATCCATATTTACACAATGATGCCAATAGAACATAAAATTACTTATATAAATAATCACTTTACGATATTTACAGCATATCACATGAAACTAAAAATTCAAACTAGACATGCCGGTTCTCCTAGATAAAACATGAGGGACAAGAAAATCGGCAACAAAAACCCTCATTGTACAAGTAGCACCCCCCCTAAAAAAATGATGCAATGTCCTCATTGCATGCTAAGTAAGAACCAAAGGAGGAAAATACTTCTACAACCTCCCAGTCAGATGAGACATCATTTAAATGGTCTGAGGTTTCTTTATCCATATCTTCAACAATATTGACCCCTATGGAGGTAGGGGTCCTGACATCAACATCCTCCAGAATCAGAAGGATCTCACGGTGAATAGGGCTAGAAATTGGACTCATAGCTAAGGTGGAACTGGTGAAAACACCTGAAACATCATCCTGCAGTCTCTTCTTCCATTTTTCCTCTATTCTCTTCAACCTCTTAAGTGCTTTCTACAGATCATAGTCTTCTCTCTCTTCTGATGTCATGGCTTCAAGTTTTTTTTCTTAGCAGCTCTTTTTGAAGCATTCTCGTCTTTTTTATCTGTCTATTCTACCTTCTTATCCTTGTCTTTGATCAGTCTCCCCTTTAAATTAACAATACCTTTATCCTCATCACTTGTAATCTAGGATAGATCAAACATGGGTTATTATGGCTGTCATTTCAGCTTCACTATATCTTTTTGGGCCTGTCTAAACTCAGCCATAAATTTGGCAAAATTCGGAATAGACATGGAATCTAGCTTCTTATTGATTCAGTTCTCCATATCATCCACTATTATCTGAATATTCTTGAAAGGACGTGTTGTTGCCTAAATAGTTCTTTCAACAAAAGGTTTTAAATCCTCCCCCCATATAGCTAATTCATTTTCCAACCTTTTATAGGCACAAACTAACTTTGCAAAGTTCTCCTGGTTCAACCTCTATTCAGAATATTCGGGCGAAACTGATGCAAAATCTGTATTCCCACCCATCAGCAATGAAGTTGAACCTGTAGATGTGGTAGAAGGCACATATGTAGCAAGAGGGAATGACATTCCTGAAGGAAGCTCTAATGTTTCACGAACTAGTGGGACTGAGTTTGATGGGAGAGAGGTCTATTGACTCTTATATTGAACCTTGACTCATCCCTTGTCTTCTCAATATCTTGTTCGTGCATTGCCTGGACCACATTATCAACTCCGCTGCTCAAAGGGACGTTTGATTGCTTGCATAACTCTATGATAAGACATGGAAATGGTAGCCCAGTTATGGTCTTATGAGTGTGGGTAAACAATTCATCGGCAATAATGTGGCCTAAAGCCACTATTAATCCCTCAATCTATTCAACAACTATTACAACTCTAGTGATTTCTAAACAGTCATAACGGCCTGTTGGCATCAACCTCAGTCTCATAATTTCCCACCAGAACATGGCCCTAAATCTTAGGGACAACTTACATATTTGTTTGTGGGAGTTGTGTAACCAAGTAGGCTCTCCTTCCTCTATCCATATTCAGGCCATAAAAGGGCTTTGTTTGGTCGTCATGAACAATTGATGCTCCAACTCTTGTATTGCACCCGATACCAATATTCAAGATCAAATAAGAATCTATTAAATGTACCCTCCGAGATATCTATATTGATTCCACACACAGAAACTGTATCTAGATTACTCATGTCACTAACTGATGCGCCTGGGGGACAGTCCTTCTCCAACAATGCAAATTTGTTGGCAAAAAAATCATGTATGAGATTTGGTTGATAGGTTCCGAGTGACCTACTCATCCATGCTAACTCATATTTATTGAATCGGAACTCCATTTCTGGATACTCATGTAGTGTTGTTGTCACAGTATGATATTCCTCGAAAATAGATCTTTTTACTTCCAACCTATCCATTTTCTTGAGCCCTTTGTAGAAATAATCCCTAGTGCCTTCAACCAACCACCTAATAGCTTCTTGCAATTGGAGGTACTTGCACCAAACCAAGTTCGGGTCTTTCTATTCTAAAACCTCCTCTTGGACGAGGTTAGATATTTTAACCCATTCTACAACTGGGCTCAAGCTAGAGCTACTGCTTCTTCTACTTTCACCCACCTCTTCAGACTGGGAGGATGAAGAAATCACCTGGTGTCTTTGTCGGGGGTTGTGCATCGGTGCGTCCGAACCCTATTATGGCTCTTACCTAGCTCTTTGGACTCTAACCCTTACTCTAGTTTGTGGTAGTTTGTTTTCCATATTACCTCTAAGCGAAGAATTTATTATTTTATGAACTAAAACCACAATAAAGAAAAATTTTCAACTAGCGACATATAGGGCGACGGTCTGTCGCTCCCAACCGTCGGGTCAATTCCAGTATCTTCAATTCTCAGGTAGTTGTGATTTCTTTAAGCCACGATTCATCTGGAGTCCTATGGTCCGTCGCAAAACCATCTCATGCACTTTTCAAATTTGATCCTCATTTTGGTATTTTGTCGAATACCTGGCATACACTCATTTCAATCACGATTTTTATGGCATTTATGTCAATAGTACATCCCAACTTTTGTGATTTTCTTGTTCCATAGGCTACTCAGACTTTACCCAGGGCAGTATTTATCAGTTTTTGACATAATTCAGACCTACACAGCATCAACAAGGGAAGAAAAAATTGTTTCAATATTATTGCCTTCACCTACTTCATTTGTTCCTTATGTTGAATAAAATAGAAAGTGATGAAAAGATCTTACTTTAGTAATGCATTACTTGGTCACTACTGTGACTTGCACACTAAACACAGAACAACAGATGGACCTTTGCTTTTATAAAAGACTTTGTTTTGCTTGTGATGGTAAGATAAAAATAAGAAATGGAGTTTAAATAGATGGGAAAGGGAAGAAGAGAAGTTTTAGAAGAGAATGAAAAGACTCAGGTACTTTGAATGCTTGGAAAATAAATAGTCTCAGGCACTTGAACAGTTGGAGCGCTAATTAACCATTATAAATTATCCATTAAAAACTGTTTGGGTCAGATAAGGATGAAACATTCAGCAACTAAAATTGATCCGATACGACCTTCTCAACTAGGGTTAAGTGCGACAGTTCAAGCGATGGTCCATCGCGGGCGCGACAGTCCATCGGATGACCTGTCGCCCTTTCCAGTAACCTTATTTTGCAACTCATTGGTGATGGTTGGGCCGACGATCCATCAAGCTTGCGACAGTCCATCTGCGATGATCCATCATTCAACTCGTCGCTACTTTCCAGTAACATGGTTTTTAGCATTTGTTGCGATGGTTCCCAAAGACGGACCGTCAAAATAGGGATGGTCCATTGGTCACCCCCAACTCTTTCATCTTTATGATTCCGGCACTGTCATACCTGCACACTTACACGAACCCTTTTACTTGCACAAAATAGAAAAATAACTTAAACTCATGCTTTACAACAACACAAAGTAGGTTGGCTTTCACTAGCACCAGATTTATCATTGCAGTACGACTCAGTTATCTCGATTACTCAAACTTCATCGATATAGATGGTAGCAATACTCTTTATTGAGTTCATTGGACTGATATATAGTATCACACGCTACTTATTAACCTTGAAGACACTTTCATCTTTATTTTTAAGTTCCACTACTCCAGACCAGTAGACTTGGTTAACTTTAAATGGTCCAGGCCATTTAGATTTGAGTTTACTGGGAAAAAGCATTAGTCTAAAGTTAAAGAGGAGCACCAAATCACCTTTCTTAAAATCTCGCTTTTCAATTTTGTGGTCGTGGTACTTGGTTATTCTTTCCTTGTACAAATCAACCCTTTCATAAGCTCCGAAACGGAACTCATCCATCTTATTCAGCTGCCCCAGTCTCATATCAGCTACCTCATTCCTCTACTTTCACTTGCTGGCATACCATGCACTTAGCCAAAAAATAGGCCACATCCATCTTCATATTATTCCACTAATAAATCTCATTAAGGTCACGATACATTTTCATTTAACCAGGATGGACCGAATACTATGACTCATGGGCCTCAGCCAAAATCCTACCTCATAAACAATCAAGGTCGGGGACACACAACCTCCCCTGGTACCTTAAGATACCATCACCAATAATCTCAAACACCATTACTTTTTGCTTACCTATATCTTCCTTGATTTGCATAAAGGATAGGATACATCACTTGTTTTTCTTTCATCTCAACTACTGGATATGACTTCTCCACCTCTTGAACAATTATGACACAATTCTTGGAATCCAATAGAGGAACTCCAAGGTTCGCCAAACGGTGAATATCATTCATCAAATCCTGCTTCTCCCTATCCACATGAGATAATCTTACCATAGAAAACCTGCTAAGAGCATCATCAACCACTATACCTCTATCTGGGTGTAGTGAATGCCCATGTCATAATTTTTGAGTAGATCAAGCAAGCTCACTACCTGAAATTTAGCTCTCTCTATGTCACAACCTGAGGCTACCGCCTAGTCACGACAATGGTGCTCACGGTCATAAGTGACCACAAGTTAATCCATGTTATAGTACCTGCTGGGAGCAGTGAATAAATATGAACATAACACCTATGCAGAAGATAAAATGAAAAGGAAATATAAATCTAAAATACCAAATCAATCATAAGTCTGAACCATCTTATAAAAAACTAAAAGCAACTATCTGAATGTATAATTAGCTGTCTAAACGTTTGAAAGCCTCTAAACTGACTATGGAGTTGATGGAACAGACCCCCAACTAACTCTGATTGACAGAATAAAATGAAATACTGAAATAACTGAATAAACATAATACATCATCGATGGATGAGGTCTCACAACTACGACTTCTGGGTTGCACTGAGCTATCTAACTGTGATTGGGAAACTTTGTGTCCGAACCTATGATATAATACATCATAGTGCAAAGAAGAGTATGTGGTTAATACTTTGAATATACTAGTATATGAGATGAGGTTAGGCTACCATACAAGATGGTATTGTGCATATAAAATAATGACTAACTGAATAGCATGAGATGACTGAACATGAATGCATGAAAATTGTAACAACTTAGAATGCAAAACCAAGCATAAACATATATCTCAAAAAATCTATAAATTGAACTACTAAAATCTGATAACTGAATAACTAAGAATATGTTTGCTTTGGTCAGGCAAACCAAGACTGAAACTATAATGAATACTGTACTGAGATTCAGGGTGGTATCATCTAACCGACATGCCTCAATCTGAGGTAATCGGGGTCCAAACTATCATCCCAGTAGGATGTGTGTCAGTACCGTTCCATGGGTACTAACACTGGATATTTTGATCCACTAAACTGGTGTCCCGAAGGAATAGTGAGTCACTCTAAACTAGAAGGTACTCTAACGAGATCTGTGTCACCATCAACTGGCAGGTAAACACTTTTTCAACCATTAACTAGAAGGTAGACATCTCTAACCTACACTGTCTCCGTAGTTATCTAACTCGAAACACTTTTTCAACCGTTAACTAAAAGGTAGACATCTTTAACTCAGAATAAATAATAACATGAACTCCAAACAAATAATATCGCCATATAATCAATGCAAACACCACAGCTAACAACTCTAAGTCATGAGTCGGATAATTCTTCTCATGAACTTTCAATTATCTAGAGGCATAAGCAATCAACTTGCCTTACTGCATGAACACACACCTGAGTACCACCCGGGATGCATCACAATAGACCACAAAACCATCAGTTCCCTCCGGAAGAATCAAGACAAGATTCTAAGTCAACTTATCCTTCAGCTTCTCGAAACTACCTTTACAAATACCCAACCACAAGAACTTTGACTTCTTCTGAGTCAACTTGGTCAAAGGGAAAGCAATAGAAGAGAAGCTATCCACAACCCTTCTATAATAATAAGCTAAACTTAAGAAGCTCTGAATATCGGTTAGAGTCTATGGTTTAGGCCACTTCTTAACCTACACAACCTTTTGTTGATCAACCATGGTCCCCTTACTAGAAACAACATAATCCAGATAAGTCATTGAATTCATCTAGAACTCACACATACAGAACATAGCATACAAACACTAATACTTTTAGGGTCTGTAACACAAGGCGGAGGTGATTAGCATGATCTGCCTCACTCTACAAATAAACCAGAATACGATCGATAAGACAATCATGAAAAAATCCAGCAATGGATGAAAAACCTAATACATAAGATCCATTAACTTAGAAGGGGCATTTTTCAATCCAAAGGAAACTACTAGAGACTAAAAACATCCGTACTAGGTTTGAAAAGTAGTTTTAGGGATATCCCTCTCCCTAATTATCAACTAATGGTTCTCGGACCGAAGATCAATCTTGTAGAAGAATTTAGCCCCCTGAAGCTGATCAAAGATAGCATTAATCCTCAGTCGTGGATACTTATTCTTTATGGTCACCTTATTCAATTACAAGTAATCAATACACATTCGAAGGGGATCATCCTTCTTACATACGAACAAAATAGGTGCACACCATGGGGGCAGACTAGGATAGATAAAACCCTTGTCTATAAGATCTTTTAACTACTCCTTGAGTTCCTTCAACTAAGAAAGAGAAACTATATACGGAGGGATAGAGATTGGATGAGTACCCAGAATGAGATCAATCCCAAAATCAATCTCCCAATCAGGGAAACACAAGGAAGATTATCAGGGAAAACTTTAGGAAACCCATTTACCATGGGGACGCAATGTAAGGAAGGAATCTCTAAGGTAGAATATTTAGCCCACGAAAAAAATAATAGAGACATCCATTAGAAATGAATTTCTAGGATCTAAGATACGATATGGAACATTCCCTTAGGAAATATGGAACTATCTTCACATTCAATAATTGGTTCATTAGGAAAACATAAGATGACCTTACAAGTCCAACAATCTAAAAAAACATAGCATGAATTCAACAAATTCATTCCCAATATTACATTAAAATCTACCATTTCTAACTCTATAAGATCTACTAGAATTTCTCTACCACCAACAGACATCACACAACCCCTATAGATTCTGCATCCACGGTGTCTTTTACAAAAGTAGAAACAACAAGGGTGCAAAATACACTCAGGATCAAAACCAAAATGCACAACCACAAATGGGGTCACATACGAGAGACTGGATCATGGATCAAGAAAACAATACACATCATGAGAAAAGAGTTTCAACGTACCAGTAATGACATTAGGGGATACCTCAAACTCTTGATAGGTAGTAGGGCATAGAGACGGGTTGGACCAGTGTCGAAGTTATAAGTAGACGTAGAATTCTTTGGTATATTAGATGATGTAGATACAATATGAATCTTATTTTCCCCAGAAACAACTTTAGAAGGTCAATATCTTTATATATGACCAATCTAACCACATTTAAAGAACTTGTTCCTCCCTTCTTCACAAAACAAATGGTGCATCTGACCACAAAATTGACATGTAGGATATGATGGAGCTGATTGAGCCCCACTAGCTTGGGACTGGGCACCCTGTGCCCTAAAACCTTTACCACTCTACAAATAACGTTCACCTGATGACTTTAGGTAGGGGCACTAGCCGTAGAGTATGAACATTAATTGCCCCACTTCTTCTAAGACCATTTTCTCCCATCTGTACCACTTTGCTGATAACTTTAATCTTGATCCGAGTACCAAAACTTCTTACTCTACTCTTCCTAAATTTAGCCTTCTTCCTTTTGACTTCTTCGACTTGCTTTATATAGATAACAAGTTGAGAAATATCAATTTCCTATTTTAACAAGGCAACCTTACCTTCCAGAATCAAGTCCTGAAATAACCCAGAAGCGAAATTCCTCATTATATCCCTCATGATAGATATCAACTCCAAAGCATACCAAGATAATTGATGAAACTTCAAGGCTTACTCCTTGACTGACATATTTCCTTGCTTTTGGTTAATAAACTCCTCTTCATTTGACTCTCTTAACTCTTGAAGAAATAAGCGGTCCAAAAAAGCAGTAGAGAAATCATCCCATAAAGTGTACTCAACATCATCGCCCCTAGACTACTACCATTCCTCTTCCACAGATACACCACATCTTTATATTTGTAGGCAGCGAACTTTACGCCCTCCATGTTAGTGGCATGAATCACATGAAAAATCTTTTCCATCTCATTAATCAAATACTGAAGATATTCCTCAACTTCAGAACCAGTAAAATAGGAAGACTTAATATCATGAAATGGCAAAATCTAGTGGCCTTAGAAGATAACGCAACAGAAACAACTCGCTCGGTCTATAAGGCCACCAAGTAGGTATGAAAGTGAATCGACTGGCAAATCTCAGCATGAGACACGTCAACTTGAGGTTCTTGAGAAGGAATAGGGGGAACCAATGGAGTTCCATCAATGCAATTATAAAAAACAATCCTAGACCGATTCTGAACTTCTATAGTAGAATGAGCTCTGTCCATATTACCCTAATACTGGATAAAAGAGTTTCCACAGTTATCAGATCTTCTTGGAGGCATGATAAAAAAGACAAACAAATAGGGATTAGACACATCCAAGACCTTAGACTAATAGCTTGAAAATAGAACAACAAGAAAGGGAAATATTCCTAAATTCCTCGTAGTTTCTTCGTTATAAGTTTAGTGCGCTACATACCCATAAATGATACTCTATTTGACAGGAATTTATTAGACAACCAACGACACCAAACAAAATCTCTTAAACCATCTTTGTCATGACCCAAACAAGGTCCTGGCCATAAAATGTATCTCAAGTCCCATATGGATCGAAGATCATCCTGCACCTAACTAACCCAAACATACCACACCACAAAGTTGGATGAATTGTAAACATATAACAAGATAACGTGCAATAGCTTAAGAGAATTTTAATGCATGTCCATAACCAACCAACAACGATCAGCCAAACAACCGGCCGACACCATCCACTAACCACAGTAGTCCAAATAAAGACTTTTAATAAGAACAAAAATTGAATATCAATAATGTTTCAGGACATGCCCCCGACTATAGATAAAACATGTCTTCTTAGTCATAGAAGTAAAAGAATGAAACATTAAATGTAAACTTCTAATGTAAGAAATCTCACCACTTTAATGAAAACTTATGAGTTGATCCAGAATACTAATCATTGAGTAGGAGGAGTAGAAGTATGACCAGTTTTTGCAACATATAGGGATACAACATTCGATGACGGTTAGTGGGGTCAACGTTGCCATGTAACTAAGGGATAAGGATAGCATAATGTCATGATCAATAGTTTAAAGTAATAATAAAACTAATGCACACAATAAAATACATATACATATATACTTCACATGTCAGGATAAAGAGCAAGGTTTAACTTGCACGTAAAACTTTAGCCTTGATTGTGTAGCTCAACCATCATAACATATACCCACGGGCTATATGGGCCCCAACTATCACCCTTTGGTCAGGCTCCAGTGAGTGTAGCCGCACCAACTTGAGAATAATCTCATAAATATGCACCTAGGGGACTCGAACCTCCCAATATATACTAAGGTGACTTAAGCACCCAACCACATAATGATTTATCAGGGACTTGAGCCTTCTTATTCATGAAATAATAATTAGGGGGGCTTAAACATCCCCGGTCACTTTGACCCCTGCGTCGACAAATATGATTTCCAGTATCGGCCACTTGAACCTCTACTTTCACAACTCATATACACAATTCATATTAGAGCCTAGTTAAAACAAGTAATACACATTCACATGTATTGAACCATCTATCACATTAAGGCATACATTATTGGTATCGTCATACCAACTATAGTTGAAAAGTAATAGGATCATGCCAAAACAATTTCCATTAACATGGGGAGAACAACTCCCTTTATTCATTAATACAAGGTGGGGTAACACTGACTCCTTTTGTTCATATAAATTAGATCATTGTTTTTCAAATACCTCTTTATATCATGAAATAGTTTGACTAGTTAAATTTTACAAATTCCCACAATCCTCACAATTAAAAACCAATTTCACGCCATAGGGTTAGGGTTATAATCACTTCAAAAGTCACAAATTTAGGAAATTCACAATTACCTAGTTCATTCACGATTCCAAAGCACCCACAAGTTCAAAACATATTTAAAGCATGAATAATCATAATTAAATAATGGGAAAACGTTGTTCAATAATAAGAATCCAAAACGCCCAACCCTTGTTTTAAACCAACATAAAGATCTTATGAAAAATAATTTAAAATTTATGCTTTTAAAAAATTAACAATAAGGGACGAGTAACATTCCTTAAATGCCGAAAAATTTGGAGAGAATTTGACCCTTGAGCCCTTAGATGACCAACTTGACTAAACCCTTACGTGGCTTGCTAGAGAAAACTTAGAGATACTTTGAAGTGTTTGAGATGTTACTTGGATTTCTATCTGGGTGTTACTGACACCCTAAAGTGTTTATAAGATGTGGGTTTCAATTTGGATAAGAGTGGAAATGTCTAGAATGCCCTTAACTTAACAGCTGAAAAAGTATTGCCTTTGACTATGGGTCGATCATTGACTCCTAGCCACCCCTTACAACTTGTCACAACACATCGTAACCAAGCAGTACTGCCAAGGTACCCTATACTTATTACCTTACGACTCATCCTCAAGAATAATAATGGGACCCTACAACTCATAGGTCCCATTGGTAATCAACACAGAACCATTAGGGTATACACTAGACAAACTATGATTTATACCCCATGTATTTACCATATCCTTAAGGCTCTTTGTGAGACACTCGTTCTTAGAATTTAATCATTACATAAACTTATATGATTTGGTTACGACTTTTCCCAATGACTCTTCACGAGTCTTTACAACCCATACCCTCAAGTCGTACCCAGGATAGTAAATTCAACACCACATTTTCAATAGAATATGACTTGGGTAATAGATCCATCAAGACACCATATGACTCATAGGGAGAGTCACAGTCAAGGCATAAAGCTCAAAATATAGATAAATTTCAAGGACCAGAAACCTGAGGTGTTACAATAACTAAGACTCGAGGCACATGATTCCTCTTTATCCATCCCACTAAGGTAGGAGAACACTTTTGAATATATCTTATTCAGCTCTAGAGCTTCTTTGTAGTGGAGGCACAACCAAAAATAACCTGGACCTCCTTCAACATCCTCACCAACATAGGTTCATAGGAGCAATACTTCTTTTATTAATTAGTCTCTACTTTGAGATCTATATACAATTGGGCTTGGTCAAGTAATGTTGTTAAACTAAAAGGAGAAAATCTAGGAGGGGACTATAAGATCCTCTCTAAGTAGCCCCAGACATTGACATGGTTATTCTCTCAATAACCTAGAGATGCAATAGCCTGAGTAGGACGCATAACTCACTCTCTAACTTAGCCAACCCAAAACATCTAACTTCTTTCCCCTACCTTTTTATTCTTCTTGTTCCCTCCTTATATACTCTTGCCCTACAATGGTTTGTATTATGTGTCACACTTTTCCATAGAATATTAAAAATCTCAAGGAATGCTAAACCTATTACATAGGATGGTGACCAATAAAGGGAAAAAATGATCCGTTGACGACCTCTCCCTGGCATAAAAATATTGTACCTCGTCAAAAATCTATTCTCTAACATTTACCTTGATCTATTCAAGAGTATATGGAACCACCATACCTCGATGAATTCCATGTATATAATATATTTTTAAGGTCAAATCTTTTCGGACACCAATTGTAACCACACTCTATCCTCAACTGAGAAGTAAGTACTCTTAGCTCCCCTAACACTGGCCTATTTCACTTTATGAGCTTGCCCATTTGATTCTAAGACCCTAGAATCCCACTGTAAGTTTTATTCCTAAATTTTTATATAAAAGGTTGCATAGGGAGTAGTTGGGGAACCATAAGCATCATTTATAGAGGCAAAATCCACTAGGAACTTTTTCCCTTGAATGTGGATAGTGAGGAGAGGCACCGACTAGTCCATGACTGAGAGGTTGGCATAAATTTACCAAATGACATCCAAGTTGCATTAAAGGACTAGCTCTATCAACATCTCCCACACAAAAAAATTTAGTTGGTTATAGAAACCTAAAAACTCCTCCATATTCATCATCCCAATTCTCTATTTGATAAGAAAACCCCAACGATGCAACAACTCTTCATACCTATTACGAAACCCAGGATTTGGAAATCTATAGTAGTAGGGTTTTTGGGCTTTGATAAACATTATGAAACACAACAAATCAAGGTTATAAACTAAATCGGGTACTAGGGGAAGGAAGGAATTCAAAAACTTTTGAAAAATGAAAAAATTGGAAATAAATTTCCTAGTACTATAACAACAACAGTAAATTAACCACTACAGTGGTACCTTTTAAGTGGAAATTACTATTATTGTGATACCTCTATAACGGAAAATGTTACTAATGCAGTCATTCATCATTTTTAGCTTGCCAACCTCCCCTCCCATGAGAGATCTTTGACTTTTTTCTGTATTCTCAACTTCTAAGAACATATGAGACTTAGTGAAACCCACATAAATATTCTACACTAAAGTGACAGTGCACAATATCGAATTAATCCCAAATTGTTGAATTTCATTAGAGAAGATCATCCTTCTTCTACTACTTCTCCCATGGCTGAATCAACTATGAAATATTTCAATCTTATGCTCGGGATGTTATAGAAGTGTTGTATATATAATATATCATAATATATTCTTCATTCCATTCAAAAACACGAAAAAATTAAAGTTCAAGGATTTGCACAAAAAAATCCTCTAAATTTTCCAATTCTAATCTAACCCTATGATTCAACTATGAAAAATGCATAAATTAAGTAGTAAAGATAAATAAATACCTTAAAATTATTTGGGGGGGGGGGGAATTCATAGAAAGGGTTGAAAGATTTGTTAGAGTTTGGTGAAAAATATGGGAATTGAACATTTCCCCTATATGAACTGTTATGAATTTCTACAACGATTAGTTGCTACTATAAAAACATAAAATCATCTCAATGTCAATTTTACCTGAAATTTGTATGCATTATGTGTAGTGTCCTATTTGGGTAACACTATTGCATAATGATCATGAGAATAAAATTTTTGTGACTTCTATGAGGGAGTGGCAACAACCACCATGCCAAAAGTTGGGTAACACATAGCTATAACTAATACTAAATAGAAAAGGTACGTAAATATGGTATTGAGTATTGCAATAATACTCGTAATGACCCATTAAATATACAAATTCCATGAGTAATCATGCGAGTTTGTAAAATCTCACCTTAGGACCATTCGAGGACAAATAGTGGGTAAATTAGTATTTAATTTTACAACCCAAACTGTCGTTAAGTGTGAAAATGCCTAAAAACTAATTTCTACTAAATAATAAAATTAAATTAGGCCTAGAAAAATTAAATTAGAAAGACAAAATAGTTCACAAAAATATTATACTAGCCAATTGCCGACTGCTATAACGGTCGACTAACGTTGCACCAGTATTGGAAAGTATCCAACCCAAAGGATTTTTAAAAACCCTTTATTTTATTATTTACCTAGGACACACCTTTCTTCAAAACACTCTGAAAAAACCAATATCACCAACCATAATATTTCAAAGTCCATGGTTTATAAGGGTAATTTTGAGACACACTTGGAAGGAATCTAAAACAGGAATATGCTTAGCAAGCGCAGGTCATCGCACGACACTCCATAGCAGCATGTTTATTCTATTATTTAAGTAGTAGTTTCCTTTAAAGAGACTAGACTTAGATTAGATTTATTTAAAGCTAATAGTAATATCAAAAGCCTTATGCATTAAGCCATTAAGAAATGAGTTGGATGGATAGACATATTGTAGTCTGATTATGTTTAAATAAGTCTCATTGTTGTAAATTATATTGGTTCATTAATGGTGATTACAACGGGTGTAATAGTGTAACAAACAAATGTAGCTTAATTACAATTATACATATTATTTATAATAAATTAATGAGCTATCAACTTAAGTCGTCAACCCAAGATAGAATCAACATAGTTATTTACAATGTCGATTACTTAATTTAACATATCATCAACTTGATGACGGCTAGTCAACTCTCATCTTCAACCTAAAACAAATTTTAAATAAGAATCTACATTATTGACGACTTGGGTTGAAAGCTCATAAACTAGTTGACAACTTGTCAACCACAGTCACTAATCAATAAATAATAAGCATAGTTCACTCAATTTAACTCGATAATAAGAAATTTGTGAAGGTAATTATGGATTCCTCATTAGGTTATTAAGGTTACTCATTCAGGTGACGAGTAAGTCTCTGTAATACCACAAAAAATCTAAACCAATATTAGATCCATGTACCAAGATTATGCATAGTACATCATGGTTATTTTATAGTTTTATGAGTAAGTTATATGTATATTAATGATTCAAATAACTCCCAACTATCAGACGAATCAAAACATTCCTTACCGATAAAATTCTTGAGAAAGATATTCCCATAGTAAGATTCAAACGAGAATATCTCTGATTATACTTGGAATTTTTGATCTTATGACCTATCAACATATAGATAATTGAATTATATTTCCAACGATATAAATTTTGCCTAAATCTGATATCGGAGCAAAGAGTTAATCCTATTTTACTCCAGCATGTCAGTCTGGAAAGAGTGTGATGACATTCGTGGTAGCTTACCACACTTGTTACTCCCTACCACGAAGGTCTTCAGCCTTAGGAAGAAACCAGCTTCTAAGTGATGACATTCGTGGTATCTTACCACATTTGTGACGCCCTATCACGAAGGTCGCTAGCCCTAGGCAGTATCCAGCTTGTGTGTGGCGATATTTTTAACGGCATACAACATTTTTGATGCCATGTCACAAATGTCGTCATCATTAGGAAGAATCCAACTTCTGTGTGATGACATTTTTTATGGATTACCACATTTTTTACGCCATGTCACAAATGTCTTTAGCCTTAGGCAGAATCCAGCTCCTGTGTGACGACATTCGTAGTAGCTTACCACATTTGTGATGCCCTACCACGAAGGTCGTCAGACTAAGACTGAAACCATCAATTCCAGCTTCTGTGTGATGACATTTTTGATGGCTTACCATAGTTTTGACACTTTATCACAAATGTCGTCAGCTATTATTTTCAGCAACTGGGAATTTATTTGATAAGGGTATTTTGGTCTTTTCCCTTTACTTCCCACGACTTATAATTATGAAAAATCAAGGGAAAGCCTAAGGAATTCATCAACAACCATCAGAAACATTAGATATCTTTCAAGATGCAATCACTAAGGTATGCGTAGGGTTAATCTATGGATCCAATCCGTTCATATAGCTCAAGAACCATGTTTTAAATATTATTTTGTAAACTTTTTGTGGTCATATGAGTATGTACATGTTGAAGATTGTTGTTTAAGTTTCAATGTGATGTCTAAAGGTGTTTTCATGGAATATATATATTTGTTAATTGAAAACCGTGAACTTCAGGTGGTTTAATATGGTGCAAGTATGAAACTCACCTATGCCTTAATGAATGCATGCAAGGTGTTTGATAAAATGCTTAGGATGATAGAAACTCATGTTTGTATGGTTCTATGATGTCTAAATGACAAGTCCATGTTAGCTATATACATCAATATAAATTCCATGCTTTTCATGTATTGCTATTGTGGTGGCATGATGCATGCAAGATAATGTAGATATACAATATGTACACAAAATATATGCATGCATTCCCTATAATTTTTAAGATGTTGAAAAACTATATGAAATATGATATCACCTACTTATGATAATGTGAATTGTGGACTACAATCTAATGATAAAGTCAGTCATGTTGTGTCGGTTTCCTTCCAGCTAGTCCTGGGGGTATTCGTACCCAAAAACTATAGTTGTGTGCCTAGAGCCATGTCATGTTTCATGATATACAAAATCAAGCCATGATTCAGCAGAATTCAGTCAGTCATGTAGCTCCGAAAACCTCATGGTCTCAGTCAGTTATCAGATATCAGTAGTATTCCATCAGATTTAAGACTGTCAGATACAATCCCATCAGGGCAGAGATTTGACCCCATCTTAGCCATAATGGCACATATAGGGCATGTCAATTAAACAACTACCTCCCACAGTTTCAGACTCAGTATCAGTAAAAAAACCCAGATAGTTCTTCACATATCAGTATACCAGGAATGTAAAATTCAGTTATAGTGCGGAACTCAAATTGTTCCATCAGATTTAAGACTATCAGATACAGTCGCCCATGTTATCAGAACTATAGTTTCAACTATGTTAGTTATCAATAAACCATGTATTAACGTACAGATCTAGCTATCACGTACTCATGATCTTAGTTACTATGTATGTATATTTACGCTATCACGTTCATATCAGTCAGTCAGTTAGCATTGTTTATACATGTAAACCCTTTTGTATTAGACTGCCTCACTCGTATACTCAGTACTCCAGTTGTTCTAACGCACTTGCGCTATGGTGCTCTCTTTTATATTACACCATAGGATTAGAGACACGAGCTCCAGATCAGGAGTAGCATCAAGCTGTAGAGTTACAGTGAGTCCTCAATTATTCAAGGGCGCTATCATTTTATTTCATTTATTATTTCAGGTCAGTTTTGCTAGACGGTGTTAGTTGGATACATGTTCCTTCAACTCCTTATTCAGATAGTACTTAGAGGCTTTAAGATTCAGTATTGAGACTTATGTTCAGATTTGATTCAGTTTTCAGTTGTTTTGGGTATCTTTCACCCATATGGATATTATGTTTTGATAGATTCTTTATTCTGTTGAACCTTATGGCCTACATGTTCATGTTTTCTGCATTATTACATTATATATTGCAGTACACAGGTACAGATATCACTCATATGTTAGCTTGTGGTCATTCGGGGTCATAAGCACCGTGTATCATTTTGGTTCAGAAAATCGAGGTGTTACAAACTTGGTATCACAGCCTAAGGTTCAATAGAGTCCTAGCAAATCTAAAAGCCGCATCTAATAGAGTCTTGTACATGGGCGTGTTGCGCGCCACATTTATGTACATGAGGTTATAATATGTTTTCTGAATAGTTTCCCTTCTTTCAGTATTCATGTCGTGCTAGTTAGCATAATCTAAAGTTAAACTCCCAGTCTAATCCGTTCTTCTCTTGTTTCAGAATATGTCCCCAATGAGAAGAAACCAGCTAGCTCCTCAGCCCGAAGATCCTTTGGGCAAACATGTTTCTCATGCAGAATTTAGATCTGCATTCACCACACTCGCTTAGTCTGTGGCTGCCCAAAATAAAAGGCCACCATCTATTCCGACCAATCCAGTGGAAAATTCTGTAGCAGCTACGATTCGGGACTTCAACCGAATGAACCCTCCCTCTTTCCATGGGTCTAATTTTGATGAAGACCCTCAGGAGTTCATTGACCAAGTTCAAAAGGTTATTAACATCATGGGTGTTACTTCTATTCATAGTGTTGAGTTAGCTGCATATCAGTTGCAAGATGTGGCTCACATTTGGTACAAATAGTAGAAGTCCAAGAGGGTAGATGGCGCAGGTCCCATTAGGTGGGAGAAATTTGTCACAAATTTCATAGACTGATTCTTTCCCTAAGAGCTAAGGAAAGCCAAAGTTCTGGAGTTCATTAACATTAGGTAGGGAAATATGATGGTTTGGCAGTATTCTCTCAGATTTACTCAACTAGCCAGGTATGCCCCTCATGTGGTTGCAGACAATAGGGCTAAGATGATCATGTTCGTGTTAGGGGTGAATTATAGCATGGTAAATGAGTGTAGTTCTACGATGCTAAATAGCGATATGAATTTAGCCAGGCTCATGACCCATGCTCAACAGATAGACGAGCAGAAGGTTAAGACTAGGGAGAGGCAGAACAGGAGAGCAAGAGCAGGCAGTTTCAGTTTTTCTCAGCCCAAATCAGAGGGAGGAAATTGTTTGCATTTTCATCCTAATTCAGCAGTTCCAGACCCTTCCTTCGCTAGTGGCCCAGTGCCCAAGTTCAGGGACAGAAACAGAGACAGGGCACCAGGCTCTAAATCTTAGAGCAGTGTTAGCAGTGCCCACCCTTATCCTTAGTGTCAGACTTGCGGCAAGCACCATCAGGGTGTGTGCAGAACGTATCAAGGCATTTGTTTTATCTATGGCAAGACAGTCCACAGAGTTAGGTACTGTCCTCAGCCAAGACCTCAGGGTCAGCAAAATCATTCCACACCTCAGTTCGGTCGCCCGAACTTGTAGGGTTCCACTTTAAGTGCGACTAGTGGGAAACACCCAAATAGACTCTATGCTTTTCAGACCCGACAGGATAAAGAAAATTCCCCTGATGTCGTTACTGGTACGTTACAGATTTTCCATGTTCATGTTAATGCTTCGCTAGACCCAGGTGCATCCTTGTCTTTTCTTACTCTATACATAGCAGGCGATTTCAGAATCAGTCTTGAAATTTTAGCAGATCCCTTTTCAGTCTCTACCCCATTGGGTAAAACCATCATAGCTCGGCAGGTATATAGGAACTTCCCGATTATAATATTTTAGAAATCCACATCAGTAGATTTAGTCCAGTTAGAGATGACTAATTTTTATGTCATTCTTGACATGGATTGGCTTCATTCCTGCTATACCATAGTTGAATGCAGAAACAGGATAGTTCAGTTTCAGTTCTCGAATGAACTCGTCCTAGAGTGGAAGGGTAGCACTTCGTCTTTCAGGGGTCATCTTGTTTCCTACCTTCGGTCAAGGAAAATAATTTCTAACGGGTGTGTGTATCATCTCATGCATTTTATGGATTCCATTTCCAAAAATCCCAATCTTGAATCAGTACCAGTGGTTAATGAATATTCATACATCTTTCCCGAAGATCTTCCAGGCATTTCTCCCAAAAGGGAAATAGACTTCGGCATAGACCTTCTCCCAGATACTTAACCTATTTCTATTCCACCATACAGAATGGCACTAGAAGAACTCAAGGAACTGAAAGATCAGTTGAAGGATCTATTAGATTAGGGATTCATCAGGCCTAGTGTATCCTCATGGGGTGCACCAGTCTTATTCGTGCGCAAGAAAGACAGTTTTCTCAGAATGTGTATTGATTATCGTCATCTCAACAAAGTCACGGTTAAGAAAAGGTATCCACTGCCTAGGATAGATGACTTGTTTGACAAACTTCAGGGTGCTAGTTAGACATCATATCAAGCTATCATTAGCTCAGAGTTAGACAAAGTGACATTTCGGAGATAACTTTTCGTACTCGGTATGGTCACTTTGAATTTCTAGTCATGTCCTTAGGTCTTACCAATGCCCCTACAACTTTCATGGACTTTATGAACTGGGTGTTCAAGAAGTACTTGGACACATTCATCATAGTCTTCATAGATGATATTCTGTTCTATTCTCTAACAGAGCGTGATTATTTAAACCATTTCATAATTTTTCTTCAGACTCTCAGGGATCACCAGTTGTTCGCCAAGTTCAGTAAGTGCAAATTTTTGCTAAGATCAGTAGAATTCCTTGGTCACATTATTTTTGATGATGGTATTGGATTAAATCCTTAGAAAATTGAAGTAGTAAGAAATTGGCCTCGCCCTGTCTTTCCATCAGATATCAGGAGTTTTTTGTGTTTGGCTAGCTATTACCGATGTTTTGTTGAGATATTTATCTTTTATTATATCTCCTATGTCTATATTGACTCAGAAGAAGGTCATGTTTCAGTGATTAGAACCTTCTGAAAAGAGTTTTTAGGAGTTGAAGACTTAACTCACCTCAGCTCCAGTTTTAGCACTTCCCAACGGTTTCAATGGATTCATAGTATATTGTGATGCTTCTAAAGTAGGTTTAGGTTGTGCCCTCATGCATCATGGTAGATTCATAGCCTATACCACGAAGGTCGTCATCCTTAGGCAGAAACCGGCTCCTAAGTGACTACATTCGTGGTAGCTTGCCATATTTATGACGCCCTATCACGAAGGTCGTCAACCAAGGCAGTATCCAGCTTCTGTGTGATGATATTTTTTATAGATTACCACATTTTTTACGCCATGTCACAAATGTCATAAGCCTTAGCCAGAATCCAGCTTCTGTGTGATGACATTTTTTACGGCTTACCACATTTTTGACACCATGTCACAAATGTCATCAACCTTAGGCAGAATCCAGCTCCTGTGTGATGACATTTGAGGTAGCTTACCAGATTTGTGATGCCTTACCTCGAAGTTCATAAGACTTAGGAAGAAACCATCAATTCAAGCTTCCGTTTTACAATATTTTTAATGGCTTAGAACATTTTTGACGCCTTGTAAAAAATGTCATCATCTATTATTTTCAGCAACTGGGAATATATTTGATAAGGGTATTTTGGTCTTTTAACTTCACTTACCACGACTTATAACCCTCAAGGAACGTATTATATTTCATTCTCTTTGGTTAAAACATCTCAAAAAAAGCTCTCTCATATACTTTCAACCACAAGATTAGGGTTTCCTCTAAAGATCATCTCCTCAGGAACAAGAGCATTCATTCCCAAAGGAGTGAAACCCTAGTCAAGAAAAATCAAGGGCAATCCTAAGGAATTCTTCAATAATCTTCAGAAACATCAGATCTTTTTCAAGATTCAATCACTAAGGTATACGTAGTGTTTATCTATGGATCCAATCCGTTCATAGAGCTCAAGAACCATGTTTTAAATATTATTTTGTAAACTTTTTGTGGTGATATGAGTATGTTCATGTTGATGATTGTTGTTTAAGTTTCGATGTGATTTCTAAAGGTGTTTTCATGGAATATATATGTTTGTTAATTGAAAACCTTGAACTTTTGGTAGTTTAATATGGTGCAAGTATGAAACTCACCTATGCCTTAAAGAATGCATATAAGGTGTTTGCTAAATGCTTAGGATTCTAGAAATTCATGTTTGTATGGTTCTATGATGTCTAAATGATAAGTCCATGTTAGCTTTATACTTCAATATGAATTCCATGCTTTTCATGTGTTGCTGTTGTGGTGGCATGAAGCATGCAAGATAATGGAGATATACAATATGTACACGAAATATATCCATGCATTCCCTATAATTTTTAAGATGTTGAATAACTATATGAAATATGATATCCCCTACTTATGATAATGTGAATTGTGGACTCCATTTTTTTGATCAAGTCATTCATGTTATGTCATTTTCCTTCCATCGAGTCCTGGGGGTATTCGTTCCCAAAAACTATAGTTGTGTTCCTAGAGCCATGTAATGTTTGATGATATACAAAATCAAGGCATGATTCAGTAGAATTCAGTCAGTCATGTAACACAGGAAACCTCATGGTCTTAGTCAGTTATAAGATATCAGTAGTATTCTATCAATCAACGGAATTTAGTAAGTTCCACTTACGTACAGTCAGTTAAATCATGTTCAGTCTCTTCAGATGGGAGTAGGAGTTAGCACCGAGTGATCCCAAGGATGGTAACTCACCTGTATATGAGGGTGTGATTCTTAGTAGTCATCCTTGCATTCTAGAACTATGTAGCCAGCATAAGTTGAGACATCACATCCTGTTATATGAGTGTAGATAAAGTGGTTTAACCTGTTATATGAGGGTTCCCACCATTCTCACTAGAGTTACCTGTTATATGAGGGTTGTTCACATGTTGTCCTTGCTAGTGGCGCAGTACTGACACCTTTCCAGTCAAGGTAGATATTGGACCCCATCTTAGCCATAATGGCACATATGGGGCATGTCGGCTAAACATATACCTACCACAATTTCAGACTCAATCTCAGTAAAAGAACTTAGATAGTTCTTCAGATATCAGTATACCAGGACTGTCAGATACAGTCAAATTTAGTTATAGTGCGGAACTCAGATAGTTCCATCAGATTTAAGACTGTCAGATACAGTCGCCCATGTTATTAGAACTATAGTTTCAGCCATGTAAGTTATTAGTAAACCATGTATTAGCGTACAGATCTAGATATTATGAACTCACGATCTTAGTTACTATGTATGTATGTTTACGCTCTCACGTTCATATCAGTCAATCAGTTAGCATTGTTCATGCATTTAAACCCTTTTGCATTAGACTGCCTCACTCGTATACTCAGTACTTCAGTTGTACTGATACATTTGCGCTATGGTTCTTTCTTTCATGTTACACCATAGGTTCAGAGAAACGAGCTCCAGATCAGTAGTAGCATCCAACCGCAGAGTTGCAGTGAGTCCTCATCCATTCAAGGGCGATATTATTTTATTTCATTTATTATTTTAACTAAGTTTTTATAGACGGAGTTATTTGGAGACTTGTTCCTTCAACTCCTTATTCAGACAGTACTTAGAGGCTTTCAAATTCAGTATTCAGACTTATATTCAGATTTGATTCAGTTTTTAGCTTTTTTGGGTATCTTTCACCCATATGGATATTATGTTTTGACAGATTCTTTATTCAGTTGAACCTTATGGCCTACATTTTCATGTTTTCCACATTATTACATTATATATTGCAGTGCACAGGTACAGATATCAGTCATGGGTTAGCTTGTGGTCCTTCGGGGTCATAAGCACCGTGTAGTATTTAGGTTCAGAAATTCGGGGTGTTACAGTCTGATAACTTAATATCCATTTACAATGCCCCAACACTTAGGTTTCACCCACAAGAATAATTTTAGGTAATATTATTTTTATCATAAGTTTTCAATTGCAATAAAAATATATTATCTGTAATTGTATAGGGATTACTCATTCTTCCTTACTATATTTGCCTAATCTTGATCTTTACAATTAGAAGAAGGAAAATAAACCCTTTGACATATATTTGCAATGGAGTTTACTCTAGTAGTGGATCAATAATGAAATATACACTTCAACTTGCGATATTTACGAGTTAATTTCTAACTTGTTAGTGTTTATAAGAAGGAGAATAGAAACTTGGAAGTCATGTTTTTGTAGTGGAAGTTAATGAAATATGGGTTTGAAGCAGAATACAGGTTATGGGAGGCGTTAGAGTATTAGGAAGGTGGAGATTTTTAAAAATGATGGTCTCTTATATTTTTTTGAATATTTTGATATTTTTATTTTTATAAATAAATAAACATAAAGGAAATAAAATTTAGCGGGTAAGTTGGAATGTGAAGAGTCTTGAGTCTGTTGACCCAAATTAGAGTTTAATTGAGTTTTGGGCTTGGACCAGGCCGATTCGAACACTTACCTAAGTTAGATTGTAAATGACGCCTTGTCACTTGGTTGATGGCTCTTCAGTTGAACTTGAGTAGAATCTCCCTAGGATTTTCTCATGAGTTGACAACCCATCAACTCTTGTCATCAACCTAATCTTGAATATGTGCTCTTTTTTTTCCTGATTGGATACTACAGTAGAAATTTATCAACTAGTTAATGGCTCATAAACCCTCATTGTCAACACTATCCAGAAAGTCTTTCTTTGTTTCCCATGTTGGAGACTGGGAGTTCACAACTCATCAACATATTGACAGGTCATCACTCCTAGTTGTCTAATCTATCAAAGTGGATTATACTTTATCCCTGCATGTCTCAATAACTGATTAACTATGCTAATAAAAAAACTATGCTAACACTATTCAAAATACAAGATATGGGTTGCCTCCTATTAGAGCATTATTTAATATTGCGGAATGAATCAGTTGTCTGGACTACTCAAACTTCATGGAAGACACTAGCAAAAACATTTTTACCTCTTCCATTGTGCTAACATATTATTTGTTTTTTTTTCATTCACTTTGAACATGTTTCTATCTTTGTTTTCCAATTTGACCACTACAAATGGAATGACTTGGGTCACTTTGAATCATCCCAACCACTTCAATTTCACCTTTCATAGAAAAAGCTTAAACCTCGAGTTAAATAGAAACACAAAATCATCTATCTTGAACTCTCTCTTTTAAATCTTCCTATGATGATACAACATAATTCTCTCTTTATAGATATCATCTCTCTCATAATCCCAAAGTTGTAACTCGTCTAGAATATTTAGCTGATAATATCTCATATCAACTGCATCTTTCCAACACAAATTTAACTTTTAAGCACCCACAAGGACTTATGTTCAAGTTCTACCGACAAGTGATAGGATTTACCAAACACTATCTAGTATAGGGATTGTAATGATCATTCAGGTTATTTTCTATATTTCGCCTTTTCTATGCCATTAGAACTACTCTATAGCTACCCTAAGTCATTATGACTTACTAGTAATGACAGTTAGATACTGGAAAGTTAATTTGATTTTTAGAGCCATTTTTCTATTTTGAATTCTTCACTGGTTCCAAATGGCCACCAGACAAAAATATTAGATAACGAACTCAAATGCAAATTCTAACTATTACAACAACTCTGGAATATCTACTTTAGGCTATGTGGACCTTTGGTTTGGGTCCTGAGGAACCTAGGCTCATTTCCACCCGTTCGTCTGAAGGGTAAGAAACTAGAAATTAGGTGTGGAACTTATATTTTGTTAAAATGACTTAGGGTGTAAATTTTGAATGTGCTATTGAGTTTGAAATAGTGAACTTGGTAGGATTACATAGTTTATTTGCATATATGGTGTTTCAAATGAATCCCTAGCACTCAATTGAAGTCTATTCTGAACTTGAAACAATTTGGTGCATCAAGTTTGTGGTGCACCATGATATAAACTCTTTGGACCAAGATCACAACTTTCTCGAGCAGGTCTAGATACCACGATTGTGTACTGATGGTGACGATTATGACTCGTGTGCCAACAAAAGGTATCGCTACCCCAATAGCCTGGGTCACAAAAGCTGAACTCGAGGGTGTGGGCTGGGTATAAATAGAATCCTTATTTTATGATTTTTCCAATTCTACATCCATTTCTTGAAAGCTTAAACACTTAATAGTGAGGTTAAGTGGGATTGAATCTTGTGGGTGATTGGGAAGCTTGTTAAAACTTATTTTTACGATTATCGTCCGATTTAAGGTAAGATTCACCCTTTGGTTGGTGGATTTTCTTAATTTCATGTTCAAAACAACAAAAACCTTGAGGTCTTATTTTATCCCCAATTTAGCTTGTATTTAACCCATTTTGAGGTTAATAATTCCTTGAGCATATGAGAAACTTAGGTTGGTTTTGGAAATGCAATTTTCGTGAATGGGACCCATCTGGGGTTTTGATGTGATTTTTGGAATCGAAGAACAATTGTTCAATATGGTTATCATTATTATCTTATTAATGAATATAATATTATTTTGATATCTTTGATTTTTGAATAAGCTTTTTGAAAGGTAAACGTGGTGATTTAGCAGATCTTGTGAGCTTTCTTCAGCAACTAGGTAGGCTAGCTTTTACCACTTGTTAGATTTAGCTACTTCATAGTATTTTTATGGTATTATGTTCAATTTGGTATGGGTTTTAGGTGTTTATGTGATAAATTAAAATAGTTGAGATTAGTGACATACTTAAGCTATTTTGACTTTCATTTTGGGCTTGATTAGATTAGATATTCCTATCTTAGGTGAAATTAACCTTCCAGGCTATTGTTAGGATGGAAATACCTTAGTTATTCTGTTGTTGAAAAGATTTCCTTGGTCACTTAAGTTTAGGATGAAACTTTTCAAATTGCCTTATCATAGGTGAAATTGATCTAGTTGTTGTGTATTAGGAGAAATCACTATCCTAGAACTACTTGTAGCTTTTTTAATATCTAAAAGTGTATTTAGATACCTTATCCTAGTCTGGGATAGATATTTCAAGATAAATAATTTTAGGGATTTAAAAATTAAAACTTTGACCTACCTTAGGTCAAGACTTGTGATAGTTACTAAAGACCCTTGATACGCTTGTGTACATCTAGGATAATGGTTATTTCAGTGATATTAGGATGCTTTAGTACTTCTTTGTTAGGATGAATGACTTTGGTATCATTTCTTAATGAGTATGGTATGAAAGAGTTATTGATTAAGCTTATGGTCATTGAGTAGCTATTGAATATGTGATTGATTTTGCTATTGATTAGACTATTGAATATACTATTGGATGAGCCCTTGAGTATGATATTGACTAAGCCATAAATTGAGCTAGTGATTATGCTATGAATAAGCTATAGATTATTCCATGGATTACATATTGAACAAGGTAATAATAAGCTATCTATTTTGATATTAATAAGCCATTAATTAGGATATTTAAAAGTTATTACCTATGCTTAATCGTATATATTGATTGTGTTAGAGTCCATTTTTAATGACTACATTAGCAAATATTTTATGTATTATGCTAAAGAGCATGCTTATTGATTATATCATTGAATATTCTAGTGGTTATACCGAAGATCGTGCTTATTTACTATGTTTGCAATCATTCTATTGGTTATGCTAGAATTCATAATTTCAATTATGATAATTGATCATGTTATTATATTATGTTTAGTGTTATATTTTCAAATACTCTAATTATTATGCTATTGGACATATTAATGATGTTATTTATTGTTTATACTCGAAAAAAATCTTGATAATGTCTATAATATTGATTATATTGATGATGATATATATCCGACAAGGCCAGAGGATGATTATGATGATATGTACCTATCAAGGATGGAGTATCATTATGATGATATATGCCTGACAAAGACAGAGGATGATTATGATAATATATACTAGACAAAGACGGAGGATGATTATGATGACATATATCCGACAAGACTAGAAGATGATTATGATGTTATTATGAGGATATTGTATAATATCCATACTGGTTCGATCCCAACTATATGTATTATACTATGATGATATATTGTTTATGATATAATGACATTAGGATGTGAAGTTGACAAACTAGCTAAGCCACAAATGGAGAAATACTAATAACGTAGTTTTATATGAATAGACTTTAATGATATAATGACTAGTTGATAAATATTGGTTAGTTGAAAATATTGGCTAGTTGTTAAATATTGGTTAGTTGATAAATATTTGCTAGTTTCTAAATATTTGTTTGTTGAAAATATTGGCTAGTTGCTAAATATTGGTTAGTTGATAAATAGTTGCTAGTTGATAAATATTTATTAGTAGATAAATATTGGTTAGATGCTAAATATTGGTTAGTTGATACATATTGGTTAGTTGATAAATATTGCCTAGTTGTTAAATGTAAGTTAGTTGATAATTAATGATTACTGGATAAGTTATGTTTAGTTGACAAAGTATGGTTTATTGATACATGAGGATTAGTTACTACATGATGAATAGTTGGCATGTGTTGACTTATTTACAAAAGATGAATATGCACAATCAATGGCTATAGTGTGTCATGACTTAGATGAATTCCAATTTTATTATGAGAGTTGATAAATGATGGTGATAGAATATTCTATCTTATTTGGACCTTTCAGGATTATGAGAGATTGCTATGGGTTATTTACTTTTTTGAACCAATTATTATATGGGAGACAATTTTTTAATTATGATTTCATTTGTTGATGCTTTTTGTTATGTTATGATATTAATACAATTTTTCTTGCTAATTTATGCACAACAGTGTTGGAGTTTATTCAGGTCCGTTTCCATGCCTTGACTTACTTATGTTATCTTGCATTTATTATATTTATATCATGATTTAGCTTAGTCGTCTGATATTCCTATTGAATACCTTTTGTTTTGGTACTCATACTACACTTCTGTACCTTTTTGGTGCATATCGAGTAATCCATGATGTTGTTGATTCATGTTCGTACGGTATCGATATTCGGAGATTGGGTGAGCTCGTGGAGTCCGGGTTTCCCATTTCCTTCTATCTCCCTATTTTCAATCTTCAGTTTTGAGACAGGTGTATTGGCTATTCTAGATACTTGGGCTATTTTATTATATTAGATACTTTTGTACTTCATTTACAAAGTCATGGGATGGTATTTATGTAGTGTCCACCTTTGAACAATTTCTATTTTCTTATTTGTTTATTGTGTTTGGTTACATATTATACCCTTTTGGGGGCATCTCCACTAAGTTAACCCATTGTGTTTAACTTTGGATTACAGTTTTGCTTGCCTATTGGTGAGATAGAGTAGGTTCCATAAGGTTATGATAGGCACATACCTATAAGTGTCTTGAAATTGGTAGGGTAAGACCAAAAAGCATCATCTAGTTTCCTTGACCAATCTCTTCAATTTAGATTAACACTCTCGACTAGTATAATCTTGATTTTTGTATTCGACACTTCCACTTTCCCACTAGTTTGAGGCGATAATGTGTATATACCTTATGTTGTTTCTTTACATATTTTGTCAAAACCAGCTAGAACACCTTGTTGAAAAAATGAAAAACTCCATCACTTGTGGTTATGGGCGGAGTAGAAAATGAGAGAAAATATTCTTCCTCAAGAATGCCACCATACTTCTGCCTTCATTGTTTGCTAAAGCTACGACTTCTACCTATTTGGAATCATAGTCCACAACGACCAGAATGTATTTGTTACCGTATGAACGTATAAAAGGGGCCCATAAAATCTATGCCTCACATATAAAACAATCCAACTTCTAATATCTTTGTCATAAGCATCTCTTGATGTCAAGAAATTGATCCTTATCACTGGCATTGATCACAAGTTCTAAAAAAGTCGTTGGCTTCTTTCTGAATGGTGGGCTAGAGGTACCCATTTTGAAAAATATTTCTGGCTATGTGATTGCCCACATGATGTCCTCTCACTAGGGTAGAATGACAAGCTTGCAAAATATTAAATATTTACAGCTTTGACACACATATCTAAATAATGTTATTAGCACAACGCCTGAACAAATAAGGTTAATCTCGCAAATAATTTTTTACATCATGTAAGAAATTTTTCGTTCAATAAAAATTATGGTCATCCAAAATATTGTCACTAACCAAGTAATTAATTAAATCTGCGTACCAAGGCACAAAATCAAGAGTAGTTGCATAAACCTGTCATTTAGGAATGAGTCATCAATTTCTAATTCATCTGACTTCTTTCATTCATTTTGCAATTGATATAGATGATTTGGCACTTGATTTTCACACCTTTTTCTATCTTTGACTTGAAAGTCAAACTACTATAGGATCAACACCCTTCTAATTAATCTCGGTTTGGCATCTTTCTTTTCCATCAAATATCTGAGTGTTGCATTATCTGTAAGAACCACAACTTTTGTTCACGCAAGAAAACCATAAATTTCTCAAAGGCATAGACCATATCCAGGAGCTTTTTCTCTGTAATGGTATAATTTTTTTGAGCACTATTTAATGCCTTGCTATCCTAAAAAAAAGGTGAAAGAGTTTTTCACTCTGCCATAAATTTCTCAAATGCATAGACTATAGCCAGGAGAATTTTTTTAGTAATGGTATAATCCCTTTGAGCACCATTCAATGCCTTAATGGCGTAATAAATAAGGTGAAAGAGTTTTTCCCTCTTCAATCCAAGAACAATCACAAGTGAAACTCTATTTGGATCATATATCACTTAGAATAGTTTGGACAAATGCAAGGCAACAATTATAGGAGTAGCCACTAATTTCACTTTAAGGCATAGTAAGGCTTCCAAATACTAATCATCAATGATGAACTGGACTTCATTTCTAATAGCTTGCATAGAGGATTTGCAATCTTGAAAAATTCCTTGATAAACCTCTGATAAGATTCTTCATGGCCAAGGAAACTGCGCACCCCCTTCATCAAGATTGTTGGAAGTAGATTTTCAATTACATTAATTTTGGCTGAGTCGACTTCAATTCTTTTGGCTGAAATCTTGTTCCACAATCCTATGCCCTCCTTTTCCATGGAGTGGCATTTTGCCAATTAAGAACAAGGTTGAACTCCTTAAAACTCTATAAAGCATTGTTGATGTCATCAAATGAATCACTTACTATTTAAAATTTATCCATAAACACTTTCGAAGTATCCTCCACCATGTCTGACAAAATGGACATCATGCACCTTTGGAACGTAGCTGAGCATTGCATAACCTAAAAGGTATTTTCTTAAAATCAAAAGTGTAATACGAATATGCAAATGTTATTGTAACACCCCGAGATCCCATTCCGAGACGTCACACAGTGCTTATGGACCTGGAGGACTACAAGCTAACCCTTTTTCTAATATTTCTACCTGTACACTGCATAATATCTGAAATAAATGCAGAAACTTGCCATAAGGTTCAATACATTTATACATACTTAAAACTAAAAACTGAATACTAATATATCCATCTGAAAAAACTCTAAACTATCTGAACTGTGGATTTGATGGGACAGGTCCCTAACTAACTCCGTCAACTGAAAATAAACAAAGTTTGAAACAATAATAGTAAAATAATATTCGTCCTCAAAAGAAGAGGACTCACTGCTACTGCTGCTGACGGGGACTAAACTGCTGAGGATAATATGGATCCTGTGCCTCTGAACCTATGGTGTCAAATAAAACACCATAGCGCAAATGCGTCAGTACAGGAATGTACCGAGTATGTAGATGAGGTAGGCTAATGCAAGGGCTCATGCATGCCCAATATCTAAACTAAATAATCATGAAAGATGTCGCATGAGAACACATACATGAATGCACAAAACATAAACACAATCATCGCAACTCTAGATACTGAAACTCGCATACCACTTTACTGCAGACTGAACTCACTATTGACAGTGAGATACTAAATCACTGACTCCACAGATACTGATAACTGAGGATCTGGATGTGCTTACATCAAGGACTATACTCTGAACTTACTACTTTTGACTGACAGAATTAGAGATAAACTTTTCAAACAAATTATTCTGGAAGTGATTATCAATAATAAGAAGTATGATTATATCTAAATATGACGACAAGGATATTCAATAAAAATTTGATACTGTAATCAAGCCTTTCTGGCGGCATATCTTTGAATATGATATCAATCAACTGTATATTTGACCAAGCCTATCTGTCGTGATGGTCTATGAATCATCAGAACTATCTGAGCTCCTCATAAAGATAGATGACTGTATCTGACAGTCTTGATTTCTGAACATTGATTCTGAAATTGAGACTGAATCTAAAACTGAAACTGTGGGAGATAGTCACTTAACCTACATGCCCCAACCTACCACAGGTTGTGTCCACCATCTACCCCCAGTTAGGAGGGTACCAACACCGTGCTGATGATAAGCGAATTTACACGCCTATAGCACTATATTTTTCCCATATTTTAGCCTAGTTTTGAGAACAAATTATATATTTCATGCACTTTTAGTCCATTTTCCTGTAAGTGAGCTAACGAACATGAGTAGCAAAGTGTCAGGTATAAATGATGCAGAATTCAGCATTTCATGGATAACTTGACGCCAAAGAAAGCTTCACGAAAGGAGAAAAGCCAATCTTGGACGCCAAGGACTAAAGATGGCGCATGGAAATTCTGTCCCGGGCTAAAACAATATTTCTGAAGAATTTGGGGACTAGCAGTAATTTATTAGGATTAGGATAATGATACATTAACGTAGTACAATTGGGTTAAGTATTTCATTAGCTTATTAGGATTAGGATAATGATACAATAACCTAGTACAATTGGGTTAAGTATTTCATTAGCTTAGTAGGATTTGGTTAAGCATTTCATTAGCTTAGTAGGAATAGGATATGGGTATTATAAATACCCTATCTTGCTAGAGATTTTAAGACATCTTCTTACATCTTCTTACATTCAATTCTATTCTATTCTACTTCTAAGACATTCTAGTTCTAAACAATCATTCTTCCATTGATTCTATTTTTCTTCTTCTATTCATCTATTCTTAAATTCCACAACAAGAGAAACGTTACTTTGCTAAGGGATTCACGCCTAACGCCTACCACACCATTACAAACGTGAAATCTTTATTGTGGTATAACAACAATGTCAATTGTGATTTCCTTCGCACTAATGGGTAACTAAACTTCTCTGTTGGGGTTATGGAAGCCGAATGAGATACTATCTATTGCTGTGAGTTTGTGAGTTCGTGACATGTATGTTGCTTATATCATTATTCTCTTCATCTTAATCTAAATTCTTTGTGGTTGCAAACGCAAGAATACGCCAGTATAACATTTAACTTGTTCGAAAGAAAGGTTATATGTCTGGAAAAGAGATAATGTCAAGGTAGTAGGGTCCCATCCCCTATTAAAAAGTTAGTGTCGTAACTGGATTAACCTCTTGGAGAATTTGTACCGTTAGACACGCTTTAAGCTCGAAAGAGTTAAAGTGAAGTAATCCTCGAATAGGTCAAAAGACGCCTGGATTTACCATCGAATACAATTCTCTATAAGCACATGCATGTCTGAATTCAACACACTCATAGTCAATAGAGACGTATAACTCAGAAGGTGGACATAACCCCAACTCCTCAATTCTCATTGTTTCAAAACCTACTAAACATTCTTTCTTTTTACTTTGCTATTTTCAGTTTTTTCTTTAATAATTTGGTTACACATTACAAACCCCCCTTCTTACGAGACTTGCACTAAAAGTCTAGTAATCGTTGCTTACTTGTTGACCAAGCTATTCCCTGTGGGATTGATACCCAACCCAGGTTGGGTTCTATATTTGACAAACGACCGCTTTACACTCCTACGAGAGTTGTAGATTGAGCATTATCAAAAATTGGCGCCGCTGCCGGGGAATACAAGTGTCAATTAAGTTCATAATAATTACTAGACCCTTTGGTCAAAGATTCTCGTACTTTTACTTTTAGTTTTTGTTTTTGTTTAATGCAGGTTTTTATTCAGTGCATTCCCCATACCCGAAGTTCTGGTCAACCGTTATTACATATCAATCCTGAACCACAACGTATTCACAGAATGGAGGCACAACACGCAATTGAAAGGATGGCTGCTCAACAGGAACAGGCGAGACTAGCTGCGCTAGCCGCCGCTCAAGTGCATCAACTGAATATTGATAACCCTGGGTGAACAACAAATCCTGACGATGAAGATCTAGGTGATGACGAGCTACTAAACCCTAGGCATGCCGCTGACATCGCAACACCTGCCAACAGAAGAGATCGTCAAGCTAGGTTTAGGCCTGAACACCAAGATATGTAGCCAACTTTCGAGGATGATGATGATGATCTTAATGGAGCCGGAGCCACAGGAGCCATTATTCCTCCACCATTGGCACCCGGAGCCAAGTTCAACATCACGAGCACCATGATTCAGTTATTTCAACTCAAGGGATTATTTGGTGGAATAGCAGGCGATGATCCGAATATGCATCTCATCAACTTTATTTCTACATGCAAGTCGTTTGACAATCCTGGAGTTGGTCAGAATGCAATTTGGTTACGCTTATTTCCATTGTCTCTATCTGGGGAGGCAACTCTATGGTTGAATGGGCTGACTCCTAATTCTATTACAAATTGGAGGCAATTGAGAGACGCTTTCCTAGAAAGATTCTTTCCGTCATCCAAAAGAGCACAAATGAGAGATGAAATCAGCAACTTTCATCAGCTTCCAACTGAAGCCCTTCATGAAATATGGGAGAGGTTCAAGACGAAGCTAGCGAGGTGCCCAAACCATTATATGACTAATGTTCACCTAATGGAGATATTATATAGAGCCCTGAATTCAATAACTAAACCAGTGGTGGATAATGCGGCTGGAAGATCCTTTATGGATCTCACCTTTGGTCAAGCAAGCAATATGCTAGATCGTATGATGAAAAAAAGTAGAGCTTGGCATACCAGGGATTCTAAGGTGGAAAGCCCCACTTTATCTATAGGCATAACTGCAGACCAAAGGAGAAGAGAAGAAGAACGTAATCAAGATATAGCGCACATGAAAACACAAGTGGATCTTCTTACAAAGGATTTATTATCAGGGAAGACCGAAAAAGTGAAATCTATTGCGTCAAAAGGAAGAGACGAATCTGATTCGGAAGAGGAAGCCAATTACTTGAACAATCAGGGGGGTTTCCGAGGCAATGCCCAAGGAAACCAAGGTCGGAACTATCATGGTAAATCTGGAAACATGGACCAAGGTAGTTGGAAGAATAAGAATGATAGTAGTGGTTTGTATGTTCCCCCTGGAAGACGTGACGCCACCACATCTAGTTCTGGAAGTATGGAAGACATGATGGCTAAACTATTGAAAGGAGTGGAAGCAACTAGCGCGGGAGTAACGGAGGTAATAAATGATTTGTCCGCCATGAAGAAATTAGTTGATTCACATTCAACTTCAATCAAGCAAATAGAAAAGCAATTGAGCCAACTTTCAGCAACACTCAATCAAAGAAAGGCTGGCACTTTACCTAGTGACACTGTGCAAAATCCAAGGAATGAGGGATCATGCATGGCTATTACTACTCGAAGTGGTAAGGCTCTGGAAACTTAATCTAAGGGAAAATAAGTGGTCGATGATGTAGAAGACATTGATGAGAAGGCAAAAAGAGAAGTTGTCGTAGAATCTACCCACGACGTCCATGACGATACACCGAGTATGTTGTAGCCTGAAAAGGCTGAAAAACGAAGGCAAGAGGAGAAGAAAGCTGTGGAGAGAACACTTCCCTATCCACCACCACCTTTTCCTCAAAGATTGAAGAAGCAGGCGGATGATACAAGGTTCAGTAAATTCATGGCAATGTTAAAACAATTGACCATTAATGTTCCGTTGGTGGAGGCACTAGAACAAATGCCCCGATACACTAAATTCATGAAGGACCTTTTAACAAAGAAGCAGGCAGTAAGATATGAGCCAACAGATAATATTCATCATTGCAATGCAATTGCCACAAGGTCCTTAGTACAGAAGAAGGAAGACCCTGGTGCTTTCACTATTCCTTGCATGGTTGGATCTATGAATTTTGCTAAGGCATTGTGCGATTTGGAAGCTAGCATCAATTTGATGCCACTATCCGTCTACAGAAAGTTGGGGTTGGGCGACCCTACTCCAACCAATATGCGGCTCGTGATGGCAGATAGGTCGGTAAAATGACCTGTGGGTATCTTGAATGATGTGTTACTGAAGGTGTCTACCTTCATTTTTCCTGCAGACTTTGTAATTTTTGATTGCGAGGTGGATTCTGAAGTTCCCATAATCTTGGGATGTCCTTTCCTTGCAACAGGAAGTGTGCTTATTGACATGAGAGCTAATGAGCTGTTATTTCGGTTGAATGACGAAGTGGTCCGCTTTGATATATGCAAATCAATGAAGCAGCCCAGCGATATAAATGTGGTCTCTGTATCTGATGTTCATCATGAGGATAAGAAAGCATTATCTGTAGAGAAACAGCTTACTGTTGAGCCATTTTTTGCTGGGCCACTGAATGTTGAGCATGAGGACGATGAAGATTATGAAGAACTTATGGGTGCTCTAACAGAAATAGAGTCCTATTCCCATACTCCTAAGCAACTGGACCGTGATCTTAAGAATCAACCGTCACCAACAGCGAAGACTTCCCTTGAAGAGCCACCAATGCTATAATCGAAAGAGCTCCCCGATTATATAAGGTATGTGTTCTTGGAAAGTATAAATATACTTCCGGTGAGTGCAGATGATTTAAGTAAACAGCACGTAGAAGCTCTCATCTCTGCTCTAAAGAGATACATAAAAGCTATGGGTTGGACTATTGATGATATAGGTGGTATCCCTCCTGGGATAGGCATGCACAAGGGTCATCTCGAAGAAGATTGCATGCCTACAAGTAAGCCTCATTATCGTATGAATCCATTTAGAAAACGATCAACCATCTATCTCGATGATGTCTAAGTAATCGAGATAGCTATGTCGTGCCGCGACAATAAATCAAGCGCTAGATGGGAGGCAACCTATCGTTTATCGTTTTTCATTTTTTTGTCTTTCTCTCATTCTAGTACGTGTTTCGTTTTTGATAAATAAAAATCCAAAAATAAGAGTCGTGCCACGACCAAAACTAAGGCGCTTGATGGGAGGCAACCCATCGTACTAATCGTTTTCATTGGTTTTGAGCAAATTTAGGTGCAAGAGGTATAAAACGAGGAGATCGATTTCAGATGCAATTTAGATGTATGGCATGGTAAAGGTGGTAAGATAGGAATTAAGATGCATAAGGTTATGGATTGAGCATTGCTCATGACAAAATAGGCATCGAGAAAGGCTAGGACTAGGTAAAACTAGGCCACGAACAAGGCAAAGCCTATACTATAGCCCAAGGTCTCGGAATCTAGTGTGCTATAGCATAGGCGCCGCCCATGCTCAAGTATTCCATAGCATAGGCGCCGCCTATGCCAAAGCATTTTGTCTCTGAATCTCATAGGCCATGCTAAAGGCGCCGCCTATGGTCACTAATGGCATTGCACTAGGCGCCGCCTATGCTCACCATAGGCTTTGCATTAGGCGCCGCCTATGCCAAGCATAGGCAAAGCTAAAGGCGCCGCCTATGGTCACTTTTTGTCTCCAAAACCGATTTTAAATGTGTCAAAACCCGACCCATTCTTTTCCTATATAAAGGAGACTTAGTCTTGAGGCACAAACACATTGAAAACCTAACATAGGAACCGCACATAGCATCCAAATCTTCTCAAAACTTTTGCTCTTCCACTTCACAAGAACATCTCCAAAGGCTTCAATCACGTAAGTACTCTTGTGTTCTTCATCTATTTTTCGTAAGTACTACGTTACTATGTCTATTATGAATTTCTAAATCTTGAAGAAGTATTGGAGATGTGAATGTGTTTGAATTGTTGATACACAACCAAGTGAGTGAACATATACGTTAGGATGATCTTAACTTGTTTCCGACTTCAATTCGATTTTGATGCATTGTCATACTACTTGCGGAATTGATATAGTCATGAACATTGCATACTCTTGTCACTTGAATACTTACATGTTGGGATGTCTCGCTGATCGGAATAAGACTTATAGTTGCCTACCGACATAGGAGATTGTGATTATTGATAGAAACTATACCATGATGTAATCCCTATGTAGAAGTCTTGATATACCTAACATGAAAGTATTGCAAAGATTGCAAGAAGTGTTACATATCTGAATTTCTTGTTGGAATATAGCCCCTAAAACGTATGTCGATGAAGTCTGAGTAATCGACCACTTTCACTTCACTAGTCTGTACCAACAAACTAAGTGTGGGGTGGTGCCACTACTTCTTGTTTATAGATTGTATCCATCTAGATGATGCTAACATGAACATTGTTTTAAGTCTCAGGTACAATGGCACCCAAAGCAAGACAAGGCAAAGATAAGGCTACCACTTCACAAAAAGGCAAGAAAAGAGGCCGAAAAGAGCAAGGAGAACCCTCCTCGCTGCAAATACCTCGACTCACTCTTGGAATTAAGTGGGATACTTATGAGGAACTTCTGAGGATGACGACTCTGATGATGATTCCGATGCAAGGAGTATGACCCCAGACATAGAGGATGAGTCCGACTAACCAGGTTCTTCTTATTTATTTTCCACTGAGGACAGTGTGTCCCGTCTAAGTGTGGGGTGCTGGTATTTGCATGCTATACTTCTCTATCCACATTTGCATTTATTTATGTTTGTTTGTAGTTAATTGTTTTTTTTATCTTAGCTTCGCATGAAATTATTCTAATAGGCAGCATGAGATTATGACAAGAGTTTGTGCTAAAATCATGACTATTGAGACATTTAGGCTCTAATTGTGACTCACTATGTGATATTGTTTGGTTTAATTCCTTCATCTGTTGGGTAAAGAGTCTATACTACTCCCAATAAAGTCGACCATGTGCCTTGTGTGTGTGAGATAATAGTATATTCTGTGCTTGTGGCTGATGCTAGAACTTGCCTGGTATGTATGTAAAGCGAAAATAAAGAGTGCAAGTCTAGGAGATGATTTAGGCATTTCTTTGGCAACCTATGATTATTTACCTTCTTTTTACCTACCCATGGACATCATCCTAGTTAAACCCTTTTGAGCCTTTAGCCTATTTTCTTTGACAAACCTCGTATGTAAGCCTAATCCATTTTTTTCAAGACCATAATTTGATCCAAATTCCTAAGTGCTTTAAAGTGAAAATGTCATGTGACAAAATAAGAGGAAATTGGGTGAGTATGATGCTTTAGAATGCATTGGTGCTTGAATGAGTTATGAAAAAGAAAGTGCTATCATAAGAGGTATGTTATCAAAAGAAAAAGGAAAGGAAAACTGAAAAGATAGTTATTTTTAAAATTGAAAAACAAAAGAGGAGAAAAAGAGTGGTAGAATAAAACAAAGTAGAAAGGTTGTTTGAAAGAAAAGTGTTAATGATACAATGTGATGTATTAAAGCTCTTAGGAACAAAGTCACTATTTCTGGCCAAAATAGTCCTACCCGTCCCTTAGCCTACATTACAACCATCAAAAGACCTATTTGATTCTAATCTTAGCATTATGACATTTAGTGGAGCATTACACTAAGGGCAAGCCTACGGTCATCAATTGTTGCATATGAATTCTTTGTGAGAGTGAGAGAAAGGATATTTTGATACCCATGTTTGAAAAATATGCTATACTTGTGAGTGATTATGGGTAATATATTGTGAGACACACATGGCTGATGAGTTTTGGGTAGTTGTGTATGATTCTTTATGCCTTAACTTTTGAATATGAGTTGACCACCATCACGAGTCTATGTTGGAGGCTAAATGGTCTCTACTAATGATCGGAAAACTACTCTTTGTTTATAATTGTTGTGCTTGTCTTGACGAATATTTTATGTTGTTGTTGTGAAACCCTAAGTTGATGTTTAGAGGGACATGATATTTTTTTCGAGGACGAACAAAGCTTTAAGTGTGGGGTGTTGATGATAGGCGAATTTACATGCCTATAGCACTATATTTTGCCCATATTTTAGCCTAGTTTTGAGAACAAATTATATATTTCATGCACTTTTAGTCCATTTTCCTGTAAGTGAGCTAACAAACATGATTAGCAAAGTTTCAGGTATAAATGATGCAGAATTCAGCATTTCATGGATAACTTGACGCCAAAGAAAGCTTCACGAAAGGAGAAAAGCCAATCTTGGACGCCAAGGACTAAAGATGGCGCATGGAAATTCTGTCCCGGGCTAAAACAACATTTCTGAAGACTTTGGGGACTAGCAGTAATTTATTAGGATTAGGATAATGATACATTAACCTAGTATAATTGGGTTAAGTATTTCATTAGCTTATTAGGATTAGGATAATGATACATTAACCTAGTACAATTGGGTTAAGTATTTCATTAGCTTATTAGGATTAGGATAATGATACATTAACCTAGTACAATTGGGTTAAGTATTTCATTAGCTTAGTAGGATTTGGTTAAGCATTTCATTAGCTTAGTAGGAATAGGATATGGTTATTAAAAATACCCTATCTTTCTAGAGATTTTAAGACATCTTCTTACATCTTCTTACATTCAATTCTATTCTATTCTACGTCTAAGACATTCTAGTTCTAAACAATCATTCTTCCATTGATTCTATTTTTCTCCTTCTATTCATCTATTCTTAAATTCCACGACAAGAGAAATGTTACTTTGCTAAGGGATTCATGCCTAACGCCTACCACACCATTACAAACGTGAAATCTTTATTGTGGTATAACAACAATGTCAATTGTGATTTCCTTCGCACTCATGGGTAACTAAACTTCTCTGTTGGGGTTATGGAAGCCGAATGAGATACTATCTATTGTTGTGAGTTTGTGAGTTCGTGACACGTATGTTGCTTATATCATTATTCTCTTCATCTTAATCTAAATTCTTTGTGGTTGCAAATGCAAGAATACGCCAGTATAACATTTAACTTGTTCGAAAGAAAGGTTACCTGTCTGGAAAAGAGATAATGTCAAGGTAGTAGGGTCCCATCCCCTATTAAAAAGTTAGTGTCGTAACTGGATTAACCTCTTGGACAATTCGTACCATTAGACACGCTTTAAGCTCGAAAGAGTTAAAGTGAAGTAATCCTCGAATAGGTCGAAAGACGCCTGGATTTACCATCGAATACAATTCTCTATAAGCACATGCATGTCTGAATTCAACACACTCATAGTCAACAGAGACGTATAACTCAGAAGGTGGACATAACCCCAACTCCTCAATTCTCATTCTTTCAAAACCTACTAAACATTTTTTTTTTTTACTTTGCTATTTTCAGTTTTTGCTTTAATAATTTGGTTACACATTACAAACCCCCCTTCTTATGAGACTTGCACTAAAAGTCTAGTAATCGTTGCTTACTTGTTGACCAAGCTATTCCCTGTGGGATCGAGTATCAACCCAGGTTGGGTTCTATATTTGACAAACGACGGCTTTACACTCCTACGAGAGTTGTAGATTGAGCGTTATCACGTGCCATGGGTAAAGATATTATCTTTATGTGCATTATCTTTATGTGACCCTCATTTATCTGGTGCTCAAACGAGAACAATGGAGCCCTCATCTAACAGGTCAGGCCACCTTATCTACCCCCATCTAACAGGTATGATGTCTCTTATCTACCCTTACATATTAGGTTTGATGTCTCAACCTACGCTGACTATGTAGTTCTGGAGCACAAAGATTGCATCTAAGAATCACACCCTCTACTAGTAGGTGAGTTCCCATCCTTGAGCTCGCTCGGCACTAGTTTCTACTCCCAACTGAAAGACTTTGACTGAATTCTTAACTGAGTACAACTGAACTGAATCTTATACTAATCATGTTTCTCAAAAGATCTATCTGAGTTACGCTGAGATTACCTAGCTACGTATCTAACGAAAAAGACATCGAATCATAGTATCTGACTGACGATACTGAGCTTGAATAGATTACGCAAATCACATCTGAGAATAGAATTGAAACACTTGAATACTATTAGATCTGAGCTGATTACAAGACTAAGCCTAGATTACTAGCGATAAAGATATTACAGAGATTTCTGAGATTACTGAGCTTTCTTAAGTTCCGTACATGTCAAAGGACATAGAGATCAATACTTCACTGAGTTCTATGAATTATGGCTCAACTGGAATTATCGAGAAACTGACACGGGCTCTAGACAACAACTCTATTTTCGGGTATAAATACCCCCAGGACTAGATAGCATAAAAGTAAGCATAATCATTCATTCATCATCACAAGCATTCAAGCATCATCACAATCATTCAAGCATCTTCACAAGTAATTCAGGAATCATTCCATATATTCATTTCCACAGTTATTAAACATCACCTCAAGCATTTAAGGATCTCAAACGTCTATTCATCATCACAGTCACTAAGGAGTTACTTTAAGCATCTCAAAATAATAATCTTATAATAACGTAGGGGAAACATGCTACTAGATTGTACTTCCTTCAAAAAGATTTTACCTCAGCTACTTCATACATATATCGATTTTGACATGTGTTTGAATATCCCATGGCTTGGGGAGACTTCATAATATCACGTCACAACTAACTTGCTAACCACTTGGCTTGTATTAAAAGCTTAACATATATCAAGAGCACATAATTGGGGGAATTTACAACCACTATATCTCGACTTGTTCACTAGGGTCTTTCAACAACCACTAGGCATGACCGATTTTACAGCTACTTTGGAATTTCATGTCATCTTGGCACATTTCACTCACTAAGGCATTTTATCAAACACTAGGCATGCATGGACTAGCTCACAATTTAGGGTTTCCTATTCAACATACTATAGTGGCCCTTATGCTTCACCTAAGATCTTTATCAAACCTATGGGGAACGTTCTTCACTTATTCAACGATTTCTACACCCAAAAGTCATGAACACATCATATGGAAAAACAACTTCAAGAGGGTCTATCACATAAATTCCACATACTAGGGTCAAAGCTCATAAATTTTGTAGGAAAACATAAATCAAAACTCAACAACACATTAAACATCCATTACAACTCATACAAATCATTAAAAACTGATAAACATAAAAATCTTTTAGTTTTAAAATGGGTTCTTGAGCTTCTTAGATGAAAGGGACCCAAGAATCAACATCTGCATACCTTAACCTTTGAAATTGGATGAACTTTAGTTCTTGAAACTTTATCCACACTTAAAATAAATAAATTCTTGAAGCCCATGCTATGAGGAACTTGATTCTTGAAGAAACCTTGAAGAATTTATAGATGAATTTTGGAAGATTAGGGTTCTTGAATGAAACCCTAGATATTCTAGAGAGAATAGGAAAAGAAAATGATTGAATTAGGGTTTGAATGAGGATTCCTAATATTTATAGAGGCTCAAAAAAGGTGTGAAATGACCAAAATACCCTTGCAAATCACCCTTGAATTGCTGGAAAAATATACTTGACGCCATCCGTGACAGGCCGTCAGGTCCATGATAGGCTGTCACGATTGGTCGTCACAAAAGGGGTCCAAATACTTGATTTTCTGCCTAGGGATGATGACATTGTCAGAAATGTCGTCATAATGTGACGACGTCGTTAAAAAGGTCATCAGAAACGTGATAGCCCGTCAGAAACGTAGTCACCCTTTTCCAGCTTGACATATTGAAATCAAATGGGGATAACTCTTTGCTCCGATATCGGATTTAGGAGAAATTGGTATCATTGGAAAGATAATTCAAAGATATTTCATTTAATATATAGAAATCCACTCAGTTCTTCATATACAATGATTTATGGTCGATTGAAGTTGACCCAAATTTTTACTGTCACTAAAACTTGAACGATAGGAAACCTTTCAATTCTACAATGAGTTAGGGGCCCTCTATGATATGAATTCAAGATCAAATAGGTTACCGTGGGAGGATATTTCTGAAATATTTTGACTCGGATTTTTTCTTTACCAAATACGCTCTAAGGCTCAGACTGGAAGAGGATTTTGCGGGGCATTACATTATTTACTCCTCGAGAACATTCATCCTTGAATGTCTCTTCATAGAATTTGATTACGGATCAACAGAACTTATTGAAGAAATAGAAACATCTCAAAACAGTACTACGCAACTGGAATGACTGACATTTAGAGTTCTCACACTGGACATGCATATATGATGCATGGAATACTCGACTGATGATATTCATAGCTGAATTCTCATAATTCACATGCATATCTGATGCATGGACACATAATAACCAGACTGGAAGTTTTGGAATATAATAACAAAGTCTATCCCGACATTCAATGTGATTTTTGAGGTACCCAAATCAGTATATTCGTTTTCTTTATATCTAGTATAAAAAAGAGTAAGATGTGCTACTTCTATCTGGCCTTTTCTTTTGTGAGTTAATGCGACCCTAAAATCACAAAAATAGATATGGATGAAGCGTTGGTTTTTCCACTATTGTGGAAAAACCTTCGACATTCATTGGGATACTAATCAAGTTTTGAGGCATCAATACATTATTTAACTCTTTTTGTTATTTGCTATAGCAGAGAATGAAATTGTAGCCACAGATTACACACCTTCATTACATAGGCTAAGTAGGGGTTCAGTAGAGGTAGATATATTATGGATATTTTCTATCCTAGTGATAGCACATCTACTTTGTATAGGTATTCATATTTACATGACAGTGTTTTAGCAAGGATTGGAGACATAATTATTCTGGCTAGAAATTTACATGGACTAGACATATTTGAAAAGGAAGATAAAGGCTTTGAGATTGACATATTCTTATTGTTTTTCGGATAATGAAGACTTGATGTATTTGTTCTATAGAACTAAGAGAAAGACTCAACAGAATATTTGTTCTAAAATCTATTGAAAGTGACTACGATACAAATATGTACAAAACTTTGGCTATGATAATGAAAAGTAAAGACTAGGGATGGTTTTAAGGATAACAACTTAGTACAAATTTTGTAAGGACTTAAAACATAAATTTTTCTATCGTACAAACAACGATAGTTGATCTTATATGAATACTTGATTCCTCCACCCTACTAGGTATGGAGTTGGCTCTGATACCAAATTAAAAAGGACAACATGGCACAGAGTGACACCAAAGGAATATTAACTAGGAAATAACTATGGAGCTATAATCTTTCTAACATGAAAGATAGTTTCACATCCATGTAGCGGCACACCATATGAAATCAAAGCTCCCATCGACACCATAGAACACAAATTCTAACCTTTCAACATGATAGATAGTTTCACATCCATTTAGGTGGAACACTATATGAAATCAAAGAATTTATCAACATAAAATACCTTGGGGATATGCATCCACCAATCCCCATAGGATGGTTTGACACGAATAAAGACTTCTCAACCTCAATAGGATGGATTGACTTTGCCAGTCGTTGGACAGAGTAAATCCATAGCAACCTAGTACAAATACAATTTATGTGACATAAATGGGATATTTAAGGATCTACCATGGACTTTATCACCCTAAAGAATTAGCAGAACGAAGGTGTACTAAGTCATTCCTTTGATTTAGATGATTAAAGAAAGGAAAGAAAGAAAATTGGAAAGCTATCATTCAAACCAAGAAAATTTCATTTCATAAACATCGAAAGGACTTAGAAATATATGTCATATAGAAAACACCAATTTACTTTCATAACCATCAAATGTACTTTAGAGTTCCATGTTCCAATCACAATAAGTAGACTTGCCTAAATGTTTTCTTATCCCACTACTCTAACATAAAGTATTAAAGTACCCATCTCTTTGAAAAAGAGGAGAAAAAGATAGAACTTAGCCAATAATATTTTATTGATATTATAAAACTTTGCAAATGAGTTTTTTAGGTGGAGAATGTGATCCAAGTTGAGAGGTTAATCTCTAAATGGAGAATGTGATGATCTCTATATAAAAACCTATGCTTTCATTTATATGAGAAGGAAATGTTATTAAAGATAAACTTGAAATAAAATATAATATCACACATTTCCCACAATTTTAAATATTGAAAATTCCTATCCTATCTTTTAAGACCTATCAAGGCACATACTTTTATGAGATATATAGAACCTACTTTATTTAAGAGTAACCTCAATTATATATGATAGATCCTAATAAAACAATACATGAACATGTTATTGGCATGTAAAAATATATGCAAACAGGTGATTGAGTGGCTTGTTGCTAGGTTGCAATAAAATGGGTAAGTAGCTTGTGAGATTCTAGCACATAGGTAGATAAGCACTTTCCAAGCGTCTACTAAGTATCTGGGTAATAAGCACTTTGCAGGCATCTACTAAGTATGTGGGTAAGTAACTTTTAGGCAAACCTTTTTGATCGGGTAACCCATCTAAGAGGATTTCATGGTAACCTTAGATAGGTAATTCCATGAAGCTTTCATTTAATGTTAATTTCTTGCACATTTCATCTGGTGTCATCTTTCAGGAAGTATTGGATGGTGTTGATGGTGATCTTTCATATCCTTCTTCCACCCACCAATCGACGTTGTGCTTTACCCTGAGGAATTTTTGGACTTCCAAGCTTCCTGTTAGACGAACCTTTATATTTTTATGGGGAGCTTTAAACTGTATGTTGTTGATGTCATTGGTGACTTCATCTCTCATGATTTCATATGATGGCCGATACTCTTCCATTACCCATTGAACTTTATCCTGGGGAGATGATCATCCATGTAGTTCCACTTTCCCTATTCCTTTGTCCATATCTCTTTTGGAATGCAATTATTTTACTTGAAGATGAAGCGTTGTGCTTCACAATATTCATCTTTCTTAGAGATTATTGATATGTCAAATTTCAATTTTAGCTATAACGTTATGGCGTATGATTCCTAAGGGGCGATGAAGCATGAATACCATTACACCATATGAATATTTTAATATTTGAATATAATAATGTTGTGGCTTGAACCATAGCATGAAATATTTTAGAGCTAGATAGAATAAATTGAAATGCCCAAAGGCATCGTACTTGAACTCCATGAGGATGCAGTACTGGTGGAACAAGTACCAGAATAACCATAGGAGTTCTTGCGGGTAGTCATTCACTAGTAATATTAACATATGATAGAAAGGATATTTCGGGTGCACTCTTAGATCCTTCATATTTTCTAAATACTTGAAACTCATTGAAAATTCTTATTTCTAAAAGTATGGATGGATCGAATAGATATACATACTAATTGAATAGATGCAGAGGGTAGTCTATTGTTCCAAAAGATAGAAGTTTTTCTATGTTGCTGATGAGAATTTTCCTATCCAACTTATGGTTGGCTTCTCTTGTACTGGATGTTAGGTAACGATCTTTTGTATAGATTTCACCTATTTTTTGTCAATGGAGAAGAGGGTGTCCTTTATTGATTCTTCTTCCAGTGAGAACACATATTCAAGGTCGTACTCTATGCTGAGATAGATGTCTGTATGATCAGTTATTTCTTCAAAGAGGTGGAAAAATTCCTTCAACTTTTTAGATTGTGGATAATTTCTTACAAAGTAACTAGGCATTTTGCAGATGAAGTAGCCATTCTGCTTCTTGTAGTTAATCAAGATTTTTTGTACGAAGTGATTCATTTACTTGATCACCTTAGTCCTATTATTTGGAGTCCTAGTTAGTTCAAACCTCCTGAACTACAACTATTTCTTAGACCTTGCTTTCTGGATCAAGTAGGGGCAATTGGATTTGGTGACAAGATTACTCCTGCTGCATGCTCGATCAAAATTTTGGTTTTTTTGGATGATCTACTTTAGTACAAATATCTTTGTACGTACGATGTCCATGTCTTGGATGATGGCTATGTTGATGAATCATACTTGTGGGACGATTATTGATTTGAACTTCTCATCCAGAATCATCATCTTGTGGCCAGCTAGCATCTTCGACAATGATGATTTGAGGGTATTCTAAAAGATGGGATTTCATATATATATATATATTACTCAAATTATATATTTTCCATCTTTTGGAAGTTGATGTCCATAATATCTTTGTCGAATAATAAGCCTTTCATCTTAATGAGTTGCATAGCTTCTTTTGTCTATTTCTAGTGTCTCTAAAAAAGAAGTCTTGTAGGATCCTAATATTTAAGGGAACATTTTAAGATGTCGAATAAGAATTCTTATCAATGATACCAAGCGTGTTCCACCAATCTCTATGAATTTTGAAAAATCTAGAGGTAAACTCTAAGAGTACCATGTATTTTCTTGTTCAGCTATATTTTTCATCGATATCAAAGATTAGACGCTTTGTATCCTCTTAGACAAGTTTGAAAACTTGATGTCATCAAGATTAAAGGTGGCGAATCCAGTTCCAATTATTTTATTTGATGTCGTCACTGGTTTTGACCTCTTTTTTTAGATTGGATCATCTGTCATGCCATCTTGGTCATTGATAACTTCAGATAATTCTAGTGCCTTGGAGTGGTTCATTAATATAAGTGGATATTCTTCTTCCAGAGATTCAATTGAGGATTCAAGTGTGTCATTAATCTATTCTAGAGAATAAATATAGTCTTCGATTTTCTCAATATATCCATCAGCTGGAAAGTTATAACTGGTGTTGGAGTATTTATCTGAAGGGTCACCATCGTATGAACATACTTTTTTTCCCATATAAGGGTTAATGGAACCTCATCCTGAGTATCTTCATTATTTTAGAAATTCTTCCACAAGATCAGGATCGTCTATGGCTTATGGATTTGGAATTGGGTTGTCATTGATATCAAATCCATATTGATTTGGAACAATTTTATTTGAGAGTATCGAGTTAGCGTCGGGATCATGATGTAATGATAACCACTTATGTTTACGAAGACCATATTTTAGGAAGGGTTTTCATTCTTTGTCTTTGTATGAAACTTCAAATTTATGGATTATTAGTTTGTTATCTGGGAAGGTGATGTCATGTTCCAATATCATCATTGTTTCTCTATCTCTATTCTATTCGCCAAATACTATGTTTATTTTTGAATGCTTGTAGATTACATCATCTTTCTTTCTTGCAGCAATGACATCTTTTCATTCCCATGCAAGCTTAAAAATGTCGAAATCTTGTTAATCCTGAGGCTTTAGAGAGAAATACATTGGCAAATGAAAAATAGAAGGAATAGTAGGAATGTTTTGGCTTATATTTGTTGAAGTGTACATTTGGGGCGACTTCGGGAATAAGGTTTGCTATGGCAGTGAGCTTTGTGCTCTATAAGGTTTAAAACTATCATATTTTAGGTACTGGATTTATTCATTAATAGAAGCCATTTATTTTTGTTTTTTTTCTAAGAAATATTACAATGAGGTTCCTGGTGGACATATATCATACAACAGGGATTGGATCATGAGCTCTAATTGGTGGATAAGTTCATCATGCTAAGTTGATGTTTATTCAGGATTTTTGGCCATTGCTTCGACTCCGCACAACTAAATTAGTTTATGTGTGAGCAAAACTCTTGAGAGATTGACAGATGCTGGATATCATCATTTTCTTGAACATAAAATTTTCAAATTTCCATTTGAGACTTGCTTCCTTTTTTCTAAGGGACATCTTCCTCCAATTAGTATGATAACATTTTTTGCTAGTCTCTTTGGAGAGTGTCTTAAGTTATGCTTTTCGAAAGATTTTCTTAGTGGTAAGTTATCTATGTTACTAGTTCCTTGAGTACATAAGGAACATATTAGTTGTAGGCTTATTTTTAGTTTATATAGGTTTATTTTATGATCAAGTGGGTGAGGTATCCTCTTTGCATATGGTATAATCACAATTTATTCTCCATGGGCAGTGTCCCAAGAAAGGACATTTCAGCCATATTTTACTGTAGTCTTCATGATTGAAAGATATAATCCAATCATTCTTGATCATGAAAATGCTTAGCAACCAAGAAATAACTTTTGGGTTTTCCATGAATGGTTGATATATATATGGATAGAGAATCTCATATTGTAAGTCTTTTAAATATGTGAGTGGTTGAAACTGATAGTGATTGTGTTGTTGATTCTTTTGGAAAAGAATGGTTTAGTGGACTGGGGAATTTGAGGGTGATCTCTCGGTATCTCTTAATTTATGACCCATGAGTATGGGAGTACTTTTACAAGTTCAAATCTAGCGATTTATCATAGGATATGGGTACACCAAGTTGTTCTATCAGTGGCATCTATGTTTAGCAACAAAACATTTTTTCCACCTGGAAGGAATAGATCAATAACATGGTTCTGGACTTGCCAAGCTATTTGTTAGTGTAGAGTTGCCTGGATAGGATCACTAGATTGTGGAACTCCAAAATTTTTGACATGGATCTTCAACACCTCCGTTAGATACGGATCAGAGAGGGATATGTTGATGTTTTGAAATATCGTAAAAAGATTGTCCCGACGTTTAGTGTCATTTCTTTGGTACCCATGTTTGCAAGATGGTATTCCTTGTATTTGGTATCATAAAGGGAAATATTTTCCATTATTGTCTAGCCTTTTCTTACGTGATATATCAACATAACCCTAACATCGCCAAAATAGATATGGGTGAAGCCTTGGGTTTTTCACTGTCGCAAAAAATCCTCCTGTATCTGCAGAGTGATGAACTCTTCATTCAAAGTTGGAAGAATAGGATGATGGTCAAGTTTTGACACTTCAATGTATTATTTAACTCCTTTAGGTTTTTTCTATACCAAAGAATGGATCTGCATCCACAAATTACATTCCTTATTTACAAAGGTTAACTAGTGATTCAGTAGACGTAGATATGATATGAATATTTTCTATTCTGGTTGTAACACATTTACTTCATACAATAATCCATATTTACATAATATAATTTTACTAAGGGTTGGAGATAAATTTAATCTGATTTGAGATTTACATGGACTAGATACACATGATGAAGACGGTAAAGACTCAGAAATAAACATATTTTTGTTGTCTTCGGGACTATAAAGACTTGATATATTTGTTTTAAAGATCTAAGGAAAAAAATCAACAAACTATTTGTTCTAATGTCTAAGGAAACTGACTATAACACAAATATGTTCAAGAATTTGGTTATGAAAACATAAAAGTAAGGACTATAGTAGTGGAACGACTTAGACTCGAATTTTTACATGACTTTGGTTGTAATAATAGAAAAGTAAAGACTATGGATTGTTTTATGGATAACAACTTGGTAAATATAAAGTAAGGACTAAAAATGTAAAGTTGGCTCTCGTACAAGAAACAGTAGTAGATCTTATATGAATACTTGCTTCCTACTCCCTCCGGGAGTGGGGATGGCTTTAATCTTTATCGAATGAAGGTGTTAAAGATCTAGGTATAAATTCTTAGAGATATGGAACCCAGAGATGCCATCCAGGAAACTCGACACTAAAAAATAGACTAGCAAGTCAAGATCCATGATATGTATCTATCCCTTCTAAGAGGTAAAACCTCTTTGTTCCTAAACATTGATGCCACTATTGGAACCACTTTGTGTACCTATATCCCAAGACAAATCCCTAGAGATGAACTTGTCAAAGTACTCTTAAACTCATGGGAGAAAAATTATGAGATGTTGAGAAACCATCTTCAACCTCTCTAGTCCATTGAACCATACTTTTCAAAAAGAAGAAACAACACAATCACTATTAGTTTCGACCACTCACATCTCAAAAAAGCCTCCTCAGATGAGCTTTTCTATCTGCATGAACCAACCTTCCATAGACAACCTATAAGCTATATCCTATTTCCTCAACAACTTTATAAGTAAGAATGATTGGATTAAATATTTCAATTATGAAAGCCACAACAAAATGGAGCGTAAATGTCCTTTCTTAAGACACTACCCATGGAGAATGTATTGTGAAACCATGCTCCAAGAGGATACCTCACCCACTCCATCAATAAATAAAACCATCCAGACTAAAAGTAAGCATGCACAAGAACCAGTGACTCAGATGACTTCCCAACAAAATAAATATTTGAATAGGATAACATTATCCATGCTCTAAAGTTACTAGAAAAAAATATTATCCTACCAATGGGAGAGAAGATTCCCCAAAATAACATGAATGAAGACTGAATTGGTAATCTGGAAGTGCCATGTTCTAGAACAGAATATTGTCCAGCATCAGCCAATCCTTCAAGAGTATTGCACACAGACATGCTAAGTTGGTGCATAAATTAAAAACAATGACCAAAAAAGAAGAACAAGCATCCACTCAGCATGATGGACTTATCTATAGTTAGACTCAGGCTCCAATCCTCGTTGTACGATATATGTCTACCACATACCTCATTGTAACATTTCTTCAGCCAACAACATAAAGAAATGGCTTCTCTGAAAAAATAAATCTAGCACCTGAAATATGGTGATTTCAAACAATAGATAACCCAAAGGGTACTATAAAAGCTAACTTTATTCCCTATGTCACCACAGATATACTCTCCACCAAAGATGAGCCACTATTTTTAACTATCCCTTCTAGTTATCATATGCCACTATCTTTCTATCTAAATTCTCAGGATAAACAAATGTTTAACATTGCTAAGATTGCATGGGAAAGAAAAGATTCCATCATTGAAAGAACAAAATTTGATGGAACCAGCTAGTAATCTAGAAGAAAGATGTAATTTAGCAAAAAGGACACAGACAGAGAAACAATGATAATCTCGGACAAAGACATCACCTTCCTAGATGACCACTTGATAATCCATAAATCAGAACTGCCATACAAAGATAAAGAATGGAATGCCTTCAAAACATATGGTCTTGTTAATAAAAAGTGGTTATCATTAGATCATGATCAGACATAGACTCGATCCTCTTAAATCAAGTTGTTCCAAATCCTTATGGCTTGGATATCATTGACATCCTAGTTCTAGATCCATAAGCCACATACAATACCGATTCTGTAGAAGAATACCTAAAATGCAATCAAGATATTTAGTACACTGATCCCACTAACCTAAATATGGAAAAATGGGAATGTTTATCTTATGGTGACCCTTAGGATGAATACTTCAACATCAGTGATAACTTTTCCACTTATGGATACATTAAGGACAACAAAGGCTTGTGATTCTTGAGAATATATTTAGGAAACTCTAGAATCCTCAATTGAATTAAAAAGACAATACATCAATATACATGAAACACTCCAAGGAGCTAGAGGTCTCTACGATAGTTAATGACTAAGAAGGGATGACAAATGATCCAATCCTGGTAAGAAGGTTGGAACTAGCAATAATGGCACAACCCTTATAAACTGGATTCAAGACCTTCAATATGAATGACATCAAGAATTTCTCCTAGCCTAAGACGATCCAAGAAATCATTACTTGGATGGAAAGAAAAAAACTGGTTGAACGAGAAAAATACATGATACTCTACTAGTTCAACTCTAAAGTTTCAAGAATTCTCAAAGATTGGTGGAATGCACTTGGGATTATCGATAAGAACACTGATCTAACATCGTAATATATTGCCTTCAACATCAGGATCCTACAAGAGGTCTTCTACATATATATTGATGACAAATAAGAGAATCTATATAGACAACTCTTTGAGATAAAGTTCCTATCATTCGATACAGATGTCATTGATATCCATTTCTAAAAGCTGGAAAAGATATACTTTGAGCTGGGTGGAGATCACAGCCTTAATCAAGAATTCATTTCATTATTATTACAAGATGGTAGTTGACCACATAATGATAATTATAGAGGAGTAGTTCAAATCTATAATTGTCCCACAAGTAGGATACATCAGGCAGGCCATTTTATAGGCCTTAGACAACATATGCCTAAAGAGATCTGTATTAAAAAAGATTATACAAAACAATCCAATTCTTGATCGAGCATGCATCAGGAGCGATCTTGTCACAAAATCCAACTGCCCTACTAGAGCTGCAAGGCGAAGTCCAAGAAACAACTATAGTTCATGAGATTCAAACAGCCTATGCCCCAAGATGAAAAGACCATGGTGATCAGGAAAACTAGGTACTTTAAAACAAGAATCCTAATAAACTACAAAAAGGAGAAAGGCTTCTTCATCTGCAAAAAACCTGGTCACTTTATGAGAAACTATCCTAAAGATAAAAAGTAAAAGGACTCAATCCACCTCTTTGAAGAAATAGTTTATCACACAAGAATCTATCTCCATTAATAGGTTGAGCTTGAGTTGGTGTTCTTACTGGAAGAAAATTTGACGTAGCACACCCTCTTTTCCATAGATGCATATGATGAATCAAGAAATAACTATACAGATGATCTCTACCTAATACCTAATTCTAGAGAAGGCAACAACAAGCTGGCTAGTTAGATTCTCATGGATAACACATCACTAATTTTGTTTTCTATAATAGCAAACTTCCCTCGAGATCTGTTCAATTATTATATGGATCCCTTTCATCCATCCATCCTTTGAGATAGAACCACTTTCTATGAGCTTTAAATATTCTGAAATATGAAGGATCCATATTGAAGCAATTTAGAGTATACCCTAAATATCCTTTTTATCATGTGTTCATAGAACTAGCCAATGACTTCCCGCAACAACTCCTACAGTTATTCTTGTACCAGTTCACTAGTACCATATTCTAATGGAGTTATAGTGTGATACCTACATTCATTTTGATAAAATCCAACAAGCTATGGAAAGGTTTATGTTGTGGTTCAAGCCATAATAACATTGGGTTTTATTCTTAAAAGATACCCATGATGCACTGATTTCCCGTATTGGCCATGATGTCAAAGATCAACCTGAAGTTACACTTCTATGGAAATATCCCATATCAATAGTCTCCTTAGAAGATAAATACTATAAAGCAAAATACTTTATCTTACAGGAGAGAAGATACATTCCAAAATAAATTTGGCCAAAGGAATAGGAAAAGCTTAACTACATCGACAATCATACCCACAGAGATGAGGTTTGATGGGAAATAAAAGAATATAAACCATAGAGGAATTCAAAAATTCATCAAACTGGAAGGGTTACTTCACCAGATCACTAAAGCTAAGCTTAGAAGACCAAGACTGCCTCAAGTAGAAGAATAATGTCGAATGGTGGAAAGAAGAAGGATACAAGCTCATCATTGAAATATCCTACATTAACTGAAAGACAAAGATAGATGACTTGTGGAAGAAATTACCATTAACTACAAGCTCCACAGAATTACCTTCTCAAGTTTTCCATGAAACTCTCTAAAATGGGTTACACTCTTAGAAGAGTTTGCCTATAAGATGCATATCTAGGTACATGGTAGATGCCTGTAAGGAGCTTATGCATATTCTTTAATAAAGCTTATAAAATTCTTATCCACTTATTGGCAAGGAGCTTATAAGTTTTTAATCCACTTTCTTGCAAGTTGAAAAGAAGTTTCTTAGTCACTTGCTTGAACATGCTATCATATGCGAATAATATATTTGTGTTTTGTTTTATTAGGACCATCTCATGTTAGTGGGGCCAAGCTTGAATAAAATTGGTTTTGTAAATAAATAGAAGGGTGTGATTGGATAAGGCTTGACTATTTTTAGTAAATAGGAGAGGGTTGTACTATTTCTAGAATAGTGGTCAATGTGTGATATTTTATTTCATGTTTATATATATTTCAAGTTTATTTGTAGAAGGGTTTTCTTCTCCTATAAAATAAAGCATAGTCCTTTTGTTTGAGATCATCACATTATCTACTTAGAGATTAACCTCTAATAATAAATCACATTCTTCACCTAAAAACAACTCTTGTAAAGATTCATAATATCAATAATATGTTTGTTGACTAAGTTCTCTATCTTGCTCCTCTTTTTATAAGGTATGGATACTTTGATCCTTTTGGTCAGAGTAGTGGGGTAAAGAAATACTTAGGAAAGTTTTTTTGGTTTGAATGCTACATAGAACTCTAAAGTACTTAGTATGATCATGAAATGATATTGTATTTGACCACATGACATTTATTTCTAAGTTCTTTCCATGTTTATGAAGCAAATTTATCTTGGTCTGCATTATGGGCACAGAGTGACACCACATGTAATATTAACTTGAAAACAACAATAAGGCTATGAACTTTTAAACATGAAAGGTATTTCATGGCCATGTAGGTGGGATGCCATAAAAAATCAAATCTCTCATCGACACCACAGACCATATATTCTAACCTTTCAAAAATGATAAGCAGTTTGACATCCATATAAGTGGCTCACCATATGAAATCAAAACATTTATCTAGACCTAACATCTTTCTTATGACTGTGTTATGCATCCACTAACCCTATAGGATTGTTTTCCATGGAAAAATACTTCTCAACCCTTAATGGGATGTCTATACTTTTCCACCCTTATAACATAGTAAATTCTTGTTAACAAAGTAAAAATATAATCATTCCATATATGAAATAAATGGGCTTTTTACAGCTCTCCCATAGCCTTTATCACCCTCAATCATCCTTGGAGAAAAGGTGTATAATGCCATACCTTAGATTTGTTTGTTTTTAGAATGAAAAGAATGCAAATTAGAAAGATGGTGTGTAGACGAAGCCAATTTCATTTCATAAACATGGAATGGACATAGAAATCATGTCGTGGGAACAAAACCAATTTTATGAAATATTCATGGAAAGTACTTTAGAGTTCAATGTAGCAATCATAACAAGAAGACTTTTATAAGTGTTTCCATGCCCTACTACTCAAACCTAAAGGATCAAAGTACCAATCCCTTTGGAATAAAGGAGTAAGAGAGAGAACTTAACCAATAACATTTTATTAATATTATCAAACTTTACATAAGAGGTTTTTAGGGGGAGAATATGATAAAAATGAAAGGATAATCTATAAGTATTGAATGTGATGATCTTCATCTAATGGTCTATGCTTCCTTTTACTGGCGAAGAAGGACCAACTACAGATAAGCTTGAAATATACATAAACTTGAAATAAATTATCATGTGTGGCCTACTATTCTAAAAATAGTAAGGCCCTATGGTGTCTACTAAAAATAGTAAGGACCAATTAATGCATGTACTTTTATGAGATGTTTACAACCTATTTTATTTAAGTCGATCCCCACTAATATGTGACGGGATTAATAAAACAAAATATGAACATGTTTTGGCATATGACAGCGTGTGGAAGATAGCCTACCTGATGTATCCTACTTGTGGGATAGTTATAGATTTGATCTTATCCTCTATAATCTCATTAAGTGGCTGACTAGAAATTTTATAGAAATGATATGAAGGCTTACTTCAGGCTGGGATTTCTTCCCAAATTAGAGTAGATCTTCACCATCTTTAGGAAGTGCATATGAATGACATCTCGATCAAATGATATGCATTTCATATAGAAGAGCAGCCTGCGCATCTTCTCTAATCTGTGGCCTATATATCCACAAAATTTTTTTTGCATTATCTTTATATTAAAGGTAAATGATTGATATGTAAGAGAATTCTTTTTATCCATGATCCCAATCACGTTCTACCAATCTCTGAGAATTCCTGAGAATCTATAGGTGAACTCTGATAGTATCATGTATTTTTCTTGTTCATCCAAATTTTTCATCTCCATCCAAGGTTAGAAGTCATGGATTCTTTGAGGCCAAGCTGAAACCTTGACATCTTTGAAAGTGAAGGTATGGAATCTACTTCCAATAGTTTTCATCGCCGTTTTCGCTAGTTCTAGATTTCTTTCTGGGACCGAATCATCAGTTATCCCATTTTGGTCATCAACTACTTTAGAGATCTCTAGATTTTTAGAATTGTTCATTAATATGGGTGGATAGACATCCTCAGGATATTCTACTTAAGATTCGGGGGTATCTATGACATACGATTGAGCATTGATAGATGAATTTTTATTTTCTCATAAATATTCATCAGCAGAAAGTGATCACCAATTTTAGATCATACACCTGCAAGATTAGTATCGGTTGACTATTTTTTCTCCTCCTCAAAGTTAAAAAAATAGAAGTCATTAATATCTTTCAAATATTCCTCAATAGGGTCAATCTTTTTAGGTTGTTGAGGAAAGGAATTTCTAGTTTCTGCACCATAATAATTTGGGATAACTTGATCTGGCATGATCGAGTCATCATAGATCTCTTGGAAAACTGGATTTGAGATGATCAAGTCATAATTGGAGAAACCATCTGTAAATAACCCTTTATTTCTGAGGAGACATTATCTGCTAGACTCTCAGTCTTTATCTTGTGGCTCTTTAATTTGGATCTCTTCTCTGTGGATCCCTAGGTCATTACCTAGGACTATAGGATTAAGCCCCGAGAAGATAGGATCATGTATTAGGGAAACATATCTTGACGCCTTCCTATATTAGATTCATCACCACTCCCGGGAGATGGGGAGATAAAGTGTTTGTATATGATCTACTACCGTTGTTTGTACGTTAACCAACTTTACATTTTAAGTCTTTACTTTGTATTTATGAAGTTTTTAGCCTTAAAATTATCCATAGTCTTAGATTTTCCATTAATAAAACCAAATTCCATTCAACATTTGTGTCATAGTCTTTTTGTTACTATAGTCCTTAGTTTTTAGTTGTCATAACCACAGTTGATACGCCCAAATTACAAATCTCGTTAGAAAGTGTAAAGGGTCGCTGTCAAATATAGAACCCAACTAGGTTGGGTGTCGAATCCCACAGGGAATACTATGATCACTAAGTATTTCGATTATTATTAGACTGTTGGTCGAAGGTTCCAAGATAAAGGGGGTTTGGTTTAAGTGCACAATAATATTATCAGTGTAACGATAAGATGATATACGTAGTTATATTTGATCACAGAAAATAACAAGTTAGGGTTATGTCCACCTTGTAGTTTCTACTCCTCTTTTAACTATGTGTAATGCGGAGTTTATACATGCATGCACTTATAGAGAGTCGTATTCTAATTCTAAATCCAAGTGTTTTTCAACCATCAAGGATTTATTCACCTTAGCTCTCTCGAACCTAAAGTGTACAACAAATGGTACGAATTCTCCCAGAAGTTAATCCTGCTAGGGCATTAATATGTAAAATAGAGGTTGGAAACCCTATTTTCTCGTCACACTCTCTTTTCCAAACAGTAATTTTTCTATCAAACAAATTATTGTTATAATTGCGCATTCTCTATGTTTCCAACCATGAGAATTCAATTATTATGAAGAGAGTAATGATATAAGTGCATTACACATCATAAATTCACAAACCCATAGCAATAGAGAGTATACTACAAGGTTTCCATAACCCTACCAGATAAGTTTAGCTAGTCATGAATACAACGAAAATCAAAATAGACATAAACATCATACCAAAACTTAGAACAATCTCGGCAATGGAGATGACTAGCGACAATAAGAGAGGAACGTGTTTCTCTCTCTCCGTTGCTCAAGCTAAGCCGTTTTCTGCTTTCAAAAATATTACCGAATCTGAATTATGAATAATGGCTGAAAATTCAGCAATAAGGTTTTTAATAACAACCTTCTCTACTAAGTTGCTACTGCATCCTTAAATATTTAAAAATGTTGAGTTTTCCCGGGAAAAAGTTCCCATGCATCACATTTAGTCCAAAAGTTGCCTTTCCTTTTATGTGAAGTTTTCCTTTGCTGTCCACAGGTCCCCAAAGTGCTGAAATCTTCCGCATTAGTACCTGAAAAGTATGCTAATCACATAGGTCAGCTCACTTAATTGAAAGTAGACTAAAAGTGCAAGAATTATGTATTTTATCCTCAAAACTTATCTAAAACATGGGTAAGTTATGGTGCTTAGACGTATAAATACGCCCAACATCACTACCCCACACTTAAAGCTTTGTTCGTCCTCCAACATCATATCTATTTATGCCTACTACACAAGCCTTAGCACCCACAAAGGAATACAAGATGCTCAAATAGGCTCACACAACAATTATGAACAAGAAGTATCTTCAGGAATCATTCCTAGATACAACCTACCCTCAAGAATAGACTCATTAAGTTGGAAATTTCATGCATATCATTCAAGAAAATCATATAAATTACCCAACCTTCATCAACCATGTGCCCTCACAACAAGAGAGTTACCCATAATCACTCACAATTATGCAATTTCTAACAAAATGGGAACAAGAATCAAGTTGCGCTCACTCTCACAAAGAATTCTCAAATTACAACTGATGACCATATGCTTTCCCTTAGTGTAATACTCCACTAATATCAGAATGCTATGATTAGGATCAAATAGGTCTTTTAGGGTTGTAATGCAGGCTAAAAGATGGGTTGGAACTATTTGGCCAGAAATAGTGACTATCTTCCCTAAGCGCTTTAATACACTACATTATGAAATTAAGATCAATCTCAAAAAACCAATTTCTACTTCTTCTATCCTCACTGATTTTCTTTTCACCCCAACTCGTTAAGCTTAATTAATAACACTATGGTGGGAGTATGCAACCCTTTCAATTTTTTTTTATTTTTTTTTGCACCTTTTTCACGTTACACACCTGTATAATAGCCACCCTCAACTTAAGAAATTCGCCTTAGTTGAGGTGCACAATGTCCAAGAAGGACCAGGGCCAAAAAAATGTTCATTGTAACATGTCCGGGATAAAATTTTGAACTTTTTCAACAATTTTAGCTACTCCCAACGACATCAATTGCTCACGCCAATAACCAGACTTTGGGGCATCAATTTCACCTTTTTCTACTTATTCTCAAACTCTCAACTCACATTGATTTTACATTAAAGCACTTAGGAGCTTTTTGGATCAAATTACGGTCTATTAAAGAATGGATTAGGCTACATATGAGGCTAACAAAAGAACAAGGTAATGGCTCGATGGGGCTATCTAAGATAATGTACAAAGGTAGGTCAAAAGAAGGTATGAACAATGGCTATCAAAGAAATGCCTAAATCATCTCCTAAACTCACAATCTTTATTTTGCTTTGCATACACACCAGGAAAGTTCTAGCATCAGTTACAATAAGGAATATACAACAGTCTTACACACTCATGGAACATGGTCAACTCAACTAGGACTATTATAGATTCTCGACCGAAAAATTACATGAATTCAATTAAAACCAACAATCACAACAAGAGTCACAACTAGAGCCTAGGTGTTTCAAACATAATGAGGTTATAATGTCATATGATCCACAAGAGCAGTTACATGTAATTGATAGACTACTTTTCTCTTAAGACGGTCGTCATCCATCCATCATCGAGAAAAACACCTAATTATGACTAAATAACTAACAAAATGAACAAAATAACTAATCCTATCCACAAGTATACTGAGGAAAAGGTCCTATTTTCTTACAAAACAAGTAGCAAAGTAACCAGCCACCCCACACTTAAGCTCAGCACTGTCCCCAGTGTAAATAACAAGATAAAGAACCTGGATAGTAGTGTTTCTCATCCACATTAGGAGTGATTCCACCTGGATGGAGATCATCATTGGAGCCATTTTTCCTGTATTCATCCTATCATCCATGTCAGCCACACATAATAAAACTAACTATAATTAATATGAGGGTGGTGATGTCACCACCCCACACTTAATTTGTTAGTATCAACTAATTTCGTGTTATTATCGAGTACTCAGACTTCACCAACATACACTTTATCATGGTGCACCACGTTAGTCACAATACAATTCAAGCACTTCAATTTCCCCATGTCTATTTCAATGAAACACTTTTTTATCAAAATCATACCCTACACTTTCAACCATATCAAGATATATAAAACACCATTACTTTCCCAACATATCCATGGAAAAAATTTAATTCATAATCCTCAAGTGATCAATTAATAACTACAGCATAAATTCAAAACACCTAAGGATTAAGAAAAGAACACTTACCTTGAAGATGAAGGATTGAAGAAAGTGAGTCGATGTTCTTGGGTTTTGAAAGTGGTGAACAGCTTGTAAGATTAGTAGAGCAAAGAGAAGGGTTTTGAGAGAGGAGGGGTTGGGAGGAGCTTAGGTGAAATAAGAATGGAGTGAGACTTAAGAGTAGAGAATATGTTTAAACGATGAGCCATGGGTCGGGTTGGTCCATTCACAAATGGGTTAGTGGGCAAAAATTATGTTGATAGGCGGCGCCTATAGCATTGCCTAAGCATAAGTAGGCGGTGCCTATAGCATTGCCTAAGCATAAGTAGGTGGCGCCTAACCTATTGCCTATGTTGGCATAGGCGGTGCCTAGCCTACCACCTATGTGAGGCAGTGAGCATAGGCAATGGCATAGGCGGCGCCTAACCTATTGCCTATGTTGGCATAGGCGGCGCCTATCCTATTGCCTATGTAGGCATAGGCGGCGCCTAGCCTATTGCCTATGTTGGCATAGGCAATTGGAAAAACGGCGCACTATCGGCCCGATCCCTATGCTACCACCACAGACCTCATTGAAAGTCATAAATAAAGTCGCACCGCGAAACATTTGGGGTCGAATTAACATAATTCAAGGCACGAATCTAATGCAAATCATACTTGAGACTTACACATTTGACCACTCCAACTTACCTGTAATGTTCCCATCACTCCTAAACTTACCACCATTGACATGTCTCGCTTCCAAATCAAAATTGGTACTAATATTCTCCTTAGTACTTCGTGTACCTACACTTAATCAAAAACAACAAAAATGATTAGAAGGATGGGTTTCCTCCCACCAAGAGCCTTAGTTTTGGTCGTGGCTCGACTCTTCTTTTTGAATTTTTATTTACCGAAAACAAAATCCTAGTAAAATGATGGGTTGCCTCCCATGTAGCACTTGATTTATTGTCGCGGCATGACATAGTTATCTCGATTACTCAGACTTCATCAAGATATATGGTGGCTTCGCCGGTGGTGAGGGTCAATTCTTAAGGTCAAGGTCCAACTTCTTGGGGGCATATGAATACGACCCCATTCCTATCAAAGCACAGATAGTTTCTTCATACTCTTCAACACCCTCACGCTCAAATTTCAAAAGCATAGCAGCCAATGGCTCAACAGTAAGCTGCTTCTCCAAATATAATTCCTTCTCATCCTCATAATAAACATTAGCTATAGAGAACACATTCATATCTTTGGGTTGTTTCATTGATTTGCATACATCAAAACGAACCACTTCGTCATTCATCTGAAATAAAGGCTCATTTGCTCGTAAATCAATAAGCACACTTCCTGTTACGAGGAAAGGATGACCTAAGACTATGAGAAATTCAGAATCCACCTCGCAATCCAAAATAACAAAGTCTGCAGGAAAAATAAAGGTAGAAACCTTCACTAGTACATCATATAAGATACCAACAGGTCATTTTACCGACCTATCTGCCATTACGAGCCGCATGTTGGTTGGTGTAGGATCGCCCAACCCCAACTGTCTATAAATGGCTAGTGGCATCAAATTAATGCTAGCCCCCAAATCGCACAACGCCTTAGCAAAATCCAAAGATCCAACCATTTAAGGAATAGTGAAAGCACCCGGATCTACCTTCTTCTATACTAAAGACCTCGTGGCAATTGCACTGCAATGATGAAAATTATCTACCAGTTCATAGCTTGTTGCCCTTTTCTTTTTCAAAAGGTCCTTCATGAATTTGGCGTACCCTGGCATCTGCTCCAGTGCCTCCACCAAAGGCACATTAATATTCAGTTGCTTCAACATGGTCATGAATTTACTGAACCTGGTGTCATCAACCTTCTTCTTCAGTCTCTGAGGAAAAGGTGGTGGTGGATTTGGAATAGTTTTCTCCAGAACTTCCTTTTTATTTTGCTTCCCATTATCAATCTTTTCAGACTGCTGACATCTAGGTGTAGTATCATTAACGTTCTCATTCTGATTTTCAGCTTCTACAGAATCATCTCAATATTCTTCAATAACATTCTCTTTTATATTATCAACCACCGGCTTGCCTTTGGATGGATTTTCCAACACCTTACCACTCCTGGTAGTAATAGCCAAACATGATCCATCATTTCTTGGATTTTCCACAGTGTCACTAGGTAAAGTGCCAGCTTTTTATTGATTGAATACCGCTGATAGTTGACTCATTTGTTGTTCCAGCTGTTTTATTGCAGTGAAATGTGAGTCAACCAATTGATTTATTGAGGAAAAATCATTTTTTACCTCAGTTACTCCCGTTTTGGTTGCCTCCACTCCTTTCAACAACTTAGTCATCATGTCCTCCATGGACATCTTCCCAGAGCCAGATGCAGTAGCTTCACAATTTCCAGGAGGAACATACAAACCACTCCTTTCAGTCTTATTCTTCCAACTCCCTTGGTCTTGGTCCTTGTATCCGGATTTTTCATAATAGTTCCGACCTTGGTTTCCTTGGACATTGCCTCGGAAACCCCCCTGATTATTCAAGTAATTAGCTTCCTTCTCAGAATCAAAGTCATCTCTTCCCTGTGATACAATAGCTTTGAACTTTTTTCTATTCCCTGATAATAAATGCTTGGTAAGAAGGTCCATCTGCATTTTCATGTGAGCCATATCCTGGTCACGTTCCTCTTTCCTTCGCCTCTGTCCTGCCGTCATGCCAATAGATATAGTAGAGCTTGCTACCTAAGAATCCCTAGTATGCCAAGCTCTACTCTGCTTTATCATACGATCAAGCATATCACATGCCTCAATAAAAGTAAGATCCATGAATGACCCACCCGCAACATTATCAACCATTGGCTTAGTCACTGTGTTCAAAGCCCTATATAATATATCAATCAAGTGGATATTTATCATCTGATGATTTGGGCACTGCATAAGCTTCTTCTTGAACCTCTCCCATGTTTTGTGGAGAGCTTCAGTTGGAAGCTGTCTGAAATTGCTTATCTCATCTCTCAATTGTGCCCTCTTGGATGGCGGAAAGAATCTTTCTAGGAAAGAGTCTTTCAGTTTCCTCCAATTGGTAATAGAGTCAGGAGTTATCCCGTTTAACCATAGAGTTGCCTCTCCAGATAGAGAGAACGGAAATAAGTGCAGCCGGATCATATTTTTTCCAACTCCTGGATTGTCAAACGACTTGCATATTGAGATAAAATTAATCAGATGCATATTCGGATCGTCGCCTGCAAGTCCACCAAATAACCCTTGGAGTTGCAATAGCTGAATCATGGTGCTAGTGATATTGAACTTGGCTCCGGGTGCCAAGTGCGGAGGAATAATAGCCCCTGTGGCACCATCCCCGTCCAAGTCGTCATCATCATCATCAAAAGCGACTTGCACAGCTCGACATTCGGGTCTCATTCTAGCTTGACGATCTCTGTTGACATTTTTGTTTACTGGTGCAGCCACATCATTTGCACGCCTTGGATTTAATAACTCATCATCACCCAGGTCCTCATCATCAGGATTTGGTACCCGACCTGGGTTATCAGCATTTTGTTGATTTACTTGCGCAGCTACCAATGCAGCTAATCTAGCCTGCTCCTGTTGAGCAGCTATCCTTTTAGGGTCTCGTTGCGCATTAATTCTGCCAATGAGATGTGGTTCAGGATTTATATGTAATAATGGCTGACCAGATCTTCGTGTATTTGGCATGCAATCCACTAAACCTGAACAAAACAAAAACAACAAACCAAAAGTAAAATTAGAGAATCTTTGACCAAAGGGTCTATTAACTATCACAAACTTAGTTGTCAACCGTATTCCCCGGAAGCAGCGCCAAAATTTGATACGCCCAAATTACAAATCTCGTTAGAAAGTGTAAGCGATCGCTGTCAAATATAGAACCCAACTGGGTTGGGTGTCGAATCCCACAGGAAATACTATGATCACTAAGTATTGCAATTATTATTAGACTGTTGGTCGAAGGTTCCAAGAAAAGGGGGGTTTGGTTTAAGTGCACAATAATATTATCAGTGTAACGATGAGATGATATGTGTAGTTATATTTGATCACAGAGAATAACAAGTTAGGGTTATGTCCACCTTGTAGTTTCTACTTCTCTTTTAACTATGAGTAATGCGGAGTTTATACATGCATGCACTTATAGAGAGTCGTATTCTAATTCTAAATCCAAGTGTTTTTCAACCATCAAGGATTTATTCACCTTAGCTCTCTCGAACCTAATGTATACAACAAATGGTACGAATTCTCTGAGAAGTTAATCCTGCTAGGGCATTAACATGTAAAATAGAGGTTGGAAACCCTATTTTCTTGTAACACTCTCTTTTCCAAACAGTAATTTTTCTATCAAACAAATTATTGTTATAATGGCGCATTCTCTATGATTGAAACCACGAGAATTCCATTATAATGAAGAGAGTAATGATATAAGTGCATTACATATCATAAATTCACAAACCCATAGCAATAGAGAGTATACTACAAGGTTTCCATAACCCTAACAGATAAGTTTAGCTACTCATGAATACAACAGAAATCAAAATAGACATAAACATCATACCAAAACATAGAACAATCTCGGCGATGGAGATGACTAGCGACAATAAGCGAGTAACGTATTTCTCTCTCTCCGTTGCTCAAGCTAAGCCATTTTCTGCTTTCAAAAATATTACCGAATCTGAATTATGAATAATGGCTGAAAATTCAGCAATAAGGTTTTTAATAACAACCTTCTCTACTATGTTGCTACTGCATCCTTAACTATTTAAAAATGTTGAGTTTTCCCGGGAAAAAGTTCCCATGCATCACATTTAGTCCAAAAGCTGCCTTCCCTTTTATGTGAAGTTTTCCTTTGCTGTCCACAGGTCCCCAAAGTGCTGAAATCTTCCGCATTAGTACCTGAAAAGCATGCTAATCACATAGGTCAGCTCACTTAATTGAAAGTAGACTAAAAGTGCAAGAATTATGTATTTTATCCTCAAAACATGGGTATGTTATGGTGCTTAGACGTATAAATGCGCACAACATCAACAGTCTTGTACATATTTGTGTCGTAATTACTTTTCATAGATTTTAGAATAAATAAGTTTGTTGATTCTTTTTCTTAGAACTTTAGCACTAATATATAGAGTCGTTATAGTCCAAAAATAAAAGAATATGTCTATTTTAGAGACACTACCATTTTCCTCATCAAGTTCATCTAAATATGGCTACCTTTATGAAATAGATGTGGTACCATCAGAAAATAAAATATACACCACATATCTATCTCTATTGAACTCTTATTCAGCCTTTGTTAAGAAGATGTGTAATTTGTGGATGCAGATCGACTTTATTGGTCAAGTTAAGCCAAAGGGATTTAAGGAATATATTGCTACAAAAAAACTTTTCCGGTACCCTATTCTCACAACTGAAGGAGAATAGTTCATATCTCTACAATTATTGACGATTTTCCACAATAATGGAAAAGGCTTGCATTTACTCATCACAAAAGAAAAGGCCATCTAATAGTGGTGAGTCTTTCACTTCTTAATTCCAGATATAACGAGTACCAATATGTAAATTTGGGTTTGTTAAAGATTACATTGGTTGAAGAAACAGTCTTTGTCACCATATTACCCACCTTAAATATGACCTTGTCTAATCGATATCAGGTGAGGCGATTAGGATCCAGGTTCAAATCCTAGGAGATTCAATAGATAGGGATGCCATCCAGGCAATTCCACACTAATAAATATCCTAGCGAGTCAAAAACATTTCCATAAACCTATCTTCTATAAGTGTCGAATACTATGTACTCCTAAATATAGATGCTACAAATGGAACCATAGAGTGCACCGAGGTCCCGAGAAATTTATCTACAGATGACACGCCCCAAAAATTAGGCCATGTCGTATGGTCACCTCCAGCCCACATGAACCGAAGGTTTCCCTTATAACCCAACCTAACCATCATCACAACAATCACAAGGGTCGGGTGAATTCCAACCTTATAATAAGATAGCAAAAATATAAGGCCAATACTCAATACTTTGAAAATATCTAAGATTTCATTAATGTCAACAATCTAGCCAAAACACCCATGTCCACAGTCATCCACAAAAGCCTCTACCAAACCAAAGTCAACAATATATCGTGGACATGCCCCCGAAAATAGCCAGGTACTAGATCTATACAAGTCTAAGACATAGCATAACGTGATTATGAAAGGTAGGACTTCCGGATTAAAAAAGCTCACCTCTTCAAGATCAATGCCTTAACTGCTCGAACACCTGACCAATAGGTAAAATAAAAAGAAGATTCTCAAGCTCCAATGATGTTTGTAGACATAGTGTCCCGAGATGATTAGTGGTTAGAGCGCTAGTATGTAACCCAAGGATAAGGACAAAATGGCACATTTGTTCAATCCAAGTCAAATCATTATATATAATCATATCTACACAAGTATAGGCATATATGAAGATACATGTACAAATAGTTACACAGCATGCCAAACCATGTAACATGTCATAACACACATTCTAAAATCATGGAGTGAAAAACTTTCAATGTTCCACATTACAAATTTTATAACCTTAAACATATATGTTAGCTTAGTCGTGGGGATCTGAACCCTAACCAAATCAACCAATCCAACCAATTTAACCAAGTTAACCAATTACCCAATTTATACAATTTTATCAATTCATTAGGCGTGGTACTCAAACCACAAGCCGTCTCATGGGACTTTAGACTCGAACAAATAGTCATTACCTTGGACTAGGGACTCGAACCACTAGTCAACTCATTCGAATAGGGACTCAAACTACCAGTCATTTCATTATACGAGTTATTTTAATCTCATAAGATCTCTTTACGAGAGGGACTCAAACCACGATCCATTCCATTGGAGTAGGGACTCAATCCACTAGTCATTTTATTGGACGAGGGACTCAAACCACAAGCCATTTCATTAGACCAGGGACTCGAACCACTAGTCATTTCATTGGGCGGGGAACTTGAACCACAAGCCATTTCATTATACTAGGGATTCAAACCACTAGTCATTTTATTGGGCGAGGGAGTCGAACCACAAGAAATTTTATTGGACTAGGGACTCGAACAACTAGTTATTTCATTGCCATTATTAGACGATAGTTGAACTTTTTACTCATTAGTTCATACATTAACATCCATACAATTCAATCGGTGGTCATCAAGACTTTTACTAACTTATTTAATCTTCATTAGCATTTCCATACCACACTTTAGTTTCTTACACAATTTTATGTTCAAACTTAGGGAGTTAAACCCCTTTTCTTAGAGATCAAATAAACAAGTCATAATTTAAATATTTATATGTATAATAATATCAACACAATACCAATTATAAACCATTTATACTTGTAGGTCCATCACCCCATTTAAAGCCATAAAATATTCCATTACAATATTAATGAGGTTCTTATAAACAATTTACCAAGAATTCAAAATCATTATATTCTTATCATGACTCATTCATGTTCACTAGACCGATTCCATTGAAACGCATTTGACCTTCACGGAACCATTAATCCACTAGTCACTTCAATAGAATAAATTCCTTAAATCAATTCAATTTACGGTCTTCAAGACCCATATAACTATTCATATTTCATTATCAAGCATTCACCACCTTCTCACCACATTAGGCTCAACTCACAAATCAAGTTCATTATTATATTTAGAGGCATTAACCACCTTATTTATCATTAGCAAAACAAAGTCATTCAATTATACAATACATGGCTCAGAATACCTTTACGATATTATTTATCAATCAGTCATGCTCATTGGGACATTTCCCTAGTTCAAAACATCACCAGCATGTGACTAGACAATTCACTTAGATATTTTCATAATTACCTTATGTGCATATGTTTAACAAGGCCACTTTCATGGTAATAATCATTAAAATTTGGGTTACTCAATACCCTCATCTTAAACCACATACAGCAAGCACCCATATAGGTAATCACTATTAATAAGATGTATAAAGACAAATCTAAGAAAAAATTAGCATTATTGATCATTCGTCAATAAAACCCTTTTCATTTGATTTCATAACAACCATGTACACTTACTAATCCAAGTGTGACATACATGGGTTTAGAGTTATTTTAAAAGGGGTAGTGTTACATGCCTTAAGAAAGGTGATTATCCAAGAACATGACTCCTCTACATCTTCTAAATAAGAACCCTCCAAACCTTAACCTCCATTCTTGTTCCATGAACTTTGAGAGAGTTTAGGGTGTTAAATGCACTATACTTCCTTTCCTTCTTAAGGTACAAGAGGGGAAGGGGCGATTGGACACAACTCGTATCCAAATGCTACGATTGTCTTGTCCAATCGTATCTTGGTCATCATTCTCAAAACCAAATATTTTTGTAAGGCCAAGATCTTAGGTGTTACATTCTCCCCCACTTAGGATCATTCGTCCTTGAATGACGGGTAAGGAAAGTATCAACACAAGTTAACATGTTAGAATACATCAAATTAGCCCTTAAACAAATTAGGACAAAGCACGTAACAAGGATACTTCATCATACAAATCATGATCATCATTAATCCACTATTTCATTTTATTGATAGTTGGGATTCAAACCCATCATTTATCAAAGACACTTGGCTCCCTCAATGTTTTGGGACGCGAACCTATTATCAACCCAAGACATAAGTCCAATCAATAAGATCAACACATACTTTAATAACTATAGTTCGAGACAAAAAACAAATGTTGGTACTTGGACTTTATGTCCTTCTACTGCTCCCAAGTAGCTTACTTGGACTATTGGTTTCCCCATAAAACCTTCACCAAAGCGACTTCTATCATTTACAACTGGAAAACTAGTAGATCAAAGATTCTCACTGAGATCTCCTCATAGGACAAAGAGTCCAAAATATTGACATCCCTTAAGGGAACAAACTATCAAGGATAACCCACACATTTCCGCAACATAGAGACATGGAAAACCCAAGAGAAATAGAGATCAACCTAGAAGGCAACTCCAACTCATAGGCAATTTTGCCAATCCCCCTCATAATCAAGTAGGAAGAAATATACCATGGACTAAGCTTCCCCTTACTGCCACACCGCATCACTCCCTTCATGGGAGATGCTTTCAAGAATATCCAATCACCAATAATAGACTCGAAGTCCCTATGCCTCACATCTGCATAGGATTTTTGGCAACTTTGAGGGGTTTTCAACCTCTCATGAATCACCTTTACCTTTTTCTAAGGTTTGGTAAACTAGACTGGGGTCAAGCAGCTTATCCTTACCAACCTTATACTATCAAATACGAGAACGACATATCCTACCATACAATCCCATAAAAAATACCCTAGATTCTCCCCCACTTAGAGATTTCTATATTTCACACATTAAAATATCACCATGCTCCTCGAGCCATTATCTAACACAAGATGGGTCACATAGGAACTAAAGTACAAGAACCAATCACACTACTCAAGGAAAGACCGTATATAGAGACATGACACTATGTATACAATGTGCTCTATCGCAACCACCTAGGTCATAAATGAGACCCATCCTAACATACTATACCAAAGGAGGAGTCCTTAGGTACGGATACTAAAAGACATATCATTGTATAACTTTTGGGGTTCTACCATGATCCCTCCACTAGAGATAGGTAACAGGACCAATAAAAGCTATGTCTTTCAACCAAAACTCACACTAGGAGAACTTGGCATACAAATGATGATCCTTAAAAGTTTGAAACACAACATAAAGATTATCTACATGATCCACCTAACTCTTAGAGTAGACTAGGATGTCATCAATGTAAAAAATGACACAGATGTCCAAGAATAGATAGAATACACTATTCATTAAGTACATGAATTTCATCGAGGTATTGGTCAACTTAAAAGACATGACAAGAAACTCATAGTGCCTATACTAATTCTAAAGGTAATCTTAGGGATATCCATATACCGAACCTTAGGCTGATAATATCTTGATCTTAGATCAATCTTAGAGAAACACTTTGCACCCTGAAGTTGATCAAACAAATCATCATTTCTAGGGAGAGGACACTTATTCTTTATGGTCACTATGTTCAACTAACGATAATTAATGCACATCCGTAGGAAACCATTCCTCTTTTGCAAAAATAATGCGGGAGAACCCCCACAGAGACACACTAGGATGGATAAAACCTTTATCTAAGAGATTTTTTAGTTTTTCCTTAAGATTTTTAACTCTGTCGGTGCCACCCTATCAAAAGGAATAGAAATCAAACAAGTGTATGGAATATGATCAATCCCAAAAATCAATTTCCCCATTCAAAGGAACACCGGGAATATACTCGAGAAACTCATTAACCATGAGAATGGATTTTAGAGAAGGCTCTTCTTAGGTTGAATCCTTTACTCAGAATAAATGATAAAAACACCCCTTTGATATGAACTTCTGGGGCTTTAAGATAAGAAATGAATCTTACTTTAGGAACTAAAGAACCACCTTCCCAAATAATGACCAGCTTATTAGGCAATTGGATCATGACCCTACAGGTTCGACAATCTAAGGAAGCATAGCAAGAGCGCAACCAATCCAACCCCTAGAATAACACCAAAATCAATCACATCTAACTCTAATAAGTATACAAGAGTCTTACTACAACTAACAAATAACACACACACCATATAGACCTTTTTATTAACCATAGTCTCCTACCGGGGTAGAAATAGAATAAGAATCAATATATACTCAGGACCAAAACTAAGATGCATAGTTATATTTGGGGTCACATAAGAAAGAGTGGAGCTGGGTAAAGAAAACAATACATATCATGAGAGAGAGGTTTCAATAAACATGTGTAAGTATTAGAAGGTTCCTTAGGATCTCGAGGGATAGTAAGAGAATTGAGACAATCTCGACTAAATTCAAAGCTTGAAGCGACACCCCTTGTGTAAGATCTAGAGAAGTAAAAACCAACATCATTTGTGTTTCCCAAGTGTCAACCACTATAGGACATTACTATTGCATATCAAACAATCGATAATACTTAAAACACTATTTCTTTCCATTCTCACAACAACCACGGTGTGATCGACCATAAAATTGACAAGGAGGATAGGTGAATAAAAATTAGGCCCCACTGACCTAATGTTGGGCATTTTTTCCCCATGAGCATTATCAATCTTAAAATACATACCTCCGAATATGTTTGGGTAGGGAGAACTATCCATGTAGAGAAAAATAAGGCCTGAATAATACTTTTTCCTAGACCTCATTCCACCAACCTGTGCCAACTAAGAAAAAAAGCGACGAAGACTAGCATTTTTAGGTGACTGATGAGAAGTACCAACTCCAATAGTGGGGTTAATAAGAATAGGTGGAATCCCACAAGGACATTCAGATGACATGACCCTTGATCGTGTTTTAATCCTAAGAGTTAGATTAAATTTGTCAATATTTTCCCTAATTGGGATAGAAAAGCATGCTTGCATATTAGATCTTCTTGGATACATAATCTAAAAGATTAACAAGAAAAAATCAGAGGAATCCTAGAACTTAGACTCTATATTGCTTGAGATTGAAACTCAAGAAAGAGAAATATTCCTAAATGTCTCATAGTTTCTCTATTAAAAGTGTGGTGTGCTACACACCCATAAAAGGGACTATACTTGACACAGCTTTGTGGACTCCCAACTAACCATGAACCTAAGCTTTGATACCAACTTGACATGCCCTAAAAATTGCTCTCTTATGATCGATTGCCTTGTTATTAGTCTTGAGATTGAATACTTATTTGTCGATATGAAATAATTTTGTCTAGTGGAGTTGGAAAGTTAGAGGAAGGTGGCCTTTCCAGTGATTGCTTGTTAAGTTGGCAAATTATAAACTCTTTATCTCAAGTTGTTAAAACTCTGGTGGTGGTCTCGACTCTGACCTTGGTTTTGGGATTGGTATTTCTTCTTCGATGATGTTGTTCTAGGGTAGATTCAGGAAATCCCTATTTCAGCATTTATTCGGCCTACTGAAGCTTGGTGGAGTGATTCTCCTTGATGATATGAGACTGTTGCTATTTCTTTTCCTAGATGGAGTATTGTATTGGTTGGTTCCCACCTTCAGTTGTATTTTTCGAGTTGCTAAACCTTTTACCTTTAAGGGTGTGGTTTCTAGACTTGGGATGTTTTTGAGTATGTTAGGATATTTCATGCCCTCCAGTGGATATGGAGTGGGTTAAATGCATTTTCAGCCAAGGATTTGACCTTTGGCATGATTCCTATTTTGCGGCTATATTTCATTCCCTCCTACCTATAAAGAGTTGGTTGGTTGTGTTATCAATTAGTGGTTATCCATGGGGTGATTTTTCTCTCTGGTATGTATTGATTGTCGCTTGGTATGATTTATCTTATATATGTTAGATTTGGATCCAAGAGTCAAGTTGAGATAGTTGACATTGATTTAGCCTTAATGGCCTAGTTTTGGATTTTGACTTCATGGAATAGAAGTTTGGAAGTATGATAAATATGGAGCATTAATTCCTACTCATTTTTAGTTTTTATTTAGATATTTGAGATTGATCGATTCAGCCTTGGTATTGAGATTTTAGCTTGGTTGTGCAGAGTTTAAGTACAACTTTTGTTTTAGACTTGTCCTTGTTCAAATTTTATTTATAGGATGGTTGAGCCTACTCTATGGTTGCATATTCAATATTCTAGACTTTGGCTAGACTATAGTTGATAAGTGTTCAGATGATAGCACATAGGCCCCAAGTGGTTATTTTAGTTTTGACCTTTCGTTTCAATTATCTTTGTGAATTTTGGATGATTTACTAAGGGGGAGTAATATTCTAGAGTTGGATTCAGTATGTCTTCATTCTGGATGGATAAGACATCCTAGAGTGGAATATTCAGTGCTAAGTAGTTACACCTTAGATTTTGAGTTTTTGGTTTGATTTGCATCAGGAATGGTTGGAGCATTGGCATGGATTGCATTCTGTGATTATCTCTATTTGTATGCCCAGATAGAGCCTTCTAAGCTTATTCTCATGTTTGCCTTATGGACTTATAGTAGATCAGCTTCAGCTCTTTGATTTCAATATGATGAGGTGGAGTGGACGAGACATAGGTAATTTTCCTCGTAGATTAGAGTTGATAACATGTGTAAAATGTTTAAGTAAGGTTATTTTTAGATGTGGAGTTGGTTTTATAACTCATGTCTTTGTTTACTTTTGTCTTGGATGACCCTGTGTTGATTTATGCAGATATAGTGATGGTATGAGTATGTTGTGATTTAGTTTATTATTATCGCACTTTTTAGTTCAGTTGGAGGACAGTTAGCGGTCAAAGATGAGTTTTGACTATATTGGATGTAGAAGGAGAGTGTTTGTTAAAAAAGGAATACCTCTGGAAAATTCTCTTAAAGTGTTATCTCCATTAAGGTTACCTAGGAAGTCTTTTTTGGATCATGTGGGCCCAGTACCTCTTCCTTTCAAGCTTTTAAGATTCTCTCTAACCGCTGACTTTCGGGTATGAAAGTACTTTTAGTAGTGGATATTGTAATGACCCATCGAGTCATTTTCCATATGTATGATTATCTTCACTATTTGAGATTCTCCATAGCTGCCCCAAGTTATTTATGAGTAGATGGTACTGACGGTTCGGTTACTGGGTAGTTCATTTGGTTTTTAGATCCAATTACCTATTTTGAGGTCTTCGTTGGTTCCAAATGGCCATCGGGCAAAAACTTCAGCAAAATCATCTAGATTACAAATTTAGACTTCTCCAACAAATCTAGGATATAAATTTTATTCTATCTAGACCTTTGGTTCGAGTCCTAATGCACTCGAGCTCTTTTTGACTTATTAGTCAGAATGTTAAAAATTAGAATGAATGGACGTGGGACGCACATATGGTCAAAATAATTTCTGATTTAAAATTTGACATCGCCATCACATTAAAATTGTTGATTTTATGCTAAGTAGACCCTTGGTTCAGGTCCCATGGCTCCTGGACTTATTTTGGGCAATTGAGTGAATTTTTATAAAAAATGACAAAATTATAGGTGTGGGCCCCACTTTTTCCCAAAATGATTTCGATGTATTTTTTGATGATTCTAATGGATTTGAATTGTCATTTACACTGAAAATTTGCTATTGGATGGTGTTATTTCGATTCCGAATGAGTTCTGAGAGGCAAACTTATTTTTGAGTTTGTTGTCATCTGGTGCTACCGCGATCGTGTCCAAGACTGTACGATCACTGGAGCACGATCTCAGCCCATATGAATTTCATAGTTGCATCTCTTTACCTATAGGGATTATATATTAGTCCCAAGATGCGTTTGGGGCATTTCCCCTTTACCATTTAGACCTAGAAACCCATAAATGAGTGTAATAACTCAAAATTATTTATGGGGGGTGAATGAGGAGCTTAATTATATCTTGTATCATGATTATCTTCAAGATTAAGGTAAGAATTTCTTGAATTCATGCTTGAATTTATTAGCTTAAACTCAAAACCCCAATTTAGCTTAGGGATTGATTTTAGCCCAAAGTATGCTTAGTGCTTACCCGTTCTTTAAAGATTATGATTCCTTATTCATGTGTGAACACTGGGTTGGTCTCAGAAACTCATTTCCCGTATGCGGGATTTTCTTGGGGGTTTTTTGGTCATTTTTGGACCCGAAGAACAATAGGGCATTATGGGTATCATTAGACTCGTATTGATGAGTAGATTATGGTTTTGATAGTGTGATGTCATTTTGAGAATTGTACACTAAAGACGAGCATGTGTTGCATGAAGTGAGGTATTGTTGTTTGTCCTTGAGGTAGGCTTCTATCTAGTTTTCTTCATAGATGATGTGTGATATATGTTATGTCTGAATATAGATGTTAGTCTTGATTATGAGTAGGATAACCTGTCCTTGATTGTGGATGTTTTGGGGAATAGATAAGGGTTTTGGACCTGTAAGAATTAATGTTTTTGAACCTTTTGTATCCTATTTCCTTCCCTCTTCAGTTTATATTAGATATAGCATGTATATGACATAATGTTATTTTTGGAATATGGTTTTAACATTTGAATTTTGATTTGAATATTTAGCCTTATTGGGCCTGTATGGTAGTCTTGAAACTGTAATTTGGGTAGAGTTGACTTAAGTACAATTATTTGTAGTCGAAGTTGCTATTTTAGGCTTGAATATAACTTACATGACATCTAGAAGTTTAACTAGATACCTTATCCTAGTTAGGGGTATAGTATGCCTAATTATGGATATTGTGGGTTAGAAGTAGGATCATTTGGCCCACTTAGGTCTAAGCTTTTGTTAAGTCTTGTGGACTTAGTTTCGGATGTTAGACAAGGATGAGTCTTGTAAATCTTAGAATAAGGTTACTTCGTAACTTGGTAACTTGTATTGATGTTCCCCGATTGAGGCTTTTGAGTTATGGTTATGAAACTCCTTGTGGAAGTGATATTGGGAATTTACAGATGATATTCCTTCTAGATATGTTACGTGGTCTGTAGAGATACTATTTCCTATTAGACTTGATGATTGGCCTATAGAGATGCTAATTACTCATAGACTTGATGATTGGCCTATAGAGATGCTATTTCCTCTTACATTTGACGATTGGACTGTAGAGATGCTATTTCCACTTAGACTTGATGATTGGCCTATAGAGTTGATATTTCCTTTAGTCATGATTGTTGGACATATAGAGACGATGTTCCTCTTGGATATATAAATTGGCCTAGAGAAGTGATATTCCTCTTAGTCATAATGCATGACCTATTGATATAAGATATCCTATAGAAAATAACATGTCTATCTTTATTATGTTTCCTAGATGTGAGATTTCTCTTGTGTGAGAGACTATTACATACTTATTGATATTATGCCTAATATATGTGAGGTGTCTCCTCTATGTGAGACGATTAGAGATATGCTACGACTTATAAATATGATTATTGATATGAATTCTCAATATGGATATGGGCCTAAGGCCGTGATTATGATATTGACATTATTTTGGATAAATTAATGGGCCAAGAGACATGTTATGACATTGATTGAATATCCAAGAACTATTTGTCATTATAAATAATGTGACTATAGTTTATGAATATGTGTTTGTTTATATACATATCTCTCTGATATGAGACGGAGAATGATGCGGTATGATGCTTATTATTCTACTTATTAAATACTGGTGAAGGCATGCATAGATTTGGTACATTCATGAGTATTATATCGATAATTGATATGCTTCTCATTGAAATACTATCTTATGACTGGTCTTCCTAACTAAGAGTTAAGCTAAGTGGTAGCTAGATGTCTTTTAGGTGGGTATAGTTCTTGATAGCTAGAAATCTAATTTACTAGTTAATGTACCTTGCTTAGTTGAGATCTGGTAACTAGTGATGACTGATACGAATATTGATGTTTAATAGTTGATAAATGAAGATTAGTTGGTAACTGATGGTTAGTTAATGAAGTATGTTAGTTAATAAAGATTAGTTAAATGATAAATGGTAAATTGTTGACTATTAATGATTAACACATATAGTATGATTAGTTGATAATAATGAAAGGTGGATAAATGGTTGTTTTGGTCTACTGATGAACCTTGACTAGATGTTCGATGTTGTCTATTTAATAAGTTGTGGTTAGTTGCAATCCCGTGAGTAAGGATAATTTTTAGGCTAATAACTAGAGGTTATGTGATGACTAGTAAACTAGTGATTCTATTATAATAAGAGTTGGTTAACTAATGACGAGTTGTTGGGAAGTATTGACTAGGTAGATATTCTATGGTGATATGCCTATGTTTATGAGTATTTTAGTGTATCTTACTCGGTAATGGTAATTGTGATTATATTGATACCCGACAAGGCCAGATGATACTATTGTGATAATACTGATACCCAATAGAGCCAGAGGATATATTGTCATATGTTGATACCCGGATAGGCCAGAGGATATGTTCATACACAGAAAGGCCGAAGAATATTATTAATGAGATGTTGAAACCCGAAAAGGGCTTGATTACGATAATGATAGTCCTAATAAGCACAATTATGATGATTTATGATATTGATGGTGTACTTTGTATTCACTCCTTTATGTGCATCGCCCATCACCAGTATGTACCTATATTTATCAGATAGTATAGGACGGTTGCATATATTTGGGTAAAGAATATGACTTGTGTTTTGTAGGTTGATTGAACCTTCCGAGTCTGGGGCAGTGGGGGTATGCATAGGTTTTTCTAGCTATTTGGTTGTTCAGAGTAGCCCATTATTGATGTTGTTATTAATATTGTAGTTAATATAGTTATGATCATTATTATGGCGTGCTTATGATAAATTGGTCATTGATCCGGTATCGGAATTTGAGCTATGTCTTCCGCCTCTCCTATCTTATGATTGCATTATTATGCATGGTTATTTCATGTCTAACCATATGGATTAGAAACCATGAGTATGATAGAATTTAAATCCTTATAGTATTGTAATGAGGTATTAAAATGAGAATAGGATAATACAGGTTATGCTTTGAGATGACCTCGTGTTTATATGTATATATACTTATATATATCTAGCTATATAAAGCTATGATACTATTGTATGTCCCATCCTTCGTTGTTTAAATTGTATAGTGTTTCTTCGCCTTGTATATTACTACATATCCTTCTTTCACTTATTATTCATATATTGACATGGGATATACGGTATAACATTGACGTAAATTTAATGTAGCTGGAATAAGATAGTTCACCCTAATACTTCCTTTGTTTTGTTATGTTAGACTCTTGGACATGAACAGGATAGGTTTTCCATATTATCTCATTGACTCGTCATATGATTCTTGACTCTTGGGTGTAGTTTTCATTCTTTTTATATGTTGTATATATCTGCTTTATCTTTAGAGCTCAGTTGGCAGTAGCCTACTGAGTACCACTCGTTTGGTACTCATACTACACTTTTGCAGCCTACAAATCATAGTATGGGTTATCTCTATTGATGTAAGCATCGTGCAGAGCAACCCTGGTTTAGAGACAGAGAGTGAGCTCCTAAAGTTTGGAGTATTACTTATCTCTCTCTTATGTATTAGATTAGTCTCTAAGTTTTATTCATAGATAATTTGTATCAGTGTATTTCTCTTGATATTTCACTTTTGTACTCTTTTTATATTAGAAGATCTTGTACTGATACCACTAGGTTATGGGATTCTTTTATGTATTGATCTTTATTTCATGTATTCCTCATTATTTTCCTTATATTTCTGAGTAGTCCATTACTAGTCATTTCAGACTACGAGTTGGCTTACCTACTGGTGGGTTATGGTAGGCGCCATTATGATCGGAGGATATCGGGTCGTGATACTCAAAGATAAGGATAAAATAGCACATTTGTTCAATCCAAATCAAATCATTATATAAAATCATATCTACACATGTATAGGAATATATGAAGATACATGTACAAATAGTTACACAACATTCCAAACCATGGAACAAGTCATAACATGCGTTCTCAAAACATGGAGTGAAGAACATTCAAACTTCTACATTACCTATTTCATAACCTTAAACTTCTCTATTACCTTAATTAATGGGTATCCAAACCCCAACCAATAAAACCAATCCAACCAATTTATCCAAGTCAACCATTTAACCAATTCAATCAATTAAGGGACTCGAACCACAAGTCGTCTGTAACTCCCTAATTTTTTGGAACTGGAATGCCACACGGTGATCATGATCCCGAAGGACCACAAACTAACCCTTTTCTGATATTTGTACCTGAGCACTACATAATATACTGAAATAAATGCGGAAAACTGGCGGAAACTTTCCATAAGGTTCAAATATCTAAAAATACTCAATACTAAAAACTGAATACTAATACATCTATCTGAAAAGGCTCTAACTGTCTGAACTTTGGAGTTGATGGGAGATGTCCCCAACTAACTCTGGCTACTAAAAATAAACTGAGTCTAATGCCATAATAAAATACGGATCATCCTCGAATGAAGAGGACTCACTACTACGTCTACTGATTTTGACTGAGTCTGGACTACTAAGGGTGCTCTGGATCTCGCTCTTTGGAACCTATGGTATAATATACCATAGATAAAGAGAAAATTTTGTGTCAATACTTTGAATGTACTAGTATGCTAGATGAGGTAAGGCTAAATGCAACGTCTTATGCATGATCATAGCTTAACTGAATAACATGAGAGTACTGAATGAGGACGTATGAATGAATGCATAAACCAACACTGAAATAATTGTGACTCTGAATACTGATAATTGTATTCTACTTTACTGACATTTGAACTCACTAATAATACTGAGATACTAAATAACTAAATCTTCTGATATTGATAACTGAGTACTAAAGTTGAGATCAGTCCTTTCTAGTGGTTGATCTTTGAAACTTTTAATAATAGAAATGACAGACTAAGTTTGAAATCAGGTCTATCTAACGGGTGATCTCCAGATCCATTAGTACTAATACTTATTGACTTTATGTGAGACCAGACCTATCTAGAAGGTGGTCCATGAATCTATGGAACTATCTAAGTTCCTTACTGAGATAGGTGACTTTATCTGACAGTCCTGATTTCTTAGTTCTGCTCTGAAGACTGATATTGAAACTTCAACTGTAGGAGTTCTCACTTAACGATATGCCATGAATTTGATATAGTGGGGTCCAACCTGTAACCCCAGCTGGAAGGGTGTCAATACCGTGACATGGTTAAAGACCTCTGCTATGGTCAAGTCTCTTTAATGGTTGTCCCTGAACAGGAAGTCAAGCCTATGGCAATATGATAGTCAAGCCTTAATCTAATGGGTGACTCCTGGTCCTGCACTTGCTACGCAGTTCTAGAGTTCAGGGGCTATTACTAATGACTCTGCCTCTCTAACGGCGAAGTCGTCATCCCTGCAATCGCTCGGTGCTAGTTCCTACTCCCAATTGAATGACACTAAACTGATTCTTCGAATGTACTAGATTAGATGAATCTATTATTGATTATCCTACTTGACTTATCTGACTGAGTTTACTTGATTCCGTTATCTGATGAAATACTTTTGAATCTCATTATCTGACTGGATGATACTTAGTTCTAAATTGATTACTTGAATTCTACTGAGGTTTGAGATTGAATTCTTGTATACTACTCTGATCTAAGCTGAGTACTGAAGTAAAGTTCTAATGGTAATGATACTTAGATTACTGAGATTTCTCAAGTTCTATAACTGTCCGAGAGTACTGAATTTTATAACTGACTGAGTTCTAAGGATAATGGCTTGACTGAGATTATCGTGAAAACTGACATTGGCTCTAGATAGAAGTTAATTTGTCGGGTATAAATACCCTTAGGACTCGATAACATTAAAGTAAAACATAACCATTCTTGAATAATTAGGACCATGGACTTTTATTCACAACACAATCAATACGATATCTCGTCAATCACTTGAATGTCATACATGTGTAAATGTATTGGGAATGCATACTAATATCTCATAGTTGTTCAATAAGGAATACACATGGATAAGAATGCATGCAACTTATCATAATACATTCACTAAGGCATTTCAACAAATGCTTGGCATGCACTAGTTTTCACAAAATTGGGGATTTCATACTTAACATACTAAATAGGCACTATTATCTTAACTTAAGCATTCTACTAAACATATGGGGAACATACTTTGGTTATACCACAGATTCTATACTTAATCATCAAGAATACATCAATATTATGCAACTTGAAGAGGGTTTATCATGAACATCATATGATTCATCACATACTAGAATCAACTCTTGAAATTGGTAGTCTAAATCATGAATTAAAACCTACCAATACAAAATTATGAACTCTAATACACATAAATCATGAAATCTCATAAATACGTAAGCTTCAAAATTTTGAAAATGATTCTTGAGCTTCTTGGGTGGAAGGAACCCAATAATCAACATTTAACATACCTCGTTATATAATTCTCAGAAGATTTATGGAGGAATCTTGATGACTTGGGTCTTGAGCTATGAACCCTAATGGTTGTTCTTGAAGAAAATTGAGAGAAAACTAGTATATTTGGGTGAAATAATGAGAAATCTCATGTTAAAGAGTATACATATAGGGGTAGTAAAATGACTGTCTTTCCCTTGGAATTAAAATTCAGAACTGAAAAAAATTCCTATTTTACATGCTGGCGCGATGCACTATAATCGCGCCAGCTTACTAGAAATTGGACAATTGGGAAACTGAGGCATTGGCGCGACGCGGTGGAAATCATGTTGCCACCTTTGTTTCGAACTGAAAAGACACCGTGATGCGGTGGAATTTCTTAGGCTTTCTGGATTTTGACAATTGCCATTTTGTCTTGCTCCGCAACGCGCTAAAGTACCAGGTGGTACACTATCTCACTAAAATGGCTCTAACTCTTTGTCCGAGTGTCATATTTGAGAGAATTTGGTATTGATTGAAACCTTATTCGATTTCCCATAGAATAAAATATATTCATCTTTGAAGCAAGATCCTTGATATTCTAGAGACGAATTTGAACTAAGAGAAGGGTGGGGTATTACATAGTCTTATCGGACAAGGGACTCAAACCACTAGTCATTACCTTGGACTAGGGACTCAAACCACTAGTCAACTCACCGGACTAGGGACTTGAACCACTAGTCATTTTATTTAATGAGGTATTTTAATATCATGAGATCTCTTTAGGTGAGGGACTCGAACTATATGCCATTTAATTGAACTAGGGACTCGAACAACTAGTCATTTCATTGGGTGAGGGACTCTAACCATAATCCATTTCATTGGACTAGGGAATTGAACAACTAGTCATTTCATTAGGCAAGGGACTCAAACCATAAGTCATTTCATTGGACTAGGGACTCGAAACACTAGTCATTTTATTGGGTGAGAGACTCAAACCACAAGCCATATCATTGGACTAGGGACTCCAACTACTAATCGTTCATTAGGACAGGGACTCGAACCATAAGCTATTTCATTAGACTAGGGACTCGAACCTCTAGACATTTCATTACAATTATTAGTTGACATTTGAACTCTCTTGGCCTATTAGTTCATCATTAGCATCCATTCAGTTTAATATGCTGTCATAAAGAACTTTACTAATTCATTCAATCATTATTAGAATTTTTGATATTCTTGGTTTCTGTTATCACATTTGAGGTTTTTAACTTGGAATAATTGTAAGTTCTCAATTAACTATTATTGTTTTTTATTGTATTTTGTGTCATTTTGCAGGAAAAGTCAAGATGTATGAAAACCTAAGAAAATAAAGAAACAGAGGACATTTTTGGTGAAATAAAGATGACAAATCAAAATCAAGGTGTTGAAGTTTTCAGTTGACAACTTGGGTAGTAATTCATCAACAAAGTGACAAGCCATCAGAGTAGTCGCCTTCCTAGGAAAAAATATTTGTTGTTGAAGTAGATAGTTGATGACTTGGGTACTAAGTCATCAATATTTTGATAAGACATCACCTTAGTCATTACCTATAGATTGATTGAAGAATAAAGTTAACGACTTGGTTGACAAGTCATCAACGTGTTTACAATACGTCAAAGTAGTCATCACCTAGGAAAAAATTATAGCTGTTGAAAACTCAAGTTGATGACTTGGTTGACAAGTTGTCAACAAGTTGACAATCTATCAACCTTATCGTCCACTATGGTGCAAAAAGTTTGGGTTTTGAATTTCAAATTCTGAAGGCTACGGGTATTTATAGCAAGTTTTAGGGTTTTCATGCGGGATCATGAACTTATTCCAAAGACGAGTTTACATCTTTTTGGTTTCTTAAGTTTTGAATTCGATTTTCAATTTTTGTTTAGTTTTGTGAAATTTCTGGTGAAACTTGAAAGGGAACAACATTTGATTTCATATTCAGTAAGTTTAATTACTTTGAATTATAGTTCTACTGATTATATTTAAATTTCTTTATGAGAGTGAGTGTGAATTCTTTTATTATTTGAGCTTATTAAGAAATTTCAATGTCTTTTATGTGTGTGGAGCTAACTCGTACTTGTGAGAGGCATCGGTACTTTAGGGTAGAGGGTGAAGTCTTACTCTCGATTTGGGTAAATGGGTGAAGTAAGTTGCGTTGTGATGATTGAAAAAATTCTTGAAAATTTTGTGTTTCCTCTTAAGGTGCTTTGTTGATTTGGAAGATTGATTTGGTACAAACTTGCATCCTTGCTTCAAAACATGTGCCTATTAGAAAATTTTTGTTTACTTATTGCCATGACATGTTTGAAAAGTCTCTGTAGAGTTTTGTTAGCTTATTCCTCTAGTATAGTTTTCATTTGGGTAGATTTGAGTTAAATATCCTATCTTGTTGAATTGTTCTTGGTTACTTGAGGACAAGCAATAGTTTATGTTTTGGGGGTGTTGATAAGTAGATATTTTGATAACTTACTAGCATTTTAAAGCTTAATTATCATGTTTTTTCATTGATTTGTTGTTACTTTCTTACTTAAATCTCATTTGTGTAGGTAAAAATTGCAATGAGAAGATGAGCAAGGAAACTTGATAAAAATGAGCTATGGTGAAGGTTCAAGAAAAAAAATGCGAACAAAAAGAACAAAAGCTGAAATTGCAAGCCTAGAAGTTGACATCAGTTACCGCTATCGCGGACTGAGGGTCGCAATTACAGTCAGTCAATAAGTCAACCAGAAGGCAATCGCGATATGACTATCTCGATCGAAATCAAGGGATGGAGATCGCAGTATAGCGGAAAAGTTTGAAAGGCATTTTCGTAATATTTAGAAAATATGGAATTGCGGCAAAAATAAGGATTTTTAGCTCATTTTTCATCCTATCTTTTATCTTACATATTATCCTATCCTTAGTTTTGGGTTTATCACTTGGATCTTGTAGTTTGAATTTATACTAATTTGAGGCAAGAATTAATTAGAGATACTCCAAAGTGGAGAACTGCAATCCCATTGAGGATTTATTTGAATTTAAAGTATGGTTTGCATTCTCCTTTTTTTATGAATAAAATTGATGGAAATTTTGGTATATTTTTGTTTATTATCTTTATGAGTTGCTAGTTCTTCCTCTTGGGATTATGTTAGACTAGGGTTCAATTTGTGTGTGGGTTGTGATGTATTTTTTAGATTCTAGTCTATTGATGATGGGTTTTACTATTGCTTGGTTTGATTAGTTTGGTTTTGTTGGTGAAAGCCCCAAATACCCAAAATGGGTTTGTGGGTGAAAACCCTAAACTCTTGAAAGCTTAAACCATCCTTGAAAGAGGGGTTTGGGTGAACTTTTGGAACCTATGAAATCATTAAAATAGGGTTATGGAGATCATGGTAATAGTGGACAATCATGGATGTAGATTACAATCTTTTTACAATCTTAGAAATAAGGGTGAATAGACAGTAGGCTATATTTTGGGCATCTTCCTAGAAATAGGGATGCCCGATTGAGGTGTTGGGTGGCTTTACCTGAAATACCTATTAGGTACTCGAAAGGGTCAATGAGTGACATCTTTGATTCTTTGCTGACAAACTAAACTCAATGACTTTCAACCTAGCCTGCCATATTATCAACAATTAGAATTTTCACTGAATCATCATGTTCATATGCATAACTTTCCCTTAGAAAAGCATTATCCCATTATCCATTCCTAATTTATTATACTCTAATTATTCATAGTCTTGAATTAGTCATTTAGAAGCCCAAAATTAACCATATCTTGGAAATTATTTAAAACCCCCAAGTCTTTGTATCTATATTTTAACTTTAGTAAGTACTTTTATTTCAAACTTACCTATTCGTCACTCATATTGTTCCTCGTTGATTCGACCCTAACTCTTGTTGGGTTATTATAGTGACAGCGACCACCTTTCACTTAAATATACGTGTAATTTGAGCGTTATTAGTCATCAACTGACTCTTGAAAAATAATTATCGTCTCTAATGATCCAACGGCAATTTGGATTGTCTCATCTTCTCCTTCTTGAACAAATTTAATGTAGATGAGCGTAGCAAATTAAAGTGGATTTCCAATGAGATGAGTGTAGCAAATTAAAGAGAGTAGTATTTAGCACTGATTTGGGTATGATTCCAAGTTCTCATACCCCAGAACTACGTGCCACTGTAGGATTAAGATTAAAGGGCCCATAGTGGGCTGAGATAGTGATCACTTAACTTCAGGTTATACTCCCTGGCAAGAGTATAACACCTCTCCCCAACGTGAGGTTTCTTCCTTAGGTGGATAAGACGTTGGACTCCATGTAGCTCGTATGGTTTATGTTAGTTAAGAGAACGTCCCTACTAGTAAAGAAAAGCTTTGAAAGAATTCCCTCCAGATAAAGTGTTTTACTTACAGCTTAATAGTAAGGATTTTCAGAATAGTTCTCAACAAAGAATGAAAGAAAGCTTTTAGAAAAATAAGTGTAAAGGCTCACAAAGTTTTCTCAAATTATACTTTACAGAAAGATAACAGTTACAGACTTCAGCTTTTAGATTTCAGATTTCAAAAGTGAGCTCTTTCTACACATAGACAATACGATTTACAGAGAGAATACAAGTATAGCTTTCAGAAATAAATGTTATGACTTACTAGATTAGTAAAGTAAGATTGATTTATTATTCACGATTTCAGTATTTCTGATATTCTAGCTTATATGAGTCATTTACATTTAGCATATTTTGTTTTATAAATTATGATGTTGAGATGATGTTTTACTTATACATTTCACCCTCATATACTCAGTACATCCTCAAAGTACTAATCCATATATATGTTTATGTGCTACATTGTCTCATAATGTAGGTTCAGGTGCTCAGTATCAGCAGCGTGAGTAGTTCGAGCATCTCCATCTATATCCTATAGTTGGTGAGTCCTCATAGTCGGGGGCGTGGTTATTCAAATTTTCCAACTTACCAGTTTACATGATTTAGTATTCTTTTCAGATAGTTCGAGTTAGCTGGGGGTTTGTCCCGATGACTTTCTAGTTGTTAGTAGTAGAGGCTTTTCAGACTACTAGTTGTGATTCAAATTATTCAGTATTGATATTTCAGAAAATGTTTTAGATATTAAATTCAGATAGTTTTTTGCATTCAGTATGACTCTTATGTTTATATTACCTTAATTATGATATATATACCTAGCCGTAGGCAGACAAGGTTAGCTTAAGGCTACTCGTAGTCTTGAGCACAGTATGACGTCTTGGGGCATTACATTTATCTCCAATACCAAGAGTTGACATGGAGGACCATTTTTTTCATGTTTATCTCAAAATAATGATTATCTTACAACTTGAAAAGTCATGAATATTGAAGTCAAGGTTCCAGAAAGCTGCACAGCTAGAATCTGTCACTTGTATTTTTATTTTCGACTTGGTTCTTTCATTTTGTTGTAAAGAATGGAGTTTCGTACAGGATACTCGATGAAACCTAATTAAATACCTAATGATCATCTCACCATATAGCCTCATTGAACTACACGTAAGATGATTTCCTTAAACCCTGGGATATGTAGGCGGTCAAAAGTCAAGACTCGATTGCATTTTTTTTTTCTTGTTTTTACCCTTTCAAATAACGGTAGGGTGAACACTTGTGTCGTTTCCTGCTTTTCTTAAAACTCTTCAAGCTAAAGGGACAAACGTAGACACATAATTTTTGACTTGTACAAGGTTTAACCTATTTTTAGCATTAAAATATTTATTTTTTGTAATTTTTGTTTTAGCTTTTATTTTACATTTAACAAATTTTATTTCAAAATTGTGAACTAAAGATTTCATATATATATATATATATATGTGTGTGTGTGTATGCATGTATAAATACATGTACGTATGTATCCATGCATGCATGTATGTATGTAGAGTAAATACATCATTTCCCCCTTGAACTTGTCGCCATAACTTACTTTATCACTTAAACATAACTTATAATTATTTACCCCACTTAACAACTTTCAAGTGATTTAATACAACCTCACAATCTCAGTCTCACGACGGAGAGTGCACTACAAACGCACCATGTCATTGCCAAATCAGTGCCATGTCATTGCCACGTAAGAAATTATAATATTATTTAAAAAGAAAGTAATCTCACACACATATTAATTTTAAATATTTTTTTTTAAAAGCAAAAAATCTATATGTACTATTTTTATATATATTTATAAAATATATATATATTTTTAAATATATATATATATATATATATATATAAAATAGACCCACACCCCACCCTCTTTCTCAGACTATCCACCCTACCCCCATTCCGTTCCTCCTCCTCATTTTTCTTCAACAGCTCCACCCCGCACTCCCCCCATTCCGCACCCCTTTTTCTCTATCTCAGACCATCCCCTCCTAACCCACCCACCCACCCACCCACATTTTCCCCTTCCAATCGGCCATGAAAATTCTTTCTTATTTAATTTTTTTACCCTTATTTCAAAACATCACAAATTGTTATGAAGGTTACAATATATAACCTAATTCGAATTTAACAAGGAATTGACAAATAACTTGATTAGGAATTGAAAAACTGTCATCACAAATTGTCACAAATGCTCCGATAAGCACAAGATGAGGAAGTGATAAATTGTTATCACAAATGGCTACCTCAAATTTATCTATTGTGATGACAATGAGTTATTGGAGTTGATCCAATTACATCAAATTTATCAAATGTGATGACATCGAATATTTTTAAATGGCTACCTCCCATTGTGATGACAATTTTCAAATGACCTTATTGATAAATTGACAATGAGGTGATTATGATGATGATTTTTTTTGGTAATTGGATGCAGCCATTTGAAAAAATTAAATAAAAGTAAAAAAAATAATGAAGGTAGGGGTTAATGGAGCTTAGTAATGGTAGTCTTGAGAAAAAAATGAATTTGGGTGTTGGGGGTTAGGGGGTCGGGATGGGGGAAGGGGGGTGTTACAATGAAGTTGGGTTTCATGATTTTTTAACTATATATATATAATAATAATAATAATAACAATAATAAAGTGGGCCTTTATTAAAAAAAAATCATGTGTTTTTCTTTTTTTTTTCCATGTCAGTTGTAGGGGTTGAGTTTAATTCACCTGAAAGATGTTAAGGGGGTATATAATTGTCCAATTATTTTAGGGTATAAAGTAAGTTTTGGTGACAAGTTGAGGTGGGATTTGATGTATTTTCTCATGTATGTATGTATGTATGTATGTATGTGTGTGTGTGTGTGCATTTATGCATGTATAAGATAAAAATAGATACAATTTTTGGTAAGTTCTATTCTTATATTTATATTTATTTTTATTTCCATTTTATGAAAATAATTTTTTTTGAAAATATGTTTTCTTTTAATATAGTTTTTAATAATAATCTAGTGATATTAATATTTTCTTTGTCATATTTTCTAGACTAAATGTTTAACTTTTCTATATTATTATTAGTTCAAAATAATTAGCTACTATTTTATCATTATATTTTATTATTTTTTATTTTTTAAAAAAAGAAGCTAAACAACCTTAACCACCTATAATTCCTGGAAAAACCTAACGTCTAAATCTTCTTTTCCCCCACTTTTCCCTCAACTACACGCACACACTCCAACTCCCTCACAAACTACCTCTCATCTCATATACATTAACACACAAAAAAAAACATATGGTACCCAAAAGTGAAAAGCAGATAGAATAACAAAAAGACAAACAAAGAAGAAGAAAAACTGGGGGGTGAAAACAGAAGAAAAAGACGAAAAAAAATAAAACCTGAAAATAAGAGATCAAATAGGTAGACAACGAAATGGAGTTTGAGGTTTAAATAGTTATTTTGAGATATTGGTTCTTCTTTCTTTTGTTGTGACCCTTAATCTTTATTTCACTAATGTTGTATTACGATTATGCAAGACTTGATTTCAATATAAGGAATTTTACTCAAATTTTATATTTCTTTAACCTACTAATATTGTTTAACATGATATATATGCAATATGTTTAACTTTTATACTGTTAGATTTTGAGTAATATTGATATATCATAGAATTATATCTTGGGTGCTTACAAATCCATTCTTAACCTTTCCTTTATTTTTTGTTTCCAAGGTATCCTCACAGCCGGCAGTCATGAGACTAATCCTCTGATCCTACTGTCAGCGCACTAAGCGGAAGGAAACTAGCCACATAGATTTTTCCATTCACCAGAGGTGGGTATCGAACCCCTAACCTATTACTTAAGGGGTGAGGTGCTGAACCACCACACCAACCCTTGTGGTTCATTCTTAACCTTTCCTTACTAAGAGTTTCTCTATGATTTTATTTGTTACACGACTTTCAAAATTTTCAATACCTTAATCATTTTTTCAGCTCTGTTAGTTGTGAATATGTGGTGTATGTGACCTTGAGAAGTTTGACATTAATTTTTAGTTTGTTATTTACGTATATGTTTTATTGTTATGGGTTAAATTATTTAATTAAACTCAATTTTAATGACTTGGATTGTTAGTTTGTTATGATAAAATTATTGTTACTTTTAATTATTAAACCTTAATGATGTAAGATTTAGGAAATTATGACGTTAAGGTTGAAAATATAATCAAGGTTTATCAGGAGTTTGCATTTGGGTAGTAGTAGTATGCACTTAATAGTAATTACTTTTTAATTTAATTTCATTGGGTTTTGTTTCAAGTATGACCCATTTATTTATGGATTAATATTTATGTTTTGATGAAGTTTTGATTAGTGGAAAATATGTGGGAGGATCGTTACCATTCGGGTAAGCAAATATAAGGATCTGTTATTAAGCATCTTTCTCGATATGCTTAATAACACAAAAAATAAAAAGTCTCAGGGATTCAATTATACACCTTGATAAATATAATCCTAAATTGAACGTTCACTAATCAAATCAATATGCATAGATAAAATTAGTAGATGTGTGCAATTAAGTGAAGAAAGTTGTTATGTTTCTAAGTAGATGTATGTCACGACGTAGAATGTAATTATGCTCCTAAATCATGACTAATAAAAGTTCAATATTAAAATTGTAGGAATAAAGACGTAATAACATATATTATCAAAAATAATTTATGTTAATTATGAGTTGATAAAAGTGACTGTACTTGAACTTCGGGACACGAGGATGCCTCATACCTTCCCCTCGGTTAACAATATTCTTTACCAATTTTTTTTTTGCAGATCAATAAAGAGTCATTCTCTTTTGATTAGGGATTCATTAAGGTGATTTGAAATACCATAACTCAATTTCAAGTGGCGACTCTATAAATAGAATAATCCATGTTCAACATCATCACTATAATTGGAAAAATTCTTTTACCCCAAAAAGGTTTGTGACACATATTACCCCAAAACGCAAAACATGGTTCACCCCGTTTCTTCATATGGCCCCTTACCTATCTCATTGTCCTAGATCTATAAAATCAAACTCCATCCATGTGGGCTTCCACCACCATGAGTAACACAATAGTACGCCTACTAAGAGTAAGAATTCAATCGAGAGGGTTCATATCATCATGTCCCAAAGTAACCCATGCCCTAACTAACATAAATTTACCATGTAGCAACAACAAGCAGTTATAGAACAGCTAACAACTAACAGGATATCACCAAGTCAAATAAAATCATGCCAAGTCCATACAGCTAAACCCAAAACCATGTCGACAACCTTGACAATAACAACAAGAATCTTACAATACATAGCTACTACCCAGATGACATGGAGTCCCAATATGTACACATAAGCCAACCATATAAGCATAAATTTTGGTTCACTCATGAAACCCATATACTTATCTAACCCTCTTACATACAAAGTGCATATATCCTCTAGGAATGACCTACTGAGATAATTACCATACATGTAATAAATTTCAAACACAAGTGTCAGCCAACCTTATTTCACAAATATTCTTTGAGAGTATTCTAAATACTGAAACATCTCAAATTTAGAAATGACCCGGTCAATTCAATAAGCTTGTAAAGCATTTTATTGACCAATACCAAACAACATACATTAACCAGGAAAATTACTAGTTAATATGAACTTACAATACATATTAGATTAACCATAATACCATTACTATGAAACATGAAGGTCCCTAGCCATGATGCATTCCCAATACTAGTCTTGAGAGACCTGGCCCAAGGTTATTTGGGAAATGTCCTTCCTCACACCTACTTGGTACCATTTTGTTATTTAAAGATTAGATAAAAACTGATAAACACCTTCATACTATGACTCCCATGAACTTGTCAATGGTAATAACATCCCGAAATAGTCCTATGAAATATAACATGAAATAATCATATAAATAATCCCTAATATACAGACTACCCTCCTTTTAATCAGTTTTTATACATGCATTCTCCATGCCAGAAGGCCAATGCATAAAGTTTCCTATCCACATACGTTAAATTTATGCTTTTTAACCTTAGTCAATGCGATAAATTTACCCTTAGCTTAACTAGATGTCAACCAACTATAGAAAGGACAAATGAATATTCCAATTATATGGGTGTGTTATCATAAAAAATATGTGGGTTTGGACCCATGCAGACTATTTTTTCCTCTTATCCAAGGTTCCAAATCATGGGAGGTATTCCATTGAGTTTTTGGAGTATCCCACATTGTTATGTCACCAAATGGAGAAATGGGGGAAAACCCGCTTATGTAGAGATTTTGCCTGATGGCACATTGATATAGTGGTCTTTCTACCACTATAGCTGAATAAATCCCACTGTAGTGGAGGTAGTCATGGAATTCTATTCCATATTACTTGGGAGAATTCTAGATGTTCTTATTTGTGGCGTGGGGACTGTCCCAATATAACAACTATCAATACAATTTTTGGCAACTGCAGCAAAGGTTAAAGAAAAATCAGTGGCTGTAGTGAATAGGAAATAACTCAAGAGTGATCTGCACTTGGTCTTTGATTTTTTAAACAAAGTAGTTTTTCCCAGATAATAAAAAATAAACATTGCTTCAGACTTGTATTTTATGAAATTTAGAAGATTTGAGTTCATTAGTCTACCGACATTGATGATGGACCACATTCACGAAGTGGTTCTTGGGAAAATTGGAAAATATGTCTTTCCTTATGGTTACTGGTTAAATAAAACGTTTGATCACTTTGGTATTATGTATGAAAATGGAACTCTTGGAACTGTATTGGAAATTCTTAAAATGATGACACTGGTCAAAACTGAGTGTGTGAGGAATAAATCAAGCACAAACTACCAAAGGGAATTCAAAAAAGATATAGAGGAGTAACAACTCAATATAGATGCTAAGGATGCATAGATCAACAAACTGAATATGACAATTTAGCATTTGACTGTTGAGGGTCCAAGTGATACTGACGAGCTTAAAACTGAGAATACTGACCTAAGGAAAAAGGTCTCTACTTTCATAGATGAGGTTCTCAGCTCGAATACAGAGTTAAGGCATTTGACCAAGGAATTGTTGAACTATCATGCTACAAAAAACTATAAGTTGGCTTTACTAATTCACGTCATCTTTCCAAGTCCTTTCCCTATTTAACCTTTCTTGATTTTTGTGGCTTATTCTCTGGGATATTTAAATTATAAACTGCAATAATACTTTTCCTTTACCTATGAATGAATCTTTGTTTGTGTGTGGAATGTATTTCCTCTTTCTGTAAAAGATGGTATTTATATTAGTGTTGCTCCAGTGGCCATGAGTTAAATAACCTATGCTTATTTTACTCTTGATTTACTGTTTTCACTTTTCGATGATGCCAAAAGGGAAAATTGACTTCATGTGGTAGGTACTGGGTGTGTAAGGCATGTCCAGAAGCTCTTATCTACTCAACTAAGTGGTCATCATTAAATTAGCTTTACTGGGAAGCAATCCTTAAACCCATATTCCTCATTGATTTGATTGAAAGGCTCTCCTCCTCGTGGCATTATTAGGTTTGCTTGCAAATAACACTTCTTCACTTACATATTCCTTTCCATTAAAAATGGAGATGGATTGACATAAATAAACTCCCCATAAGGAAAAAAGGCTCAATCGATAAAAAACAGCAGTTTTTCACATAGCTTGCTCATAGTGCAGGTCCCAATTGATAGGGGGATAAATGATAACGCATATTGATAGGGGAAACACTAAATTTTGCATAAATGAGTTAAGTTTTTAAATCAATTGACAACATATGACCTAGTATCCAAGTTGCATGATGATAGAAGCATGGGGTTGCATGATAGGGTGAATATTCACCCTTAGTAGTGGTAATGGCACTTATTAAATATGATGAATGTAAATTAGCGCTAAAAACTCCGTGATTGGTTTGTCATCCTAAAAAAAGGGAAATTGTTGTATCTTGTTTTCATGATGAGAAGTTGACTAGAAGGGACTAGGTCTCTTGATGTTCAAGGCTATTGTACAGCTGGCACACGTCTAAACAATTTTTGTCCTCTTGTATAACAGACTGTGCAGGTGCTGCTCTTACTATTTGGGAAACCTAGTCAAATTATATTTCAATACTAACAATCACTCAACAATAAAAAATTAATGATTTTCTATGAAGCATATTTTGTAAAATTTGGAATTAAAGAAATTATCAATCTAGCTCCATTTCTCAAGTATAACTCAAGTTCTTATTTCTTATGCATAAAAAGAGTGAGTGTTATTTAGTTGAATCCTGAATTGTAATTGAATTACTCATGTTATAAAATTAGTATTATTTTCTTCTTGCTTTGAGAAAGCTTAGGTACCTACCTAAGGTGGATATTGGTTAGAGTTTATTAAAATCAAGGTGTTTTCATAGCAGAGTTGTCAAGATAGGCTTGTTGTAGAGTTTTACAAATGGGAGGAACTTAGATTTTGGTTCAATAGAGTCTGTAATCAAGAGATTGATTATAATGGAGTTTTGGATGCTTGTGAGGGCAATCTATGGTTTCTCCTCTATTGAGCAAGTGGTTTCGACGTTAAATCTTGTGTTCGTTAAATTTCTTGAACTGTGGTATATTCCTAGTTTATTTACTGTGTTTTTGTCTGCGAATGATATTGAGGGACCTATTCCCTCACTATGTGGTCCAACCCCAAGGTTCCACCCATTTTAAATGAGTCCTAGGGAGTTTGAAAATCCGCGTTGGATAGAGTCATGATTATGTGTGAGAAATGCACAACACTTATAAGTGAAAGTCTATGAAACATATTAGAAATCATCTGTTCTTTCATGATCTCTACCATTCTTTGAAGTTACTTTTATCTTCTATAATTCATGGTTTCACGGGACTGAGAATGCCTCTCTACAGAGCTTAAGTTTGCAAAAATAGGGACCCGCCATCCCTACTACCACCAGCAAAACCTTAAATAAGAATGTCTCTCAGGTTGAGTTCTGGACTATTTTCCATATTTTAGCTTAGGTTATGAATGTAAATGTGTAGGGTAGTCATCTAGAAGCAGTCCCAATTCATCCAAATCATAACTTAGTTGCAGCCAAAATTTGATATTTGATGTTAATGAACCTACATATGTTCTTTTTGTTCAAGGTGAAGGAGGATATATTTTATTATATAGATAAAATTACATAGATTATTCATGTTACAAAAGAGGAAAGTGTAGAATTGGCTTCTTATCAATTGAATGATATTGCTTATAAATGGGTTACTAAGTGGATAGAGGGTAAAGATGAGAATACAACTCATATGAGTTGGGATGCGTTTCCAGATGACTTTTTTAGATAGGTTCTTTCCTCATTATATAAGGGAGGCTAAGGTAGAGAAGCTCATGAACCTGGGGTAGGTCTATATATTGGTGAATAAATAATTCCTCGAGTTCACCAGTTATCTAAGTGTGCACCACATTTATTGTTGGTGAATGAATATTGCCTCGAGTTCACCAGCTAGCTATGTATGCACCATATTTTTTGCCGAATTGTACAACTTATATAAGTAAGTTTATCACTGAAGTATCTGACTTGGCAGTCAAAGAGTGTAGGATTACCATGTTGAATGGGGATATTTATATTACTCGATTGATGACTCATTCTTAGAAGATTGAGGCTGAGAAACTATAATAAAGGGAGAGGGAATACAAGATGTCTAGGAAGGAGAAGTTTGAGTACAGACCATAAATGTTAAGAAAGGGAAATAATTCTCAGTTTTAGAGTCATTTATCAGCACCTGCATCATCCTCAACTAGTGCCCACATTCTGAGAACTAAGCAGAACTAATGGGGTAGAGAACTGACTCTTAGATATCAGGATAGTATTTCTGGGGAACATATTTTTCCTATATACAAGAAGTGTGGTACAAGTAATCTGGGTGAGTGGTTAATAAGTAGAGATAGTTGTTATGGTTGGGGTAAGATAGGTCACAAGATCAATAAATTCCCTTTTGCTAAGAAAAGAACTAAAGATGATCTCTCTCATTCTTATTCCCGCTATATTAAAAACTTAGTTAGGCTGCCTAGCCCTATAATATGATGAAACATCGAGTACCAGCGGCGTTTAGCGTCAGAATTGGTTTTACGCTATACTATTTTGTTAAGATCAAGTGAGCTCACCATATATAGTCACTAGTATTATTTATGTATTTCACATTGATATTTATGTATTATTAGATCCAGGGTCAACCCTCTCTTTTGTTACCCTAATCATTGCAATGAACTTTAGCGTATGTCTCGAGATTCTTTCTTAACCTTTCTCAGTTTCTATTCCAGTTGGTGAGTCAGTTTCTGCTAGACTAGTATACACAAAGTGCCTTATTATAGTCCTCCATAAGGTCACTTTATCATATTTATTAGAGCTAAAGATGATAGATATTGATGTTATTCTTGGTATGTATTATCTCTATTCATGCTACACATCAGTTTAATGCCACACTCGAGTAGTGAAGTTTTAGTTCCCTAATGAGTTGGTCCTTGAGTAGGAGGGTAGTTCATATCTCCCAAGGTTTAGTTCATCTTTTATCATAAAACAATGAAGTTTATCTCAAAAGGATTTATCTACCACTTCATTCAAGTTAAAGATACTAAATTTTAAAACCCAACTATTAAATTAGTTCGTGTAGTTAATGAGTTTCCTAAGTCTTCCCATAGTGGGAAATTGATTTTGGGATTGATCTTCTCCAGATACCTATCCCATCTCTATTCCTTTATATTAGTTTATTTGGGTGAGTTTAAGAAGAAACTTAAGGATCTCTTAGATAAGGGGTTTATCTAACCTATTCTTTCTTCGTAGGGTTCTCCAGCCTTATTTATGTGTAAAAATGATGGTACTCTCCAAATATATATAGATTACCAGCAGTTAAATAAGGTTACCATAAAAAACAAATTCCCTATCCCTAGAATTAATGACTTATTTAACTAGTTTCAAGGATCTAATTGGTTTTCAAAGATTAATCATAGATCGGTATATCAAATGTTAAAGGTCAGAGAATGTGACATTCTAAAAACTACTTTTAGGACATGATATGGTCACTATGAGTTTATGGTTATGTCATTTGTACTATAAAATTCTCCTGCAGCCTTTATGGATTTAATGAAAAAGTTATTCAAGTAATGTTTAAACATGTTTCTCATTTTTTTCATAGATGACATACTTTTCTATTATTGGTGTGAGGAGGCGCGTGAAGACCATTTGAGAATATTGTTGAAAACCTTCAAAGAGCACTAGTAGTATACAAAGTTTAGTAAGTGAGTTTTAGTTGGAGTAGGTTATCTTTTTGAGGCATGTGATTTAAGGTGCAGCCAATGTACATCCTTAGAAAATAGCGACAGTGAAACACTAAACAAGGCCTATTACTCCATCTGATATTAGGAGTTTTCTAGGTTTAGCTAGTTACTATAGATGATTTTTTGAGTTTTTCCTTAATAGTTGCACCATTGACCCCGTTCACACAAATAAGTAAAGTTTCTATGGTAAGATAAATGTAATAAGAGCTTAAATAAGTTGACAGATAGATTAACTTCAACAATAGTTCTAGCTTTACCAGATGAGTCAGACAACTTTTTTGTGTATTGTGATGCATCTAGAGTTGGGTTAGGTTATCTTTTAATGCAAAATAGAAAAGTAATTACTTATGCCTCTACACAACTGAAAGACAATGAGAAGAATTATCAAATGATTTAGAGCTAGCAGCTATTGTGTTTGCATTGAAAATTTGGAGACACTATTTATATTGTGTGCATGTTGATATTTTGACCAATCATAAGTGTCTTCAATATGTATTAATTTAGAAGAAATTAAATCATAATCAGAGAAGTTGGTTGGAGTTTCTAAAATATTATGACATGAATGTGCTTACCATTTGGGTAAAGTGAATGTAGTAGCTAATGCGTTGAGTGGGTTGTTTATGGGTAGTGTGGACCATGTGGAAAAGAAGAAGAAGAATCTGGCTGACGAGGTGCAAATATTAGCTTGATTGGAAATATGTTTTCTTGTCATGGATGATAGTGGTACAGAGGTTTCGAATAGTTTAGAGTCGCCCATAGTGGCAGAAGTGAAAAATAAATAGTGCAATAATCCCATTCTTTACCAGATAATGGATGTAGTTCACCAACAAAAGGTTGAGGTTTCCCCCAAAAGGATATGGTGTCCTTCTCTATCAGGGTCAATTATATCTTTCTGATATTTATAGGTTAAGAGAAAGTATATTAGAATATTCCCACTATTCTAAGTATTTCATTCGCCTAAGTTCTACCAAGATATACCATGACCTGTGAGAAGTTTATTGGTCGCATGATTTGAGGTATGACTAAGTGTCCTAATTATCAGTAATTGAAGGTTGAGCATCAAAGGCCACGAGGTATGATTTAGGATATTGGCATCCCAACTTTCAAGGGGGAGGTCATTAATATTGATTTCATAATGGGACTTTCTCACACCAGGCGTTAGCATGATTTAATTTGGGTCCTCGTGGATTGGGTTACCAAGTTAGTCCATTTCTTACAAGTTAAGACCTTAAATATAGATGAAGATTATGCTAAGATTTATGTTTGTGAGTTAATAAGGTTTCATGAGATTCCATTATCCATCATTTCAGACTGGGTTACTTAATTCACTTCACATTATTGGCAACCATTTTAGAAAGGCCTTGGTACAAAGGTGAAGGTTAGTACTATTTTTCACCCGCAGATAAATGAATATGGCAAGCGTACTATTAAAATATTAGAAGATATGTTGAGATCTTGTGTGATGGACTTCAAATGTAATTGGTATAATCATGTACTCTTGATTGAGTATTCTTACAACAATAGTTACCATACTAATATCAAAATGCCTCCATTCAATAAATTATACATTTGTAGGTGTTGATCACCTATAGGTTGGTTTGAAGTTAGTGAATCAGCTTTGGTTGAGATGGATTCTATTCTCAAACCTATGGAGAAGGTTTAGTTGATTTCTGAGTGGTTAAAAACTGCTCAAATTCATCAAAACTTGTGTGTAGATATGAGGAGGAGAGAACTAAACTTTGTGGTAGGTAATTTGGTGTTTTTTGAAGGTGTAACCCATGAAGAATGTGATAATATTAATAAGGAAAGGAACACTAAGTCACAGATATATTGCTCCTTATGAAATAGTAATGTTTGTTGCAAATATTATGCATGAGCTAGATCTTCTATCAGAATTAGTCGTCGTCTATCCGGTCTTCCATGTGTAGATGTTAATGAAGTTCATTGGAGACCCATCATTGGTAGTACATGTAGATGTATTGGAATAAAAATATTTTGCCATACAACGAGATTCCAATTGAAATCCTTGATCGACAAGTTCGAAGGTTGTGCAATAAAAAAGTGTCTTCAGTGAAAGTTCTATGGAGTAATTAGACGGTTAAGAGAACAACATGGGAATCAGAGGAAGACATGATAATTCGATAGTCTCATCTGTTTACTTCTAGTACAAAGACAGTTTGAGGTAAGTAATCAATTATAATCTATTCAATTCACCAATATCCTCACTCTTAGCCAATGAAGTACATGTCTAATAATTCATTTTAGTTGTGAGTTCAGGTTTAAGGTTAATGATTTCAGTTTTAGAGTAAGATAAGCTTCATATATCAGCCTTAATCAGCTCATGTATATTAACACACACAAAACAAAAACATGCAGAAGCAAAAAAAGAAAAGAAGATAGAAGCAAAAAAAAAACAGATAGAATAACAAAGAGAAAAACAGAGAGACAAACAACAAAGAAAAAACAGAGAAAAACTAGAGACTGAAAACAGAAGAAAAAGACGGAAAAATGCAACCTTATAAGAAAAGATCAAATAGGTAGACAATAAGTTGGAGTTTAAGGTTTGGTTCTTCATTTCAAGTTAGTGACTCTTCTTTATTTTGTTGTGAATTATTTTCACAAGAAGTAACCCTTAATCTTTATTTATATAATGTACCATAGTGATTATGCAAGACTTGATTCCTATATAAGGAAGTTTAGTCAAATTTTATATTTCTTTAACCTGCTAATCTTGTTTGACATGATAATATGCAATACGTTTAACTTTTATACTATTAGATTTAGTGTAAAATTGATATGTCATAGAATTATTTCTTCCATTCTTACAAATCCATTCTTAACCTTTCCACACTAGGAGTTTCTTAATGATTTTATTTTTTACACATATTTTGAAATTTTCAACGCCTTAATCATTTTTTCCTACTTCTAGTTATGAATATATGGCTTATGTGACCTTGACAAGTTTGTCATTAATATTTAGTTTATTATCTAAGTATATGTTTTGTTGTTATGGGTTAAATTATTTACTTGTATTCAAACTGAACTGTAGTTACAATAAATACCGATCTCAATTAAATAGGATAAACCAAATCACAACTAAAAGTCTGAATAGTCGTAAGGAAACAATCTGACGGGTTCTTACAATCCTCTAATTAAACTAAAGAGTAACTGGGACCGACCATAGATAAACCAAAAGAAAAGATAAGACTAAACTTCTACACATCTAGTAAGCCTCTAAAGTAGCCATAATATTACCCTTCAGCGAATAAGGACTCATCAATGGACACGATAGGGAAAGTTGTAATTGTGGCTAATTAGGCTACTGATGACGAACACCAAAACCTATATTATAAAATAATGTAGCCACACATACATATATATGGCCAATACTTATGAAATGTATTGAGTATATGGTGATGAATGTAATAAGTAAAACTGATGTTGATGATAATCATAAACAAAACTGAATGCCAAGTTATCTTAAAAACATGAATAGTAAAGCATGAATATGAGAATATGAATTAGCATAGGCATAAATCATAAAGAAACAACTGAGTAGAGCTTGTGATACAAATACACTTAGTTTATAAAATCTTCTTTATTTTTCTAATGGGAGATTCTTATAACTGACATAAACCATATGAGATAGCATGGATTCCAAAGTCTTACCCATGTTGAGGAGAGTTTTTTTACCCTTACCCATCCCAACCTTCATTCGAGGATTAATGCTCCTAAGGGGGAGATAATAGTGGACCCAAGGATTATGGTTCTATTCCAATGGAAAGGGTAGAACAACTTTATACAATATGGGTAAGATATTGGACTCCATTTTAACTCACTTGAATTATGTCGGTTATAAAAATATCAAACAGGAAAAAGAAAGAGGATTTTAGAAACAAAGTGTATTTGGCTCAGAAGCCCCACTCAGTTGTTGCTTTATGATTTATACTTATGCTAATTCATATTTTCATATTCTTGCTTAACTATTCATGTTTTAAAAATAATTTGACTTTCAGTTTTTTCCATGATATACATGAGCCTATTTACATTTAGCATGCATGTTTTATTATTATGATCAATATGAGTTTTACTTATTACATTCACCCTCATATACACATTACATGCTATAAGTACTGACAACATTTATGTCTGTGTGGCTACGTTATTTTATAATGTAGGCTCTGGTGTCCATCCTTATTAGTACGCTAAGTCACAATAAGCACTTCCTATATCCTGCCCATTGTTGAGTCCTCATGCTCCGAGGGCTAAGATTATCATTACCTTAGAGGCTTAATAGATTAGGAAAAGTTCAGACTTATGTTTTCTTTTGGACCAGCTAGGGTCGGTCCTAATGGCTCTATAGTTTAGTTAGAGGCTTGTCAGAACCTGTTAAATGTATTTTTGTGAGTATTCAGACTTTTAGTTATGATTTGGTTTATCCTGTTTTATTGAGATTGGTATTCATTGTAAGTGCTGTTCAATTATGAGTTATATTTTAATATGTGTTCATACAAAATGTCTTTGTTTACTGCTAAGTAATTACCATGGGTTATCTGTGGGTTTACTTGTATTCTCGAGCACCATTTAGCGTTTATACGATACCTTCAGGGCATTAGAAATCAATATTACATTTATTTCTATGTAGATCGTAAGGATTAGATATAGAGTTGATAAGGATGTTAAGCCATTAGCCCTAGTTTGAGGGCATGGCAAGGCTGACATCCAGACCAAGGTAGAGTTCAAGCATGAGGAGTAATTACCACTGGAGGACGAGCTTAAGTAGTTTTGTAATTACCAAATTCATCATTACATGGAAATGTCCTGACATTAGTAAGGAATGTGGGTATTATCGAGATTTAATTAAAAAAATTACATGGAATGATGTGGAGTAAAATTTTGGATCATTAAATAGTGGGGACAGTCTGACAGATTTATCAAACACTGTGGGAATAGCTCCGTCCATTAGATTTATCCAGCCTTGATGTTTTACAAGCTCAACCAAATTTAATATTCCAAGTTTTATTAACACACTTGTGTAAAAAATCTTTTTAGTTAACACATTTTGATTTCTCAAGCACCTATTTCTCACTTCTTTAGACACACCCTTACTTTTCTTCCAATTTTTCCTCCTTGTATAGGCAATCACAGATTCCCTGATAGCCATTTTTCTCTTTTTGGGACCGGTCCCTTAGGAGTCTCCTTTTTTTAGTAAAAATTTTAGGCTTTTCACCCAAATATCTTAATATATTAGTAATATTTTGTTTTTTGGAACAAAAAATATCTTTTCCTTGGCTATTTAATAATAACATGATATTTTCAGCGACTTGGGCATCATCCATCAATGTATTATCAGAAAATTTTTGAGGTTTTAGGGATGATTCCTCATCAATAATTTGAGTGAAGGAGTTTGGCTTTGAAAGAATAGGACACGAAGGGTGGTTTTGAAGAGGATTTGAGGAAGGGCTTCTATTAATGATAAGCTTTGTTTCCTTTAAAATACATGAAAATAAGGAATTTGTAGTGATTTGTAGATCCTGTCGATAGGAAATTTTTTTGTGAAAGGTCTTCTTATTTTTGATAAGAGAAGGAATGGGTCTGCCTTGATATAAAGGAAAGGGTAAGCATAAGAAGGGTTTTTAAAAGAATTAGATATGATCCTTTTCAATTCAGGGGTGTCTTATCCTTTCTTTCTAAATAAGACTTCTAACAAGGCAGAGAGAGAGGACGCGGCTATCTATTATAGCAACAAAAAAATGCACATTCATGATACTAACCTAAGAGATGGGACTAGGTCCCTCTCTTTCTTTGAGTAAATCCTTGACTTTATGGATGTCATATTTTCCACCCCCAAAGTTATTTCCATGGGTGTATACCTGTAATGTTATGTTACGGAGTTAGATTAACATGTACCTATTTTACTAAGGATACTTGTCGCTTTGTCATAGCTAGTTTATAGTAGAGAAACTAATCCATCTAGTAGGTCAAGTTAATTTGATCATTCCCATCCTCAACTTGTCAGGTTTAAAACACCTCTTTATACAGAAATCTTTTCTGAAAAAGGTGTGAGGACTAGGTCCCAGACTTAACATCCTTCAAATATCCAACGTTGCTTTTTTATTACTTTGAACCAACCAAAACCTTTTAGAATCTTTTTCTTCTTTTGAGATAATTTTTGCGACATTAATGCTAAGAAATCCAAGACATTTTTGACTTAGTTTTTTGTTTTTACTCCTATCAAATAATATGAAGTTATAATGTCCAGGGGAATGAGAAGATATGAGTTTCCAGTATCACCCTATAAGATAAATTCCACTGGACAGGTCCTTGTGAAATCTTGACTAGATATTTCTTGCGGTTCTTGTACTGGAGCTGATGTTTGTGACTGTGATCCTGGATCACCATCACTTTCAACACTCCGCTTTGTATGAAATTTATCCTTTACCCTCTTCTTCATCAATATCTTCCTTGTTTTAGGAGTAGCTCATACATGTATCTTTTCTTGATCTTTTTCACCCTTTTCACATAAAACACCTCTACTTTGGAGAGTCTTGACAGAGAGAATACAATCAGACCTTTTACTCATAACTTTGTACAATTACATATGAAGACAATAGTTCTGACCTCAAACCCTTTCTCCCTCCTAGAAATAAAATCATTTGTTAGATTTAGTAACCCATTTGATCTTGAGTTCCTAGTAGGAGGATGGAGGTATGATCAAATCCATATTTTCCCATCTAGTTAATGAGAGCTTCTTCATATTTTTCAAAGGGATGAAACCTTTATGATAGATATTCCCTTGATGGATATATGTAACATTGATCATTCTTGCTCTATTCCAACTTTGACAGTTTGTCTTTACGTTTCCATCTCTTCTACAGTGAGTGCATAAAAGTTTGTGGACTTTGTTTCTGACATTATTAAAAACTTTTCCTAATAACCAAGGTGATTGAGTTTTGTATTAATACCCAAGGCCTTTACCAGTAATAACTCCTTCACCAGTTAAGTTAGAAAGGATTTGTGAGGATGGAGTCCATTGTTGGGATTTTTTAAGTTCTTCCCTCTAACAGAACAGGCCCCTTTCTAACTACTCATTCTTTTGGAGTGCAATCATGAGATGTTTTTGGGAGTCCTTCAAATTTTTTTTCAAGATCGATCTGAAACTTTGAGGCTCTTTACTTCCCTTTATTATTTGAATCATTTACTTTCTCAAGTTGATTCCCTAAGCTCAGTTTTTAAAATTTTAACTTAAAAACTAGTTCCTCCTTTTCAAATATCTGGATAGTCAAAGATATCAGCTCAAGCTCCTTATCTTCTATTTTTTCTTCTAGAGCATTATTATTCTCTTTATCAGAAGCACTATTTCTTTTCTCCAGTTGACTTACTAAATTTAGGTTTTCAGTCTTAAACTTAGCAACCTAGTCCTCAGTTTCAGATATTTGGAGAGTTAATGCAATTAACTCAAACTATTGACTTTCCACTCTTACTTCTAGAGCAATTTTTTCTCAGTCATGTCACACATAGAATCAATCAACATATTTGTTAGTCTTTTTATCTTTCTAGTAGAATAAGTTTCCAAGTTTTCTTTTATATCAGAAAGTGTTACATTATATTATTCTTCATCTTCAGTGTTTACCATAAAAGCAAACAAGGAATCAAAGGTCACTTTCTCATCTTCCACAACATAGAGACATCTTCATGGTTTCCTTCTTCCTCAGATCCACTAGAGGAATTCCCCCAGATAGCTAAGGCCTGCTCAACTACAAAATCAACTGCATCCTTGCTGCTTAATATTATAGGGACCTAGTCTTTGTTGTTTCCTTTATCACCTTTAGTCTGGAGATATTCCTGATAGTCTATTTAATGCATTGGAAAATCCATAATGAAATGCTCAAGACTTCCACATACATGGAAAACCTCCATAGTTCCTCCCATTTTAAAGGTACTTCCACCTCTTTAAAACTAACCATTTTTATTCATAGCTCTAATAATTCTTTATGCCAAATAGGAAACATATTACACCTCGATTTTGTACCCCATATGATATAGGTGCTAATAATCCCAAGGGACCACAAGCTAACTAATGACTGGTACCTACTGCATGTAATACCCAACATTTTGGACTAGAATGAAAATCCATCATTTGAATGCGTAGACATTTCAAAAATCTCGAATCCTATGTAAATTTAGTGTGTTAATCAATTATGTAACGTGGGAATCTATTTGAGAATTAATTTTCATCATATAGATCCCCCAACTCAAGTACAAGTTTAAAGCATTCCTATCGTCTATGTTTTAGTGCATGTCAAAAACTTGGGTTAACTTCAATCGACCAACACTCATTTTATATTAATAAATAGGTGGATTACTATATATCAAATTAAATATATTTGAATTATATTTCCAACAATACCAATTTCGCCTAAATCCGATATTGGAGCAAGTAGTTATGCCCATTTTACTCCGCCAGGTCGGGCTGGCAACTATGTGACAATAATTTTGACGGCCTGTCACATTTGTGACACCTTGTCAAAATGGTCGTCAGCCTTAGGAAGAAACCAGCTTCTTTGTGACGACATTTTTGATGGCCTGTCACATTTTTTATGCCTTGTCACGAATGTCATCAGCTTTTCTTTCCAGAACTTGAGGGAGGTTTTAGTAAGGGTATTTTGGTCTGTTTCCTCCACTTCCCACGACTTATAACCCGCAAGAAACATATTATCTTCCATTCTCTTTAGTTAAACATCTCAAAAAGCTCTCATAAACACTCTCAACAATAAGATTAGGGTTTTCTCTAAAGATAAAAAATCTCAAGAACAAGACCTAGGGTTTTCATAGAAGAGTCTATTTCAAGTTAATTTCACCGTCAATCTTTATGAATTCTTAATCTAAGGTTTACGTAGTGTTCATCCATGGGTCCCTTTAATCCGTGGAGCTCAAGAATCGTGTTTTAAATTATAAATTATGATTTCCTTGTCGTGTTATGACTATATTCATGTTGATGATTGTTGTTTGGATTAAGGTTGTATCTTGATGTGTTATTCATGAAGCATGTGAATAGGTTAGTTGAAACCCAAAAATTTTGGATGGATTAAGATTGTCAAATTTATAAGCACACCTATGCCTTAAAGAGTGCATGCAAGGTGTTTGATAAATTGCTTAGGAAGCTAGAAATTCATGTTTACATGGTTCCATAATATCTAAATGACAAGTCTATGTTAGCTATATACTTCGATATGAATTCTATGCTATCGATGTGTTGCTATTGTTGTGGTATGAAATATATATGATAATGGAGATATACAATATATACATGAAATATATCCATGCACTCCCTACCATGCTTAAGATGTTCAAGAACTATATTAAGTATAATATCCCCTACTTATGACAATGTGAATTGTGGACTCCAATCTTTTGATCAAGTCAGTCATGTTGTGTCAGATTTCTTACATCGATTCTTGGGGGTATTCATACCTAAAAAATATAGTTGTGTGCCTATAGCAATGTCATGTTATCACTATACTCTCAGTTAAGCCATGGTCTATAGAATTTAGTCAGTCATGTGACTCAGAAAAACTTAGTAATCTCAGTAATCTCAGCAGTCCAGTAATCTCATTAATCTCAAAGCTCAGTAACCTCAGCAACCTCAGTATTCATAGTTAATCTTAGTAACTTCAGTACTCTCAACCAGTCCCCAGAACTCAGTACATTCCGTTAGTCATGGGAATCCAGTAAACTTAGTTTAGCTCCACTAAACAATACCACTAGTATCAGTCCAGTTAATCAGTATTAGTTCAGCTAATGAGTTTGGTTCAGTCATTCAATTTTGCCTAGTTATTCAGTTCAGTGTCCTTCAGACTGGAGTAGAAGTTAGCACCGAGTGAAACAAAGGATGGGAACTCACCTACCAGTTCAGGGTATGATTCTTAGCAGTCCTTCTTGTGTTCCAGAACTACATAGCCAGCGTAGGTTGATACATCTTCACCAATCATATTAGGGTTGATGAAGTGGCTTAACCTGTCAGTTTAGGGTTCCCACTGTTCTCATTTGAGTACCTTACAGATAAAGGTCACTTACAGTTATCCTTACAAGTAGCGCGGTATTCACACCCTTCCAATCAGGGCACAGATTGGACACCAGCTCAGCTGTTATAGCATATATAGGGCATGTCGGTTAAACAACTACCTTCATATAGTTTCAGTCTCAGTCTCAGTAAAAGAACTCAGATTGTTCTTCAGCTTTCAGTACACCAGGACTGTCAGATACAGTCAACTCAGTTCAGTAGTACAGATTTAGTACTGTTTGAGAAAGTTAATCATTATCATTATAAATAGACTTCAAGATCACCCACTAGATAGGATTGATCTCAAATTCAGTTATTCCATAGAGAACAGAACTCAGATAATTCCATCAGAACTTAGACTATCAGATACAGTCGCTGTGTATCAGTTATACTAGTTACACCGATCATCACAGTTACATCAGTCATCATAGCTACATTTCAGTATTCAGTTTCAAGACTGTTAGACACAGTCATCCAGACTAATTTTTCATAATTTGAACTGTCAAAAATAGCCGTTCATCTATTCAGTATCTCAGTATCAGTACACTCATGCTGTCAGTATTCAGACTCAGTAGTCAGTATCTCCACCAGTTCAGTTACAGTTACGTATGCATGTATGTATTTTTATGTTCATATTAGTCAGCATTGTTCATGTATATAACCCTTTGCATTTAGCCTAAATCACTCGTATACTCAGTACATTCAGATGTACTGACGTATTTGCGCTATGGTGCTTTCTCTTATGCTACACCATAGGTTCAGAGGCACGTGTTCCAAATCAGCAGTAGAATTCGAGTCGCAGAGTTGTAGTGAGTCCTCATCCATTTAAGGATGATATTATTTTATTTCATTTATTATTTTAGTTTAGTTTTGCTTGATGGAGTTAGTTGGAGACTTGTTCCATCAACTCCTTATTCAAACAGTTAGATGCTTTCAAATTATCATGTTCATATAGTTTCTTTCAGTTGTTTTGGGTATTTTATACCCCAATCAGATGTTATATTTTTATCAGATTGAAACCTTATGGCCTTAAAGCCTTTATTTATGCATTTATTCAGTATATTATGCAATGTACAGGTATAAATATCAGTCATGGGTTAGTTTGTGGTCCTTCGAGGTCATGAGCACCGTGTAGTATTTTGGTTCGGAAAATTGGGGTGTTATAAACTTGGTATCAGAGCGTATGGTTCAATAGGGTCCTAGAAAGTCTAAAAGTCGCATCTAGTAGAGTCATGTACATGTGTGTGTTGTGCACCACACTTAAGTTCAGAAGACTATGAGATGTTTTAGGAATAGTTTCCATTCTTTCATGTCTTAGATCATACTATAGCAAGTTTCCCAAAGAAACACATGTAGAATCTCATTATGCTTCATTCATGTTAATTCCACCTTACTTTCAAGGTAATAGAAATAGTAAAGCTCAAGTCCTAAATATAGTGCTTTCTCAGACAGTATCCCATCAGTTCCCTTATATTCTAAAGTTATACGGATCTTATTCATTATCATGAGAACTCATTCTCGAACCCAAATTTAGATATGCCATCAGATCCCTTCTTAAAATTCTATTATAGAATGTGACCCATAGTTACAAGCATGAACCTAGGAGTGTAGTAGTAGACAAGTTGGGATACGATATTCAGATTGAATAGATTATGTATTCATGGGGATAGTTGTGATATAATGAATCAGTTGGCTTGAACAATGTGAGTTAGAAAATATAAGTTTAGTGATTTGAAATAAAGCATAATGGTGTGGATGTGATATTAGTAGTATGTAAGGAAATAGAGGTAGATGATGTGTTTAGTAAGGAGATCATGTATTGATCAGAGTGTAAGTATGTGATGATGATTTCAGTGCAGTTCAGAGATTAGTTTAGTATTCACAGACTTATGATGATGGCTTAAAACCAATGGGGAGATGGTATATAAAGTACCCAAGTCAGGCTTTCAGATTCCAGTAGTAGTGCCAGTATTCCCGACCCATCTTTATCTCAGCCTAATACTTCGTACTTCAGTCAGCATAGTGCCTATGCTTGCTTTATGTCTCAGATTCCATGGATATAGCTTATGTTCACACGTATTCCATAGAATTGTGTGTGCTTTCAGTTCCCAGTATAGGAAGTTCAGTTCTAGATCACTCAGTGCTACATATCATGTTCTATGAACTCAAAAATCCCATACTCAAGTCATGCAGCTCATGACTCATATACACGTATCATGCTCCCCAGTATACTCAGTTTCCATGACCCATGCTATGCCCCCACTGATCAGATAAATTCATACTATATCATGTATATCCTCAGTTTAGACCTTTTTGATAAATCCATGTTGTTGATATTCTATTCCTAAGGTTTTTATCTTGTGTCAAGTTCAGTCAGTATCCATTCATATTTCAGGTTCTCTTGATTTAACCCTTCATGAGCTCTCTTTATGAGAATAGTGTAGTGTTGAGAAATTTCTTAGATGGGAGAGAGTTAATGTTTCATGTTTAGAGCATATTATTGCATGCATGTTTTATACGAGGGTGCAGATACGAAGATAGGCTTGAATATCCTATTAGTATGCAAGCAAAGGGATAGAAAAAGGTAGTACATAGAAATTGGAAAACAAAATTAAGAGTGTGAATGTATATTTAGATCCTTGACTAATGTCATCTTTAGATCAGTATTCATCTCAAAAATTTAGTTTAGTTTTAGACTTTCTTGACCATAGCCTACAGTTATCAGCTACTCAGTTATAGGTATTTCAATACCTCAATCTATGGAGTGTTTCCAAATCATGTAATATGTTTGGTATTGCATTTTCAAAAAATATAGCTTTTATGAAATCCATGATCATTTACCTCATGTTACCCAGTTAGTCCCTTCTCATATGTATAATATTTTATGGCCTCAGCCCACCTACTCAGATTAAGTACAATTCAGTCTTGCATGCCCAACACTCAGTTACTAGTTACTTAGTTAATCAGATAAGTCAGTATGTCTATGCATTCGTGCATCACGCTTCAGTTTCAAATCTCAGATAATCAGTCACGATTTTGTACCTAGGTTCCTTGTGCATATCCTCAACTTCCTCAATATCTCAGCAAGGTCAGTCTAGCATCCTTTAAATGACATAGTGTCCCAAGGGTGAGATACACTATAACCGCAAAACTTCCATGATTTAAATATGTCATTTCCTTTGATGAATCTATCTTGGAGGAAGTGTTATTTATGATCCGACCCTCTAGCTTCAAAACTCAGTCGTAGGCCATGTACTCAATTTTTTAGTCAGTTCATGTATCACGTTCCAAAATCATTTATGTTCTCATATTTCCGCTCATGTATGTTTAGTAAACGATCTCAGGATTCATTAGCGTTTACGTTAAAAGCAATAGTTCTCTTTAAGCTTATTCAGCTTCATGTTAAGTATTCAGTTTAAACATGGTATTCAGTTCCATGGTTAGTTTGTAGTTCAAACTTAGTATCTTTACCATTACATGTTCAGTCACATGTTCATAAGTCAGTTCAGTCATGTATTCACACATCAGATATGCGTGGTGAGCTTATCAGTTATGTATCAGATATGCATACTCATTTGAGAAACTTAGTTCATCAGAACACTCAGTCCTACATTCATAAATCAGTTACTCATGCATCAGATATGCATGTGCAGTGTGATGTATTCATCTTATTAGTCATGTTAGTCCCAAAACCATGTTTCAGAAGTGTATGTCTTGTATTTACTTCATTCAATCTTTTCTTCAGTATCAGTCATTCTCATTTGAGCACGAATGTTCCCAAGGGGGAGATATTGTAATACCCCATATTTTGGACTAGAATGAACATCCGTCATTCCTATGCATAGACATTTCAAAAGCCACGAATCCTATGTAAATTTAGTGTGTTAATAAATTATGTAGTGTAGGTGTTTATTTGAGCATGATTTTAGATCATATAGTTCCCCTAACTCAAGTACAAGTTGAAAGCTTTCCTATCGTTGAAGTTTTAGTTAGCGTCAAAACGTTGGTCAAATTCAGTCGACCATAAATCATTATATAAGACTAAATGGGTGTCTTGCAATATATCAAATGAAAAAATTTTAAATTATCTTTCTAACGGTACCGATTTTTCCTAAATCCGATATCGGATCAAGGAGTTATGCTCATTTTACGCCAGCATGTTGGGCTGGCAACTGTTTGATGACAATTTTGATGGCCTGTCACATTTGTGACGCCTTGTCAAAATGGTCGTCAGCCTTAGGCAGAAAGCATCTTTTGTGTGATGACATTTTTGATGGCCTGTCACATTTTTGACGCCTTGTCACGAATGCCGTCAACTTTTCTTTCTAGAACTTGAGGGATGTTTTAGTATGGGTATATTGGTCTGTTTCCTTCACTTCCCATGACTTATAACCCTCAAGAAACATATTATCTTCCATTCTCTTTTGTTAACATCTCAAAAATCTCTCTCATACACTCTCAACCACAAATTAGGGTTTCCTCTCAAGAACAAGCCCTAGGGTTTTCATAGAAGGGTCTATTTCAAGGAAATTTTGCCGTCAATCTTTACGAATTCTTAATCTAAGCTATGCGTAGTGTTCATCCATGGATCCCTTTCATCCATGGATCTCAAGAATCATGTTTTAAATTATAAATTGTGATTTTCTTGTCGTGTTATGACTATATTCCAGTTGATGATTGTTGTTTGGATTCAAGGTTGTATCTTGATGTGTTATTCATGAAGCATTTGAATAGGTTAGTTGAAACCCATGAATTTTGGATGGATTAATATTGTCAAATTGATAAGAACACCTATTCCTTAAAGAGTGCATCAAAGATGCTTGATAAAATGCTTAGGATGCTAGAAATTCATGTTTACATGGTTCCATGATATCTAAATGACAAGTCCATGTTAGTTATATACTTTGATATGAATTACATGCTATTTATGTGTTGCTATTGTTGGGGTATGAAGAATGTATGAGAATGGAGATATACAATATGTACATGAAATATATCCATGCACTCCTTACCATGCTTATGATGTTGAAGAACTACATGAAGTATACTATCCCCTACTTATGACAATGTGAATTGTGGACTCTAATCTTATGATCAAGTAAGTCATGTTGTGTCAGTTTCCTTTCATCGAGTCCCGGGGATATTCGTACCCGAAAAATGTAGTTGTGTGCCTAGAGCCATGTCATGTTATCAAGATACTCTCAGTCAAGCTCTGATCTCTAGAATTCAGTCAGTCATATGACTCATGAAAACTCAGTAATCTTAGTAATCTCATTAGTCTAGTAATCTCAGTAATCTAAATGCTCAGTAACCTCAGCAACCTCAGTATTCATAGTTAATCTTAGTAACTTCATTACTTTCAACCAGTCCTCAGAACTAGTACATTCTGTCAGTCATCGGAATATAGTAAACTTAGTTTGGCTCCGCTAAATAATACCACTAGTTTCAGTCCAGTTAATCAGGATCTATTCAGTTAATTAGTTCAGTTAAGTCATTCAGTTCTGCTTAGTTATTCAGTTCAGTGTCCTTCAGACGGGAATAGAAGTTAGCACTAACTGAACCTAAGGATGGGAACTCACCTACTAGTTCAGGGTGTGATTCTTAGTAGTCATTCTTGTGTTCCAGAACTACGTAGCTAGCGTAGGTTGAGACATCTTAACCTCTCAGATTAGGGTTGATGAGGTGGGTTAACCTGTAAGTTTAGGGTTCCCACCATTATCATTTAAGTACCTGCCAGATAAGGGTCACTCACCGCTGTATTAAGCAGTGACACGGTATTCACACCCTTCCAATTAGGGCACAGATTGTACCCCAGCTCAGCTGCTATGGAAAATATGGGGCATTTCGATTAAACAACTACCTTCCCACAGTTTTAGTCTCAGTCTCAGTAAAAGAACTCAGATAGTTCTTCAGCTTTCATTATACCAGGACTGTTAGATACAGTCAACTCAGTTAGTAGTACAGATTTAGTACTGTTTGAGATAGTCAATCCTTATCATTATAAATAGACTTCAAGATCACCCGCTAGATATGAGTGATCTCAATTCAGTTACTCCATATAGAAAGGAACTCAGATAGTTTCATAAGAACTTAGACTGTCAGATACAGTCGCTCAGTATCAGCGACATCGGTTAAGCTGATCATCACAGTTATATTAGTCATCATAGCCATGTATCAGCATTCAGTTTCAAGACCGTTAGACATAGTCAACCAGACTAGTTCTGTATAATTCAAACTGTCAGAAATAGTTGTTCATCTGTTCAGTGTCTCAGTACACTCATGTTGTCAGTATTCAGACTCAGTAGTCGGTATCTCCACGAGTTCAATCACAGTTATGTATGCATGTATATATTGTCATGTGCATATTAGTCAGTATTGTTTATACATATAACCCTTTGCATTTAGCCTGCCTCAGTCGTATACTCAGTACATTTAGATGTACTGACACATTTATGCTATGGTGATTTCTCTTATGATACACCATAAGTTCAGAAGCACGTGTTCCAGATCAACAGTAGAATTCCAGTCACAGAGTTATAGTTAGTCCTCATCCATTCGAGGATGATATTATTTTATTTCATTTATTATTTCAGTTCAGTTTTGCTAGACGGAGTTAGTTGGAGACTTGTTCCATCAAATCCTTATTCATACAGTTAGAGGTTTTTACATTATCATGTTCAGACAGATTATTTCAGTTGTTTTGGTATTTCATACCCTACTTAGATGTTATATTTTTATCAGATTTGAACCTTATGTACTTACAACCTTTATTTCTTCATTTATTCATTATAGTATGTACTGTACAGGTATAGATATCTGTCATGGGTTAGTTTGTGGTCTTTCGAGGTCATGAGCACCGTGTAGAATTTTGGTTCAAAAAATTAGGGTGTTACACTGCAATAAATGAATAATAATACTGTATTATGCAGAAATTAAGCGAAAACTTGCCATAAGGTTCAAAACTATAAATTTATACTGAGTACTAAAAAATGAATACTGATACATCTATCTAAAATACTCTAGTCCAAAAAGCCTCTACTCTTTGAACAAAGAGTTGATGGGAAAAGTTCCCAACTAACTTCGACTACTAAAATAAACTGAGTACTAAAATACTTGAATAACAAATCTATCCTTGAATAATGAGGACTCACCACTAATTTGCTGCTAATGGATTGGGATGCTAAGTATGATCGGGAGCCCATGCATCTGAACCTATGATATAAGACATCATAGAGAAAAAGAAAGGTATGCGTCATTACTTCGATTATACTGGTATGCTAGCTGAGGTAGGCTGAGATGCATGGGATCATATACATGAACAATAATAACTTAATAACATAAATATAACTGAATGAGAGTATATGCATTAATACGTAAACAGTAATTGAGGTCGTGATAACACTAGATACTGAGTTTTAAATCACTGATTTACTGATATCTGAGTTTACTAATACTGTATAACTGATAGCTGAATGACTGTATCTGACAATCCTAATATTTTGGAACTATAATGAGTTGCGTACTGAACTAAGTGACTATGTCTGACAGTCCTGATTTTTGTAGAACTAATTGAGTTCTATTTTGAATATGAAACTGAGACTGTGGTAGGTAATTATCCAAAAAACATGCCCATATCCTAATAGATTAGGGTCCAACCTATAACCACAGTTGGAAGGATGTCAGTACAGTTCCACGGGTAAAGATAACTTTGAGTTAACCCTCTCTGATAGAAAGCTCTTTTGTCAACTCTCACTGGCAGGAAAACTCGTATGAGATGCATCAACCCTAGTTTGACAGGAAAATATCTCAACCTAAGTTTCCTACACAGTTTTATAATGCAGGGATTACTACTAAAGGTCAAACCCTCTGCTGACAGGAATGCCCCCATCCCTGGGTTCGTTCAACGCTGACTCCTAATCCCAACTGAATAAACACTAAGCTGATTCCTAGTCCATACTAGGATTGAATGAACTATTACTGATTATATTGTCTAACTGAACTAAACTGTGTTTACTGAGTTCCATTAACTGACAGAATACTACTAAATTCTATTAACTGACTGAATTTACTGAGGTCTGAACTTGACACTGAATTGGACTGGACTGATACTGAGTCTACCGAGTTTTTCCTGGGTTCTATAACTAACTGAGAGTATTACCGATCGTGACATGACTGAGATTATTCTGTAGCTGACATTGGCTCTAGGTAAGTAGCTAAATTGTCGGGTATTAAATACCCCCAGGAATCGATAGCATGAAATGTAAATCACTGCATGACTTTAGTAGCATCATGGTACTTGTTTTCTAATAATACATTCACTAAGATATCTTTGGTCAAACACTTGTTATACATGAGCTTGTTCATGATTGATATCACACAGTAACATGCTATGCTTGGACTAGACTAATCACATAAGTATATTTACAAACACTTGAGTAGCATGGGTATTTCACATATCAATAAACATGTAGTAATATCATGGATTAAACATTCAACTTGCAATTCAAGAGTTTGACATGTAGTTCATAAAATTTGATTCATAATTAGACTAGTTTGCATAAAACTTAGGACAAATCATGGAATTAGATCATCATTAACATCATAATCATTAATACATTTAAGATCCAATATAAAATCCATGAAATCGATTAAATTATATTTAGAAAGAGTTTCTTGAACTCCAAGGGTGGAAGGAAACCCTTGGATGAAGACTTCACATATCTTCGTATTCAAATTTGCGAAGAATGATGGAGTGTTCTTTAAGGCTGAATCTTCAATTAGAGATCCTAGGGTTTTCTTTGAGAAAGATGAATGGATTTTTACACTAAAGGGTCTTAATTTCATGTTTTGGGGGCAAACATAAGGTGGGAAAAGACCCAATTACCCCTAAGGATGCGGCTTTTTGATGACTAAAAACTGATTTAGCGACGCTCAGACCAATGCACCGCATCATTTGTATCGATGTGATGGCCAACGCGCCAAGTCGATTCACTGGAATTAGAACTGGGAGTTGGGTAAAAATACTCATCAATGTGATGGGAAACGTGGTACGTCGAGATCAAGAGTTTGTTTTCAAATATTTTTCAAACGAAGTCTGAAAACTTCAAAACTTGTCTGAGAACACCTACTGACATTCTTGTTCATTTATTAACCCTAAAATTAATATCTGAAGGTCATAAGGGTCCTAAAAAATGATCTCTAACTTATGAAGGCTAAAATAACTGTAAGCTAAAATTTTCTAAGTCTTGGACCCCTTAAAATGCTTTAAAGGTCCGAGTTAAGATTAGGATTTTGCGGGGTCTTATAAAACATCAATGTCTTCTTCATTAGAGTCTATTTTTAATGCCCTCAGTGCTAGATATTTTTCCCTTTATTTATTTTTCTATTGTTCTTGTTGCTTATTGAGTTCATGTTTTTTTAAATTTCTAATAAGCTCATCCATAGTGAGAGTTTACTGGTTCCTTGCCTCATTAATAGCATCAACTCTTCTTTTCCAAGATTTTGGCAGAACCCCAAGAATCTTCCTCACTTTAATATACAATGGAATCATCTCTCCTGAGTAGTATAATACATTTGTGATTGAAGTTAATCTTGTATGCATTTCCTGTAATGTCTCTCCTTCTTTCATGGTGAAGGTTTCATACCGGGTAGTCAGCATATCAACATTGGAATCCTACACATCTGTAGTTCCCTCATGAGGTATTTTCAAGAAGTCCTAGAATTATTTAGCATTTTCACATGAAGAAATCATGTTGTATTCATCAGGACTTATACCACAAACTAGCCATTTCTTGGCCTTATAATTCTTTTCAATTTCTTTTTGTCTTCTTCATCATATTCTCTCCTACTTTTTACTATCATTTTTGTTATTTCTCCTTCTTTGAATTATTTAACATGAACATTAGAACCATGAAGAATTATGTCCATAAGTTCATTGTCCTCACCCATTAAAAAGTCAAACTTCTTGGTTTTAAACCACCCATAATACTGCTCAGTGAATCTAGGGCCTTAGTGGTAGATTTCCCTTCTTCTAGGTTAGGTGGAGAAACCATGCTAACTAAATCACTCTAAGTGTTAAATTCTTATAGTGTTCTAGCTTTGATACCAATTGTTGGAACCGTAGGGATTTCACCACACTTTGAGGGACTAGGTCCCTCAAAATCAGTCATAAGAATAAACACAGTAAATGAACCAAAAACTTACCACAATGTAGGAAATGTATAGAAAACAAGATTTAATGTGGAAACCCCCTTTCTCAAGATAGATAAAACCTTGTCTTTCCCTCACAAGACTTCAAAAATCCAATATAATCAAAATCTTGATTATAGACTTTACTAAATTTAACTTTAGGTTCTTTCGACTTGTAATAACTCTACTAAAAGACTATCTTGACAATTCTAAAAAGAACACATCTTGATATTGATTAACTCTAACAAATATTCACCTTAGTTAAATCTACCTAAGATTTATCTAAGAAAGAAAGAAAGAACATTATCTTATATCATGATTAATTCAAATACAATTAAGGACCCAACTCAAGAACACTCACTCATTTATGTATAGGAAATAAGAACTTGAGCTATACTTGAGCAGTGAATCTAGATTGAGTTTTTTCCTATGTCAATTTCTTTAATTTTGAATTTTTCAAAAACTGCTTGATAGAAAAGAATCATTTTTCTTTTATAGTTGAGTCATGATTAGGGTTTAAATGTAATTTGACCAGTTATCCTAAATAGTATAACCAACACCTACGTAGTTTGTTACACAAGAGGACAAAATTGTGCAGACGTGTGAGAGCTATACTATAGCCTTAAATATCTAGAGACCTGGTCCCTTGTAGTCAGCTACTCATTATCAAAACTAGATACAACAAAAATCTTAGGATCTGATACCAATTTTATAATGCCTGAAGGTTTTACTTAGATGCTACATAGTGCTTAGGTCAACAATCAACCCCATAGCTAACCCATAGTACTCACTCTGCACTAAATAATGACATTTTGCATAAAAATGACTAAAACTTAACTCATAAATGAAATAAACTAATAAGAAATACCAATCGCAATAAAAAAGGTTAAATGAAATCACCACTAAAAGTCTGAATAATCATAAGAAAATAATTTGACAAGTTCTGACAAGCTTCTAACTAAACTGAAGAGCCTTCATGACATGAACCGAAAGAAAACATTAGTATGATCTTCTACAAAGCAATGAAGCCTCTAAAGTAACCATAATCTTAGTGATCAAAGGATGAGGACTCTCCAATGAACAGGATGTAAGAAGTGGTGATCGCAACTAATCTTACGACTGAGACGAACACCTAAACCTACAATATAAGACTATATAGCCACAACAATATGTATGTGGTCAGTACTTGAAATGTACTGAGTGTATGAGGGTGAATTCAATAAGTAAAACTGATGTTGATCATACTTATAAGACATGCATGCTAAGTGTAAATAGTCTATCCTTGATCATTTACAAAATTGAAAACCATGTTATCTTAAAAACATGAGTCACAAAACAAGAATCTGAAAATTTGATTTATCATAAGCATAAATCATAAATCAACAACTGAGTATAAGATGTGAGCCAAATATACTTTATTTAAAAAATACTCTTTACCTTTTTGTGGGAGATTTTTGTAACTAACACAAAACATGTGATCTTGCATGGAGTCCAATGGTAATAACCCTCAAGGTCATTTTTTACATATCCACTTATTTTTGCTATTTAGAGCTTTCTTAAATCTAACACAAGTCGTTTATTACTTTCTAAAATTGACAATTAAGTTATCGGGCAGTTTATGTTTTTTAGAACTAATTTTTTATTTTGAAGTCTTCGCATGTTAGAATTGGCTACTGAGCATATGTTCAATCAAATGACCTCGTATTCTAATACTAATAATTCTAACAACTTTGAAATATTGATTTTAAGAATGAAGGATCCTTGGTTTATGTCCCAAGGCTTCTAAACTCAGTTTGGGCTGTTTGTTTGAATTTAAGAAAATAACATAGGTGTGGAACCCATTTTCCATCAAAACAACCTTGGATGGAAATTTAGACTACATTATTGAGTCCAAAACACCGAATTTGATAGGGTAGCATAGTTCATTTGTATACATGGGACTTTTATTGAATCACGAATGGTCGATGAAGACTTGGAAAAATACTAAGTCTCCAGGTCTTGTGACAGTTAAAGCAGCCCTATGGACACTTTAACAGAGAGCACTTTAGAAGACTTTAGGTAATTTAGTGGCCTTGGCTAGTTTAGTGTGCCACTTTAGCGATAAGTTGTCCGCTAAAGCACAAAACACTTTAGCTGTGGCTTTCCACTTTAGCAGCCTTCCAAGCGTGGACAAGTATCACTTTTGTGATACTTGGGCACTTTAGCATTGACTAATGAAGTGGACTAGTGCCCTCTTTGGCAGAACCTGGAGACTTATAAAATCCCTACTTAGCCTGATTTTCTTCCATTTTTCACTCAAATTAAAGAGAGAAAAACCCTATAATGTGTGAAGATGTGGGAGAGCCATTTATAGCAGATTTTGGGGTGTTTGTAAGCATAGATTACTCGTTTCTTCTCTATGGTAAGTTTCTTGAATATTAATGGTTAATTTCTCATAATTTCTCCTAAATCCCTAGAATATTTGTGGGTGGATTATAGCATAATTTGCGCTTGATATTTACCCATTCTTAATAGTAAATATTCCCTGAGCATAGAAGGATATATTGTCGATTTTGAATTTGCAATTTCAGTAACGATCCCCACATAGGATTTTTATATAATTTTTGATACAACACACAATAGTGAAATATGGGTGTTGTTTTTCTCATATTGATGAGTAGATTATGATTTGGTTGTTCAGAATCTTTCAAAAGTTTCCTAAAAGGGGAATCGATGACTTAGTGGATTTCTTTGATCTTTTTTTGTTGTCCACATTGGCTAGGATTACCTTTCTTATAAATTGAACTAATTCATACTATATTTATGATATTATGCTAGATATGGGGTGGAAATTAGGTCTTGGAGGTAAAATTACTATTATTCGGAATATTTAGCCTATTAAGGAACCATAAATTAAGCATAATTGGCTTACTTATTCACGCTATATGTAAAATTTCTATATTAGGTCTAATTATGGCTTATTTAACATCTAGAATTAAATTTAGATACATTAGCCTAGTCCGATAAATTTTGCCTTAAAACAGATTTTGTGGGTTAGAAATGGGCCCTCCAGCCAACCTTAGGACAGACTCTTTTTAGATCCTTCTAGAATTATTGAGTGAATTATATCCTTAAATTGTATATTTTCAATTTTACTAAATTCTTAATGCTTACACTAGATTGTTACTTATGAGATGATGATATTGAGTTCCGATTTGATTAGACAAACGATGATGATATTGAGTTTTTGTTCAATTTTGGCAAGTGATGATGATATTGAGTTTTGATTCATGTATGGAAGTTAATGATGATATTGAGTTTTTGCTTTAGTCTAGAAAATGATGATGATGATATTGAGTGTCGATTAAAGTCCAACATTGAGAGTTCATTTATAGTATGTTATGGTATGGATGAATTCACGGTTATGGATTGAGATATGGTTAACTAATAAAATTTTGGTTATTTACTTTATTTGATTGTACCCTTCAGGATTATGAGGGCCGTCGTTGGGTTATTTAGTTTTCCACTCTTACTAGCTTATGAGGGCCAGTCTTGTAGTATTTATTATGACTTCTTCCTTATTATATCCATTGTAGTGATTTATTTTATAGTATTGGAGGTCTATTCCAGGTTTCTTTTTTACCTTGACTTATTTTATTTATCTTGCATCTTTATTGTAATTATATTATGATTTAGCTTAGTCAACATAATGTCTACAGAGTATCCGTGGAATTGTTACATATACTACACTTTTGTACATTTTGATGATGATCCGAGCACTAGTACCCACCACTGATGTTAATATTATGCTTCTTAGAGTTTGGAGGAACGGTGAGCTCTTGGAGTTGGAGTTACCCTTTTTTCCTTCTTTTTTCTTTGCATTTGTTGAACCATTAGCAGTTTCGCCACACAATGAAGGACCATTTCCCTTAGGATCAATAACAAGAAATAAAACTATAGTGCAACTATAAGATGTTAAGAAATTTAAAGGCAATGCAAGAAAATTAAAGACCCACAATTTTTACGTGGAAACCCAGAATGAAAAAAAACACAATTTTCGCTCAAAAGCACCTCCAAAAAAAATATAATCGACCTCCTGATTACAGTAAGATTTTAGATGACCTCTAGGATCTTTTCGCTTATAGGAACTCTACTATAAACTAATCTTGGTAACTCTATCATGGACTCTTTCCAATGATTAAATTTAATCAGGAATAATTCTTAGATAACTATACCTAAGAAGGTCTCTCCAAAGAAGAAAAAACTACTCTTATAGCATGAGTAGTTAAGTTAAAATTCAACGCTTAAGAACTATTTAAATTTAAGCACTCATATGGATAAGAACTTGAGTTGTATTGAAATAGGTTTTTGTTGCCTTAAATTACTCTTTGGAATTTAAATAAACCAATTATTGAAGTGGCATCTCTTTCCCTTTATAGTTGGGTGATGATTAGGGATTGAAAGGTCATTAGACTAGCTATCTAAGTCAGTACAAAATAGCATAAAAATCACTTGTATGTTTGTTACACAAGATGACAAAACTGTGCACAAGGTGCTATCTAACTGTACTGTACCTTGTACATACAGGGACCTGGTCCCTCATAGTTTATCTGCTCATTATCAAAACTACATATAGTAATTTTTCCCCTTTTTGATGATGACAAACTAAACCATACAATTTTAGCTTCAGTGTGCATTCATCAAATTTAAATCAGAGTGATTACCACCTGAGGATGAATGGTCCCCCTATCATCATGCTTCTTCTATCATGTAAAGCAGGGACCTGGTCCCTTGTTGTTATTTTGCAGCAAAAATATTCCTCTGTCATTGTGACTCTCTTTAGGTCTACATTTTTAGTCATTGTGCACCTTAAGTTTGTGCATTTGCATTTCCTTCTAGTTTGTGCATTTGCATTTCTTTGCACCTTCTTCCTCTATCACTACATCCTTGTTAATGTACTGCCAAATTTTATCCCCTTTTTTGGTATCATTGAAAAGTGGAGAGATGGGACTAGGTCCTTCTCCTTCATTGAGAGACTTTTTAAAATTTTGCACACTTCATCTGATTTATTCAAAAGTTTTTTCCATGTGTGTATGCCTGTCTCCTAATCATAACTATTTTTTTAATTTTTTCTAGATCTACTGATTCACATGGAAGATTAGGTTATTTTGAACAGGCCTAATCTCATCTTATTCTTTACAATTTTTTACTTGTGTTGAGCCTTAGTAATGATATCTTCTATCTAATCCTTAATGTTGCAGAACTTCATGCAGGTTTCTCTTTTTTCAACATTATCTCTTAGGTAGTGATGCCTCACAACAATGTGCTTATTCCTCTTATGTTGCACCAAATTCTTGGTCATGTTTAGAGCACTTGTGTTGTCACACAATAGAGCGATAGTATTTAAGACAATACCAAAGTTTTTCAATTGCTGCTTGATCCATAGCAGTTGTGGACAACAAGAAGTGGTTGTACCATATTCAACCTTAGTAGTAGATAATGCAGCTAAATTTTGCTTCTTTGAACTACAGGAAATTAAGGATGAGCCAAGAAAATGTGTCATTCTTGAGGTACTTTTTTGTCTACTAAATATCCATCATAGTCAGCATCAGCATAGCCTACTAGGTCGAATTTGTCTCATGATGGATAGTAAAGAACCATGTCCCCCATACCCTTTAGATCCTAAGATTTCTTTTTGCAGCTTTCAGATGAGACTCTTTTGGGCATGCATAAAATCTAGCACACATTCCTACATTGAAAAAAATGTTAGGACTGCTTTAATTAAGATATATCAAGTATCCAATAATCCCTATAAACATTGTTTCATTCACTGAAGGACCTAACTCATCATTATACATTTTTGAGCTAGTTCCAATTAGGGTATCAATTGGCTTTGCATCTCCTATGTTATACTTCTTCAGTAGCTCCTTGATATACTTTTCTTGGTAGATCATTTTACCTTGAGATGATTTTTTAATCTGGAGACCTAGAAAGAAGCTCAATTCACCCATCATGCATCCCAAATTCACATCCCATCAACTTAGCAAATTATTCACACGGTGATTCAGAAGTAGCTCCAAAGATTATGTCATTAACATATTTCTGAACAATAAATAGATTGCTACCCCTGGACTTTAGGAATTGAGTATTGTCTTTTTTCCCTCTTTTAAATCCATTTTCAAGGAAAAACTTTTGAAGTCTCTCATACCAAGCCGTTGATGCTTGCTTTAACCCAGAACGATATTTGTCCAATTTTAGTATATGATTAGGAAAATCAACATTTTCAAATATGGTGGTTGTTTGAGATATACTTCTTCTTTCAGATTTCCATGCAGGAAGAAATTTTTGACATCCATCTATGCAGAAAATGCATCAACAATTCTAATTCCTTCTATTCTTTTTACAGGAGAAAACGTCTCATCATAATAAATTCCTTCCTCCTGGTTATAACCTTGAATAACCAATCTTTCCTTATTTCTATTGATAGTTCCATCTTTATCTTTCTTATTTTTGTACACCTATTAAGTTTGAATAATTGTTTTGTTAATAGGGCTGGGGACCAGATGTAAGACTTTGCTTCTTGCAAATTGATGCAGCTCTTCTTGCAATGCATTAATCCAATCAGCTTCTTTTAGGGCCTTTTTTACAATCTTAGGCTCAATTTAAGATAGAAAGATTGAGAATGACATTGCATTCCTGGATTGAGCTCTTGTTTGGACTCCTATTTGCAAAGGTTTAGTAAACTTCTCAAAGTGGTGAGAGGACTTATTTATCCAACTTATCCTTCTGAGATTTTTACAAGTGGGACCAGGTCCTTGTGAATTCTAACTGGTTTCTTTTGGCTGTTCTTCTGGTGGAGCTGGAATTGATGGCTGAATTCCTGGATTATCATTCTCGTCATCACTCTCATCTGCATCATTGATCCTTCGATTACCCTCTTCAATAATAACATCCCTTTAAACAGGAATGAGTTTTTCATCTTTTGATCTTTCACTATCTTTAGTTTTGATTTGTCTTCTTGAGTCATTAAAGATCATATGAATACTATCATCAACACATAGAGTTCTTTTGTTGAACATTATGTATCCCTTTCTAGTCGAGGAGTAGCCTACAAAAATAACATGGTCACTCTTGGGATCAAATTTTCCCAACTCTTTCTTCCAAGTGTTTAGTACAAAACACTTCCATCCAAAAGGCCTGAAATAGTCTATTCTAGGTTTTCTGTTGAATACAAGCTCATATAGAGTTTTATACAAAATTGATCTAATAAAACACCTGTTAGTCACAAACAAGTAGTATTCACTGCTTCATCACATAAATTCTTTGGAAGGCCACTATCAATTAGCATAGTCCTTCCAATCTCTATAAGAGTTATAATTTTCCTTTAATCAACTCCATTTTGTTTAGGAGTTCTGGGAGAAAAAAAGTTGTGACTTATTGATGTTCTATTTTTTTATGGAACATTTAACATCATCTTCTAGGGAAAATTGTATGTTTTCAAGCAACCAAAGTGGTATTTAATGAGTCTTTTTTTAGTGTTTCAGGGAAAGGAGTGAACCACAAAAGAAACTTGTAAAAAGTAGCAAAAAAAAGAATTTGACGGTCAAAATGGTGGACTGTCAGTCTTGCGACGGATCCCCAGGTAGATCGCCAGTCCTAACCAGAACATGGCCTCCCAAAGGACTCATTGTAGGACCAAATGGTGGATCGTCATTCTTGCGACGAACCACCAGGTGTACCATCAGGATTTATCCAGAACATGGCCTCCTGAGGGAATCAGTGACGGACCAAATGGTGGACCGTCATTCTTGCGACGGACCACCAGGTGTACTGTCAGGCTTTATCCAGAAACCACACTTCTGAAGGACTCATTAACGAACCAAATGGTGGACCGTCAATCTTATGACGGACCACCAGGTGTACCATCAGGATTTATCCATAAACCACTCTTCTGAAGGACTTAGTGATGGACTAAATGGTGGACCGTCAGACTTTCGACGGACCACCACTTTGGCCGTCGACTTGGACACGGTTTTTCTGATTTTAAATTTTAAATTCCATTTTACCTAGGAACATATAAATACTAAATTTTAGGGTTAGTGAGGCAGATTTTTTATCATTTACAAGTTTATCATAGAAACTTTCTTTAACCTAGTACTTTGGGGATTGAAGTATATATTTGGAGAAGTTAATCATTCAATTCTTTATTGAAGATTCAAGAACTAATTCTTAAGATTACTATAAGTGAATTCTAAATCTATTTATGAATAATATAAGAATTATATCTTCTTCTTTTATGGAATTTTGGGGATAAGTTCCCATAACTAGAGTTATGGGATCCTTAATGTGAAAAACATCTATTGGTTGTGAATCAAATTGAGTTCCATGAATAACTGATATTGTATAAACCTTTCATCAATTTAATGGATTTTCTTGGTTGCTAACTTGGAAATTGAGACCAAGAACATCACTTGTCTAAAAGGAAAGTGTTTGTTGGGATAAAGGAAGTGTTTACATGAATTCTAAGGGCTTTAACCTTTGGATTAATGGCAAATGCCCTAACAGTATTAGCTTATATGAGAAAATTGTTGAAAGAACAATGTATCCTTTGAGTTTGAGAGAATTAGAGGATAATCTATCCACTTAGGTTGAGAAACTAAGGTATAAAGAATAGGATTCAACCATTTTTCCAATTAAATTTGCTAATTGGAACTCTTAAGTGATTCAAAACCCTAGTTGTGCTAGCATTTTGGTAACCATAGAATTAGTTTATTTAATCTCATTAACTTACTAATTAAAAAAAGAATCATTCATTGGAATACTCTTGTTACAATTAATTTCTTTATATGTTACAAATCAAAACCCCCCCTTATTAAGGAACCTCTGATCAACAATCCAGTAACAATCACAATACTTAATGAGCACAGTATTCCCTGTGAGATTCGACACCCAACCTAGTTGGGTTCTATATTTGACAACGACCGCTTACGCTTTCTAATGAGAGTTTTAATTTGGGCGTATCAAATTTTGGCGCCGTTGCTGGAGAATATGGTTGGCAACTAAGTTTGTGATTGTTAATCGACCCTTTGGTGAAATAATCCCAAATTTTACTTTTTATTTGTTGTTTTTTTGTACAGGTTAAGTGTATTGTATGCCAAGTACGTGGAGATCAGGTCAACCATTATTACCTATTCATCCAGAACCGCAGCTCATTGGAAGAATGGACGGTCAACAGGACCCGAAAAGAATAGTTTCTTAGAAAGAGAAGGCTAGATTAGCAGCCTTGGCAGCCGCACAAGTAAACCAACAGAATGCAGACAATAATGGTCGGGAAGTAAACCCAGATGATGAGGACCTGGGCGATGATGAGTTATTAAACCCAAGGTGTATAGATGATATAGCTGCACCACTAAACATAAATATAAATAGAAATCGTCAAGCTAGGATGAGACCTAAATGTCGAGCTGACCAGTTTGCTCTAGACGATGATGATGATGATTTGGATGGGGCTGGTGCTACAGGGGCTATTATTCCTCCACCCTTAGAATTCGAAGCTAAGTTTAATATCACGAGTACGATGATCCAGTTATTGCATCTTAAGGGACTGTTCGGAGGACTTGCGGGTGATGACCTAAATATGTATTTGATTAAGTTTATCTCGACATGTAAATCGCTCGACAATCCACGAGTAGGACAAAATGCTATTTGGCTGTGACTATTTTTGTTATCTTTGTCTGGAGAAGCAACTTTATGTTTGAATGGTCTAACTCCCGATTCTATTATAAATTGGAGGCAATTGAAAGATGCTTTCTTAGAAAGGTTCTTTCTGTCATCCAAGAGGGCACAGTTAAGAGATAAAATCAGTAATTTTAGAAATATTCCAACTGAAGATCTCCATAAAACTTTGAGAGGTTCAAAAAGAAGCTCACACAGTGCCCAAATAATCAGATGACCAACATCCACCTTAAGGAGATATTATATAGGGCCTTGAATTCGGTGACTAATCCAGTGGTGGATAATGTTGTGGGTGGGTCATTCATGGACCTCACTTATCCTGAGGAATCTAAGATGCTGGATCATATAAAAAAGCAGAGTAGAGCTTGGCATACCAGAGATTCTAAGGTAGCAAGCTCTACTGTATCTATTGGCATGACTGCAGAACAGAGGCGAAGGAAAGAGGAACGTGACCAAGACATGGCTCACATGAAGATGCAAATGGACCTTCTTACTAAGAATTTATTATCATGAAAGATAGAGAAGGTTAAAGAAATTGCATCATAGGGAAGAGCTGACTCCAATTCTGAGGAGGAAGCCAATTATTTGAATAATCAGGGGGGGGTTCGAGGCAGTGGCCAAGGAAACCAAGGTCGGAACTACTATGATAAATCTGTATACAAGGACCAGGACCTAGGAAATTAGAAAAACAAGAATGACAGGAGTGGGTTGTATATGGCTCCTGGAAATTGTGAGGCTACTGCAACTAGCTCTGGGAAGAAGTCCATGGCATATATGATGGCTAAATTATTGAAGGGCGAGGAAGAAAGAAATACTACAGTTTGTAGAGATTAAAAATGATTTATCCTCGATGAATCAATTGGTTGACTTATACTCTACTTCAATAAAACCGTTAGAGCAGCAAATAAACCAACTTTCTGTTGTGTTTAATCAGAGGAAGGCTGACACTCTACCAAATAATATAGTTCAAAATCCAAGTAAGGATGGTTCGTGCATGGAAATCACCACTAAGAGTGGTAAAGTACTGGCAAGCCCATTTGTGGGTAAGCCTGTGGTTGATATTATGGCAGAGAATGTTGATAAAGCAGATTTTGATGATTCAGTAGAGTCCAAAAAACTGGATGAGGTTATTCATTATGTTGCATCCAACTGTCGGCAAGCGGATAAGTTAAAAAGAGAGAAATACAAAGAAAAGGAAGTAGTGGTGAACACTCTCCCTAAACCACTACCTCCCTTTCCTCAAAGGTTGAAAAATAAGGCTGAGGATATGAAGTTTAGTAAATTTATTGCAATGTTAAAGAAATTTATCGTAATTATTTCTTTGGTTGAGGCACTTGAGCAAATGCCATGGTATGCCAAATTTATGAAGGACTTTTTGACAAAGAAAAGAGCGGCGAGCTACGAACCGATGGATAATCTCCATCATTGAAGTATTATTTATACAAGGTCCTTGGTACATAAGAAGGCAGACCTAGGAGTATTCACTATTCCTTGCACTATAGGGTCTTTGGAATTTTCTAAGGCCTTATGTGATCTAGGAGCTAGAATTAACCTGATGCTTCTAGCTATTCATAAAAAGTTGGGTTTGGGATACCCCACACCCACCAATATGTGACTTGTGATGGCGGATCGGTCAGTAAAATGACCTATTGGTATTTTGTATGTTGTGCTGGTAAATGTGGCTACCTTTATATTTCCTGCGGATTTCATAATTTTCGATTGTGAGGTGGACTTCGAGGTGCCCATAATCTTGGGTCGACCTTTCCTCGTAACCAAAAGTATGCTGATTGATTTGTGATCTAATGACCTCTTATTTAGGTTGAATGATGAAGTGGTGCATTTCGATGAGCACAAATTAATGAAACAACATAAAGAGATGAGTGTGTTTTCAATTGTTGATATATATTAGTAGTACGAGTAGGAAGTACCAATAGAGGAACAACTTATTGTTGAGTCGTTAGCCGCAGTACTTATGAATTTTGATCGTGAAGATATTGAGAATTATGAAGAGAACATTTGTGCTTTTATAGGAATGGGATCATACTCTTATGCTCCTAAGAATCTCTATATTGATCTTCAGAATCGACTAATACCACCGACAAATCCATCTGTCGAAGAGCCACCGGTGTTGGAATTGAAAGAATTACCAGGTCATTTGAGGTATGTGTTTCTGGGTAGTGGTAATTTACTACCCATCATTATTACTGCTGATCTGGGTGAGTAACAGGTGGATGCTCTCATCTCTGTTCTTAAGAGATATAAGAGAGCTATTTGTTAGACTATTGCGGATATCATTGGTATTCCTCCTGGCATATTTATGCATAAAATTTAGCTACAGGAGGTTTGTTTGCCTACTATTGAGCATCAGCATCGTCTGAACCCACCTATCCAAGAGGTGGTAAAGAAAGAAATCATCAAGTGGTTAAATGTAGGGGTGGTATATCCTATATCAGACAGTGAGTGGATAGTCCTATGTAATGTGTGCCCAAGAAAAAGGGCATGACAGTGGTAGCCAATGAGAAGAATGAATTGATCCCACTCAAGCCTATTACTGGGCTGAGGGTGTATATGGATTACCGAAATCTCAACTCGTAGACATTAAAGAATCACTTTCCAATGCCTTTCATGGATCAAATGCTTGATCGATTGGAAGGAAAGGGATGTTATTGCTTTTTGGATGGTTATTCTGGATATAACCAGATTTGTATTGCTCTCGAAGATCAGGAGAAGACCACTTTTACTTGCCTGTATGGAACTTTTACAATCAAGAAGATGCCGTTTGGGTTATGTAATGCACCTGCCACCTTCCAACGGTGCATGATGTCTATTTTCTCTGATATGGTTGAAGACACCTAGGAGGTGTTTATGGATGACTTTTCGGTTGTAGGATATTCATTTGATTTGTGTTTCGCAAACCTGTGTATGACCTTTCAACGATGTGTGGAATTCAATCTTGTACTTAATTGGGAGAAGTGCCACTTTATAGTTAAGGAGGGAATTGTTCTCGGGCATAAAATTTCAGCAAAATGAATTGAAGTTGATCGAGCCAAGGTTGAAGTTATTGAGAGACTACCACCTCCAATTTCTATGAAGGGGGTTCATAGCTTTCTCGGACATGCTGATTTTTATCGAGGTTTATTAAAGACTTCTCCAAGATTGCAAACCCACTCTGCAAACTTTTGGAGAAGGAATCAAAGTTTTCCTTCAATGATGGTTTCTTGAAAGAATTTGAATGCCTTAAAGGGAAACTGGTTGAAGCCCCTATCATTGTAGCACCGGATTGGTCCAAGCCATTTGAGATCATGTGTGTTGCAAGTAGTGTTGCCCTTGAAGCTTCTTTGAGGAAAGAGAGGAAAAATTGTTTCATCCAAACTATTATGCCAGCAAAGCTCTGAATGGAGCTCAAAAGAACTACACTGTCATTGAATAGGAACTCCTTGTTGTAGTGTATGCTTTTGAGAAATTTATAGCTTATCTTCTTGGAACCAAGGTGGTGATCCACACTAACCATGCATCCTTGAGATATTTGATAGCTAAAAAAAATGCGAAACCAAGGATGTTTAGATTGGTGTTACTACTCCAAGAATTTGACTTTGAAGTCAAAGATAGAAAGGGATTCAAAAACCAAGTCGCACATCATCTGTCTAGGATAGAAGTTGAGTGAGCAGTTAGATATGAGATGGAGATCAGTGATGCATTTCCGGATGAGGAGATCTTAGTTGCTGCTCTAGAAAAATTACATTGGTATGCTTATTTTGCAAATTATATGGTGAACGAGGTAATTCCAGAAAATCTTTCTTTTCATCAGAGAAAGAAATTTCTTCATGATGTGACACACTACTTTTGGAATGAGCCATATCATTTTTGGTGATATGCTGATAATATAATAAGAAGATGTGTGCTAGAGGTGGATGTGTTGAGCATAGTGGAAGCATGTCATGCTTCCCCAATCAGGGGTCACCATGCAGGTTATCGAACTACGAGAAAGGTGTTACAGAGTGGCTACTATTAGCCATCATTATTCAAGGATGCTCATGACTTTGTGCTAAAATGTGACCAATGTCAGAGGTAGGGGTCGATCTCCAAGAGGCATGAAATGCCTTTAATTAAGATGCTTGAAGTGTAACTGTTTGACGTTTGGGGCACCGATTTAATAGTCCTTTTTGTAAGCTCATATGGAATTAAGTACATTTTAGTTATTGTGGATTATGTATCAAAATGGGTCGAAGTTGTTGCCTTGTCTGATAATGAAGGGAACTGAGTTGTTGCGTTTCTTAAGAAAAACATCTTCTCTCTCTTTGGAGTGCCACGAACTATTATAAGCGATGGAGGATCCCATTTTTGCATCAAAGTTTTCTAGGTCACTTTAGTGAAATATGGGGTGAAACAGCATAGAGTAGCAACTCCATATCACCCATAAACTAGTAGGTTAGTAGAGGTATCAAATCAGTAGATTAAAACTATCCTAGCTAAAACAGTGAATGCTAATAGGCAAGATTGGGCTCGAAATCAAGATGATGCTTTATGGGTGTATCAGAATGCTTTTAAGTGTCTAATTAGCATGTCACTATATCAGCTAGTCTGTGGAAAAGCATGCCATTTACCGGTTGAGCTGGAACACAAGGGTTTGTGGGATCTAAAAAGGTTAAATCTAAATTTGAAGGAGGCAGTAGAGCTAAGAATAGGAAAACTGAATGAGATGGATGAATTCTGTCTCGGGGCTTATGAAAGAGCGGACCTTTACAAAGAGAAGATGAAAAAGTATCACGACTGAAGACTTAAAAGTAGAGACTTCCGGATAGGTGATTTGGTACTTCTGTTCAATTCCAGGCTTAAATTATTTCCAGGTAAACTCAAATCTTGGTAATCTAAAATCTAAGTGGTCAGGACCATTTAAAGTTAGTCAAGTCTACTCATCTAGAGTAGTCAAGAATGAAAATAAAGAAGGAAACATCTTCAAAGTGAACGGGCAACGAATTAAACTATATATCGGTCCAAAAGACTCGATAAGAAGTATTGATATCTTTTATATCGATTAAGTCAGAGTAATCGAGATAACTGAGTCGGGCTGAGACAATAAATTAGGCGCTAGTGGGAGGCAACCCACAACATGTTGTTGTAACTATAGTTGGAGTCCATTTCATGTTTTTGTGCAATTTTGATGTGTTTGTGAAGTGTGCAGGAAAAGAAATACAGTAAAAAGGGAAAAAAGGGATACAAGTGACCTACTAGAATAAGGTGACGGACGACTTGGCAGACCACCGGTCCCCTGACGGACCACCACTTTCACCCGTCAAGAAATGGCAAGAATGTTTATTCACTAGATAAGCCACGACGACCTAAGTGGTGGGACGTCATAAAAGCCATCAAAAGTAAGATAAGTGATCTATATTCTGGTAAGAATTGATGGTCAGACTGGTGGATTCTTGGTGGACCGTCCCATTGACTGTCACACCAAAATAGAAACACCAAAACTCTGGTGATGAGTGACGTTCAAAGTGCTAGTCCACCACACTTATGACGTGTCGTCAATATCACCGTCACTTTAACCCTAATTCTAAATAGGTTGGGTTAAATCGTTACTCTTTATAAGTACTCCATATTTGACCCAAAGTGAAATTTTAAGGATAAAATTTGGAGGGTACATTCATTGTAACAATTCCATGACCTTTAGTTGTTCCACTTCCTTAAGATTCAAAGAACCTAAAGGGAGTTATCCAATCTGAGACTACCTATCTCTTCCATTTTTACCTTATTTAAACTAGCTCACTTTTTCTCTCTCTTTATCACAAATAAAGAGTAATGCAAGAGCTAGAATCTATAAGTTAGCATTGTCTCTGAAGTTACAAGAATGTAGCATACCTGTGAAGTCAAAGTATGTGCATACCCTTCTCCTCTGGTTGTCCATATTAAGTGTAACAGCATGATGTGTTTATCTTGGTTTGTTCCTATTGTGTTGAGTTTGAATAACTTGAGTTGGACTTCAATGCTCCAATTTGTGTGAAATCTGAGTAGCATAAGTTGTAAAATTCTAAGAATGTGCTTAAATTAAGTTTAGTGTTGTGTTGATAGCTGGAAATTGATCTGATATGCAATTGCTTGACAAAAGGGTCGAACGTAAAATTGTGGCTAAAGACAAAGATGCGACGATTGAATTGGTGGACCGTCAAATTTTTGATGGACCACCAACTTTACCATCACAAAACAGTCTGAGATGGCACTTTCTTGATAAGTTGCGATGGTTGAAGTGGTGGACCGTCAACTTTTCGATGGACCACCAACTTGACCGTTACAAAGCACTCTGAGATGACAATTTTTGGATAAGCTTGACGATTGAATTGGAGGACCGTCAATATTATGATGGACCACCAACTTGACCGTCACAAGGCAATATTACATAATATGATTGTTTTTAAATTTTGAACTAATTCATGACTTCTTTTTCAGGTGTCATGGCCCCTAAACTTCCAAAAACCAGAGGAGTAAGATATCAACGAGATAGGAATACATCCGCACCAGATTATAATACCACACCAAATAAAAGAGAAGCTTCCATATTTTCCCAGTCTAGGAAGGAGAGTGAGAGTACCTCTAGAAGTACAAGTTCAAGTCCCGATGAGGCAAATTTTGGTGCAACTCAACCTTTACCTATAGAGGGTGAAACTAAAACTGTTAACGGGGAGGATCAAATGGAAGTTCCTGATGCTGAAGCTAAATCGGAGAGTGATAATGTTATCAGGCGAAAGGATCCATAGATTTGAGAGGCTATCAGGTGGCAGATAGAGGGAGCATAAAAAGAGTTTTATGATGGGTTGACCCCCATAGCTCGAGGGATCAGAAGATAATTCATAGAAGGACATCATATTATGACAACAGTGCTTCATGAATATCCCGAGTTAGAGCGTCGGTTCAACAAATATGGACTAGAATGGATAAGTAGACCACCAGGAGAGTACCAACCGAACAGGGTAAGGGAATTCTTCAAAAATTATCTGTGTTTGGTGAAAACGGAATGCCCAAAGGGGAATCCAATCCCAAATACACCAAATAGGGAGTCTGTCTCGGTCGAAGGGGTCATTGTTGATATCGTAGACTAAACAATTAACAGGATGCTATTCGGTCCAGGATATGAGGCTCTACCCGCTGTCCCAGATTTTTAGTATAGAATGAGAAATTCTTCTAGTTAAAGACGTTTGGCATCTTCTTTATTGATTGATGATGGAAATCCTTCCTGGTTGACTAATTTCAAAGAGCATATTGCAAAGTTCACTCTCAGCTTTAAAGCTAAGATCTTGTGGGATATTCCTCGGTTGAGGTTAATGCCAACAAAAGCTGATAGGAACCCAGATCATCGCAGAGTAATAGCAGTAGCCAGTTTGGTTTCAGGGCTATTAATTGATTTTGGCTAGCTAATTGCAGAGGAGATGTTCGTGCGGGAACATAAAGTGACCACTTCTGTACGCTTCCTATGTTTGATCACTGAGTTATGCAAATGAGCCGGTGTGCCACTGATCCATGGGATTAAAAACAAGTACAGGCTATACATAGGCACAAAATTGAGATGTTGAAAGTTGAATAGAAGTTAGAAATTCATATGACCAAGCCTCCAGCATATCAGCCTCAGTCTGCACCAGCTCCCGAGGCCACAAAAATGCCCGAAGGTATGACTTTACCCATTACTATATATGTACCACCTGATTATATGCCCCAGGATATGTCTGCAGGGTTAGGTTCTACACTGTCTGCTGGTGGAGCGGAGTTTACTGAATATAGGTTCAACTCGAAAAATTTTGATAAGGTGGTTAAGAATAAAAAATGGTTTCAGAAATAGTTAGAAAAGTGGACTGGAAATTTCAAACCTTTTGTGGATGAAATAATAGCCAAAGCAGTTAGGACATTTTAAGCTATTCAAGTTAGGATAGATAACATGGAAACCCACATCAACAAAAGTCTAGATTCACTGTCTCTCCCTGATCTTGCAAAGCTCATAGAAGAGTTCGAGCATACAAAGGCTGACATAGCAGACTTAAAGGGGAAGGAATCACTACTTTCTACATTCGACCTAACTTTAGGGGTAAGTGATGAGGATGAGGGCAATCTGGATCTGATGGGTAGACCCGTGAAGGACAAAGACAAGCAGCAAATGAAAAAAAAATCATCAAAGAAAGAAAAAAAAAAGGAAGAGAGAATAAATTTCAAATAAGGAGTTAAACCACCATAACCTAAAAAGAGCTACAAAAAAGTCAAAGAAAGAAGCTGAAAGAAAGAAAATAGAGGCAAAACATGAAGCGGCAGGAGTCTCTACTAGTGCTTCCTCTACAGGGGGCAAAGTTCAGGTTTAGTTCAAGAGACGATCCCTAAAATTGTAGAGGGTGAGGTTCTGAGTGCTCCTACTACCATAAGGGACAACATTGCATTGGGTGATGACACAGGGACCTCACCCCACCGGATAAATGCCTCAGAGGAATAGAAGGTGAAGTAAATATCCCAATCCAACCATGTATGGTAATTTATTGCTTTGAGGAGAATGCATATATTTTTGTGTGGAGATGTGTGTATTTACATCATGGTTGGATGTTATTGCCAATATTCTAAATCCAAGGATGTTCTATCTAGTAGAAATGTCATGTCTTGGGTGTTTTTATTATTGCATTTTAAATTCTGCAGCTTGTGATGTAAATATTTGTGTTTAATGATTATCTATAAAATGTTTCGGTTTTAGTACTTCGTTGTAAATATGGATAATGAATGATGTTGGCATAAGACTATGAGCATGTGTATGAAATTATTTACTTAATTTATGCAAACATGTATACATAACCTTCAGTAAATCTATATTTGGCATTATTCTGTAAGAGGTGCAAGAATTATGTGATGAATATTCTAAGAGTTGCAGAAGAAGTTTAGCTCAATTGCCTGTGGGTGAGAGGATTTACCTTCAAGTATTGCATATTTTAATGGCTATAACATTCCCGAGTCATTGATATGGTCTTCTAATGGATTCAATAGGATAGGATAACAGGCCTCATTGTACTTTTAGCCCACTTAGCCTAAATAAATAACCCCACCAAAAAGATTTTTATCTCATTTGAACCCATTTTGTGCCTTTAGGAACCTTTTTCAATTCCAATAACTTTCATTTACTTTTTGTAGAGTGTTAACATCCTACTCTAGCCTTTGCCCAATATTTGGGTATTGTGCACTTTAACTTAGGCAAAACACCTAAGTTTAGGGTGGCTTTTGTCAAGGTGAAAATGCCAAATAGAATGTTAGTGTAAATATTAATCTAAAAGCTTTTGTCCCTGATCAGTTCAATGATATTGTGCACCTTAACTGAATGCATCAGCATAAGTTGAGGGTGGTTGATGTTTTTCTTTTTCCCTCTAAAAATAAAGGGGAACGGGTTTATGTATGAAGAAGTGCCTGTTATTGGAAGTAGTAAATGAGTTTATCTGGGCTACAGCGATGCCAAGGCAAGGAGAGTTAAGTCTTAATGAGTCACTTAATCAAAAGCATATCCTTACCTAACCTGAAGCCACATTATAAGCCTTGAAAAGACCTATTTTATCCTAGCGAGTCGACCTTGAGAAGGTGTCGTAAGGCTATGGCAAGCCTATGGATATTTTGTACTATGTTTGTAACTTCTTTGATGAGTGTGAGAGTTTAGATTGTGTCCACATCATGTGATGTGTGGTGTACTACATTGTTGTGAGGGCAACTGGAGTTTCACTAAGTTTTGCTATTCTATGTGGGATGTAACATCTATGTTTGTTTGCTGAATTAGCATTAATGCTAGGTGTAGACCCTGATGTGTTAAATTCATGTGAGTGAAATGATTAGTGAATAGTTGCATCGAAAAGTTTTAGTGGTTGGTTGTGGGTCATTGTATTGTTGATGTTCACAATTAGGTGATGAGTTGCTTGAGGACAAGAAATTATCTTAAATTGAGGGTGTTGATGTTCCAGTTTTTTACGGAACATTTAGCATCATCTTCTTGGGAAAATTGTATGTTTTCAAGAAACCAAAGTGGTATTTAATGAGTCTTTTTTAATATTTCAGGGAAAGGAGTGAACCACAGAAGAAACATGAAAAAACTAGCAAAAAAAGGAATTTGACGTTCAAAATGGTGGACCGTCAGTCTTGCGACGAATTACCAGGTGGATCATCAGGCCTAACCAGAACCTAGCCTCCCGAAGGACTTAGTGACGAACCAAATGGTCAACCGTTAGTCTTGCGACGGACCACCAGGTGTACCGTCAGGCTTTATCCAGAACATAGCATCCCAAGGGACTCATTGATGGACTAAATAGTGGATCGTCAGTCTTGCGATAGACCACCAGGCGTACTATTAGGCTTTATCCAGAAACCACTCTTCTAAAGGACTCAGTGATGGACCAAATGGTGGACCGTCAGTCTTGCGACGGACCACAAGGTTTACCGTTAGGCTTTATCCATAAACCACTCTTCTTAAGGACTTAGTGACGGACCAAATGGTGGACCGTCAGACTTTCGACGGACCACCACTTTGGCCGTCGTCTTGGATGCAGTTTTTTTTATTTTAAATTTTAAATTTATTTTTACCTGGGAACATATAAATACTAAATTTTAGGGTTAGTGAGGCAGCTCTTTTATCTTTTACAAGTTTTTCATACAAACTTGTTGTAACCTAGTACTTTGGGGATAGAAGTATATCTTTGGGGAAGTTAATCATTAAATTCTTTATTGAAGATTAAAGAACTGATTCTTGAGATTACTGTAAGTGAATTCTAAATCTATTTATGAATAATACAAGAATTATTTCTTCTTATTTTATGGAATTTTGTGGCTAAGTTCCCATAACTAGGTTTATGGGATCCTTAATGTTAAAAGCATCTATGGGTTGTGAATCAAATTGAGTTCTATGAATAATTAATATTGTATAAACCTTTCTTTAATTTAATGGCTTTTATTGGTTGCAAACTTGAAATGTGAGCCCAATAACATCACTTGTTTGAAAGGAAAGTGTTTGTTGGGAAAAATGAAGTGTTTACATGAATTCTAAGGGCTTTAACCTTTGGATTAATGGCAAATTCCCTAATAGGATTATCTTACATGAGAAAGTTTTTAAAAGAACCATGTATCCTTTGATTTTGAGAGAATTAGAGGATAATCTATCCACTTAGGTTGAGAAACTAAGGGATAAAGACTAGGATTCAACCCATCTTGCAATTGAATTTGCTAATTGGAACTCTTAAATGATTCACAACCCTAGTTGTGCTAGCATTTTTGTGACCATATCCTTGGTTTGTTTAATATCATTAAATTACTAATTGCAGAGAGAATCATTCATTGGAATACTCTTGTTACAATTAATTTCTTTATAAGTTACAAATCAAAACCCCCCTTATTCAGGAACCTCTGATCAATGGTCCAGTAATAATTACAATACTTAGTGAGCATAGTATTCCCTGTGGTATTTGACACCTAACCTAGTTGGGTTATATATTTAACAGCGCCCGCTTACGCTTTCTAACGAGTGTTTTAATTTGGGCGTATCACTTATTCCATGCTCAGTACAGAATTCCTCAACTTCAGAATTCTTAAATTGAGTCCCATGATCAGACCAAAAATTAGCATATTTTGCAATTTATCCTCAATTGAATTTTCTTGGCAAAAGCTACAAGAACCCTATATGTTTCATCCTTGGTTCTTATAAAAATTGTCAAGGTGAACTTGTAATAGTCATCTACAATGACCAACACATATTTCTTCCCTTTTCGACTTTGGACTTTGACGGGTACATATAAATCCATGGAATTATTTCAAGAGGTTCTAAAGTACTTACTTCCTCAGTTTGAATGAAGATTTGGTTTGTTTTCCTTTGACACACGCATCATAGAGTTTGTTGTGTGGAAATTTTAGCCTTGGCAGACCATGGACCAGGTCCCTTAAAATCATTTTTTTAATAGGGAGGAACTCACATGCCGTAATATTCAGTTCCAAAAATTAGCATCTTCACCTTGTGCACTTAAACACATTAATTCTTATCAGCCACAGACTCTAGATCAGCTACGTACATGTTCTTGATTCTTTTATCTTTAAGGAGTATATGTTCTTAATTCTTTTGGCCTTCAGGATAATATTTCAAGATTTCATGCTTGATACAGTGCATCCATTAGATGAAAATTTTAGCTTATTTCTATTGTCACAGATTTGGGAAACACTTAGAAGACTACATTTTATCTCATTCACATAATACACATCTTTTATTGCATAATAAGATGATTTGCCAATTTTTCTAACACCTTGGTTGTACCTCTATTTCAAAATTTCAAAGGAAACTCCTCCCCCTTGAAGTGTCTTAACAGTGGAAAACAATCAACCCTCCCAGTGTTATGTCTAGAACAATAACTATCCATAAACCATTTTGGTTATCATCCCCATTTTCTGTCACGTTATTTTTGTTTTCTTCAGCAATGGCCATTAGAGAGCTACAGGAACATGAGATTTTCCTTTCCTTCACGAATCTATCTCCATTTTTCTTATCTTTCTCAGATTTATTTGAGGAGACTTCAGGTGCAGCCAATACGTTCTTTATTATACTGCTGATTGCATCTTTCCTTCTTGTTTTTTAGGATTTTAATCATTGTTTTTTCCAAGATGAACAACCCTTTTTATAGATTTAATAGTCTTTATTGCTAGAAGTTCAACTTCGGTGTCTTCTTTACCCAGCTTTAATTTTAGAGCCTCTAGGGTCAATAATCCCTTCCCTTTTTCTTCTTTTATTTCCACCCCTAGTTCAGTCATAGTGGTTATAATGACCTGAAAACTCTAGGTATAAACCTTTTAGAGAGAACCTCACTCTGATTCTAATTATTAAACCCTTGAGGGTTGCACGACAAAATGAGGGACCAGGTCCCTCAGGATCATTTACAAACAATATATTTTAGGCTATTATTGTTATTACTAAAATAATTATTGTACATCCCTTACTTTCAATATTCCAACTTTTATGTTTTTCTCTACAAAACTAGCCCATTGCTTATAGCTCTATTCTACGGTTGTACTTACCTACTGTAAGGTTATGACAAATTGGTATAAGAGTTCTAGGCTCACTAGTATTATTGGTACAAGAATGAGTTTCTAGTAGAGTCTCACAGATCAGAATGATGACATCTATTCTTATCTTCAAAAGGCTATATAACACTTTTTAGTGTTCTTTATTTAACTTATTCCGTGCTTAGAGTATCAGTTGGTTTCTAAAGATTCCTTTGTATTAACTCTTTTGTAGAAAGCAAGGAAATGTTCTACCATTACATGAGATAAGGACCCTAATTTTATGAGTAGGGATCCTATAAAATTCGTGGATGACCTAGAGGTTAAGAGAAACTAGAAATTTAAACCCATCCACGGATCAAGATAGGGCGCCTTTACCAAACCCAATTCCTACTATTGAGCTACAGATTCTTCAACCCCATCTAGGATAGGCTATGGACCAGTCTAGGATCTATTGGGATTTATTTTTTCTTCGGTGCTCATGGATGCATTGGTTCAGCTCTTGGGATTTACTAGTAGTGCACCGTATGATGGTGCATAGTCAATGGATTACAGTGGTACTAAGGTATGGTCAGATCCTATAGCTATAAATCCTAGAATTGAGGTCCCTCTTTCACTAACAATTTCCCAACCTATGGTTTCCAAGCCTGATATATCTGTTGAGCAGAAGAAGATATTGGATAGGTTCTTAAGATTGTCTCTACCAAGGTTTTTGATGTATCGAGCGAGGATGATTATGTGTTCTTGATTTTTTGTGAGGAAAGGCTCCATAATTTAAGCCTAATTGAGACTCAAGGTGTGAATTACACTAATTTTTAGTTGGACTTGGTAGCTCGACATTAGTGGAGAGGTCATATTTATTCCAGGCTAGTTAGATCTCCACTATTGACATAGGCTCTTTTTTGAGGTATTCTTGGAGAACTATATGCCTCCTAGTCTTAGATATTGGTAGAGGGATTAGTTCTCAGGGTTAGAGAAGGGCTCCATGATTGGTGTAGAGTAAGAGGCTCAGTTTCCTGTGTTGCCTAGGTATGCCACATCCAATTTGATGATCGAGTATGAGAGTGTTTGGTGATTTGTTTTGAAATCGACACTCCCACTCTGCATGTCTACATAGACTTTAGTTTCTATAGGTAGGTTTTTTCTTTAGGTTTCTAATTATGCTCAAGTTATGAAAGTGATGCATCGCGAGGCCTGATTTTGAGAAAATGCTATGAGGCCAAAATATCAACGTAATTTCAGTAGGTGGTAGAGTTAGTCATAATTCAGGCCATACATCAAATCACCTATGGAGGCCAGTTTGTATTCTTGTCATTCTAGTCGTGTTTTTTATTATGAGTCATCAAAATTTTTTATATTTAGTGCAGTGCCTACGCATGTTATGGTTGTGAGACTTTTGTCCTTTTCTTTAGATAGTGACCCAGTCGTGGAGAAATGGTTTTTTCAACTGATAGTGTTTCGTCGATTAAGGTAGTTCCATCCCCTGCTAGAGGTGGTATACACAGTCGTTGAAGTGGTCCCCAAGATGCTCAAAGAGATCCTCGAGATTGTAGTATAGGGGATTACTCAAGAGCCCATCTAGGTAGCGAGCGTGGTTAGATGTATGCGTTACATGCTATCCCCAAGGTTGATTCATTGGATGTTGTTATATAAGTTATTATTTTAGTATTCCATCAGTCGACTTTTTCTTTATTTGATCTAAGATCTACTTATTATTTTGTCTTTTTATTATGCCCTACGGTTAGATTTATCCTGGGATTCTTTATTTGTGTTGTTATATATATCTATTCTTGTGGGTGATTCTTTCATAGTGGATTGAACTTATAGATCTTGAGTTGTAACTATTTGAGAGTTTGATACTCAAGTTGATCATATTATGTTAGACGTGGTGAATTTTGATGTGATTTTAGGAATTGAATGGTTATCCTACTATCATGATGTCTTGGATTATTTTGCTAAGACTGTTACGTTAGCCATGATTGATGTACCCTAAGTTATATAGAAGGGATTTATTAGCCATGAGATGACATGAATTATTTCATATATCCAGGCTAGGATACTTATTGGGAGGGGTTACGGGTCTTATCGTGCTTATATTTGTTATTCTAGCATGGAGAGTTTGTCGCTTGACTCTTTCCCTATAGTTTATGAGTTTTCTAATATTTTCCCAACCGATCTACATGGTTGTTCTCTTGAGCATGATATTGAGTTTATTATTAATATTGAGCTAAGCACAAAACCTATTCTATGGCACCTTATCGTCTTGTTCATGTCGAGTTTATGGATATAATTTCATAGCTGCAAGTTCTTTTAGGTAAGGGTTTTATTATACCTAGTATGTCTCCTTGGGGTGCTCCTGTCATTTTTATGAAAAAAGGATTGTTCCTTGCGAGTGTTTATTATTACGATCATTTTGATAAGGTAATGGTGAAGAACTGGTATCCTTTGACTCACATTGATGATTTATTTGACCAACTTCCTATAGCAACAGTGTTCTTTAAGATTAAATTGAGGTTCGATTATAATCAGTTGAGATTTTAGGCTACGGATACTCCAAAGACAACCTTTAAGATGCGTTATGGCCATTGTAAGTTTCTAGTGATATCTTTTGGGTTGACCAATGCCCTAACTATGTTCATGGTTTTGATAAATCCCGTGCTTTGGACTTATTTGTATTCTTTTATGATTGTGTTCATCGATGATATCCTTTTTTTATTTTAGGAGTAAAGAATAGCATATGTAACATTTAAGGATTGTGCCCTAGATTCTAAGAGGTCATAGTAATTTCTCCAAATTCTCTAAGTATGAGTTATGGATCGAGTCGATGACATTTCTTGGACATGTGGTTTCTAAGGAAGGGATTATGGTAGAACCAGAGAAGACTAACATGATTCATGAATGTACCTGGCCTACATCTTCATCTGAGCTTCGTGGGTTTATTAGGTTAGCTAGTTACTATAGATGTTTTGTTGAGATTTTTGTTGCTATTATAGCATTGATGACTAGATTTTTTTGGAAGGAGGTTACTTTTTAGTGGTTCGAGGGGTGTGAGTCGATCTTTCAAAAGCTGAAGAGATTTATCATATAAGCTCTAATATTAGCTTATCCTATTGAGGGTGGCAAATTTATCATATTTTGTGACGCTTTTGGAGTTGGTTTGGGTTATGTTCAGGTGAGGCAGGGTCATTTTATTGATTATTCATCAAGGCAGCTTAAAGTGTGCGAGAAAAACTACCCAACTCATGATTTAGATTCAGAAGCGATAGTGTTCGTGCTTATGATTTGGAGGCATTATCTTTATGGCATGCATAAATCTTCATGGATCATCATAGTCTTTAATATATTATAACCCAAAGAGAGCGTAGTTCTAGTCAACATAGATGGATATAGTTTCTTGAGGAGTATGACTTCTTTATCAAGGAAAATATGGAAGCAGACATCTTGAGGCAGATGGCAGTGCGTATGCATAGCTAGACTTCAATCTCAGTTTCTCAGAGGTCATTAGTATAGGATGTAGTCCTTATCCAACTTGATGAGGAAATTTAATATTTCATACCTCAGGAATATTTTTATAATGTTGAGGCGAGGTCTACTTTATTAGAGTAGATTCAAAGTCATTAGTTTAAGGATATGAGACTTTGAATAATTTGTGATAACGTGTTAAGAGGTGAGTCCAAAAGGGCTACCATAGATTCTGAGGATGTTCTGAGATTTGATGGTCGTATTTGTGTTCTAAGAGTTGGAGGCTTCATTAAGCCAATTTTTGTGAGGCTCACAACTCCAAATATTTCATTCACCCATCTATAGCTAAGATGTATAGAGATTTCAGGAAGCATTATTAGTGGAGTAGTATAAAGAGTAAAGTGGTGGACTCTGTAGCTCATTGCCTATTTTATTAGCTGGTGAAGGTTGAACATCAGAGACCCGGTGGCTTGATTCAAAGGTTGTCCATTCCCAAGTGGTAGTGGGAGTGGATTACTATAGACTTTATTAGTAGTTTGCATTACACCTCCTATGGTTCCGATAGTATTAGGGTCATTGTGGATTGGTTTACCTAATTGACATATTTCACTCCTATTAAGATGTCATTCATTGCTAAGAGATTATCCCAAATCTATGTTAGTGAGATAGTTAGTTTGCATGGTGTGCCTATATCTATCATTTTAAATCGTGGTTCGGTGTTTACTTTTAGCTTTTAGAGAGCTTTTCAGGAGGAGTTAGGTAATCACATGGATCTTAGCAAAGCCTTCCACCATTAGACCGACGGGCAGTCAGAGTGGAATATTTAGATTCTCGAGGATATGCTTTGTGTTTGTGCTACGAAGTTTGGAGGTTAGTGGGAACAATAATTAGCTTTAGCGGAGTTTATGTATAATAATAGCTACCATTCGAATATTGAGATGGGACCTGTTGTGTTTCTAAATGTTAGACGATGTTATTCTCTTATTGGGTAGTTTGATACCTTTGATATTAGACCTTAGGGTGCTGATTTTCTTCAGGAGTCCTTGGATAGAGTTAGGGTGATTCGGGATTGGTTGAGCGAATCCCAGAGTAGGCAAAAGACTTATGCAGATTGTAGATTTTGTTAATTGAGATTTGGATTTGGTGACCAGATATTTCTTCTAGCATCTCCCATGAAGGATGTGATGAGGTACGGAACAAAAGACAATCTCAACCCAGATATATTAGACCTTTCAAGATCCTTCATAAAGTTGGTGAGATGGATTATGAGTTAGTCTTACCGCAAAATTTTGTTGACGTCCATCGAATTTTCCATGTTTCTATGTTGTGATAGTACATTCTCAAATAGTCTCATGTGTTTTGATAGAACTTAGTTCACGTTGATGAGTGGTTGACATTCGTGGAGGATCCTGTGTTCATATATGTCAGTGATGTCAAGTGGTTAGGCTATAGAGAGATTCCAGTAGTTAAGTTTCAATTGAGACACCACCTAATAGAGGAGAATACTTGAGAGATCGAGAGAAAGATGCGAACCTAGTATCCTCACCTGTTCGATGCTTTAGGTACTTCCTAATCCTTTACTTTTGCAGATGAAAGTTCTTTTAGTAGTGGATATTGTAATGACCCTCCAAGTCATTTTCTGTATTTTGGACATTTTCACCATTTATAGCTTTCGTATTGAAAGAAAAGTTTTGCTAGAGATGGATATAAGCGTTGTCTAGGTAAGCCCAAGTTAGTTATGACATTATGGAGATGGCAGTTCATTTTGGTTTTAGAGCCACTTCCTTATTTTAAAGGCAGTTCATTTTGTTCTTATAGCCAATTCTTTGTTTTTAAGGTAACTCATTTCGTTTTTTAGAGCCAATTCCCTGTTTTGAAGTCTTCCCTGATTTGAATTGGCTAGTAAGAAAAAAATTTAGTCAAGCAACCTCATATTCTAATTATAACAATTCTAATAGCTCCAGAACGTTGATTTTAGGCTAAGTGGACCCTTGGTTCTTGTCCGATGTCTTCAAGAATCATTCCCAGATATTGGCCAGAACAAAAGAAATGGAAGTTGGGTGTGGACCCATTTTTTGGTGAAATAACCTCAGATGGAATTTTCGACATCGTCATTGAGTCAGAAATGTTGAATTTGATCGACTAGCATAGTTTGTTAGCATATACCGTATTCCGAATAAATCCTGAGGCGCCGGTGTAGACTTGGAAATATACCAAGTCTCCTACTAGTTTTCTACTTTAGTGGAAAGTTGGTCTCTAAAGTGCAAGATGCATTAGCATTAACTTTTAGTTTGTTAGCATATATAGGATTCCGAATAAATCCCGAGGCGCCGGTGTAGACTTGGAAATATACCAAGTCTCCAACTATTTTTCTGCTTTAGTTGAAAGTTGGTCTCTAAAGTGCAAGATGCATTAGCATTAACTTTTAGCATAGTTTGTTAGCATATATAGGATTCCGAATAAATCCCGAGGCGCCGGTGTAGACTTGGAAATATACCAAGTCTCCTACTATTTTTCTGCTTTAGTGGAAAGTTGGTTTCTAAAGTGCAAGATGCATTAGCATTAACTTTTTTTCTTTAGCGGCCTTCCAGCATACACAGTTACCGCTTTGGTGGCACCTGGACTCTTTAACACTAATCGCTAAAGAGTCATAGTGCCAACTTTAGCGGCTCCTGGAGCCATATAAATTCCCAACTTAGCCCTATTTTCTTCCATTTTTCACACTAATTAAAGAGAAAAAAACAGAGAATATGTGGAAACATAATAGAGACATTGATAGGAGATTTGGGGGGTGTTTGTAAGCTTGGATACTTATTTCTTCTCTAAATTCTTGGTAACGTTTTGTCAATTTCTCATAGTTTCCCAAAAATTGCAAGAATATTGGTGGGTTTGGAGCTCGAAATTTACACATTTTTTAGGTTAATTGTTCTTTGAGCATAAAAGGACGTGGTGTTGATTTCGAAAGTGTGATTCCACAAGTGAGTCCCACATGGTATTTTTGCATAATTTTCAACTCGAAGCACAATAGGTGACACGACCGGACCCATGTTACCCAACCCAACCACCTAGGTCCAGCCTTATATGGGCTGAATTTTTAACATATATTAAGGCATCATTATTGTTCCCATAAAGATTCTGGGATAGGGTAACAGACGTGACCGACCCAACCGAGTCCAATCGGACCGCACCAACCGCCGTACCTTACTAAGACAAACCATAAATCATAAACCATAGGGAATACCAAAACATTATATGAAAATCAATCCCTAAAATGTAACAGGATGGAACTATTAACAATATTGTTCAATAATGTCAGCCCACCGTCTTATTCCAATGCCAAGGACAACACCAATACCGATCTCGCCCATACCAAACCCCAGAAGTACCACCAATCCTTTATCCAAAAGAGTGAACAAATCCACTTTGGACATGCCCCCAACCATGGCTAAAACCAATATCTAGTATAAAACAAAAGTGTCTAAAGAAATCCATAACATGAAATGATGCCCTCCGAAAGGATGGAAGCACACCACTTCAGTACAAATGTCAATACTAAATCTGTGGGCTAAAAAGACGGAGTAGAATGGTCGATTCCTTCATAGAGTGGGTATACAGCCGTAGTAGATGGGGTTAACCAATGACCGCTAGCATGAAACTTAGGGTAAGGATAAAATAATGCTAGTTATAAAACAAAGTAAAACTATCCATAATGCATACAACCATACATATATATGTGCCGGAAAAAGGGATCGGGTTTAGCATGCACTTAAAATCTTTACCTAAGTTGTGTATCTTGTCCGTCCTAACCACCCATGGGAAATATAGGTTTAGCTACCCTTGTTGAAAAGGCCCCAGTGCATGTGGCCGCATGACTAGGGAATGTCCTTTACTAATTCCTCTCATGAGTAGGATAATTCCTCTAGTGTACATTAAACTGCCTGGAAGAATAAGGAATATCCTTCCCATGCTACATCAAAACACAACTAAGCCCTACCCTAGATGTGTCATAATAAACTACAAACCTATCATTGCTTTCCGACAAGGTCAAGATTGGAGCCGAATTTAATTTATGCTTTAAATTCTCAAAACTCTATTCATAAGTATCCAACCAAGAAAACTTATCCTTCTTCTGAGTCACCTTAGTTAAAGGAAAAGTTATTGGAGAAAAGCTTTCCACAAACTACCTATAATATCCAACCAAACTCAAGAAGCTCTGGATATCAGATAGAGTCATGGGCCTAGGCCACCATTTCATAGCCGCCACCTTCTATGGATCCACCATTCACTAAAAATAACATTACCCAAGAGAGTCACAACATTCAACCAGAACTCACACATAGAAAAGTTGGCATTCAACTATTGTTCCTTTAGGGTCAGCAACACCACACGGAGGTGATTAGCATAATCCACCTCACTTTTTGAATAAACCAAAATGTCATCAATAAACACAGTGACGAAGAGATCCAAATAATGTGTGAACACCCTCTTCATCATGTCCATAAATGATGTCAAGGCATTAGTTAACCCAAAGGACATCACCAAAGACTCAAAATGCCCATACTGAGTACGAAAAACCATCTTAGGGATATCCACCACTCTAATCTTAAGATGATGATATCTAGACTAAAGATCTATCTTAGGGAATATCTTGGCACTCTTTCGATCATCAAAAAAATCATCTATCTGTGGAATAGGATACTTGTTCTTGACTATTACCTTATTCAACATCCTATAGTCAATGTACATCCGAAGGGAACCATCCTTGTTGTGCACAAACAACACCGGTGCAGCCTACAAAGAAACACTAGGATGAATAAACCCCTTATCCAGAATATCCGTAAGTTGCTCCTTGAGTTCCCTCAGCACAACTAGATCCATTTTATATGTAAGAATAGAAATTGGATGATTGTCCAGAAGCAAATCAATACCGAACACTATTTCCCTATCCAGAGGAACACCAGGAAGATTATCCAAAAACACCTCTGGAAACTCATTAACCACAGGGACCGAAGACAAAGAAGGACCTTCTGAGTTAGAATCTTTAACCCAAATCAAATGATAAAGACATTCCTTAGAGATTAACCTTTGAGCTCTAAGATAAGATATAAACCTCCCCTATGATCTAAGGAGCTACCTTTCCATTATATAACTGGTTCACCAGCAATCTTAAAGATAACCGTACTGGTATGATAATCCACAGACGCATAGCAAGAACGCAGCCAATCCATACCTAAGAAAACATCAAAATCTACCATATCCAACTCAAATAGGTCCACTAAGGTCTGTTTGCCACAAACAGCTATAACACCCCTCTATTGACTCTCTTAGCAATTACCGAGTCACCAAAAGATAAAGACACATATGGAGTCACATAAAAAAGAGTCGACCCCGGATTAAGAAAATAATATACATCAAGAGAGAAAAGTTGTAATGTACCAGTAATGACATCAGGCGATCCCTTAGATTCCTGTCGGGATGCCAAAGCATACAAACTTTTCCGACCAATACTAAAATCAGGAGCAGTAACAGAAGCAATTGCAATACCATCATGTGTAAGAGTAGAAGATGGATCCACAGGAATCTTATTCTCCCCCTAGCAACCTTATTAATCAGAAAATCCCTGAGCCGATGGCGCACCTGGCCATACTCAAAGCACACATCCCTTCCTTCCTCACAATAACCCCAATGAGGATAACCACAAAATTGTAAAAGAGGACACAATGAAATCTACTGACCTCTGCTCGGCTGAGATTGGGTAACCTATGCCTAAAAATTATCACCACCTCAATGACACGTGTCTCCCGACTAATAACGAGCACTGGAAGAAAAGTATCCTGAACTCCCCCATTTCTTTTGTTGCAGCTTACTACATCTCTACCACTCTAACACTAAGCATCTCCCATATTAGAAAACCTGCTCCGCTTTCCCTGCCTATCCCCAAACTCCGCCTATTTTCTTTTCTCATCCTCAACCTGCTGAATATGAATAGTTAACCTCAAGATGTCCATATCAACTCTTAAGGAAAGAACCAATTAATGAAGTCATTAAAAAAATCCTCCCATAACCCTTCTTCTTCCATATTACCTCAATATCTATCCTACTCCTCATATCATTCATAAGAAACATCATTGAGCTAATAAGCTTAAAAGTTAACCCTCTCTACGAAGTAGCCTGCATCAGCTGAAAGATCTTTTCCATCTTATCCAAGAAGCCCTGTGGATCCTTGTCCACCTTTACCCCAATAAAAGTTGGAGGACATATCTTCAAAAATTGACCAACCCATGTGGTCTCAATAGACAAAGCACTAGTCGCACACTACTCAACCTAAGAAGTAACCAATTGGGCAATGACATAAATAGACTGATCAAATTTTTCGTTCATTATGTTGCTTTAAGGTACTTCAGGACAACTAGATAGAATAGGAGGAACTCAAGCTCCATCAAGAATAGGACCATGAAATTGAAGATGTACTCCAGACATAGGACGTACCCCTTCAGCATTATCCCCAGATGGGATGGAAAAATTTCCTTGTGTTCCAGATCTAGGAGGCATGATCTGAAAAATAAACAAACAAGGATTAGAGAAAATTACAAGATTGAGAACTCAAGATTGAAGATAGAATACCAAAAAACTAAAACATTCCTAAGTGTCTTACAACCTTTCTCTTATGAGTGTGGCATGCTTCACACCCATAAAAAAGACTCTACCTACAAGTTTTATGGACTTCCCAGTTGACCATGTACGTAAAGCTCTTATACTGACTTGACACGACATGACACGCTTGACACCCCTAAAAGAGACTCTACCCTACAAGCTATACACCCCGCCATTAATTCCCAATTAAAACCATGTCCAAATAATACATTTACCATTTATTAACCCAGGCCAATATTGATGGTATCATCATACCACCCGTTACTTGCAAGTAATATCCATAGCCAAACTATTTAGGTTAAGAAGACCTTAGGTTCCCTTTTCATATATCATATTAAAACCACTAGGGTGACTTCCATGATCTCCACGAGCATAACTATTTAGCCTTTAGCCTTTTCAAACCATTTAAACAATCCATAAATTCATTATCCTTCTTAAAACATGCAAGAGTTCTATCCAAAGATGTCAATACAATGAACATATATTTAAAAGCATTTCATAAAAAACCCTGGAGGCATAATACAACAAAACCAATTCCAAAGTCCATTAAACTATTACCATTCAATCCAAATGTCCAAAAACACCATTAATGTATACAAAAACATAATTAAAACCATAGTATACCATAATCAACCATTCAATATCAAAACCCCTAATAATAGTTGAAAAACCATAATTATGAAATAGTAAAAACCATAAAATCAATCATATGAACCATACCTTTAGTAGAAATTACAATGAGGGAAGAGAATCATGACTTAAACCAAATAATTCATGAAAAAAAATCACCAAAGAAAGCCCAAAGAAAATTTAAAAGACTAAACCCTAGCCTTCTTTCCCCAAAAGCTCTTGAGAGAATTATGGGACGTTTTGGAATAGTTTTTAAGTATTAATGAATAGAATAATAAGGTAAATAACCTCCTAAGTATACAAAAGTCGTGGATACTAATTAGGGAAAGCAGTTAAATGTCCAAAATACCCCTACTTAAATCCCTTATAAACTAGTCACAGGGATACGCCTGACCCATACGAGTCGTACCCTCCTAGACAATCGGTATCCACCACTCGTATCCAAACATCAACCCTTGAATCAAACATTGTATAGTATATAACTCATCCAACCAAGTCATAACCACAACATAAGATCCATACTCATGACTCGTATCCCTTATAGAATGAAATATTATGAGGATCAAACACTTCCCACTATATGAGTCCCTGATATGACTTGTATTAAGCCCTACGAGTCATATCCGTAAGTCATACCCATTCCATTGATCAATACTATTTAACCAACTAACATTAGTCAGCATACTACAGGACCATACCACTCGTACCTCCAGCATACGGTTCGTACCCATGAGTCGTATTGGGTCCGAAAAATGGATTACGAGGAAATTTTCTGAGGGTCAAAACCTAGGATGTTTAAATAGAGTAATATGGTTACCATTGTTCTTATTTGATGAGTAGATTATGATTTTGATAGAATGATATCTTACAGAAGCTTCTCAAAAGGGGAAATTGTCAACTTAGTGGATTTCTTAGGGCTTTTTTTGGCGTCTAGGTAGGCTAGGTTTACCTTCCACATAGATTGATCTAATTCATAGAATATTATGATATTATTCTAGATATGAGTAAGGAATTAGGTCTTGGAGGTATGATTAGTATTATTTGGAATATTTAGCCTATTAGGGAAATATAAATTAGGTGTAATTAGCGTAGTTATTCATGCTTTAGGTAAAATTGCTATCATAGGTCTAAGTGAGTCTTATATGGCTTTTACAAGTAAATTTAGATATCTTAGCTTAGTTTGGGGTTAATTTTGCCTAAGATCAAATTTTGGGGATTAGAAGTGGGTCTCTCTGGCCCACCTTAGTCCAAGACTCTTGTTAACTCCTTGTAGACTTATTGGGTGTATTATATCCTTAAGTCGCCTATTTTAGAGTTTGAAGATACTATATTCTTGTAGCTTTATGCTGGATTGGTTCTTGTGATATAATGATATTATGTTCTAGTTCATGTCCGACAAATGATGATGATATTGATTTTCAATGAAAGTCTGACAAATAATGATAATAATAAGTTTCAGTTCATATTCGACAAATGAGGATGTTATTGATTCCTAATTCAAGTCTAGAAAATGATAATTTCATTGAGTGCCACTTCAAGTCCAATATTGAGAGTTAATTTATGGTATGGATGAATTTATGGTTATGGATTTAGATATGGTTAACTAGTGAAATTTTTGTTATTTACTTTCTATGATTGAACCCTCTGAGTTTATGGCGTCCAGCGTTGGGTTATTTAATTTGTCGCACTTACTGGATTATGAGGGCCAGCTTTTTAGTATTATTTATGCTTTCTTCTATATTATATCTATTTTTGTTATTTATTTACAGTATTGGAACAATATTCCAGGTTTACTTTCTTACCTAGACTTAGCTTATTTATCATTCATCTCTATTGAACTTTTATTCTGATTTATCTTAGTCGACCAATGATACCTACTGAGTACCCGTGGCTTTGATACTCATACTACACTTCTTTATCTTTTTGGTGCAGATCCAAGTACTAGTGACCGCCTTTGTTGTTACGATCATGCTTCTTAGATTTTGTACGCAGGATGAGTTCTCAGAGTTGGAGTTTCCCTTTCATCCTTTTATATTTACGTAGTCTTTTGTTACTCGAGACTGACGTTGGAATGCCCCACAAAATCCTCTTCTACTCAGAGCCTTACAGCATATTTGGTAAAGAAAAAATCTGAGTCTAAATGTTTCAGAAATATCTTCCCAAGTATGAAATACTTTGAATCATGTGGGAATCTATTTGAGCATGAATTAAGATCATAGAGGTCCTCTAACTCAAGGACGAGTTGAAATCTTTCCTATTGTTCAAGTTTTAGTGACCATCAAAACTTTGGTCAACTTCAATTAATCATAACTCTTTTTATATATTGAATTATAGGACCTCCTATATATAAAATAAAATATCTTTGAATTATCTTTCTAATGATACTAATTTCATCAAAAACGAATATCGAAGTGAAGAGTTATGCCCATTTTACTCAAACATGTCTGGTTGAGAAACTGGTGACTACAATTGTGACAAGCCGTCATGCCCATGATGGCCTATCACTAAATGTCATCAGCCATGGGCAGAAAATCAAGAATTCAAACCCTTTTGTGACGAAATTTCATGACGGCCTATCACGGGACTGACGACTTGTAACGGATGTCGTCAAGAATATTTTTCCAACAATTTTAGAATGTTTTTACAAAGGTATTTTGGTCATTTCATACCTTTTGGAAGCCTCTATAAATATGGAAAACCTCATCCAAAACCCTATTTTCCTTCATTTTCTCTTCCAATTCTCTAAAGAGAGAATATCTAGGGTGTCAATTCAAGAACCCTAAACTTCCAAAAATCATACATAAATCTTCAAAATTTCATCAATAATCAAGTTGCACATAGTGTGGGCTTCGAGATTTATTTATTACAAGTGCGGATAGAGTCTCAAGCATTAGAATTCATCCAATTTCAAAGATTAAGGTATGTAGATATTGATTCTTGGGTCGCTTTCATCCAAGAAGCTCAAGAACCCTTTTTAAAACTAAAATATTTTTGTATTTATGAGTTGTTAATAATTTTTATGAGTTTAAATTGATGATTAATGTGTTGTTGAGTTTTGATTTATGTTTGCCTACAAAATTTATGTGCTTTGACCCTAGTATGTGGAATTCATGTAATGTTTGTGATAGACCTTCTTGAAGTTATTTTCTACGTCATGTGTTCATGACTTTTGGGTGTAGAAATGGTTTAATAAGTTAATCATGACCCTCATAGGTTTGATAAAGAGCATAGGTCAAGCATAAGGGCCATTATAGTTGTAATACCCCGTATTTTCGTGCTAAAATTCTAACCGTCGATCTTACGTGTCTAAGCTCTAATCCAAATAATTTGAGTGTGGATACAGGTTTTATGATAATTATCCTAGTCTATGTAGTGGTTTAGAGGTTAAAAATGTTCATAGCAATGACCTAGAACAAAGTTGAGCTAAGACCAATTGATTCATACAAAGTTTGACATTCGATTCTACAAAGGTAAACTTTAAACGTGTATATATATTAATATATATGGAATTTTTCATCCCAGTATCTATCAAATTGAATATAATTGAATTAGATTTCCAATGATACCAATTTCGCAAAAATCCGATACTGGAGCGAAAAGTTATGCCCATTTTCGTGAGAGGCAGTAAGGGTGTGCGATAGGCAATGCGGCGCAAACTTAAATGTATGCGATAGGCAATGTGGCGCATATGTAAATGTATTCGATAAGAAATGTTCCGCATAAGTCACTTAAAAGTGCCAAAAACTCCCCTATATATGTCTATAACATGGGATTTAACTAACATAACACCAAAACAAGTTTACTTTCACCAAAATTCACCAAGAACAACCTTTAGGGTTTCAACACAAAAACCCCAATAGCTAGAGATTCAACCATGGGAATCCTATAATTTTTACATATTTGAAATCCCCGTTACGAAGGCTACGAGTGACACCCAAAAGTTCGTGAATAGCATTATGTCATTCGAAAAGTCATTCAAAGTTTAAGTTTAAGGTATGTGGGGTTTTTCAAAAAGAACACCCTTTTGTTCTTGTGCAAAAAAATATTTTTCTTTTGCGAAGTTATGGATTTTTACATGTTCTATCATGAATTTGAAGAATAAATTTATACTCTACATTGATTCTCATGAGACTATGATACTTTTGATATTTTAGAAGTGGAATTATATGAGAATGATGATATTATTGTACAAAATACTGAAATTTCCAGATTTTAAAGTAATTTATATATTTTTATGATGACAAGCATGATTCGTGAGAGATTTCATCATGATATTGATATATGGGTCTTCGAACCACCTTTGAAATTGAACTTGGAGAAATTATGTGCTATAAGCACAATGAGATTTGAATCCCAAAGTTAATTTTCTTTTCAAAGATGTATGATTTGATATGCTTTACTAAGAACTTGAATATATGAATTTTATACCTTACAATGTTTCATGAGAATGTTGATATGGTTACCTATAAAGCTGAAAATTTAAGTTTTACGTGATTATTTTTATGCTTATGTCATAAAGTATGAAACTTTGGAAGGTTTTATGGTGATATTGATGTATGGGTTTCGGAACCCTATTTGAGTTTATTATTTTTATAAATCATATGTTATAACTACCTTGACAATTAAATTAGTTGAAATGATGAAGAAGCTTTGACCTTTTGGTCGTAAAAAGGGGTGTTTTTGAATCCAAGATGAGAAAAGAAATCCACTTTTATTGATTATTATAAAAAGGGTAGCATGATGACTCCCGTTGTGTATTATTGAAATATTTGTTAGTGAATTTTCTTTTGAAAAGATTTGAGCTATGTCCGGGAGTAGTCTTTAGCACGGAGCGGGAGGTATAGCTGGATTTGGTACTTCCCTAGAACTACGTGCTCCCCTAGGATGTGAGCCAGAGGCTAATTTATATAGTGATCGCTAGTGTTTGGATTGATGATTTAAGGTCCTAATATGATGGCAAGGATAGGACATCTCTCCCTAACGTGGGTAAGACATTAGACTCTATGTAGCTAATATGGTTTATGTCGGTTGTAAGAGAATCCGAGTGTGTGTGTATTCTTCTATCTGAGATGAAAATATAATTGCTTAAAAGATTGAGTTTGAGAAAATAATTGTTTTAAACAGATTTAAAGACTATATATTCTAAAGAGATTTGTCATGAGATTTGATTTCTTTGATGAATTGAAATTGAGATGAAATTGAATTGAGATTTATTATGATGACTCACATGTTTAACCCGATATATTTTACTCTCTTATGATTATGATGATTTTAATTCGAGCTAAGAGAGTCATTTATATCAGCATACATAATTTTATAAACTGTGATGATATTAAGATATTATTTTATATATGCATTGCACCCCCATATGCTCGGTACGTTTCCATGGTACTGACCTATATATTTGTATGTGGGCTATATTTTCTCAAAATGTAGGTACAAGGTATAGTGTACATCTTCAGATCAAGTCAGTTCGCGGCATCCAGTCCGCAGGTGATGAGTCCTTTTGATTCAAGGGCTTGAGTTAGTTATACAGTTCGAGAAGTGATGTATTTTCTTTATCCAGCCGTATTGAGTTAGGATAGTCGGGAGTCATGACCCAGCTTCCTATAGTCAGTACTAGCAAAGGCTTCATAGATAGTCAGTAGAAGTTGATGTATTCCATTTTATTTATGGTTGTAAAAGCGGAGTTGTAATCTTGTAAATTTAGTTTTGTATCTATCATATTCAGAAAAAAGTTATTTTTCACAGATTTGTATAGATTTATACTTTTTGTTCAGTTGCTTATGAGTTATGCAAGTAGAAGGGTTAGCTTGGGGTCATTTGTGATCCTAAGCACCGTGTAATGTCTTGGGACCCAATTTCGGGGCGTTACAATAGTATGTTGAATAGGAAACCCCAAATTGTGAGTTAGTTTGTGCTTAGTGTTTTATAAAATGCCGAAGTGAATGAATTATTCCATGGTAGTAGGAAATTCCCAAATAAGTGTGAACTCGTGACTGTCTAGTGTTTGTTGAAGGACCTTCGTGAATAAGTGGAGATGTGATAGTATTAAATTCCCCAATTATGTGCTCTTGATATATGCTAAGTTTTTAATACATGCGAAGTGGTTAGCAGGTAAGTTATGACATGATAGTGTGAAGTTTTTTCAAGCCATGCGATATCCAAACATATGTCAAGACTGATTTAGGTACGAAATAGTTGAGGTAAAACCTTGTTGAATGGAGTACGATTTAGTAGCATGTTTCCCCTACGTGATCATATGATTATGATTCCGAGATGCCTAAAGTGACCCCTCGGTGATTGTAAAAATGCTTTAATGATTATGAGATGCTTTGATGATCGTGATGATGCATGAATGATTATGATGATATATGAATGAACGTGATGATGAATGAATGATTATGCTTTACTTTAATTTCATCGAGTCCTGGGGGTATTTATATTTGACAATAGAGCTGTTGTCTAGAGCCCGTGTCAGTTTCTCGATAATTCTAGTCGAGCCATGTTTCTCAGAACTCAGAGAATTATAGAACTCTGTATCCTCAGACAAGTGTAGAACTTAAGATAGTTCATTAATCTCAGTTATCATTGTAATCTCTATATCTCTAGTAATCTAGCCCGTCAGATAGGCTTGATCTCTATCTCATATTCTATTAAGTATTCAATTTGTCAGATTCGAACATGATTATACTTATTATCATTGAGAATTTCTACGGAATAATCTGTTAGAAAAATTGATCTATAATTCTATTAGTTGAAAACAGTAAGCTCAGAGTTCAGTCCTTGATGTAAGTACATCCAGATCCTCAGTTATCAATAACAAATGAGTCAGTGATTTCGTATCTCAGTTTTAGTAGTCAGTTCAGTCTGCAGTAAGGTGGTATCCGAGTTTTATTATCTAGAGTTATGATAATTGTGTTCATGGTCTGTGCATTCATACATGTGTTCTTATGTGGTATGTTCATGATTATTCATTTTAGATATTGTGCATGCATGAGTCCTTGTATTAGCCTACCTCGTCTACATACTCGGTACATTCCTATACTGACGCATTTTTTCTATGGTGTTTTATTTGACACCATAGGTTCAAAGGCACAGGATCCAGAGTATCCTCAGCAGTTCAGTCCCAGTCAGCAGCAGTAGCAGTGAGTCCTCTTCTTTCGAGAATGAATTTTAGCTTACTATTATTGCTTTAGTCTTTCTTTATTTTCAGTTGATGGAGTTAGTTGGGGACCTGTCCCATCAACTCCACAGTTCAGACTGTTTAGAGGATTTTTAGATGGATGTATTAGTATTCAATTTCTTGTATAGGAGTATTCATAGATGTGTTCAACCTTAGTATAGTTTCCACATTTATTTAAGATATTGTGCAGTGTACAGGTACAAATATTAGTTAAGGGTTAGCCTGTGGTCATTTGGGGTCATAACCACCGTGTGACGTCTCTGGATGGGATCCGGGGCATTAAAAACTTGGTATCAGAGCCTAAGGTTCAAGAGTGTCCTAGGGAGTCTAAAAATTCGCATCTAGTAGAGTTTTGTGCATGGGGGTATAGAGCGACACATTTACGTACAAGAGGCTACGGGATGTTCTTAGGAGCAGTTTACCTTCTTCCAGTGATCATTTTGTGCGAGTAAGCATGAGCTCATATTGCTTCTCAGTTTAATCTACTTTTGTCTTCCAATAACAGAGTATGCCTCCTTGTAGAGGTTTTGTCAATGGGGTTGATGATCATCCCCCATAGCTAGTAGATGCTGAGAAGGAGAGTGTTGAGTTAGAATCTTATAGGTTGATGGATGTTGCTCATGATTGGGTAGTGATGTGGGAGAAGAGTATAGGGGAGAATGCAGCTCCTGTGACTTGGCTTGATTTTTAGAGTGCCTTTATAGATAGGTTTTTCCCACTAAATATGCGATAGGCTAAGGTAAAAGAATTCATTAACCTAAGGCAAGGTTCCTTATCTGTGAAAAAGTATTGTCTTAAGTTTAATCAATTAGCTAAGTATGCTCCTGACTTGATAGCTGACCCTAGAGAGAGTATGAGTAAGTTTGTGACTGGTGTATCTGAGTTAGTGTTGAAAGAGTGTACAGCTTCTACGCTCAATAGAGATATGGATCTTTTTAGGCTAATGATTCATGCGCAACAGATTGAGTTAAATGAGATGAAGGAGAGAGAGAGAGTGAGTAAGATAGTCAAGATAGGTAGTCATGGTTTGTCGCAGTCAGGGTCTCGAGGTTGTAGTAGTTCTTAGTATGGTCAGAGATTTTTAGTCCCAGCTCCATCTTTAGATAGTGTACCCGCACCTATTTTCAGGGGTGTTAGATTTGAGGGAGCTCGAGGCTCCAAAGCCCATAGTAGTGGTAGTGGTGTTCGTACCCATCCACATTGTAGAGAGTGTGGCAGGCGCCACCATGGTGTGTGTAGAGATGGTAGTGATGTATGATTTGGGTTTGGTGAGATAGGCCATAGAAGGCAAGAATGTAGAGTTCTTACTCAGAGGGGTAGACTCCATGCATTTCAGTCTCGCCTTGATGAAGAAAGATCCCCTGAGATAGACCCGGGAATGTTATGAGCCCTTCATCTTTATGACATGTATTGATAGATCCTTTGCTCCCATTTTGAGCTTATATGTTAGCATGAGTCATGCATGATTTTCAAATCTTTATCGGTCAATCATGACCAAGTCTGTAGGTGCCCCGCACACCGCCCCAGTATTTCAGTGAAGTGTGTTTAGAAGGACATAGAGTCCAAAGGGGGAGATACCCCATAGTATTATTATGTCACATGCCATTAGATTCATCCCGATGCATGTTCAAATTTTCTTTATGAAGTTAGCATCAGTCGTTATTGAATTGTCATGTCCTGCTTTTGAAAGTCAGCTTAGCCGGATATTCATGCATTAGATATGTGCATTTAGTAGAAATAAGATCAACTTGTCAGTGTGTGATTAGTCATGCATTCTTGAGATCAGCCCAGTTATGAGTCCATGCATCAGATATGCATGAGTGTTATGAGAATTCAACTATGAGTAGATTCAGTCGAGTATTCCATGCATCAGATATGTATACCCAGTGCAATAACTCAATATGTCAGTGGTTCTAGTTTCATAGTCATGTTCTAGATATTCATGTACCTTAAGTAAGTTCAGTTGATGATTACTCATAACTTATCAAGCGACATTCGAGGACGAATGTTCCCAAGGGGGAGATAATGTAATGCCCTGTAAAATCCTCATCTAGTCTGAGCCTTAGAGCGTAATTGGTAAAGAAAAAATCTGAGGCAAAATGTTTCAGAAATATCTTCCCAAGTATGAAATACTTTGTATCGTGTGGAAATCTATTTGATCATGAATTAAGATCATAGAGGTCCCCTAACTCAAGTACTAGTTGAAATCTTTCCTATCGTTCAAGTTTTAGTGACCGTCAAAACTTTAGTTAACTTCAATCGACCATAACTCTTTGTATATATCGAATTAGAGGACCTACTATATATCAAATGAAATCTCTTTGAATTATCTTTCCATGATACCAATTTCGTCAAAAACCGATATTGGAGCAAAGAGTTATGCCTATTTTACTCCAGCATGTCTGGACGAGAAACTGGTGACGACAATTGTGACTAACCGTCATGACCGTGACGGCCTATCACCAAATGTCGTCAGAACTGGGCAGAAAATCAAGAATTCGACCCTTTTTGGTGATGATAATTCATGACGGCCTATAACGGGCCTGACTGTTTGTCACGGATGTCGTCAATAATATTTTTCCAGCAATTTTAGAACATTTTTGCAAGGGTATTTTGGTCATTTCCCACATTTTGGAAGCCTCTATAAATATGGGAAACCTCTTCCAAAACCCTAATTTTCTTTATTTTCTCTTCCAATTCTCTAAAGAGAGAATATCTAGGGTTTCAATTCAAGAACCCTAAACTTCCAAAAATCATCCATAAATCTTCAAGATTTCTTCAAGAATCAAGTTCTTCATAGTATGGGCTTCGAGAAGTATTTATTACAAGTGTGGATAGAGTCTCAAGCATTAGAATTCATCCAATTTCAAAGATTAAGGTATATAGATGTTGATTCTTGGGTCCCTTTCATCGAAGAAGCTCAAGAACCCTTTTTAAAACTAAAAGGTTTTTATGTTTATGAGTTGTTAATGATTTGTATGAGTTTAAATTGATGTTTAATATGTTGTTGAGTTTTGATTTATGTTTTCCTACAAAATTTATGAGCTTTGACCCTAGTATGTGGAATTCATGTTATGTTTGTGATAGACCTTCTTGAAGTTGTTTTCTATGTGATATGTTCATGGCTTTTGGGTATAGAAATGGTTGAATAAGTGAAGCATGTACCCCATAGGTTTGATAAAGAGCGTAGGTGAATCATAAGGGCCATTATAGTATGTTGAATAGGAAACCCCAAATTGTCAGTTAGTTTGTGCTTAGTTTTTGATAAAATGCCCAAGTGAATGAATTATTCCATGGTAGTAGGAATTTCCCAAATAAGTTTAAACCCATGCTTGTCTAGTGTTTGTTGAAGGACCTTAGTGAATCAGTGGAGATTTGATAGTAGTAAATTCCCCAATTATGTGCTCTTGATATATGCTAAGTTTTTAATACATGTCAAGTTGTTAGCAAGTAAGTTATGACATGATAGTATGAAGTTTCCCTAAGACATGTGATATCCAAACACATGTCAAGACTGATTTAAGTATGAAATAGTTGAGGTAAAACCTTGTTGAATGGAGTACGATTTAGTAGAATGTTTCCCGTACGTTATTATATGATTATGATACTGAGATGCCTAAAGTGACCCCTCGGCGACTGTGAAAATGCTTAAATGATAATTATATGCTTTGATGATTGTGATGATGCATGAATGATTATGATGATATATGAATAAATGTAATGATGAATAAATAATTATGCTTTAATTTAATGTCATTGAGTCCTGGGGGTATTTATACCCGATAATAGAGATATTTCTAGAGCCCGTGTCTGTTTCTCAATAATTCCAGTCGAGCCATGATTCTCAAAACTCAGTGAATTATAGAACTCTGTATCCTCAGACAAGTGCAGAACTTAAGAAAGCTTAGTAATCTCATTTATCTCTGTAATATCTGTATCCCTAGTATTCTAGCCTCAGTGCAGTAATCAGCTCAGATCTAATAGTATTCAAGTGATTCAATTCTAATCTCAGAAGCAATTCGAGTAATCTATTCAAGCTCTGTATTGTCTGTCAAATACCGTGATTCGATGTGTTTTCTGTCAGATACGAAACTAAATAATCTCAGCATAACCCAGTCAGATATTTTAAGAAACATGATCAGTATCAGATTCAGCTTTGTCTAGTACAGTATATGAATCAACCTAGAGTCTCTCAGTTGGGCGTAGAATTCAGCACCGAGCGAACCCAAGGATATGAACTCACATGCTAATAGAGGATGTGATCCTTAGAAGCAATCCTTGCATTTCAGAACTCTGTAGAAAGAAAAGGAAAATGATTCACCCGTTAAGAAATCTTGACATCCTGTTGAGGGTCACCGCAAGAGAGCCTGAACTTAGAGAAAAGATAATGTCTTTACCCGTGGCATGCTATTGGCACCCTTCCAATCGGGGGGTAGAGGTTGGACCCCACCTGTGGTAGGTTGGGGCATGTCGGTTAGATGACTACCTCCCACAGTTTCAGTTTCAGATTCAGTCTCAATTTCAGAATTTATCTTCTAAAATCAGGACTGTGTGGTACAGTTGTTTATCTCAGTGAGGAACTCAGATAGTTCCATTGATTTATAGACTATACCGTCAGATAGTCTTGGTCTTATATGCAGTTTTTTGATATCATATTCAGAGATATGCCGCCAGAAAGGCTTGATCACAATATCAGATTTCTATTGAATATTCTTATCGTCAGATTCAGATATAATCATATTTCTTATCATTGATAAAGCTTCCAAAGTAATCTCTTAGAAAAGTCGATCTCAGTCTCAGATAATATTGAGTATTCTTATTATCATATCTAGAGATGTCACATCAGATAGGCTTGATCTTCATCTCAGATTCTATTAAGTATTCATGTTGTAAGATTCGGACATAATCATACTTCTTATCATTGAGAATCTCTCCGAAATAATCTGTTAGAGAAGTTGATCTCTAATTCTGTCAGTCCTTGATGCAAGTATATCCAGATCCTCAATTATCAGTATCAGATGAGTTAGTGATTCCATATCTCAGTTTTAGTAGTGAGTTCAGTCTATAGTAAGGTGGTATCCGAGTTTTAGTATCTAGAGTTGCGATAATTATGTTCATGGTCTGTTCATTCATGTATGTGTTCTCATGCGGCATCTTCAAGATTATTCAGTTTAGATATTGTGCATACATGAGCCCTTGAATTAGCCTACCTCATCTACATACTCGGTACATTCCTGTACTGATGCATTTGTGCTATGGTGTTTTATTTGACACCATAAGTTCAGAGGCACAGGATTCAGAGTATCCTCAGCAGTTCAGTCCCAGTCAGCAGCAGTAGTAGTGAGTCCTCTTCTTTTGGGGATGAATTTCAGTTTACTATTATTGCTTCAGTCTTTGTTTATTTTTAGATGATGGAGTTAGTTGGGGACCTGTCCAATCAACTCCACAGTTCATACAGCTTAGAGGCTTTTCAGATGGATGTATTAGTATTCAGCTTTCTGTATTATGAGTATTCATAAGTGCGTTAAACATTATGGCTTGTTTTCGCATTTATTTCAGAAATTATGCAGTGTAAAGGTGCAGATATCAGTAAATGCTTAGTTGTAGTCCTTCGGGGTTATAAGCACCGTGTGACATCTCGAGATTGGATCTCGAGGAGTTACAGATGTATATTGACTATTATAGTACTTATGTGACTAAAGAACGCTTAAAATTGAGCCTTGAGATATTGAATTTTGGAGAAGAAATCTTACTTTCTGTTCTTGAGAATTTGGGGAAGAGATGAACCGTTTATTCTAACTAATTATCAGGTAAAAGACCAAAAAGCCCCCGTATAATTGAATTAAAAAGAAATTGTCATTTCTATACCCTTGGGCATAGGACGACCTTATCACGCCACACACTAAGGGAGTGTCACACCCTTATCACCCTGACCACTGGTTTTGCGTAAAGGTGTGCCATACCTCTGTGGAACACCTAAAATGCAGATACTTATTATTTTGGGGTCCTGAAATATCACAAAGTGTATTCAAATAATTCTGAAACACCACAAATGGTTCCATTCACATTACTTATCATTATTCCACCCAGTAATTTCAAGAAAACATGAAGGACATACCCATAATAAAATCATTAAGATTCTTGGGGTATGACAATATTTTCAAACATAAACAACAAGCGTAATAAGGAATCAAATTAGATTAGTATTCCTAAGAATGTTGTGTCGATTCCAAAAATAGATACTTAAGTTCAATTATCAATCCATGAGACTATTTTACATCATGCACTTCTACTCATGAGATCGATGAACCTAGTGTTGTAACACAAATATTTCATGACCTAACATCCGAAGTCATGATGACACCTACTCCATATGAACCCCGATTCGGTATATCCAAAACTAAAAGAGATAAACATATGGAAAAAATAAAATAAATAAGAAATACAAGAATTTTAGAAAAAGTAAGGCCAAAAATATATAAATCAACTTAGAAACTAAATAAACACAACTAGAATCTCAGAACCTTGTGTTATAAGTAAAGAGAATTAATAAACTAGTATTGAATCTAAAAATACATAACTCTGTCTACGAATAGTAAAATAAAATAAAATAATGGAATAGAGTGAGGCTAGAATAATGCTTTTGAGAATGAGTTCAACGGTACTCCAAACAGATTCAACATATTATGATTTCCAACTTTGTGGATTGCACTAGCTACTACTGAGATCTTCTCCAAAAAGTGGTATATAGAGTAAGAATGAGTACGGTCCACTTATACTTTTTTGGCATCATAGGTTAACCAAGTAAAGTAGAAACAAAACATATAAAGGTAGAAATGAGCAACACATCCACCTATATATAAAATAGTTTCCCATGATGTGTCAAGTCGTACAACTCCTAAATAGTGTAAATAATACAACTACAACAACAACATAAAAGTAACTACACTATACATACATAAATGTAAAACTAAATTACACAAAGTACAATCACAGAAAAGAGATGCAAGTAATGCAATGCAAGGGGATGATTATATTGTTGTGCATCAATGTTAACTTATATTTACCTTTTGAGAAATTTCTTCCAAGACAAAACCAATCATAATCTCATATCTCACTCTACCTTACTAGCAAATCTCTCAGTCAAAGCATTTTATAAAGTGTTTCATTTCTTTTAAAAATCAATATTTTTTAGCGGTACACATACCATGAGTATATATTTATGAAGTAAGGATACATGCTCATAAAAAAATTAATTCCATGTAGTCAATAAGATCAATAATCGTATAAATTAGCTCAAATTTCCTCAACTCACAATAAATCATGATATATACCATCGTGGCACCACTATAATAATGAGTCATATGAGTCATCAATAATATCATTCTAAGCCCTTCACTCGGGCCTCACAATAATGGTAAAGTCAAATAATGATCGATTAATTTCCATGGATAGTCACCCATGTTTTCAGAATTACCTACAAATATTACTTTTTTTTATTTTATGACGAAAATATCACTCAACTATCCATATTTTTCTCTAAATATACTTGATAATTCAAAAATATTTCTTCTCTCCTAGTTGACATGCCATGTCATTAAAATTTTAGTTTTCTATATATAATAAATAGATCTATTTAACTTATCAAATCTATTTAACTAAAATTTTAATCTATATTTTTAAAAATAAACACACATGATATATTTATCATTGAGGAACAATTAAATTATGTACTATAAATTTTATATTTGTTTTATCTATCTTTTAAAAAAAATATAAATTATATTTATTCTTTATTCGATACGAGAAAAATTATTACTTCACATGATAAAAATATCAGATAATCTCTTTTTTTTGGTAACGAGGCGATATATTAGAAACTCAAAGTGGAGTTTGTTACATATTGTTGACTTGTTAGTCCGGTAGAAAAATATAAGTATCAGCATTCTAATAATTAGTACATTGATTGACTTTTCTAGTAAACTCAGTTCCTAGAATGTCTACCCACAGATGTTTTTATGCATACACCGGAGGAACTGCCAAAATTTTTTTTGTGCCAAAAAGCTTTCTTGTCGCTCCTTCTTTAGCTACGTAGTCTGCAACATAATTTTGCTCTCTAAAAATATGGGTCACTGGTGGATGCCCCACCTTTCTCAGCAGGCACCTACAAGATTCAAGAATAGGATTATAATGCATGTTACCAACTTTTAACATAAGAATTACCTCCGTTGAGTCCACATTTAACTCAATAGGAAAAAGATTTTGGTTTTCCGCCAATTTAAGACTTTTAAGAAGTGCTAAAAGCTCCATTTAGTTATTGGTTGCGTTGGGAAATCCCTTAACAAAGCCAATAATCAAATCACCATTACGATTTCTAATACAACCTTCTATACCTCTTATACCCAAATTACCGAGGCACGCTCCATCAATGTTGAGCTTGTAAGGGGTGTTCATAGGGGGAAGCCAACGAACATGAATAGTGGCTTCCTGGTAAAGGGAAGAGGGTGAAGGCATAAGGTAATAGTATTCAACAAAATTTGCATAAGCATTCTTGAAAGAGGGAGAAACATTTAAATTGTTAAACAGATTATCATTCTTGCACCTCCAGATTTTCCATAAGAAAAACATGATTAGCTTAATCCATATGTAATCCTGCAGACAAAGAAGAGGCTGAGTTTTGGAAGTGATGCTGAGCTTATAGGCACTTTTAGTGGTGAAAATCCCTTTACCAGTGAGAGCCCAAATAGGATAATCATTTGTGCCTAAGGTATCCGGGAAGAAGGTGTGCTGAATGTAGTAGGTAATAGACAGTAGTAGCTGGAAGGGTAAAGAGGACAGATCCCAAGAAACATATTTCAATAAGTCAGATGTTTGCAAGTCCAACATGTTGTGAGGCATAGGACCCTGAATAATACTACTAAGGGGTTCAGTATTGGGAAGCCATTTATCAGTCCAAAAGTTTACCCTATCACCATTATGGATGATCCATATAGAATCCTTCGAACAGGTATCAAGACCCTTGATAATGTTCCTCAAAGTTCTAGAGGCCCCCTGGGACTGGTTTATGGAGGTTTTATTGGTCTTGGAGAATTTATTTGTCAAGATCCTGGACCAAAGAGACTACGGGTTTGTAGTGTATCTCTAGGCTAAAGCTGTTAGGGAAGCAACATTCTTATGACTAACTTTTCGGATACCAAGGCCACAAGGGTTCCTCGAGCTAGTGACCATTTCCCAGTTAACCATATGCATTTTCCGTTTGCTATCTGTGGTGCCCCAAATGAAGTTTCGTTGGATTTTATCAATGTGCTAATGAACCCCGTCTTGGAATGCAATGTATTGCATTGAATGGTTAGGAATACTATTAAGAATGGCTTTGGTGAGGGTGGTTCTGCTAGCCTGGTTAAGCATATTGATTTTCTAGCCTGAGAGCTTTGTTTTCATTTGATCTATGATGAATTGGAAGTCAGCTTTAGTGGGAGATCTATGGAAAATAGGAAACCCTAGATATTTCCCAAAGTTGTTACTGGTAGAAATGTCCAAAAGAGTGGAAATATTATTAGTGGCATCCCTGGAGCAATTTTTGAAGAAGACTATCTTAGACTTATTCTTATTGACCTTTTGACCTGACAAGGAGATGAAGCTGTCAAGGATCCTTTTGACAGTTTGGCAGTTAGTAGTATCATCTATGTTAAAAAGAATTAGGTCATCAGCAAAAAAGAGATGAGAAATCTTGGCTCCTCCTCTACTTATATAAATAGGGATCTAGTTAAGGGTATCTACCTCATAATTGATCCTTCTAGCTAGAAGTTCCAGGCAGAGGATGAAGATATATGGAGACATGTGATCTCCTTGCCGTATTCCCCTAGATGGAATAAAGAAAGTTGTTTTAGAACCATTAATAAGAACATAGATAAAGGACGTGGAGATATAAAACATAATAAGCTTGGAGAGAAGGGGAAGGAATTTAAAAAAAAAAGAGCTTGTCTGATGAACGACCATTCTATGCTATCAAAATCTTTTTCTAGGTCGATTTTAAGAATCATGTTTCATTTTGGAAAAGTGATTCAAAAATTCCTGCATGATAATAGCATTGTCATAAGCTCTTCTGTTAGTCAGGAAGCTTGCTTGAGTTGGAGAAATGATCTTACTCAAAAAAGGCTTGATTCTATTGGCAATGAGTTTTGTTATGATCTTGTATTGAGTGTTGCAGAGACCAATGGGTCAGTAATTCTTAAGAGTAATAGCATTCTGACACTTTAGGATAAGACAAAGGTAAGTAGTGTTAACCACTTTATTCATTGTACCTAGAGAGAAAACTTTGTTACAGAAAGATATAAGCTGAGTGTGGGTAGAGTCCTAGAATTTCTGAAAGAAGTGTGGATGCAAACCATCCGGTCCAAGAGCTTTTGTAGGTTTGAAGATGAAAACAACTTTCCTTATTTGAGAAATGGTAGGAATACTATCTAACATGGCCTGAGTAGCTGCAGAGATAGAACCCTTAGAAGAATGATTAGTGAGACAGTTCCTGGTAGAGCTGGAATGGTCAGTTGTGTAGAGGGTCCTATAGAAAGACATGATAGACTCCTCTATATCCCTTTGAGTGTACATCCAGTTACCCAAGTCATCCTTCAGGGCATTGTTATATTTCTTCCTTCTTCTATTAAGATTAGAAGTATGGAAGAATCTAGTATTAGCATCGCCTTCAGTGACCCAATTAACCCTAGATTTGACTTTCCAGAATACACATTCTAATCTAAGGACTTCCTTATACTGATTAGTCAAAGAATCCTCAAGATTATGGAGGAAATAACAAGTAGATAGTGAGGGCTCTTTTGTATCCCATCTAGTTTTGATAAAAGCTTTTTTTTTTGTAGAATAGATGTTACCAAAAACATATCTATTCTAATGAATAATAATGGACTGGAAGGAATGACTAGAACTTGTAACATCCTCACTATTCTGGAAGGCTTGATTTATCAAGTTAGGGAAGCCCGAGTGAGAGCAGCACATGGGTTCCATTCTGAAAGGTTTATCCTTTGAAGGGGTTCAATATTCAGCTGGATGAGGACAGAGCAGTCATCAGAATGGGTTCTAGGGAGATGAGTGAAAGAAGACTATGGGAAAAGATGAAGCCATTGGACATTAGCTAGTCATGTGTTGAGTATTTCAAGAATAAGCTTATTTTGGTGACGGTATCTTTTATTAGTCCAAGTGTATTTACTACCCTTGAAACCTAAATCAACTAATTAGTCCAAGTGTATTTACTACCCTTGAAACCTAAATCAACTAACTTACAATGATTGACACAATTCCAGAACAGGTTGACTAGACTAGGCTTTATGAGATTACCACCATGCTTGTCATGAGTTGAAAGAACTTCGTTAAAGTCACCTCCTACCAACCAGCGAGCATCAAAATTACTAGAAATGGCGTTATCCATTAAAGAGAGTGATACCAAAGAGTTTTCCTAGTATTAACATGAGTACTGACATACACAATACTAAAAAAAAAATGGGGGAGAAGTTACCTTGACAGCAACATGAATACTCTGGGGAGTGATAGATATGTCAGTGATGTTGAACATATCCCCTTTCCACATAAAGACCAGCCTACCGGATATTCCAATAGCAGCAGATTGGATCAGACAGTCAAAAATGAGGTCTTGAGTTAGTTGGTGATGATCACTCATTCTAGTTTCAAGAAGAGATAGCATGACAGTTTTATGGAGGCGTAACATATCCTTGCAGTGGCACCAAAATTCAGCATTGTTTATGCTTCTAGAATTCCATATTATTAAGTTCATCATTAATTTGTTGTGAGGTGGAGAGTGGTTCACAACCACTGATTTTCTCTTATCCTACGGGTCCAGGGATGATAGTGGTGAGTTAAGATTGATCATGGTGTTTAGGGGGTTTAGAGAGATAAGGAAGTTCCCCATTATCAGGACACTTAGGAATTTGATATTCATTGTGAACTTTGTTAAGTTCCATGGAATTAGGATTATCCATATTTCATTTACTAATTCTGTGAATCATAATCCTATTTGTTTGTCTAGAGTGGTTTCTTTTGTTATGGGGACTTTCATGGTTGCTAGAAGATCTTCCATTTTACGATTGTTTGCTATTAGCATTTCCAGGGTTTTTCCTCTTCCCTATATCTCTGGATTTGGAATTTTGTCCTGAGGTTTTTCCACTTGAGAAGGAGAATTTTCTAGTAAAAGCAGCGGTGGCCCATTCAGAAGCAATAGAGGATTTGGTGGCGGGAAAAACGGAAGAGTCTATGAGACTTGGTGTAATGTGGCTGATAGAGTCTCTATTGATAGGCTCTCCAATGGGTTTTCGTTGGAAGCTATCAGTAGGGTGGTCATCCGGAGATTGTTGCCATAGTTTGCCTGGCTTTTATTCAGGGATACCATGACCAGCAGTGCAATGTACTCCGGATTTTGGAGAACCACTTGTACTTGTCTTGTCTTTATTCAGGGATACCATGAATAAAAGCCAGGCAAACTATTGCAACAATCTCCGGATGACCACCCTACTGATAGCTTCCAACGAAAACCCATTGGAGAGCCTATCAATAGAGACTCTATCAGCCACATTACACCAAGTCTCATAGACTCTTCCCTTTTTCCGGCCACCAAATCCTCTATTGCATCTGAATGGGCCACCGCTGCTTTTACTAGAGAATTCTCCTTCTCAAGTGGAAAAACCTCAGGACAAAATTCCAATGTCTACAATGACTGCTTCCCCTCGTAATCCAGACTCACCACAACCGACACCTCCACCGGATCCACCAGACCTAACCCCAGCCGCCATGGAGGAGGATAATAATTCGCAGTTGAAATAAGAGGGTTGTTATTGTTCTTATTGAAATAATATAAGGGGCTTTGTTTTCATTTTATCTTTGTTGCCCTCGCAGTCAGGCATCACGATAATAAAAAATGAAAATAATATTTCAATAAGAACAATAACAACCCCCTTATATGCACCACTATTATAATAATCCCTCAAGTCGATTTTAGTATTCACATAAGCCTCCACATGGGTAATACGATGGAATAATGATATAAAAATATGAATCGCACAAGAAAATCCCCAACCCATATCATTCTTTACATATATTGTTAACTAGCAGCCTAGTATGAAGAAAGTAAAGTCATAACTTGCCTCAAAAGTGAAATCATGAGCCTAGACCATATAACAAGGAGATTTTTCTTTTTGTATGGTCTCATAAAATATCCAATCTATTAAAAACGTAATCGATACATCACAAGTAGTTTAATGATATCCATATTAGCTACTTTCCTTTCTAGTCCATAAATAATTTGAAAATCGACCTTGAAGGAAGAAGGAATGAAACCAGAATTTTATTAAAGAATAGTTTTCCCATATTTTAAGGATTCTAAATATTAAAACCCATAGAAAAGAAGTTGAAATCATGGTTTAAATATTTTTTTTTTCTAACTTTGTTGAGTGAAACCCCAATATCCATGTTTGAAATCCAAGATAGGCATTCTTTTTGCGTTAAAATCAATAGGTAATGATAGAAATAAGGTTTAGAACCTCTAAGAAGAAGGGGAAGTGGAAGGGGAAGGGGAAGGGGAAGGGGGTTATTTCAAAGGTGTAATCCTACTAAAATAAGGTTCACTAGGGAGAAAGATTCAATATTGAATGATACTTATATTACACCGAATGGTAAAGGGGTTGTGACGGGTAGTCCCTTTGAAGCACTTACTAGAGTTGATGAACAAGATAATGTTGCTACACCAAGTGGTAAATGGATTGTGAAAGGTAATGATGTTAATGTACTAAAAGGTAGGAATGAATAGGAACCAAAAAGATTTGGTAAGGAAGATATAAGGAAAGATAATCCAATGTAGAGTGTTAAAAATATGAGGGCAACAAAGATAAACATCAGGCATAAGAGCCACAGAAATTCTTCATCAATGAGCAAAATAACACACTAATACACACTCACCTAGCATCGAGTCAGTTGCAATGCAAAGTAATGAGGCTTCAACTTTAGACTTATGCATTGATAAGAATTAGATGTAGTTAATATAAATGCAGATTTAGAGGGAAAGTACCAAAATAAATGGTGGAGATAAATGCACCAATATTGAAATTTAGCTACATAACACTGAAAAATCTCTCAATAGTGAAATAAATGAAAAATAATAGCAACAATAAGAATTGATCTAGAAGATGAATTATCAAAGAGATTGTATAAAAAGCCTTTGTAAATTGTGTACGCTGGTAGTGAAGGAGCAACAATGGCATTGGAAGGAAATTTCCTAGAACTACTAAGTGCAAGGTTCATATTTTGGTAAAGTAAACAAGCTCAACTGTCATAAAGGTGATTATAATTCCTTTTGTTATACTGCAAAGACCTTGCTAGTTAAAAAACTTCATGATATTGTCATAAATCAAATTATAGAGGGGGAAGGGAATCATAAGCCAGAAACATAGACAGATACACTGATTGAAGATAAATAAGATCTTTTATATCACAACAAAGAAAATCAAGTTCTAAATTAAGCTGTTTTATCTCCATAATCAACTCAACTGGTATACTAATCAAAAGACAAAACAGATAATAGACATACTAGGGTAAATCATTGAAGGAATGTGAAAGCTAGAGGTGAATGAAGATGAATGTTTTATTTTTGAATTTGAGATCAATTAGAACTCAAAATTTATTCTACAAAAATCAAATGATGCCTAGACACATAAGTTCTATTTTACTTTCTGTATTAACTCTTATGATCTTTTGTTAGTAATTACAAAGGCACTCCTTTTACATAGTTGAACGGATGGATTGATAGTAAATGTATCTTCCAAACACTTGATAAATTTGTAGTGAATAAAACATTTCGAGGCATGGACAGTAATGTGGAACTGGAGCAATTGTCTAGGACAGGTTATGATAATGCACCTGTTTTTTTATTTTGTGGGAAACAATGATGTGATTAGAATGTCATTAAGATTACTTAAGTTTTGATGAAGAATACTTTAAGGAGGTGGTTCAAAATAGCTATGTTTTATCAGACTCTTCTAAGATATTTATCAGTTTGAAGGATAAATTGAAGAGTGCCAAATCTGCTCTATCTTATTGTAGCGTAGACATAATTAGGGATATTTTAAAATAGCTTATCATTAAAGAGGAGATTGTAAGAGTTAAGGAAGATTTATTTGAAGTATATCTTACAACAACCAATATAATGATTTTGTAGAGGGATAAAAAAGAAATAAAACAATATTCAATATGTTGAAGAGTTTTAATGAAAAAAAGGGGTTTAGTGGTTTCCTGAAGGAGATAAGATTACCATTTTTTTCATTGTCTGGTAAATAAAATAAGGAGAAGATTATCTAAAAGTAGGATTCTCAAAGGTGATGGATAGTGGGCTGAATGTAAGGATGAGGTGGATTCTGAAGCCATTAATTTTTTTTAGGTGTAGCTGATCCTAGTTGTATTTATTCACCGAAGTATGGTTATCCACCCTTGATTAGCGGCGTTTTGAGGACTTCTTCTTTCTTTAATGAGTTAATCTTCGTATAATTTAGCATATAATTACTAAAATATTTTATCATAATGTTTAAGGTGTGTTTCAAACGTGTTTGCTATCAATTTGGTCACTAAGAGTTTAGACGAGAAAATTAGTGTTATTAGTTTGAGCTATGTATTGTTCTAGTTGATATCGATGGATTCAAGTGTGTGATATGAATTAATAAAGGTATGATTGTGTAGTTATGTATTGAATAACTTGATTATAGTGTTTAAGGTTCAACTGAAAACATCCAAGAAACAAAACACTACGTTAAAGATCAAAAGGACAAAACTAGTACTTTTAGCTTAAGTTATGTCTTTACTAGTTTACCGTCTTGGATTGTATGTTATTTTGAGCTCTAATAAGTGGTGTTTGATGATATAGGATGCTTGGTTAGTTAATTATAATTATATATTGTTTATTTACAAGATGTAAATCATGTGGAAACAACACCACAAGGCTTGAAAAGGATGGACAAACACATAGGACAAGACTTGACAAAATATGAATGTTTTAGAGTCGTTGGCATTCAACGGACCTTAGGTACCTCATTACAGCCATTAAAAGACCTTGGGTGCATTATGAATGAAAAATTAAAGTATCTTACCACTATTGAGGCATTCCAGTGACCATAGTCACCGCGATAAGGGTGTGGCACGCCCCTATGTCAAAATCAACAGCTTGTGTCAACGAATAAATAGGACACTTAGTTGTTATGTTATACACCCTGGACAACGTTGGGACTTGAAGGGAGGCTGGATAACACTTTAATTATGGTTTTTATTTCATTTCATTCATTTGTTTATGGATTTTAACATGTATTCATTCATTGTGTTTCTGATTACGTCTATAATCGGCTAAACATCCTTTTTTGAAGTTAAGGCGAAAACATGAGTAGTATTGTTATAAATCTATTTGGTTGTCATTGTTTATCAGTTTTTCCCTTATTATCACTATTTTAAGGATTTGAGGCCTTTATTATACTTCTTTACTCTATTATGAACCTGACATGATGATTGTTATGGTAGAATGTGGAATGAATCGAATTGGATTATTAACATACTTGAATGAATTTATAATTTGCAGTTAGGATAGAAATATAATTATGTGCCCTTTTTGGTTCAATTACGTGATGGATTATGACTGTGTTTAACTTAGTTATCGTATCCCCACTCAATGATATAGTTGCAGGGGCTAAGTTAGATAATCGACTAAAGGTCAAAAGGCCATTGTCATATCATTGATCATGTGAACCAACAACCAAAATAATTGTCATAACCAATGAAGTTCGATATTTAGTATGATTTTTCATATATCCTTAACCCTGGGTTTCTCCTTATTGGTTGTTCAAACCTTTAATTTATAGCATTGTTTAGTTTATTATTAGTATTCACTCTCAAACTTTATTGGTTACATTTTCACTTGATTAATCTTAACAGTTGAACTAATCTTGGATAATTTCTTACACTAGTCCCTGTGAGATCAATACTTGGATTTTTTAAGGATACTATATTACCTGGACAGACCACGAACACTTGCGTGTTGCTTGGGAAAAATAAATTTTTGGTGCCATTGACAAGGACTTGTCAATAGGCAACAGTCTTAGTTTAGTTTTACTTTTTGATTTCTTTGGTGTTTTTCACTTGGTCTTGGTTTTTGAATTTACAGGGAAGAGGTTAACAAGTTAGTAAGCTGGCAAGAGATCAGGAATTGGTTGAGCCAGATCCTAAGCCCGAGCAATGCATAGATCATCAGAGAAGAGAAATAGTCTTTCTCTACCATATTCATGTGGAACAAGACATTCCTTCTCCCACAAGAAATACCAGATGAACGCTATACAACTCTGTGGGTAACTCCACCTCATATGCTACTTTTCCAACACGGTTCAGAATCTTGTACGGACCAACATAACGGGGACTAAGCTTTCCCTACTTCCCAAATCTCTTCACCCCTTTCATGGGTGAAACCTTTAAGTACTCCAATTCATCAACATTAAACTCAATATCTTTTCTTCTCACATCTGCATATGACTTCTGACGACTTTGAGCGATCTTCAATCTTTCTCGGATCAACTTAACTTTTTCCATAGCCTCAAACACAGAATCAGGCCCAATCATAGCTGTTTCTCCTACTTTAAACAAACATATAGGTGATATACATCTTCTCCCATACAAAGCATCGAATGAGTCCATCTAAAAACTAGCATGGAAACTATTGTTATACGCAAATTTGATCAATGGAAAGTGCTCATCCCAACTAGCTTTAAAATCAAGCGCACATGACCTCAACATTTCTTCTAAAGTCTGAATGGTCCGCTCAGCCTGATCATCTTTTTGCGGATGGAAAGCAGAACATAGATGAACTTGGGTACCGAGACCCTTCTGTAAAGCTCTCCAAAACCGGGAAGCAAACTGAGCACCCCTATCAGAGATAATAGCTAAAGGAGCTCCATGAAGTCTAATGAATTCTAGAATATACAATATAGAATAATCCACATCTGTATAAGATGAATGCACAGGAAAGAAATGAGTTGATTTAGTCAACCGGTCTACAACAACCCAAATCAAATCATGATGATGACGAGAAAGAGGCAAACCAATTGCGAAATCCATATTCACTTCTTCCCACTTCCAAGTAGGAATGCTAAACTCTTACATTACACCATCGGGACTTTGTTACTCTACCTTAACCTGTTGATAAGTAGAACACTTTGCCACAAATCCGTCTATGTCTTTCTTCATACCGTTCCTCCAATAGATTTCCCGCAAATCGTGGTACATCTTAGTAGCACCGGGATGAATAAAATATTGCGCGCTATGCACTTCAGCCATAATTCTCTGCCTTAGATCATCAAGATCGGGAACACACAATCTACACTGCAATCTCAACACACCATCTCCCCCTTTGGAGAAAACCTCTACCTTTTATTCCTTAACTGACTCATTTATTTTGACCAAACTAGGATCCCTGTCTTGCTTCTTCTTTACCTCCGAGACCAAAGAGGACTGGGAACTACTCTGAACTAACATACTCCCTTCAGTGGAATCAAGTAATCTAACACGCAACCTAGCCAAACGATGCACATCATGAGCCAATTCTTTCTTATCATTATCTACATGAGCTACACAACCCCTAGGCAACCTGCTAAGAGCATCTTCCACAACATTGGCCTTGCCCGGGTGATACAACACACTCATATCATTGTCTTTTAGCAACTCTAACCATCTTCTTTGTCTAAGATTCAACTCCCTCTGAGTAAACACATGTTGCAGGATTTTTTGATCAGTAAACATATCAACATGAAAACCATACAAATAATGTCTCCGGATTTTCAAAGCAAAAACTACAACTGCTAATTCAATATCATAGGTTGGGTAATTCTTCTCATGAGGCATCAACTCTCTAGAGGCATAAGCTATAACTTTACCCCTCTGCATCAACACACAACCCAAACCAGCTCTATAAGTATCATAATATACAACAAACCCATCAATACCAATGGGTAAAGCTAACACTGGGCTAAACTGAGTCGAGTCTTTAACTCTTGAAAACTCTTCTCTCAAGGTTCCTACAATATGAACTTCACCTTTTTTTAGGTCAACCGGGTCATGGGAGAGACAATGGAAGAGAAACCCTCACAAAACGATGGTAGTGAACATCTAGACCTAAGAAACTCCTAATGTCCAGATGGGGAGGTAGGTCTAGTCCAATTCTTTACAGCTTCTGTCTTTTGGAAATCGACTCGAATGCCTTCGGCGAAAACAATGTGACCCAGAAAAGTAATTGACCTTAGAAAAAATTCACACTTGCTAAATTTAGCGAATAATTAATGATCTCTAAGAGTTTGGAAGACAATTATAAGATGGTCGGCATTATCATACTCACTTCAGGAATATACAAGAATATCATCTATGAATACAATGATAAACATATCAAGATAATTCTTGAAAACTCAATTCATAAGGTACATGAAGGCTGCTGGAGCGTTGGTTAACCCAATTGACATAGCAAGAAACTCAAAGTAACCATAACGGGTTCGGAACACTATCTTTGGAATATCACACTCTCTCACTTTAAGATGATGATAGCCGGATCTAAGGTCTATTTTAGAGAAGTAGCTCGCACCTTGTAACTGATCAAACAAGTCATCAATTCGAGGAAGAGGGTACTTGTTCTTGATAGTTACCTTGTTTAGTTGACGGTAATCAATATATATACGTAATGTACCATCTTCCTTACGCACGAATAGAACAGGTGCACCCCACGGGGAAACACTGGGTCTGATAATGCCTTTGTCTAAGAGATCTTTGAGTTTCTCCTTCAATTTTTTAAGTTCTGCGGGATCCATACGGTACGGAGGAATAGAAATAGGCTGAGTGTCGGGAAGGAGATCAATCCCAAATTCTATTTCTCTATCAGGTGGGACCCCTGGGAGATCTTCCGAGAAAACATGGGGAAACTCATTAACAATGGTAACTGACTAAATAGTCGTAGTCTCGGACTTGAGGTGTTTAACTAGAACTAGGTGATAGATGCAACCCTTTGAAATCAACTTTCTACCTTTGAGGTAGGATATGAAATGTCTCTTCAGAGTTACAAAGCTCCCGGACCACTAAAAAATAGGCTCATCAGGAAACTGAAACTTGACCACTCGGGTACGACAATCTATAGATGCATAGCACGAGTGAAGCCAATCCATACCGAGAATAATGTTAAAATCAACCATTCTAGATTAATCAAATAAGCACATATGACCCAATGAAGGATAGTGACAGGACACTTCTTATACAAAGCTTAGCACTAACAGATTCTCCTACTGGGGTAGAAACCAGAATAGGCTCCGGAATCCGTTCAGGGTCTATCTCAATATTTACAACAACCAGAGGTGTCATATAAGAGAAACTCGAACCGGGATCAATCAATACATACACATAGAAATGAAATACACAGATCACACCAGTAAGGCGAGGTGGTAAATCATAGAAGTGATTCTGGCGCAAACCGCCAACAGTACTAGAAGAAGCGCCTTGAGGAAGAACTGGGCAGAGTACGGGAGCGGGGGCACTGGTAGCTTGACTCTGGGGACGAGCATCTGGACTCCCCTAACTAGAATATGGACAATATCTAAGAAGGTAGCCCAACTAGCTACAACCAAAGAAACCCCTTTGATTAACAAAACACTCGCCAAAATTATCTATACCATACTTGGCATATGAAAGAGGACAAGGTCTGTTACTTATACTTTCCTGAATCCTGGATGGAATAGGCTTGTTCCCCTGCTCCTTCCTGCTTCTAGGTGTGGGAGCAATAACTGAGGAAGGCGCGGGCATAAACGGTCATCCCTGAAATTGAGGGCGGTTCCCTCTATGGAATCTGTACTGACTGAATCCCTATTGCTCTGATCTATCTCTTTTATTCCCTCTTACTCTTTCCCTCTCTTTCACCTTATCAGCTTCAATCTGTTGTGCATGTATTATTAACGAAAAAAGGTCTATCTCCCTATTAAGCATAGTAGATCTACACTCTTTAACAATGTAATTCGACACGTCAGTCACGAACTTGCTCATGATGGTCCTGGAGTCAGCCATCATACTAGGAGCATATTTTGATAACTTATTGAATCTAAGACAATACTTCTTAATAGTCACGGAGAATTGTCTCAAATTCCTGAATTCCTCTATCTTTGTTTCCCTCATCTCAAGAGGAAAGAATCTATCCTTGAATACTTCCTGGAATAACTGCCAAGTCATGGGAGCGGCATCCTCCCCTTTACTCATCCTCCACATCTCCACCCAATCATATGCAATATCTTTTATTCAATAGGCAGCCAATTCAACACTCTCCTTCTCATTCACATGCATAATATGGGTTATCTTTCTCACTTCATCAAAGTACATCTGTGGATATTCACCTACATTCGACCCATAGAACTCAGGTGGATTCATCCGCATAAAGACATGAACTCAAGCTACTGCAGAATGATCTTGTTTCTAAGGAGGAACAGTAGCATGGGTGTTAGCTTGAGCATTGACGATAACTGCCTGGGCTGGCGCCTGAAAAGCTGCCCAGAATTCCTCATGAGACACATGCTCATTCAAGGGATCAATGGGTTGATATTTCTCGTTGTTTCTATAAGCTCGACGAGGAGAAATTTTCTGTTATAAGAGAACACGAGTTAATAGTAGATAAAGAGATAGTTGTAGGCACAACAAACTTTAGAAAAAAGAAAGGACTTTTCCTAAAATATTCTTTAGCCTCTTGATCATATATGTGGCACGCTACACACCGATGATCAAGACTCTACGTAACGCGGCTGGTCAGACTCCCTCTGACTCCACAAACCTTAGGCTCTGATACCAAGCTTTGTAATGCCTTGAAATTTCATCCCGAGATGCCACATGGTGCTTAGGGCTACACGTTGCCCTAAGCTAACCCTCGGAGCCAGATACTACCACAAGGAATTCAATCAACAATAGTCGTGCACAATAAAAAGATATACCACATCGGGTTCAAGAGAAATACTGGAGAATACTAGACTGTACAACCAAAATATACTGAATGTCTATACATACGAACCCTCTAGTCTGACAAAGACTCTATACATCAAAATCAAGGAGCCATTGGGACAAACCCCCAACTGACTCAAACATTACTGAAATCCATAACAACAGAATGATATCACAAAAAAATAGATAGGGTTCTCGAACCATGAGGAATCACCACTGAGGGAACATAGTTAAGGCACTCAAATATCGCTAACGTGGTTGCGGCTGAGTACCTAAACCTATATTATGAGAAAATGTAGCCCATAGGAAAATATGTGGGTCAACACTTTGGAATGTACTGAGTATGTGGGCGTGCATGCAACAATGAAAATATCATCATCAATTTCATAAAAATATGCATATGTACAATGATGGATCACTTGGATTGAGTTAGATTGAAACATACTTTTCATGATCTCATAGTAAATAAATCATATGATAAAAACCTAATAAATCATCATAAATAACTCAACATTTAAACTCAAGACTCGGAGAGACTCGGTAATTCAAGAAACTCTACTCTTATTGATATGGGAGGTTCTTATAACTGACATAAACCATGTGATCTACATGGAGTCCAACATTTTTACCTACTAAGGAGAGAACCCCACATTGGCAGGAGCCTCATACTCTTGCCAGGGAGTACATCCTAAATTTAGTGATCACAATATCATACTCGGCCTCTAGCCTATAATTTTCAATATCAATCCTACGGTGGCACGTAGTTTTGGGGAAATACCATATTTCAAGCTTGGTGCTAAATACTACTCCCAGAAAAAAGCTCAGAAAGTGTTAGGAAATCCACCACAAACATCACAAGGGTCTATCATGAAGAACAAATCAAATCTCTTTGTCATTTATCGAATCATAATCAATTTGTGGATTCCTAACTTGACTCAAATCAAATCAATCTTTCTCAATATCAAAATGTATCAATTCATTAAATCATGAAAACATCAATAACTTTGAGGAAATATTAAGACTACTTATAACAACTCAATCTCATGAATCAATATACTCAATAATCCAGTTTGTCATAAGGGAGATTAAAGCTTGACCATATTCTAAAAGCACTTCAAATATCAACTCATTGTAGAAATATGAAATTCACAATTTTTAATATCAAGTCATAACTTGGGAAGAGAAAAATAATCATGTATAACAAAGCTTGAACAATTTATATTCTCATAATCTCATGATGATGTAATTTGGGTATAAACCCACTTGCAAAATCATAAAAATCCATGATAGAAATCAATGCTTTAGGCACAAGAACAAAAGAATTGCACTTGTTCAAAATCCCACATACCTTAATCTTTTAAATTGGATGAATCCTAGTTCTTGAGACTCTATCTGCACTTGTAATAAATGATTCTAGAAGCTCACACTATGAGGAAATTAATTCTTGAAGAAATCTTAAAGATCTATGGATAATTTTTGGAAGATTAATGTCCTTAAATAAAAACCGTAGATATATTTCTTAAGAGAATTGGAAGAGAGAATGAAGAAATTAGGGTTTAGATAGGAATTCTCGTATATTTAGGGGCTTCCAAAAGATGAGAAAAGATCAAAATACCCTTTCTAAAACATCCTTTAATTGCTGTAAAAAATAACTGATGGCATTCATGACAAGTCGTCAGACTTGTGACATGTCGTCACGAAATGTTGTCACAGAAATGGTGAATTTTATGATTTTCTGCTTAAGGTTGACGACATTGGTGATAAGTCTTCACTTTTGTGACAACTTATCACAAAATGTTATCACTGGGGTGGAAATCTGCCTAAGACTGATGACATTGGTGATAAGTCATCATACTTGTGACAGCTTATCACAAAATGTCATCACTCAGTTTTCTAGCCTGACATGCTGGAGTAAAATGGGCATAACTCTTGGCTCCGATACCGGATTTGGGTGAAATTTGTATAGTTAGAAAGATAATTCAATTATATATATTTTGGTAGGTGATAACGCTAAAATTACACTCTTGAATGGGTGTAAGCGAGCCGTTGTCAATATAAAACCTTACTAGGTTGGGGTTGAATCCCACAGAGAATAGGGTGTGAACTTTGATCTGTTTACGAAAGATTTTACTGGTAGTTTATTGCTTCCGAAAGATAAGGGTTTTAAGTTCATGGTGTGTTAAATATCACTTTCAATACTTTAGTGTTTTTAATCAAGATAAATGGGAAACCAGAGCTATATTCACTAAGGGTTTCGGGAATTGACAGATACTAGGTAATGCTAGAGATTCTCAGAATAAGTAGAAGAGCAGAATATCCCTGACGATTATACGATCTGACTTATCTCTCGACCTCACCAGACAATTTATTATCTAATTCTCTCGAACTTAGATAACTTATCTATTTCCAATAAGATGCTATCTCAGGTAGATTAATCCAGTTATGGCATTAATCATTAAACAGAAGGTTGGTAGCTTTCGAGTCCCTATTTATAATTCACGTCCTCTAATCTATTTCTCGGTTAGAAGCAAATAAAACCTAAGGCATAACCTAATGTTTGCAACCACTAGATTTTAGTTAAAAAAACAAATTCTCAAGATGTTTTACTACTCTTTGAATTTGTTAAAGAACTAGTATCATATCAAACCCTAATCCATGGATCCCATAACTTCGGCAAATGAAATTAACCGCTCATGATTTGATGAACAAAATAACAAGTTGAATTCATAATTATAATGATAAACTTACGAATGGGTAGAAAACAACAACTAGTTCCTCCGATTTAATAACGAGGTAGAAACCCCAAAAATAGTTGATACGAAAACACAAGAATAATTTATGAAAGAGAGAAAAAATACGTGTTTTCTTCTTAGAGTTGATGTTTGATAGATGAATTATTAATCCCCTCATCAAAAACCCTAAAAGATGTTATTTATACTAAAGCCTAATTAAGGAAATAAAATAACAAAATTAATAAAATTGTCCGGAATAGGTGACGCCACGTCAAGAAGTCGACGCCCTATCACGGATGGCGTCAGAGAGGCTTTAGTTGCCTCCAGGTTCTATCTTAGACTGACGATGTGGCTGACACCGCATCAGGTATCTGACGACGTATCATCGACGTCGTCAAATATCTTCTTCCCATGCTAACTTTCTGCTTAATGTTGACGTTATTCTTGACACATTATCACAACTTTGACACCACGTCACCGGCGTCGTCAGAACAACTCCTCAAACTGCAACTCCCTGCTTAAGGATGACGCCAATACTGATAGGCTATTACGAGGCTGACGACTTTTCACGGAGGTCGTCAGCCATGTTTTCTTCTATCTTGCTCAGATTTTCAACTTTTTTGCTCCATTAGTTTATTCTCATTTCTTCAACCTTTTTCAAACAATATCATGAGCAAACACATCAAAACAACAAGAGTTGCTTCAGAATTCACAATTATTTTGAGCTAAAAGGCATTAAATATGTTAGATTTTTCTCACACATCAACACCCTCAACTTAAAACAATTTCCTGTCCTCAAGCAACAACTAACTAAGAGAATACAACGAACATTCAGCAGTCAACAACCCATTTAGCTAAAAACTCAGTTTACCATCTCCAAGGTCAACCAACTCAAAACTACAGTGCAATTTATTGAAAAGCAACAATGTAACACAGAGGCTTCTACCTATGGAATCAACTAAGTACCAACAATCAAGCATGTATCAATGTACACTACCCAAACAAGTAAGTAACTTAGCAAGATACTAGTGTGCCCTCACAACAAAGAAATTTTCCTCTTTTTCTCATGTCAGACATAAAAAATATAAACACGAGGATCATCACAAAAACACTCACTCTCAGAATGAAGTTCAAACCAGTGTATGCCAAATACCATATGCTTGCCCTTATAATCATTACCAAGGTTTCCATATAGGTACTCTAGTATCACTATAGGTCTTTCTTCAGCTTGTAACGTAGGCTAGGGATGGTATGATATTATACGACATTCAGAGTGAATAACATCCTTGGCACTACCTTAACTTTTGGGGTCCACTTATTAACCTCTTTTTCTCACTTTTTCTTTTCTTTTCTTTTTCTCTTTTTCTCCTTCTTTTTCACTTTTTCTATTTTCTTGATCACACTTTCAGGATGGGTGCACTTCTTTTTATTCAAGCAGAGTTTCTTTTCTTGGTCTTTTTCACCAACACCCATCCTTTTATTCCTTTTCTTTGATTCTTTATCTTCTACTCTACCCTTCTTCATACACAACTTAAATCATGCACCCTTATGATAGCCACCCTTAACTTAGGCTGTTTGCCTACGTTAAGGTGCATAGTGTCCAAGGAGGAATAGGGACAAAATAGGTTCATTATGATTTAAAAAAGGAAGGTTATAGGTATCATAGAAAGAAAAATGGTCAATTAAGGCTCAAAACAGGGATCAAGGGATTTTGTACATTCAAGGAAGTCATTTAGGCTAAAAGTGACTTATTATCCAAAATGGCCTATGATCCTTTCCTAACCCCTATCTCTCAACTATTGTAAGACGAATCGGGCGTGTTCTATATTTGACACTACAAAGAGAAATCGGTATAGTCTCGCATACATATGACACACAGGCAATATCACTAGCTACTACGTATCTGGTTCATGCAATTGTTCAGCAGTGATGGTTAGGTAACTAAACTACTGCCATGACGAGATGCACATTTGTCACACTAAGGTGCAAATCATATAGTCATGCAAAACAAACCTTCAGAGAGGTGTTCAAAATCACAAAATCAGTTAACTTCCTACAGAACTTGCACTACTCCTAGTTATTTACAGAATATGCTACAACAGCATGCTACGCTACACCCTCAACTTAAAGTCAAAATAAAATGAAACAAAGGGTTAAGATATACCTGAAGTGGGTTATTCTCAGGGATTATGGGTTACCTCCTATGCAGCTCTTAATTTAACATCGCAACACGATGCAGGTGTCTTAATTACCTTAGACTTAATCGAGAGAAATAATGATGATGCTTTTCACTGATTCTTCCGATCCAATGTAACATTTTACCCGTTGCCCATTTACTTTAAATATACTGCCATCTTTTTTTTCAAGCTCTAGTACTCCAGATGAGTGGACTCGATTCACTTTAAAAGGGCCTGACCACTTAGATTTCAGCTTTCTTCGGAACAACTTAAGTATGGAATTAAACAAATGCACCAAGTCCTCTTTTTTGAACTCTCACTTCTCTATCTTCCAGTCATAGTACTTTTTCATCTTTTCTTTATAAAAATCTGCTCTTTCATATGCCCTGAGATGGAATTCATCCATCTCATTTAGTTGCCCTAATATCAATTCTGCAACTTCTTTCCAATTCAAATTTAACTTCTTGAGTGCCCATAAAGACTTGTGCTCTATCTCTATTGGCAAATGACATGCTTTTACATAGATCAGTTGGAATAGTGACATTCAAATAGGCATCTTGAAAGCAGTTTGGTATGACCACAAGGCATCATCAAGCTTTGCTACCAATTTTTTTGGCTAGCATTTACCGTCTTGGCTCGGATGGCCTTAACTTCATGATTTGACACCTCTACCTTCCCACTGGTTTGTGGGTGGTATGGAGTAGCCACTCTGTATTGTTTCACACCATACTTCACCAGAGTTGCCCAAAATAATTTGTTGAAAAAGTGAGATCCTCCCCCACTTATGATAGTGTGTGGTACTCCAAAGAGAGACAAGATGTTATTTTTGAGGAAAGTAACAACTTTCTTTCCCTCATTGTCAGCCAATGCGGCAGCTTTGACCCATTTAGAACATAATCAACAGCAACCAAAATATACTTCATTTTGTAAGAACTTACAAATGGACCCATGAAGTAAATACCTCACACATCAAATAACTCCACTTCAAGCATCATAGTCAAGGGAATTTCATGCCATTTAGATATTGATCCCTGTCTTTGACACTGGTCATATTTCGGCACAAACTCGTGGGCATTTTTAAACAATGTTGGCCAATAATAGCAACTCTGTAACACCTTCCTGTCCATTTGTCCACCTTCATGGTGACCTCCAACTGGAGAAGCATGACATGCCTCTAGTATACATCATACATCTACTTTAGGCACCTATCTCTATATGATATTGTCTGCACATCGCCTGAAAAGATAAGGCTTATCCCAAAAATAATGTGTTACATCATGCAAGAACTTTTTCCTTTGGCGGGATGAAAGATTTTCTTGGAGGAGCTCACTCACAACATAATTTGCATAATCATCATACCAGGGTAATGCTTCCACAACAGTTGTCAGGATCTCCTCATCTGGAAATATAACATTTATCTTTGTTTCATCATAAACTTCCTATCCACCTTCTATTCTAGATAGATAATCTACAACCTGGTTTTTACAACTTTTTCTATCTTTGACTTCAAAATTAAACTCTTGCAGTAGCAACACCCATCTGATAAGACTTGGTTTAGCATCCTTTTTGGCCATCAAGTACCACAAGACATCATGGTTAGTATGGACTACTACTGTAGTCCCAAGCAGATAAGATCTGAATATCTTGAAAGTATACACCACAGCCAGCAGTTCCTATTCAGTTACTGTGTAATTCTTTTGTGCTCCATTTAGCGATTTGCTGGCATAATATACCGGGTGAAACAATTTATCTCTTTTTTTGTCCCAATACAGCTCCCAGTGCAACACCACTTGTATCACACATTAGTTCAAACAGTTTTGCCAAGTCGAGTGAAATAATAATAAGACCCTCGATAAGCTTCTTTTTAAGGAACTCAAATGCCTTCAAGCATTCTTCATCGAAGAGGAATTTCACTTCTTTCTCCAACAACTTGCAAAGTGAATTTGCAACTTTGGAGAAGTGTTTTATAAATCTCCGATAGAATCCTGCATGACCAAGAAAACTACGCACTCCTTTTACTGAAATGGGAGGTGGTAATTTCTCCATAACTTCTACCTTTGCTCTATCAACATCAATCCTTTTTTTAGAAATTTTGTGGCCCAGCACGATACCCTCATTTACCATAAAGTGACATTATTCCCAGTTAAGCACTAGATTAAATTCAACACATCTCTGCAAGGCCACATTCAGATTCTCCAAACACATTTCAAATGAATCGCCCACCACAAAGAAATCGTCCATGAAGACCTCTATAGTGTCTTCCACCATGTCAAATAAGATATACATCATACATCATTAAATAGTGGCTGGTGCATTTCATAGCCCAAATAGCATCCTCTTAAAAGCAAAGGTGCCATATGGGCATGAAAATGTCGTTTTCTCTTGTTCTTTCGGAGTAATGCAGATTTGGTTATATTGAAAATAACCATCCAAGAAGAAATACCACCCCCTACTAATTTATCAAGCATCTGGTCCATAAAGGGCATTGGGAAGTGGTCCTTCAAAGTCCACGAGTTTAGCTTGCGGTAATCTATGTAGATTCTCCATCCTGTGACTGGTCTAAGTGGAATCAACTTGTTCTTTTCATTCACAACCACCGTCATACCTCCTTTCTTACGCATAGATTGAATTGGACTTACCCATTTGCTGTCAGAAATAGGGTAGACTACTCTTGCATCTAACCACTTAATAATCTTCTTTTTAACTACCTCCTGCATTGGTGGATTCAGATGGTGCTGATGTTTAATGGTAGGAGTACAATCTTCTTCTAGTTGTATTTTATGCGTACAGATGCCAGGAGGAATACCTATAATATCTGTGATAGTCCATCCGATATCTCTCTTGTGTCTCTAAAGTACTGAGACACGTGAATTCACTTGTTGTTCTTCTAAATCAGATGCAATAATAACCGGTAGCGTGCTCTCTTTCCCCAGAAACACATATCGTAAGTGACCCAACAGCTCACTCAATTCTAACACCGAAGGTTCCTCAATGGATGGCTTGGCTGGTGGCGTTGGTCGATTAGCCAGATCAAGGTCGAGATTTTTATGACCATAAGAATACGATCCCAGACCAGTCAGGGAAAAAACTATCTCTTCATACCCCTCAATGACTTCGCATTCATAGTTAATCACAACTACGACTAAAGGCTCCATCATAAGTTGTTCAGTTCTGACTACATCCTGTTCGTCCTTAAAATACACATTAACCACTTAAAACACGCTCATTTCCTCATGTTGCTTTATTGATCTTCCCATATCAAACTGTTCCTCTTTATTTTTCACCCTGAATGAGAGTTCATTCTCTCTCAAATCAATCAACACACTTTCAGTTGTGAGGAAAGGTCAACCCAAGATTATGGGTACCTCGAAGTCCACCTAGCAATCCAGAATGATGAAGTCCACAGGGAATATGTAATTTGAGAACTTTACCAACAAATCATACAAAATGCCAACAGGTTGCTTTACTTATCTGTCAGCCATGACCAGCCTCATGTTGGTAGGTATGGGATTCCCCAGGCCTAACTTTTTGTAAATAGTCAACGGCATCAGATTGACACTTGCCCCTAGATAACATAGTTCCTTAGTAAATTCCACGGTTCCAATCGTGCAGGGAATAGTGACTGCACCTGGATTCGACTTTTTCTACGTCAAGGTCCTTGTGGAAATGTCACTACAAAGGTGGAGATCTTCTTCTAGTTCGTAACTCACTGCTCATTTCTTGGTAATAAGGTCTTTCATGAATTTTGCATACCCTGGAATTTTCTCAAGTGCCTTATTCAAAGGCACATTTATAGTCAATTGCTTGAGCATTGCTAGGAACTTGCTAAACTTTGCCTCATCCATATTCTTTCTCAGCCATTGAGGAAAGAGAGGTGGTGGCCGTGGGATGGGTTTTAACACCACTTCCTTTTCCTTCTCCTTCTCCGACATATCAACTGCACTATTTAGTTTCTCATACTTCTCTGGGTGCAGTTCTGCTGGTTCTTTTACAACTTCCTCAATATTCACAGATTTTTCCACATCAAGGCCAGATAAAATCTTACCACTCCTAGTGGTGATTGCTAGACATAAATCGTCAGTCTTATGATCCTGGGCCGTTTGAGTAGGTGAAGTACCACTTTTTCCATGGTTTAGTGCTGAAGACAGTTGACTCATCTATTGCTCTAGCTGCTGGATAGAAGTTGAATGTGAACTAACCAATCGACTCATAGTGGAAAATTCACTCCTCACACTAGCTACTCCAGCATTGGTAGCCTCTAATCCTTTCAATTGTTCTTTTATCATATCTTTCATCGACCACATTCCTAAACTAGTTGTAGTAGCTTCTTCATTTCCCACACGAACATACAATCCATTTGTCATTGTTGCATCTCCAGTTTTCTTGCTCCATGTCTCTGTGATTAAGATTGTCATACCTGTTCTGACCTTGATTCCCTTGGATAAAGCCTCGGAAACCCACATGATTAGAAAAGTAGTTTACTTCTTCTTCAGGTTCCATATCAGCCCAATTCCGAATCATTACAGCTTTTACCTGTTTCGTCCTTCCTAACAATAAGTGCTTGTGAGTAGGTCTATTTTAGTGTTAAGATGGGCTATGTCTTGATCCTTCTCCTTATCCCTTTTGCGTTGTTCATCATTCATTCCAATAGGAATAGTTGGACTTTTCACCATAGAATCACTGGTGTACCAAGCCCTATTTAATTTGGTCATCCTATTTAGCATATTAGCAGCATCATGAAATGAGAGAGCAACAAATGACCCTCTAGCAGCGTTGTCTATCAATAGCTTCATCACAGAGTTAAAAGCTCTGTACAGAGTCTCTATTGAATGTATGTTCATCATATTATGGTTCGGAAACTATGTCATCTTTTTCTTGAATCTCTCCCAAGTTTCAAGTAAAGCCTTATTTGGAAACTTTCTAAAATTGTTGATCTCATCTCTTAATTGCACCCTTCTGGATGGTGAAAAGAACCTTTCTAGGAAAGCTCCTCTCAACTGCCTCCAGTTGGTTATAGAGTCAGGTGTCAACTCATTTAGCCATAATGTAGCCTCTCCTGATAAGGATAATGGAAACAGCCTCAAACGGATAGCGCTTTGACTTACCCCCGAATTATCAAAGGACTTACAAATGGTGACAAAATTCAACTGATGCAGGTTAGGGTCTTCTCCATGAAGTCCTCCAAACAAACCCTTCAGATTTAAGAGTTGAATCATTATGCTAGTAATATTGAACTTAGATCCAGGTGCTAACGGGGGGGGGGGGGAAGATCGCAACCGTTGCCCCTGCTCTATCGATATTATCATCATCATCAATCTAATACCGCAGCGGTTGTTAGGCCATTCTACTCGTGCAGTAAGATTCTGGATTGAGTAGTGTCCAGTGTAACCTATAGGAATTCTACAAATGAACAAAAACAACAACCAAACATAAATCAAGGTAACTTAACTATCAGCAAATTTTTGCACACAAAATTTTCAGTGTACAACCGTATTCCCCAAAAATAGTGCTATTATTGATAACGCTCAAATTACACTATTGAATGGGTGTAAGATATCATTGTCAATATCAAACCCAAATGGGTTGGGGTCGAATCCCATAGGGAATAGTGTGTGAACTTCGATCTGTTTACAAAAGATTTTACTGGTAGTTTGCTGCTTCCGAAAGATAGGGGTTTAAGTTCACGGTGTGTTAATTATCACTTTCAATACTTCAGTGTTTGTAATGAAGATAAATGGGAAACCAGAGCTATGTTCACCAAGGGTATCGGGAATTGACAAATACTAGGTAATGCTAGAGATTCTCAGAATTAGTAGAATAGTAGAATATCCCTAACGTATATATTATCTGACTTATTTCTCGACCTCACCAGACAATTTATTATCTAATTCTCTTGAACTTAGATAACTTACCTATTTCGAGTAGGATGTTATCTCAGGTAGATTAATCCAGTTACGACATTAATTATTAAACAGAAGGTTGGTAGCTTCCGAGTCCCTATTGATAATTCACCTCATTTAGTCTATTTCTCTGTTAGAAGCATATAAAACCTAAGGCATAACCTAATGTTTGCAACCAATAGATTTTAGTAAAAACAACAGAATCTTAGGATATTTTACTACTCTTTGAATCCGTTAAACACCTAGTATCATATTAAACCCTAATACATGGATCCCACAACTCCGACTACTGAAATTAGCCGCTCATGATTTGATGAACGAAATAACAAGTTGAATTCATGATTATAATGATAAACTTACGAATGGGTAGAAAACAAAAAGTAATTCCTCCGATTTAATCACAAGGTAGAAACCCAAAAAATAGTTGATTCGAAAACACAAGAATAACTTATGAAAGAGAGCAAAAATATGTCTCTCTTCTTAGAGTTCATGTCTGATAGATGAATTATTAATCCCCTCATCAAAAAACCCTAAAAGATGTTATTTATACTAAAGCCTAATTAAGGAAATAAAATAACAAAATTAATAAAATTGTTCGGAATAGGTGACGCCTAGGCTGACGCCGCGTCAAGAAGTTGAATCCCTATCACGGATGGCATCAGAGAAGCTTCTGTTTCCTTCAGGTTCTGTCTTAGGCTGATGATGTATTTAACACCGCGTCAGGGATTATCACCGGCGTCGTCAGATATATACTTCCCATGCTAACATTTTTCTTAAGGATGACGCCATTCTTGATGCCTTATCACGAATTTGACACCACGTCACCGGCATCATCAGAAAAACTCCTCAAACTACAACTCCCTGGTTAAGGCTAAAGCCATTGCTGATAGGATATCATGAGGCTGGCGACTTATCAAGGAAGTCATCAACCATGTTTTATTCTATTTTGCTCAAATTTTCAACTCTTTTTCTCCATTATTGTTTATTCTCAGTTCTTCAGCCTTTTTCTTCAATACCATGATCAAACACATCAAAACAACAAGAGTTGCTTCAAAATTCACAATTATTTTAAGCAAAAAAACATTAAATTTGTTATCTTTTTCTCACATATCAGTAGGTCATGAGCTCAATAATTCTTAGTATAATGATATATATGCTCATTTGAAATTGATGAGGGAAATATCTTTCCCAAGAACTCAATCGGTAAGGAATATTTTGATTCACCTAACTGCTAGGACATCTTTGAGGCCTTAATACATATCACCCTTGATCAGAAAACAACCAAAGCACTATAATTTACTTCTTATGAGATTGAGTCATGGTGGAACTATTGGTTAGAGTCTCGGGGTATTACAATTAGACTTATTTTCATTAATTTCTCTCAAATTAAAAACCCTAAGCTTTAAAACTCAAACCCGTGAATTCCAAGATTCCATAATTATTTTTCTAAATTGGTTTAAGATTCAATGTTTTCAACTTAAGAAATTCAAGAATCCTTTTTTCAAGAATAGAAATAGAGTCTCAAAAGAAAACTTGTTCATCTAGTTCAATATCCAGCGTATATGGGATTTGAATAAGGATAATTCTTTCATCCTTGTGCCTAAAATTATATTTTCAACAAATGTCTTATGAGGTTAAGATAAGGTTTACACCCAAAGTATCTTATTGATGATTTTATGTATGATATGATTGAATTGTGAAATTCCATGTTTATTTTAAGTTAAAAATGCTCTTTGATAATTTCGAATACCATGAGCATAATTTGAGGTATTGTTTATAGCTTTTCCATTGAATTAAGCATGCGATTGTTTTTTGAAGTTATTATATTGATATTAGTGATGAATTTTAAGATGCTTACAAAGCATGATGTTGTTCCATGCATTTACTTGATTGTGATATATTGATCATCAATTATATAAATAGTATTTGATTTGATCTTTTGCTCCTCCGAATGAGTTTTGGAATCTACTTTACATATTTAATTTAGATAAATGCATAACGTGTTTCATAGTAAACCCTTATGCGAGTTTTAATGTGGATTTCCCCGAGATGAGAGTAGCAAATTAAAGGGAGTAGTATTTAGCACCTAGTTGGGTATGATTTCAAGGTCTTATACCCCAGAACTATGTGCCACCATATGATTGAGAATTTGGGTACCCATAGAGGCAGAGTTGTGATCACTTGAGTTGAGGTTATACTCACTAGCAAGAGTATGACACCTGTCCCTAATGTGAGGTTTTTTTTTAGAGGACAACACGTTGGATTCTACGTAGCTCGCATGGTTTATGTCGGTTAAGAGAACCTCCATTGTTGTATAGTTTTAAAGTGTTTACCTAAAGAGAAGAGTCTTAAAGAAAAGATTTTAGAAAACTAAGTGTAAAGGGTCACTAGTTTTACTCAGATTATGTTCAAAAGAAAGATAGTAGTTTCTGATTTTAGCTTTCAAATTTCAGATTCAAGAGTGAGTCCTTCTTACACTTAGTGTGTTTTAAAGAAATAATGCAAGTATAGTTTATAGAACTAAATGATATGTCTCACGAGAATTATTAAGTATGAATTTCTTTTATTACTTCAGATTTCAGTCTTTTAGATATTCTTGCCTAGGTAAGTCATTTTCATTTTGCATGTATTATTTTTTTAAACCATGATGACGAGATGATGTTTTACTTATGTATATCACCCCAATATACTCAGAACATCCTCAAAGTACTGATCCAAATAAATATGTATGTGCTATATTGTCTCATAATGTAGGTTCTGGTGCCCAGTCCCAGCAGCGAGAATGATTTTCGAGCATTTCTATCTACACTCTTACAGTGGTGAGTCCTCATGGTTTGAGAAACTATTACTACAGATTTTCAGCTTTGGTAGTATTTGAGTTATTTATTTTATATTAGTCCAAGTCAGTTGTAGGTCATTCCCAAAAGCTTTCTAGTTCTTTTAGTAGTAGAGGCTTGTTAGACTATTAGTTGGATTTCCAGATTTTTTAGTAATTTTTATTCAGACAGTGTCTTCAATTTATTTAAGTTCAAATTTGATATACTAAAGTACGACTGCTTGAATATTTTATCCTGAAGTAAGCTCCATACTTAGTAGCAGTATCAATGGCTTAGCTTGGGGTTACTCGTAGCCTTGAGCACCTTGTGACACCTTGGAATAAAATTTTGGGGCATTACGATTCCCTCAGCTTTAGGTGAATTAATGATGTAGGGGGTTAGTCATAGATGTTTTATTAGCTTGTTTTGTCTTAAATATTGAAACTTTGAAAGAAATTATAAAAATATTTTGCTTTTTAGTTTTTAGTTTATATGTGTCAGCTTAGTAGGTGAAAACTTACCCCATGGTTGTTGTAACAATCTAAAAATGGGTCCTGAGATGTCATACGGTGCTCAAGAATACGAGTAGTCTCAAGCTAACCCTGTAAGCCTTTGACTAAGTCTGGAACTCATATGAAAGAAATTTAAATGAGTAAGAACTCTTAAATACAAAATTATTGGAACTGATCTAAAATTAATTGAACATATTGTCTGAATTATCGCTTGCAATCCAAAAAACCTCTACTACTAAGAACTAGAGAGCCATTAGGATAGACCCCTAACTGACTCGAACTGAACTAAAAATAACAAATCAAATACTATGGAAGCTTGAAATCTTCTTAAAAGGGCCCTCAAACCCTGAGGACTCAACAACTATCAGGATGTAGATAGAGATGCCTGAAATCACTTACGCTGCTGAGACTGAGAACCAAAAACTACATTATTAAACAATGTAGAACATAGACATATATGTGGATCAGTATTTTTAGAATGTACTTAGAATGTGGGGGTGAATGCATAGGTAAAACAATTTATCAATGTTTATCAAAAACTATAACGAAATGCATGCTAAATGAAATGACTCACATTGGCTTGAATAACTGAAAGCTAAAGATCATACATCATAAATAATAAAGAATACTACATAAATATTGTGAGCCATATCACTTACTTCTAAAAGTTGTACTTATATTCTAAATTTAAAACTTTTTTATTATTCTTTACTAGTAGATAATTCTTTTAAAAACTGTTCTGGAATGATTATTCTTGTCTGTAGGGAGTTCTTCTAATCGACATACACTATGTAAGATATAATAGTGTCCAACCTCAAGTTCTCCTAAGGTGAAAACCTTGCATTTGGGAGAGGTTTCATACTCTTCCATATGAGTATAATTTGAGCTAAGTGATACATATATAACTATCATCCATATAGAAATGGAATTAACTGTACATTCATTGGATCGTAGTTCTAGGAAAGTAGGATGCGGTAAACCCACACTTCTCACTCGGTGCTAAATACGACTGCCTTAAAGCTGTATTCTTATTCCATAGGAAATCAAATTTAAATGACATATTGATTCATACAGAAAGCTAATTGACTATCTGGTAGTTTAAAACTAAAATTTGAGCTATAGGTGGATTCCATATTTTAGCTAAAGATCAAAATATCAAATCTTTACTCAAAACTTATCATAACGATGTCATGGGTTGCTAAAAAGAAAAATTTTCTTGGATTATCAACATCAAAGCTAGGGCTTAATAATCCATATTTTAATATCAAGGCAAATCATAATGAATCATAGTAAATAGACAGCATCATGGGGTTTTGCACAATTCCAGTCATAATAATGAAATTCAATTCTCACTAAATGTAAAACAAGTCAAACTTATGGACATGTAAAAGTACAGATGCAACTCAACATTCAATTCTCTGGTAATAGCATAACCTTCAAATAATGATCCTTGGATATGAACCCTAAATTGAAAATTCATGTATATTCATGTAAATAAATGTAAAATATAATTAAAAGCATGTTTTGGGAACAGGGGGGAGGGGGAATTCCAAAACATGAATTTTAGAATTTTTATAAATACCTCATTTGATGAACTAGATAAAAAAAAATTTAATTATATTTTACATTCCTGGCACAGTTCCTAGCACATTCGAGGTATTACAATATCTTAATTAAAAACATACATTATTAGCATTTTAATTATATTTAAGGTATTAAGGTATTACAATATCTTAATTAAAAACATCTATTAATTAAGGTATTACAATATCTTAATTAAAAATATAATTAAAAGTACCAATTAAGATATTGTAATACCTCGAACATTCCTAGCATAGTTCAGCCCTTAATGAATGCCTATATCGCTTAGAAGTTGGAAATAAAGCTGAGAGTTGAGGGACTTAGACATTTTTTACTCCATTAAAGTTTTAAGAAATTTTAAGTTGAACTTTCAGGCTTCGAGGGGCTTATTTTGAGTTGAATTATATTCAAGGATGTAAATAGAATGTCTCAGGTAAGTTTCAAAATTTTTGGACTAGGGTTGGATTACATTTGGAATTGCAAGGAAGCAGCTCACCGCGATTAGGCTTTTAATTGATGAACTAGATGAATAATCTTGCTTGAGTTCCTATTGGTTCTCTTGAGGATTTATTCTTGAAATTCTTGAATTGGCAACCTTGAATTTTGAACTATGTTGGAAAAAGAATAGTGGAATTTGGAGATTCTTGAAGTTGAATATTGAAGCCTAGGGTTTTCTTTGAGAAGAATTTGATGAATAATGAGCATATTTTTCTCTATAATACACCTAATCATTTGTTTTTAGGATTAGGGGATGTGAGCAAAATATTAAACTCCCCTTGGGATTTAAAATTCGTAACTTGGTTGTCGATTGAGGCATTACAACAATGCGGTGAATGGGTCATCGTAATACCCACCACGATGCACTGGAATCGTGATGACTCACTGGTGCAAGGTCCATTTCTATTTTGGCATCACCGCGATGTGGTACAATTTTGGGGACCCCTCGATCCTTGACAAATGTCAAATTAACCTCCACCGTGATGCGATGGCCTTGTCGCCACTATATTCACCACGATTTGGCCAAATCACGGTGAGCTGTTGTCTTGCAATTCCAAATGTGATCCAACCCTCATAAAAAAATCCAAAACTTACTCGAGACATGCTATTTATGACCCTTAATACAATTCTACTAATAATTATAACCTCGAAGACCAGAAGATCAACTTAAAATTTCTCAAAACTTAAAGGGAGTCAAAAATGACTAAGTCCCTCAACTCTCAGCTTTATTTCCAGCTTTTAAGCGATATAGGCATACACTAAGGGTTGAACTGAGCTAGTAATTTTTGGGGTATTATAGTTATTCTTTTCGGTTCTCCTCCATGGGGCGCCCTTTGAACCCAATATCTTTTTTTTTTAGGAGTAAATTTTAATTTTTTATGATTAGGATAATTGAGATGTTCTTGTTGGTGCTATGTGTAATTACATGATACTAGTGGTTTTTGTGTGGATAAGCATGTTGATTGTGTACTTTTGAGACTCCTAGGCTCTAATTTATGACTCATGTGTATTGTTGGCTTAATATTGAATTCATGTGATTGAGTGGTTTAGGGTTTTTGATGATCCTACTTGAGTTGATCATGTGCCATCAATGGTGTAAGGTTTTTTGTGTATTTTTTATTCCATTTGACGTCTAAAACTTGCCTGGTATGTGTGCAAATCAAAATAAAGAGGATGGGTGTAGAATATGATATAGGTATTTATTTGATAGACATATTTTATACCCTTTTTGACCTACCCATATGCATAATCCTAGTTAGCTCCGTTTAGCCTTTAGCATACTCTTTGGTAGCCTCAAATGTAGCATGTTTTTATTTTTTGTTTGACTTTAATTCGATCCAAAGCTCCTAAGCATTTTAGTGAAAACTTAATGAGTTAACGAGTGTGAAAAATAACAAGAAAATAGGTGAAAGTGAGACCCCGAAGTTACTATTGGTGTAGTAAATTAATTTGTTGTGATTGGGAGTTGTGTGATTAAAAGAAAGAAAAGTGTTCAAAATTGTATAAGATATGAATGGAAAATACTCCCACTGCATTGTATGTGAACTAGCTCATTGAGATGGGGCAAAACAATGAATGTGTCTGAAGGTATATGAGGTAAAATGTTTGTTTTTAGAGGTAAATTGAATAAAAAGTGTGATATATTAAAGATCTTAGGGAAGATAGTTACTATTACTACAACAAAAATATTTCCTACGTGTCCCTTATCTTATGTTACAACACATGAATACCTATTTAATCTTGAGCCTTAATATTCTGATATTAGTGGTGAACTATACTAAAGGAAATCCTATGGTTCATCTTGTTTAACTTTTGAATTTTGAGTGAGAGTGAGCATAACTTGATTCGTGTACCCAATTTATGAAAAATTGCATCTACATGAGTGACTATGGGTAACTCTCTTATTGTAAGTACACATATTTCATGATTGTTGGATGATTTGTACGATTTGTTTTGTTAAGTTTTATGCATGAGTTTTCCAACTTGGTGAGTCAATTCTTTAGGCTAGGGTGTTTTGAAGTAGTCATCATGAGCTTTCAATTGTGCATGTAACATTCTTAGTGTAGAACTTATGTTCTATGTAGTCATTGAAGTACTAGATTTAATGTCTTGCTTGTTATATAAGTGTGGAGTCTTCTCTAATTATGATGTTTAGAGTAAATAGTTGTTCGAGGAAGAATGAGGCCTTAAGTGTGGGCTGATGATCTTAGGTGGATTTATGCACTTACGTATGGTTATATGACCTTAATTAGCCTTGTTTTGAGGAATTCATGTGTGCTTCATGAGTTAATATTTGTATCATTTACCATCTAAGTGTTATTATACATTATCATAATGTTTAAAGTGTGTTTCAAACAACATTGGAATCAATTTGATCACTTGGAGTTTAGATGAGAAAACTAGTGTTACTAGCTTGAGCTATAAATTGTTCTAGTAGTTCCCGATGGAATCCAGTGTGTTTAATATGTTACAAAGTGAATGGTTGTTTAATTATGTGTGGAATAACTTTTTTATAGTATATAAGGTTCAATTCAAACAATCCAAGAGAATAAACACTAAGTTAAAGCTCAAAAGGAGAAACTTGTACTCTTAGCTTAAGCTATGTATATACTAGTTCATCATCTTGGATTGTATGTTGTTTTGAGATCTAATATGTAGTGTTTTATTCTATATTATTATTCATGATTTGAACATGATCTTATATAGTTGATATAAAGACTTGAAGTCAAGTGGAAACAATACCACAAGGCTGTGAAAGGATGGACAAACTCATGGGAAAAGACAAAAAATGGACGTTTTGGAGTCATTAATTTTCCACGAACCTTAGGAACTACGTTAGGGCCATATAAATACCTTGGTATCATCCTAAATGAAAAATTAAAGTATCTAACCGCTATTTGTTCATTCCATAGACTCTAGGTAGCGCGATAAGGGAGTGGCACACCCTATGTCAGAATCGGTAGCTTGTGTCCAAGTAAAAATAAGACACTTAGTTTTTATGTTTCACACCTGGGACGACGTTGGGACTTTATGGTAGGATGGAGAACACTTAAATTAGGGTTCTTATTCTATTGCTGATTTTAACATGTATTCGTTCTTTGTGATTACTATTATGTCTTTAATCAACTAAACACCCATTTTCTAGGTTAAGACCAAGAACCTGAGTACTATTGTTATGAATTTATTTGGTTGTGGTCTTTTATCATTGATGGTTGTTTATTTATTCTTATTATATCTATTTTAAGAATTCACGACCCTTAGAATGCATGCTTAACTTTATTATCAACACGTAAGGATGAATGATAGGGTAGAACATGGGTTGAATATAGTAGAATCGTAAACATACTTGAATGAAGTTATGATATGAACTTAGGATAGGAATATACTTAATTTTCCTATTTGGTTCAATTACGTGATGGATTATGATTGGATTTAACTTAGTTCACGTATCTCCGCATAACGATATAGTTACAACAGAAAAGTTTGATAACCGACTAGGGGTCCGGAAGGACATATTCGTATCATTGATCATGTGAATAAAGAACCAACATAATTTTCCTAACCAATTATGTTCTATAATGTATTATGATTGTTCGCAGAGCCTTCACCCTGGGTTTCTCCCAGTTGATTATTCAAACCTTTAGTTTACCGTATTTTTTTATTTACTATTACTTATAACTCTAAAACTATTGTGATTACATTTGCACATGCTTAATATTAATAGTTGAACTAATCATGGTGAGTCGCTCAACATTAGTCCCTGTGGGATAGATACTTGAATTTCTTAAGGCCACTATATTAATTGGGTGGACCATGAACACTTGCGTGTGCGCTTGAGTGCAATAATAGTTTACTGAAAATATTGATAATATCAAGTTTATCTTTGATTTCTTATATTCCAAATGTTATTATTGAAGAGCATAACAAATATACTAATAACATGCTATCTAAAGGGGAAATGAAACAAATTATTTTATATTTGAATGGAGATAGTGCAAGTGGTCCAGATGGTTTCATAGGGAACTATTGTCAGACTTGTTGGGACATTGTTGAAGAAGATATATACATAGTGATATTGGATTTCTTTGAATGTATAAGTCTTCCCAAATCTAGTACACATACTTATTTTATTATTATATATAAAAAAAACATTGTACGATCCTTTTCAATATGAGACCAATTTGTTTGACTAATTTTGTACATAAGGTGAATTCAGCATTGTAGACTTGATGTTTTGTTATCTAAGCTAATATTCAAGAATCAATCAAATTTTTTTAAAGGATAGTAGAATCACAAAAATGTTTTGCTGGCTCAAGAATTTATACAGACATAAGAAAGTGGGGCAAACCTACAAATATGGTGATATAATTGTATATGGCAAAAGCTTATGACAAGGCATATTAGAATTTTATAATTAAAGTTCTTGACAAGATGTACTTTGATAATTTATTGGTGAATAAGATTTTCATAATTAAAGCTCAAGGTTTTCCATTCTACTAGAAGGGTGAAACATAGGGATCCTTACTATTGTGCTCTTTTTATTCTTCTTGAGGTGTTTTCTAGTCATTTAAATGCACTGTTTTACATTAGTGATTTTCGGAGCTCTAGAATTCCTAAATGGACTGATAATATTAATCATCTTGTTTATGTTGATGTTACTATTGGCTTTGTATATGCAGATAGAATTTCTTTAAACTTAATCATGGAAACTCCTAAAAAATATGAATCACAATTTGATTAGAATATTAATATGGAGAATAGTGAATTTTATGTTTTTCACAAAATAGCTCATGAAAATTTAAGGGATGTACAGGAATGAACTAGTTTTCCTACTGGAAAATTCCAGAGATATCCTTGAGTTGTCAAATTAGTAATGCAAAGAAGAAGAAAGTTCATTTTTCTGCGCATATAGGGAATGTACACAAGAAATTGAAAGCTTGGAAGGGTAAATTATTATCAGTAGGTGAAAAGTCGGTACTGATACATAATATGTTAACTAGAATTCCTGTTTATCATTTCTTGACTATTAATCCGCCTAAATTTCCTATTTATCTTCTCTCGACTATTAATCCTCCTACAATTTCTATTTATCTTCTCTTGGATTTTAATCTTCATAAATTTTTTACTTTTCATTTACATCAAATATATACCTAATTTACATAGAGTTTTAAAGAAAATTGGAGGAACAAACAATGAGTGGGTAGGAAAGATCTAAAGAAGAAATAGGCCTTTGTTTTAGGGGTCTGTTTGATATTTCAATGGTAATGTTTTCTAAATTTTATGTATTTTTAGTACATAAAAATTAGTGTAGACAATTTATATATGAAATAAATATTGTAAGAATTGGGTCCTTAATTTGTAGAATGGAGAGGAGGATCTCAATTGTGGAAATTTATGTTGTAATCTATGGAGAAATTTGATCAAGAATTTGGTGGACCCTAAACTTTGTCATTTTAGTCTTTGGTATGATAATTTCTCTCAATTAAGAGATCTACATTTATATATGCCTAAAAATACTATATAGAATTATCAGAATGAGCAGACAAGGTAGTTGTTTAACAAAGTGGATAGAATAATAAGTTGCTGCAAGAATTATTCATAAGAAAGGTGTCAACTCATGTTTTAAATTATATAGGAATATAAGAAGGATATGAAGAGTGGTATAAACCTTGAACGATGTCAAATAACATAGGTAAATTTACTATAGCGCTAGCTTGTGACTATTTGAGGGAAAATAGAGATGTTAACGATGGTTTTAAGTATATATGGATAAAAAGTATACCATTTAAAGTATAATTTTTCATGTGTAGGCTTTGGAAGCTGAGATCCATTGAGGAAAATCTAGATAGAATGAGAATCAGTGATAGTGTGATATATGAATGTTATTCAAAAGGATTTCAAGAATCAGTTGAGTATCTTTTCATTAATTGTAATTTTGCTAAAAGATTTTGTCTTAATTTCGTTACTATTGTAGGGGTGGAGAGTATTTTCCTCCTATTGAACTATATTAATACTAATGGTGGATTTCATAGATGTCACCTAAGCTTAAGACTATGTACAAGGTTGTTTTTATGTATATAATTTGGCAGACTACCAAAATGGGAAATAGTATCAAACATGGGGCTAACATGTTTTTCTTTATTATGAATATTGAAATTCATAGAAATATATTTTTATTAATAAAAGTATTTATCCCTGGTTGATTTATATTCCATCATCTTTTCCATTATGAGTAAAACTCTTAAAGGAGTACACCCCTCTTACAGGGTGTAAGGTGACACACTGAAAGCTTCTTTTGATTGAAACTTTCAAACGTATCAAAGATGAAGTTATTAAGTGAAACCTGGTCATTCTTTTGGTTCATTTTTTAAAGGAATAAAAAAGTATTTTAGTATATATATGTAGAGGCTAGAATAATCGAAGATAACAACAATCTAATTACAGAGGTATTAGCTCGAAGACATAGGTTAGAATACTTTACGAGTCAAAGATATTTGCAAGTTATGTTAGAGACAAAATATCTAACATGGAAGAATGTGCTAGCTGGAATTTGGAAAGTTCCAGGTGAATCTGTAGGGAAGTTAAAAATTCAAAAGTTGTGGAAAGATAGAGAGATGGAGGTGGAACATATGTGCAGAGAAGGGAACAAATTGACAGATGTTTTAGCTTAACAAATTCTATTTTTTGATGGACGACAAAGAGTTATTTATTCACTCATTAGGAATTACAAATAGAAGAAAAACTGATTTTAAACATGGATAAAAGAAAAATTCTGAATCTCAGATTTAGGAAGTTGCAGAATAGATCCTTTAACAACTCATGTGGTAAACAACAATTAAACTATTCAGGAAAAACAGGGAATAATACTAATACAAAATAATAGGACAAAGATGATCCATACAAGTAATACGAGACATGTTATGGATCTATGCATAGACAATTGATAAATATCAAGATTTGTAGGTTACCAAAAAAGATTCGCCTAAAACTTTACTACAAACCTTTGTACGAGATACAAAATATATTGGCAAATACTAAAAAATGGTTGGATCAAGAAAAAAGGGGAACAAGTTTAAAGAAAATAAGAGATTGTTGCAACATCAACGAAGATATCCTATTCTATGTACTGGTATTACCCTTGCCTAAATCAATAGGAAAAACAATCAACATTGGCAAGATAAATTAATAATATTAAGTTAAATATCTATGAAGCAAAATTGTTAACATAGATTATACCTTTCTAGATCTTTTCAATTTGAGTTAAAGAGGCATTCACTGAGCTTGTTTTCATGGCATTTGTGTCAATTTTAAATCCCATATATGGCAACAACTAGAAATCAAAAAGATGTATACAAGAAAAATGATGATACAAACACAAAGATGCTTTATTCTTTTTTAAGCACTATATTGGAGTTTTTTTTAGCTCAGTCCACTGCAAAAGATGAAGAGGGCTTTCCTTTGAAAATATTTATATTTCTATTTTTAGCTTTTGACTTTTATTTTGTATTTAGTTTTTGTTTGGGGCCAGGTCTCATTCCATTCATTAAACTATTTCGGTTTTTAATAAATAGCCCAAGGTATCAATTTTCATTTTAAAATGGGTTTAGAAACTTACCAATGTCCATGTTGATGAAAAAACCCTAAAAAAGGTCAAAGTCGAGACCTCAAAATTTGAAAATGGAAGAATGAAATAAGTACGAAGAAAAATAAAATTTATACCAGTGATATTGACAAGGTGGTCATTATATTGGATAAGCGGAATCACCTGACTTGGCACACTATTGCTAAGGTGGTAGTCGTTTTCAATACATACTCATTGACTAGGCGGCCTGTTGACAGTTAAGGAGATATAGTCATTGCTAAGGAGATGCTTCTTATAAGATGTTCATTAGTCTACGTAGGTTATGTTACTATGGACACCACAAGACTACAAGAGCGATTGTAACAAAAACCAATATCAGTTTAAACATATGAAATTAAAATGACCTTGAATAGACTATTGGAATTCGACTAAGAGCTCATAAAAATAGATTAATAGTTCTAATAGGCTAATTTTGATGTAATGGATACAATGGAACCATTATATTTGTCAACATAGGTCATTATCTAGAGGTTAACGCCCCAAAATCCTTTTAGTCTAGTCTAACTAATTTTCATGTAAATTCTCTAGACTAAAACTACAGGATTTGAACCCAAACAAATTATGCTACTAATTCAGAATAGATATTCTAGACCTAATGAAACTAATAGAATCACCATCCAATGCTTGGATAAAAAAATATTGACCAAAGTCAAATTTTCACTTAAAATCTTCTCAAAAACCTTAAACTCATATAAATCACTCCCAAATGAATTGAAGACCATATCAACTAACACCATAATTCATAAATTGCATATAGAAATTATAAGAAAGGTCAAAATAGTCAAAACATAGAAAAGCCTAAAATCACAACAAGGGTTGTTATAATATTGACTTGGTGATAAAGAAAATAATTTTACAAAAAGGGCCCATGGCAGTAATGCCTTCAATTGCAATAACCAATCATTTTCTCATCATGTATGCTTTGACAGTTTAAGCTTATTGATTGATATCTCCAACTTATGATATAATTATATTCTATACAAGTTAAAGGATAGGGAAGGGGTTGAAAATGTTGTCTTATTGTATTTAAGATGGACCTCTAAAAGACTATCTAAATCTAGGTTCTTCATGCCCAAAGGTCAGTTAGAGTTGGAGATGTAAATATCCTAGGAGTTTATCCTCAGAGCTTACATGATTTTTAGGATGCCACTAAATGGAATATTTACTTCTCTTTATATGTGGGAGTTAGAGATTAGCATGTAATAACATTTAAGAAAGTCTAACTAATATTTGGGTTTAAAGAATGATTGGGATAGTCTTGTAGAGGCCCATCATAAATATAACAAAAATTCATTCTTAATCCTATCCCCAACCACATCTTCATCCTGGGACTTGTATACTATATAATTAATTGAAATACAGATAGATTGTAACAATAAATCTTTAGAATCATTACAAAGAACACTTGATGAGAAATAAATATAACTTTCATTGAAGGCACATGTGCCACTATTGTTATATCCCATAAGTTCAACAATTTATATTGATAATTCTAGATAGATTTCAGATAATTTTGAGAATAGTTGCTAATTAGTATGTCCTACAAGACTAATATGATGTGTTTCAAGATTTTTAGGATAAGTTTTAGGGTAAAACACAACACAAAACTAGAGGGGGTCCATGTTAAGATTGTGCCATTGAGGCAACGCATAACTTCATGCCTAAAATAGTATCATAGCATGAAAAGGTTGTGCTATTCTACCCAAATAGTCTGATAGCACTATGCAATGCTACTATCCTAGTTCATTAAGGTCATTCATGGTATGGACCCACTCCGTAGCTACTTTATTTTTTATATGTTTTTAAGGGTAAATCAGTCATTTTGATCCTAAATGAATTTATAAATAATGTAAAACATTTTCCATCAATAGTTGTTAAAAATTTATCTTTTATTATCCTCCCAACTATCAAGAAAACCAAAGTAAGGGTTTCTCTTCAAATTCAACCTTCAAGGCTCCAAACTCAAACTTTCCTCAAGAAAATTATCAAAGTTCACGTCTGTGGGGGTATCAAAAAGGATTCCCTTTCATCCTTGTACCCCTAAACATCATTTTCTTAGTAAATTACTAATTTACCAATTGGGGTTCAAACCCCATTTACATTATCATTAATTTTATGCTCCTAAATGAGATTATTTATGCATTCTTACAAAATTGAAGACCTTAATGGTTTATTTATCTTTTCGTGTATATGTTTAATAATTCTATATGTTTTACTATTATTCTTGAGATGAAATTCCATTGCTTAGTAGCTGTTACATGATTTTTGGTATGACACGAACTCCTCAACAATTTACACCACGAAAATTTCCTACACTATGAGCATTATGAATGAATTTTGGGAGAAGTATTTATCATTGAGTGAATATGAGGTTTGATAAAATTCAAATTCTCAAGCTATGTGCATCGTAGGTAAGGAGGAGGTCTTCTTCGGTTAAGACTGTTTTCCTTGGACCAAATGAGATCCAGAGTGAATTCATGACAAATCATTGTTCTCTACAATTTTCATGGTATTGAACACCCTCCAAACCATGGTTACATGTCAGGATCCATGGTTGCTCAAATGGTGCACATCATTTAAGAGAATCCCCATAGCAAAGCAGTTTCAAAACTATTAGTGTATATAGCATAGTGTTTTGTCTCGTTATGATTTCTTTACTCCCACATTTTATTATTTTAGTTTTGTAAAATAAATAAATTGAGTTATTATATACTTTTAATGCATATATTTTACTCTCCATATAATTTTCTTTAGTTATATACATACATATTTCATTTATTCTTTGCAATATATACATAGTCTAGACCAGATTCTCTTTTGTGTTGCATCCTATCATGATGTAAGTTTTGGTGCCCTAAAAATCATAATTTATGGTGATTTTCAATATCTATTCCCATCAGTTGGTGAGTCCTTATGTTCAGAGGACTTGATTTATGATTCCTAATTTTTGTATTAAAGTTTTATAGTCATTTCAGACTTTATGATTTCAAGTCAGGTGGGGGTTTTTCCTTATGACTCTTCAGTTTGTTTAGAGGCTTATCTAGACATAACATATGCTTCAGTCCATTTGTATATTCAAATGATTTTCAGTTGATATTGATAATATTGATGTTTCTTTAATCTATTTTAGTTCATACTTATAATTTTATAGCTTCCACTCATAATTATAAAATACCTAAAATATGAATTCAGCATTATGCCAGTTACTATGAGATAACATTAGTATACTTGTAGTCCTGAGCGTTGTTTAATGTCCAGGGGATATTCTTAAGGAATCACAAAACTAGGTATCAGTGCTTGATATTTATAGTGTCCGTAGATTCTTGTTCATGGGTTTGAAGCGTGACACTTAGGAGTAAGAGGTTATCAGATGTTACTAGGAATTTTTCCTTCTTTCATGATTTTTATTATTTTCTAGTTGTTATCTCTATATATCTTATAACTCATGCTTTTCACATAACTGAAAATATCTACTTACACTGCTAATAGTTGCAAAAATAGGAACTAGCCAATCCTACCAATGCTTGTTGATTCTTTGAACGAATATGTTTTTCATGCTGAATTTTATGTTGCCTTTTAGGTGTTGGCTCTGACTATGATAACATTTGATAATTAACTGTGGCCCGAATTAAGAAAAACATAAACTTAGCTATAACCTAGATTTCAGACTTCTATGACTGAATCCCCCTATGTTTTTCAAATCAATGATGAATGCAGGTCCATGATATTCTATAATTGCGACAAAGAAAGTTACCCATATTATGTATGTCAAGACTTGACCGACTATGATTGACACCGACCAAAACCCATGAAGGAAGAACCACACAAACATTAAACCTCACTAACCATAACTTAAATTGGCTGCCAAATCTATCTCAATATCCACAAAACCAATAGAGTGCGAAAACATCTATTTATAACATCTCAGGACCTAAAGTAACAGTACAAAAATCATTAAGAATGCCTAAATAGATAGTGAATAGAATATCCAAAGAATGAAATAACAAAGAAATGTCTTAGTCCAGACACAAGAGATGTAAACTGATATAAAATGATCCAAACGTTGCCCGATCATAGTTCTCACCCTTCAAACTGAGTCAAGAATTACTAGCTAAAGTTGAGGTCTTGTCATAAATAACAAAACACACTTTATACTCAACAAAATAAAAAGCATGTGTAGCATCAGTACATGATCAAGTACCAGTACACATCATAGGTTGACTCAGCATAATGCCTTACAAATAAGTAAATCAAATAGATAAAATGTCATCATTACAGAACATATAATAAAAAATATTCAATCAATTATACAACTCACTTTAGGAAGAATAAGCTAATAATCATGTATTTTTACACTTGGTCAAATTTTACAATAAGTTCATCACAACATTGATCATCAATAAACATTCAAAGTATGTGAAAGAATTTATAAATGCAATATATGTACATCTTATCTTAAACCTCTCAATATCGTCAACATCATAAAAAAATCATGAATATCAAGATTTACCTCATTATAATCATCAATATTTTAATCAGTTCAACATATTATCGACATCAATGTATATGAACATGCAATATCATCAATAATCAAATGTAGTGCTCAAAATTCATACCAAGTACTTATTTCATATGTAAGAATAGAGTCACGCAAGTCTAATTGCTACAATAATATGTAACCTACCTCATTTCCTTACTCAAATTTACTTTTAGGCCACAATCATACCTTTTATTTGCCTCTCATCTTTTACGTGATCTAAAACAACAAGATGATGTAATATTCAATCAGTTCATCCCTTTTTAGCCACTAAGGATGAAAAAGTAACAACTTTTAACCACAACTTTCCTTACTTTACCATCATTATATTTTCTACCACTTAAACCTCATGAACCCAATTTGAATTAGCATGGACAATTGAAATTCTACACTTATTAGTGTTTCCTAATACCATAGGACCATTATATAACGATTTATATACTCATTTCCCCCAATTTCATATCATTTCAAGGTGTAGGGATAAACCTCAAATTCTATCATGAATCATTATCTAATGATTTGTAGATCTTATAAGAAGTGATTTCGAGTTAAAATTATAATAACTTACCTTCAAAGATAAAAAATTACTAAATTTGCAAAGAATCATCTTTCCCAAAGCCCTCTCATATTTTTAAATAATTAGGGAAGAAAAAATATTATTGCATTTTCTAAAACTTTAAAATTCTATGTATTATCACTAAAATGATTAAATTCACGTTGTAGTATTTCTATGATAAAATATAGGCTATCGCTACAACAGTGAAGCTGCAGTGGCTTCCTTTTTTGCTGCTATAATCTGAGGTAGAAACTCAAAAAGTCTCTCTAGACCTATCCATTTCACAACACACTTCATGAAATATGACATTACGAACCAACTCCTCCATAGTAATCACAATAATCAAAGTTGTATAACTTTATTTCGAGTTCTGGAAGTTTTTACTGTCTCCTGTACTCATTGATTGTCTAAAAATTGAGTCAAAAATTATTATTGATTGTCACATTTTTACCTGATTTCTATACACTAACACTAATCCTAGACTAGCCCTAACTTTCTAAAAAATGTCTTAAGTTAGGAATAGGTGTCCATTATACCTTTTAACTCATGGTAACAATGATTTGCGTCATTATATTACATACCATTTTACTACTAATTAATCCCTGAATGATAAGTAACCCAAAGAAGTCTATCTAAGCAAGAAGGTACCTGAATTAATGATAAATATGGATATTATTTAAGCATATCTACCACCGTCTCATAAGGATCCTATTCAATAGTATGATTCTTTCTTAGAACCTTCACATGATGAATAACTTTGGTACTTAATTTCCTCATAACCTTATCTAATATAGAAATTAGTTCTCATACGAAAAATCCTTAACAAACAATTTAGGGTTCCACCAAATAATGAAATCACCATCCCTGCAATACTTTGTTAGCATAGATACGTAGAATACTGGGTAAAGACCAACCATACTACGATTTAAGGCCAATATATAAGCTATCGACACCACTCTTTTCAAAATCTGAAAGGGTCTAATGTATCTTGGGCACTACTTTCCCTTCTTGCCAAATCGCATTGCACCCTTCATGGGTAACACTTTTAAGAGTACTTTCCCCATTCTAAAAGATCATATCTCGTACCTTATTGTTTATATATTCTTTCTATCATCTTTGATCCACTCTGAGTTTTTTTATATGAGTTTTACTTTTTCCATCGAGTACGTGAGCATGTCGATGCTCCAAGGTTTCTGCTCAAATAAATCAAACCATCCAATTAGATACCTACACCTCATACCATATAAGGCATTCAAAGTTTCCATGTTATTACTAAAGTGATATATATTATTGTTGGACATATAGTGGTAAGTATTGGTGACACTGACCTTCGAAGTCCATAACGCATGTTCGAAGTATGTCCTCAAGTACTTGGATAGTTTTCTCTGATTGATTAATTACCCGGGGTTGAAAAGTTGTGGTCAGGTCCAATCTAGAACATAATTTTGATTGGAATCATTCCCAAAAATTTAAGGTTAATACAATATCCTTATCTGACACAATCGACAATGATACCCTTTGTAGTCGTACAATCTCTTTCACATAAATATTTGTCAACTTTGCATCATTATATCTACAAATAAATCTTTGCAAACTTTGACTCATTATATCTACTCTCACTTGAAAAAAATGAGCCGACTTAGTCAACTGATCTACAAAGACCCAAATAGGATCACACTTCCTCAATGTTTTTTTAGGACACACTACAAAGTTCATCATAATTCGTTGCCACTTCCATTATGTAATTGGATTTATTTTTGAAATGTATTCATTCGATGTTTATATTTGATCTGTTGGTAGTATTAACACTTGGTTACAAAATTCATAATGTCCCATTTCATTCTTGGTCACCAGTAAGATTACCTCAAGTCCCTACATATCGTGTTATCACCCAGATGTATAGAGTACTTAGAATTATTAACCTTTACAAGAATAGTCATAATAAAATTACCTACCCAATTTATGCACAACCTCCCTTGAAATATCAATTCTCTTGCATCATCAAGAATGGCCTCTCTTTCCACACTTGTAAAACCTTTTCTATAAGGTTGCTTAACTTCTTTTCCTTAAATTTTTGCTTTTGATTTAGTCATAAAATGTGAACCTACGCTCCACATACACTAACACCTTTTATACATTGGTTTCCTACAATATTAAAAAATCATTAGCCAAAGATTGTTCCTCTCTCAGCAATTATCTCATGGACACCTCCAACCATACCAAACTCCCTATGTTCACAAGTTTCTGACTTAGTGCATCCCCAACCATATTGTCTTTACTTGGGAAATATAATATTGAGATGTCATAAAATTTAACCAAATCTATCTGTCACCTCTATCTTAAATTTAGATCCCTCTGGGTGAACATATATTGTAGGCTGTTGTGGTCTGTGAACAATTCACACTTCACCACTTTGAGATAGTGTCTCCAAAGTATTTAAGCAAACATCATAGTTGCCAATTCTAAATCATGTGTGGGATAGTGTTTTATGTAAGGCTTCAGTTGTCACAAAGTATGGGCAATCACATTCTTATCCTTTAATAGAACAACCCCTAAATCTAATCAGACATCACAATATACAATGAAATTCTTGCCCTTTATAGTCATGGTTAATATTGGGGCTGAAGTATGTAAGGTTTTGAGGTTTTGAAAGCTATCATAATATTGTTCATCCTAGACAAATATAATTTCCTTTTGAGTTAGGTGTGTCATATGCGAAGCAATGGCAAAAAAACCCTTAAAAATAAAAAATAATAACTATCCAACCCCACAATGCTACGAATTTTTGTCACATTCGTTGATCTAATCAAATTTTTAAAGTCATTAAATTTTACTAGAAATGTGTAGTGCCTATAACAAGTTCAGACGCAGTTTTTTAGATGTCCTCTACCCTAATCTTGAGTTGTCAATAACTTGATTTCAATTGAATTTTGGCGAATACCACAAACCCTTGCAACTGATCAAACAAGTCATTTATCCTTATCAAAGGACATTTATTATGAATGGTCACATTATTTTACTGGGGTAGTCTAGGAACATCTCATGCTACAATCCTTATTTCTCATAAATAACATTGGTGCGCCCCATGAATAAACACTTACACTAATAAAACCTTTTTCTTGCAACTCTTGAAAATAAGACTTCAAATCCATCAACCGTGTTAGTTCCATATGTTATGGAGTATCAAAAATGGGTCGAGTCACTAAGTCTAAATCTATAAAAAAAATGCCCTACACCACATCTTTATTAACATATAAGCATAAGTTGTTGATACAAGCCTCAAAGAATTAGGCATAAAAGCACCTTCCCACTTTAAAATATCCATCTTGGGCATGTCTACAATAATTATTTTTTCATAATAGTTAGGAATGATACGATAAGGCGATAACCAACTAAACCGCAATATAACCTCAAAACTTATTCATATCTAGAATAACTAGGTTTGCCAAGGCATTAAACCTCATAAACATTATAGGAGGCACATGAAATACCTGATAAAATATAGAAACCCCAAATAGCATGGATACATAAATAGAAGCATCAAGATTTTCATAAACTAAGACCTAAACCATCGCACATTTCACAGACACATAAGAAAAAGTAGTTCCAGGATAAAAATATGTAAAATACATATGATCACATACATGAATAAAACCTAAAATCACAACATAAGAAATTTCTACATCATGATAAAATGGAACATCATAAAGGTTGTTCTCATCGCCACCCTAACCATGACCCCTGCCATCATGAGCAATATTTTTACAAACTTGTCCTCCATATTTATTGGCTTGGTTTCCATCCCTATATTGTCAGCAATACCCACTATGTGCATGACCTCTACCATTTTCCTACCTACACGACCTGCAAGAAGTAGAGCAGTAGAAGCTAGTTAGTATGTCAACTAACGTGCACTAAAAATTTAGGACAATATCTTCTGATGTAGCCCAAATACCCACAGAAATTACACCTAATGCGAAAGTAGGAATCTCCACTAAAGATGAGGAATGTGTATAATTGTAGGTTGGAGAAGAATGATAACCAACCACACAAAAGATTTTTGTAGACAATGGGATTGATGAATTGTAAAGCCAATACAAACAACAAACCTTGTCATATGTGTAGTTGAACTCACCTAATGTTTGGGCCTTTTTCTCTTCTTCATTTACGTATCCATGCTTCTCAAGAACCTAATATTTATTGGAAAATGAAACTACCTCCTCGAAGGACATCCTAGACGCAACCAAAAATAGGTAAACAATTGAATCATAGAGGATAGGCCCTTCATAAATTACCTAATCCTCTTTTCCTCTAAGGTAGTCAATTATTGTGGATTAAAGAAGAAGGAATAAAACTTTTCTTTATTGTCCACCACAGACATGTTACCCTGGTCCAATCTAAAAACTCATCCTTCTTTTTATCATGATAAGTGTGTAAAATATTTTTCTCAAGGAATACATACAAAATTTGTGACCAAGTAAGTAGAAGAAAGGCAACCCTATACACTACAAATGACCTCCACCATTGTTTGGATTTGTCCTGCAATTGAGAAAAATGCAAAAAATTGTACTATTTCTAATAATACCCATGTTGTGTAGGCACTCATGATAATCGATCAAGAACTAAAATGCATTCACAGACTCTATATCTTATAATATCCAGGCTTCTTCTTTATGAAATTGCATAATAGTCCATATTCATTATCAGTCATCACTAGGTTAAGTAACTATAAGAGATACACACCTATTTTAGGGATTTCATACATTCTTTGTTCTATAACAACATCAAATTGTAAAGTTGGGGGTAAAAAGGTTGGAATGACTAGAGTGTGTCTAGTGCCATCCAAGATACTCAAGAATCATAACAATTTCTAAATTTGTTTTATAGACAAATACAGCAAGGATGCACTATTTTGTGATATCACCACATACTTTGGATCTACCATCTAATCCTCTTCAACTACCACTTTCTTATTTTGAGTATGTTCTAGGGTATCCTACTGTGGGGGAAGGCATAGTGATCTCTATTGTACTATTTTTCTGCAAGCCTATGCTCTACCACTAAAATATGTTATTACCCATTCTCCCCACCTTTTTATTCCTCTATATTAATACCTACCCTAGACTATATCCCTACTAACCGGTATTGCTGCTGACTTCTTAGGTGGAATTAGTATTCACCATCTACGAATAATGGTAAATGTATTAGATACTAGCTTGGATAAGTTGATACCAATTTGAATCAAGTAATAGAATGAAAGAAAAAAAGATAATGGATTCTCTTCCTAAAGCCCCATAGCCTCTTAAAAAAAAGTATAGATGTCTATGTAGTGTTTCTTACGACTTTACTACACCTATTCTTGTATGATGAGATCTACGAACCCAATTTTCTGATGACATCTTTGTATGACCCAACCTTATATGATAGGTACCCGTAATAACCTATAACTTAAGTGTTTCTTTCACATTCACTTTATATTAATCCTCAGTTTAAACAACCATAAAAGATTGTTCATTCTACAACATAAATTAACTGCCATATCGACATCAAAGAGTAGAAACTACTATTTATAGCATCCCCGTGACCCGAAATCACCATACAAGAACCATTAAGAATGTTTAAATTGGTAGACAATAGAATATCCAAATAATAAAATAGCAAATAAATGTCTTACTCATGAAAGAAAGGACATGAGCAACGAAATTTAAAGGCAACCAATCATGGTGTTCACCCTTGAAATTGAGTTTGGAACTGCTAGATAACTTTGAGGGCTTATCTCTAATGTGTGAACACACTCCGTACTTTGAAAAAACAAAAATACAAGTATCATTAGTACATAAATTATTACTAGTAGGCATCATAGGTCAACTCAACATAATACCATACAACAAAGTAAATCAAATAGATACAAGTAATTATTCCAGAATATATAATAAAAGACATTAAATCAATTAGAAAATTCAATTTTGGGAAAATACAATATCATAAGCATGTATATTTGCACTTTGTCAAATTGAACCACAAGCTCATCACAACATAAAATCATAATTGAACATTCAAATTATGTGAATGAATATATGTATGTAAGATATTTAAATCACTTTTTTAAACTCTCAATTTCATCAACATCATCAACAACCATTACGAACATCATGTTTTACCTTATCGTCATCATCACATTATCACCATTATAATTATTCACCACTAACTCAACACCAACGTATATGAACATGAGATGTATTTAGTATTTAAAAGTAACGCTTGAATGCAAAAACCAATACAAAATTTACAAATAAGCATTGACTCAAGCAAGTATAATTGCTACAATCAACCATAACCTTCCTCGTTTCCTTGCTCAAATTAACATCTAGGCCAAAATGTATACTTTTATTTCTCATTCAACTTTTTCATAATCTAAAACAACAAGTTGATACATAATTCAACTAAGTCAACCTTTTTTACAAATAGGTATCTAAATTTAACAACTATTAGCCATAATTTCCCTTAATCAATTTATCATTTTGTATCAGTTAAACCTCATGAACTAAAATGAATTAGCATAAACAATTGTAATTTAACACTCATTACTATTTTATAACCGATTAGGATCATTATCTACTGATTTTATAATATTTTACACCAATTTCCATTAATTTCATGATTTAGGGTTGATCTAAGGTGCATTTATGCACCTTAGTGTTGTGATATAGATTTATTTAGCCTTGATTTGAGGACTTCTTATGTGATTAATGAGTTTCTAATGATATCAATAAGTATGTAATTGTTAAAATACGTTACTACATTGTTTAAGGTGTGTTTTAAACAAGTTTAGAATCAATTTGGTCACTTAATGTTTAGATGAAAAAACTCGTATTACTAACTTGAGCAATGTGTTGTTCTAGTTGATCTCGATGGATTTTAGAATGTAGAATGAGTTACTAAGGTTATTATTGTGTAATAATTTCTGGAATAACTTGTTTATAATGTTTAAGTTTCAATTGAATAATCCAAGATTTAAAACAAAAAGTTAAAGATCAAAAGGACAAAACTATAATTTTTAACTTAAGATTCTTGTTCATCGCCTTGAATTGTATGTCGTTTTGAGCGCTAATACGTGGTGTTTGATTCTATAGAATACTTGGTGAATTTATAATTATGATATATGTATGATATAAACTTTGTAAATAAATTTAAAAAAGTACCACAAGTCTTGTAAAAGATGGACAAATACATGGAACAAGATTTAACCAAAAATTGATGTTTAGGAGTCATTGCCGTGCCACAGACCACAGGCACATATTTAGGGTCGTGAAACTAACTTGTGGTCATCCTAGGAAGTCAATTACATTATATAACCGATATAAGGGCATTCCAAGGACCCTAGGAACCTCGATATTGGCGTGTAACGCTGCTATGTCAAAATCAGGAGCTTGTGTCCTCCTATAAATAGGACACTTAAATATTATGTTACATACCTTGGACGACCTTAAAACTTTTAGGGAGACCAGAAAACACTAAAATTATGGTTTTTATACCATTAATATGGGTTGTTTATTTATTTTAACATGTATTCTATCATTGCAATTATTGGTATGTCCATGAACGGCTAAACACTTTTTTCGAGGGTTAAGGCCAAGAATATGATTACTCTTCTTATGAATTTATTTGGTTTTGACTATTTATAATATTTGGTTGTTTATTTATCATTGTAAATACTATTTTATGGAATCTCAACCCGTAGAAGACGTCCATTTTTATCTTGTGAGCACGAAAGGAGGAACAAGCGGATATAACATGGGGTAAATAAAATTGGATTGTAATATTCTATAGAATGTAGTTATAATTTTCACTTAGGATATTAATATACCTAGGTTCCCTTTTTGGTTCAATTATTGGATGAAATATAAATGCATTTAAATTATTTTCCATATTCCCAATCAACGATGTAGTTGTGGGGCTAAGCTAGATAGGTGATTAGAGACTCGGATCACCATAGTAATAATATAAACCCTGTGACTAAAAAACCAAGATAATTGACCTTACAAATAATGTTATATAAAATAGTATTATTGTTCGTAAGTCCTTAACGCTGGGTTTTTACGCATTGATTGTCCAAGACCTTTAATTTACTGCATTGGTAAGTTTACTTTAGTTTTCAACTTTCAAAATTTTTGGTTATCTTTGCACCAATTCAATCTTAATAGTTAAACTTGAATTTGATAGTTGTTAACAATAGTCCCTGTGGGATCGATACTTGGCTTGAAAAAGGCCACTTTACTACTTGGTGGGACCACATACACTTGCGTGGTTATCGGGGACATATAAATAGGCAACTGTCTTATTTTTACTTTTTCTTTATTGAGTTGTACATAGTTTTGTATTTTTTTATTTTTATTTTCCTTTACTTTTCTTCCACACTTTGTGATATGTCAGCTTGGGAGAGATGGTTTGCGAGTAATGATGATTCTTGTTGTTTTTGTGGAGGACCCAAGTGAAAGGGTTATTGCCAAATTTTTGAAGATAGTGAGTGGATGGGACCTTCACTAGATGAAGTGGATACTAGCCAATCTGTGGAGCTGACACAAGAGTTTCAGCCATTCAACTATCATTTTTTTTAAGACTGACATTAAGAAGGTTAATAAGAGTGAATGTGTTGTGGATGATGAAAATTTAGAAGTGGGAATGGTTGGGTCTCATTCAAAGAACTCTTCTACAATATTATTAGATGAGGACATGTCTTTGGAGTTAAATAAAATAGTGTAAGAGTGTATATATGAGGAACAAGAATCTTATATTCTTAAATTTACACAAGACAAGAAATACAAAAACATGCCTCACTTCAAGGCCGAGTGGTTTAACATGCACCATCCATTAATTGGTTCCTTCATCTTTGTACCACAACCCTATGAGTGAAGCAAAAAAATGGATGCAAGGTTCAGGGTGAAATTTATATCCATAAGATAGAGGAAAGATTGATATGGGTCATGTTGCTACATTAAATCAGGTGCTGCTTGGGAGTCAACCCAAGATATGGAAGGTATTTACTTTTAGTATTTTTGTTCTTACTTCACGTAGTTTTTATTTTTGTTGAATCATAGATTGAAGGAAAGTTCGAGTACCAGAAACCTAAGATAAGAAGCATGGAAAATATTGGGTGTAGGGTCCACCGTACCCTACTAATGATAAAATATGCTACTCGCTTGGACTAGATGACTCAAGGAGTATTTCAATCCCTACTTCTAATTTTACTTAGCGGAAAAAGTTGATTTTTAAGTGTGGGGTGGGGATATTCCCATTGTTTTGTGTGTAGTGATGTTGTAGGGTCTTGAGTCTTAATTGTCTTTCTAGTCTTTTGGTTAAATTTGAAAAAATTGAAAATTTTCAAATTATTTTCCTAGTTTTTATTCTTAGTTTTAGTTGGGTCAGTCTAGTAGGTGCATATTTCATCCATCCTATGGTTGTTCTTTTGATTTTTTTCCACGGGTGCACCTTTTGAACCTAGTATACTTTTTAAGGAGTAAATTTTGAATTTTTTATTTTAGGTAAGTCAGATGTTCTTGTTGGTGCTGTTTGATTTCATGATGCAAGTGTTTTTATTTTTAAAGCATGTTGATTGTGTGAACTACTAGTTTCTAGACTCCTAAGCTCTAGTTTATGACTCTTGTATGTTTTTGGCTTAATTTTACGTTCATGCTATGTTAGGTAAACACTTTATAATGATCCTACTTGAGTCAAACATATGTCATGTGTGTTGTAAGGTTTTTGTGTATTCCTTATTGAATTTGATGCTATAACTTACTGGTGTATGTGAAAAATGAAATAAAGAGTGTGTAGTTAGGAGATGATATATGTATTTCTTTTATAGCCATGTTTCACACCCCCTTTGACCTAGCATTGTGCGTAATTTTTGTTAACTACATTGCGCCTTTATCTTGTTTTTTTTGGAAGCCTCATATGTAGCCTATATCCCCGTCTTTGAATATCCTTAATTTGATCAAAAGCACCTAAGCGCTTTAGTGTAAAATTAGTTTGGTTAAGGAGTTGGCTAAAATTAAATCATAAATTAATAGACAACACTTCTTCCATATTGTATGCGAGTAAGCTTAATGAGATGGGAAAAAACAAAAGATTTGGGAAGACTAAAGTGGTGGAAATTGGTTGTTAGTGGTGAATTGAATGAAAAGTGTGATGTATTAAAGCACTTAAGGAAAATAATCACTATTATTGGACAAAATAGTTCCTACCCATCCGTTGTCCTACATTACACCCCTTAAATACCTATTTAATCCTAAGATTCATCATTCTAATATTAGTGGAGTATTACACTAAGGGATAGCCTATGCTTTATCTTGTGTAACTTGTTAATTCTTTGTGAGAGTGAGCGTAAATTGATTCTTATACCCAATTTGTAATAAATTGCATCTGTGTGAGTAATTATGGGTAACTATCTTTTGGTAAGAGCACATTTTGAATAATAGTTTGGTCATTTGTCTGATCTCTTGTATTAAGTAATATGTATGAGTTTTCCAACTTGGTGAGTCAATTCTTGAAGCTTGGATATTTTGAATTAGTATTCTTGAGCTTTCACTAATGTATATAACATGCGTAGTGTAGAAGCTTGCATTCTGTGCAGTCATTGTAGTTATAGTTTGAATTTATTGTTTGTTATATAGTGTAGAGTCTTATCTTATTATTATTCTTAGAGTGAAAAGTTTTTCAAGGATGAGCAAGGCTTTAAGTGTAGGGTGATGATCTGAGGTTGATTTATGCATCCCAGTGTTGTTAACCGAACTCATTTAGCCTTGTTTTGAGGACTTCTTGTGTTATTAATGAGTTTTTAATTGTATAAATTAACATATAAGTGTTAAATTACTTGATTATAACATTTAAGATGTGTTTCAAACACGTTTAGAATCAAACTAGTCACTAAGAGATTAGACGAGAAAACTAGTGCTGCTAGGTTGAGCTATGCGTTGTTCTAGTTGACCTCGATTGATTTTTATTTTTGTAATGAGTTCCTAATGTTATGATTGTTAATTTTATGTAATTCATTGTTTATAGTGTTTAAGGTTCAATTGTAACAAGCTAAGATACAAAACAATAAGCTAAAGATCAAAAGGGCAAAACTAATATTCTTAGGTTAAGATTCTAGTTCATTGTCTTGATTTTTATATCATTTTGAGCTCTAATACGTGGATTTTGATTCTAAAGGATTCATGGTGAGTTTATATTAATGATATATGTATGATACACAATCTTTAAATAATTTTTAAACAACACCGAAAGTCTTGGAAAGGATGGACAAACAAATGGAAAATGATTTGACCAAAAATGGATGTTTTGAAGTCATCGTATGCCATAGACCATAGGTACCACTTTAGGGAAATTACACAGACTTGAGGGAATACTAGGAAGTCAATTACTGTAGTTCAAAAATTTAAGGGCATGCCACAGACCCTATGCACAGCGATATGGGAGTGGAACGCCGTTTTATCAAAATCGACACATTGTGTCTTCCTATAAATAGGACCATTAAACATTATGTTACACTCCTTTTACAACCTTGAAACTTTGAGGGAGACTGTAAAACTCTTCAATTAAGGTCTTTATTCTATTACATTGGTTTTCATGTATGTTAACATGTATTTTATCATTACGATTACGGTTATGTCGATGAGCGGCTAAACACCTTTTTCAGGGTTGAGGACAAGAACATGATTAGTCATGTTATGAATTTATATGATTTTTATTATTTATCATATTTTGTTTTATATTTATAATTTTTCTTGCTATTTTTAGGATTCATGTCCCTTAGAATACATCCATTGTCATGTTATGAGTATGGAAGGAGGAACAACAGGACAGAACGTTGGGTAAATAGAATAAGATTGTAATTTTCTATAAAATAAACTTATGATTTGCATTTAGGATAGGAATATGCACAAGTTACCTATTTGGTTAACTTATGGGAGTAAATATGAATGCATTTAACTTAGTTTTCACATCCCCACTCAAAGATGTAGTTGTGAGGGCTAAGCTAGATAGATAATTAGAGGCTTGGAAGACCATAGTCAAATATCAACTCTGTGAATCAACAACTAAAATAATTGACCTAACAAATTATGTTATATACTTTAGTATGAGTGTTAGTAGTTCCTTAACCCTAGGTTTCTCCCCTTTTATTGTTAAAGAACTTTAATTTACCGCATTGTTAAGTTTAGTTTTAAACTTCTAAATCTTTTGGTTATCTTTGCACCAATTTAATCTTAATAGTTAAACATGAATTAGATAGATGTTAGAAAAACTTCCTATGTGATCGATACTTGACTTGGTAAAGGATACTTTACTACTTAGTGGGACCACATACACTCGCGTATGCGCTTAGGTGCAATAAGTGTTAAACTTTAAATTCCACTATGTATCATTTTCAAATGATTTGCAGAGCTTATAAGAACTATTTTTAAGTTTAGAATGTATAGTTCACATACACAGGTTATACTCAACTACCAACTCCAACTAAATTAATTCTAAACAGTGATAAACAACAATGTCCATACATTAGGATAGCAGTATTCAAGAAGATTGGTAAGGCTAATGAAAAAGATTGAAGATTCTTTTTATTTTCAAGGTGAACACTTTCTCAAAAACAAAGAAAGCATATTTAGCCTATTTACACCATCTGGTAAGATCTTCTATGCATACGGCTGAAGAAATTGCCTACATCCAATCACCCATGGGTCCAAGCATCTCTTAATCTCCATCCCTTCCATAACTACAAATCCAAATTGATACAATTAGTGGTATGGTCAGATCAAATAGATGAATGCCATAGCAAGAGGAGAATACTTGGATTCAAAATCAATTCTCAGTGGACAAGACACAGATGTTTAGCACAAAAAATTATTGTGTACTCCCTTACTCCAAGGACCACAACAGAAATAAAGGAAAATACATTAGTTGTAAGCACTGAAACAAGATTTAAGGTTAAATCAGATAAGAAAGAAGACTTACTCTTGCAAGGTAGACAAGAAGCTGAGTTTAACCATCCAAGGTGTAGTGTTTATCACCCATAAAAGAAACAACTTGAATGTTTAGTTCTCAAAGTCAAACATGGCAAAAGTGGTGGAGACGGTGGATGATTTTTGACTGTGGATCTTCACTTAGCTCATTTTAGAAACCCTACTCCCCCTTTTAATAGACTTTTTGAAAGTCCGGGTCAGTTTAGTTGGGCCGGCCCTTTTAAAATATGTGTTGCTAATTTTGCAATTTATTGGATGGACTGGTCCATACATTATGGACTGAGTTAAATTATTTAAAAAATTACAAATTAAACCAAGAAAAAATTTAAAAATGTATTAACTACTTCCAAAGATGAAAAACTCCAAAATATATAGAGAATTATTTTCCCCAAACCTATCTCACATGTTTTAGAAATTGTGGAATGAAATTTTTTTTGGGTTTTTTAAAATTGTCAATTTCTATGTAATATTGGTAAAGCCATTAAATTATTGTTGTAGAAACTATTTAGACACTACAATGGTTAATTGGTTACCTTTTTGTTGAAGTAGTTCAAGGTATAAACTCAAGACCTTTCTCAATCCCTGACTATTTAATTAACACATTTCATGAAATATGACATCACAAATTAATCCCTCAATGGTAAACACTATCACTCGAGTTTTATCACTCTATATTAAATTCCAAAAGATGTTAGTCCTATTATACACGTTTTGTATCTAAAACTTGATTTAAAAATCACCATCGATACAAAGATTAGTACATGATTTCTATATAATAACACACCCTAAAGTATTATCCAATTGTAGACTAGCCCTGAATTTCTCAACAATAGCTTAAGAATGACTAGGAGTAAATTCTACCTCCAAAATCAAAGTAACATTAATTTAGGTTGTTAAAATGAACGTAACTAAGGTAGATGTATGGAGTTTTAACCATATTAGTAAATAGATCTTTATCAAGATTGTTTTAAGTAGTGGAAAGATGGAAGGTGTGAGAATGGAGCTCCTATTAATTAGAATATGTTTGAGGTGGCTCATTTTGATATGTTCTTTTCTCCTTGGATGCGAAAAGCTAATGGGGATGATTTTTTGAATCTTAGGCAGGAAACTATGTCAGTGATAGTAAACTCCCTCAAATTAACTAAAATTTTAAATTATGCTCAGATATGATGCATAATCCAAGGGCTCGTATGAGTAAATTTGTTAGTAGTATGTATGATTTAGTACTATGGAAGTATATCCAAGTGCTCGTATGAGTAAAGTTTGTTAGTAGTGTGTATGATTTGGTAGTATGGAAGTATAGATTTTCCAAATGGATTTGGTACATAGATATTTCCTGACTAATAACCCATGCCTAGTAGATTAAGATAAAAAATTTGAAGGATAAAGAGAGGGAGTCTAAGAAGGCTAGGATAATCAATTTTGAGTACCATTGTCACATGCCATTTAGAGAAGATCATTTAAAATTTATGAACTATTCATCAACACTGCATCATCTTCAGCTAGTTCTCCATCACCAAAGTCCAAGCAAGATATATAGGGTAAGGCGTAGACACCAAGTCACCAGATAGTACCACGGGTGGACGTAGCTACCGTATTTATAGGAAGCATGGTAAGAATTATCCTATTAAATATATTGAAGTTAGGGATTGTTGCTTTGGGTATGAAAATTTATATCACTAAGGGATTTTCCATCTGTCAATCGAGATAGAAAAGATGCTTGCACTCAGACATAATCCATATATTTTGTAGTTCACATAGGTCACCCAATCCAATAATAAGGTACTTCATCTGTTGCAGGTAGTGGTCAGTGTTAAAATTATTTCCATGCTCTATTTTCTCATAAAGATTAAGAGAGATCCCTAGGTCATTAGTATATTTTATGTCTAATTCTTATGTGTTGTTGGGGGATGTCACCAAAAATATACTCTCCAAAAAGATATAATGCTATTAATATCATGTTAGAGTAACCTAACTAGGTTGGGGTCGATCCCACAGAAAATAGGTCAAATCCATCTCTCAAACTTATTGAAGCAACCGAGAGTATCAAAAAGTAAATGGGGTAAATTTATAGTAAATACTAAGAAGTAACAAGTCTCAAATGCTTTTGGTTGTAAAAAATCTAAGATGAACACTATGATTATGTTCCCCCTGGTTCCTAACTTCGTAGGTTGATTGTGCTCAATTTTATTATCTTACTGCCGCACATGTAGAATCTTTCAAGATAGGCTTTACCAGCCATCTTGTGAATACTTTTATAAATCTTTGCCTTAACCTTGTGAGTCTTAGGGTGTCACCTTACTTACAATTTCCTTTGGTCGCTAATTAACTATAACCTTTTAGGTATCAAGTTATGAAATATGGGTTGATATGCTCGAATCAATGTTTTAATATTATTTTCCCTATCTAAATCTCTCTTGTAAAGATGATCTCAAATACAGGTGGGCTCTCAGCATTTGTCACTACTAAGAAAAAAGTTAAACTAAAAAATATCATAATGCTAGTGTAAATAATTATCGAGAAGAACCTCGCACTTTCCTTACTTTGTTATTCTGCCAAGGTTCCCACAACCCTAGATAATAGATTTAGCTTCTCTTAGTTGTAAGAAATTCCATGGAATTCAATAAAGAATACATTAATGGAATCACACAAAAATGAAAGAATAAAACCCAAAGTCTCTAATCAATTAATCAACCAAAATCCAAGAACACAAGAATTCCAATATCAAAAGTCAATCTTGAAAGAAATATACATTTGTGAAACACCCAGAGTTTGTCCATTTAAAATCTCTTGAGTTTTGAGCTCACTGCCCTAGTTATGAATGGACACTCTAAGTTGTAGGGTGTCCTAACGAGTCATAACCAAACCAAAAAGTTTATGGCTTGATTCTAATCTTAGTATGAGTGTCTCATTAAGAGACATAATGAGATGTTATGAGTCATTAGGTTTAATCCTAGGGTGTCCAGTGTATGACCTAAATTGGGTTTTGTGTTGACCACGACTGGACCTTATAAGTCATAGGGTCCCTGAAACACCCTGGGTTTTGGCCCATTGAAATTTTATAAGGTTTGAGCTCACTGTTCTTCTAGCGACTCACCATACGATTCAAATGATGTGGGTATGGGTCAGATAGCCCAATTTGTAAGGTGTCTAGCGATGGTGGTTGGGTTTCTATTGTGGGTACAATTTAGTGGTACGGTTCATTAAGTATGGTGATGGGTCATTAGGAAGATCCTTTAGCAAATCATAAACTTAGTAACTTGACTTGGATTTGAGTAAGAGTAGCTTACTAGGATCCATGAGGATGGGTTACTAGTCATGTAACAAGTAGTATATTGTCTAGTGACAATTCCATTGGATTCTATCATGGGCATGACTTGACAATATAATTCTTTTGGTCTGGTCATGACTAGGGGTCATGGTGTCATATGGTGGATAATGTGTGAATTTCTAACTCACTATCTTGGTAATGACTAGATGGTATGAGTCGTATGTTGTGGTCACTAGTCATGATGGTCAACTCGTAACCACCTGTAGTATTTTTACAGTATTAATTTGGGGTGTAATCTAGACATTTCCCACTTTTAACTGTTTTAGATACCACTACATAAAACACTTTTTGGGACTATATTAACCTATTATTCTTAATCAAACAATCTTAAAATCTCTCTCAAATGCTCTATTCAAGCAAGAGGCTAGTGTTTCTTTAAGACAATCAATTAGGGGCTTTCAACAGTAATCCTCTTCGTCTTCCTTGGTGTCTAAGGCTTGTTACTACTCCCGCATTATTATTTTATAAGGAGCATGTGTTTTAATATTAGATTTTTGTACTATTGTTATGTTTTTATATAATGGTTGGGGTTTCTAGATGTTCATGATTGAATAATGTTTCTCGTGGTTTAATTATGATTTCTTTCATGCTTTAAGTATGATTTTGACATTGTGGGATGTAGGGTAATGGTAATTGGATTTTGGGGTGTTATGGATTCCCTAAATTACTTAGTTATGGTTTTGAAACTTATGTTCCCTCAACCTGTTTGTTAAAATGCCAATGAGAATGATTTTGTCACATAGTTTGACTATTCTTGAAATCTTTGCATTCCATAAAAAGTAATGGAACCTAAATTGGTTTGAATGGTTTTAAATGGGTTGGAAAGGCCCTGGTGGCCATGATCTTTGTTTAATTGGAAACTTTGGAGTCGAATTAGTTTAATGGCTTTTTTATGGCATAACAGGATAGATTTGTAAGCTTGAATTTTAGTATGACAATACCAATGGTTAATGCCTAATAAAAGATTCTTTGGTAAATGGTTGGAATGTTTAAAGGTCTTTAATATGGTCTTAAAGGGGAGGTGTAGCAAATCCATGGAAGGTGGAGGTCCTAGAGGGACCAATACTAGAACAGGTTTGTCGATGTGATAGTTGTTCATGGTGATCGTGTGCATGAAATCACACTTTATATTTTGGGAGATATACTAGTCATATTAAGTTTTATTATTCAATCATATGGATAACAAGAACTGGATCCATTTTAGCAGGGGGATTTGAACCCATATAGCCCATGAGAGGTTTTAGGATGGGAAAGCTACACAACCCAGGTAAAGATTTTCAATACATACTAAATCCAGTTAGCTATCTCGGCATGATATATAGGTATATATGTGATTGCATATGGTTATTTATTTTGATTTTGAGTGATGGCATTATTTTATGTTTATCTGTGAGTACATGATAGTGTTCACTCTTCTAACCTGATGGCACTGTATTCCCATGCCATGCAGGAACCGGCCATACTACCATTACTCTTGCACAGTGACTTAGATTTGGGGAAAGATTTGAGTCTCACTGAAGTGTTGAGCTTCCATACTTTGAAAGGCTCCATTTTATACTATGAACTTCTTTTGTTTTTATTGTTTCTTGGGTTGGGTTTTTGCTATGGTCGGGGGGCATGTCCAAACTGGATATTGATTTATGATAGAGGTTTTGTTAGATTACTATGGGAATGGGCCGTGTCTTTATTAGTGTCAGCCTTGGTATTGGTATTAGAATTGGGGTTGACACTGGTTGGATAGTTGGTTGAGATTGTTGGATTACGATTTTAGACTTTATTTAATTCCTTTAAAATTTTATTGCTTGATCTTATTTTATGTTTGGAATTCAACCAACATAGGGTGCAGGGAAATTATGGTTGGGTATTAAGGGTGGTTTCTTATTTGGGTTGGACTTGATATGCCCGATATGACTAGGCCTTTGTTTGGCTTATGTCATATCGGTATCAGAGCCTTAGATGTATGGTCAATAGGGTGTCTGACAAAGCCCTGTCGAGTAGAGTCTTTTTTAAGTGTCTATAGCGTGCTGCACTCATAAAAGAAAGGCTAGAAGGAATTTAGGAATGTTTCTCTTTCATGTGTTCTGTTTTCAAGCTATATAGTATAAGGTCTTAAAATATTCTCTAATTCTTATTTGTTCGCTTTTCAGATTAGGCCTCCTCAAAGATCTGGAGATCACAAAAACTTCTCTATCCTACCCGAGGAAAATATTGATGGAATGCATCCTACCTATGAAGTCCAGACCTTATCTAGAGGTCCAATTCATGATTTTCTTCATGGAGTTTCACCGGTTCCCTCCAATCCTCTTCGAGCCCTTCAGGTTGATGTGACAAATACAGAGTTTCGTTAGTCTATCCATATGTTGCCTTAGTTGATAGATTCTCCGGCTTAGTGTTGTACTTCTATTACTCTATTTTTTATACCACAAGGGATAGATCATTCATGAGGTTGAATCCTAAAACCTTTACTGGTGTTAGGGTAGAGGATCAACCTTAAGATTTTTTGGATCATATTGAACAGATCTTTTATATTTTGCATGACACAAATTTGGAGGGCGTGGAGTTTGTTACCTACCAGTTAAAAGATGTGGCATAACAGTGGTACAAGGAATGGAACCAATAAAGGGGTGATGATGTTGAGTCATCTTTGTGGTAGGATTTTTGTAATGATTTCTTGGATAGCTTCTTTCCTCGGGATTCGAGAGAATCAAAGAAGGAAGAATTTGTTATTATGAATCAAAGTATGTTGTCAGTTAAGGAGTATGCCTTGAAGTTTCACTAGTTATCTTTGTATACTCTAGAGTTAGTTTCTTGTGTGAGGGATAGAACAAGGAAGTTCACTTCTGGGTTATCTCGATACTTAATTTAGAGAGTAAGAATGCCTTTTTGAACAAGGATATGGATATCACTAGGTTGGTTATGTACATACAACATGCAGAGGAAGAAAAGATAAAGAAGGTTGAGATACGAGAGCGGTAGAGTAAGAAGTTTAGATTTTCTGAGCAGGGTGTTGGCCAATAATAGAGTGGAAGGGATAGTGAGAAGTGGGGCAAAAAAATGGGGTGATTTTTAGTCTTACTTCACGATTAGTTCTCCCTACCCAAAGATTTTGGGTGATAGGCATTTCCAAGGTGGCAACAATTATAGGGCATATGGTGCCTTATATTAGGCTAGCAAGTCCTAGTAAGCTCTATCCTATCATTCCTACAGATTTTATAGTCAGTTGTATCGGGATTACTGTGATGAAAAAATAGACAAGTGTTTTAACTATGGTAAGCCGGGTTATATGGTTAGAAGTTGTACTGTGGCCAAGGTTTTTTTGGGGGAAAACAAGGTTCCAGTTGCCTCTTCATCAGCTCCAGCACTAAAGGGTGCACCATCTGACTTAGGATTGATCGAAACCGTCTCTAATCTCTCACTACCCATAAAGAGTCCGAGGCATTAACTAATGTCATAATTGATATATTGAAACTCTTTTTACATGATATGTACAATATAGTTGATCTGAAGTCTGCTTTAGCTTATCTAACCCAATTTGTGGCTATGCATTTTTTTTCATTCCCGAGTATATTTCAGACCCTTTTTCTATTTCTACCCAAGTGTGTGACTCTATTATAGCTAGAAAAATCAATAGGGATTGTGTGGTTTCTGTGGGTGGTAGGGATACTTTAGTGGATCTGTTGAATTAGACACGGTTGTTATTGATATCATAGTAGGGATGGATTTATTGCACTCGTGCTTTGCTTCTCTAGACTGTTAGACCCATAAGGTTACCTTTAAATTCCGTAATGATTTGGCTATTAAGTGGAAGAGTGTTTCCCTAGATCCTAACGGAAGGTTCATATCATATCTTAGAGATAGAAGATTAATCTCCAAAAGGTGTTAGTATCATCTGGTTTGGGCTATAGATTCTAACTTAAAGGATCCTTTGCATTTCATCTTGTTGGTGAATGAATTTCCTAAGGTATTCCATGACGACCTTCCTAGTGTCCTCCTTCTAGGGAGATTGAGTTTTGGATTGATCTTGTTCCGGACACTCGTCCGTTTTCTATTCCTCCGTATAGAATGGCTCCAGTTGGTATAAGGGCTTTATCCAACCTAGTGTTTCCCTTTGTGGGTGCTCTAGTATTATTCGTGCGAAATAAGGTTAGTTCCATTAGTAAGTGTTTTGATTATCTACAGTTTAATAAGGAAATGGTAAATAATAAGTATCTTCATCCAAGGATAGATGATTTGGTTAATCAACTACAAGGTGGTAAGTTATGTCTTTTGGGTTCCTAGTTATGTCTTTTGGGTTGACCAATGTCTCAAGGACTTTCTTGGATTTGATGAATAAAGTGTTCCAACAATTTCTAAATTTATTTGTCATTGTGTTCATAGATGATATGTTGGTGAACTCTAAGAGTGACATGGATCATGCTGATCATCTCCGCATTGTATTGCATACCTTGAAAGAGCAATAGTTGTATGCCAAATTTTTGAAAAGTGAATTCTGATTGAACGATGTCACTTTTCTAGGCTATGTCATTTCTAGTAAAGGGATCATGGTGGATTTACTGAAAGTTTTAGTGGTTAAGAAGTGGACTAGACCCACGACTCCAACTGATATTTGGTGTTTTTTTTGTTTAGCTTGTTACTACAAAAGGTTAGTTGAGAGTTTTTCGACTATTGCTGATCCGTTGACTAAGTTCACTAAGAAGAAGGTGAAGTTCTTATGGTCGGATGCCTGTGAGTGAAGTTTTGTTAAATAGAAGGATAATCTCACTTAAACTTTAATATTGACTTTCCCTGAAGGCACCGATGGATTTGTGGTATATTATGATACGTTCGGTGTGAGGCTTTGTTTCATCTTGATGCAACATGGTGGGGTGATAGCTTATACCTCTAGATAGTTGAAGGTGCAGGAGAAAAATTATTCGACTCATGACTTTGAACTTTTTGCTATGGTGTTCGCATTGAAAATCTAACATTACTATTTGTATGGGGGTACACGTGGATATCTTTTCTAATCATAAGAGCCTGCAATATGTGTTTACTTAGAAAAATCTTAATCTCAAGCAAATAAGATTGCTTGAGATACTCAAGGATTATGACAAAAGTTGTCACTACCACCCAGGTAAAGCTAAGGTGGTTGCTGATGATCTTTGCAAGTTGTCCATGAGGAGTCTAGTTGATGCTAAAAAGGACAAGAGGGATGTAATAAAGCATATTCATTGTTTGGATAACCTTAGAGTTCACCTCTTAGAATCTGAGCGCGGTAGTGTATTTGTATAGGAGGTGGCACAGTCGTCTCTTGATACAGAGATAAAGGAGAAATAAGTGTTGGATCCTCTCTTGATGAGGATTAAGGGTGATGCAGATGGTCAGAAGGTTATGACCTTTGAGATTAGTGGTGATGGTACTTTTCGATACGAAGAAAGATTATGTGTTCCTAATATAGATGGTTTGCACGAGAGGATCTTCACTGAGGCACATGAGTCATGTTATTTTATTCATCCTGTTTCAATGAAAGTGTATCATGACCTTAAGGAGATGTATTGGAGGAACAACATGAAGTGAGATATGGATAATTTTATGGATAAGTGCATGGTATGACAACAAGTGAAAGTTGAGACAATAAAGCTTGGAGTATAGTATCAATAAATCTAGCTGCCTGTATGTAAATTGGGAGTGATAAACATTGATGTCATCGGTCTTGAAATCAGTTTGATTCGGTTTGGATCATTATGGATAGGATGACAAAGTATTATCATTTCTTGCCTATGAGGACCAATTTTTTGATAGAGGATTATGCAAGGCTATACCTCCAAGAGATTGTTAAGTTACATAGGGTGCATATTTCTATCATCTCAGATTGCAGTATGTAGTTTTGATCTCACCTTTGGTGGTTGTTTCAGAAATGTTTGGGGACCAAGGTGAGTCTTAGTACAACTTTTCACCCACACTCGAATGGGAAAGAAGAAAGAACTTTTAAGACATTAGAGGATATACTTCTAGTTTGCGTGATTGACTATGGTGGTAGTTGGGTTGAGCATTTGCCTATTATAGAGTTTTCCTACAATAATATCTATCACTCTAGCAATGGAATTTCTTCTTTTAAGGCGCTATATGGTAGGAGATATAGATCTCTTATTTGGTGGTTCGAGGTTAGTAAGGTAGACATTTGTTGCCTGAATTTGTTTCACCAAGCCCTGGAGAAGGTGAAGGTGATTCAGGATAGACTTAAGGCTTCCCAAAATCACTAAGAGTCCAATGCAGATATGAGACAAAGAAATTTGGAGTTTGAGGCTGGGGATAGGGTGTTCTTAAAAGTTTCTCCCATTAAGTGAGCAATGCTGTTTTGGAAGAAGGGGAAGCTTAGTCCCTGGTATATTTGTCCATACTTGATTTTGAGAATATTTTGCAATGTTCCATATGAGTTGGAGTTGTGTTCTAGTCTGAGCTCTATTCACCTGATATTCCATGTTTCTATGTTAAGGAAATGTATGGGTGATCCACCGTATATTTTGTCTATCAAGGATATTTGTATTTCAGATTCCCTATATTATGAGGGGATCTTGGTTGAGATATTGGATTGGTAAGTTCGCCAGTTATGGACCATGCACGTGGCCTTGATAAAGGTTCTATGGAGGAACCATAAGGTTGAAGAGGCTACATGGGAAACTGAAGAGGACATGAAGTCCAAGTATCCATTCCTATTTTCTGCTCTAGAAATTTATGCGTAAGGTATATATTATTCTTAACATCTTTGTTTTCTAGTTTAGTTAAAAGGAAAGATTGATTTTTTTAGCATCTTTATTTTCTAATTTAGTTAATGATAAGTGTATAGGGGTTTGGAGTCCTAATCGTGGTTGTACTGCCTTGTTCCATCATTCGAGGATGAATGATCCAAGTAGGGGAGAATTGGATCACCCTGGGTTTTGAACCTAAAATTTTTCCTGATCTTTGAGCTTACTGTCCATGTAACGACTTACCTTATGAGTCGTATGATATGGTTACGGGTTAGGTGACCCAACTCATAAGGTGTCCAGCGATGATGATGAAGTTTATGTTATGGGTATTATTGTATGGTATGGGTCGTTAGGTGTGGTGACGGGTCGTTAAGATGATCCTTCATCAAATCAGAAACATAGTAATTTGACTTGGCTCTAAGTACTTGTGGCTAACTAAGAGCCGTGAGGATAGGTTACGAGTTATTATGACAATTCTTGTCTAATGTAAATTCCATTGGATTCAGTCATGGGTTAGACTGGACCATAAGATTCGTATGGTATGGTCATGAGTGGGGGTCAGGGAGACGTATATTGGACAGTGTGAGGGTGTCCAACCCACTATCTTGATGATAACTCTATGGTATAAGTCGTTTGTTGTGGTCATGAGTCAAGGGGTCAACTCGTAACAATCTGCTGTATTTTTACAGTTTTAAGCTGGGGGTATTTTAGACATTTCCCTCTTTCAACTCTTTCGGATACCACAACATAAAACACCTTTTGGGATTTCATTAACCTATTATTCTCAATCAAATACTCTTAAAATCTCTCTTAAACTCTTTATTCAAGAAAGAGGATAGGGTTTCTTCAAGACAATCAATTAGGGGATTTGAAGAGTGATTCTTTTCGTCTTTCTTTTTTTCTAAGGCATATTTCTCCTCCCTCATTGTTATTTTACAATGAGTATGTGTTTTAATATTTCGTTTTCGTTCTATTATTATGGTTTTGATATAATGGTTGGGGTTTTTGGATTTTCATGGTTGAATAATATTTCGTATGGTCTAATTATGTTTTCTTTGATGCTTTTCATATGATTTTGACATTGTGGGATGCATGTTAATGGTACTTAGATGTTTTTGTATTAAGGATTCCCCAAATTACTTTGTTATGGTTTCGAAACTTATGTGCCCTCAACCTATTTGTTAAAATTCCAATGAGAATGATTTTGTCACATAGTTTATCTATTCTTGAGATTATTGCATTACATAAATGTAATGGAACCTAAAATGGTTTTCTTGGTTTTAAACGAATTTGAAAGGACTTGGTGGCCATGGTCTTGGTTTAATTGGAAACTTTGGAGTCAACATGGTTTAATGGCTTTGGTATGGCATAAAAAGATAGACTAGCAATCTCTAATTTTTGTATAACGATACCAGTGGTTAATTCCAAATAAAAGAATCCTTTCTAAATGGTTGTAATATGTAAATCGTTTTAATATGGGCTTAAAGGTATGTGTGTAGCAAAGCCATGAAAGGTGAAGGTCTCGGGGGTACCTATACTAGAAACTTATGTTTGTTGATGTGAGGTTTTGTCATAGTGATCGTCTGCATGATGTCACACTTTATATTTTTGGAGATGTACTGGTCATCTCAGGTTTTTTCTTCTAGTCATGCGGCCAACGCACACCGGGTCCCTTTCAAAAGGGGGAGCTGAACCCATATAATGCGTGGGTGCCTTTAGGACAAAAAAAACACACAACCTAGGTAAAGGTTTTAAATGCATGCTAAACCCGATTCCCAATCTCCGTACGGTATATATGTACATATGTTATTGAATCTGGTTATTTACTTTTATTTGGAATGATGGCATTATTTTATCTTTATCCCTGAGTACATGCTAGGTTTCACTCCACTAACCTTCTTGGGGTGCTATATCCCCATGCGATGTAGGAACCATCCATACTACCATTCCTTTTACTCAGTGACTTAGATTCGGGGACAATGTTGAGTCCGACAGAAGTGGTGAGCTTCTATTTTTCAGAAGGCTCCCATTCATGCTATCGACTTCTTTTATTTTTTTTCTTTACTTTTACTTTGGCTAGGGTTGGGGGCATGTCTCAATAGGATTTTATTGATTCTAGATAAAGGCTTTGTTAGACTACTATAGGCATAGGCGGTGTCAGTATTGGTGTCAGCCTTGGTATTGGTATTGGCATTGGGGTTTGCACCGACTGGATAGTTGGTTGAGGTTGCTTGATTATGATTCTAGACTTTATTTAATGTCTTTAAACTATTGTTTCTTTATTTTATTATATGTTTAAAATTTATCTGAAATAGTGTGTAGGGCTGTTATGGTTGGGTATTGGGGGTAGTTTCCGATCTTGGTTGGACTTGAGATGCCCTACGCGATTAGTCCCTAGTTTGGGTCATGTCAGTCTCATTACGATTTGTTCCATTGAGTCATAAGTATAATAGTGTAGGGTTCCTTGGTGGCACTACCTTTGTTACAACTATTGGTGAAGAGTCGTAAGGAGTGGTTACATGTCAAGGGATTTACTTATAATCAGAGGAGGTACTTTTCAGCTTTCAAGTTGAGGACATTCTAGATATTTCCCCTCTGAAATAAATAAAGCCCAACATCTTATAACCCCTTTAGGGTATCATTGACCCTCATAAACAGATCAAAGTAACTTCTCAACACTCTTAAATTCCTCAAAACACTCAAGGTTTTCAAGAGGTTGATCAATTAGAAATTTCAAGGGTGATTTCTCTCCATAAATCTTACTATTGCAGGCATGTTACTCTTCCCTCAATGTTAATTTTGTAAAATCGTGTTATTTATATTATTGTTCATGAGATTATTGTGATGGTTTTGAAGCAAGGGTTGGGGGTTTTGAACGTTTATGAAGTGAATAATGTTTCTCATGATTGATATATGAGTTCTATGATTAAAATATCGCTATGAACTTGTGGGCGCATGAGTATGGTGAATGAACTAGGGAATTGTTATTCTCCCAAACTTGTGGCTTTTGAAATGGTTATAACCCTAAAACCATAATGTAAAATTTGTTGTAGTTATGAGAACTATGGGAATTTGTAAAATTGAACTAGTCTTGAACTATTTCATGCTATAAAAAGGTATTTGAAATACAATGGTATGATTTAATGAAAAAAGGGAGTCGATGCTCCCCGATGTGTATTAATGAATAGAGGGAGTTTTTCTCCCCAACTTAATGGAAATTGTTTTGGCATGTTATGTTACCTTGCAAGTGTACTTGGTATGACAATACCAACATTATATGCCTTATTATGGAGTGTGGTTAAATGAACGGGAATGTATGATACTTTTTTTAATTGGGCTATAATAAGGGTTGTGTAGTTGAGCCATGAAAGTAGTGGTCCGAATGACTGATACTGTAAACCATATTTATTGATGAAGGGATCAAAGAGACCAGGGAAGTTTGAGTCCCATTTATTATAATTATTTCATGATTAGGGAGGTTTGAGTCCCCTAGAAATCATTATATGATTGGGTGCTTATATCATCTTTCCATATGTTTGAGGGTTAGAGTCCCCCATGTGCATATGTATTAGATTATTCTCTTGTTCATGCAGCTACAAACACTGGGGCCCATATACCACGTAGGTACTATTATTTGACGGTTGAGCAACACAATCTAGGCTTTGGTTTTTAAAGGCATGTTAAGACTTGTTTTCCATCCCAACATGTGATATATATATATATCGGTGTGTGCATTTTGTTATTTGCATTGGTTTTTGGAATGATAAATTGTTAATCATAAATTATGTTATGATTATCCCTGAGTTACATGCTATCATTTACACTGGTAATCATCTTCGGATATTCTATCCCCTTACATTGTAGGAACTGATTATACTTCTACTCCTCTTACTTAGTGACTTGCATTCGGGATTAGCTAGCAAGTCAGTTTGAAGTAGTGAGCTTCTATACTTTTGAATACCCCATTTTATGATTATGGTTTTCTTTATAATTTAACTAATTCTTTGGATTTGGTCTTTGGCTATTGTTGGGGGCATGTCCTGTCACTTTATTGATATTCAGTTTTGTGTAATAGTTTAGAAGGCTTTACTTAGACAACAGTTGCTATTAGGTAGTTTCGTTCAATCGATTGGATGATCTTCAATGATTGGTTATGGACATGCATTTAAACTTTCTTAGACTATTGAACACTATCTTGTTATATGTTCGAAATTAAGCCGACCACGGTGTGTGGTGTGTTTGGTTTAGACTGGGGGTGATCTACAGTCCATGTGGAACTTGAGATACCCATCATGGCCAGGACATGGTTCGGTTCATGAAAAAGGTAGTATCAGAGCCTAGGTTTGGTGTCATTGGGTATCTTACAAAGCCGCATTGAGTAGAGTCTTTTTTATGGGTGTGTATCGTGCCACACTTAAGGGAGAGTCTATGAAACATTTAGTAATATTTTCCCTTTCTTGTTGTCCTATTTTAAGCTATAGAGTATAATGTCTTGAGTCTCTCTAATTCCCATTTGTTCACTTTTCAGATCATGTCTCTTAGATGATCTAAATATAATGCAAATACCACTATCATATTTGAGGATAATGATGGTGGGACACGCCCTGCTTTATGGGGTACAGACACGATCTAGGGGTCCAGTTCCTAATTGCGCTTTTGGAGTTCCATCGATCCCCTCTAGTCCACCTCAATCTCCTCAAGATGATGTGTTGAATGCAAAATTTCATCAGTCTATTCATATGTTGGATCACTTGGTAGATTCTAAGTCTGAGTGTGTAGCTTCTTGTTACTCCTACTTCTAAGGCCAAAAGGGTTGGACAGTTTTGAGGTTAAGTCCTCCTGTATTCACCAGTGTTATGGTTGAGGAGGATCCTCAAGGTTTTATTGATGTGATGGAGAAGAACTTCTGAGTTATGCATGCTACTAATGTGAAAGGTGTAGAATTCGCAGCCTATCATTTGAAAGATGTAGCATACCAATGGAAAGTGGAATGGGAACAATCTAGGTGAGAAGATGCTGAATCTTCACTGTGGGGTGATTTCTCTAGTGCTTTCCCATACTGCAAATTTTTTCTAATATGAATCAAAGGAGGACGACATATATATATATATGGTCAAGAAGTATTCCTTGAAATTCCATCAGTTGTCCTGACATGCTCCCGAGGTAGTGTCTAGCATGAGGGCTAGAATAAGGAAATAAGCTTATGGGTTGTCCTTGCCTTGTTCAACAAGGATATGGATATCTTCAAATTGGATGTGAATATGTAGTGGGTTGAGGAAGAGAGGAAGAAGCAGGTGTAGATAAGGGAAAGGCAAAATATAAAGTTTAGATTTTCGGATCAGGGTAGAGGTCAGCAGAGCAACAGAGATCTAAAGTGGTCTAAGAAGAAGTGGGGGAGTTATAGTTCCTACTCAACAGATAGTGCTTATTATCTGAAGTAGTTGGGTGATCGCCATTCTCAACACGATTTTGGGTTTAGGGCACAGGGTACCCAATCTCAGGTATGTGGGGCTCAGTCCGCTCCATCATATCCTCATTGTAGATTCTATGATAAAGTGCAACGTGGTTTTTGTGAAGAAGGGAGGAAAATATGTTTTAATTATGGTTAGAAGAACACCCTGGTTTCTATAACTTAGAAAATTTCCTGAAATTCTGTTCTCTGTACCCAATACAACTCATGGGTACAAGCCGTATGTTGGGGTACGAATGGTATGGTTCTGTCTTATACTGACCAGTGTTGGTTGGTGTGATGGATTTTTGTCACTAGAATGGGTACAACTTTGACACACCCCAAAATTGGGCCATGTCGTAGGCTCACCTTCATCCCACATGAATTGGAGGTCACCTCAATAACCTATCACAATCATCACATCAATCATATGGGTCAGGTAAATCCCGACATCTAATAAAATAGCGCAAAACATACCACAAGTCAAAACTTAAACATGTCTAAATAATTCATTACATTTATCAACTAACCAATTTACCTAACTCCACAGTCATCCACAATACCTCTTTACAAACCAAAGTTTAGAAATGTATATGTCAGGACAAGCCCCTGACAATAGTCAAACCAAGTCAAAATCAGACTAAGTTTAAAGATGGGGTACAAAGAATTAATGTATTCCTAAATAAGGAATCTTACCACTCCTTAGTCAATGAACGAACTGATTCGATCACCTAATCCCTGCACAGGAAGAGAAGATGATTCTCCGGCCATTATGTTGCATGAGGAAATAGGATCTGGAGACGTTTACTAGTTGGAACACTAATATGTAACTCGAAGATAAGGATAAAAAAGCATCATCATTCAACAAGAAGTCAATATATGTCATATTTAATCATTATCATAAACTTATCCATACATATAGACATATCACGTGCTAACCAAGAGGGCAAGTCTTATCAACACTTTTGGAAGCACTCACTCAAAATACATGCAATAAAGGACTACAACCATCCACACTTATAAATTCAAGAATTTCTCATTAGACATAAGACTTTAACCATATTCACATATCATCAGGTAAGGGACTCCAACCACATACACATCCATTTAAGTGGGGGACTCTAACCACTCACACACATTTATATAAGTGAGGGATTCTAACCACCCACACACATTCATTCAAGCAAGGTACTCTAACGACCTTCTCACACATTAGGCAAGGGACTCTAACCTTATGCCATATTAGATAGGGGACTCTAACACTAAGCCAATTCATTTGGCGAGGAATTTTGACCTCATGAGATCTCATTATAAAAGGTACTTTAACTACAAGAGATTTCATTAGGCAATGGACATTAACCAAAAAAGAATTTATTAGTCAATATTGGGACTCTAACCCTTTGTATTTGCATCTACATACATTAAATTCCACACATAAGGACTTCAACCCATTTAGCCAATTTCAGCACCATACATGACCACATGGTCCTCATGGGAGACTTCATTGCTCAACCATTTTAATAGGACAATGGCTTAATTCAACTCAGCATACAATTCAAACTATGCTACTCAAGACCCTTACAAGCCATTCACACCTTATTAGCAATTCTATACCACAATTTATGTAAACACACAATTCAAGTTCATTTTTTGTTAGGGGCTTTAACCCCCTTCTTATTCATCAAACTATCAAGGTCATCCATTACATAACACATGGTTCATTTAACCTTCACATTATCATTTATGATTCATTCATATTAGGACATTTCCCTATTTCAAAGCAACATGATCATTTAACTAGACATCTCACATAGACATTTTCCTAAACACCTTGTGTACATGCCTTTACCAATGCCAATTTCATGGTAGAAATCATCATGACTAGGGTTACTCAAGACCCACATGTTAGACCACATACAAAAAGCATTCACGTGTGTAATCTACCATCAATAACATGTATAAACATAAGTCTATGCAAGAATCATCTTTATTCATCATTATGAAACAAATCACTTTTCATTTGATTTAAAAACCACCATGTACACTTACTAGTCTAAGTGTGAAATACATAGGTTTAGAGTTGTCTAGCAAGGGGAAGAGTTACATGCCATAGACAGCTTAAATCACCAAGAATATTGACTTCACTTTGCCTCTTGAAGATCGTCCTTGAAATCCTAGCCTCCAATCCTTCAAAGATGAGCTTGAGAGAGTATTTAGGGTGTTTGATCCATAAAAAAATAGATGTTTAGAAGGCTACAAGAACTTATATAGTGAGGGTACTTATGACTTAAGGCATGGGAAATAACCACAAGGCCCTTATTTAAAAGCTGGAAAATAAACCGGTCTAGGGGTACGACTCACTATACGAATCACTAAGGGAACCATACCCTAGGGTACGAGTGGTACCCTAGCTTGTACCCTAGGATTCTCCTAGGTTTCACACACTGTCAAGGGTACGACCATAAGCCTTTGATTTGTATCCAAAGGGTATGAATAAACCCTAACTTGTATCCATCAAGAATACTCCAAATAGTCCACTCCATGCTTTGAGACACCTCTATATGACTCACCTTGGTATGACTCATACCTTTTGATATGACTTATGAGAGGCCAAGTCGTATAGTGGACAATGTGTCCTCCAACTATGATGCTCAAGGTACTAGACGAGAGGGAGAGGAGGATACCAATTGTATTAAATTGGTACGACTAACACCCTTATTCATATCCACCCCAGAGACATCAAATGGAGAATTTCTTATAATGGTTCACAGTCTAGGTATTTCAATTCTCCCCTACTTAGGTAATTCGTCCGCGATTGACGGGTAAGGCAAGAAATAAACAAACATTGGCACATCATGACTTATTAAACCAACCATTGAGCAAGTTAGAATAAGCATAAAACAAGGATACAACACAACACATATTATGCTCATGATCAACTAATCATTCACTTTATCAACTTTTGGACTTAAACCCATTATTTACCAAAGATACTTGCTCATTGCAATGATTAGGGACTTAAACTCTTACTTATCACCAGTCACTCATTTTATAACTTATGGACTTCAACCTATCAACTTATTAAGGATGCTTACTCAATTCAAGGATTAGGGACTCAAACCCATCATTTACTGAAGACATGAATCAACATAAGATAAGAGGGACTTAAACACATCACAACAAAACACACATATAATTTAAAAGAATTAGGGACTTGAACCTATGGTCTAACATAACACAAATTAACTCAACACATTAGGGACTTTAACCCATTAACTTTCAAAGAAATAAATCAAAGCAACGAGATCAACACATACCTCCATCCCAAATTTCCGAAATAGGAAACAAATATGGATAATTGGACTTCATGTCCTCTTCTTCTTCCCACGTAGCTTCCTCGGAAGTTTGGTTCCCCATAGAACCTTCACCGATGAAAACTCTATCCTTCACAAATGACAAATTTGTTGATCCAAGGTCCTCATCGAGATCTCCCCATAGGAAAAAATATCAACATCCCTCAATAGAAAGACCAACAAAGGATCACCCATATATTTCCGTAACATAGAGATATGGAAAACTTGGTGAATGAAGTTCATACTAGAAGGCAACTCCAACTCATAGGCCACATTTCCAACCCTCTTCAAAATAAAGTCGGGGCCAACATACCGGGGACTAAGCTTTTCTTTCTTACCAAATCACACTACTCCCTTCATGGAAGACAGCTTTAAGAATTCTCAATAGCCAACACAAAACTCTAAGCTCCTACACCTCACATCTGCATAGGAATTTTGGTGACTTTGAGCGATTTTCAACCTATCATGAATCACCTTCACCTTCTCTAAATCTTGGTGAACTAAATCGGGGCCATGAAACTTACGCTCGCCAACATTATACCACCCAATAGTAGATTAACACCTCCTATCGTACCATGACTTAAAAAGGGCCATGCCAATGATAGAGTGGTAACTATTATTATAAGCAAATTCAATTAAAGGAAAGTGGTCATACCAACTACCACTTTAATTGGTCACACAATCACGGAAAATATCCTCTAATATTTGGACGGTGTCTCAAGATACCATCACCACCAATCACAATGTGTGCAACATTGTGTTGACCCTCATCGCTCTTAATCTTCATCAAGTCGGGGTACAATACTCGCTTCTCTTTTATATCAACAACAAAAGATGACTGAGATACCAAAAGCACAAATACACCTCCATCCTCGGAGTCCAGAAGTCGAACTCCAAGATTATCCAAACGGAGAATATCCTTCACCAATTCCCGTTTATCCTTATCTACACGGGACAAACTTCCATGGGAAATCTACTAAATGCATCGACGACTATATTTTTCTTACTAGGATGGTAATAAAGACTCATATCATAGTCTTTCAAAAACCCAATACACCTTCTTTGATAGAGATTTAACTCTTTTGGGGTAAACACATATTGGAGACTCTTATGATCAGAAAAGATATCGACATGGACCCAGTAAAGATAATGCCATAAAATCTTTAACACAATAACCATGGCTAACAACTCTAGGTCATATGCAGGGTAGTTCTTCTCATGAACTTTCAATTGCCTAGAAGCATAGGACACTACCTTACCATGTTGCATCAACATGCAATTGAGACCGACACGAGAAGCATCATAGTATACCATAAAACCATCACCTCCCTTGGGAAAGGTCAAGACTGGAGTTGAAGTCAACTTAACTTTAAACTTCTCAAAACTACCCTCACACACATCGGACCACAAAAACTTAACTTTATTTTGTGTCAATTTGGTCAATAGGGAAGCTAGAGTAGAGAAAATCTCCACAAACCTTGAATAGTAATTGGCTAGACCTAAAAAGCTTCGAATATTGATTTGAGTAATAGGGCTAGACCACTTCTTAATTGGCACAACCTTTTTGGGATATACCATGACCCCTTCACTAGAGATGACATGACTATGAAAATCTATGACTTTTAACCAAAACTCATACTTGGAGAAATTGGAATACAAACGATGATCCTTTAAAGTTTGCAACACAACACAGAGATGATCTACTTGATCCCCTAACTCTTAGAATAGATTAAAATATTATCAATGAAGAAACTAAAAAACATGTCCAAGAACATATAGAAGACCCTATTCATCGAATCCATGAATGTCGTCGGGGCATTGGTTAACCCAAAGACATGAAAAGAAACTTAACGTGACAATACTGGGTTCTAAAGGCCATCTTAGTGATATCCGCATCCCTAATCTTAAGCTGATGATAACCCGATCTAAGGTCTATCTTTGAAAAACACTTCGCACCCTGATGTTGATCGAATAAATCATCTATGATAGGAAAAGGATATTAAGTCTTCGGTTATTTTTTTTAACTGATGATAGTCAATGCACATAAAAAGGGAACCATCATTTTTGTGCACGAATAATACAGAAGCATCCTACAGAGACACACTAGGGTGGATAAAACATTATCTAAGAAGTTTTTCAAATTCTCTTTATGCTCTTTTAGCTCCACCAGATTCATTCTATAAGGAGGGATAGAAATCGGATGAGTGTCTATAAGATCAATCCCAAAATAAATTTCCCTATTATGAGGAACACACAAAAGAACATTAAGAAGCACCACGGGAAACTCATTAACCATGGAAAAGGATCCTACAGAAGGTTCTTCTAAGTTAGGATCTTTAATTAAGACCAAATGATACAATCACCCCTTTGAAATCAACTTTTAGGACTTTAGATAGGAAATTAACCATTCCTTAAGAACTACGGAACCACTTTCCCATACAATGATCAGCTCATTAGAGAATTCAAACATAACCCTATGGGGCCAACAATCTAAGAAAGCATAGATAGAGTGCAACCAATCCATCTACAAAATGACATAAAACTCAACCAAGTCCAACTCTATCAAGTCTACAAGATTATCTCTACCACAGACTGATATCACTCACCCCTTATACACTTTTCTAACAATCATTAGGTCTCCGACCGAGGTAGAAATAGACAAAGAAACCAATATCTCTCAGGACCATAATCAAGATGCACAACCATATATGGGGTCACATAGGATAGAGTAGTCCCTGGATCAAGAAAATAATATACATCATGAGGAATGTATCAACATACCCATGTAAAAATCGAGGGACGCCTTAAGGTCCTGGCACGTAGAAATTGTATTCAAGCAGTTCCGGCCAGTGCCAATGCCAAAAATAGAAGTAGAGGTAGACATAGCACACTTTTGGGGTGGGAGTACATAGAGTAACAATAGGGGACCTATTGGACAAAGAAGCTTCTAAAGAGGGGCACTCACATTATATGTGCCCAACCTGACTACAATGGAAACATATATTTTCCTTTCTCACACTGACCATAATGACTCTGACCATTGAATCTAAGAGAAGGGTGATGTGGAGTCGACTAGACACCACTAGCATTGAATTAGGCACCCTGTGACTGGGACCTACCACTAAATTATGTCTGACGATTACCAAAAAACTTTGAGAGAAATGAGCGAACACTAGAAGAGAAGAAACAACTTAAACTGCCATTGCTTCCATGGCCACTTGCCACCATCACCACCGTTATTCTCAGAAGGCCTACATTTCCTTCCTTGCCTCTTACTAAGTTCAACTTTCTTTTTTTCCTCTTCTTCCACTTGTTGTAAATACATAATCAACCTAGAAATATCCATGTTCTGAATCATCAAGGTCGCCTTACTCTCAAGGACTATCACATGGGATAATCCCGAGACAAACTTAGGCATTGTAGACATCATGCTAGAAACCATCTCAGAAGCATTCCTTGAAAATTGATGGAATTTTAAGGAATACTATTGAATGGACATCCTCCCTATCTTAAAGTTTATAAACTCTTTCTCCTTTGATCCCATCAGCTCATGAGGAAAGAAATGGTCTACGAAAGCCTCTGAGAAGTCCTCCTATATAGAGGGACTAGCATCAAGACCTTTATATAACTTCCACCCTTCTTTCCATTGGTATGCTACATCTTTCAGTTGGTAGGAAACAAACTCAACAGGCTCAACCTCTTAAGAATGCATGATTCAAAAGATATTCTCTATTTCATCAATAAATCCTTGAGGATCCTCCTTAACCTTTACACCAGAGAACATAGGAGGGTTTAATCATATAAATTTGGCAATTCTTGTGGCCTCATAAGAAACGGTATCTGGAGCACCCCGCTCTACTGGAGAAGACACAAATTGAGGTAAGAGGATGACAAAGTGATGAAACTCAGCATTAGTAGCATCCCCTTGAGGTGATGAAATATATGGGTTATTCTCATAGTATGGGTTGGTGGGGAAAGGTGGAACTCCATGAAGATGGTCAAATGTTGCATCCCTAGCTTAGGTCTGAACTCGAAAAGTTTGATGAGCTTCGTCCATAGGGCCCTCAGAAGGGATTTCCTAATTCGTAGATCTTCTTGAAGGCATGATCTTAAGGATAGAAAAAAAGAAATTAGAGGAAACAAAAGATCATAGAATATATAGCTTTATATTAAAACAAAAAAAGGGAAATATCTCCTAAAATTCGTCATAGCTCCTCTTTTATAAGTGTGGTGCACTTCACACACATAAAGTAGACTGTACTCGACACGGTATTATGGGCACCCAACTTAACATGAACCTAGACTCTGATACTAACTTGACACGCCCTAAAACTATGTCATGTTTTAGGGGAACCTCAATCCTAGATGAACAAGAGATTTCTCGAATAATCCATCACAATTATCACATCAATCACATGGGTTGGGTAAATCCCAACCATATAGTGAGATAGCAGAAAACATACTATAAGTTATAACTTAAACATGTCTAAACACGTCATTAGATTCATCAACTAAACAATATACCCAAGTCCACAGTCATCCATAATAGCTCTATACGAACCAAAGTTTAGAAATATGCATGTCAGGATAAGCCCCCGACAATAGCCAAAGCAAGTCAAAATAAGACTAAGTTTAAAGATAGGGGACCAAGAATGAATATCTCTCGAATTAAGAAAGCTTACCACTCTGTAATCAAGGAACAAACATCTTCAATCCCCTAATCACTGTGCAACAAGAGAAGATGATGCTTTTTTCCCTTGTCATACAGGGACATAGAGTCCAATGATTGATCTTCTTTAGCATGTCCTCTATATTGCTATCCTGCGTATTTTATTGTTGTTGTTACTGAAACTAAACTGTTGGTTGTTCCATAATTGAATTGATAAAGTCTGCCAATTTTGATAATAAGTGTTCCGATAATTTAGCCTTTTCACATTGCTCACAAACATCATTGACTGAGGATTTGAAGAACACATAGCTACAAAATGACCATTGTTGGAAAAAACCTCACACCAACCTGTGGTATGCTGTACTACATTCACTTGATCCATAATTTTATTAACACTGAACTTTCTTAGTTGGTTCATTATCTAATTTTGCATGGTTAAGAGCTGCGGTACAAAGGTTGTAACATTGTCAAATTCAATCATGCCTACAACCTTTTTCATTGACCCTCTTGAGGTATCCTTCTGCCAATCCAAATTTCATTGATCAATCTGGTTAAAAAAAGTGTATAGCTCATTATACATCAACTCAAAAGCTTGACCACATTAAGTTGAATCTAGCAAAATTTGCATGTTCTGGTCAAGTGCCTTAATAAAAGTTTGAACTAGTACCTTAGTGGACTGTTGATGATGTGTAAAGCCCTAAAGAAGAGCTTTGGAACTCTCCCGATGATGATATAAGCTCGCATCTGGCCTCTGATTGAAGATCACAATCTCGTTGTGAAGTCTAGCAGTATTTTTAGATGAAAAGAATAGCATAAGGAATTTTTGGGCTAAGTCATCCTAGGTTATGATTGAACTTATCAGCTCAACGTTCAACCACTTCTTTGCTTCCCCCAATAGTGAAAAAGGTAAAAGTGTCAGACTATCATAGTAAGTTGACACATATATAGGGATGAATGTGTCACTGATCTGTAAGAAGTTCCACAGTTGGACTTGTGGATCATCATGTGAAATCCCGGTAAACTATCCATTGGTGATAAAAAGTTACACCATGATCTGTTTTAGCTCATAGTTACCTCCAAAGGCCGAATTTTGAAAATGAGAGGTTAAATTTATTCCAAGTGGGATTTCCACTTCTCAAACTATCCTGTGGTATTGAGGATCTTCAGCCACGAGGGAAGGAATATCTAATCACCTATCTAACTTGGCCCCATAACTATATCATTGAGCGGGGATGTGAGACCTAAGTTAAATACATTTATATTCCATTCCATAGTGAACCAAATAGGTCACCTAGTTATATATCTATCCTACATCCAAATTACAATCTTTATTCTATAGAAGTTTATAATCCTACTCTATTTACACCCATGTTCTGTTCTCTTATTCCCCCTCTTGAGTTCACAAAGATGATAAAAAATGTATTATAAGGGTTGGGAATACTTAAAATAGTTATAAAAGGGGTAAACAAATAATAAAATAATATAATCAATAGAAACCTAATCAATTAAAAGTAATAGTAATCATTTTCTTAGGCTTATCCCAGAAAAAAGGGCTTTTAGCAACTCATGGACATAACCGTAATCTCAAAGATAGAAAACATGTTAAAACCCTTAAAAAAACAAAAGTAATGATAGAAAAACCCTAATTTAAATGTTTCCCAGCCTCCCTAAAAGTTTTAAAGTCATCTAAGGTCTTTTACATCAAATTCAAGTGTCCAATTTATAGTAGGATGATGTTGGGTGCAATTATGCATTCTAGTGCCACTATTCTAGTCTTTTAGCCTTGTTTTGAGGATGATTCATGATATTAATGTGTTGATAATGATATAAATGGGAATCTAAGTTTCCATTTATATGTTTACAATGTTTAATGGTGTTTTCAAATTTTTTTTTATTCAAATTGATCATGTAGAGTTCAACAAAGAAAACTAGTGTGAGTAGCTTGAGCTAGATGTTTGACTAGTCTATTGTGTTAGGTTCTAATATGTTTAATTAGTTAATAAGGTTGTTATTGTGTATTTATATGTTAACCAACTTTATTATAATGTTCAAGGGTCAATTCGATCAAAACAAATGTCAAAATAATAAGTTAAAGATTAAAATGAATGAAGCCTAGTCTTAGCTCGTGTTTCTAGTTCGTCGTGTTGGGTGTTGTGTTGTTTTGAGATTTAAATTGTTGTGTTTAATGACATATGATTCTTGGTGAATGTATTATGATGATATATTAAGTATATACAAGCTTGAAATAAAGTGTAAACAACTGAAAAAGGCTTTGAATGGATTAAGGAAGCATAATATGTAACTTGACTCCAATTTGGACACCTGAAATGTCCAGGGAGAGTGAGGGCGTGTGGGAAGGATTTTTTATTTTTTCCACACTCTAAATGTTTAAAAAGTAACACAAATAGTGAACCAAGGTGATATGGAGGCGACGACTTGCCTGGAGTAGGGCTATAGCTAGGGTGGTGCCCTCTCATCTCCCGAGCTCAATTACTGAATATTTCAAACTCTAACACAGACTTTGATTGCTCCTATACTATAAATGCATGTTATATCACCTTTTTACATACTTTTGGACATCTTTGGACAATTGGAGGCTACTCTAAACATTCTTTAGGGTTTTATTTTCTTAACTTTAGTTTATTTCATGGTTTGTATCATCAATCCAAGGGACTGGTTGATGAATATCTCCATGAAAGGCTAAAAATCCTTTTCCAGGTTTAATACCAAGATTGTTATTATTTCATTTTCAATTAATTTAGTTGAATTTCTTATTATTATGGTTGTCTATTTACCCATTTTAAAACTATTCTAAGTATTGATGGCCGTTAGAATATATTAATTGTTGACCTTGTGATCTCGGGTGGGGAATAAGAATATAAAACATAGGGTAGATAGAACAAGGTTCTTATTTCTTAATAAAATAAGGAATTTTAATTATTATATAGGATAGGGATATACCTAGAAGCCTAGTTTGATTCACACGTAGGATGATATCTTCAAATCACCTAGTTGGATTACTGCATCCTCGCACAATGATGCAGTTGTAATATCAAAATTAGGTAAATGGTTAGAGGTTGGGAGTCCATGATAATGCAATTACTCTATGTGTCATCAACAAAGATAAGAAATTTAATGAATAAAATTCAATAACGTAGTATGATTGTTTGTAATCTTTAACCCTGAATCTCTGTCCTTTGATTGTCTAAAGTCATTTACTTTTCTGCATTAGTTTAGTTTACTTTTATCTTACAATTCTAAAACTTTATTTGGTATTCTTATTAATTTTTTAAACTAAACTTTGATAGTTGTTTAACACAAGTCCCTTTAGGATCGATATTCGACTTTCTTGAAGGCCACTATATTACTTGGTAGACCAGTATATGATATGCCCAAATTACAACTTTCTTACAAAATTGTAAAAGGTCGTTATCAAATACAGAACCCTACAAAGGTTGGGGTCGAATCCCACAGGGAATACTTGTGCAACTAAGTAAGATGATTTTTAATGGACTATTAATCTAAGGTTCCGGAATAAAGGGAAGATTTAATGTATTAATTATATTCTTTTTTCCTTGTATCACACATAGGTCCATCTAATGAGAGTTAATCCAAGTATAATCTCAATGAGAATGAGTTAACTAGAGTTATGCTCACCAGGATGTTCAAATAGTTAGGGTTGTGAATTTGCGCTAGATTTCTAACTTATAATTTCAATTGCAAGAAATATTGAATTCTAAGAATTACCCACTTGTTTCTCAACCTAATGGGTACCCTTTACTTCTTTAGATTTTAAAGTATTTATGTATTATTTAATAGAACTCTCATGTGGGTTGTTCCCGTTAGGGCATTAACCCTTAACCCAAAGGGTAAACCTATGGATTTCATGTGAATCACCTCTTTTCCCAATATCCACTTTCTTGTTCAGACAAGTGGTGTTCATGGGATCACTTCTCAAGTTTGCAACCAAAAGATGTCATTATAATGAAGCGAGATTCATGCAATTTAGATACATATTAGGAATAAGATGGATTCACAACCCGAAGCAGCTCTTTACATCAAGGCTCCCATAACCCTAGTTATGGGAGTTTAGCTACTTATCTCCATAAAAGATATCAAACACATATTGTTGTTCATGAATAGCTTCAAGAGAGTACTTACAAAAGTTACAATATTTTTCTTCTCATTCGTCAATGTAAAATAAGGAACTAATAATCTGATCTTAGTTTCAAGCTTCAAATCATAAATAAAGGTGTTACACTACTCTCAATTGAAGATAAATGTAATACCCCGCAAAGTTCTCTTTAAGTCTGAGCCTTTGAGCGTATCCAGCAAAGCGGAAAATCTAAGTCTAAAAGTTTCAGAAGTATCTTCCCAAGGATGAAACACTTTGAATCGTGTGTAATTTCCCTAATTTCTACTTTTAGGAGAAGTTTCCCTTCTTTCAGTAATCATTTCATGCGAGTGAGCATGATCTATGGTTAATCCTTAGTCTAATCCACTTTTTTCTTTCAAATACAGAGTATGCTTCCTCACAGAAGTTTTTTTTGTGGGGTCGATGATCATCCCCAATAACCAGTAGGACCTGATAATGAGAGTGTGTCACATGCATAGTTTCAGGCAGCTTTTCAGGTGCTAGCCCAAGCAGTGACTAATGTTTAGGGAAACCTTTAGGCTGCAGTTCCACCTCAGCATGATGGGAATTCTGCCGCAACTAGGATTAGAAATTTCATGAAAATGACCCACCTGAATTTTTTGGGTCAGTAGTAGGTGAGGACCCGTAGCTTTATTTAGACGAGGTGAATAAGATCACCTAGATTATTCACGTCTCTGAGGAGAAGAGTGTAGAGTTAGCATCTTATAGGTTGAAGGATGTTGCTCATGATTGGGTAATGATGTGGGAGAAGAGTAAAGGGGAGAATGTAGCTCCTGTGACTTGGTCAGAGTTTCAGAGTGCCTTTCTAGATAGATTCTTTCTGGTTGAGATGAGAGAAGCTAAGGTAGAAGAGTTCATGAACCTAAGACAAGGTTCTATTACTGTGAAAGAGTATTGTCTTAAGTTCAACCAATTAGATAAGTAATCTCCCAACTTGATAGCTGACCCTAGAGCGAGCATGAGTATGTTTCTATTTGGAGTTTCGAGTTATATGTTGAAAGAGTGTAGAGATACTATGCTAAATAGAGATATGGATCTTTCTAGGCTAATGATACATGTTCAGCAAATTAAGGCGGACAAGATAAAAAAAAAAGTGTGAGTAAGAGATCTAAGAAAGGTATTCGTGGTTTCTCACAGTCAGGGTCCCAAGGTGGTAGTGGTTCTCTCCATGGTAAGATATTTTTAGTTCAATCTCCATCTTCACCTAGTGTTCCCGCACCTGCATTTGGGGGTAGGGGTAGACTCCGTCCGCTTCAGGCTCATGTTGATCATGAAGGTCTCCCCGACATAGACCCAAGTATGTTATGAGCCCTTCATCTATATAACATGCATTTTTATATCCATTAATTTCATCTTGAGCATTATATGTTACCATGATCATGCATGAGTTTTAGATCTCAATCGGTCAATCATGACCCAGGCTGTAGGTACCCCGTGCACCGCTCCAGTATTTCAGCAAAGTGTGTTTAAAGGGACATAGGGTCCCAATGGGGAGATACCCCATAGTGTTATGGTGTTTGAATATCCTTAAGTTTATTTAGATGCATGTTAATATTCTTCTAATGAAGATAGAATCAGTGATCATTGTATTGTCAGTCGTGCTTCCGAAGGTCAGCTCAGTTAGACATTCATGCATTAGATATGCACGTTCAGTAGAAAGAGTTCATCTTGTTACTGAGTGTTCATCCATGAATTCATGAGATAAGCCCAGCTATGAGTCCATACATTATATGTTCATGCATGCTATGAGGATTCAGCTCCAAGTAGCTTTAGTCGAGTATTCCATATGTTAGAGATGCGTGCCCAGTATGAGTACCCAGTATGTTAGTCGATCTAGTTATGAAGTCATGCCTTGAGATGTTTTTGTTTCTAGAGTAAGTTCTATTGATCAGTATTCCCAGCCTACCAAGCGACATTCGAGGATGAATTTTCCCAAGGGGGAGATAATGTAATACCCCACAAAGTTTTCTTCTAGTATGAGCCTTAGAGCGTATCCAGCAAAGCGGAAAATCTGAGTCTAAAAGTTTCAGTAATATCATCCCATGTATGAAACACTTTGAATCGCGTGTAGATTCCCTAATTTCTACTTTTAAAAAAAGTTTCCCTTCTTTCAGTAATCAATTCATACTTGTGAGCATGAGCTCAAGTTGATCCTCAGTCTAATCCAATTCTTTCTTTGAATTACAGAGTATGCCTCCTCGTAGATGTTTTGTCCGTGGGGTCAATGATCATCCCCTTCAACCAGTAGGACCTTATAATGAGAGTATGTCACATGCAGAGTTTTGGGTAGTATTTCAGGCACTAGCCCAAGCTGTGACTAATGTTCAGGGAAACCTTTAGGCTGCAGTCCCACCATAGCATGATGGGAATTCTGCTGAAGCTAGGATTAGAAATTTCTTGAAAATGAACCCGCCAAAATTCTTTAGGTCAGTAGTAGGTGAGGAGCCACAACTTTATCTAGAGGAGGTGAAGAAGATCACCCAGATTATGCATATCTCTAAGAAGGAAAGTATAGATTTAGCATCTTATAGGTTGAAGAATGTCGCTCTTGATTGGGTAGTGATATGGGAGAAGAGTAGAGGGGAGAATATAGCTCTTGTGACTTGGTCTAAGTTTCAGAGTGCCTTTCTCGATAGATTCTTTCTGGTTGAGATAGGAGAAGCTAAGGTAGAAGAGTTCATGAACCTAAGGCAAGGTTCTATGACTGTGAAGGAGTATTGTCTGAAGTTCAACCAATTAGCTAAGTGTGCTTGCGACTTGGTAGCTGACCCTTGAGCGAGCATGAGTAAGTTTCTGTTTTGAGTAATGTGTTGAAAGAGTATAGAGCTGCAATGCTAAAATCTTTCTAGGCTAATGATGCATGCGCAATAAATTAAGGTGGACAAGATAATAGAAAGAAAGAGTGTGAGTAAGAGAGCCAAGTTAGGTAGTCGTGGTTTCTCACTGTCAGTGTCCCAAAGTGGTAGTGGTTCTCAACATAGTCTGAGATTTTTAGTTTCAACTCCATCTTCGGCTAGTGTATCCGAAGCTGTATTTGGGGGGAGGGTAGACTCCATGCGCTTCAGGCTCGTCTTGATCATGAAGGTCTCCCTGACATAGACCCTGGTATGTTATGATCCCTTTATATATATGACATACATTGTTAGATCCATCGATTTCATCTTGAGATTTATATTTTAGCATGAGTCAATCATGAGTTTTAGATCTCAATCGATCAATCTTGACCCAGGCGGTAGATACCCCGTGCACCGCTCCAGTATTTCAATGAAGTGTGTTTAAAGGGACATAGGATCCAAAAAGGGAGATACCCTATAGTGTTATGATGTTTTCATATCCTTAAGTGTATTTAAATGCTGTTAATATTCTTCTAATGAAGTTAGCATCAATGATCATTGTATTGTAAGTCATGCTTCCGAAGGTCAGCTAGTTAGACATTCATGGATTAGATATGCACGTTAAGTATAAGGAGTTCATCTTGTCAGTGCATGTTCATCCATACATTCATAAGATCATCCTAGCTATGAGTCCATGCATTATATGTTCATGAATGCTATGAGGATTCAGCACCATGTAGCTTTAGTCGAGTGTTCCATGTGTTAGAGATTCATGCCTAGTATGAGTACTCAGTATGTTAGTCGATCTAGTTGCGCTGTAATGCCTCGAGATGTTTCTATTTCTTGAGTATGTTCTGTTAATCAGTATTCCTAGCCTACTAAGTGACATTCGAGGACAAATGTTCCCAAGGGGGAGATAATGTAATACCCCACAAAGTTCTCATCTAGTATAAGCCTTAGAGTGTATCTAGCAAAGAGGAAAATCTGAGTCAAAAAGTTTCAGAAGTATATTCCCAAGTATGAATCACTTTGAATCGTGTGTAATTTCCCTAATTTTTACTTTTAGGAGAAGTTTCCCTTGTTTCAGTAATAATTTCGTGCTAGTGAGCATGATCTCAGGTTGAGCCTCAGTCGAATCCACTTCTTTCTATCAATTACAGAGTATTCCTTCTCGCAGAAGTTTTGTACGTGGGGTCGATGATCATCCTCCTCAACCAATAGGACCTAATAATGAGAGTGTGTCACATACGAAGTTTTGAGCAGCTTTTCAGGAACTAGACCAAGTTATGACTAATGTTCAGGGCAACCTTTAGGCTGCAGTCCCACCACCGCACGATAGGAATTCCGCCGCATCTGGGATTAGAAATTTCATGAAAATAAACCCGCCAGAATTCATTGGGTTAGTAGTAGGTGAGGACCTGTAACTTTATCTAGAGAGGATAAAGAAGATCACCCAGATTATGCACTTCCTTGAGGAGAAGAGTTTGGAGTTAGCATCTTATAGGTTGAAGGATGTTGGTCATGATTGGGTAGTGATGTGGGAGAAGAGTAGAGGGGAGAAAGTATCTCCAGTGACTTGTTAAGAGTTTTAGAGTGCCTTTCTAGATAGATTCTTTCCTCTTCAGATCAAAGAAGCTAAGATAGAAGAGTTCATGGACCTAAGGCAAGGTTCTATGACTATGAAAGAGTATTGTCTTTATTTCACCCAATTAGCTAAGTGTGCTCCCGACTTGGTAGCTGACCCTAGAGCGAGCATGAGTAAGTTTTTTTCTGGGGTTTTGAGTTATGTGTTGAAAGAGTATAGAGATGCTATGCTAAATAGAGATATGGATCTTTCTAGGATAATGATTCATGCGCAGCAAATAGAGGCAGACAAGATAAAACAAAGAGAGAGTGTGAGTAAGAGAGCCAAGAGAGGTAGTCATGGTTTCTCGCAGTCAGGGTCCAAAGGTGGTAGTGGTTCTTAGCATAGTTGGAGATTTTTAGTTCCATCTCCATCTTCAGCTAGTGTACCCGCACATACGTATGGGGGGAAGGGTAGACTCCGTGCGCTTCAGGCTCATCTTGATCATGAAGGTCTCCCCGACATAGACCAGGGCATGTTATGTGCCCTTTATCTATATGACATGCATTGTTAAATCCATCAATTTCATGTTGAGCATTATATGTTAGAATGTGTCATGCATGAGTTTTAGATCTCAATCGGTCAATCATGATCCAGGCGGTAGGTACCCCATGCACCGCTGAAGTATTTCAGCGAAGTATGTTTAAAGAAACATAGGGTCCCAAGGAGGAGATACCATATAGTGTTATGATGTTTACATATCCTTAAGTTTAATTAGATGCCTGTTATTATTCTTGTAATGAAGCTAGCATCAGTGATCATTGTATTGTTAGTTGTGCTTCTGAAGGTCATCTTGGTTAGATATTAATGCATTAAATATGCATGTTCAGTAGAAAGAGTTCAACTTGTCAGTGCGTGTTCTGCTATGCATTCGTGAGATCAGACCAGCTATGAGTCCATGCATTATATGTTCATGCATTCTATAAGGATTCATATCCAAGTAGCTTTAGTTGAGTGTTTCATGTGTTAGAGATGTGTGCCCAGTATGAGTACTCAGTATTATTGTCGATTTAGTTGCGCATTTATGCCTTGAGATGTTTCTATTTCTTGTGTAAGTTCTATTGATCAGTATTCTGAGCCTACCAAGCGATATTCGAGGGCAAATGTTCCCAAGAGGAGATAATGTAATACCCTTCAATGTTCTCCTCTAGTCTGAGCCTTAGAGCGTATCCAGCAAAGCAGAAAATCTGAGTCTAAAAGTTTCAGAAATATCTTCCCAAATATGAAACACTTTGAATCGTGTTTAATTTCCCTAATTTCTACTTTAAGGAGAAGTTTCCCTTCTTTCAGTAATCATTTTGTGCGAGTGAGCATGAGCTCAGGTTGATCCTCTGTCTAATCCACTTCTTTCTTTAAATTATAGAGTATGCCTCCTTGCAGAAGTTTTATCCGTGGGGTCGATGATCATCCCCTTCAACCAATAGGACTTTATAATGAGAGTGTGTCACATACAAAGTTTCGGGCAGCTTTTTAGGCACTAGCCCAAGCTGTGACTAATGTTCAGGGCAACCTTCAGGCTGTAGTCCAACCAAAGCATGATGGGAATTCCGTCGTAGCTAGGATAAGAAATTTCATGAAAATGAATCCGCCAGAATTTTTTGGGTCAGTAGTAGGTGAGGACCCACCGATTTATCTAGAGAAGGGCAGAATGTAGATCCTGTGACTTGGTCAGAGTTTCAGAGTGCCTTTCTAGATAGATTCTTTCCGCATAAGATGTGCGAAGCTAAGAAAGAATTGTTCATGAACCTAAGGGAAGGTTCTATGACTGTGAAAGAGTATTGTCTTAAGTTCAACCAATTAGCTAAGTATGCTCCCGACTTGGTAGCTGACCCTAGAGCGAGCATAAGTAAGTTTTTGTATGTGCTTTCGCAATATGTGTTGAAAGAGTGTAGAGCTACTATGATAAATATAGATATGGATATTTATTTGCTAATGTATCATGCACAGCAAATTGATGTAGACAAGAGGAAAGAAAGACAGAGTGTGAGTAAGTGAGCCAAGACAGGTAGTTGTGGTTTCTCGCAGTCAGGGTCCCAAGGTGGTAGTGGTTCTCAGTATGGTCGTATATTTTTAGTTCCAGCTCCATCTTTATCTAGTGTACCCGTACCTGCATTTGGGGGGAGGGTAGACTCTATGCGCTTCAGGATCGTCTTGATCAAGAAGGTCTCCCCTACATAGACCCGGGTATGATATGAGCCCTTCATCTATATGACATGAATTGTTAGATCCATCGATTTTATCTTGAGAATTATATGTTAGCATGAGTCTTGCATGAGTTTTAGATCTCAATCGGTCAATCATGATCCAGGCGCTAGGTACCCCGTGCACCGCTGCAGTATTTCAGCGAAGTGTGTTTAAAGGGACATAGGGTCCCAAGGAGGAGATACCCTATAGTGTTATGATGTTTACATATCGTTAAGTTTAATTAGATGCCTGTTAATATTCCTGTAATGAAGCTAGCATCAGTGATCATTGTATTATTAGTTGTTCTTCCAAAGGTCAGCTCGGTTAGGTATTAATGCATTAAATATGCATGTTCAGTAGAAAGAGTTCAACTTGTCAGTGCGTGTTCTGCTATGCATTCGTGAGATCAGACCAATTATGAGTCCATGCATTATATGTCCATGCATTCTATGAGGATTCATATCGATGTAGCTTTAGTTGAGTGTTTCATGTGTTAGAGATGTTTGCCCAGTATGAGTACTCAGTATTATAGTAGATCTAGTTGCGCAGTCATGCCTTAAGATGTTTCTGTTTCTTGAGTAAGTTCTATTGATCAGTATTCTGAGCCTACCAAGCGACATTCGAGGGCAAATGTTCCCAAGGGGGAGATAATGTAATACCCTTCAAAGTTCTCTTCTAGTCTGAGACTTAGAGTGTACCCAGCAAAGCAGAAAATCTGAGTCTAAAAGTTTCAGAAGACTCTTCCCAAATATGAAACACTTTGAATCGTGTTTAATTTCCATAATTTCTACTTTACGGAGAAGTTTCCCTTCTTTCAGTAATCATTTTGTGCGAGTGAGCATGAGCTCAGGTTGATCCTCAGTTTAATCCACTTCTTTCTTTCAATTATAGAGTATGCCTCCTTGCAGAAGTTTTGTCTGTGGGGTCGATGATCATCCCTTTCAACCAATAGGACTTTATAATGAGAGTGTGTCACATACAAAGTTTCGGGAAGCTTTTCAGGCACTAGCCCAAGCTGTGACTAATGTTCAGGGCAACCTTCAGGCTGTAGTCCAACCAAAGCATGAAGGGAATTCTGCCGCAGCTAGGATTAGAAATTTCATGAAAATGAATCCGCCAAAGTTTTTTGGGTCAGTTTTAGGTGAGGACCCACCGTTTTATCAAAAGTAGGGCAGAATATATCTCCTGTGACTTGGTCAGAGTTTCAGAGTGCCTTTCTAGATAGATTCTTTTCGCTAAAGATGCGAGAAGCTATGAAAGAATTGTTCATGAACCTAAGGGAAGGTTCTATGACTGTGAAAGAGTATTGTCTTAAGTTCATCCAATTAGCTAAGTATGCTCCCGACTTGGTAGCTGACCCTAGAGCGAGCATAAGTAAGTTTTTGTATGGGGTTTCGCGTTATGTGTTGAAAGAGTGTAGAGCTACTATGCTAAATAGAGAGATGGATATTTATTTGCTAATGTTGCATGCACAGCAAATTGAGGCGGACAAGATGAAAGAAAGAGAGAGTGTGAGTAAGTAAGCCATGACAGATAGTTATGGTTTCTTGCAGTCAGGGTCCCAAGGTGGTAGTGGTTCTCAGCATGGTCATAGATTTTTAGTTCCAGCTCCATCTTCGGCTAGTGTTCCCGTACCTACATTTGGGGGGAGGGTAGACTCTATGCGCTTCAAGATCATCTTGATCAAGAAGGTCTCCCCTACATAGACTCGGGTATGTTATGAGCCCTTAATCTATATGACATGAATTTTTAGATCCATCAATTTTATCTTGAGAATTATATGTTAGAATGAGTCTTGCATGAGTTTTAGATCTCAATCGATCAATTATGACCCAGGCGGTAGGTACCGCGTGCACCACTGCAGTATTTCAATGAAGTGTGCTTAAAGGGACATAGGGTCCTAAGGGGGAGATACCCCATAGTGTTAAGATATTTTCATATCATTAAGTTTATTTGGATGCATGTTAATATTCTTCTAATGAAGCTTGCATCAGTGATCATTGAATTGTCAGTCGTCCTTTCGAAGGTCAGCTCAGTTACATATTAATGTATTAGATATGCACGTTCAGTAGTAAGAGTTCATCTTGTCCGTGTGTGTTCAGCCTTGAATTCGTGAGATCATCCTATCTATGAGTCTATGCAATATATTTTCATGCATGCTATGAGGATTCAGCTCCAAGTAGCTTTATCGAGTGCTACATGTTTTAGAGATGCGTGCCCAGTATGATTACTCAATATGTTAGTCAATCTAGTTGCGCAGTCATTCCTTGAGATGTTTCTATTTCTTGATTAAATTCTGTTTATCCGTATTCCAAGAATACCAAAAGACATTCCAAAATGAATGTTCCCAAGGGGTAGATAATGTAATGCCCCGCAAAGTTCTCTTCCAGTCATAGCCTTAGAGTGTATCCAGCAATGCGGAATATCTTTTTCTAAAAGTTTTCGAAGTATCTTCCCAAGTATGAAACACTTTGAATCATGTGTAATTTCCCTAATTTTCTACTTTTAAGAGAAGTTTCACTTCTTTCAGTAATTATTTCGTATGAGTGAGCATGAGATCAGGTTGATCCTGAGTCTAATCCATTTCTTTCTTTCAATTACAGAGTATGCCACCGCACAGAAGTTTTGTCCATAGGGTCGATGATCAGCCACCTCAACAAGTAGGACCTTATAATGAGAGTGTGTCACATTCAGAGTTTAGGGAAGCTTTCCAGGCGCTAGACCAAGCTGTGACAAATATTCAGGGCAACATTCAGGCTGCAGTCCCACCTCAGCATGATAGGAATTCCGCCGCAGCTAGGATTAGAAATTTTATTAAAATGAACCCGCCAGAATTCATTGGGTCAGTAGTAGATGAGGACTCGTAGGTTTATCTAGAGGAGGTGAAGAAGATCAACCAAATTATGCATGTCTCTGAGGAGGAGAGTGTGGAGTTAGCATCTTATAGGTTGAAGGATGTTGCTCATGATTGGGTAGTGATGTCGGAGAAGAGTAGAGGGTAGAATATAGCTCCTGTGACTCGTTCAGAATTTCAGAGTGCCTTTCTAGATAGATTCTTTCCACTTAAGATGAGAGAAGCTAAGAAAATATTCTTCATGAACCTAATGGAAGGTTCTATGACTGTGAAAGAGTATTGTCTTAAGTTTAACCAATTAGTTATGTATGCTCCCGACTTGGTAGCTGACCCTAGAGCGAGCATAAGTAAGTTTCTGTATGGGGTTTTCAGTTTCGGGTAGCTTTTCAGGCGCTAGCCCAAGCTGTGACTAATGTTTAGGGCAACCTAAAGGCTGCAGTCCCACCTCAGCATGATAGGAATTCCGCCGCAGCTAGGGTTAGAAATTTCTTGAAAATGAACCAGCCAAAATTCTTTGGGTTAGTAGTAGGTGAGAACCCACATCTTTATCAAGAGGAGGTGAAGAATTTCACCCAGATTATGCATGTCTCTGAGGAGTAGAGTGTAGAGTTAGCATCTTATAGGTTGAAAGATGTTTCTCATGATTGGGTAGTGATGTGGGAGAATAGTAGAGGGGAGAATGTAGCTCCTGTGTCTTGGTCAGAGTTTCATAGTGCCTTTCTAGATAGATTCTTTCCTCTTGAGATGAGAGAACATAAGGTAGAAGAGTTCATGAACCTAAGGCAAGGTTCTATGACATTAAAAGAGTATTATTAAGTTCAACCAATTATCAAAGTATGCTCCTGACTTGGTAGTTGACCCAAGAGAGAGCATGAGTAAGTTTCTGTATGGGGTTTTGAGTTATGTGTTGAAAGAGTGTAGAGCTACTATGCTAAATAGAGATATGGATATTTCTAGGCTAATTATGCATGCGCAACAAATTGAGGCGGACAATATGAAAGAAATAGAGAGTGTGAGTACGAGATCCAAGATAGGTAATCGTGGTTTCTCGCAGTCAGGGTCCCAAGGTGGTAGTGCTTCTCAGCGTGTTCATAGATTTTTAGTTCCAGCTCTATCTGCGGCTAGTGTACCCGCACCTTCACTTATAGGGGGATAGACTTCGTGCGCTCTAGGCTCGTCTTGATCATAAAGGTCTCCCCGACATAGACTCGGGTATGTTATGAGCCCTTCATCTATATATCGTGTATTGTTAGATCCATCGATTTCATCTTGAGAATTATATGTTAGCATGATTCATGCATGAGTTTTAGATCTCAATCGGTCAATTATGACCAAGGCTGTAGGTACCCCGTGCGCCGCTCCTATATTTCAGTAAAGTATGTTTAAAGGGACATAGGTTCCCAAGGGGGAGATACCCCATAGTGATATTATGTTTGCATATCCTTATGTTTATTTAGATTCATGTTAATATTCTTCTAATCAAGCTAGCATAAGTGATCATTGTATTGTCAGTCGTACTTCCAAAGCGCAGCTCAGTTAGACATTCATGCATTAGATATGCACGTTCAGTAGAAAGAGTTTAGCTTGTCAGTGCGTGTTCAACCATGCATTCGTGAGATCAGTTCATCTATGAGTCCATGCATTATATGTTCATGCATGCTATTACTATTCAGCTCCAAGTATCTTTAGTCAAGTGTTTCATGTGTTAGAGATGTGTTCCCAGTATAAGTACTCAGTATGTTAGTCGATCTAGTTGCTCAGTCATGCCTTGAGATGTTTCTGTTTCTTGAGTAAGTTCTGTTCATCAGTATTCCCAGCCTACCAAGCAACATTCGGGGAAAAATGTTCACAAGGGGGAGATAATGTAATATCCCGCAAAGTTCTCTTCTAGTCTAAGCCGTAGAGCGTATCCAGCAAAGCGGAAAATCTAAGTCCAAAAGTTAGAGAAGTATCTTCCCAAGAATGAAACACTTTGAATCGTGTGTAATTTCCCTAATTTTTACTTTTAGGAGAAGTTTCCCTTCTTTCAGTAATTAGTTCGTGAGACTAAGAATGAGCTCAAGTTGATCCTCAGTCTAATCCACTTCTTTCATTCAATTACAGAGTATGCCTCCTCACAGAAGTTTTTTCCGTGGGGTCAAAGATCAGCCCCCTCAACCAGTAGGACCTGATAATGAGAGTGTGTCACATGCATAGTTTTTGGCAGCTTTTCAGGTTCTAGCCCAAGTTGTGACTAGTGTTCAGGGCAACTTCCAGGCTGCAGTCCCACCTAAATATGATGGGAATTCTACCACAGCGACAATTAGAAATTTCATGAAAATAAACCCGCCAAAATTCTTTGGGTCAGTAGTAGGTGAGGACCCATATCTTTATCTAGAGGAGGTGAAGAAGATCACTAAGATTATACACGTCTCTGAGGAGAAGAGTGTGCAGTTAGCATCTTATAGGTTGATGGATATTTCTCATGATTGGGTAGTGATGTGGGAGAAGAGTAGAAGGGAGAATGTAGCTCCTGGGACTTGGTCAGAGTTTCAGAGTGCCTTTCTAGTTAGATTCTTTCCGATTAAGATGAAAGAATCTAAGGTAGAAGAGTTCATGAACCAAAGTCAAAGTTCTATGACTGTGAGAGAGTATTATTGTCTTAAGTTCAATCAATTATCTAACTATGCTCCTGACTTTATAGCTGACCCAAAAGCGAGCATGAATAAGTTTCTATCTGAGGTTTCGAGTTACGTGTTGAACCAGTGTAGAGCTGCTATGCTAAGTAGAGATATAGATCTTTCTAGTCTAATGATACATGCGCAGCAAATTGAGGCGGACAAGATGAAAGAAAGAGAGAGTGTGAGTAAGAGAGCCAAGACAAGGTAGTCATGGTTTCTCGTAGTCAGGGTCCCAAGATGGTAGTGTTTCTCAGCATGGTCGAAGATTATTAGTTCCAGCTACATCTTCGGCTAGTGTACCCGCACCTGTGTTTGGGGGGGTATACTCCATATGCTTAAGGCTCGTCTTTATCATGAAGTTCTCCTAGACATAGACCCGGGTATGTTATGAGCCCTTCATTTATATAACATGCATTGTTAGATCCATCAATTTCATCTTGAGCATTATATGTTAGCATAAGTCATGCATGAGTTTTAGATCTCAATCCGTCAATGTTGACCAAGGCGGTAGGTACCCCGTGCACCGCTCCAGTATTTTAGTGAAGTATGTTTAAAGGGACATAGGGTCCCAAGGGGGAGATACCCCATTGTGTTATTATGTTTCCATATCCTTAAGTTTATTTAGATGTATGTTAATATTCTTCTAATGAAGCTAGAATAAGTGATAATTGTATTGTGAGTCGTGCTTCCGAATGTCAGCTCAGTTAGACATTCATGCATTAGATATGCATATTCAGTAGAAAGAGTTTATCTTGTCAGTGCGTGTTAAGCCATACATTCATGAGATCAGTCCATCTATGAGTCCATGCATTATATGTTTATGCATGCTATGAGGATTCAGCTCCAAGTATCTTTAGTCGAGTGTTCCATGTGTTAGAGAAGCGTTCCTAGTATGAGTACTCAGTATGTTAATCGATCTAGTTGCGCAGTCATGCCTTGAGATGTTTCTTTTTTTTATTAAGTTTTGTTGATCAGTATTCCTAGCCGACCTAGCCACATTCAAAGATGAATGTTCCCAAGAGGGAGATTATGTAATACCCCATAAAGTTCTCTTCTAGTCTGAGCCTTAGAGCGTATCAAGCAAAGCAGAAAATCTGAGTCTAAAAGTTTCAGAAGTATCTTCCCAAGTATGAAACACTTTGAATCATGTGTAATTTCCCTAATTTCTACTTTGCGAAGAAGTTTCCCTTCTTTCAGTAATCATTTCGTGCGAGTGAGCATGAGCTCAGGTAGATCGTCAGTCTAATCCACTTCCTTCTTTCAATTATAGAGTATGCCTCCTCGCAGAAGTTTTTCCATGGGGTTGCTGATCATACCCCTCAACCAGTAGGACCTGATAATGAGAGTGTGTCATATAGAGAGTTTCGGGCAGCTTTTCAGATGCTAGTCAAGCTGTGACTAATTTTTAGGTCAACCTTCAGGATGCAGTCGCACCTAAACATGATGGGAATTCCGCCACAGCAAGGATTAGAAATTTTATGAATGTAAACCCGCCAATATACTTTGGGTCAGTAGTAGGTGAGGACTCGTAGCTTTATCTAGAGGAGGTAAAGAAGATCACCCAGATTATGCACGTCTCTAAGGAAGAGAGTGTGGAGTTAGCATCTTATGGTTGAACGATGTTGCTCATGATTGGTTAGTTATGTGGGAGAAGAGTAGAGGGGAGAATGTAGCTCCTATGACTTGGTCAGGGTTTTAGAGTACCTTTGTAGATAGATTCTTTCCTCTTGAGATGAGAGAAGCTAAGGTAGATGATTTCATGAACCTAAGGCAAGGTTCTATGATGGTGAAAGAGTATTATTGTCTTAAGTTAACCCAATTAGGTAAATATGCTCCCGACTTAGTAGATAACCCAAGAGCGAGCATGAGTAAGTTTCTGTCTGGGGTTTTGAGTTATGTGTTGAAAGAGTGTAGAGATGCTATGATAAATAGAGATATGGATATCTCTAGGCTAATGATGCATACGTAATAAATTGAGGCGTTCAAGGTAAAAAAAAGTGAGAGTGTAAGTAAGAGAGCTAAGATAGGTAGTCGTGGTTTCTCGTAGTCAGGGTCCCAAGATGGTAGTGGTTCTCATCATGGTCGAAGATTATTAGTTCCATCTCCATTTTTGTCTAGTGTACCTGCACCTGCATTTGGGGGGTATACTTCATACGCTTAAGGATCGTCGTGATCATGAAGTTCTCCTCGACATAGAACCGGGTATGTTATGAGACCTTCATGTATATAACATGCATTGTTAGATCTATCAATTTCATCTTGAGCATTATATGTTAGTATGAGTCATGCATGAGTTTTAGATCTCAATCCGTCAATCTTGACTAAGGCGGTAGGTACCTCGTGCACTGCTCCAGTATTTCAGTGAAGTATGTTTAAAGGGACATAGGGTCCCAAGGGGGAGATACCCCATAGTGTTATTATGTTTCCATATCCTTAAGTTTATTTAGATGCATGTTAATATTCATCTAATGAAACTAGCATCAGTGATCATTGTATTATGAGTCGTGCTTCCATAGGTCAGCTCTGTTAGACATTCATGAATTAGATATGCACGTTTAGTAGAAAGAGTTTATCTTGTCAGTTCGTGTTCAAGCATGCATTTATGAGATCAGTCCATCTATGATTCCATGCATTATATGTTTATACATGCAATGAGGATTCATCTCTAAGTATTTTTAGTCGAGTGTTCCATGTGTTAGAGAAGCGTTCCTAGTATGAGTACTCAGTATGTTAATCGATCTATTTGCGCAGTCATGCGTTGAGATGTTTCTTTTTTTTATTGAGTTTTGTTGATCAGTATTCCCAGCCTACCTAGCCACATTCGAGGATGAATGTTCCCAAGGGGGAGATAATGTAATACACCACAAAGATCTCTTCTAGTCTGAGCCTTAGAGCGTATCCAGCAAAGCGGAAAATCTGAGTCTAAATGTTTCAGAATTATCTTCCCAAGTATGAAACACTTTGAATCATGTATAATTTCACTAATTTCTAATTTGAGGAAAAGTTTCCCTTCTTTCAGTAATCATTTCGTGCGAGTGAGCATGAGCTTAGGTAGATCCTCAGTCTAATCCATTTTTTTCTTTCAATTACAGAGTATGCCTCCTCGCAGAATGTTTGTCCATGAGGTCGATGATCTTCCCCCTCAACCAGTAGGACCTGATAATGAGAGTCTGTCACATGCACAGTTTCGGGCAGCTTTTCAGGCACTAGCCCAAACTGTGACTAATGTTCAGGGAAACCTTCAGGCTGCAGTAGAACCTCAACATGATCGGAATTCCACCGCAGCAAGGATTAGAAATTTTAAAAACATAAACCCGCCAAAATTCTTTGGGTCAGTAGTAGGTGAGGACCTGTAGCTTTATCTAGGGGAGGTAAAGAAGATCACCCAGATTATGCACGTCTCTAAGGAGGAGAGTTTGCAGTTAGCATCTTATAGGATTAAGGATGTTGCTCATGATTGGTTAGTTATGTGGGAGAGGAGTAGAGGGGAAAATATAGCTCCTGTGACTTGGTTAGGGTTTCAGAGTACCTTTGTAGATAGATTCTTTCTTCTTGAGATGAGAGAAGCTAAGGTAGAAGAGTTCATGAACCTAAGGCAAGGTTCTATAATGGTGAAAGAGTATTATTGTCTTAAGTTAACCCAATTACCTAAGTATGCTCCCGACTTGGTAGCTAACCCAAGAGCGAGCATGAGTAAGTTTCTGTCTGGGGTTTCTAGTTATGTGTTGAAAGTGTGTAGAGATGCTTGCTAAATAGAGATATGGATCTATCTAGGCTAATGATGCATATGCAGTAAATTGAGGCGGAAAAGGTGAAAGAAAGAGAGAGTGTGAGTAAGAGAGCCAAGACAGGTAGTCGTGGTTTCTCGCAGTCAGGGTCTCAAGGTGGTAGTCGTTCTCTGCATGGTCCCAATGTGGTATTGATTCTCAGCATTATTTCTCGCAATCAGGGTCCCAAGGTGGTAGTGATCATTATATTGTCAGTCGTGGTTCCGAAGGTTAGCTCAGTTAGACATTCATGCATTAGATATGCACGTTCAGTAGAAAGAGTTCAGCTTGTCAATGTGTGTTCATCCATGCATTCATGAGATCAGTCCATCTATTAGTCCATGCATTATATGTTTATGCATGCTATGAGAATTCAGCTCCAAGTAGCTTTGGTCGAGTGTTCCATGTGTTAGAGATACATGCCCAGTATGAGTACTCAGTATGTTAGTCGATCTAGTTGCGAAGTCATGCCTTGACATGTTTCTGTTACTTGAGTAAGTTCTTTTGATCAGTATTCCAGCCTACCAAGTGATATTCGAGGACGAATGATACCAAGAGGGAGATAATGGAATACCCCGCAAAGTTCTCTTCTAGTCTAAGCCTTAGAGCGTATCCAGCTATGCAAAAAATCAGAGTCTAAAAGTTTCAGAAGTATCTTCCCAAGTATGAAACACTTTGAATCGTATGTAATTTCCCTAATTTCTTCTTTTATGAGAAGTTTCCCTAGTTTCAATAATAATTTTGTGCGAGTGAACATGAGCTCAGGTTGATCCTCAGTGTAATCCACTTCTTTCTTTCAATTACAGAGTATGCCTCCTCGCAGAATTTTTATCCGTTGGATCGATGATCATCCCCCTCAACCAGTAGGAGCTGATAATGAGAGTGTGTCACATGCAGAGTTTTGAGCAGCTTTCCAGGCGCTAGCCCAAGCTGTGACTAATGTTCAGGGCAACCTTCAGGCTGCAGTCCCACCTCAGCGTGATCGGAGTTCCACCGCAGCAAGGATTAGAAATTTCATAAAAATAAATACGCCAAAATTCTTTGGGTCAGTAGTAGGTGAGGACCCGCAGCTTTATCTAGAGGAGGTGTATTAGATCACCTAGATTTTGCACTTCTCTGAGAAGGAGAGTGTGGAGTTAGCATCTTATAGGTTGAAGTATGTTGCTAATGATTGGTTAGTTATGTGGGAGAAGAGTAGAGGGGAGAATATAGCTCCTGTGACTTGGTCAGAGTTTCATAGTGCCTTTCTAGATAGATTCTTTCCGCTTAAGATAAGAGAAGATAGTGTAGAAGAGTTCATGAACCTAAGTCAAGGTTCTATGACTGTGAAAGAGTTTTGTTGTCTTAAGTTCAACTAATTAGCTAAGTATGCTCCCGACTTGGTAGCTAACCCAAGAGTGAGAATGAGTATGTTTCTATCTGGGGTTTCGAGTTATGTGTTGAAAGAGTGTAGAAATGCTATGCTAAATAGATATATGGATCTTTCTAGGATAATGAAGCATACTCAGTAAATTGAGGCAGGCAAGATGAAAGAAAGAGAGAGTGTGAGTAAGAGAGCCAAGATAGGTAGTCGTGGTTTCTTGCAGTCAGGGTCCTAAGGTGTTAGTGGTTCTCAGCATGGTCCCAAGGTGGTAGTGATTCTCAGCATGGTTTCTCGCAGTTAGGGTCCCAAGGTTGTAGTGATCATTATATTGTCAGTCGTGCTTCCGAAGGTTAGTTCATTTAGAAATTCATGCATTAGATATGCATGTTCAGTAGAAAGAGTTCAGCTTGTCAATGCGTGTTCATCCATGCATTCGTGAGATCAGTCCAGCTATGAGTCCATGCATTATATGTTCATGCATTCTATGAGGATTTTACTCCAAGTATCTTTAGTCAATTGTTCCATGTGTTACATATGCGTGCCCAGTATGAGTACTCAGTATGTTAGTCGATCTAGTTGTGCAGTTATGCCTTGATATGTTTCTTTTTCTTGAGTAAGTTCATTTTATTAGTATTCCCAGCCTACCAAGCGATATTTGAGGATGAGTGTTACCAATGGGGAGATAATGTAATACCCCGCAAAGTTCTTTTCTAGTCTAAGCCTTAGAGTGTATCCAGCAAAGTGGAAAATCAGAGTCTAAAAGTTTTAGAAGTATCTTCCCAAGTATGAAACACTTTGAATCGTATGTAATTTCCCTAATTTATACTTTTTGGAGAAGTTTCCCTTGTTTCAGTAATCATTTCGTGCGACTGAGCATGAGCTCATATTGATCCTCAGTCTAATCCACTTCTTTCTTTCAATTACAGAGTATGCCTCCACGCAGAAGTTTTGTCTGTGGGGTGAATGATCATCCCCCTTAACCAGTAGGACCTGATAATGAGAGTGTGTCACATGTAGAGTTTTGGGCATATTTTCAGGCGTTAGCCTATGCTGTGATTAATGTCCAGGGCAATCTTCAGGCTGTAGTCCTACCTCAGCAAGATGGGAATTCCGCTGCGGCTAGGATTAGAAATTTCATGAAAATGAACCCGCCAAAATTCTTTGGGTCAGTAGTAAATGAGGATCCACAACTTTATCTAGAGGTGGTGAAGAAGATCACCCAGATTATGCAGGTCTCTAAGGAGGAGAGTGTGGATTTAGCATCTTATAGGTTGAAGGATGTTGCTCATAATTGGGTAGTGATCAGGGAGAAGAGTAGAGGTGAGAATGTAGCTCGTGTGACTTGGTCAGAGTTTCAGAGTGCTTTTCATGATCATTTAGGTTATACATATTTTGCATTCCTGAGCCCTTGCATTTAACCTTACCCCAACTACATACTCGGTACATTTTGCGCTGACGTAATTGCTCTATGGTGTCTCATTTGACACCATAGGTTTAGAGGAACAAGACCCAGAGTATCATCAGCAGATCAGTCCAAGTCAGCAGCAGTAGCAGTGAGTCCTTCTCTTTCGAGGATGAGTTTCAGTTTTCTATTATTGTAATCAAAATCTTAATTACTTTCAGTTAACGGAATTAGTTAGGGACCTGTCCCATCAACTCCACAGCTCAGTCAGATTAGAGGCTTTTCAGAGGGATGTATTGTATAGTATTTAGTTTTATATTTTGAGTATTTATAGATGTGTTGAACCTTATGTCTAGTTTCTCCATTTATTCTAGATATTATGCAGTGTACAGGTACAGATATCAGTAAAGGGTTAGCTTGTGGTCCTTCGGAGTCACAAGCACTGTGTGACATCTCGTGATGGGATCTTGGGGCGTTACAATAAAGTATGTTAATACTGTCCAAAATTCCCAAAATAAAACCTAATACTTAGTATTTATATGATACCAGGCACTGGGGATTTAAAATTTAAACTTGGAATTGTTTCGTCATGATTGACGGGTCGGGCGATGGTTCGTCACTAAGGTGACGATCCTTCGCTTGGACCATCGCTTGGACCATTGTTGGAGCTCCTGTGATATTGTATTCTATTTCTTAATTATTGGTCAGGAGACGGTTCATCAAAGGGTCGATGGTCCATTCCCTGGGACATCACGAGACTTCCAGTGACACTGCTTTCTAATTTTTTGCGACTATTAGGTCGACGGTCCTTCACATGGTCGATGGTCTATCGCCTATGTCATTTCTTATCATTTTTATCTTATTTTGCCCAATTTTTCCAAGTAATTCTTTACGCTCAGTTCTTGTCATGAAAAAACTAAAGTCCAATGTTAAATACAACAATAGTTGCTTGAAAACACACAATTATACAAAGAAAAATGCCTAAAATATTCCGTCAAAAGCCAGAATATCAACACCCTCAACTTAAGGCAATTGCTTGTCCTCAAGAAACTCAACACCAAGATGCATATATGAACAACATAATGATGGGCATTTCATAGTCAAACCAATACAATCATATAATTATTCAATTTCCCATTAAGTTATGTGATCTCAAAACATATGGATCTACTCTTTGTATTAACTACTAATAATCATATTCACAAACACAGATATAATACCCCAAAGAAATAAGTAGACTAGGTATAACTCAACGTGTCATCACAGTCAAAGAAGTTCCCCTCACATTATACAATTAAGTCATGGACGAAACTAAGACTCTCACTCTCAGAAAAGGAGTTCGACCATAGTGCACACCCATAAGCTTTCCCTTATCACCTAATATTCTTTCATGATTGACTTTCCAAGATCAAGAAGGACTAACTAAGGGTTTTAATGAGATTTTAGGCTCGGTGAGGGTTGATCATTTGGACAAGTGAGTTAAAGTACAAAACTTCACTCTTTTTACCCTTTTGGTTGCTACTCACTAGGATTACAGTTCCTTTCACACATTCACAATCTTTATTATCCATTTGTTCCCTTGCCATAACGTAGTTTTTTTTGTAGAAGAACAACAACGTCAACCACCCTCAATTTATCCTGATGCAGTTAGTTGAGGTGCACAATATCTATTTCGACATCTAACTAGTCCAGGGTCAGATGCTACCTCTCAAATCAACTTCAACTCTCCCTCCTAGGCCACCAAAAATTCAACAGTAGCCACCCTTTCCTAAGTTAAAGTGCACAATGTCCAAAATTTGACTTAGGCCAAAGCTAAGTGTTAACACCTTCTAGATAGTGAGTCAAATTTATTTGGACAGGAAAAACACTAACAAAGCTCAACAAGGTTTACAAAGGAAACAAAATGTTTTTGGTGGGTCATTATTTTGGCAAGTCGACTAACAAAACAAGGAGGCCTACTATCCTATCTTATTGGATCTAACACATGACAAATGAACCGGGAAAGTTCTAGGTGTAACACTAATGCAAGAACAATGAAATACTCACACACACAGGAACTTAGTTAATTCCTATCCTACAAACTCTTGGAATTCATATCACATAGCTATTCTTTGCTTCACTTAACATTTTAATGCCAGTTTCAGAGTCATAAATTATTGCACAACACTTTACCCCATGGTAAGAAGAAATAATTATACAAAAATTCAAAATATTGTGCCACAATCACTTATAATCCATATATTCACAATGATGCCAACAGAACAAAAAATTTCTTATATAAATAATCACTTGATGATATTTACAGCACATCACATAAAAATAAAAATTCAAACTAGACATGTCAGTTCTCCTAGATAAAACATGAGGGAAAATAACATCGGCAACAAAAAACCCCATGGTACAAGTATCACCCGCCATAAAAAAAATGATGCAATGTACTAAATGCATGCTAAGTAATAACCAAAGGAATAAAATACTTGTATAGCCTCTCAGTTAGATGAGGCGTCAGTCAAATGGTCTGAGGTTTCTTTGGCCTCATCTTCAGAAATATTGACCCCTATGGAGGTAGGGGTCCTCATATCAACATCCTCTAGAATTATAGGGATCTCACGGTGGATAGGGTCATAAATTGTCCTCCTAGCTAGGGCAAAACTGGTGGAACCAATGGCAACTTCATCCTGTAGTCTCTTCTTCCGTTTTTCCTCTGTTCTCTTTGAGCTCTTAAGTTCTTTCTAAAGATCATAGTCTTCTCTCTCTTCTGGTGTCATGGCTTCAAGTTTTTTTTTCTTAGATGCTCTCTTTGCAGCTTTCTCACCTTTTTATTTGTCTCTTCTACCTTCTTACCATTATATTTTATCAGTCTCCCCATTTAGTCAACAATACCTTCATCCTCATCACTTGTAATCTGGGCTGGATAAAACATGGGTTCCTGTGGCTTCTATTTCAGCTCTGGTATATCTTCCTGGGCTTAGCTAAACTCCACTATAAATTTGGGGAAATCCTTAATGGACATGGCATCCAACTTCTTATTGATTCAGTTCTCCATATCATCCATTCTTAGCTGAATGTTCCTAAAAGGACGTGTTGTTGCCTCAACAGTTCTTTCAACAAAGTGTTTGAAATCTAACCCTATATATATAATTGTAGAATATTGCGGCAGGACTAACACAGAATCTGTAGTCCCACCCATAGTTAATGAAGCTGAACCTGCAGATGTGCTAGAAGGCACATATGTAGCAAGAGGTAATGGCATACCTAAAGGAACCTATAATATTTCAGGAACTGGTACCTACTGATTCTGATGGACTGGAGGTCTGTTGACTCTCATATCGAACCTTGAGTCGTCCCTTGTCTTGTCAATATCTTGTTTCTAAAATTTTTTTGGACCTCATTATCAACTCTGCTGATCAAAGGGATGTTTTCTTACTTGAACAACTCTATGATAAGACATGGAAATGGCAGCCCATTCATGGTATTATGAGTACGGGTAAATGATTCATCGGCAATAATGTGGCTGAAATCAATTGTTAATCCCTCAATCCATGCAACAATAATTACAACACTAGTGATTTCTAAAAAGTCATCACGGCCTATTGGCATTAACCTCAGTCTCACAATTTCCCACCAGAACATGGACCTAAAGCTTAGGGATGACTTAGATATTCATTTGCGGGTGTTGTGTAACCACACAGGCTCTCCATAGCCACGACCTTTGTTTGGTCTCCATGAACAATCGATGCTTTAACTCTGGTATTACACCTGGTATCTGATATTTAGGCTTGAACAAGAATCTATTCAATGTGCTGTCCAAGATATCTATGTTGATACCATACACAGGAACTGTATCTAGATTTCTCATGTCACTAACTGATGCGCCTGGGGGACAGTCCTTCTCCAGCAATGCCAAGTTGTTAGCAAAAAACTTATGTACCAGATTTGGTTGATAGGTTACGAGTGACCTACTCCTCCATGCCAACTCATATTCATTGAATCAGCAGCCAAGTTCTTGATACTCATGCAGCATTACTTTCACAATCTGATGTTCCTAAAAAATAGGTCTCTTTACTTCCAAACTATCCATTTTCTCTAGCTCTTAGTAGAAATAATCCCGAGAGCCTTCAACCTGCCACCTGATAGCTTTCTATAGTTGTGGGTCCTTGCATCGAGCCATGTTTGGGTCTTTCTATTGTAAAACCTCCAATTTGACAAGGTTAGATATTTCAACCCCTTCCATAACCGGGCTCAAGCTAGAGCTACTGCTGCTACTATTTTAATCCTCCTCTCCAGATTGGGAGAATGAACAAATCACCTGAAGTCTTTGTCGGGTATTGTATGTCGGTGTGTCCGAACCCTATAATATCTCTTTTCTAGCTCTTTGGCCTCTACCCCTACCACTAGTTGGTGGTATTTTATTTTACATATTACCTGTAAGCGAAGTATTTATCAGTTTACGAACTCAAACTAAAAGAAAGAAAAATTTCCAACCAGCGACGTATAGAGAAACGGTTAACCCTAACCGTCGGTTTGATTACATTATCTTCAATTCTGATGTAGTTGCGACATCTTCAAGTGATGGTTCGTCTGGGGTCCTATGGTCCATCTCACAAACCGTCGCATGTACTTTTCAAATTTGATCCTCATTTTGGCATTTTGTCGAATACCTGGTATACACTTATTTCAAACACGATTTTCATGGAATTTATGTCAATAATACATCCAAACTTTTTCCATTTTCTTGGTCCATGGTCTACTCAGACTTCACCCAGGGCAGTGTTTATTAGGTTTTAACTTAATTTAGACCCATACAGTATCAACAAGAGAAGAGATAATTATTTCAACATTATTGCCCTACCTACTTTATTTGTTCCTCATGTTGAATAAAATAGAATATGATGAGAATATCATACCTTAGTAATGAAGTACTTGGTCACTACTCTGACTTGCTCACTAAACACAAAACAATAAATGGTCCTTTGCTTTTGTAAAGGACTTTGGTTTTTTTGTGATGGGATGATTAAAAAAAAGAAATAGAGTTTAAATAGATGGGAAATGGAAGCGGATAAGTTTTAGAAGAAGATTAAAAGAGTCAGGTACAGTGAATGCAAGGAAAATAAAAAGTCTCAGGCACTTGAACAGTTGGAGAGCTATTTAGCCATTATAAATTATCCATTAAAAATTGTTTGGGTCGGATAAGGATGAAACATTCAGCAACTAAAATTGATCTGACCCAACCCTCTCAACTAGGGTTAAGTGCGATAGATCAAGCAACGGTCTGTCAGATGACCCATCGCCCCTTCCATTAACCTTATTTTGCACCTTATTAGCGATGATTGGGCAAAAAATCCGTCAAGCTTGCGATGGTCCGTCAGTCAACCGGTCACTACTTTCCAGTAACCTGGTTTTTAGTATTTGTTACTATTGATATTTGTTAACTGATATACTATATCATTTCATGATGTAGGGTCCTAGGGTTTTATTGGTTACTTTGTGAAGAGTTAGGTGGTTCATGTTCGTCCCTTGGCCAACTTGAAGTGGTAAGCCTCTATCTTCTGAAAGGTCGAATATTTTACTTTTTTTATGCTTTCAGATTTCCCATAAATTTCCTTCATACTTTTGCATTTTCGTTTTTCAATGGTCTGGGGTATGTCCCGACCTACCTTGGTATTTAGGTGTAGAGGCTTTAATGGACAAAGGGTGGGTGGTTACTGTTTATTGACTCTTAGTTTCTATTGAGTTATGTATCTATCGTTCACACTATGTTTAGGCTTCTTCTTCTATTATACTTATTATTCTCTGGTGACTTTTAAAAGGGGGTGGTCTCTATCCCTCAGTGTACTTGAGATACCTATCACGACTAGGCCCAGGGTCGGGTTTTGACAAAACCCTTCATCTCTAAGGCTCTCAAGTAATCAAACCCTATTTTTGTGTACTCTAGGAATCTCTCCCAATAGTTCTTTTTGGTAAATCTCTCATAGGCTATCTTGGTTTTCATCCATAAGGGTGTTTAAAAGTGTTAAGCTAAGAAAATTTCAGAAAAAAACAAAGCCTGGGCTAAACTAGAAGGCTACTACGTGCAGCCTTCCACTATAGCAGAACTTTTTTGCTATAATAATTTCAACATAGTGGTAAGAAGAAAATATAGTGACTTTGATCATCCCCAAGCTCTAAGAGATGCGTGAATGGTGAGACAACCCTTTGAGAAAATCCTTGTTTTTTATCCATCCCTATATCAGTGTTGGTAAACTCTTAAGAAAATTTTAGGCATAGTAATTCCTAAAACATGATCAAATTTTTCCATGAACTCCATAATCCCTACACCCAGATGCTTTAGAAGTGTTATAAACATAAGGGAAGTACCCATGCTTCTAAATTTTAGCTATATCAACCCCAATACAAAAATTTTAAAAATAACCCTAACAACTCTTTATTTATACAAATTGATGCGTTAATAAGGAAAATCTGAATAATGAAGTAAAGGGATGTAGTCTATCTATAATTACTTTGTTTCAACAACTAGAACAAAGTGATTGAATATGAGAGAGATTTTTTATATTGAGAGAAGGAGAAATGGGAGAGAAGCCTATTTATCATCCCATTAAACTGTTCGCTCCCACTATAGAGGCGCTCTCCTACTATAGCAAGATCTGGTGAAAAAATATTTTTTATCTATTATATTTCAACTCTTTTATTTTTGATATATTGACAAGGCCCTAGATGTCCTGGGGGCTCGGTGAATGGTTGCTACAATTATGTCTCATAGAATTCATAAGGAAGGATGATTCCTTGACAGAATAAGGCATTAATAAAATATGATTTGAAAATTTTTAGGACACTAGGAAATAAAAAATATTTGGTGTTTTACTTAATCCATTAATTGTATTATCATATGGCAAGGGCTAGAATTCTATGTATACTCGTGTTGTTCTTACCTTATAATTGTCATTTGGCGACGAACATTGATAAATTATATCCTTCATAATGACTTGTTTGATCATTATAAAAGGACAATTCATTATGGGCATAGGTTATAGAAATTTTAAGTATATGATCTTAAATTAGTATGTGACAAAACAAATAAAATTTTAAAATTTGACATAATCGGATTAGGCGAATGTTATCCCACTTTAGCAAAAAAAAATTCAATATAACGTTGTCACCATAGCAGTCAGGGGACTTCTATAGTGGGATGAAAGGACAAATATTTTAGGTCCAATTTTTATATTTTCCTTTTCACCTCTTCAGTTGTAGATTGGCTGAGGTTACTCTAAAAACCCTCCTAGGATTGCCTCATGGCCATGGAGCAATGGTGTAATCCCTAAATTTTTGGTCCTTGAAAAGTCCTATAATTTTCTACTAACTTACTTGACTATGACATTTCATGAGTCATAGGGTGTCTTGACGGGTCATTGGGACAAGTAGTAACCAAATCAATAAGTTTGTGGCTAGATTCTGCTCTAAGTACGAGTGGCTCACTAAGAGCAGTAAGGATTCGTTATGAGTCGTTAGGTATAAATCGTAGGGTGTCCAGTGTATGCCCCAATTTAGGTTTTGCGTTGACTAAAACTGGTACTTATGAGGCATATGTTCATACTATTAGTCATGTAATTGAGTCATAAGGTCAACAGTATAGGGTACCTTAGTGGTTCTACCTTGGCTACGACTCCTTGCGATGAGTCATAAGGAGGCTATACGAGTTGTATGGTGATCAATAATTACTGACAACTGGATTTCATCTTTTAATTAATGGGCACTTTGAGCGATTCCCCTCTTATCTAATTCAGACCCCATGTTCACAATTCACTTTGGAGGGGTTATTCCTTATTAATAATGTACTCAACACTACAAAAGATTCTATTATACTCTAAAACCTCCATACTTAAGGTTTCCATGGGGTAGACCATCCAAGGGATCTAGATTTAAATTCTCTCCATGAAACTTGATATTTCAAGCATGTGCTCTGCCCTTAAACTTAATATCTTTATTGCATGAAAATACATGGTTATCTACATTATTAAAAGTAAGAGTTTTTACATGATTGAGGGTTTTGACATTTAATGGTTAATTAATTATTTTCCCATTTTTTTATTGTGCATTATTCATGTCTTAACCATGTTTTTGAACTTGTGGGTGCATGGTTATGGTGAATAAACTAAGGGATTGTGATTTCCCAAACTTATGACTTTTGAAGTGGTTATGACCCCAACCCTATATTGTGAAGTTGTTTTTAGGTATGATAAATATGAGAATTTAACTATTCTGGAACTATTGCATTATGATGGTTAATTTAACCTTATGGGTTGGTGTTTTCAAAAGCTATTGTATAATTGAACCCAGAGGGGTTGTAAATTCCCTCAGTAATGAAATTGTTTCGGCATATTGATGTTACCTTGCAAGTGTAGCTGGTATGAAGATACAAATAATGTATGCCTAAATATGTATTGTGGTTAAATGAAAGGATTGTGTGATAATTGTTTTATTTGAGCTTTAAATAGGGTTGTATTGTTGAGTCGTGAAAGTGAAGGTTCGAGACACCAATACTGGAAACTGTGGTTCCCGATGCGGGGGTCTATATAATCTGGTGGTTTGAGTCCCCCTACTATTATTATTACTTGATTAGGAGGTTCGAGTCCCCCATATCTCAGTAAATTATTTTATGCTTGTGTCACCTTGATATACATGGAGGTTCGAGGGTATAATTCTCTTTCTTTTTGTTCTATTTTTAAGCTATAGAGTCTAAGTTCATGAATCTCTATAATCTCCATTTTCCCTCCTTTCAGATGATGCCTCCTGATCTGAGGTGGTTTTATACGCTTTTGTATCATTACTCTAGCTTATTTAGTCTTTTTTCGAGAGCAATTCGAGTGCTTAATGTGTTCATATTGATATAAATAAGCATTTAAGTGTCCAAGTGTGTATTTATTATGTCCAATGTATTTTTCAAACAATTTTGTGCTTAATCGAGTAATTTAAAGTTCAACACAAAAAACTAATTTTACTAGCTTGAGCTAGGTGTGTGTCTAGTTGGTCTCGGTGGATTCTAATGTGTTTAATTTGTTTCAAATATTTTAAATGTATAATTATGAGTGGAATAACTTTTTTGGAATGTACAAAGTTTAATTTGATTAAGTCAAGAGTCGAAATAATAAGTGGAAGATCATTGCGAATTTGTCTTATCTTAGCTCTTATTTTAATTTGATGTTGAGAAAATTGTGTTGTTTTAATTTTTAATATGTGGTATATGATATTGTAGGTGGCTTGATGAATTAAATACGATGATATATTGATGATTTAAAGACAAAAAAATTATTAAAAATATACTATAAAAAATATGGATAAAGAATAAAATGTTCTACATTTAATTAGATTTTTAAATGCAAATTTCAGTGAGACGATGCAAATGCATCGTGCGATGTTCCAACTCGTTGAGCAATGCATCACGTTGATAGTAAAACACTGCAAAGTCAATAAAGCACCGACACAGACAGTGGTTTTGTCCAATTTTAATAGAAAATGACACACGGAAGGAAGAGAAAAGTGGGAATCTTAATCCCATTATGATTGAAAATACTATTTTATTATATAAATTGGGGGTGGACAACAGCTGGTCACCTTGGACAGCTCTGGATATTATTTTGGTCAAATACAAGACACGTACAGTGAATTATGTTGATACGTATTGGACAGTGTTTGGAGAATTATATACGGAGGTGGCTACACGGTTTATTAGTTTTTTATTTTAGTTTTAGTTTTTAATTTTTCATATCATGTATTCAAATATTTGGATCGCGATTATGAATATTAGTGGCTAAAAAGCCCTTTTTTGGGGTTAAAGCTAAGAACATAATTACTATTATTTTGGATTTAATTCATTAATTTTGCTTAACATATTTGGTTGTTTGTTTATTCTTGTTTTAATTATTTTATGAATTGATCACCTATAAAAAACACATATTGTCGACCTTTTGATCTCGGGATAGGGAATAGGGATATAGAACATGGGAATAAACAAAGTTTGAGTTTTTATTCTTTTATAAAATAAAGTATTAAACTTAGCGTCTAGGACAGGGATGTACTTAGACGCCTTACTTGATTCATATGTAGGATGACAACTTTTATTAACTTATTTAGATTATTAAAACCCCGTTCAATGTTGTAGTTTTAAGGTTCAACTTAGGTAAAGGATTAGAGGTTGGGAAACCATAATCATGCAACTAACCCTACGAATCAACCACAAAGATAAGCAATGTAACGAATCAAGTTTAATAACGTAGTATGATTGTTCGTAAGCCTTAACCCTGGGCTTCTATTCATAGATTGTCCTAAATCATTATTTTTCTGCATTAGTTTAGCTTATTTTTAGTTTACAACTCGAAAACTCTATCTGCTACTCTCCTCAATTGGTTAAACTAGAATTAGATAGTCAGCGAACATAAGTCCCTGAGAGATCGATACTTGAGATTCCTTGAAGCCACTTTACTAATTGATAAGACCACGTACACTTGTGTGTGCGCTTGGGTGCTGTCACCTCCAAAAAGCTCTAATAACTGTGGAAACTCTTCTATCCCATATTAGTATAATGTGGAAAGATTTTATCCTACTCCAGGAGTTCAGTCCCAGTCTAGGGTCGCTGCTTCTGTTTGGCCCTGATGGAACTCCACCGGCTCCTCTTGTCCCTCCTCCTCTTGTCCCTCCTGAGGCACCCCAGGCTGGCATGTCTAATGATGAGTTTTGCCAGTCGATTCATTTGCTCATCAAGTTGTTAGCCTCTGAGACTGAGCGGGTTTCTTGTATTGATACATCCTTCGAGGCCACCACATGTGTCAAATTTATGAGATTGAATCCTCTTATTTAAATCGGTTTTAAAGTTTGAGGAAGATCCTTAATATTTCATTAATGAGATGGAAATGATCTTTCATGTTATACATGCTTCTGAGGTGGAGTGTGTAGAAATTGTTGCTTATTAGTTTAACAATATAGTATACCAATTGTATGAAAGTGGGAGCAGCTTAGGGGCGATAATATTGAGTCTTCTTTATGGGATGATGTCACTAGTGCTTTTCTTGATTGCATTTTTCCTTAGGAGGAGTGAATCAAAGGCTTAGGAATTCGTAAATTTGAGGCAAGGAAGAATGACAATCATGGAGTATACCTTGAAATTCACCCAGTAATCTTGATATGCTCCAGAGTTGGTGATTAGAATGAGGGATAAGATGAGGAAGTTTGCTTTCTAATTTGCATGAGACTTAATTCTTGAGAGCAAGGCTAACTGGTTAAATAAGGACATAGATATTTGTCAGCTTGTGATTTATATACAGTAAGTCAAAGAAGAGAAAAAGAAGCAGGCTAAAATTGGAGAGAGGTAGAGTTAGAAGTTTTTCTACTCGGATCAGGGTTGAGTTTCGCAGCAAAATGATAAAGATGGAGGAAAATGGTCCTAGAAGAGGTGGATTAACTCTAGTTCCTAGTCTATGGCTAGTGATCCCTACCAATAAATGTTAGGTAATCATCGTATACAGTGTGGGAATAGTTTTAAGGAACAGAGTGCCCAGTCTCGAGCTTGTGGGCCTCAGTCAGCCCCATCATATTCTCCTTGTAGATTCCACGGTCAGGTGCAACATGATGTTTGTGAATAAGGAAGGAACAAGTTCTTTAGATGCGGTTAGATTGGTCATATAAGATATTATCCTTCTAGGGTGCTGCTAGGGAAAACAAGATTCATGTTGTTGCTGCATCAACTCTTGTACTAAAGGGTGTTACTTCTACTTCTGGCTTTGGCACTAGTCTAAATATTCTTTGTGCCCTAACTACTCATCATGAGTCTGAGGTATCCCCTAATGTCGTTATTGGTATATTGAAACTTTTTTCCCATTATGTGTACTGCTTACTTGATAAGGTGTCCACCTTCTTTTACATGAACTAATTTGTGGCTGTGTATTTTGGATTTGGTCTTGAGTTCCTTTCAGATGCTTTTTCCTTTTATACCCCGGTAGGTAACTCTATAGTTTCTAGAAGAGCCTAAAGATGTTATGTGTTGTCTGTCTATGATACAGAAACTCTAGAAGATCTGATAGAGTTAGACATAGTTGATTCTAATATCATATTAGGGATGGATTGATTGTATTCATGCTATGCTTCTTTATATTGTTTAACCCGTAAGGGCATCCTTATATTCCTTAATGAACTAGGTGTTGAATAGGAATATTGTTCCCTAGTGCCCAAGAGAGCTTCATATCATATCTTAGAACCCAGAAATTAATTTTCAAAGGGTGTCTCTATCCTTTTGTTTAGGTTAAAGATTCTAACTTGGAGAGTCCTTTATTACATTTCATCCCCGTTGTAAATAAATTTCCTAAAGTTATCCCTAATGATTTTCCTGTTGTTCATCTAGATAGGGAGATTGATTTTGGAATTGATCTTATTCGGGATACTCGGCCTATCTCTATCCTACCATATAGAATTGCTCCAACTGAGTTCAAGGAGCTCAAAGAGCAATTATAGGATCTTCCAGGCAAGGGTTTTATCTGTTCTAGTGTGTCCCCGTAGAGTGCACCTATTTTGTTTGTTCATAACAATGATGGTTACCTTTGAATAAGGTGATGGTTAAGAATAATTACCCTCTTCTAAGGATAGATAATTTGTTTCACTAGTTTCAGGGTGTTAAATTCTTCTCCAAGATTGATCTTTGTTCTGGGTATGATCAGTTTAAAATTAGGGAGACTGATATCCTTAAGATTACTTTCCAAACTCGGTATGATCATTTTGAGTTTTTGTTGTTGTCTTTTAAATTGACCAATGCTCCATCAACATTTATAAGTCTTATGAATCGGATTTTTTGTTAGTTCTAGGATTTGTTTGTGATTTTCTTTATTGATGATATTTGGTGTACTCTAAGAGTGGGCGGATCATACTGATCATTTCCACCTTGTTTTGTAGACCCTATAGGATCAGCGTTTGTATACTAAGTTCTCTATGTGTGTGTTCTGGTTGAATGCTATGACTTATCTGGTTTATGTGTTTCTAGTGAGGGGATCATGGTGGATCCACAAAAGGTTGTGATTTTTAAGATGTGACCTAGATCCACGACTCCAACAGATATTCAGAGCTTCTTGGGTTGAGCCATTTATTATAAAATGTTTGAGAGATACTCTTCTATTGATACCCCTTTGACCAAGTTGACTCGAAAAATGGTAAAGTTCTTATAGTTGGATGCTTGTGAGGGATGTTTTATGAAATTGAAGGATAAGTTCACTTCGGCTCAAGTTTTGACACGGGACGAGGGTACTGATGGTTTTGTGGTTTATTTTGATGCGCTCTGGGAGGGGCTTGGTTGTGTATTAATGTCGCATGGCAAAGTGGTAGGTTACGCTTCTAGGAAATTACAAGTTCCTGAGAAGAATTTTTTGACTCATGACTTAGAGTTATTAGTTATAGGGTTTACATTATAGATCTAGCGACATTATTGGAATAAGGTTCATCTTGATATCTTTTCAGATCATAAAAGCACGCAGTATGTGTTAACTCATGAATATCAGGCAAAAGAGATGGCTTTAATTTCTCAAGGATAGAGACATGAGTTTTCATTACCACCCAGGTAAAGCTAACATAGTTTCTGATTCTCTTAGCAAGTTGTCCATCCGTATCTTATCTTATACAAATGAGGATAAGCGAGATTTCAGGAAGAATATCCACATTTTTTCCAATCTAGGAGTTTTTCTCATGGATTTCTAGAATAGTGGTGTGATCATACACGACATGGTGAAGTAATCTCTTGGACTTGAGGTAAAGCAGAAACAAGTGTTAGATCCTATTTTGATGCAAATCAAGAATGATGTAGGCAAGCAAAAGGTGATGGTTTTTTAGATTGGTGGTGATGGTATGTTGAGGTACCAATGTCCATTATGCATCCCCTATGTTAATGGGTTAGGCAAGAGGATTTTTTCCAAAGCTCATGAAGGGTATTATACTAATAATCGTAATTCGACAAAAATATATCATAAGCTTATTGAGATTATTGTTGGAATAACATAAAGTGGGATGTGGCAAATTTTATGCTTAAATTCATGGTGTGTCAGCAAGTGAAGGTGGAACACTTGAGGCCTGGTGGGTTATCTCAAGAGATCGAGCTTCCATTGTGGAAATAGGATATAATTAATAGTTATTTGTTATTGGTTTTCCGTGTTCTTGGCAATTGTTTGATTTGATCTGGGTTATCGTGGATACGATGAGTAAGTCGGCTCACTTCTTGCTAGTGAGGACTAATTTCTCTTTTGAGGATTATGCTAAGTTTTTCATGGAGGATATCATGAAGTTTTATGGTGCTACAGTTTCTATCATTGTTTATCGAAGTACAAACTTCTCATCTCACTTTTAAAGGTCATTTCAAAGAGGTTTGGGGACTAAAGTGACCCTTAGCACCACTTTCCACCGACAGATGGATGGGCTTGTAGAATTGACCATGGTGGTAGTTGGGTTGACCACTTTCCACTTATAGAGTTTTCTTACAATAATAGTTATCACTCTAGCATTAGTATGTTTCCTTTTTAGGCCTTGTATGGTAGAAGATGTAGATCTTCTATCGGTTGGTTTGAAGTTGGTAATGCTTAGATATTTTGCAGGATTTGGTTCACCAAGCAATAGAAAAGGTGATAATTATTTGGGATAGTCTTAAGACTGCTAAAAGTCGCTAAATATCATATGATAAAGTGAGGCAAAATAAATTGCAATTTAATGTGGGAGATTAGAATTTCCTAAAGGTGTCTCTGATGAAGAAAGTAATGCGATTTAGGAAAAAAGTGAATATCAGTCCCCAATATGTTGGATAATATTTGGTTTTTCAGAGGGTTGGTAATGTTGTATATTAGTTGAACTTACATTCTAGTATGGGTTCTATTCTCTATGTGTTTCATGTGTCGATGTTGAGAAAGTGCATGGGTTATACTTCGACGGTTGTTAGTTTGGAAAAGGTGGGTATTTCAAATTCCTAGTCTTGTTAAGAAGTTCCACTGGAAATCTTGGATTGGCAAGTTTGTTTGTTGTGGACTAAAGACGTGGCTTCACTAAAGGTTCTTTGGTGGAACCAAAAGGCTGAGGAAGTTACTTGGGAAGCTAAGGAGGACACGAAGTTCTAGTATCCATTCTTGTTCCCCGATTTAGAAAATTGTCCTTAAGGTATGTGTATTCCTTAATATCTTTGTTTCAAAATTTGTTAAAGGAAATGGTGATTTCCTTAGTATCTGTGTTTTTTGTCTCTATTAAAGGTAATAGTGGGAGTGACATGTGTTAAAACGTGCTAGCATATGACTTGTCCTATCATTCGAGGAATGATCCTAATGAGGGAAGTATGTAACGCCCTGGGTTTTTGGTCCTTGAAAATTCCTAGAATATAGCACTCACTTCCTTTACTATGACTTGTCCTATGAGTCTTAGGGTGTCTTGATGGGTCATTGGGACAAGTCGTAACCAAATTAGTAAGTTTGTGTCTAGATTCTGCTATGAGTACGAGTGGCTGACTAAGAGCCATAAGGATTTGTTGTGAGTAGTTAGGTGTAAATTGTAGGGAGTCCAGTGCAGGCCCCAATTCGGGTTTTGTGTTAACTAGGACTGGACCCTACGACTCGTAGTATCCCATTGTGATTCATGTGATTGAGTATTAAGGTCAGTAGTGTAGGTTCCCTTGGTGGTTTTGCCTTGGCTACGACTACTTATGATGAGTCATAAGGAGGCTATACTTGTCGTATGGTGACCCATAGTCACTAACGACTAAATTTTAGCTTTTAATTAAAGTTCAATTTGGACAATCCACCTCTTATCTAATTAAGATCCCACATTCATAAGGAACTTTGGAGGGGTTATTCCTAATTAATAACGTAATCAACACTTCAAATTATTCTCTTATCCTCTCAATCCTCTATACTTAGGGTTTCCAAGAAGTAGATCATCCAAGGTCTCTAGAGTTAAATTCTCTCCATGAAACTTGATATTTCCGGCATGTGACTCTACCCTTAAACTTAATATCTCTATTGTATAAAAGTACATGGTTATTTATACGATTAAAAGTAAGGCTTTTTACATGATTGAGGATTTTGACATGAATGGTCAATTAATTATTTTCCTATTGTCTTATTGTGCATTTCTCATGTCTTAACTATGGTTTTGAACTTCTGGGTGCATGGTTATGTTGAATAAACTAAGGGTTTCTGATTTCCCAAACTTCTGACTTTTGAAATGGTTATCACCCTAACCCCATATTGTGAAGTTCTTTTTAATTATGAGAAATATGTTAATTTAATAATTCTGGAACTATTGCATTATAATGTTGAATTGAACCTTGTAGGTTGGTGTTTTCAAAAGCTATTCCATAATTTTAACATGAGGGGTTGTGAATTCCCTAAGTAATGAAATTATTTTGGCATGTTGATGTTACCTTTCAAGTGTAGTTGTCATGACGATACCAAAATGTATGCCTAATAAATATTGTGGTTCAAACTATAGGATTCTGTGATGATTATTTTAATTTAAAGTGGAGTTCCAAGAGACAAATATTAGAAACCGCAGTTGTCGATGCATGGGTTTATATGACCAGGTGGTTGGAATCCCCCTATTATTATTATATTTTGGGGAGATTTGAAACCCCCATATTTCATTACATGATTTGGTTATCGTATCACCTTGATATGCAGGAAGGTTTAGGTCCCCTATAATGCATATGTTTACCCACTTATTCGTTTGGCCACTCACATAGGGGCCTTACCAGGTGGGGGAGGGGAAATGGGCCCATATAGCCTATGTGTGCCTTTGAATATTATGATGGTTGAGCTACACAATCTAGCCTAAGATTTTTAAATGCATGTTAAGCCTCATTCCCTATCCCGATATGTGATATATATATATATGAATATGCATTAGATGATGTGCATGGAATCTCGAATGAATTTAAACTGTTAATCATGACATTATGTTATCCCCCATCGTGAATTACATGCTTGCATTCTAATTGCTAACCGCCTTTGGACATTGTATCCTCACGCGATGCTAGAACCTTCCATAATTCTACTTCTCCTATTGAGTGATTACGATTTGGGATCAGCTCGTGAGTTCACATTAAAATTGTGAGCTTCCATACACCGGAAGAAAACATTTCATGTTTTGGTCTCTTATGTTTTATACTATTTAGACTTATTTTATGCTATAGTCGGGGGCATGTCCCAGAACTTTATAGCTATATGTTTTAGTTCGTGTCTAGAAGGCTTGGTTGGATTACTGTGGACTTAGGTAGTGTTGGTCGATTGTTTTGGCCGGTGTTTGTTTGTTGATCAGAGAAGTATTAATCGTTCTTTAATCTATCTTGTTTTCTTTTTGAAATTCATTTGACATTAAGAATGTTCTGTTTACTTGGTTAGGTGCAGGGGGTGGTCTCCGATCCACATGGGAATTAAGATACCTGTCACAGCCAGGCCCTGATTTGGGTCGTGGCAAATAGAGAGAAGGGATTTTGCTTTAACCAGGGTAAACACTATGGTTCTTCCACAGATTGTACGTCAAAATTCACTAGCACAAAGTTAAAAGCTTGTATTCATGAATCCGTCGCTCCTTCTTGGTTGTCCAGGTAGCATAGGTTTAACTAAGTAATTTATAACTGAGTTAGAATGGATAAGCATGACGTAGATTGACGGGAGATTGCATGATTAGTCCTTCTGGCATGGTGTTTGAGTGGATAATATGTATAAAACTTATATAATTAGAGTCAGAATATGCTATTATTTAATGGTATTGAAATTGTTAAGTAATCAATGTGCGTATTTTTTTAGATGTTCGTTATTTCATTATAAAAAATTATGTTGTACCCTAAAATAGGGTTAAGACTAATAAATATATAAATTAAAGGTGGTTAGTATTGATTCAGAAAAATCTATGCTGGTAACTAGCGGAATGGAAAACCGGTACTGTACTGATGTTAGGATGAATGATTGGGCTGCATTATGGAAAAAGTTACATATGCAAATGATAGGTAATGGTAATTATATAGGTGCTATCCAACATGAGCTATATATGTTTGTTGATTGTTCTTCATACTACTTGAGGTAAAGTATGTTCAAAAGAAGTAAATGCTTGATTAACACCTGTTGTCACCTAAACTACATCTCGTAACAAGTATTATGTGGTCTCTTCTCAAATATAGAACCCAAAAAGGTTAGGGCCGATCCCACAAGTAATAGGATAAAAATATGTCACGAGCTTGCTGAAGCGGTTGGAAAGTACAGAAAGTAAATGGGGGTTTTGTATGAACAATAGTAATAGTAATAATGTTTGGACTATTTTTGTTGTTATCAATGGGAGATTATCACTAGTATTGAGTTCCCTCTTACATCTTATCTCTGCAGAATTATCATACTTGTAAAACTTTCTGGGTGCCTTGCATGAAAAATCTAACAGGTTATGTATCACCGAACTGTCTCTCAACCTTGTTTTGGGTTAATTTCACTAATCTTCTCTCGATTTCAGAGTGTCACATTACTAATCCTTGTTTTGATCTCAAATTAACTATTTCCTCTAGGTATTATGGTAATTAGATATGGTTAGTAGCTACAAATTACTATTGTTATCTCTTTTTCTCAATATTTACCTCTCTCAAGTTAATATCAAATATAGGCGAGTTCCTGATGATTGGATTGAAACCATTAAGAAAGCAACCAAAGCCAAGAAAACCACAATACATGCAAGAACACCAATCAAGAATGACTTTGCACTATCTCTGCTTTGTTAATCCATCCAATCAAGAATGTCGTAGGATGGGTTCTTAAGAATCCATCCCATGTTTCATTTCTTCTTTATCCTAACGTCTAAATTTCAATATCTTTTACCCCTTCTTTTTTTCTTTTGACAAATTCTTAGATATGAATTTAACGAAGATTGGTTGAAAATTTTGGTTTGAGTTTTTTTATTACTGTTTGCTAATTTTCTTTGACTATCAGAAGTTAAAAGCCTCAAATTTTATCAACTTCGGCTAACCATAGTTTTAGAATTTATCTTGATTTTTACAATTTTTAAATTTCTTGTCCTTGTTACCCTATCTTTTAGGATTCAATGTTGCATTGGTATTAAAATGATGTTATGGAATCTCCAATTCAACCATTTTAAATTTGATTTAATGGATAATATTTATTTATTTTGTTTAAATTGGACAAGTTTATTATTTGTATGTCATTGAAAACTTGGAGGATTGATTTAGTCTAATCAATTTGGCTTTCCTTAAAATAATTTCAGTACTTAAGTAATTATGGTATAGTTTTGAATTTAATATTGACTGACTTCTGGAAAAGTTCAACAACCTAAGCTTGATCTGTTTTGGTAAGTTTTGACTTTTTATTAACACAAGTATATTCCTCTTATTTATCTAATTGTGATTTGTGCGAGTATCCATTTATGTATGGCAAATGTTGGTCGTCTAATGTCATTTTTTATTTTCTCTTCTTTTTATTCAAAAGTATTCTTACTTTCTTATTTATGGTTGTCACGACCCAAAAACTAAGGGTTATGATGGTACTTTTTGCGGCAACTCTTTGAGAAGTAAGCCTATCACACAAACTGATTCAAAAGGAAAAATAATAGCAAAGATCCAAACTAAGGCTTCTAGAAAGAAGCCAAACCACACAATATAAGAAAAGTGAAAGAACATAACCAAAGATATTATACCATAATCACTAAACCTAGTGTCACAGTGTAAGAACTAACTAGAACAACTCAAGATAAAAAATAAATAACATATCCAAAACAGAAACAACTCTCTCTCTCTGAATGCAAAATAATGACATAGACTAAATAAAGAAAGGTAGTAGTAGACTCCAAAAGCTAAAATCCCAACGCTACATCAAATAGCTCCGAAGTATTACCCAACATCAACTACCATAAGGCATACTGGAATATGGATCTATATTGAAAGGGCATAGTAGGGGTGAGTATGACCTACTTGTAGTCAGTAGGTATCATAGGCCAACTAAGCAAAGCAGAAAATAAAGCATACAAAAATACACACTAGGGTACGTCACCTGAAACCAAAAAATATCCCAAATGATAGCCGACACATCTCTACTAACAGTTCTATAATATTCACATACACTATATCAATACGAATGGGAAAGACGGGTATATAGGTAATCAGACATATGAATACGAGGGAAGAAATACATATAGATAGGGATCACATAAAGAAAAATAATATATCATAGAAATATACATGTAAATACAAATACATTAGATATGATGATAATAATGATAATGATGATAATGGTGAATATACTGATGATGATGCCCGAAGTTATTGCACAACCTCCATATACACCTACAAAGCTAAATAATTACAACGTAGGACCCATGGGGGGTTCATTAACCCATATACCACCAATATCTAATACCACATTCCATAACTCATTTCCACCACATCCATCGATTGAGGGTTTTAAAGATGTCACGCTTCTGTTAGAAAAGCTAGTGTTTTTATTATATCAATGGGCGTACCAACGTTTCATGAATGTGAATGATATAATTATATAATGCTCACAACAAACTAGAATGAGAAGTTCCATATCCAACTAATATACCAACCAAGTGAGCTAATAATCGACTTACTATTTCAGACCGTCCAAGAATCCCAACATAAATCAAATGCCAAGAGAGTAGAATACAATTAAATACACAATTTATGCCATTAGGCTTTTTCATTATACAAGATACAGTTAATTTCAATTATTTATATCCGATAATGCCATATAGGACCCACACAATCACACATAGCAAATAATATTCCAAAACCACCAAACACTACAATATATAGGCCCACACGGGTACAACACATTAATTATAACTATTTCCATGATTAGTTCCCGCGCCCTAACATGTTTTTCTGTCGACATTAACTACCCAACCTATTCTAAATAAAGTAAAGACATAACCTATCAAAAATGTCAAAAACCAATCCAAGATCCTTCAACTCGAAGCCTTAATCCTCACGAACGAACTCGAAATAAACTAAATCATAGAAATATAAAATCTACGCGATCAAAGAAATCCAAAGATACCCATATTGTCCATTTTTGAGTTGGGGTCAAAACGAACCCTTAAAATAGGCTTTCAAAAAGAAGGGCAAAATTAAAATTTTGCTTTTGAAACATGCTCCCCATATTTTTATGAGTTTAGAGATAAAAACCGAAGAAAAAAGAAATAGAATTAAGGTTCAAACTAAAGAAGACCCATGTTTAAGCTTTACCGTCAAAAATCCCCCAAATTCATTTTAAAACTAGAATTGATGTTTTTGTAAGATGAAATCAAAAGAAAAAAAAGGGAAACCCGGTGCACTAGAGATGAAAAAAAAAGTGATAATTATATATATAGAAACTTACCCAAGCGAAAAAGGGTTAAAATAGAGTCTTAAATAAGAGAATTAAAATTTTTAAGCCTTAAGGGATAAAATATTCAATTTCTACCTTTAAATACGCGTTTAACAAAGAATTACATTATTAAATTTGGAGAAAGTAGTTGAAATAGGTGCTAAGTACCTTACTCAAGCTAAAATGTGAATTAAATTTCTCAAAATCATGAAATGCTATGCTCCAAGTCTAAAAAATGGCGAAAAATAGTGAAATATGGGTATATAAAGAACCCACACATCACATATGCAATCACTGGGTTGTGTACGAGGTACTTGGCCTTAGGGTAGGTACTGCATACGCAAAACTATTGTCGTATTAAAGAGGCTCATAATCACGATTGAGATATTGTGTATGCGACACTTTCTGTTGATCAGCTGAGTCACGTATGCGACTGTCCTTCTACAATCGCAGGTGCACCAAAACCAGCTAGAGACTTGAAATTCTCCAAATCTCCACGGATCCCTCAGAATTTATCCAAAATCTCATGAATGCAAACAAACTATGTCACCCTATTAAATTCGATACTCTGGACTAAATGGTATATCATATTTTCATGAAAATGTCATTTTCACAAAGTTAACCACCAAAATCTAATTTCATGACTTTTAGAATCGAGAGTCACAATATTGCATAAATAACATTGAAATACATTGAGTACCGTGTCAATTATTCCCACACTCCGGAAATACCACAAAGCAACCATAGAAAGGGTTAAAATAATCTAATCACATAGAAATAAATATTTCACATAAGTCATCAAAAATCATGTCGTTACAATGGTAATTGTGACATAATTTGCTACTCCAAACTGATTTAGTTTATTTAAAGAAAAAGTATTTTCATTAGTAATTCTTGAAAATATATATTTTCATTTTACTTTCCCTAATTGATTTTCTGAATATTTGTCCATTCATTAATTCTATAGTACTCTCCACTATATAAACAATCTCCCTTCTATTATTTTTACTCACGCTTTCATGCATCAACTCTCTCTACAAATAAAAAATATATACTTTAAGTCCCCATCTTTTGTGTTATAAGTGTTGTCTCTTGATTAATGTTTTTTCTCGTTATCAAACATTTTTGTTTCTTCTTATTTTTGTTGCTAATTGATAAATCTCTATCGATGCAATCTTCATTATTTAAGTTGTAGTTTTCATGTAACATAGAGAATATGTCTATACAACTAATGTTGAAATGATGTCCTTCTCTCTTCATGTCTATTCATTTCTCTTTGGTTGCAGTATGTTTTTATGAACATGGATATTTTTATGATTAACAAGTCCTATTAGAGGGTATATGGTTGGAAAAGACGAAGATTTGTCAGGGTTCTGGACTTCTGGGCTTCGTTTAGAGATTGTCCAACTAAATCCTTTATACTATTCATATTATCTATCCATTCTGCATCTTTAATAATATTTTTACTAATTCCTTCGATGTAATTAAATATTGTGGGCTAGTTATGGGGTTCAGTATTATGTGACTTGAATGTTTTTTTATAATGCAATTACTTTATCACTTAGGTAGTACCTCTAAGATTATTAATTAAATTCTTTCACCACCTAGAAATCATGTTTTAAGATAATAAATTAACATTCAACATATTAAAACTAAGTTTGAGCATGTCAATTTAACCTATATGATTAATTTTTTAAATATTATAACTAATTTTAAATATGTCTATTAATTTTTCATGTGTTTATCAATTTTCAGTATGTTTTATTGATTTTCAGCGTATTTAGTTGATTTCCAACATATTAAAATTGAATTTCCAACATTTTAAAATAACTTCCAGCATATTAAAACTACTTTTCAAAATATTTTAATTAATTCAAACATATTTAAATTAATTTAAATATATTAATTTAAGTTTCCACATGATAAAATTATTTTTAGCATATTAATTGAAGTTCTAGCTTATTTTAATAAATTTCATATTAAATTAGGTTTCAACATCCTTCATCTAATTTCCTGCCTATTCAATTGATTTTCAGCATGCTAATTAATATTCCTACCCTATAAATCATGTCAATATGATTAATAAATTTTAACATGCAAACTAACGAACAATGCTAGGTATCATGACTATAGGACTTGTTTAATCATGTTCAACATGCCTATCTCTTAATTAACTTTAGTTAATTAAGACGCTTATTTGAAACCGTTATGTACTACTTTTCAAATCTTGTATGTTTTGTCTGACGTAAATTATGAATCTAATATGTAGACCAAGATTTTCGTTGTGTCTAGACCGTTTATCAAAAATAGATTTTTTGATGCCTCTTGGAGATTAAGTTTGGACGGTTAGGCATCTTAGGGAACATTAGTTTTATCACATTCTTTAGTGCGCTTTTAGGTTTAATAATAACTTAATAGTCATACGAGGTGGTAGATAGACAAAAAATATTGATGTTGACCCAAGAAAATACAACACTGCAACATACGACATTGTCATCCACTAATAAGAAAGGCATTCATCCGAATAGGATAAAACTAATTCTTGTTAACTCTGCTAAATTTCAATTATACTTTACTTTTTTTGTATTTTGTCATGTCTCTCTAATTTTGGGGTAGTTTAAAAATTGATAAATATTTTGTTTATAAAATATTTTGTCCCGTATATCTTCTTACTTATCCAATTCACAATTTATTTTACTTATTATGCGTCTTATTAATTTATTGCTTACATAATTGCTAATTAGATGATAACTAAATTCCATACCTAGTTGATTTATTTATTTTATGATTAGAAATTTAGATTATATTAAATCAATAAAAAATAATTTACCTTTGTTATCACATAAAGATCTCCCATATAATATATGAAATGGGTCGGGATTCACATTTGTGAACCTTCAAAGGTGCTTAACACCCTTCTTTTGAGGTAACTTGATTTCTTATTCAAATTTCTTGTGACTTAGACTAAATAATAAAATAAATTATAATAGTGTAGAATGGTGCCCTAATGCACCTTACTTCATTAGGTGGCAACTCTTCTCTTTTAACCTTTCTATAAGAGTTGTCATGTTGGATCTCGCTTTTCGCGAGTAAAATAGTGTGTGATATAATTTTGACTCTGCTAGGGATACTTAGGTTCCAACCATTATGAATTTTTTAGTTAAGTGAGATTTTATTCTATCTTTGCATTTCTATGAACTTTATTTTTTATGCTTGTTCTTTTTGTGGTTGCCCTATTCATTTTTATTTTGTTTGTTGTTTTAGTAATTTGATTTGTTGTTACTACAAGTTAAACCATTTTACTTTTTCCTTTATTTATTTTTCTAAATAGTATCTATATTTTCATGTCCATTTATTTTTATTTTTTTATTTTCTTGTTTATGGGTTATTTCTTGTTTCTCTGATATCTCTTCAATCGCATATTTATTTATTTTTCTTATATTGTTCAATGTTTACTACTTTTCATTATGTGTTGTATTACTTCTTTATCTATTTGGCATTCCGCTCATAGCTTTCTCTACTTGGAACTATTTTTTTATGAACGATTATATGGTTGCATAGATGTACATTTTCTAAAATACTCTATGGGAAATTACTCATGAATCAGCCGATTAGTGGTGAATTGACAGTCATGAGCTTTTTCACTCTTAAATTATCCGTTTGAGGGAACCATGTCAAAAAACCCACTCTTATTTCTAAATCCTAACCGTTTATTACTTTACTAAGGAGTATGCATCCCAAATCCTAGAATAACTTGATAAGAAAACCTCTCCCTAAGTTTTACGGGATTTTATAATCCTAAAAAAATGCCTTCATGAATTATCTGCATTTTTTATAGATAAATATGTGTAAATGCATTATCTGATAACCTTTTATTCTTTAGCTTCAATGGCACCATCTACATCATATCAAATTTTTTGTATCATTTTGTACATGCCAAAACAAATGAGGTCATGGTTTCTAAACATGGTTTTAGAAGGTCAGACCATGGTAATAAAGGTATTGCGGTGCCTTCCATCTCTTATGCATGGAACTCACTAAGGGTATATTGTATTTTTGGATAAAAGAGGTTTGTTTAGGTTTGGTGATGTCAAAACGACCCCACTTCTTGAGGAAAAATAGGGGATATATTGAAGTTATGAATTTTCTACCAAAAAAGAACTGACATAAGACTGATGTCATTATTCCAAAAAAATATAACCTTATGAGGATTTTGAGACCAATTAAGGCTTCTTGGTAGAGTGATGGTGTCAAATATGAAGAACTCTAGAATTCTAAGAAGGCATCTATTTTGCAAATTTGGAAAAAATATTTGTAACGCCCCGGGAGTACATCCTGGGCATCACACAGTGCTTACAATCCCAAAGGACCACAAGCTAACCCATGAGCTGGTACCTATTGTGAGAACTGAATACGATAATGATAAATATAGAAGAATAACTGATAAGCGAGAAGGTTTTAATGTATGAAATAAAAACTAATTCATAAAATTGGAAAACAATTATTTGAATCTGAATCTGATAAAACATTGATAAACCGAATAATTAGCTGATAGTTCAACTAAAATTTGAATACTAAATTTGATAAACCGAATACTAGCTGATAGTGTTCCATGTGTTAGAGATACATGCCCAGTATGAGTACTCATTATGTTAGTCGATCTAGTTGTGCAGTCATGCCTTGAGATGTTTCTGTTACTTAAGTAAGTTCTTTTGATCAGTATTCCAGCCTACCAAGTTATATTCGAGGACGAATGATACCAAGGGGGAGATAATGGAATACCCCGCAAAGTTCTCTTCTAGTCTAAGCCTTAGAGCGTATCCAGCTATGCGGAAAATCAGAGTCTAAAAGTTTCAGAAGTATCTTCCCAAGTATGAAACACTTTGAATCGTATGTAATTTCCCTAATTTCTTCTTTTAGGAGAAGTTTCCCTAGTTTCAATAATAATTTTGTGCGAGTGAACATGAGCTCAGGTTGATCCTCAGTCTAATCCACTTCTTTCTTTCAATTACAGAGTATGCCTCATCGCAGAAGTTTTGCCCGTTGGGTCGATGATCATCCCCCTCAACCAGTAGGAGCTGATAATGAGAGTGTGTCACATGCAGAGTTTTGAGCAGCTTTCCAGGCGCTAGCCCAAGCTGTGACTAATGTTCAGGGCAACCTTCAGGATGCAGTCCCACCTCAGCGTGATAGGAGTTCCGCCGCAGCAAGGATTAGAAATTTCATGAAAATAAATGCGCCAAAATTCTTTGGGTCATTAGTAGGTGAGGACCCGCAGCTTTATCTAGAGGAGGTGTATTAGATCACCCAGATTTTGCACTTCTCTAAGGAGGAGAGTATGGAGTTAGCATCTTATAGGTTGAAGTATGTTGCTCATGATTGGTTAGTTATGTGGGAGAAGAGTAGAGGGGAAAATATAGCTCCTGTGACTTGGTCAGAGTTTCATAGTGCCTTTCTAGATAGATTCTTTCCGCTTAAGATAAGAGAAGATAGTGTAGAAGAGTTCATGAACCTAAGGAAAGGTTCTATGACTGTGAAAGAGTTTTGTTGTCATAAGTTCAACTAATTAGCTAAGTATGCTCCCGACTTGGTAGCTAACCCAAGAGAGAGAATGAGTATATCTCTGTCTGGGGTTTCGAGTTATGTGTTGAAAGAGTGTAGAAATGCTATGCTAAATAGATATATGGATCTTTCTAGGATAATGATGCATACTCAGTAAATTGAGGCAGGCAAGATAAAAGAAAGAGAGAGTATGAGTAAGAGAGCCAAGACAGGTAGTCGTGGTTTCTTGCAGTCAGGGTCCTAAGGTGTTAGTGGTTCTCAGCATGGTCCCAAGGTGGTAGTGATTCTCAGTATGGTTTCTCGCAGTTAGGGTCCCAAGGTTGTAGTGATCATTATATTGTCAGTCGTGCTTCCGAAGGTTAGTTCAGTTAGACATTCATGCATTAGATATGTACGTTCAGTAGAAAGAGTTCAGCTTGTCAATGCGTGTTCATCCATGCATTCGTGAGATCAGTCCAGCTATGAGTCCATGCATTATATGTTCATGCATGCAATGAGGATTTTACTCCAACTATATTTAGTCAATTGTTCCATGTGTTAGAGATGCGTGCCCAGTATGAGTACTCAGTATGTTAGTCAATCTAGTTGCGCAGTTATGCCTTGAGATGTTTCTTTTTCTTGAGTATGTTCTTTTGATTAGTATTCCCAGCTTACCAAGCGATATTCGAGGATGAGTGTTACCAATGGGGAGATAATGTAATACCCCGCAAAGTTCTCTTCTAGTCTAAGCCTTAGAGTGTATCCAGCAAAGTGGAAAATCAGAGTCTAAAAGTTTTAGAAGTATCTTCCCAAGTATGAAACACTTTGAATCGTATGTAATCTCCCTAATTTCTACTTTTAGGAGAAGTTTCCCTTGTTTCAGTAATCATTTCGTGCGAGTGAGCATGAGCTCAGATTGATCCTTAGTCTAATCCACTTCTTTCTTTCAATTATAGAGTATGCCTCCACGCAGAAGTTTTGTGTGTGGGGTGAATAGTCATCCCCCTTAACCAGTAGGACCTGATAATGAGAGTGTGTCACATGTAGAGTTTTGGGCATATTTTCAGGCACTAGCCCAAGCTGTGATTAATGTCCAGGGCAACCTTCAGGCTGTAGTCCTACCTCAGCAAGATGGGAATTCCGTTGCAGCTAGGATTAGAAATTTCATGAAAATAAACCCGCCAAAATTCTTTGGGTCAGTAGTAAATGAGGATCCACAACTTTATCTAGAGGAGGTGAAGAAGATCACCCAGATTATGCAGGTCTCTAAGGAGGAAAGTGTGGATTTAGTATCTTATAGGTTGAAGGATGTTGCTCATAATTGGGTAGTGATCAGGGAGAAGAGTAGAGGTGAGAATGTAGCTCCTGTGACTTGGTTAGAGTTTCAGAGTGCTTTTCATGATCATTTAGGTTATACATATTTTGCATTCATGAGCCCTTGCATTTAACCTTACCCCGTCTACATACTCGGTACATTTTGCGCTGACGTATTTGCTCTATGGTGTCTCATTTGACACCATAGGTTTAGAGGAACAAGACCCAGAGTATCATCAGCAGATCAGTCCAAGTTAGCAGCAGTAGAAGTGAGTCCTTTTCTTACGAGGATGAGTTTCAGTTTTCTATTATTGTAATCAAAATCTTAATTACTTTCAGTTAACGGAATTAGTTGGGGACCTGTCCCATCAACTCCACAGCTTAGTCAGATTAGAGGCTTTTCAGACGGATGTATTGTATAGTATTTAGTTTTATATTTTGAGTATTTATAGATGTGTTGAGCCTTATGTCTAGTTTCTGCATTTATTCTAGATATTATGCAGTGTGCAGGTATAGATATCAGTAAAGGGTTAGCTTGTGGTCCTTCGGAGTCACAAGAACTGTGTGACATCTCGTGATAGGATCTCGGGGCGTTACAATAAAGTATGTTAATACTGTCCAAAATTCCCAAAATAAAACCTAATACTTAGTATTTATATGATACCAGGCACTGGGGATTTAAAATTTAAACTTGGAATTGTTGCGTCATGATTGATGGGTCGGGCGATGGTTCGTCACTAAGGTGACGATCCTTCGCTTGGACCATCGCTTGGACCATTGTTGGAGCTCCTGTGATACTGTATTCTATTTCTTGATTATTGGTCGGGCGACGGTTCATCAAAGGGTCGATGGTCCATTACCTGGGACATCACGAGACTTCTAGTGACACTGCTTTCTAATTTTTTGCGACTATTAGGTCGACGGTCCTTCACATGGTCGATGGTCTATCGCGTAAGTCGTTTCTTATCATTTTTATCTTATTTTGCCCAATTTTTCCAAGTAATTCTTTACGCTCAGTTCTTGTCATGAAAAAACTAAAGTCCAATGTTAAATACAACAATAGTTGCTTGAAAACACACAATTATACAAAGAAAAAGGCCTAAAATGTTCCGTCAAAAGCCAGAATATCAACACCCTCAACTTAAGGCAATTGCTTGTCCTCAAGAAACTCAACACCAAGATGCATATATGAACAACATAATGATGGGCATTTCATAGTCAAACCAATACAATCATATAATTATTCAATTTCCCATTAAGTTATGTGATCTCAAAACATATGGATCTACTCTTTGTATTAACTACTAATAATCATATTCACAACCACAGATATAATACCCCAAAGAAATAAGTAGACTAGGTATAACTCAACGTGCCATCACAGTCAAAGAAGTTCCCCTCACATTATACAATTAAGTCATGGACGAAACTAAGACTCTCACTCTCAGAAAAGGAGTTACAACTACAGTGCACACCCATAAGCTTTCCCTTATCACCTAATATTCTTTCATGATTGACTTTCCAAGATCAAGAAGGACTAACTAAGGGTTTTAATGAAATTTTAGGCTCGGTGAGGGTTGATCATTTGGACAAGTGAGTTAAAGTACAAAACTTCACTCTTTTTACCCTTTTGGTTGCTACTCACTAGGATTACAGTTCCTTTCATTCATTCACAATCTTTATTATCCATTTGTTCCCTTTCCATAACTTATATATTTTTTTTTGTAGAAGAACAACAACGTCAACCACCCTCAATTTATCCTGATGCAGTTAGTTGAGGTGCACAATATCTATTTAGACATCTAACTAGTCCAGGGTCAGATGCTACCTCTCAAATCAACTTCAACTCGCCCTCCTAGGCCACCAAAAATCCAACAGTAGCCACCCTTGCCTAAGTTAAAGTGTACAATGTCCAAAATTTGACTTAGGCCAAAGCTAAGTGTTAACACCTTCTAGATAGTGAATCAAATTTATTTGGACAGGAAAAACACTAACAAAGCTCAACAGGGTTTACAAAGGAAACAAAATGTTTTTGGTGGGTCATTATGTTGGCAAGTCGACTAACAAAACAAGGAGGCCTACTATTCTATCTTATTGGATCTAACACATGACAAATGAACCGGGAAAGTTCTAGGTGTAACACTAATGCAAGAACAATGAAATACTCACACACACAGGAACTTAGTTAATTCCTATCCTACAAACTCTTGGAATTCATATCACATAGCTATTCTTTGCTTCACTTAACATTTTAATGCTAGTTTCAGAGTCATAAATTATTGCACAACACTTTACCCCATGGTAAGAAGAAATAATTATACAAAAATTCAAAATACTGTGCCACAATCACTTATAATCCATATATACACAATGATGCCAAAAGAACAAAAAATTTCTTATATAAATAATCGCTTGATGATATTTACAGCACATCACATGAAAATAAAAATTCAAACTAGACATGCCGGTTCTCCTAGATAAAACATGAGGGAAAAGAACATCGGCAACAAAAAACCCCACGGTACAAGTATCACCCCCCATAAAAAAAATGATGCAATGTACTAAATGCATGCTAAGTAATAACCAAAGGAATAAAATACTTGTACAGCCTCTCAGTTAGATGAGGCATCAGTCAAATGGTCTGAGGTTGCTTTGGCCTCATCTTCAGAAATATTGACCCCTATGGAGGTAGGGGTCCTCATATCTACATCCTCCAGAATTATAGGGATCTCACGGTGGATAGGGTCATAAATTGTCCTCCTAGCTAGGGAAAAACTGGTGGAACCAATGGCAACTTCATCCTGTAGTCTCTTCTTCCGCTTTTCCTCTATTCTCTTTGAGCTCTTAAGTTCTTTCTAAAGATCATAGTCTTCTCTCTCTTCTGGTGTCATGGCTTCTAGTTTTTTCTTCTTTGATGCTCTCTTTGCAGCTTTCTCACCTTTTTATTTGTCTCTTCTACCTCCTTACAATTATATTTTATCAGTCTCCCCATTTAGTCAACAATACCTTCATCCTCATTACTTGTAATCTGGGCTGGATAAAACATGGGTTCCTGTGGCTTCTATTTCAGCTCTGGTATATCTGCCTGGGCCTGGCTAAACTCCACCATAAATTTGGTGAAATCCTGAATGGACATGGCATCCAACTTCTTATTGATTCAGTTCTCCATATCATCCATTCTTAGCTGAATGTTCCTAAAAGGACGTGCTGCTGCCTCTACAGTTCTTTCAACAAAGTGTTTGAAATCTAACCCTATATATATAATTGCTTTTCAAAACTTTTCTAGGCTCAGACCAACTTTGCAAAGTTCTCCTGGTTCAGCCTGTATTTAGAATATTACGGCAGGACTGACACAGAATCTGTAGTCCCACCCATAGTTAATGAAGCTGAACCTGCAGATGTGCTAGAAGGCACATATGTAGCAAGAGGTAATGGCATACCTAAAGGAACCTATAATATTTCAGGAACTGGTACCTACTGATTCTGATGGACTGGAGGTCTGTTGACTCTCATATCGAACCTTGAGTCGTCCCTTGTCTTGTCAATATCTTATTTCTAAAATTTTTTTGGACCTCATTATCAACTCTGCTGATCAAAGGGATGTTTTCTTACTTGAACAACTCTATGATAAGACATGGAAATGGCATCCCATTCGTGGTATTGTGAGTGCGGGTAAACGATTCATCGGCAATAATGTGGCTGAAATCCATTGTTAATCCCTCAATCCATGCAACAATAATTACAGCACTAGTGATTTCTAAAAAGTCATCACGGCCTATTGGCATTAACCTCAGTCTCACAATTGCCCACCAGAACATGGACCTAAAGCTTAAGGATGACTTAGATATTCATTCGCGGGTGTTGTGTAACCACACAGGCTCTCCTTATCCACGACCTTTGTTTGGTCTCTATGAACAATAGATGCTTTAACTCTGGTATTGCATCTGGTATCTGATATTTAGGCCTGAACAAGAATCTATTCAATGTACTGTCCAAGATATCTATGTTGATACCATACACACGAACTGTATCTAGATTTCTCATGTCACTAACTGATGCGCCTGGGGGACAATCCTTCTCCAGCAATGCCAAGTTATTAGCAAAAAACTTATGTACCAGATTTGGTTGATAGGTTACGAGTGACCTACTCCTCCATGCCAAATCATATTCATTGAATCAGCAGTCGAGTTCTTGATACTCATGCAGCATTGCTTTCACAATCTGATGTTCCTAAAAAATAGGTCTCTTTACTTCCAAACTAATCATTTTCTCTAGCTCTTAGTAGAAACAATCTCGAGCGCCTTCAACCTGCCACCTGATAGCTTCCTATAGTTGTGGGTCCTTGCATCGAGCCACGTTTGGGTATTTCTATTGTAAAACCTCCAATTTGACAAGGTTAGATATTTCAACCCCTTCCATAACCGGTCTCAAGCTAGAGCTACTGCTGCTACTATTTTAATCCTCCTCTCCAGACTGGGAGAATGAACAAATCACCTGAAGTCATTATCGGGTATTGTATGTCGGTGTGTCCGAACCCTATAATATCTCTTTTCTAGCTCTTTGGCCTCTACCCCTACCACTAGTTGGTGGTATTTTATTTTCCATATTACATGTAAGCGAAGTATTTATCATTTTACGAACTCAAACTAAAAGAAAGAAAATTTTTCAACCAGCGACGTATAGAGCAACGGTCCATTAACCCTAACCGTCGGTTTGATTCCAGTATCTTCAATTCTGATGTAGTTGTGACATCTTCAAGTGATGGTTCGTCTGGGGCCCTATGGTCCATCTCACAAACCGTCGAATGTACTTTTCAAATTTGATCCTCATTTTGGCATTTTGTCGAATACCTGGTATACACTTATTTCAAACACGATTTTCATGGAATTTATGTCAATAATACATCCCAACTTTTTCCATTTTCTTGGTCCATGGTCTACTCAGACTTCACCCAGGGCAGTGTTGATTAGGTTTTAACTTAATTTAGACCCATACAGTATCAACAAGAGAAGAGATAATTATTTTATCATTATTGCCCTACCTACTTTATTTGTTCCTCATGTTGAATAAAATAGAATATGATGAGAATATCATACCTTAGTAATGAAGTACTTGGTCACTATTCTGACTTGCTCACTAAACACAAAACAATAAATGGTCCTTTGCTTTTGTAAAGGACTTTGGTTTTTTTGTGATGGAATGATTAAAAAAAAGAAATAGAGTTTAAATAAATGGGAAATGGAAGAGGATAAATTTTAGAAGAAAATTAAAAGAGTCAGGTACAGTGAATGCAAGGAAAATAAAAAGTCTCAGGCACTTGAACAGTTGGAGAGCTATTTAGCCATTATAGATTATCCATTAAAAATTGTTTGGGTCGGATAAGGATGAAACATTCAGCAACTAAAATTGATCTGACCCAACCCGCTCAACTAGGGTTAAGTGCGATAGATCAAGCGACGGTCTGTCAGATGACCCATCGCCCCTTCCATTAACCTTATTTTGCACCTTATTAGCGATGATTGGGCAAAAAATCCGTCGAGCTTGCGACGGTCCGTCCGTCAACCGGTCACTACTTTCCAGTAACCTGGTTTTTTGTAGTTGTTACTATTGTTCCCAAAGACTGCCGGTAAAAGCTGGGACGGTCCGTCGGTCACCCCCAACTCTTTCATCTTCGTGTTTCCTACACTGTCATTCCAGCACACTTACACGAACCCTTCAGCTTGAACAAAACAACAAAATAACATAAAGTCATTCTATAAAACAACACAATGTAGGTTTCCTCCCATTAGCATCTGATTTATTATCGCGGCACGACTCAGTTGTCTCGATTACTCGGACTTCATTGAGATAGATTATAGCAATACTTTTTATTGAGTCTATTGAACTGATATACAGTGTCACACGCTTCTTATTAACCTTGAAGACACTTCCATATTCATTTTTAAGTTCCACTACTCCAAACGAGTACACTTGGTTAACTTTAAATGGGCCAGACCATTTAGATTTGAGTTTACCTGGAAAAAGCTTGAGTCTAGAGTTAAAGAGGAGCACCAAGTCACCTTTCTAAAAATCCCGTTTTTCAATTTTGTGGTCATGGTACTTCTTCATTCTTTCCTTGTATAGATCAGCCCTTTTATAAGCTCCGAGATGGAACTCATCCATCTCATTCAGCTACCCCAGTCTTATATCAGTTGCCTCATTCCAGTTCTGGTTAAGCAACCTTAGTGCCCATAAAGCTTTATGCTCCATCTCAATCGGCAAATGACATGACTTTCCATAAACCAATTCGTATGGAGACATGCCAATATGTGTCTTAAAATCTAGTCGATATGCCCATAAGGCATCGTCAAACTTCATAGACCAATCTTTCCTGCTAGCATTTATAGTCTTGGAAAGTATAGCCTTGATTTCCCGATTATAGATTTCCACTTGCCCACTGTTCTATGAAAGGTATGGGGTAGCCACCTTATGCTTCTTAACTCCATATTTTACTAAGGAGGCTCTAAAAATTTTGTTGCAAAAGTGTGATCCTAGATCGCTTATGATGGTACGTGGTACCCCAAAGCGAGAGAAGATATTTCTATTTAAAAATGCAATAACCCACTTTTCTTTATTATCCACCAAAGCCACTGCCTCAACCTATTTTGACAAGTATTCAATGGCGACCAATATGTACTTCATACCAAATGAGCTCACGAAGGGCCCCATGAAGTTAGTGTCGTAGACATCAAATAATTTTACCTCCAATATTTTAGACATTGGAATCTCATGGAGCTTAGATATAGACCCTTACCTTTGACATTGATCACATCTCTTCACGAACTCGTAGGCATCTTTGAACAGGGTGAGCCAATAGTAGCCACTCTAAAACACTTTTCTTGCCGTTCGATCCCCTACATGGTGAGCTCCAACTAGGGAAGCATAAATAGCTTCTAGTATACTCAACATATATACTTCTGGGATGCACCACCTAATAATGCCATTCGTAAACCGCCAAAATAGATACGACTTATACCAGAAATAATGTGTCACTTCATGGAGAAATATTTTTCTTTGATGAAAGAAAAGATTCTCAGACATTACTTCACTTACCACCTAGTTTGCAAAGTTAGCATACAAAGGTACTTTTTCGAGCACTGCAGCCAATATTTTTTCATCCAGAAAGGAATCATCAATCTCTAGCTCGTCCTTGAATGTCTGCTCACCTTTGAGTCTGGATAGGTGATCTGCTACCTGATTCTTACATCCCTTTCGATCCTTGAATTTGAATTCAAATCCTGAAGTAGTAATACCCACCGGACCAACCTTGGATTAGCATCCTTCTTCACTATTAAGTACCTCAAGGTAGAGTGGTCAGTGTGCACCACTATCTTGCTACCCAGCAAATATGCCTGGAACTTCTCAAAAGTATACACAACTGCTAGAAGTTCATTCTCAGTCATAGTATAATTCTTTTAAGACCTATATAGGGCCTTGATTGTATAATATATTGGATGGAACAACATCTCTTTCTTTTGGAAAAGGACAACTCCAATTGCCACTCCACTGGTACCACACATAATCTCGAATGGCTTCGTCCAATCAGGAACAACAATAATTGGAGCCTTCATTAGTTTCAGCTTAAGGAATTCAAAATCCTTACTACAGTCATCATCAAAAGTGAAGTTAGCCTCCATCTCAAAAAGTTTGCAAAGCGAGTTTGCAATCTTTGAGAATTCCTTTATGAGCCTGTGGTAGAACATAGCATGATCTAGAAAGCTAAGTATCCCTTTGTCTGAGATAAGGGGAGATAGTTTCTCAATCACTTCAACCTTTGTCGTATCTACCTCAATGACTTTGGATGAAATTTTGTGACCAAGAACAACGCCCTCCTTCACCATGAATTGGCATTATTCCCAGTTAAGGACAATGTTGAACTCTTCACATCACTGCAACGCCCGATCAAGATTCAGAAAGCAGAGTTTAAAAGAAGCACCAACCACTGATAAGTTTTCCATAAACATCTCCAAGGTGTCTTCAACCATATAAGAAAATATCGACATCATGAACCATTGAAAAGTATCGGGTGTATTACATAAACCAAAAGGCACCTGCTTAAAAGCAAACGTACCATATTGACACTTGAATGTCATCTTTTCCTGATCTTCAGGAGCAATAGAAATTTTTTTGTAACCAGAGTACCCATCTAACAAATAGTACAAACCTCTTCCCGCTAGAAGATCAAGAATTTGATCCATGAAAGGCATTGAGAAGTGGTCCTTCAGTGTCCACAAGTTGAGTTTTCTGTAATACATATACACTTTCTATCCAGTAACAAGCCTGAGTGGGATAAACTATTTTTTTTCATTAGCCAGAACTGTCATGCCCCCTTTATTAGGCACACACTGAACGGGACTCACTCACTTACTATCCAAAATAGGGTATACCACCCCTGCGTCTAGCCACTTGATAATTTCTTTCTTCACCACCTCTGGCATAGGTGGGTTTAGACGATGCTGGTGCTCAATAGTCAGGATACAATCCTTATCTAACTGAATTTTATGTGTACATATACGAGGAAGAATGTCGATGATATCTACAATTATACAACCAATAGCCCTTTTATATCTCTTAAGAATATAGTTAAGGGCTTCCACCTATTTCTTACCCAGGCCAGCCGCAATAATAATAGGTAGTGTATTCCCGCTGCCCAGGAACACGTTCCTCAAATGGCCGGGCAACTCTTTCAGCTCCAAGGTAGGTGGCTCTTCTATAGAAGACTTAGCAAGTGGTCTTGGATAATTTTTCAAGTCCAAATCCAACTTTTTGGGTGAATATGAATAAGACCCCAAGATCGTTAAGGCACACATAGTCTCCTCATAAACTTCGATACCGACATGATGAAAACTCATCAATACAGTGGCTAAACTCTCCACAATAAATTTTTCTTCTATAGGAACTTCCTACTCCTCCTCATAATAGACATCCACAATGGAGAATATGCTCATATCTTTATGCTATTTCATGGACTGGCATACATCGAATCAAACTACCTCATTATTCATCCTAAATAGTAATTTGTTTGCTCTTGAATCAATAATTACACTCCCGGTTACGAGAAAAGGTCGACACAAGATTATGGGCACCTCAAAATCCACCCCATAATCAAGAATGACAAAATCAGATAGAAATATAAAACTGGACACCTTTAATAATAGTCATATAGATTTCCCATGGGCCGATTCACACACCTGCCTGCCATAACTAGGCTCATATTTGTGGGAGTAGGATCCCCCAAACCCAATTTCTTATAAACAATAAACGGCATCAAGTATATACTATCTCCCAAATCACATAGATCTTTTTCAAAATCAAGAGACCCAATAGTGCATGGGATGGTAAATAATCCTGGGTCTTCCTACTTTTGCACCAAAGACCTTATAGAGATAGCACCACAATGATGGAGATTGTCCACTGGCTCATAGCTAACCGTTCTCTTCTTTGTGACAAGGTCTTTCATTAACTTTTCAAACCCAAACTTAGTGTCATTGGCTATTTGCTTCAATTGATAGGAAAATAGAGGAGGTGGTTTTGGGAGAGGATTAACTACCACTTCACCCTCATTTCCCTTGATCTTCTTCAACTCATAAACCAACTAATAGTTGGATGGTGTATCATTAATACCTTCATTCAATTTCTCAGACACTACTGGATGATTAATTACCACTTCATTAACATCATCTTCCATAATATCAACCACAGGCTTGCCCACAGGAGGGCTTGCCAGTACCTTACCACTCCTAGTGGTAACTGCCATACACGAACTATTCTTTCTTCAGTTCTAAACTATGTCTCTTAGGAGGGTACCACTCTTCCACTAATTTAATATGGAAGACAGTTGGTTCATCTACTACTCTAACTATTTTATCAAAGTAGAGTGTGAATCAACCAACTGATCCATCAAGGATAAATCATTTTTCATCTCAGCCACCCCAATATTGGTTGCTTCTACTCCCTTCAATAACTTAGCCATTATGTCCTTTATGGACATCTTCCCCAAACTAGTTGTAGCTACCTCATCGTTTTTAGGAGAAACATGCAATCCACTCCTATTATTCTTATTATTCCAATTACCTTGGTTGTAGTCCTTATAGCCATATTTTTCATAGTAGTTCCGACCTTGGTTTCCTTGGCAACCACCTCGAAAACCCCCCTGATTGTTTAAGTAATTGTCTTCCTTCTCACAATGGGTGCCATCCCTTCCCTGTGATGTTACAACTTTAACCTTCTTTGTCTTTCCACGTAATAAGTGCTTAGTGAGAAGATTCATCTATGTTTTTATGCGAGCCATGTCTTGGTCACATTATTCTTCCTTCTGCAGCTAATCTCCAGTCATGCTAATAGATATATTAGAGTTTGCTACCTCAGAATCCCTGTTATGCCAAGCTCTACTTTGTTTCATCATACAATCAAGCATCTCAACTGCTTCAGAAAAAGTAAGATCCATGAATGCCCCACCAATAACATTATCCACTACTCGCTTCATCTTAGAGTTCAAGGCCTAATATAAGATCTCCATCAGGTAGACATTAGTCATCTGGTGATTTTGACACTACATAATTTTCTTCTTCAACCACTTCTAAGTCTCATGGAGAGCCTCAGTTTGAAGTTCTCTAAAGTTGCTGATCTCATCTCTCAACTGTGCCCTCTTGGATGGCAGAAAGAACCTTTCTAGGAAAGCGTCTTTAAGTTTTATCTAGTTGGTAATAGATTCGGGAGTTATCCCATTCAACCATAATGTTTATTCCCCAGACAGAGACAACAGAAATAGCTGCAACCGAATAGCAATTTACCCAACTCCTATGTTTTCAAATGATTTTCATATGGAGATAAAATTAACTAGCTTCATATTTAGGTCATCACTCGTGAGTCCCCCAAATAGCCCTTTGAGATGCAATAATTGAATCATAGTGCTCATGATATTAAACTTGGCTCAGGGTGCTAAGGGAAAAGTAATAATAGCCCTTGTTGCCCTAGTTTTATCCAAGTCATCATCATCATCTTTTAGATAAAATTGGATGGCCTGGAGTTCTGGTTTTTCCCTAATAGGGAAATTTCTATTTACATTCCTATTTTCCAGTAAAGTCACATTATATGCATGCCTCGAGTTGACCAGATTTATCAAATCATCATCACCCAGATCATCATCATCTTTGGGTCCTATTGACCATCTATTCTTCCTATAAGTTAAGGTTTTAGATAAATAGGTAATAAAGGTTCGTCTGATCTCCCTATACTTGGCATACAAGATGATCAACCTAAACAGAACAAAGACAACAAACAAAAAGTAAAATTTGGGAAACTTTGACAAAAGGTCAATTAATAATCACAGACTTAATTGACAACCTTAGTCCTCGGCAACAACTTCAAAATTTGATACCCCCAAATTACAACTTTCTTATGAAAGTGTAAGCAGTCGTTGTCAAATATAGAACCCAACAAAGGTTGGGGTTGAATCCCACAAGGAATACTTGTGCAACTAAGTAAGCTGATTCTTAATGGACTATTGATCTAAGGTTCTGGAATAAAGGGGGTCTTAATGTATTAATAATATTCTTTCATTCTTGTATCACACAAATGTCCAGCTAATGAGAGATAATGCAAGTATAATATCAATGAGTATGAGTTAACTAGAGTTATGCTCACCAAGATGTTAAAACAGTTTGGGTTGTGAATTTGTTCTTGATATCTAACTTATAATTTTAATTGCAAGAAATATTGAATTCTTAGAATTACCCACTTGTATCTTAACCTAATGGGTATTTTACCCTTTACTTCTTTCAAACTTCAAAGATTCATGTATTATTAAATAGAATTCTCATAAGGGTTTATCCCATTAGGGGACTAAACCTTAACCCAAAGGGTAAAACTATGGATTTTATGTGATTCACCTCTTTTCCCAACATCCACTTTCTTGTTCAGACAAGTGGTGTTCATAGGCTCACTTCTCTAGTTTGAAACCAAGAGATTTCATTATAATGAAGAGAGATTCATACAATTTAGATAGATGTTAGTAATCAGATGGATTCACAACCCCAAACAGCTTTCTACATCAAGGCTCCCATAACCTTAGTTATGGGAGTTTATCTACTCATCTCCATAAAAAATATCAAAGACATATTGATGTTCATCAATAGCTTCAAGAGAGTAATTAAAAATGTTATAATATTTTCCTTCTCGATCTTCAATGGAAAATATAGAAATAATAATTAAATCTTAGTTTCTAGCTTCAAATCTCAAAGAAAGGTGTTACAATACTCTCAATAGAGTAGAAAGTATGATAATAATATCCAAAATTCCCAAAATAAAAACTAATACTTAGTATTTATATGATTCCAGGAACTAGGGTTTAAAATTTAAACTCAAAATTGTTGTTTCATGCTCAACCGGTCGGGCGACAGTTCATCACTGAGGCAATGGTCCACCGCCTGGACCGTCGTTGGAACTTCAGTGATTCCTGCATTTTGTTTCTTGGTGATGGGTCAGGCGACAGTTTGTCGTAGAATTGACGGTCCATTGCCTGGACTATCATGGGACTTCCAATGACACTGTTTTCTACTTCTGTGTGATGGTTTGGCCAACGGTCCATCGCATGGTCGACGGTCCGTCGCCAAAGTCGCCGCATGCCATATTTCTCTTATTTTGCCAGTTTATCCAAGTTATTCTTCACGCTCAATTCTTGTCCTGAAAACAATAAAATCCAATGTTAAATACAAAAATAGTTGCTTGAAAACACACAATTATCTTAAGAAAAAGGTTTAAAATGTTCCGTCAAAAGATGGAACATCATCATACTTGCGTGTGCGCTGTCAAAAAATGCCTATATCATCTCTTAAACTCATACTATATATTTTGCTTTGCACACACATCGGTATAGTTCTAGACATCATATGCAACAAGGAATATACAAAAAACTCACATCACATATGGAATATGCTTAACTCACATAGGATCATCATAGACTACGAACCAAACAATAACATAAATTCGAATTTTAAGCCAACAAGTACAAGAGTCCTAATCATGAGCCTTAGATTCTCAGAAGTAGAAATTCCTTCAATCAACATGCTTTTACCATATAAAACACTTACTCCATGGAATCAAAAATAGCACTAACTCAAATATCTCACTTGTTCCTATTCTAAAAAGATATTTTAAATTAATCCAAAAATTTTGAATTTCCCTGCCCCACACTTAAAAGTCTACTTTGTCCCCAAAGTGAACTTTTAAAGTAATAGATAGAAATACTCTCTGAGGACTATAGGCCTTGCTAGTAGCATTTTTAGATATCAAGAAGGTCTTGGGAACCCACACTCAGTCTTTGCCATGCTCCTTAGCTCAGGTTTCCAGTACTTAGATTTCCCATCAACTTTTGACTCAATAAAAAAATACTATGTGAAATAAAACTAAAAATTAAAAATAAAACTAAAAATTAAAAATAAAACGTACCTTATCTTGGGATGCCTCCGAAGAAGCGCCTAATTTAGTATCGCGACATGACCCAATCAACTTTTTCATCCACCTTAAGGATATAGATTTCACCCCTAAGATCGCATCCATGTTTTTTCCTAGATCATAGGGAGGTGGTACAAAGTTTAAGGACCCGAGTAATAGAATTTTCATGGTGAACCACTCGAACGTAAAGTGAGGTGTGTTGATATGTTGCTTTTCTTGTGCAAAATTAAGAATATAGGATTCTTGTTTCTCATCTTCACACTATCCCACTATTAAAAATGATTTCACAGACAAGATATCATTTAAAGATAATGTAGAAAAGCGCTTAGAATGAGGTATAACCAATCCTACTTCAAAATTTATACAACCCAAAACACCTTCACTTATATTTACCTTCTTAATTTCAGTCTCAAAAGAAAGATAACAGTCGAGTGGCTGCGATTCTTGTGTTTGTTCCACATATTAACTCGTATGCTCCTCATATTTTTCTTTTCTTAGAATCTGTGGATATGGTGGTGGTGGTATCTCCTTAACCTTTTCAACAACTTTAGTTTCTGAGTTCTTAGACTTTCTTGAATTATTAGCAACTTTGTCTGCAACTGGTTAGAGAGTCAACTCTGCATCTACCACTAGCTGATTATACACTTTCTATGTAGCCTCCTGATGGTTCTTCATGTCTACCAACAACTATACTTGAGATGCTAAAATTTATTTTAGCGTCTTCTCCAATTTGCTAGTTTGAGTTCTGGAATGCATGTTCGGTTGTTGCTGCTGAAACTGCTGCTGAAACTACTTTCGGTTATTCCATGATTGAATTTATGGCTGATTCTTCACCGTTTGACTGTAGTTGTTTATAACTTTTCCTTTCAGCATAGACCACAAACAATTCTGAATCGGGATTGATAGCACACATAGTTGCAGTATGACCACTTTTACCCTAAACCAAACACCAAGTTGTAGTCTGCTCCACAGATAGAACAGTATCCACATCATATTATAAAGGTCCCATCCATGCACTTCCATAAAAATCTGGAGAATAAGACTCATGATGTGGTCTCCTACAAAAATAACAACAATCGTCATCACTCAAAAACAATCTATCCCAGGGTAACATATCAAGAAGTGTGACAAAAAGAGAAATAACAGAAACTAAAAAGAAACAAAAAAATTAACTATTTACAACTCAATTTAAGAGAAATAACCGAAACTAAAAAGAAAGAAAAATATAAACTATTTACAACTCAATTTAGCTAAACTAAACATAAGATAGTTGCAAACATTCAAGTCCCCAACAACGGCGCCAAAAACTTGACAGCGCTCAAGTGTACACAAAAGTGTAAGAGGTCTACCAAGTAATATAGTGGCCTTTAAGAAAGCTGAATATCAATCCCACAGGGACTCGTGTTAAACAACTATCCAAGTTTAGTTTGACAAATTAAGAAGCATAGAATTGTAAACTAAACTAATAAAGAAAAGTAAATGACTTTGGACAATCAAAGGATAGAGATCCAGGGTTAAGGCTTATAAGCCATCATACTACATTATTGAATTTCATTCATTAAATTTATTATCTTGGTTGTTGACTCGTAGGGTTAATCGCATGATCATGGTCTCTCGACCTCTAATCGTTTACCTAATTTGGACATTACAGCTACATCATTGAGCGGGGATACAATAATCCAACTGGTGATTTAATGTTATCATCCTCTCTGTGAATTAAATAAGGCTTCTAGGTTTATCCCTATCCTAGATGATAATTCAAATTTCTTATTTTACAAAGAAATAAGAACCTTGTTCTATCTACCCCACGTTCTATCTTCCTATTCCCTCTCCCGAGAACACAAGGTGGACAATGAATATATTCTAAAGGCCATGAATCCTTAAAATAGTTATGACAGGGGTAAATAAACAATAATGATAACCAATTCATCAAAATTAACTCAAAATGAAAAAATCATGATCTTGTCCACAACCCCGAAAAAGGAGTTTTAATCTTTAATGGAAATATTCATCATCTAATCCCTTGGATTGAGATACAAACCATGAAAGAAACTAAAGTTAAGAAAATAAAACCCTAAAGAATGTGTAGAGCATCCTCCAATTGTCCAAAGATGATCAGAAGTATGTAAACACGTGATATAACATGTATTTATAGTATAGGAGCGAGTGTTGTCTATGTTGAAGTTTGAAACATTCAGTTATTGATCCCGATAGTGGAGAGGGTGCCACCCTGGCTATAGCCCCGCTCCAAGAAAGGTTATACCCTGGGTTGAGCGCCGCTCCAGGCAAGGCATCGCCTCTATATTTCCTTGGTTCTCTGTTTTGGTGATTTTTGAAACATTTGGAGTGATGAACGCGCCAAAAATCCTTTACACTCACCCTCAATATCCCTGGACATTTCAGGTGTCTAAATTTGCATCAAGTTGCATATTGTACTTTCAGGATCCATTCCAAGCCTTTTTGTATTGTTTCAACTTGATTTTAAGATTGTATATCCTTCATATATAATCATAATCCATGAAAAAGTCATCCTATAACATTACACACAATAATTTATAATTCGAAACAACACAACATATAAAACGATGAACTAGAAACACGAGCTAAGACTAGGCTTCATTTACTTGGATCTTTAGCTCATTGTTTTGACTCTTTGTTTGATCCAATTGACCCTTGAAAATTATAATCAAGTTGTTTCACATATAGATACATAGTAACAACCTTAGGAACTCATTAAACACATCATAACCCAACACAATAGAGTAGTCAAACACCTAGCTCAAGCTAGTCACACTAGTTTTCTCTGTTGAACTCTAAATGATCTATTTGAATCAAAACTTGTTTGAAAACACCATTAAACATTGTAAAAAATACATGGACACTTATATGCATATTTATATCATTATCAAAACATTAATCACATGAATCATATTAAAAATAAGGCTAAAAAACTAGAATAGTGATAATAAAATGCATAAATACACCAAACATCACCACCCCACACTTAATGTCTTGTTCGGCCTTGAAAAATTCTTAACTATAAGAATCATGATATGAAGAGACTTGACACTTCTAATACATGAAAGAAACTCAAACTAGTACTACAATGACTATATGGAATGCAAGTTTATAACACTAAGCATGTTATACATAATTGAAAGCTCAAGAATCCTATTCCAAAATATTCTAGCATCAAGAATTGACTCAATACATGGAAAAATCATACATATTTCTCAATATAAGACATCATACAAATTACTCACATTTGTCAAACATGTGCCCTCACAACAAGAAAGTTACCCATAATACTTAGAATAATGAAATTATCATAATGGGTATACAAATCAAGTTTTTCTCACTCTCTCAAAGAATTCATAAATTACACATAATGAACCATAGGCTTTCCCTTAGTGTCATACTCCACTAATATTAGAATGTTAAGCTTAGGAACAAATAGGTCTTTTCTAGGTTGTAATGTAGGCTAAGTGATGGGTAGGAGCTATTTTGGCCATGAATAGTGTATCTTTCCTAAGAACTTTAATACATCACAATTTTGCACATAAAACTACTTCCAACAACCTATTAAAACCTTTTATATCTACCATATCTTTTTGGTTTTCCCCATCTCTTTTAAGCATTTTTACAAACACACGGTGGGCGTATTGTCTATTCCTTCAATATTTTTTTTTCAAAACTATGGGATATTTATAACACCATTTACATCACTCCCAACCACCATACATTAAATATAAACACTAATAACTATTAATTTGGGGAATCAATTTCACTTTCCTCCTACTTCATGAATTTCACACTTCTTACTCAATTATTTATACAATTAAAGAACTTATGAAATTTTTGGAGCAAATTAAGGTCCATAAAAGAAAGGTGATTAGGCTACATATGAAGCTACCAAAGAAAACAAAGCTTAAGGCTCAATGGGTTTAACTAAGATTATGCATAAGGGTAGGCAAAAGAAAGTATAAAAAGGGTTGTAAAAAGGCCTATATCATCTCCTAAACTCACACTCTTTATTTTGATCTGCACACACAGCGGGTAAGTTCTATACATCACATTCAGCAAGGAATATACAAAAAACTCACATCACACATGGCACATGCTCAACTCATATAGGATCATCATAGAATCCGAACCAAATAATAACATGAATTCAAATTTTAAGCCAACAAGTACAATAGTCCTAATCATGAGCCTAAGATTCTAAAAATTAGAAATTCCCTCAACTAACATGCTTACTGTACAAATAAGGTAAACAGTTAGAGGTCAGGAGACCATGATCATGCGATTAACCCTACAAGTCAACAACCAAGATAAGAAATTTAATAAATAAAATTCAATAACCTAGTATGATTGTTCGTAAGCCTTAACCCCAGATCTCTATTCTTTGATTGTCCAAAGTCATTTACTTTTCTTGATTAGTTTAGTTTTTTAGTTTACAATTTTAAAGCTTTATTTGTTATGCTTCTCAATTTGTTAATCTAAACTTGGATAGTTTTTTAACCTAGGTCCCTTTAGGATCGATATTCATCATTCATGAAGGACACTATATTACTTGGTAGACTACATACACTTGCGTGTGTGCTTGGCGCTGTCAGAGAATAATTTGACAGGTTTTGGATTAGGGTTTGCATCCCTCCTCTTATTTCATGGACTAGGGTGTGCGATGTGGCCTCATCGCAGTGAAATTCTAGAAAGTAATCTTATAAGCCATATCCATGTCTGTGATACATTTTTCATCAGATGGACAAAGGTCTATGATACCCCATGCATTCACTACCTTAATTTGACTCCTAAGCTTGTTTCATGCACTTGCCCTTCTATCACAGCCTTGTGGTGTTATTTCCATATGATTTCCATCTTTTGTATCATCCATATATCATTATCATCAACTCATCAAGCATCATATAATAACCAACTAAAATACCTTATGTTTTGAACTTTTTGGACATTATACAACTCACCATACTAGTCATATGGTGAGGCTATGGGTCAAGTGACCCAGTCATATGTCAAATATTAGGTGGGGTTGGTTGGTTTAGTTTTTTGAATAGGTACGACTTGGGTTGGTACGTGTGTATATTGTACAAGTAGTATAGTCCAATTCATATGTTGGATAATTTGAACCCCTCTTAATTCTACCTAAGCTACAATTTAAGGATGTAAGTCATATGCTTAGGTACGATTGGGATTGGTGGTACTATGTTGTCCAGTTTTTAGGGTATAAGGTAGGGTACGAGTGGTGTGTACTACTAGTATGATAGGGTACGCGTAGTATAGCAGAGTCGTACCCTTTTACTAGATTTCCCCTCTTATCCTCTTAAGGCACTACGACTTATATAACTATTAGGACATTATTTATACTAATATTCTTATCTTAAGTACTTATAAACTCTCTCAAATTCTCTCAAAGCTCTTTGGCTAAGAAAGGCTAGGGTTTCATCAATAGGAGCAAATTGGGACTTGCAAAGGTGATTTCACTCCATCTTCTTCTTAATCTAAGGCATGTTATTCTTTCTTCGATGTTAGTTCCAACTAATGATATGATTATGTATTATTTTGATGGAATAAATTTTATATGATCTTGGGTTATAAATTATAAGTTAGGGCTTTTTGTTATAATTGTTGATTATAGTTTTCCCATGTCTTTTACTTATGGTTTCTATATTATTATGGTGGTTTGAACATCTGGTTAAATCAAAATGGGTAATTGGTACTTGGTCTGACTTTGGAAATACTATTCCCCCAACATGTTTGATAAAATACCTATGAGAATGTTATTTGTTAAATTATTGGACTTTTATTGAACTATTGAATGATATAACTTTTTAATAGAACACTAAATGGCGTAAATAGTTTAAGTGGTTTGGAATCGTTAAACAGTAATGTTTTGGTGGTTATGGTCAGTCTTATTTAAGTCATTACGGGGTACAAGGAATCTCCCAATCAAACATAATAATGATCACTTATGGGGTACATGGGACCCTGTCAAGTCATTTTAACAATGTAATCTATGGGTACATGGGAATCCCTTTCTCTATAAAGGTTGTCAAAGGAAATTTCATGTAAGCTATAGTCGGTATGACAATACCACTACTTATAGCCTTGGATAATAATAATAACAAAAATGATGGTTTGGTTACATGGTAATGTTTTTTATTGGGTAATAATGGTTGAGGTATAATAGGTAATCATGAAGGTGTAAGTCAAATGGACGGACACTAAAAACTATTGTTTACCGATATAAGGAATGGTTATGAATACAATAAAATATGAATACGGGGTACACGGGAATCCCCTAATTATACCAATACATATGTATCATGGACAGCGAAGGGTACTCGAGAATTTGCTACTATTATGGTATCTCAGGTTCATGAGGCTACACACATCGGGGCCCGTTTGTGGGGTTACACTGGACCCATGTAGACAATAGGTGGTTCTAGGATGGTTAAGTTACACATACAAAGGTTAACAATTTTAATGACATGCAAAACCCGATTCTATTTTTTTACATGGATTATATATACATATATGTATGGTAGTTTATGCATATGGTTGGTTTACTTAGTTTTCAAAGTTGGCATTATTTTATCATTATCCTGAGTGCATGATAGCATTCACCCGCTAACCCATCTTAAGGCGGCTATATCCCCCGCGATGCAGGAACCGACAATTCTACTCTCCTACTTTATAATTAGATTCAAAATCAACTGAGTTGGATTAAAGTTGTGACCTTTTATATTCCAAAAGTCATAATTTCATGTAATGGATGTCTTTACATACTTTTGTAATTTTATAGACATTGGGTTTTGATATGGTTGGGGGCATGTCCCAACCAAATATTGTTTTACTTTTGGTTAGAGGTTTTATGGAACTACTATGGGTTGGTATGGGCAGTATCAGGAGTGTTGTCAGCCTTAGTATTGACATTAATTGGGGTTGATATCATTTGACTATATTTATTATTGTTCCATCCTAATATGTTTTTAGATTAATTATATAATTACATTGAAACCCATTTAGTATGGGATGTATAGATTGGTTTATGATTTTTTTTATTGGTTGGGTATTGGATGGTTGGACTTTCTTGGGTTGGTCATTGTTATGGATCTATGCCAGAGTCTAGATTGGTACAAATGCACTATCTTTTTATATATTCAAAATTCATCAAACTCAGGGCATGCATTTGGCAGTTACGTTGGATAATGGGAGTGGTCCGCAGTCCTAGTTAGACTTGGAATGCCTATTACAATAAGGCCCTAGTTTGTATCGTGTCAAGTTGGTATCATAGCCTTAGGTTCAGTGTTAATTAAGTGTCCACAAAGTCGTGTCGATTAGAGTCTCATTTAAGGGTGTGTAGAGTGCCACACTCATAAGAGAGAGGCTACAAAGCATTTAGGAAATGTTTCTATTCTTTGTGTTCTAATTTCAATTTTGGCATATAAGCCCAGGAATCTCCTCTAATTTTATTTGTTCATTTTTCAGATCATTCCTAGAAGATCTAAATTTCACAGTAACTCCTTTGTCCCAACTAGGGACAATGTTGATGGGACCACCCTACTCAGGGGGATCTATACTTGGTCTAAAGGACTAGACCCTAATATTTCTAAAGTTCTAATGGTACGTTCTACTCCTTCTAAGACTTCTTAGGCAGACGTGATGAATGCGGAGTTTTGTCATTTTATGTGATTTCCCAGTTAGTAGCTTTTTGCTGAGCGTGGTGCATTTGTATTGCATTTTCTGAGGCCACAAGAGTTTTCCAGTTCATGAGGTTAAATCCCTTAAATTATACTGGTGTTAAGGTAGAGTAGAATCCTCAGATTTTTCTGGATGAGATAGAAAATATTTTTAGGGTGATGCAGGACACGAATATGGAAAGGGTTAATTTTACTACTTCTCAGCTAAATAATATAGTGCACCAATGGTATGAGAAATGGGATAAGGAAAGGGGTATGTTTGATGAGTCTGCTCTATGGATAATTTCTCTAATGCTTTTCTGGACCGATTCTTTTCCCAAGAGTTAAGGGAAGCGAAGGCAGAGGAATTTGTTAATCTAAAATAAGGGAAGCTATCGATCATGAAATATGCCTTGAAATTTCACCAATTGTCTAGGTATACTTCAGAATTGGTGTCTAATATGATGGTCAGGATATGAAAGTTTTCTTCAGGACTGTACCATCAGTTGATCCTTGAAAGCAAGACTGTATTGGTGATCAAGGATATGGATATATCTAGGTTGGTTGTTCATATGCAACAGGTGGAGGAGGAAAAGAGGTAGCAGGCTGAGGTAGGTGAAAGGAAGGGTATGAGGGTTAGCTTCTTTGAGAAGAGTGGTCAACAACAAAGTAGTAGGAATGGTGGTAAGTGGATAAACAAAAACTAGAGGTGTTCTCGTTCTTTGTCTACAACTAGTGCACCTTACCCGAAGGAGTCGTGTGATAGGTGTCAGCAGGGTGGTGATAACTATAGGGCACAAGGTGCCCAATATAAGGCTAGTAAGTCTCAATCGGGCTCATCATGTCCTCCACATAGGATCTATGGTAGGTCGCATCAGGGCTTTGTGATGAAGGGAGGGACATGTGCTTCAAATGTTGTAAGCTAGGCCATATGCTTAGAAATTATTCAGCTGGAAAGTTGTTTTGGTAGCGAATAAGGCTCCAATTTCCTCTTTATTTAGTACTGCACCCAGGGGTTCTTCTTCTGCCTATATTTCTACTTTTGGTACTATAATAGACTGAAATGGGTTATATACTCCTGCGTCCTGAGAAGAGTCTCAGGCATTACCTGATGTCGTGACTGGAAAGTTACAACTCTTTACTCATAACATGTATTATTTACTTGATTTGGGGTCTACTCTCTCCTATGTGACCCTATTTGTGGTTTTGTATTTTGGTTTTGATCTCGAGGTTATTTTAGACCTTTTTTCTATTTCCACCCTAGTAGTTGACTTTATGGTTGCTAAACGAGTCTATAGAGGTGTGTGGTATCTATTGGTAGTTAAGATACTTTTGTGGATTGGTTAAAATTAAATATGGAGTATTTTGATGTCATTCAAGGGATTGATTGGTTGAACTCGGGCTATGCATCCTTAGACTATTGGAGTCGTAAGGTTGTCTTTAGGTTCCCTGGTTATCTTGTGATTGAGTGAAAGGGTGGTTCCTTAGCTACTAAGTGGAAATTTATATCATATGTTAGATCTCGGAGGTTAATATCTAAAGGGTGTCTCTATTATTTGGTCCGGGTTAAAGACTCTAACTCAGAAGGTCCTTTTATGTATTCGATCTCGGTGGTGAATGTGTTTCCTGAGGTATTTTTTGGATGATCTTCCTGGTGTTCCTCCGGATAGGGAGATTTAGTTTGGGATTAATTTGGTTTTGGACACTCGTCCAATATATATTCCTCCTTATAGAATGGTTACGGCCGAGTTGAGGGAACTCAAGGAGTAGCTTATTGATGTGTGAGCCCATGCTAACATATTTACAGCTTTTAACTCTAAATAATTGCAAGGTCTTGAGTAACTTTAGTTATTTTTGATGAGGTTACATTGATTTTCCAGTATAAGTAGAGATGAAGGGGAACGACAAATAAAGAAAGCAAAAAGAATGAAATTGGAAGCAAATAAAGAACAAAGTATGGCTGACGACATCCATGACACGTCATCAGCCTGTTGATAGTCTATCAAGGATGCCGTCAACCTTAAACAGAAGATAGATGTTTCACGTAGTTTTGTGACGACATTCATGACACACCGTCAAGATGATGATAAGGTGTCACCGTCGTTGTCAACCTTAGGCAGCAGAAGCTAAAGCTGCAGAGAAGCTGATGACATCCGTGATAGGCCGTCAAACTCCTGATAGGACATCACGAGCGCCCTCATCTATTCCGAAGAAAATCTGAACTTTAATTTTATTTCCTTATTTAGGGTTAACTATTTAAAGCCTTGTTTTAGGTTTTGTTTCAATTCGATCATTAAGGATTGGACATATCCTACAAGATACAATATATGATATTTCTCTCTCTCTCTCAAAAAACCAATATTTTGGAGTTTTGCCCTATGATTCAATTCAAAGTATACTTTTAATTTTCTTCATCATTGTAAGTTAATCCTTTTAGTTATGAATTCAATTTGCATACTTGTTTCTTGCATCATGAGTGGCTAAACACCTGTAACCTGGATCATGGAATCTAGGGTTAGGTCATGATAAGGTGTTAAATACTCAAGATTTAATAGGTGTTAGGATTTCTTGGTAATTCTGAGATTATAATTTATGTCTATTGGTTGTAAACAGTAGGCGTACCAACTTTTGTTAGCTTGAGAAAGAAATCATAAACAGTAGGAAGTGAATTATCAATAGGGAATAGGAAAGGCTTCGTTTAATAATCAGTGTTGTAACAAGGTTAATTAAATTGAGGTAAAATCTAGACAGTGCATAGCGATTCCCTAAGTCTGAGAGGATTAGGAAATTAGACGCTTGAATAGGTCGAGAGACATTTGAGCATATCATCGATAAAGATAGCTTGTGACCCTAACCACCGTGAGAGTCTTGAGTAAATTTTAGAATCTTCCATGTACCATAAGCCCTAGTGAACATAGGCCTGGTTATTTCATAAACTCTTGATTGACAAACACTGAAATTAAAGTGACCAAAAATTATTTGCTAATCTCTAAAACCACCATTTTATCTTTTATATATCGTTTGTTTGAATTTAACTTGTAGCTTTAGTTTCAAACTAGTTTAATCGCCACTCACATTGTTTCCTGTGGGATTCGACCCCAACCTAGTTGGGTTTTATATTGACAACGATCACTTACACCCATTCAAGAGTGTAATTTGAGCATTATCACTTATAAATCTATTGGATAAAAGTTTCATCCATCCTAGTGTATTCCCATGGGTTGAACCGGTGTTATTCATGCTTAATAAAGATGGTTCCCTTCGGATGTGTGTTGACTATCAACAGTCGAATAAGGTGAAAATCAAGAACAATTATCCTCTTCCAAGGATAAATCACTTCTTTGATCAGTTTCAAGGTGCCAAATTCTTTTCAAAGATAGATATTTAGTGTAGGTATCATCAACTTAATATTAGGGAGGTGTATATCCCTAAAATGATATTCCGTACCTGTTATGGGCACCTCGAGTTCTTAGTTATGTCATTTGGTTTGACCAATGCCTTGACGACATTCATGTATTTGATGAACAGGGACTTTTGGCAGTTTCTGGATCTTTTTTTCATTATGTTCATTGATGACATTTTTGTTTAGTTAAAGAGTGAGGTGGATCATGAAAATCACATCCGTTTTGTGTTGCATACCTTGTAGGAGCAGTAGTTATATGCCAAATTCTCAAAATGTGAGTTTTGGTTGAATGCTGTCACTTTTTTGGGTAATATTATTTTTCATGAAGGGATCATGGTGGATCCAAAAAAGGTGGAGGTGGTTAAGAAGTGTCTCAGGACCATGACTCCAATCGACATTCAGAGTTTCTTAGGTTTGGTCGGGTAGTATAGGAGGATTAGGGAGAGTTTCATGATGATAGATTCCCCATTAACAAAATTGACTCAAAAGAAGGTCAATTTCTCTTAGTCGTATGCTTACGAGGGTAGTTCAAGAAGCCCAAGGATAAGCTAACTTCGTCTTCAGGTTTTACTTTGTATGAAGGCAATGAGGGGTTTATGGTTTACTATGATGTGTCCCAGGTTGCACTTTGTAGTTGTGTTTTCATGCATCATAGGAAGGTGATTGCCTATGATTCAAGGAAGTTAAAGGTACATGAAAGAAACTATCCTACTCATAATTTGGTGTTGTTAGTCATGGTATTTGTGTTGAAAATCTAGCGGCACTATGTGTATGGAGTTCATATGGACATCTTTTAATCATAAGAGTCTATTGTATGTGTTGACTCAAAAAGAGCTTAATCTCTAGTAGAGGAGTTCGCTTGAGCTTTGATAACTCTCAACTTACACGTCAATTTGAGTGAAAGGCGGTCGTCTTCAATATATTTACCCAACTTTGGAGTTGGGGTTGAATCCATGAGGAACAATGTGAGTGGCGACTAAGTAGGTTCGAAATAAAAGTTTCTAAGTAAATTCAAACATATAGTACAAAATGTTTTGGGGTTTTTGATGTTTTTGAACATGGGAGTAATTCTTGAGCTTCTAAGGGACTAATTTGAGACTAAGAATAATTAGAGTGTCATAAATTAGGAATTGATCTTGGGACTATTCTATCCTTGGGGAAAGATATGCATGGGTATGTAACGATACGATGGAAATTCTAGTTGTTGATTAAATGGTAGGCTATGTTTAAAGTCCTTGAGGCTGGTTTTTCAACAGAGCCACAAAGATGTCACTCATTGAACCTTTTGAACACCTAACAAGCGTGTCAATTAAAGTCATCCAATATCTTAATTCGGCACCCCAATTTCTAGTATTTCACCCGAGGGATAGTCAAACTCCTAATCACCCTTATGTCTAAGATGGTGAAAATTTAGCAAACTACACACATAATTTTCTGTCATTGCTTTGGTCTCCACATCCCTATTTCGAGGATGATACAAATTTCTAAAGTTCACCTAAAACCTTTCTTTTGAAGAAGGCCTTGATCTTTCTATAGTTTAGAGATTTCACCCATTAAACCCATTTGGTTATTTAGGGCTTTGACCCATCAAATCTCAAGAAATTTAATCAAGCAATAATAAAACCCTTCTTTAACAAACTTAAATCTACTAAAAAATATCACAACCCACACACAATTGCACCCTAATAAAGCATAATGCCAAGAGGTAGATCTAGAAACTCATAATCATAATAAACATAAATAAACTAAGATGTATATTTAGGTTATTCACCTGAAAAATTTGAGCTCCAGGCTCCAAGAAATAAAAAAAAACCTAGACTAAGGATGCAAGGTAGGGTTGTGGAAAGTAGGATTGGAATTAGGTTTGAGACTTCTTTTGTTTGTAAAATTTGAGACAACTTCGTGCATTTAAAGTTTTTCCCTTGGGTTGAAATCCTTCTAGGCCGCGATCACGGTGTCTTTAATGTGACCAAGGTACATCGATTGTAGGAAATTCCATGTGATCGCGACACTGGGACCTTCTTGACTCACCATGATCGCAGGCGTTATGTTTTTCTCTAGGTCTTCAACTGCACTTCTTTGCTTCCTTTTGTTCCCTTTTAGCTCCAATCCACACCTTTTCATCTCATCACCTTTGTGTCGACAAAAAATGGATATTAGTTCATTCAATCACCCTTATGTCTCAGTTATTCATTCAAAACAAGATAAGGTACACAAATGATGAGTGAGAATGAGTGGTAAAATCACCACTCATCAATACCCCCAACTTAAAGCTTTTGCTTGTCCTTAAGCAACACTACCTCATACCATGAGACACAATTATCTATGCCAAAACTTTATGCCTTAAAGATCACAATGACTTCAACCTTAGTCGCTACCTCAAGTAGTTCATTGCACCTGGGCTATGCTATTTTCCACTACACCACTTATCATAAGATGTAATATCCAAGGATGCACAAGACTTAAAATAGCAACCAAGCAATAAAAAATGTTACTCTAGAAGTGACACCTTTTTAACCACAACTAAGCTATACTGCACTTGAATTATGGCTGGGAGGTGAAAAAATCACCTACCTCAACTTTTTCACATACCAACCTCACATGAAAGAGAATTCTATACACCAAACTATCAAATATGCCATAAGAAATTTTAAGTGGAAAAACTCTCTCCCTCCCTAAAGATATCTCTATGGTACAAGTGTCATACCATAGGCTTTCCCCTTTTTTCAATTGTCACTACAAAGAAAGTAAATAATTTAAGATCTCAAAAGAATTTTTAAGCTTGTAATATAGGATCGGATTATGGTAGGATATCTGTAACACCCCAAAGTTTTCTAGCAAATTTCATCCCAAGAATGCCTAGTATTAGCTTCTAAAGTAAATCATAATTATTCCATGCAGAATTTTTAATAATTTAACTTTTTTTCATATGGTAAATTCAATAAGATTTCCATAGATATATGATTTTCTTAAATTCGATAACCGGGTAAGAAGTTATGGCTATTTAAAGTTACCATCGTAAAATAATGGCATATTAGTTAGTGGCACGCCGCACCACAAGAGGAAATGGCATTTCAAAATTTCCAGTAGGTGTCCGTGATTATGGCGCATCGTGGAAGCACTCAAATTCAGAATAATCCCTTTTCCAGTGTCTCAGTATGATTTCCCCCTCATCGCGCCAAAGTTTCAGGTCACGAAGGAAGGGGCAACACACTGGCTCCTCGTCGCGCCATCCCTCAATTTCACAATTGTTAATTTCCAGTGATACAACGTGATAATACCGCGTTGTGCCAGGGTCCAAGTTCGGGTAAGTTTTACTGAAATTAAATGATGCTTTAAGGGTTAAAAATGTAAATTTCCTACCCTTATTTAAACCCAATAACATGTGATTTAGCCATTCTTCACCCAAAATATACTACTTTCTCTCAAGAACAATCTAGGGTTTCTATTGGGGATTCAAATTCAACAAGGTTTCACCATCAATCTTCACGAAATCATGAACTAAGGTATGCATAGTGTTCATTCTTGGACTCATTTTGTACATAAAGCCTAAGAATCCCTTTTCTAAATTCAAGTTATGAATTTTCTTATGAAATACATGATTGGGCTGCTTTTGTTCATGTCGATAATGAGTAATTGAATTGTATTCCATGAATAAGTGTTAAATTCCATATAGGTTAATTTGTATCGGTATAAATTCATGAAACCCTAGAACTAAACCCTTGAATGATTAAATTGGAATTCAATTAAGATAGTTAATTCTTGTATGTTGTTATTTACACATTCTATGCCTACTATGTATTTGGTTGAATGCCTAGATGAAGGGAAAGTGTCTAATTAGCATGATATCATGAAATCCCCATGTACGTACAATCTTATGCCTATCACATGTTTGATGAAATGCTTCAGTAAATGTATTATGATGATTAGTATGTATTCAAGTAAGTCATGCTTTGTCAGTTTCCTTCCATCAAGTCCTGGGGGTACTTGTACCCAAAACATTAGTTGTGTACCTAGATCCATGTGATGTCTTCCTGATACTCTATATCAAGCTATGAATCCTTAGACTTCAAAGAGTCTTATGACTCAGGAAATATCTCCATGATCTCATGACTCAGTCAGTTATCAGATATCAGTAGTATTCTGTCTGACAACAAAACTTAGTAACTCAGCTCATGTTCAGTTCAGTAAATCATGTTCAGTGTCTATTTAGATGGGAGTAGGAATTAACACCGAGTGAACCCAAGGATAGGGACACACACTATCAGATGAGTGTGTGATCCTTATAAGTCATCCTTGCATTCTAGAACTATATAGCCAGCATATGTAGAGACATCAACACTATTCGATGAGGGTTGATGAGGAGGATAAGCACTGTCAGATAAAAGCCTCACCATTTTCTTTTGGGAACACTATCAGATAAGGGTTGCCCACATCTTATCCTTACTAGTGGAGCGATATTGACACCCTTCTAATTGGGGTTACAGATTGGACCCCAACTCATCCATAATGGTGTATCAAGGGAATTTTGGTTAAATACTACCTCCCACAGTTTTAGTACCAGTCTCAGTAGAAGAACTCAGATAGTTTTTTAGATTCAAGACTGTTAGATACAGTCGAATCAGATACAATAAGGAACTCAGATAGTTCTATCAGATTCAGGACAGTCAGATACAGTCACCCATGTTATCAGTTACATTTAAATACAACTATTAATGCTATAAGTTATAGCAGTTATTAGTATTTCATGTCATCGGTATTCAGATTTCGTAATCATGATATCACAGTGTCAAGTATAGTTACGTATTTATGTATGCATTCTCGCATTCATGTTGACAGTCAGTTAGCGTTATTCATGAATGTTAACCCTTTCATATATCCTACATCATATGTATACTTAGTACATTCCATTGTACTGACGCATTTGTGCTATGGTGCTTTCTTTTTATGTTACACCATAGGTTCGGATATATGAGTTCCAGATCAATAGTAGATTCTACTCTCAGCAGTCAGAATAGAAGTGATTCCTCATCCTTAGAGGACATGATTATTTCTCCACTATTTCATTGATTAGTTATTAGTTGGAGTTACTTGGGGACATGTCCCATCAACTCCTTATTCAGATTAATCAAACAATAGAGGCTTTCAGACTAGATACAGACTATTATGTTTCAGACTTCTGTGTTTACAATTTTTTTAGGGTATTGTATTACCCCACAGATGTTATATCATCCATGTTATGTTCAGTATTGAACCTTATGTCCTTTTAGTGAATGTTTCCACATTATTATATTATATTAAGCAGTATATAGGTACAAATATCAGTCATGGGTTAGCTTGTGGTCCTATGGGGTCATGAGCATCATGTAGCATTCCGGTTCAGCAAATTGAGATGTTACAAACTTGGTATAAAATCCCAAGGTTCAATAGAGTCCTAGGAAGTCAGAGAGCCGCATCTAGTAGAGTCTTGTACATGGGTGTGTTGCGTGCCACATTTATGTGCAGGAGGCTATGAGATGTTTAGGAACAGTTTTCTTTCTTTCAGTATTTATGTTGTGCTAGTGAGCATAATCACAAATTAATCTCTTAGTGTAATCCGCTTTTTCTCTTTATTTCAGAATATGCCTCCAAAGAGAAAAAATCAGCCATCCCCTTATCCCGGAGAACCTTTGGGCGATCATATTTCTCATGTGGAGTTTAGGACCGTATTTATCACTCTTGATCAGTCAGTAGATAACCCTAATGAGAGACGAGCTATCTTTCTGTCCAACCCAGTGGCCAACTCAGCAGTAGCTAGGATTTCGGACTTCACCCGAATGAGTCCTCTGTTCTTCCACAGGTCTAAAGTAGAAGAATACCCTTAGGAATTCATTGATCAAGTTTAGAAAGTGACAGACATCATGGGGGTAACTACTGTTGAGAGTGTTGAGTTAGCCGCTTACCATTTGTAGGATCTGGCTCATACTTGGTTCAAACAGTGGAAGTTAGAAAGGTCAGATGATGCAGGTCCTATAAAGTGGGAGGAGTTTGTCACTACATTCTTAGATAGATTCTTTCACCAAGATCTTAGAGAGGATAAGGTGATAGAATTCATCAACCTCAAGAAGGGCAATATGACATTGAAAGAGTATTCTCTAAAGTTTACTCAATTAGCAAGATATGCCCCTCATGTGGTTGCAGACGGAAGAGCCTAGATGAGTAAGTTCACTTCAGGGGTAAATGATAGCATGGTTAATAAGTGCAGATATGCCATGCTAAATAGTGATATAACTTTAGCCAGACTTATGACCATGATCAACAGGTAGATGAGCAGAAGATTAAGTAGAGAGAAAAGCAAAATAAGAAAGCTAGGATAGGTAGATTCAATTTTAGTCGGCCTAAATCAGAAGGAGGAAACCGTTCTTAGCTTTGTCCTAAGTAATCAATTCCAGCTCCTTCTTCAGCCAGTGCTCCAACTCCTAAGTTTAGAGATAGAGTGCCAGGTTCTAAGTCTCAGGACAGTGTCAATAATGCCCGAACTAATCCCCTTTTTCAGACTTATGGTAAGAACCATAAGGGTGCTTGTAGAGCTGGCAGCAATGTCTATTTAGGTTGTGGAAAGTCATCCCACAAAGTCAGAGACCGCCCTAAATCAGGTTATCTGAGTCATCTCCATTCCTCAGCTCAGTCCAATCGCCCAAATCAGCAGGGTGCCACCACCAGTGCTACTAGCGCACAATGCCCAAATAGACTATATGATCTTCAGACCTGACAAGATCAGGAAAATTCTCCTGATGTAGTTACTAGTACGTTACAGATCCTTCATGTTCATGTTTTCGTTTTGCTAGATATAGGAGCTTCTTTTTCTTTTGTTACTCCTTATATAGCAGATGATTTTAGAATCAGTACCAAAATTCTAGTAGAGCCCTCCTCAGTCTCTACCTCAGTAGGAAAAAACATCATAGCCCGACAGATATACAGAAACTGCCTGGTTATGATATTTCAAAAAGTCACTTTTGCAGACTTAGTAGAATTAGAGATGACTGATTTTGATGTTATTCTCCGCATGGATTGGCTTTATTCCTGCTATGCCATAGTCGATTGCTGAAACAGAATAGTCCAGTTTCAGTATCTAAATGAACCCGTCCTTGAGTGGAAGGGTAGTGTATCCCCTTTCAGGGGTCAGCTTATTTCCTATATTCGGGCAAGGAAAATGATATCTAAGGGATGTGTTTACCATTTTGTTCATGTTATAGATTCTAGTTCTGAGACTCCTAGTATTGAATCACTTCCAGTTGTAAATAAATAATCAGATGTCTTTCCCAAAGATCTTCTAGGAATTCCCCTCCAAAGGGAAATAGACTATAGTATTGATCTTCTTCAAGACACAACCATTATCCATTTCACCATACAGAGTGGCACAAGCAGAACTCAGAGAATTAAAATAATAGTTGAAGGATATCTTAGATAAGGGATTCATCAGACCCAACATTTCCCTGTGGGGTACACGAGTCTTATTCGTGTGCAAGTAAGATGGTTCTCTAAGAATATGCACTGATTACCATCAACTCAATAAGGTCACAGTCAAGAAAAAGTATCCTCTTCCCAAAATTGATGACTTGTTTGACCAACTTCAGGGAGCCAGCTATTTCTCTATGATAGACCTCAGATTCGGCAATCATCAGCTCAGAGTTAGAGAAAATGACATTTCAAAAATAGCTTTCCGTACTCGGTGTGGTCACTTTCAATTCTTAGTTATGTCATTTGGTATTACCAATTCACCAGCATCTTTCACGGACTTGATGAACCGCATGTTCCAGCAGTACTTAAACATGTTCGTCATACTCTTCATATATGATATTATAGTCTATTCCTGCACTGAGCACGATCATACAGACCATCGCATAACAGTACTCCAGACTCTCAAAAATCATCAGTTATTCTCCAAATTTAGTAAGTGGGAATTTTGGCTAAGATCAGTAGCATTCCTTGGTCACATCGTTTCTGGTGATGACATTAGAGTAGATCCTCAAAAGATCGAAGAAGTAAGAAAATGGCCTTGCCTTTTCTCTCTATCAGATATCAGAAGTTTCTTAGGTTTGGCTGGCTATTTGAGATGGCTTGTTGAAATATTTTCATCTATTGAATCCCCTATGTCCAGATTGACTTAAAAAAAGTCAACTTTCAGTGGTTAGAGCCTTGTGAGAAGAGTTTTCATGAGTTGAAATCTCGAATTACCTTAGCCCATGTATTAGCTCTTATGGATGGTTCAGATGGGTTTATGTTGTATTGTGATGCATCTAGAGTAGGTTTGGGTTGTGTCCTCATGCAGCATGGTAAGGTCATAGCCTACGCCTCCAGACACCTTAAACCCCATGAGAGGAATTATCCTACTCATGATTTTGAGTTAGCAACAACATTCTTTGCCTTGAAAATTTGGAGGAATTATCTCTATAGAGTTCATGTTGATGTTTTCACTGATTACAAGAGTCTTCAGTATGTATTTTCTCAAAAATATCTCAATATTCATCAGATAAAGTAGTTAGAGATCTTGAAATTTTATGACATAAGTGTCCCCTATCATCCTAGCAAGGCCAATGTAGTGGCTAACGCTCTCAGTAGGCTATCGATGGGTAGTGTTTCTGATGTGGAGGATAGTAAGAAGAAGTTAGCTCAAGAATTCCATCATCTTTCCAGACTAGGCATTCTCTTAGTCGATTCTTCAGAGGGTAGTGTATGTGTTCAGAATAGTTCAGAATCATCTCTACTTTCTGAGGTGAAAGAAAAGCAAGATAGAGATCCCAACTTAGTCAAGTTGAAAGAATAATTTCAGGATTAGAAAATAGAGTTTTTCTCCTAATGGGGAGATGGTGTGCTTCATTGTAAAGTTCATCTCTATGTTCTAGGTGTAGATGACTTACGGCAGAAAATTCTTACAGAAGCACACGGTGCGTGCTACTCTATTCATCCAGGGGACACAAAGATGTACCGCGACTTGCTGGAAATCGATTGGTGAAGTTGGATGAAGAAAGACATTGCAGAGTTTGTGGCTAAGTGCTTTATATGTTAACAGGTTAAGATACAACATCAAAAGCCTAGTGGGTCCATCCAGGAGTTTATTATTCCTACTTGGAAGTGGAAAAAAGTGACCATAGACTTTATGATGGGTTTGCCTCGAACTCGTCATCAGCATGTTTCAGTCTGGGTCATTGTAGGCAGAATAACCAAATCAACTCATTTTCTTCTAGTTCATACCTCTTATCCAGCTGAGGATTACACCAAACTCTACATCAAGTAGTTGGTAAGATTGGACGGTGTCCCATTGTCCATTATCTCAGACAGAGATACCTAGTTCACCTTTTATTTTTGGAAAGTGTTCTAAAATGGTCTTGATACCCAAGTTCATCTCAGTACAGCCTTTCATCCTCAGACAGATGATGAAGCAGAAAGGACCATTTAGACTTTAAAAGATATGCTAAGGGCATGTGCAATTGATTTCAAGGGAAATTGGGATGACCACTTTCCTTTGATTGAGTTTGCATACAACATCTATCATTCCAGTATTCAGATAACTCAATTTGAAGCTCTCTATGGTAGGAGATGTAGATCTCTAATTTTTTGGTTCGAATTTAGTGATGCCTCAGTCATAGGTCCTGACTTAGTATTCGAAGCTTTAGAAAATGTCCGGTTAATCTGAGAAAGCCTCCGGGATGCTCAGAGCCGACAGATGTCTTATACAGATGTTCATAGAATAGATCTCAAGTGTGAGGTGGGTGATCATGTCTATCTAAATATCTCTTCCATGAATGTTTTTAAAAGATTCAGCAAGTAGGGAAAGCTCAGTCCCCGATATGTCGGTCCCTTGAAGATTCTCAGTCGTATTGGCAAGGTCTCTTATGATCTTGAATTGCCTTCAAATCTAGCCTTAGTTCATTTAGTCTTATATGTATCTTTTCTCAAGAAGTTTATAGGTGACCCACCAGTCATTGTCCCTATTCAGAGCATTGATGTTCAGAATGTCTATCTTATGAAGAGATTCCAATCGAAATCCTAGACTATCAGACCTGTAGATTAAGGAACAAAGAAGTCCCTCTAATTAAAGTTCTTTGGCAAAATCAGGTCGTTGAGGGAGATACTTTGGAAGAAGAAGCATACATGCATACCAAGTATCCTCACCTCTTCTGTGCCAAGTCAGATCAAGCTAAAGGTAACAGTTTTTCTTAAGCTTACTCAGTTTCATGATCAGTGTTCATCACGAACTTGGTATTCAGTTTCATGTTCATGTTCCTAGCATAAACTTTGTATCAAGTACCATTGCATATTCAGTCATGCATTCATGTATCAGCTCAGTTAAATAATTATGCATCAGAAATGCATTCTCATTGTGATAAACTTAGTTCTTCGAAACATTCAGTCATGCGATCATAAATTAGTTACACATGCATCAGATATGCATGTTCTATATTTTATGTTCAGCTTGTCAGTCATGAGATCATGTTCCATTTATTCATGTTTAGTTCATGTTCAGCTTATTGTTTCCCCTCTCAGTAAGGCTCATTCGATGATGAATGTTCTGAAGGGGGAGATATTGTAATACCCTGAAGTTTTCTAGCAAATTTCATCCCAATAATGCCTAGTATTAGCTTCTAAAGTGAATGATAATTATTCCATGAGGAATTTTCAAGATTTTTAATAAGCTTTCCATCAATATATGATTTGCTTAAATTCAATAACCGGGTAAGAAGTTATGACTATTTCAAGTTTCCGTCGTAAAACAACGTCATATTATTCAGTGGCATGCCGCGCCAAAAAGAGGAAATGGCATTTAAAAATTTCCAGTAGGCGTCCACGATTATGGAACGTTGTCCCAACACTCAAATTCAGAATTTTCCTTTTTCCAGTGTCTCAGCGCGATTTTTCCCGCGTTGCACAAAAGTTCTAGGTCACGAAGGAAGGGGCAACATGATGTCTCGGTGTCGCTCCATCCCTCAATTTACCAATTTTCAATTTCCAGTGACACGAAGCGATAACGCTGCGTCGCGCTAAGGGCCTAGTTCAGGAAATTTTACTGAAATTAAATGACGGGTCCAAGGTTAAAAGGGTCAATTTCCTACCCCTATTTAAATCCAATAACACGTGATTTAGCCATTCTTCACCTAAAATATACTATTTTCTCTCAAGAACAAGCTAGGGTTTTTATTGGGGATTTAAATTCAACAAGGTTTCACCATCAAACTTCATGAAATCACGAGCTAAGGTATGGATAGTGTTCATTCATGGACTCCTTTCATCCATGAAACCTAAGAATCCCTTTTCTAAATTCAAGTTATTGATTTTCTTATCAATTTGATGATTGGGTTGCTTTTGTTCATGTTGATAATGAGTGATTGAATTGTATTCCACGAATGAGTGTTAAATTCCATAAAAGTTGATTTGTATCGATATAGATTCATGAAACTTTAGGACTAAACCCATGAATGATTAAATTGGAATTGAATCATGACAGTTAATTATTGTATGATGTTGTTTACATATTCTATGCCTAGTATGTGTTTGGTTGAATGCCTAGATGAAGGGAAATTGTCTAATTATCATGATATCATGAAATCCCCATGTACGTACAAGATTATGCCTATCCCATGTTTGATGAAATGCTTCAGTAAATCTATTATGATGATTATTATGTATTCAAGTAAGTCATGCTTTGTCAGTTTCCTTCCATCGAGTCCTGGTGGTACTTGTACCCGAAACATTAGTTGTGTACTTTGAGCCATGTCATGTTTTCATTATACTCTAAGTCAAGCTATGAATCCTTAGACTTCAGATAGTCTTATGACTCAGGAAAAATCTCCATGATCTCATGACTCAGTTAGTTGTCAGATATTAGTAGTATTCCGTCACTCAATGAAACTTAGTAACTCAGCTCATGTTCAGTTCAGTAAATCACGTTCAGTGTCTATTCAGATGGAAGTAGGAATTAGCACCAAGTGAACCAAAGGATGGGGACACACACTATCAGATGAGGGTGTGATCCTTTGAAGTCATCCTTGCATTTCAGAACTATGTAGCCAACATAGGTTGAGACATCAACACTGTCCGATGAGAGTTGATGAGGTGGATAATCACTGTCAAATAAGTTTCCCACCTTTCTCTTTTGGGGACACTATCAGATAAGGGTTTTCCATAGCTTTTCCTTACCAGTGGTGAAGTATTGAGACCCTTCCAATTAGGGTTAAAGATTGGACCCCAACTCAGCCATAATGGTATATCAGGGGCAAATCAGTTAAATACTACCTCCCACAGTTTTAGTATAAGTCTCAGTAAAAGAACTCAGATAGTTCTTTAGATTTAAGACTGCTAGAAACAATCGACTCAGATACATTAAGGAACTCAGATAGTTTCATCAAATTCAGGACTATCAGATACAGTCACCCATGTTATCAATTATATTCAGATACAACTATTTATACTATCAGTTACATCAGTTATTAGTATGTCATTTCATCAGTATTCAAATTCAGTAATCATGATATCATAGTGTCAGTTACAGTTATGTATTTATGTATGCATTCTCACATTTATGTTAAAGAGTCAGTTAGCATTATTCATGCATATTAACCCTTGCATATAGCCTACGTCATATGTATACTCAGTGCATTCCATTATACTGGCGCATTTTCTCTATGGTGCTTTATTTTTATATTACACCATATGTTCAGAGACACGAGTTCCAGATCAGCAATAACTTCCACTCTCAGCATACAGAATAGAACTGAGTCCTCATTCTTTGAGGAAATAATTATTTATACACTATTTCATTGATTAGTTATTAGTTGGATTTAGTTGGGACATGTCCCATCAACTCATTATTCAGATTAATAAAAAAGTAAAGGCTTTCAGACTAGATGCAAACTATTATGTTTCAGACTTTAGTGTTTACAGTTTTGTTTTAGGTATTGTATTACCCCACAGATGTTATCTCATCCATGTTATCTTTAGTATTGAACCTTATGGCATTTTAGTGCATGTTTATGTATTATTATGTTATATTATGCAGTATACAGGTACGGATACCAGTCATGGGTTAGCTTGTGGTCCTACGGGGTCATAAGCACCGTGTGGCATTCTGGTTTAGCAAATAGGGGTATTACAATATCATTCAAGAACAACATGGCTTTGCCCTTATTTGAACGTATACATCACACTTTTTAATTCGTCTCGTTGACTATGAGCCACTCCTCTTTGTTTTCTTTCTTTTCATATGCCTACTGTTGCTTCCTTTGTTCACCCCTTTTCTTCAATTTCTTGTTCTTTCAATTTTCATGCAAAACTTTCCTTTGGTGGACTCTTTCCTTTTCTATTCATTTATTTTCCAGACTTGTCCACATGAGTCATTTCACTAACACTTTGTGGACCCGAACTTTCTTCCATTAATTTTTACCACACCCAACTAAGGAATATAACCTCAAATTACATTTTCAAGTTCAAGGAGGGTATGGTTCAAAAAAGGGATAAAAAAAATAGATCATGGTTTGTAATGAGTTTTCTAAAGAAAGGTCAAAAATCTCAAAGTGTGTAACTAGGGATTACATTTATGCACGGGTAGACTTTCTAGGCAAGAGTGAGTTTCCAATGACAAAAGATGGCCTAATATCATTGCTTAACCAAATACAGTCAAAATTAGCATTGAATGACTAACGGGTCAAGTTCTAGATATCACAAGAGTACAAGAGATGAATGCAAATAGCTCACCACACATGGCATGTATAATTCGCCAAGGGTTCTCAATTGCCCCTCCCGTGTGACACAAATTGTAATATCTATCATTATTTATAAGTCAAAAAATTATGGAGTCACAAAAAGAGAATTTTTTTTTTACAAAATTGCTCATATTCATGCCCTTTATTTTTGAAAGATTTGAACAGAGAGGGTTGTTCATTTTACGTTAGCGCCACACACAATTTTCTAAACTATGGCCACAACCAAAGTCTTAGTCTCACATTCGTCTCAAAATAGGTAAACCACCAATAAGGCTACTTAAACTTCGCCAATGGTGTATAACGTAATACCAAATCAACAATGCTATAGGTACTCAGAATTCCCCTGTATCTATGTCTCAAAACCCATACACGATGATTTTTTCTTAAGAATATTTTCACTTAAACTATCAGAGGAAAGTCTAATCAACAAACATTAATAAAAATTAACAAGAAACTAAGAAATAAAAACAATCAATTAACAAAATTTCCATGTTTCGCATGAACTAAGTCAAGTATTGAAAACCAATGAATACTCACAATGGCAAGGCCACAATACCCCCTAACTGAAGGACTTAGTGGCCTCACTAAACAATTTAAAAGAAATATGAGGTTGAAAGGGCTCCCTAAAACCATATTGATAACCATATTGAAAGATGGAAAGATAAGCGCGATCGCGACCTAGTTAATACAATCGTTATGTTGCGATCGCTGATAGAGGTCCACGATCATGGTACCTAAGCCCAGCTACTCCTCTATTTTTCCCTATTTTTCTGCATGGCTTCTACACTTTGCAATCTTGGTTTTCCCCTTGTGTTGGTTTCCAACCTGTCTAAAGCACCCAAAAACATGAAAAATTCTTGAATTATTCCTAAAATATAAAAATGCAAATGTGAAAATGATGGGTTGCCTCCCATCAAACGCATGATTTAACGTTGTGGAATTACGCCTTTAATTTCATTTATGTTTCTACTTGGAAGACTTGAAACAATGCCACAACTTTTGATCAATGTTTCTCCATGGTTCTTAGGGGTAATGACAGGGCGTCACGATACGGCCTCTATTATACCACTTTGATGACTTGAACCTTTTACCCAATTTGACATCAAACTTTCAGTTTGGATCCATGTATTATGGTAAACACGTCAATAGGCTACTCGTTGTACATTCAAAGTTGTGTTCTTTGTTCTTTGATGGATGGGGTTCTAATTTCTCTTTTGGAATGTCAAGCTCCAAAATACAAGAGTTAGAATGCTTCTCCACACGATCCACCATTATTCCATAGGTATGAATTCTCATCACATACTCTAAGCATAGTGTGGAAAAGTGGGTTGAATACGGTCTAACACCTAATTTTGGACTAGCCCCTCTGAATAATCTTCATCCCAAAATGAACTATAGCCATCATATGAGGTGAGCATTGATTACTCTTGTTATTCTAAGTTCATTTCTTTTATTTTGGCCTCCTCTTCCTCATATAAGTCGGATGGTTGGGAAGCCATCGAGGAGTCTTCGCTACCAAGCTCATCATCGTAGCTTCCATTCTCTTCTTGATGAACCTCCTCTTGGGAAATGGGCAATGTTGTGATAGTTTCAAGGTTTTTTTCTTCGCCTATTTATCCTGTCTTGACACTTTTCCATGCCAATGCCTCATGATGTATCTTCTCTATATTCTCCCTAGTTGCATCCACCCGATTAAAAATGACTTGAACCAATTCTCTAAAATCCATTAGTCTGGTATGTTTCTCCTTCTCCTCTTTATCACAGGACCTATCATACATAGAAGAAGAACTAGCAACTTTGTTAGAACAATAAGGGGAGGAGGCATTTGGGCAAGCATACCTATGTCCATCTTTACATCCATATAAAGTGTAAACATACTCTCTAAAAGGTTGAGATGGGGAATCCATCTCTCTTCGGAGAGCATAGTTACAATCCTTCGTGTAGTGTGGTCCGTCACATTATAGACATAGTCCGTCAATATAAGCGTTCCAACCACCAAATTTATAAGTGTCGAAAAATGCCATATTAAGAAGTAAAATAAAATAAAAAGTTACCTAAAAAATAAAAATCACAAACAAATATATAAAAGCTTGAATTCAAGAAAGTAAGCTCAAATTCCAAACTAACTTAATATGCCAAATTATACCCCAATAACGACGCCATTTTTCATAAACTCTACTTATATGTCAATTTGAGTGCAAGGCGATCATCATCAATATATTTACAAAAATTAGAGTCGAGGTCGAATCCATGAGGAACAATGTGAGTGGCGATTGAGTACGTTTGAAACAAAAGTCACTAACTAAATTCAAACCTATAGTACAAAATAGTTTCTATTTTTTTGATATTTTTGAACATGGAAGTAATTCTAGGGCTTCTAAGAGACTAATTTCAGATTAAAAATAATTAGAGTGTAATCAATTAGTAATGGATCTTGGGACTATGTTATCCTAGGGGAAAGATATGCATGGGTATAAAATGATTAAATGAAAATTATAGTTGTTGATGATATGGTAGTCTAGGTTTAAAGTCCTTGAGGCTAATTTTTCAACAAAGGCACAAAGATTTCACTCGTTGATCCTTTTGATCACCTAACAAGCATGTCAATTAAAGCCACCTAATACTTCAATTAGGCACACCTATTTCTAGGATGACACTTAAGGGATAGTCAACCTCCTAATCACCCTAATGTCTAAGATAGCTTAGCAAACTATACTCATAATTATCTATCATTGCTTTGGTCTCCACATTCCTATTTCAAGGAAGATATGGATTCCTAAAGTTCACGCAAAACCCTTCTTTCAAAGATGGCCTTAAGTTTTCCAGAGTTTGGAGCTTTCACCCATCAAACCTATTTGGGTATTTAGGTATTTGACCCATCAAATTCCAAGAAATTTTAACAAGCAATAATAAAACCCTTCATTATCAAAGTCAAATCTACAAAAAAATATCACAACCCACATACAATTGCACCCTAATTAAGTATAATCCAAAGACGTAGATCTAGCAACTCATAATGATAATATACATAAGTAAACCAAGATGTCTATTAAGGTTATCCATAGTAAAAATAAAGAGAGCAAAAACCACACTTTATACTCAAATAAATCTTTAATAGACAAAGCCAAATCTACACATGGAAGTTACTCTAATCTCTTTTTAGCTCAAATTAGTTAAAATTTGGGCTCCAAGCTACAAGAAATACAAAAACCCTAGACTAAAAATGGGAGGTAGGGTTGTAGAAAGATGGATTAGATTCAGGTTTGAGCCTTCTTTTGTTGGGCAAATTTGGGACAACTTCGTGCATTTACAATTTTTCCCTTAGGCTGAAATCTCGCTAGGCCGTGATAGCGGTGTCTTTAATGCAATCGTGGTGTATTTAACTGGATCGCAGTACAACGATCACAGGTAATTCCATGTGATTGTGTCACTTTGACCTTCTTGACTCACAGTGATTGCGAGATGACGCCCGCAATCGCAATTACTAGGGCCATGTTCTGCTCCAAGTCTTCAATAATACTTCTTTGCTTCATTTTGTTCCTTTTTATAGCTCCAATCAACATCTTTTTATCTCATCACCTTTGTGCTAGCAAAATATAGATATTAGTACATTTAATCACAATTATGTCTCACTTATTAATTTAAAATAAGGTAAGATTCACAAATAATGAGTGCAAATAAGTGGTAAAATCACCCCTCATTAAGCTTCTCAAGGATTATGACATGAATCTTCACTAACTTCCAGGTAAGGCTAATGTTGTTGATGATCCTCTTAGTAGGTTATCTATAGGGAGTTTAGCTTATATGGATAAGGAGAGGTGGGAATTGTTAAAAGATATTTATTTCTTATCTAACTTGGAGATCGCATTTTGGACTTCGAGAATGCTGGTGTGTTGGTACAAGTAGTAGTTCGGTCGTCTTTTGGTGTAGATATCAATTTGAAAAAAATTTCTAGATCATATATTGCTAAAAATCAAGGGTGATATAAGTGGGCAAAAGGTAATGGTATTAGAGATCAGTGTAATGGTACCTTGCGGTACTAAGAGAGGTTGTGTGTTCCTGACGCTGATGGTTTGCGAGAATGGGTAATTTTGAGGCACATAAATCATGTTATGTTGTTCATCCTGATTCGATTAAAATGTATCATGTTCTCAGTCAGATGTATTGGTGGAATTGTATGAAGAATAATGTGGCTGATTTTGTGGCCAAATGTTTGGTGTGTCAAAAAGTGAAAGTTGAGAAAATGAGGCCTAAGGGGTTTGTATCAGGAGATTGAATTACTAGAATATAATTGGGAGGTGATTAATATAGATTTTATTACTGGTACTCCTCGGTATTAGAACCAATTTTATTTGATTTAGGTCCTCTTGGATAGGATAAAATAGTCGGCTCACTTCTTGCTAGTAAGGACAAACTTTTCGGCTGAGGATTATGCGAGGTTATATATTTATGAGATTGTGAAGCTACTTGGGGTACCTATTTTTATTAGCTCAGATCATGGTATGCAATTTTCATTTCACTTTTGGAGGTTGTTTGAAATGGGCTGGGTACTAACGTTAGTCTAAGTACTGTTTTTAACCCTCTGAGGGATAGGCAAGTAGAAAGGACTATCAAGACATTGGAGGATATGCTTCGTGTATGTGTGAATGATTATGGTGGTAATTGGGTTAAATATCTACCTCTTATATAGTTTACTTATAAAAATATCTATCATTCTAGTATTGGGATGTCCCTTTTATAGGAATTATATAACATCTACCTCCTATTAGGTGCTTTGAGCTTTGTGAGGAAGATATGTTTTATCCTAATTTGGTTTATCAGGCTATAGACAAGGTGATGGTGATTTGGGATAGGCTGAAAGCTGCCCAAAGTTGCCAAAAGTCCTTTGAGGATGTAAGGCGTAGGGTCTTGGAGTTTGAGAAAGGGGATAGGGTGTTCCTAAAGGTGTCTCCCATGAAGGAAGTAATGCGGTTTGGGAAAAGGGTGAAGCTCAGTCCCTCATATGTTTTTCCTTATGATGTTTCAAGAAGAGTTGGTAATGTTGTGTATGAAACAGAGTTGTCTTCTAGTTTGAGCTCCATTCATTTGATATTCTATGTCTCAATGTTGAGAAAACGTATAAGTAATCCTTCATCGTTTATTCGTTTAGAAGGATTGGGTATCTCAGATTTTTTATCTTATGATGAGATCATGATTGAGATCTTGAATTGACAAGTTCATCGATTGCAGACGAAGGATGTATCTTTGGTTAAGGTTCTATGGTGGAACCACAGGGTGGAAAAATATACTTGGGAAGTGAAAGAGGACATAAAGTCTAAATATCATTAATTGTTTTCTACTTTGGATATTCCTGCGGAAGGTATATGTTCTTAATAACATCTTTATTTTCTAACTTAGTTAAATGTTGGAATACTTGTACTACGTTATTCGTTATTCAGGGATGAATCATCCTAGAAGGTGAGGCTGAAACACCCTGGGTTTTGGTCTTTAGAAATTTCCTGGGATTTGGACTTTTTTGACATCATACGACTCACCATACTAGTCGTATTGTAAGGGTAAGGGTCAGGTGACCCAGTTGTATGTTTTCTAGTGTTGGGTGGTGTTAGGTGGTTGAATTTCTAAAATGTGTACGACTTGGGTAAGTACGAGTCATATGGTGTGTGATGGGTCATAGGTTTGGGTTTTCCTTCACTTAATCTAAAACATAGTAACTTAACTTGGATCTGAGTATGAATGGCTCACCATGAGTCATGAGATAGGGTACAATTGGTATAGTCCAACCTGTATGTTGGACAGAGTCAACCCCTCTTGATTCTGCCTAAGTTGTGATTTAAGGGAATTGTCAAATGCTTGGGTACGATTGGGGCTTAGTGTTTATATATTTTCTAGTGTTGGAGGTACAAGGGATGTCTAGGGTATGAGTGGTTGGTACCGCTCGTATGATAGTGTATGGGTGGTATGCTGGAGTCGTACCCTTCTATGGGATTTTTATACAGTTTAAGTTTGGGGTAATCTAGACGTTTTGCCTCTTAACCTCTTAAGGCCCCATGACATATATCACTATTGGACATTATTTACCCTAGTATTCTAATCTTAAACACTTGGAAACTCATTTAAATTTTTTCAAGGATCTTGGGTTAAGGAAGGCTAGGATTTTATCGAGCAAATTGGGACTTACAAGGGTGATTTCTCTCCATCATCTTCATAATCTAAGGCATGTTACTCCTCCCTCATTTTTAGTTAAAACAAAAGGCTTGTTTTATGTATTTTTTTTCATGGCATAAATGTTGTATGGTTTTGGTTTTTTAATTATATGTTGGTAGCTTCGGTTATAATGGTCGGTTATGGTTTTCCTGTGTCTTTTACTTATGGTTTCCATATTATTAAGGTGGTTTGAACATTTGGTTGAATGGGAATGAGTAATTGGTACTTTGTTTTAGCTTTGGAAATACAATGCCCCCAACATGTTTGATAAAATTCCTATGAGAATGTTTTTGGTTAAATTGTTGGACTTTCATTGAACTACTGTATGGTATAACTTGGTAATGGAAACTTAAATGGTATAAATGGTGTAAGTTATTTGGAATGCTAATATGGTAAAGTCTTGGTAGTTATGGTTGGTCTAATTTAAAGCCTTGTGGGGTACAAAGAAATTCCCCAAGTTAACATAATAATGATCGCTTGTAGGGTACATGGGACTCCCCAAAGTCAATCTAACAATGTAATCTATGGGTACATGGAATACCTTTCTCTATAAAAGGTTTACTAAGGACATTGCTAGCAAGCTATAGTTAGTATAATGATACCACTACTTATATCCTGGGTTAATAATAACAAATAAAATGGTCGTTTAGTTGTGTGGTAATGGTTTTCAATGGGCAATAATGGTGGTGTACGATAGCTAACCATGAAGGTATGAGTCCAATGGACGGGCTCGAGAAACTTATGTTTGCCAACATGAGGATTGGTCATGGTGAACATTTATTATACTTAAGGGGTACACAAAAATTCCATAAGTAAGATTGTACATATGTATCATGGAGAGTAAAGGGTACTCGGGAATCATCTACTCCTATGGTATCTCTGGTTCTTTAATCTACATGAGGAAAAGCCCATGTAGGGGGTTATACTGTACCCATATAGTCTGTGGGTGGTTCTATGATGGTTAAGATACACTTACCCGGATTAATGGTTTCAAAGGCATGCTAAACCCGATTCCGTTTCCTGACATGGATTATATATATATATGTATGGTTGTGTATGCATATGGTTGGGTTACTTGGTTTTAAAGGTTGGCATCATTTTATCCTTATCCTGAGTGTATGCTAGCATTCACCCTCTAACCCATCTTTGGGTGGCTGTATCCCTACGCGATGCAGGAATCGACCATTCTACTCCTCTTGCTTTGTAATTAAATTCGATATTAGCTAGGTTTGATTGAAGTGGTGAGATTCCATATTTTGAAAGGTTCCATTTCTTGTCATGGATGTCTTTACATACTTTTGTCATTTTATAGACATTGGTTTTGGCTATGGTTGGGGGTATTTCGCAATCGGATATTATTGTAATTTTGGTAAGAGGCTTTGTGGAACTACTATGGGTTAGTATGGGGATTGTTAGTAGTGGTGTCAGCCTTAGTATTGTCATTTGTATTTGGACTGATACCGTTTGACAGTATTTATGATTTTTTCATCCTTTTATGTTTTGCGATTATATATATAATTACATTGGAATAGGATGAATGGATTAGTTTACAATTTTTTTTTAGTTTTGGTTATTGGTTGGGTATTGGATAGTTGGACTTGCTTAGGTAGGTCACAGTTATGGACCTATCCCAAAGTATGGATTGGTACAATTGAGCTATCTTGTTATATGTTCAAAATTCATCCGACTCAAGGTATGTATTTGGCAGTTGGGTTGGGTAACGGGGTGGTCCCCAGACCTATTTGGACGTCGATTCCTATTACAATAAGGTCCTGGTTTGGTTCGTGTCACAAAAATGATGGATTAGAGCTCAAAACAACATAACCTCAAGAACAATAAACTAGAAACTTAAGCTAAGAACTAGTTTTTTCCTTTTTGATCTTTAACTTATTGTTCGACTCTAGGATTGATCCAATTGAATCTTTAACATTATAAAAGATTACCTTAACACTAAGATGCTCTATCATATCATTATTAACACATTAAGAACATAAGTAGTCCTAAAAATAATGCTAAATAAGCCTGGATAATAACATTGAGATGTATAAATCCACCTCAGATGAGTCGGCCATCAAGAATCTCATACATGTCAGTTTAGGAAACCCTAATCTTTACTGCTTGTATAGAACTAGAGATACCAAATTAATAATAGCTCATACAACACATAATTCTCATGAAAAATTAAAGGATCGAATAGTTCAAGGAATTGCGAAAGCTATGGATCTTCTTTCTTCTAAACCAAATATTATGAGGAAATAACAGTGTAGTGGTGCAAATTATCAGCGGGGTCAAAACTCATTTACTATTTTTTTGTCACAAAATACTTTATGAATTGCAATACCCCGTAATATTGTAAGCTCGATTCAGCTCTTAGTTTCATGCTTAATGGGTCCAAGGCTTAAAAATTTCACAAAGTGTTGAGGACTTATTCATTTTCATGACCCCTAAACTCTGCAGATTTTTAGTTTGGTCTTCCCGGCCCTGAAATGTTGGTGTTTCAATTGATTTATTGTTAGGGAGGCTAAAAGTATGTCTCAGATGAATTTTGGGATTTTTGGATGAGGTTTGGTACATGTTTGGATAGAAAAAACAGTGAGACAACGTGATTTACCCAGGATGCATTGCTCCCTCCAATGGTAAGGATATCCGCAAAGCATTGCTATCTTCACTGGAGTAAGCTATGTAGCAAGTTGCTCTCTCCCATGGAGAGAGAGGTATGTCGCATTGCTCTATCCCGCGTAGTGTCATTGTTTAAGTGACCTAGGGGCATTTGGGTCATTTTACCTCATCCTATTTTGTCCATAACATAAATTGGTGCTTCCAAAAGGACATTATTTGCCTCTTTCACCCTAAATTTCTCTCAAGAAACCCTCCTTCTTCCCTAAGAACATATTCAAGTTTCATTCTCCAGAAATCATGATTTTAAGCTTCCAATCCAAAAATCTTCAAGAAATCAGTTGTTAACATATGTTGGATATTCATCCATGCATCCCTTTCACCCATATAGCCCAAAAATCCTCTTTTGATTTAATTTATATGTTTATACATGTGCAAGATGAAATAAATCCAAGAATCTCTTGTTAATTTAATGTCAAGTTATGATTATGAGTGTTTTAAAGTGGAATGAGTCATATCATTTTTTAAATATTGCGATTCTTATGTTATGTTCAATTGATTTCTGAATAAATTTCCAAATTATGAATTTAGCCATGTAAACATGTTGTTCCTCATGTTTAAGACATTCCTATGTTCAAATTTATGATCCTCACATATTTGATGAACGGTCTATACTTTGAGTGTTTGCATCAGGATTTCATACTTTAGTTTTTAGCCTTAATATTGTATTTCATGATCATTAAGTGCTGGTGGGTTATGAACACCCGATACCTACGTGTTTTATATGATTTCAGGTATTTTAAGTAATAACTTAGTGAAACCATGAATCTTGTTATTTACTCCGATATGTATTATTACGATGAACACTCACAGTTATCAGAAATAATGTTCAGGTAAACTTAATTCAGTTTAGTACCAGTGTTAGTTCAGTTGGGAGTAGGATTTAGCACCGAGCAAATGCAACGATGTTAACTTCCTCGTTAGTTTGGCAGAGTCATTAGTAGTAGTCCCTATATTCAAGAACTACATAACCAACGTGGGATATAGAGGTCACCCATCAGTTTAGGCTTTACTTTATCTCAGCGGTTACCCGTTCATTTAGGCTTGACACCCTTATACTTCAGGACATCAGATTAGAGGATCCATACAACCAGTGTTAGTTCCCATGGCACAGTACTGATAGCCTTTCAACTGGGGTTACAGTTTTGACCCCGATTAGATCAGATTGGGGAATATCAGTCATATGATAGCTCCCACAGTCTCGGTACAGTAATCAGTGTATTTAGTTCTGGTTTGCTTGAGCAGGTGTACAAATTTCCAGTAATTTAGTTATATAGCTTTCCATATTTCAGACTAAAGGATCTCAGAAACATGTTTATACTTGGTATTGCATTCTCATATATTATATGTTCATGCATTTATGCTCAGTTACTTCATGCATATCAGCTAGTCCTTGTCTCATATACCAGTTCATTCAAAGTACTGACCCAATACTTTTCTTTTCGCTGTGTTGTCTTATAACATAGGTTCAGACCCATAGTTTCCCGAGTGCTCTTATATAGTTTAGTGTTACTCAGCAAAAATAGTGGTGAGTCCTCATCCATCAAGCACATGATTAGCTTATATCAGTTACTTCAGTATTTTTTTATGTTCAGTCAGTTAGAGTTAGTTGGGGGTCTATCCCATCAACTCCTCATGATGTTTAGAGGCTTTTAGACAGTCAATTAGATAACTAATTAGTCATTTCAATATTATCAGTTGTTATCAAATATTTTAGACATGTTTTGATTCGTAATTCAGTATCGAGTTTTACGGTATCTTATCAACTTACCTTCCTTACATGTGATGTATTATTATTTTTTTCAGTGCTCACAGCAGGTACCAGCTCATTGGTTAGCTTGTGCTCACTTGTGGCCGGAAGCATCATTGTCGCGACTAGGTGAGGTACCTCGGGTCATGAAAAAAATTGGTATTAGAGCGTAAGGTTTTAAGGTATCCTAGGGAGTCTGAAAGTCGCATTGAGTAGAGTCTTTTAAATGGGTGTGAAGTGCGCCACACTTATGGATAAGAAGTTATGTAACATTTTAGGAAAGTTTACCTTCCTTTAGTGTTTATATCGTGTAAAAGAGCATGTTCTCTATTTAAACTCTCTTTATAACTAATCCTTTATTAATTTTACAAACAATGCCTCCAAAAAAAAATAACGGAAGAAGGAATTAGGATCATCTTGCACCACCACCTATTCAGGAAGATCCCCTGAGTGAGAATGTTTCTCACGCCAAATTCATGGCCGATTTTACGACCCTGGACCATTAAGTAGTTGCTTAGAACAACCAGCAATCTATTTCCCTAGCTAATCTATTGGCAAATACAGTTGTAGTTTGAATTCAAGATTTCACTTGAATGAATCTCCCTTTGTTATTGGAATCCAAGATAGAGGAAGATCCACAGGAGTTTCTGGCTATGATACAGAATGTGACTAATATCATAGGTATCACTTTGAGTGAGCATGTAGAGTTGGCTACATATCAGTTGCAGGATGTACCTCACACCTAGTTTAAGAAGTGGAATGAAGACCGTAGTGTTGATGCAGGGTTTGTAAGGTGGGAGAAGTTTGCCGAAACATTATTAGATTGGTTTTATTTCGTAGAGTTAAGAAAAGCTAAGGGTCAAGAGTTTATCAATTTGAAGCAGGGTAATATGAGCATAAATGAGTACTCACTTAAGTTCACTTAGTTGGCGAGGTAGCTCCTTCTATGGTGGCCGATAATAGGTCTAGAATAATTAAGTTTGTGTCTGGTGTATCTGATAGTATGGTTAAGGAGAGTAGGACTGGTATGTTGATTAATGAGATGGACCTATCTAGGATCATGGTTCACACTCAGCAAATTAAATAGGAGAAAAGTAAAGAGAGGAAAAAAGAGAATAAGAGGGCTAGAACATGTAGTTTTAACTTTCTTAACCAAGGTCAGATGGTGGTAAATATTGTTAGTTCCCTAAAAAAAATTTAGCCCCAACTCAATATTCATCTGGTGCGCCAGTGCCTAAGTTCAGGCAAGACAGTCAGGATAGATCGCTATGCTCTAAGTCCCAGGGTAGTGTGAATAGTTGTTGTACTAATCCACTCTCTAAGAAATGTTGTAGGAATCACTAGGGTAAGTGTAATATTGGTAGTGATCTGTGTTTTGATTGTAGTAAGCCATGACATAGAGTTTGGGAGTGTATGGTGGTCGTTAAGAGGGGCAGAAGTGATCACCAACTAGGCCAATCCAATTTCTCATCATATCCAGCAAGTCACCCGACTCAACAGGGGGCCACATCCAGTGCAACCATTGGATAGCTTCAAAACAGGTTGTATGCCCTCAAAACTCGTCATGATCAGGAAAGTTCTCTTTATGTGGTTATAGGTACGTTACAGGCTTTCCATATTAATATTTATGCATTGTTAGATCCCTGAGCTTCACTTTCTTTTGTTACTCCTTATATATCCATTAATTTTGATGTCTGTCCCAAAACAATAGAAGAGCATTACTTAGTGTGTACCTCGGTGGTTAAATTTATTATATCAAGATGGGTATATAGAAATTTTCTGATCACAGTATCTCAGAAAATCACCTAAGTTGATCTTGTAAAGTTAGAGATGACCTATTTTGATGTCATTATCAGTATAGATTAGCTCCACTTATGCTATTCCTTAGTTGATTATAGAAATAGAGTCGTTCATTTTTAGTTTCCCAATGAACTAGTTAGCGAATAAAGGGGTAGTACTTCAGTGCTTAGGGGCTAGTATGTTCATATCTTAGAGAAAGAAAGATGATATCTAAAGAGTGTGTTTACGATATTTTCCGAGTCAACGACTTAACTACTAAGACTATAAGTCTTGATTTAATTCCTATAGTAAATGAATTTTAGAAATGTTCCCTGAAGATCTTCCTGAAGTCCCTTTCGAGAGGAAAATTGACTTCGGAATAGATCTCCTTCCAGCTACCCAACCTATCTCTTTTCCACCTTACCGAGTGGCTCCTGCTGAGCTTAAGGAATTGAATGTATAGTTAAGAGATCTCTTAGATAAAGGTTACATCAAGCCCAGTTTTTATCCATTGGGCACTTCAGTCTTGTTCGAGCGTAAGAAGGATGGTTCTTTCAGAATATGCATCGACTACCGTCAGTTGAACAAAGTCACAATGAAGAATAAGTATCCACTGCCCAAAATTGATGACTTTTTCAACCAACATTTGGGTTCCAATTATATCTCTAAGATGACCTCAGATCCAGCTATCATCATCATAGAGTCAGAGAATGCGATCTTCTGAAGATAGCTTTCAGAACTCGGTGTGGTAACTTTAAATTGCTTGCAATTTTTTTTGGACTAACTAATGCCCCTGCAACTTTCATGGACTTGATGAATAAGGTGTTCAAATAGTATTTGGACATATTTTCCATAGTCTACATTAATGATATCCTTGTCTATTCCCGTAGTGAGAATGATCATGCAAACGATTTAAGAATTATGTTGAAGACCTTTAGAGCTCATCAGCTATTTACCATGTTCAGAAATTGATAATTTTGGTTGAGGTCAGAAACTTTTTTTGGCCATATAGTTTTGGTGATGGCATATGAGTTTATCCTCAAAAGACTAAAGCAGTGAGAAACTGGCCCAGACCAATCTCTCCATTAGATATTTTGGTTTGGCTTCCTATTACAAATAATTAATCAAAGGTTTTTCTTCTATTGCATCCCCCATGTCTCTATTGACTCAGAAGAAAGTCAAATTTCAGTGGTCAGATTCTTGTGAGAAGAGCTTTCAAGAGTTGTAGACTCGACGTACTTCTACTCTAGTCCTGACTTTGCCAGATGGTTCAAATGGATTTACAGTTTACTATGATACTTCCAGAGTTTTTCTCATGTATGTTTTGATATAGAGAGGTAAGGTCATAACCTATGCCTCTAGATAGATTATACCTCATGAAAAGAACTATCCTACCCATGATCTTGAGTTGGCAACCATTGTTTTTTGATTAAAAATTTAGACACATTATCTCTATGGAGTTCATGTTTATGTGTTCTCTGATAATAAGAGTACACATTACGTGTTCACTCAAAAAGATTTGAATTTTCATCAGAGAAGGTGGCTTGAGTTGTTAAAATATTATGATATGAGTGTGTTGTACCAGTCGAGCAAGGACAATATAGTAGTAGATTCCCTTAGTAGGTTGTCTATGGGTAGTGTCGCTTATGTTGAGGGAGATAAGAAGAAGTTAGTGAATGAGGTTCATTAATTTGCTATATTATGTGTTGCGTTGGATGGTTCAGCTGAGGGTAGTATATGGGTTCAGAATGGATCAGAATCTTCATTGATTGCTAAAATGAAAGAAAATAAAGAAAGAGATCTTGTTTTGGTTAAGTTGAAGAAGGCAGTTAGAGATCAAAAGGTAGAGGTTTTCTCCCTAGGGGGAGATGGTGTGCTTCGTTATTAGGGTAGATTGTGTATTTCGTGTTTCGATGGTTTGAAGCAGTAGATCATATTATAAATGCATGGTGCATGATATTCCATCCACCTAGGAGCCACTAAGATGTACCGTGATTTGTGGGAAATATATTAGTGGAGTAGTACGAAGAAGGATATTGCAGGGTTCATGACTATGTGTCCAAATTATCAGCAGTTCAAAGTTGATCACCAAAGGACTAGTGTTACATTATAGGATTTAGCATCCCCACTAGGAAGTAGAAAGTTGTAAACATAGATTTTGTAGTAGGGTAGGCTCATATGCAATGTCGGCATGATTCGATATGGATCATTGTCGATAGAATGACCAAATCATCTTATTTCTTACCAGTTCATACTTCGTACTCAGTTGAGGATTATGTCCATCTTTATATTAGGGAGTTGGTTAAGTTGCATAGGATTCCATTATCTATCATATCAGATAGAGGTACTTATCTTACCTCGCACACTTGGAAGGCTTTTCAGAATGGTATTGGTACCCAAGTTCATCTCAATATAATTTTTCATCCTCAGACAGATGGTCAGGCAGAGAGGACCATTCAAACTTTAGTGTATATGTTGAGGTCATGTGTTATTGCCTTTAAAGGCAGTTGGGATGACCACTTACCTTTGATTGAACTTACCTATAATAATAGTTACCACTCTAGTATTCAAATGACTTCATTTGAGGGTCTCTATGAAAGGAGATATAGATCTTCTATTGGCTAATTTAAGGCAGGTGAACCTTCTTTGATAAGACCAGATTTAGTGTTTGAGGCAATGGATAAAGTTCAGATTATATGAGAGAGGCTGAAGATTACCCAAAGTTGTCAGAAATCTTATGCAGATGTGAGGATAAGGAATCTTATGTTTGATGTTAGTGGTTTGGTCTATTTGAAAATCTTTCTTATGAAAGGAGTAAAAAGATTTTAGAAGAAGGGGAAAGTCAGTCCCTGCTGTGTTGGACCATATAGAATCTTGAGTCATTTTGGTAAAGTAGATTATGAGCTAGAGTTGCCTGCAAATTTGGCATCAGTACATCCGATATTTCATGTTTCCTTGTTACAAAAATGTATTGGTGATTCCGTTATAGTTATTCCTCTAGAAGATATGGACGTTAAGGATAGCCTTTCCGATGAAGAAGTCCTAATTAAGATCCTTGATCGGCTGATTTGTAGGCTAAGGAATAAAAAAGTTCCTTTGGTTAAACTTCTTTGGAAGAATAAGTGTGTTGAGAGAGATACTTGGGAAGAAGAAGAAGATATGCAAACCAAGTATCCTCACCTCTTTTCTGCAAACCCAGATTTATCTTGAGGTAATGATTATTCTTAGATTGACATTTTCCATTTCTCTATTTCAGCTATGTAACCAATCTAATGTCATTTCATGTATTCACGAAATCAGTTTAGTTCATGTTTCATGTTTGGGACTCAGTTATGTAATCATGTTTCAAGTTGTGCATTTTTAGTATATGGTCTCAGTTTTCTTTGTATTCTCAGGTAAACTACTCTTATTCGAGGATGAATGTTCCCAAGAAAGAGATATTGTAATACCTCATAATATTCTAAGATCGATTTAGCTCTTTGTTGCATGCTTAGGGGGTCCAAGGCTTAAAAATTTCACTAAATGCTAACAACTTAGTTATTTTCAAGACCCCTAAACTTTGTGGATTTTTAGTTTGGCCTTCATGACCCTGAAATAATTATTTTTAAGTTGATTCATTGGTAGGGAGGTTAAAAGAATGTCGCGAGGGTGTTTTGGTATTTTCGGAAGAGGTTTGGTCCATGTTTGGATAGCCAAAACACTGAGCCAATGTGATTGGGCCGTAATGTGATGCTCTCACCCATGGTCAAGAGCTCCACAATGCGTTACTCAGTCAACTGGAGTAAGCTATGTCGAGCATTGCTCTCTTCTATGAAGAGAGAGACACGTCGCGTGGATCTATCTTGCATAGTGTCTTTGTTTAACTACCTAAGGGGCATCTGCGTTATTTTCCCTCATCCTATTTCATCCATTACAGGAATTGGGACTTCCAAAAGGGTATTATTGGCCTCTTTCACCCCAAATTTCTCACAAGAAATCCTTCTTCTTCCCTAATAACAAATTCAAGCTTCATTCTCAAGAAATCAAGACATTAAGCTTCCAATCCAATAAATCTTCAAGAATTCAGTGTTTAAGGTTTGTGGGATGTTTACCCATGGGTCCCTTTCACCCATGGAGCCCAGAAACCCTCTTGTTATTTAATTTATGTGTTTATACATGGTCAAGATGGAATATATCCTTTAATCTCTTGTTAATTAAATGTCAAGTTATGGTTATAAGTGTTTTCAAGTGGAATGAGTCATATCATGTTTTAAGTGTTATGATTCCCATGTTATGTTTAATTGATTTTAGAGTAAATCCCCAAATTATGAATTTAGCCATGTAATCATGTTGTTCCTTATGTTTAAGATATTTCCATGTTCAAATTTATGATCCTTATATGTTTGATTAAATGTCTATACTTTGAGTCTTCAAATCATGATTTCATACTATAGTATTAAGCCTTAATATTGTATTTCATGATCATTCAGTGCTAGTGGGTTATGAAGAACACTTTTCTCATTGTAATTATCCTTCTCCTCCAATCACCGTCACGCTTTTTATTTCTATACCTATACCTATCTCCATAATAGATTTGACCTTGATTACCCTTTCACGAGTTATAAGTGTTTGTATTAGACCCTTGGCCTAGGGCTCGAAAGACCTCTCTCTCTTTATCTAAGTATTCTTCTTTATCCTCAAATCAGACTCATCATGTGTAGATAATTTACCTCACGCTCCTCCTACATTCACCTTTTATGCTCTGATAGTTGCAAATTGCTTCGTAAGCAACCCAATTTTAGTCCTCGGTTGTGCTACCTATTGAGCCATTATATTATCTAAGGTACTCTATTCACTAGAAGCACCAATAGCATAAGTACTGACTAACCTATCAGATTCTCGATTATGCCACCTTTGGTTGGTTTAAGTGATCCAATCTAAGAGCTCTGAATCTTTATCCCATTGAAGACTCATGAAAAGTCCACTTATAATAGTACTGCCCACTATATTGATATTTTCAATTAAGGCTCTTTGTAATATCTCTAACAAGTTTCGTCCAGTGATTTTATTGATTAGAAAATTCATCAGCTTCTTCTTAAACCTCAACCATATCTCATTTAGTGCCTATGAATGTAACTGTCTGAAGTTATAGATCTCATTCTTATAATGCAATATTCTAGAGGGTAAGAAAAATCAGGCAAAGAATTGTGTCCTCAACTTGTTCTAAGTCGTAATGGACCCATCGGGCAACTCTCCTAACAACAAAGTAACTTTCTTATAAGAGAGAATGGGAACAACCTAAGTTGTATGACTTCCTGAATCACCCCAGGAAGATTGTACGAAGTGAATATCCCCACAAAGTTCATAAGGTACATATTTTCTTAATCATAAATTAAACTAGAAAATACTCCTTTCAAAATCTACAGCTGGATTATCACGCTCGTAATATTGAATTTTATAACTTTGGAAAGCTTTGGGGGAATTGGAACTAATGACTTAATTGTTTTAACAAACCCAAATCTTTTTCTTGATCATTATAAATAGGCAAGAACTGATAAAGGGTTGGTGAACTCTGTTCCTTTAAACTCTAGTTTTGTCCAGTGCTACTCGATGATCTTCTTCCTCTTGTCTAGCTCTCTCCTCATCACACTGGGAAATTTTAAACCTAGAATTTTATTTGGACACTAAATGAGCAGTGTTTTTCTTAATTGTTTCTTAAATACCATACGGAGGTTGCTTATTCAATACGATTGGGTCATCATGAACCCTTTTGAGTTATTCTCCTTGATAATATTCTACTCTCTACATCTTATGATTTTGTCATAATGCCCATTAAAACTCATTATCTAATGAAATTAGGGGATTTCCTTGACTTTGAGTATTAGGCATACCTTGGTGCATGCCCTTGAAATAGTAGAAAACTAAAAATCAACAAACGAAACCAACAACGTCAACAAACTAAATTAATCAATCCATAACCGTATTCCTTAGAAATAGTGCAAAATTTTGATGTTACCTAAATTACATCTCCAAAAAAGTATAATGCGGTCGCTTGTCAAATAAACAACACTATAAGGTTAGGGTCGATCCTACAAAGAATAGGTTGAATAACTATCACGAACTTGCTGATGAAATTGGAAATTGTAAAAAATAGAAGATTTTTTTTGTAAAAGTTATAGTAAGGTAGCAATAAGGGATAATTATGGTTTCTATCAATATAAGATGATTACTAGTATTGAGTTTCCCCTGATTTCATAACTCCATAGACTATTCGTGCTTCACAAACTATGTTAGTGCCTTGTATACAAATATAACAAGTTATGTTTCACCTAACCATCTCTCAACTTTGTTTTGTGTGAATTTCACTCATATCATCTAATCTCCGAGTGTCGCATTACTAACCCTTGTTCTTGATCTCATATTAACAAACTCCTCTTGGTCTCAAGTTTATTAGACGAAGGTTGATAGCTCAAAATTGTTGTTGTGATTTATTTTTTGTAATATCTACTTCTCTCTCAAGCATGTATAAAATATAGGCAAGTTCTTAGTGGTTGCAACTGTTAAGAAAGCAATAAAAATAGAAAAAAAAACATGCAAGAAGACCAATCTAGAATGACATTGCACTGCACCAGCTTTGTTAATCCATTAAGGTTTGCACAACCCTACTAAATAGTGTAGGAAACTTGAGTTGGAAGAAACACACGAGGAAACCTACGGGTCGTAGGTTATACCTATGGGACATAAGTAGGATCATGGAAATTAGAGAAATCTTCTATCTGCAGAACCTCCACCTACGAGGCAACCTAAGGGTCGTAGGTTGTACATACACTTCATAGATAGCCTCATAAGAATTAGACATTTATCATTCCATCTCTAGGATTTAGTTTATAAACATACTTGGCCACCTATGACTCATAGTTACTACTCATGAGTCGTAGGTTGGCTCGTGACTAGCCTTGTTAGATACTCATCATTCCTTTTTCCAATTCTGTGGTATGAACTTTGTTTTCCTGTAAAATTAATACAAAAGCACATGACATCAAACCAGAATACCTAAGTACCTACACAATTTTCTTATTTTAAGCATCAAAAGTACCATGAAACCATGGCACACTAGACACAAGTTTTAGCAATCCCTTATCATCATTTATGAAGTAAGTGCTCCTAATTCCCTCAGTTCTGAACTAGTAGATATGGTCTCTCTCCTCTTCTATAATCAGAGTATCCCATATCCATATCATGTCTATCTCCTAGTCCTTATCCTTGTACTAGGCATTTGAGTTGTTCTGCACCCCAATCAGCTCATTTATAGTAACAATATCCATGGGGACATCCACTTTTCTGATGTGGATGGTGGGTTTAGGGTCATCCTAAATCACGATAGATAGGATGGCATAGTATAATTCCTTGAGACTACCTTCAAGACATAACATGGTTCTTGAAACTACAAGTGGTTCCAGTCTAACCCATATTACTGGCATGATTCATGAGCAACTAAACAACAAATATTATTTTTGAAATAATAAGTGGAAGTAATACCATAACTAAATTTTTTCAACACAACAACGTTCAAAAAAGGTTTATGACAATGGATTATAATAAAAAAAAGTTGGAACTAAATACATCAAATTTTAATAACTATTTTTAAAGACTCTACTAATACAGACTACGGTTAGATAGGACATGACTCCAGCTATCTTAAATTATTATATAATTGAAATTAATTAATATTTGTACTAACTGACTGGAATTCCTATAATAGGATAACTCATCATATTTTTATCAAAGGTTGCAATATGAACTAGCAACAAGTATGAGAATAAGCACCTAAATCTACATCACTTGAAAAATATAGGCCGAAGATCTATGTGATTAGTAATTTCAATATTTTTAGCATGTAAGATATGCAAACTGTAAGAAATGTATTAGTCATGATAAAAATTGAAATGATACTGAGTAAAATAATTTACTTGGAAAGAGTAAAACTAGATTAAAAATGACACAACAGTAAATCATAAATGTAAACATGATATTGAGCTAAATATCATAAAAGAACTCAATTTAAATAAAATTATAGGTTCAAGTACTAAATCATATGAAAACAAGTGTCATAGCGAAATATTCAATTCATAATAAATATACGTAAGAATTTGTGCACAATGACTCAAGTTCTCTTGAAATTAAACCATAAATCTAAATCATTTTTACTAGTCATAAACTAATCAAATATATACTTAAATTAGTGAGTCATGTAAAATTTTATATTTTAAATTATTTTTGTAGCGCAAGCCTTTCTTAACCAACATAAACCATGTAAGCAACATGGAGTCCAACATATGCCTCTTTGGAAGGTCATAATATACTATACGAAGATATAAAGTCATGACTGGCCTGATCACTCATAAGACCATTTAGGGCAAGAACATGATATCATACCTATGGTGGCATATGGTTTATAAAATTAGAATATACTTAACCCTCACCCACTCAATGCTAGATATTACTCCCAATACCATACTAATATCCATTCTATATATAATAAACCATGAGATAAGAAAACTAGTTTATAAGTCTGAAAACCGAACATGTTTTTGATTTTACTTCATATTTACAAGTAAGAAAGTGAATTGCAAATTGAGTCTGAAATAATAATCTTGAATTTTGTGTGAACTAAGTTAAATCATGCAAAAATCATGTATATTTACCTACTAATATGATTTTATTTCAAGGATGTTAAAACTCAAACTGTAAGATCATTCATGTGAATAAAATCATAAACAAACCATGAATTTTTTTAGAAATTGTAATTAAGTTCACGAGGATGTATAACAAACAAAATCCTGCAAATAGGGTATGAACTCTAGATATTTAATTCACAAAACCATTTTAAAAAATAAAGTTCTAGGGCATAAGGATGAAAGTAAATCCTTGTTGAAAATCCCACATACCTGGTCTTGTTGATTTCTTTAAGGAGAGAATAAATCTTGAAGCTTTGGAAGTTGAAACTTGAAAAATCCTTCTTATATTTCTTTTGTTTTGGAAGATGAGAAAAGGTATTTGGAGAGGCTATTGATATATTTTCTACTGAGAAATTACTTTTATTGGGTTTCTAAAATATAGGGAAGGGTCTAGAGAAGAGGAAAGGACAAAACTACCCATTAGAAAAATATTTAAAAGTACAGAATAATTCCCATCTAATGACTTAGGTGATATCTCGTCACCCCCTGATGTCTTGTCACCCATTTTCACACCTTTGGGCAAATTTTCAAGATTGTTGAAGACCACACTTAATGGGTCATCACCTAGGTGATGAGTTTTCACTTGGGTCATCACTTTTAGGTAGTCAAACATAATATGGTAAAATGATTTACTTTGTACTCTGATATTATATTGATAAATGGTCAGTGTTATTGGAAAGAAGATTTAAAGACCTTTAATTTTATTAGTCTTGAGCTATAAAACTTATCATATTCAAGATAATATGACTGTTTTAGATTGAACCTAGTAAAATCCCATATAAAAATTCAATCCGTAAATAATCTTTCAACTTTACTTTGAGATAGAAGTTCTTCATGATCTGAGTTTATGGAAAAAATATCTCCCACACCAAGGAAATGATCAAAAACCCTATATACAATTTGAAATTATTGGATTTAGGACTTTATACATCGGACGAATGGTTCAGATATTAACTTAGAAATTTTAGGGTTTTACCACATAGAACTCGAAGACCCAATTTGAGAACCCAAATTGAGAATCCTCTACTAATGGACCCTAGCCAAACTCTAAGAGCCAATAAAATAACTAAGGTGTCTTAGCCTCCATCCCCGCAATACCTCGGGTATTAGACTGTGAAAATTTCTTGAATTTTACCCTCATTTTCCAAGCAACAACTCTAGTAATGAGCCATACCCAGTCTTTACAAGTCGTAGGGCTTCACTCATAGTCCAACCAGTAGGATGGTCTAGTTTTTCTATTTAGTTCATGATTTAGCCCACACAAGTCATAAGGTGAGGTTGCGAGTCATAGGCTGTGACTCGTGACCAAAAAAGTAAGGAGTCAGGGTTTGGGATTACAGTTTATGAGTCCTTGTGATAACTCATAATCAGTGACAAAGAGCATTACCTAATCCGTAGAAACTGGGTGCTATATTTTTGTCCTATTTTTATTAAGAGAATTGTGGTATTTTCCATTTATCCCACTATTTCCCATGGAATTAAACCCTTTCTTCATCCTTATTTTCATCAATTGACATATCATAAAAATCATTCTCTCCTATCAAATATCAAATTTAAGAAAATCTAGGGATTCAAGAGATTGATTATCCAAGTTTCAATTGGTGATTTATCTTCCTAAATTCTTAGTGTCTCTATTAATGTATCTCTTCCCTAATTTTTTATAAAAAACATGTGTTTAATTATTGTCCATGTGGTTTAATTGGTGGGTTTTTAAAGTGGGCTGAGGGATTTAGAGTAGTTATGGTGTAAATTAGTTTTCCATTATTTTTAATTTATCATACATGGTTATTCTCATGGGTTTGAACTCAATATATGCATGGAATGGGAATTGGAATGGGCAATATGGGTTTCCCAAAATTTTATGGTTTAATGGTTTGTAATTAGCTTTACCCTCAACATAACTTGATAAGTAGGTTTTGAGCATAGAAATACTCATGTTTTAACTCACTTTGCATCCTTTCATAGTATAAAAGGTTAATGGATCTTAAAATTTATTTTTGGAAAGCCTTGGTTTCCATGGATTGGTTTTCAATTGGAAACTTTGGAGTCAATTTTGGATATTTGGTTTTGGAATGGTATAACGAAATTGGCTTGCAAGATTAACTTTATTTGGTATGACAATACCAATGATAAATTCCTAAGGAAAAGACTCATTGGTTTATGGATGGGAATGTGTAAATGGTTTTAATTTTTCCTTAAGAGGGTTGTGTAGCTCAATGTGGAAGATGGGGGTCTCGGGGGCACGACCATTGGAAATCACATTTGATAGAATGGGGGTCTAAATGACCATGTGCATAGTTCACACACTATATATTTTTGGAATGGCTAGGGTAATGGATTCCCTGGACCTTCCTCAGATTTCCCTTGTTCGTGCGGCTAACTTGCACTAGGACACTTTCAGCATTGAAAGCTGAATCCATATCGCATATGGGTTCCCTTAGGATACTTAGAGCTATAAATTCCAGGTTAATAATTTTTTAATTCATGCTTAAGACTTGTTCCCTATCCAAACATCTTATATATATATTTATATAAATGTTATCATATGGTTTTAAATGGTTTGGATTGATTCGGTTAATGCATTATTTTTTCCCTTCTATGAGTAACATGCTAGTCCTCATCCCACTAAACGTCCATATACATTTCCTTATTTATAGATGTAGGGTCCTAGAGGTTCTTGGTTACTTTATGTAGAGTTAGGTTGTTTGATTTTTTCGTTGGTCAGCTTGAAGTGGTTAGCCTTCATCATTATAATGTCCAAACATTTTACTGCATTTTTTATGCTTTCAAAAATGCCCTCAGTTTCTTTTCATACTTTTGGATTATATTTTGGCCATGGTCGGGGGTATGTCACGACCTAACTTAGTATTTCAATTTAGAGGATTCTATGGACAAAGTGTAGGTTGTTACTATTTATTAACTATTAGTTCCAATTGAGTTATCTATCTATGTTACAAATTATGTTTGGGTTGCTTCCACTATTGTACCTATTGTGCTTAGGTGACTAGGAAAAGGGGTGGTCTCCAGCTCTCGGGGTCTTGAGATACCCATCATGACTAGACCGGGGGTCAGGTTGTTATAAGCTTAATATTAGTGCATAGGTTTAAGGTCGTTGGAATTCCATAAAGATATGTCGAGTAGAAGATCTCTATGAGATGTATAGTGTGCAACACTTATAACGGGGAGGCTAAATTTATTTTTGAATTTTTCCCTATCTTGTGTTTTATTTCTGGCTAAAGAGCCTAGTGTCTTGAAGATTCTTTAATCTCTAACTTACACACATTTTAGATCATGTCTCCCGAAGGTCTGATGCTCGTAGAAACTCTTCTGGAACCTTTGTCCTTCATGAGGATGATGTATATGTAATTCACTCTATCTATTAAGTACAGACCTAGTCAAAGGTTTTGCTCTAGATTTTCCTACCATACTTGGAGTTCCACCAATTTCTATTAGTCCTTATCGGGCTTCCTAGGTTATTAATTGTTAAGACTCAATCCCTTAAGGTGATGTTTGTAATGTGGAGTTGCGCTAGTCGATTCATCTTCTAACTCAGTTCTTAGTTTCTCAATATCGCCTGTTTAATCGTATGGGTTCTATTGCTTCTTCGGTTGAGGTCACTTAGGTTGGCCAGTTCTTAAGGTTGATCAGGTATTTAAGGCATCTCCGGATATTGTTACCGGTATGTTACAACTCTTCTTTCATGATGTCTATTCCATACTTTATCAAGGATCTACCCTCTTTTATATAACCCTTTTGGTCCTAAAATTATTTTTGATCCATGTTTTTTGTCTACTTTGGTGGGTTATTATGTAGTAGCTAGAAATATCTATAAAGGTTGTGTGGTGTTTATCATTCATAGAGAGACGTTAGTGGATTTTGTAGAGCATGATATGGTATACTTTAATGTAATCATAGGGATGGATTGGTTTCATTCATGCTATGCTTCTTTGGATTATAGTACTGGAAAGGCCAGTTTCTAATTTCCTAATTAACCGGTAATTAAATGGGTAGGAAGTTCCTTAATGCCTAAAGGGAGGTTTATCTCTTATCTTAGAGCCTAAAAGTTGATCTCTAAGGGGTGTCTATAATACCTAGTTCAGGTTAAGGATTCTCGTTCTGAGGGCCCTACTTTACAATTTGTCCCTGTTGCTAATGAGTTTCCATAAATGTTTCTCGAAGATCTTTCTAGCATTACTCACTATAGGAAAATAGACTTTGGGATTGATCTTCTATCGAATACCCATCCTTTCTTTATTCCTCCTTATAAAATGTCTCCAGCTGAGTTAAATAGCTTAAAGAGTTGTTAAAGAATCTACTAGATAAGAGTTTCATTCATCCTAGTATTTATCCATGGGGTGCTCCCATACTTTTTTAGCATAAAAATATGGGTCTTTATGTTTATAGATTATCGATAGTTAAATAAGGTTACCGTGAAGAATAAGTATCCTTTTTCTAGGATTGATGATCTTTTTTGACCAACTTCAGGTTGCTAGATGCTTTTGTAAGATTGATCTTCATTCGGGTTATCATCAATTGCAAATTAGGGAGGCTGATATTCCCAAGACTGCCTTTCAAACCTAATATGATCATTATGAATTCTTGGTTATATCATGTGGGTTGACTAATGCTTCAGCTACTTCCAGGGATCTTGTGAATCAGTTTTTCAAGCAGATTTTAGATTTGTTAATGATAGTCTTCATTGATGATATCTTGGCATATTCTAAGATTGAGTAGGATCATGCATTCACCTCTGAATTATGTTGCAAAATCTTAAGGGTTAAAGGTTTTATGCTAAATTTTTTAAGTGCGAGTCCTGGTTGAATATTGTGACCATTCTGGGGGAATTTATATCTAGAGAAGGGATCAAGGTGAATCCACAAAAATTGTAGGCTTTTAAGAAATGGCCTAGACCCATGACTCCAATTGACATTCGGAGCTTCTTGGGCTTGGTTAGGTTTTATAGGAGGTTTGTGGAGATCTTCTCTTCTATTGCTGCTCCGTTGATAACATTAACTCAGAAAAAGGTAAAGTTTTTATGGTTTGATGCTCATAAGGGTGGTTTCAAGAAGTTAAAGAATAAGTTGACCTTTGCTCCAATTTTGACCCTGCCCAAGGGTACTAAGGGTTTTGTTATATATTATGATGTGTCCCATATGTGATGGGGTTATGTCTTGGTGCAGTATTGTAATGTTGTGGCCTATGCTTCTAGGAAGCTTAAGGTTTATCAAAGGAATTATTTGAGTCATGATTTAGAGTTGGCAGCTATGGTTTTTTCTTTGAAGATTTGGTGCCATTAATTGTATGGGGTGAATGTGAACATTTATTTCGATCAGAAGAGCTTGAAATATGTGTTTACTCAGAAAGAGTTGAATCTCAAACTGAAGTAGTAGCTTGAATTATTTAAGAATTATGCATTGAGCCTTCAATAATATCAAGGAAAAGCTAATATTGTTGTTTATTATCTTAGCAGGGTATCAATGTGAAGCTTGTCTCATGTGGATGAGGAAAAGCTAGGATTGGTGAAGGATATTCACCGGTTGAAAAATTTAGGAATTTTTTTTTTGGACTCTAAGATGAAGGGGTGATTGTTCAGGAAGTGGCCAGTCATCTCTTGATTATGAGATTAAGGAGAAATAGGCTTTGTATCCCATTCTGGTACAGAATAAGGATTATGTGGGACATCAAAATGTTATGGCATTTAAGATTGGGGGAGATAGTATCTTGAGGTATCATGGTAGGTTTTGTGTTCCTGAATTTGAAAGGCTGCGAAAAAGGAGTTTGGCTGAGGCTCATGAGTCTAGGCATACAGTTCACCCAAATTTGACAGATATGTATTATGATATGAAGGAGACTTATTGATGGAACAATGTAAAGAGGGATATGGAAAATTTTGTGGCTAAGTGTGTGACCTTTATGCAAGTGAAAGTTGAATACGTGAGGCCTAGTGGTCTATCTCAAGAGATAGAGTTGCCTCTGTAGAAGTGGGAGATAATCAACATGGATTTCATTATGGGTCTATTGCGATCTCGTAATCACTATGATTTGATTTGGGTCATTAAGGATAAAATTACTAAGTCTACGCACTTCTTTCCTATGAGGACCACCTACTTTGGAGAGGATTATGCTATGTTATTAATTGAGGAGATAGTTAGATTGCATAGAGTGTTTTTGTACGCCGACTGAGGTACACAATTCTCTTCTCACTTTTGGAATTAATATCTAAAAGGTTTGGGGACTAAGGTAAACCATAGCAACACTTTCCAACCTTAAACTGATGGACAAGCAGAATATACTATTCAGACTTGTAATGATATTCTAAGGTCTTGTGTGATTATTTTTTAGGTAGTTGGGTTTACAACTTGCCTCTTATTGAGTTTCCATATAACAATAGTTACCACGCAAGTATTCAAATGGCTTTTTTTGAGGGTCTTTATTGTAGGAGGTGTAGGTTTCCTATTAGGTGTTTTGAGATTGGTAAAGGTAATTTGAGAAATACTTAAAACTGCCAAAAGTCACGAAAAGTCTTATACGTATGTGAGGCAAATAGAGTTAGAGTTTGATGTAGGTGATTGGATGGTTTTGAATGTTTTTCCTATGAAAGCAGTGACGAAGTTTTGGATGAAGTGGAAGCTTAGTATGCGTTATGTTAGTCTCTATCAGATTTTGGGAAGAGTTAGAAATATCACTTAGGAATTGGACTTGCCTGCAAATTTGGGTTCTATTCATCTGATTTTCCATTTGTCGATGTTGAAAATGTGTGTGGGTGATCCTTTTTAAGTTTTCCCGGTGGTGGACATTGTTATTTTGGACTACCGATCTCATTAGGAGTTCCCAATTAAGATATTGGATAGGAAAGTTCGTAGGTTGAGAACTAAGGATGTAACTTTGGTGAAAGGCCTTTGGAGGAATCAAAAGGTTGAAGAAGCTACTTGGGAAGATGAAGAGGACATGAAGTCCTTATATCCATTACTATTCCCCGCATTGGAAGGAAATTTTTAATATATGATTTCCATTCTCTTTCTTGTACCCTTTCAAATTTTTAGTTTGGGTATGTGTGAATTCTATCATGTTATCATCCTAATCCTAGGTTTTGTACTCCTAAAATTTCATGAATTTTTCCCTCACTTTCTATATAATGAGTCCCCTGATGAGCCTTACCCAATCATCATGATTTTGTTTTGTTCACGATTTGGCCCTCATGAGTCATATGGTGAGGTCACAAGTCTTAGGGTATGACTCATGACCAAAATAGTAAGGATCAGGGTTTGGGGTCTCAGGCTACTAGTCTTGGTGACGACTCCTTACAATTTACCACGAGTCATCACCTGAGCTGTAGCGACTCGGTGTAATATTTCCTACCCATTTTTATTAAGGGCATTACGGTCTTTTACTCTTAACTCACTATTTCCCATGACTTAAAACCCTTTCTTTAGTCTTATTTCCATTAGTTAACATATCACAAAAATCATTCTCTCCTCGAGAAAATTATCTATTACCCATATAACCTCTTACCAAAATCCCAACTACACAATCAATATTTATGAGGGTACTATCACCCCCTTGAACTATTTAAAAATAAAATTATTACCCCTTTAAAAACACATACCCAGATGTATGTTGAGAAGTGATCAACACGCGCCTGCTACGTAATTACACGTAATGTCCACGTAATTTATTATCTTTAAGTAAAAAAATTATGTTTTTCATTAATATATCTCTTCTTTCCTTTTTCATTCCCCTTTCTTTTCTTTTTTCTTTTTTCTACAACTCTTTGCCTTTTGTTTTTCTGACTGGGCATTCATGAAACCATTTGACCTCACGAATGAAAGAATTACATGGTCCTAGACTTTCATTTAGAATGTGAAAATTGATGTAGATGATATTTATCATGTTTTCATTGAAACCAATGCTTTAATTGTTATATGAAGTCTAGTCTTAAAAATTAGGATCTGGATGATAAAGATTTCTAGGACTATTGGGATTTATTTAATCTCAATTGCTACTCTCTCGTTAATTTTATTTTAGATTTGCTTATCCTTTTAGTTTTCTCTGGTGATAATTGCAACAAAATCTTTGATCTTTGAATTGAATTTTGGATTTATTTTTAAGTTGAATGAATGAATCTTTTGGTGGGTTTTGTGCTTAGGCACATCAATGAAATTGGAACATAAAAAGAGACTCATTGGTGATGAGAAAGATAAGAGATTAGTCTTGGATGCTATTGATAAAGTGTTAAAGCTTTTTGTTTTGTGTGAAAGAAGAAGAAGAAGAAAAAAGAAAATGAATAAAGAAAAATAATAACTAAAATTTTAGATATCTTTGTAAAGAAATATTAAAAGTAAAATTTTAATATATACTTTTCGTGCTCACTCTCTCAAATGGAGTGAAATGCACTCATTTTTCCACCACAATATTTAGGGAGCAAATAATTCCATTTTTAAATAGTTCAGGGGGCGATAGGACTCCCGTGAAGGTTGAGTGTGTAATTGAAATTTTGGGTAAAGGTTGGAGGGGTAATTGACCATTATCTATTCTCTCCTCTCAAACTTTAAAGTCAAGAAAAGCTAGGGTTTAAAGAGATTGATTATCCAAGTTCCAATTAGTCATTTCTCCCCTAAAATTCTTGGTTCCTTCATCCATATCTATCTTCCCTAAATTAATTTTATACAAAATTATGTGTTTAATTATTGTCCATGTGCTTTAATTATTGGATTTTGAATGTGGGTTGCAGGATTTGGAATGGTTATGGTGTAAATTGATTTTTCATGATTTTAAATTGGTCATTCACAGTTATTCTCATGGGTTTGAACTCAATATATGCATGGGTAAGGGAATTGGAATTGGGAACATAGGTTTCCCCAATTTTTCTGTCTTAATGGTTTGGAATTGGCTTTACCCTCAACCCAACTTGTGAAACTGGTTTTGAACATAGAAAAATATATGGTTTAACTCACTTTGGAACCTTTCATTACATAAAAGGTTAATGGATCTTTAAAATGGTTTTGGAAAGCCTTGGTAGCCACAAATTGGTTTTTAATTGGAAACTTTGGAGTCAAATTTGTTTATTTAGTTTTGTAATGGCATAACAGAATTGTCCTGCATGCTTAACTTTTTTTGGTATGACCACACCAATTGAAATACTTAATTAAATGACTCCTTAGTTAATAGATGGAACTGTGTAAACGGTTTTTATTTAGGCTTAATAGGGATTGTGTAGCTCGCCATAGAAGGTAGAGATCCCAAGCGAACCGATACTAGAAACCACGTTTGTCAGCAAGGGTTTCTTGATGACGGTGTGCATAATTCTTATAATATGTATATATATATATATATATATGGAATATATGAAATCGTGGATTCCCTATCCTTTCCTCTTATATTCCTGATTCATGCGGCTAACACTCGCTGGGACCCTTTCAGCAGGGTGAGCTAAACCCATATTGCCTGTAGGTGTCCTTAGGAAAGTTAGATATACACAATACATGTTAATGATTTTAAAATTCATGCTTAGGCCTTATTCTGTATCCTGGCATCTTATGTATTTGTATATATGAATGTGTGCATATGGTTGTTAATTGTTTGGACAGATTTGGTTATGGCAGTATTTTATCCCTTCTCTGAATTACATGCAAGTGTTCATCCCACTAACCATCCCCGAATACTGTATCATTTCATGATGTAGGGTCCTAGGGTTTTATTGGTTACTTTGTGAAGAGTTAGGTGGTTCATGTTCGTCCCTTGGCCAACTTGAAGTGGTGAGGCTCTATCTTCTGAAAGGTCGAATATTTTACTTTTTTTATGCTTTCAGATTTCCCATAAATTTCCTTCATACTTTTGCATTTTCTTTTTTCAATGGTCTGGGGTATGTCCCGACCTACCTTGGTATTTAGGTGTAGAGGCTTTAATGGACAAAGGGTGGGTGGTTACTGTTTATTGACTCTTAGTTTTTATTGAGTTATCTATCTATCTTTCACACTATGTTTAGGCTTCTTCTTCTATTATACTTATTATTCTCTGGTGACTTTTAAAAGGGGGTGGTCTCTATCCCTCAGTGTACTTGAGATACCTATCACGACTAGGCCCAGGGTTGGGTTGTGACAAAACCCTTCATCTCTAAGGCTCTCAAGTAATCAAACCCTATTTTTGGGTACTCTAGGAATCTCTCCCAATAGTTCTTTTTGGGAAATCTCTCATAGGCTATCTTGGTTTTCATCCATAAGGGTGTTTAAAAGTGTTAAGCTAAGAAAATTTCAGAAAAAAACAAAACATGGGCCAAACTAGAAGGCTACTATGTGCAGCCTTCCACTATAGCAGAATTTTTTTGCTATAATGATTTCAACATAGTGGTAAGAAGAAAATATAGTGACTTTGATCATCCCCAAGCTCTAAGAGATGCGTGAATGGTGAGACAGCCCTTTGAGAAAATCCTTGTTTTTTTTCCATCCCTATATCAGTGTTCGTAAACTCTTAAGAAAATTTTAGGCATAGTAATTCCTAAAACATGATCAAATTTTTCCATGAACTCCATAATCCCTACACCCAGATGCTTTAGAAGTGTTATAATAATAAGGGAAGTACCCATGCTTCTAAATTTTAGCTATATCAACCCCAATACAAAAATTTAAAAAATAACCCTAACAACTCTTTATTTATACAAATTGATGCGTAAAATAAGGAAAATCTGAATAATGAAGTAAAGGGATGTAGTCTATTTATAATTACCTTATTTCAACAACTAGAACAAAGTGATTGAATATGAGAGAGATTTTTGATATTGAGAGAAGGAGAAATGGGAGAGAAGCCTATTTATCATCCCATTAAACTGTTCGATCCCACTATAGAGGCCCTCTCCTACTATAGCAAGATCTAGTGAAAAAATAATTTGTATCTATTATATTTCAACTCTTTTATTTTTGATATATTGACAAGGCCCTAGATGTCATGGGGGCTCGGTGAATGGTTGCTACAATTATGTCTCATAGAATTCATAAGGAAGGATGATTCCTTGACAGAATAAGGCATTAATAAAATATGATTTGAAAATTTTTAGGACACTAGGAAATAAAAAATATTTGGTGTTTTACTTAATCCATTAATTGTATTATCATGGCAAGGGCTAGAATTCTATGTATACTCGTGTTGTTCTTACCTTATCATTGTCATTTGGGGACGAACATTGATAAATTATATCTTTCATAATGACTTGTTTGATCATTATAAAAGAACACTTCATTATGGGCATAGGTTATAGAAATTTTAAGTATATGATCTTAAATTAGTATGTGACAAAACAAATAAAATTTTAAAATTTGACATAATCGGATTAGGCTAATGTCATCCCACTTTAGCAAAAAAAAATCCAATATAACGTTGTCACCATAGCGGTCAGGGGACTTCTATAGTGGGATGAAAGGACAAATATTTTAGGTCCAATTTTTATATTTTCCTTTTCACCTCTTCAGTTGTAGATTGGCTGAGGTTACTCTAAAACCCTCCTAGGATTGCCTCATGGCCAGGGAGCAATGGGGTAATCCCTGAATTTTTGGTCCTTGAAAAGTCCTATAATTTTCTACTAACTTACTTGACTATTACATTTCCATGAGTCGTAGGGTGTCTTGACGGGTCATTGGGACAAGTAGTAACCAAATCAATAAGTTTGTGGCTATATTCTGCTCTAAGTACGAGTGGCTCACTAAGAGCAGTAAGGATTCGTTATGAGTCGTTATGTGTAAATCATAGGGTGTCCAGTGTATTCCCCAATTTAGGTTTTGTGTTGACTACAACTGGTACTTATGAGGCATATGTCCATACTATTAGTCATGTAATTGAGTCATAAGGTCAACAGTATAGGGTACCTTAGTGGTTCTACCTTGGCTACGACTCTTTGTGATGAGTCATAAGGAGTCTATACGAGTTGTATGGTGAACAATAATTACTGACAACTGGATTTCATCTTTTAATTAATGGGCACTTTGAGCGATTCCCCTCTTATCTAATTCAGACCCCATGTTCACAAGTCACTTTGGAGAGGTTATTCCTTATTAATAATGTACTCAACACTACAAAAGATTCTATTATACTCTAAAACCTCCATACTTAAGGTTTCCATGGGGTAGACCATCCAAGGGATCTAGATTTAAATTCTCTCCATGAAACTTGATATTTCAAGCATGTGCTCTGCCCTTAAACTTAATATCTTTATTGCATGAAAATACATGGTTATCTACATTATTAAAAGTAAGAGTTTTTACATGATTGAGGGTTTTGACATTTAATGGTCAATTAATTATTTTCCCATGTTTTTATTGTGCATTATTCATGTCTTAACCATGTTTTTGAACTTGTGGGTGCATGGTTATGGTGAATAAACTAAGGGATTGTGATTTCCCAAACTTATGACTTTTGAAGTGGTTATGACCCCAACCCTATATTGTGAAGTTATTTTTAGTTATGAGAAATATGAGAATTTAACTATTCTGGAACTATTGCATTATAATGGTTAATTTAACCTTATGGGTTGGTGTTTTCAAAAGCTATTGTATAATTGAACCCAGAGGGGTTGTAAATTCCCCCAGTAATGAAATTGTTTAGGCATGTTGATGTTACCTTGCAAGTGTAGCTGGTATGAAGATACAAATAATGTATGCCTAAATATGTATTGTGGTTAAATGAAAGGATTGTGTGATAATTGCTTTATTTGAGCTTTAAATAGGGTTGTATTGTTTAGTCGTGAAAGTGAAGGTTCGAGACACCAATACTGGAAACTGTGGTTCCCGATGCGGGGGTCTATATAATCGGGTGGTTTGAGTCCCCCTACTATTATTATTACTTGATTAGGAGGTTCGAGTCCCCCATATCTCAGTAAATTATTTTATGCTTGTGTCACCTTGATATACAGGGAGGTTCGAGTCCCTCATAGTGTATATGTTTACGCTCTTATTCGTGCGGCCATACGCACTGGGTCCCTACCAGCTGGGGAGAGCCGGTCCAATATAGACCGAGTAGGACTTCATATGTTATGATGGTTGAGCTACACAATCAATACTAACATTGGAATCTCGAATGATTTTAAACCAATGATCCTGACATTATGATATCTTGTATCCCTGAGTTACTTACTAGCTCTCCAATCGCTAACTGTCTTCGGACCACGTATACCCATGCGATGCTGGAACTGGCCATACTTCTACTTATCATGCTCAGTGAGTAGAGATTGGGATAAACATGTGAGTTGACACAGAAGTTGTGAGTTTTAATACATTAGAAAATTACATTTCATGTTTTTGTCTCTTATGTTTTACAGTTTTTAGACTTGTTTTTAGCTATAGCTGGGGGCATAACCCGACACTTTATTGATATACCATTTTTGTTCATGTCTAGAAGGCTTTATTGAATTACTGTGGACTTAGGTAGTATTGGCCAGTTGTTTTGGCCTGTGGTTGGTTGTTGATAATAGAAGTATTAATCGTTCTTGAATCTATATTGTTATATGTTCAGAATTCTTCCGACATGGAGATTGTTGTGTTTACTTGGTTAGTTGCAGGGGGTTGTCTCTGGTCCACGTCGGACTTGAGTTACTCTTCATAACCAGGCATTGGTTCAGGTCATGAAAAAGAATGTATCAAAGCCTAGGTTTAGTTTCATTGGGTATCCAAAAAAGTAGTGTCAAGTAGATCCTCATTTATGGGTGTGTAGCGCACCCCATTTATAAGGGAGAGTCTACGAGACATTTAGGTATAATTCTCTTTCTTTTTGTTCTATTTTTGAGCTATAGAGTCTAAGGTCATGAATCTCTATAATCTCCATTTTCCCTCCTTTCAGATGATGCCTCCTGATCTGAGGTGGTTTTATACGCTTTTGTATCATTACTCTAGCTTATTTAGTCTTTTTTCGAGAGCAATTCGAGTGCTTAATGTGTTCATATTGATATAAATAAGCATTTAAGTGTCCAAGTGTGTATTTATTATGTCCAATGTATTTTTCAAACAATTTTGAGCTTAATCGAGTAATTTATAGTTCAACACAAAAAACTAATTTTACTAGCTTGAGCTAGGTATGTGTCTAGTTGGTCTCGGTGGATTCTAATGTGTTTAATTTGTTTCAAATATTTTAAATGTATAATTATGAGTGGAATAACTTTTTTGGAATGTACAAAGTTTAATTTGATTAAGTCAAGAGTCGAAATAATAAGTGGAAGATCAATGTGAATTTGTCTTATCTTAGCTCTTATTTTGATTTGATGTTGAGAAAATTGTGTTGTTTTAATTTTTAATATGTGGTATATGATATTGTAGGTGTCTTGGTGAATTAAATACGATGATATATTGATGATTTAAAGGAAAAAAATTTATTGAATATATACTACAAAAAATATGAGTAAAGAATAAAACGTTTTACACTTAATCAGATTTTTGAATGCAAATTTCAGTGAGACGATGCAAATGCATCGTGCGATGTTCCAACGCGTTGAGCAATGCATCACGTTGATAGTAAAACACTGCAAAGTCAATAAAGCACCGACACAGACTGTTGCTTTGTCCAATTTTAATAGAATGACACACGGAACGAAGAGAAAAGTGGGAATCTTAATCCCATTATGATTGAAAATACTATTTTATTATATAAATTGGGGGTGGACAGCAGCTGGTCACCTTGGACAGCTCTGGATATTATTTTGGTCAAATACAAGACACGTACAGTGAATTATGTTGATACGTATTGGACAGTGTTTGGAGAATTATATACGGAGGCGGCTACACGGTTTATTAGTTTTTTATTTTAGTTTTAGTTTTTACTTTTTCATATCATCTATTCAAATATTTGGATCGCGATTATGAATATTAGTGGCTAAAAAGCCCTTTTTTGGGGTTAAAGCTAAGAACATAATTACTATTATTTTGGATTTAATTCATTAATTTTGCTTAACATATTTGGTTGTTTGTTTATTCTTGTTTTAATTATTTTATGAATTGATCACCTATAAAAAACACATATTGTCGACCTTTTGATCTCGGGATAGGGAATAGGGATATAGAACATGGGAATAAACAAAGTTTGAGTTTTTATTCTTTTATAAAATAAAGTATTAAACTTAGCGTCTAGGACAGGGATGTACTTAGACGCCTTACTTGATTCATATGTAGGATGACAAATTTTATTAACTTATTTAGATTATTAAAACCCCGTTCAATGCTGTAGTTTTAAGGTTCAACTTAGGTAAAGGATTAGAGGTTGGGAAACCATAATCATGCAACTAACCCTACGAATCAACCACAAAGATAAGCAATGTAGCGAATGAAGTTTAATAACGTAGTATGATTGTTCGTAAGCCTTAACCCTGGGCTTCTATTCATAGATTGTCCTAAATCATTATTTTTCTGCATTAGTTTAGCTTATTTTTAGTTTAAAACTCGAAAACTCTATCTATTACTCTCCTCAATTAGTTAAACTAGAATTAGATAGTCAGCGAACATAAGTCCCTGAGAGATCGATACTTGGGATTCCTTGAAGCCACTTTACTAATTGATAAGATCACGTACACTTGTGTGTGCGCTTGGGTGTTGTCACCTCCAAAAAGCTCTAATAACTGTGGAAACTCTTCTATCCCATATTAGTATAATGTGGAAAGAGTTTATCCTACTCCAGGAGTTCAGTCCCAGTCTAGGGTCGCTGCTTCTGTTTGGCCCTGATGGAACTCTACCGGCTCCTCTTGTCCCTCCTCCTCTTGTCCCTCCGGAGGCACCCCAGGCTGGCATGTCTAATGATGAGTTTTGCCAGTCGATTCATTTGCTCATCAAGTTGTTAGCCTCTGAGACTGAGCGGGTTTCTTGTATTGATACATCCTTCGAGGCCACCACATGTGTCAAATTTATGAGATTGAATCCTCTTATTTACATCGGTTTTAAAGTTTGAGGAAGATCCTTAATATTTCATTAATGAGATGGAAATGATCTTTCATGTTATACATGCTTCTGAGGTGGAGTGTGTAGAAATTGTTGCTTATTAGTTTAACAATATAGCATACCAATTGTATGAAAGTGGGAGCAGCTTAGGGGCGATAATATTGAGTCTTCTTTATGGGATGATGTCACTAGTACTTTTCTTGATTGCATTTTTCCTTAGGAGGAGTGAATCAAAGGCTTAGGAATTCATAAATTTGAGGCAAGGAAGAATGACAATCATGGAGTATGCCTTGAAATTCCCCCAGTAATCTTGATATGCTCCGGAGTTGGTGATTAGAATGAGGGATAGGATGAGGAAGTTTGCTTTCGAGTTTGCATGAGACTTAATTCTTGAGACCAAGGCTAACTGGTTTAATAAGGACATAGATATTTTTCAGCTTGTGATTTATATACAATAAGTCAAAGAAGAGAAAAAGAAGCAGGCTAAAATTGGAGAGAGGTAGAGTAAAAAGTTTTTCTACTCGAATCAGGGTTGAGTTTCGCAGCAAAATGATAAAGATGGAGGAAAATGGTCCTAGAAGAGGTGGGTTAACTCTAGTTCCTAGTCTATGGCTAGTGATCCCTACCAATAAATGTTAGGTAATCATCGTATACAGAGTGGGAATAGTTTTAAGGAACAGAGTGCCCAGTCTCGAGCTAGTGGGCCTCAGTCAGCCCCATCATATTCTCCTTGTAGATTCCACGGTCAGGTGCAACATGATGTTTGTGAATAAGGGAGGAACAAGTTCTTTAGATGCGGTTAGATTGGTCATATAAGATATTATCCTTCTAGGGTGCTGCTAGGGCAAACAAGATTCATGTTGTTGCTGCTTCAACTCTTGTACTAAAGGGTGCTACTTCTACTTCTGGCTTTGGCACTAGTCTAAATATTCTTTGTGCCCTCACTACTCATCATGAGTCCGAGGTATCCCCTAATGTCGTTATTGGTATATTGAAACTTTTTTCCCATTATGTGTACTTCTTACTTGATAAGGTGTCCACCTTCTTTTACATGACCTAATTTGTGGTTGTGTATTTTGGATTTGGTCTTGAGTTCCTTTCAGATGCGTTTTCCTTTTATACCCCGGTAGGTGACTCTATAGTTTCTAGAAGAGCCTAAAGATGTTATGTGTTGTCTGTCTATGATAGAGAAACTCTGGAAGATCTGATAGAGTTAGACATAGTTGATTCTAATATCATATTAGGGATGGATTGGTTGTATTCATGCTATGCTTCTTTATATTGTTTCACCCGTAAGGGCATCCTTAAATTCCCTGATGAACTAGGTGTTGAATAGGAATATTGTTCCCTAGTGCCCAAGAGAGCTTCATATCATATCTTAGAACCCAGAAATTAATTTTCAAAGGGTGTCTCAATCATTTTGTTTAGGTTAAAGATTCTAACTTGGAGAGTCCTTTATTACATTTCATCCCCGTTGTAAATAAATTTCCTAAAGTTATCCCTAATGATTTTCCTGTTGTTCATCTAGATAGGGAGATTGATTTTGGAATTGATCTTATTCGGGATACTCGTCCTATCTCTATCCCACCATATAGAATTGCTCCAACTGAGTTCAAGGAGCTTAAGGAGCAATTATAGGATCTTCCAGGCAAAGGTTTTATCTGTTCTAGTGTGTCCCCGTAGAGTGCACCTATTTTGTTTGTTCATAACAATGATGGTTACCGTTGAATAAGGTGATGGTTAAGAATAATTACCCTCTTCTAAGGATAGATAATTTGTTTCACTAGCTTTAGGGTGTTAAATTCTTCTCCAAGATTGATCTTTGGTCTGGGTACGATCAGTTTAAAATTAGGGAGACTGATATCCCTAAGATTACTTTCCAAACTCGGTATGATCATTTTGAGTTTTTGTTGTTGTCTTTTAAATTGACCAATGCTCGATCAACATTTATAAATCTTATGAATCGGATTTTTTGTCAGTTCTAGGATTTGTTTGTGATTTTCTTTATTGATGATATTTGGTGTACTCTAAGATTGGGCGGATCATACTTATCACTTCCACCTTGTTTTGTAGACCCTATAGGATCAGCGTTTGTATACTAAGTTCTCTATGTGTGTGTTCTGGTTGAATGCTATGACTTATCTAGTTTATGTGTTTCTAGTGAGGGGATCATGGTGGATCCACAAAAGGTTATGATTTTTAAGATGTGACCTAGATCCACGACTCCAACAGATATTCAGAGCTTCTTGGGTTGAGCCATTTATTATAAAATGTTTGAGAGATACTCTTCTATTGATACCCCTTTGACCAAGTTGACTCGAAAAATGGTAAAGTTCTTATAGTTGGATGCTTGTGAGGGATGATTTATGAAATTGAAGGATAAGTTCACTTCGGCTCAAGTTTTGACACTGGACGAGGGTACTGATGGTTTTGTGGTTTATTTTGATGCACTCTGGGAGGGGCTTGGTTGTGTATTAATGCTGCATGGCAAAGTGGTAGGTTACGCTTCTAGGAAATTAAAAGTTCCTGAGAAGAATTTTTTGACTCATGACTTAGAGTTATTAGTTATAGGGTTTACATTATAGATCTAGCGACATTATTTGAATAAGGTTCATCTTGATATCTTTTCAGATCATAAAAGCACGCAGTATGTGTTAACTCCTGAATATCAGGCAAAAGAGATGGCTTTAATTTCTCAAGGATAGAGACATGAGTTTTCATTACCACCCAGGTAAAGCTAACATAGTTGCTGATTCTCTTAGAAGGTTGTCCATCCGTATCTTATCTTATACAAATGAGGATAAGCGAGATTTCAGGAAGAATATCCATATTTTTTCCAATCTAGGAGTTTTTCTCATGGATTTCTAGAATGGTGGTGTGATCATACACGACATGGTGAATTAATCTCTTGGACTTGAGGTAAAGCAGAAACAAGTGTTAGATCCTATTTTGATGCAAATCAAGAATGATGTAGGCAAGCAGAAGGTGATGGTTTTTTAGATTGGTGGTGATTGTATGTTGAGGTACCAATGTCCATTATGCATCCCTTATGTTAATGGGTTAGGCAAGAGGATTTTTTCCGAAGCTCATGAAGGGTATTATACTAATAATCGTAATTCGACAAAAATATATCATAAGCTTATTGAGATTATTGTTGGAATAACATAAAGTGGGATGTGGCAAATTTTATGCCTAAATTCATGGTGTGTCAGCAAGTGAAGGTGGAACACTTGAGGCCTGGTGGGTTATCTCAAGAGATCGAGCTTCCATTGTGGAAATAGGATATAATTAATAGTTAGTTGTTATTGGTTTTCCATGGTCTTGGCAATTGTTTGATTTGATTTGGGTTATCGTGGATACGATGAGTAAGTCGGCTCACTTCTTGCTAGTGAGGACTAATTTCTCTTTTGAGGATTATTCTAAGTTTTTCATGGAGGATATCATGAAGTTTTATGGTGCTACAGTTTCTATCATTGTTTATCGAAGTATAAACTTCTCATCTCATTTTAGAGGTCATTTCAAAGAGGTTTGGGAACTAAAGTGACCCTTAGCACCACTTTCCACCCACAGATGGATGGGCTTGTATAATTGACCATGGTGGTAGTTGGGTTGACCACTTTCCACTTATAGAGTTTTCTTACAATAATAGTTATCACTCTAGCATTGGTATGTTTCCTTTTTAGTCCTTGTATGGTAAAAGATGTAGATCTGCTATCGGTTGGTTTAAAGTTGGTAATGCTTAGATATTTTGCAGGATTTGGTTCACTAAGCAATAGAAAAGGTGATAATTATTTGGGATAGGCTTAAGACTGCTAAAAGTCGCTAAATATCATATGATAAAGTGAGGCAAAATAAATTACAATTTAATGTGGGAGATTAGAATTTCCTAAATGTGTCTCTGATGAAGGAAGTAATGCGATTTAGGAAGAAAGTGAATATCAGTCCCCGATATGTTGGCTAATATTTGGTTTTGCAGAGGGTTGGTAATGTTGAATATGAGTTGAACTTACATTCTAGTATGGGTTCTATTCACCATGTGTTTCATGTATCGATGTTGAGAAAGTCCATGGGTTATACTTCGACGGTTGTTAGTTTGGAAAAGGTGGGTATTTCAAATTCCTTGTCTTGTTAGGAAGTTCCACTGGAAATCATGGATTGACAAGTTTGTTTGTTGTGGACTAAAGATGTGGCTTCACTAAAGGTTCTTTGGTGGAACCAAAAGGATGAGGAAGCTACTTGGGAAGCTAAGGAGGACACGAAGTTCTAGTATCCATTCTTGTTCCCCGATTTAGAAAATTGTCCTTAAGGTATGTGTATTCCTTAATAGCTTTGTTTCAAAATTTGTTAAAGGAAATGGTGATTTCCTTAGTATCTGTGTTTTTTGTCTCTATTAAAGGTAATAGTGGGAGTGCCTTGTGTTAAAACGTGCTAGCATATGCCTTGTCCTATCATTCGAGGAATGATCCTAATGAGGGAAGTATGTAACGCCCTGGGTTTTTGGTCCTTGAAAATTCCTAGAATATAGCACTCACTTCCTTTACTATGACTTGTCCTATGAGTCTTAAGGTGTCTTGATGGGTCATTGGGACAAGTCGTAACCAAATTAGTAAGTTTGTGTCTAGATTCTGCTATGAGTACGAGTGGATGACTAAGAGCCATAAGGATTTGTTGTGAGTTATTAGGTGTAAATTGTAGGGAGTCCAGTGCAGGCCCCAATTCGGGTTTTGTGTTAACTAGGACTGGACCCTACGACTCGTAGTATCCCATTGTGATTCATGTGATTGAGTATTAAGGTCAGTAGTGTAGGTTCCCTTGGTGGTTTTGCCTTGGCTACGACTACTTATGATGAGTCATAAGGAGGCTATACATGTCGTATAGTGACCCATAGTCACTAACGACTAAATTTTAGCTTTTAATTAAAGTTCAATTTGGACAATCCACCTCTTATCTAATTAAGATCCCACATTCATAAGGAACTTTGGAGGGGTTATTCCTAATTAATAACGTAATCAACACTTCAAATTATTCTCTCATCCTCTCAATCCTCTATACTTAGGGTTTCCAAGAAGTGGATCATCCAAGGTCTCTAGAGTTAAATTCTCTCCATGAAACTTGATATTTCCGGCATGTGACTCTACCCTTAAACTTAATATCCCTATTGTATGAAAGTACATGGTTATTTATACGATTAAAAGTAAGGCTTTTTACATGATTGAGGATTTTGACATGAATGGTCAATTAATTATTTTCCTATTGTCTTATTGTGCATTTCTCATGTCTTAACTATGGTTTTGAACTTCTGGGTGCATGGTTATGTTGAATAAACTAAGGGTTTCTGATTTCCCAAACTTCTGACTTTTGAAATGGTTATCACCCTAACCCCATATTGTGAAGTTCTTTTTAATTATGAGAAATATGTTAATTTAATAACTATGGAACTATTGCATTATAATGTTGAATTGAACCTTGTAGGTTGGTGTTTTCAAAAGCTATTCCATAATTTTAACATGAGGGGTTGTGAATTCCCTAAGTAATGAAATTATTTTGGCATGTTGATGTTACCTTTCAAGTGTAGTTGTCATGACGATACCAAAATGTATGCCTAATAAATATTGTGGTTCAAACTATAGGATTCTGTGATGATTGTTTTAATTGAAAGTGGAGTTCCAAGAGACCAATATTAGAAACTGCAGTTGTCGATGCATGGGTTTATATGACCAGGTGGTTGGAATCCCCCTATTATTATTATATTTTGGTGACATTTGAAACCCCCATATTTCATTACATGATTTGGTTATCGTATCACCTTGATATGCAGGAAGGTTTAGGGCCCCTATAATGCATATGTTTACCCACTTATTCGTTTGGCTACTCACATAGGGGCCTTACCAGGTGGGGGGAAATGGGCCCATATAGCCTATGTGTGTCTTTGAATATTATGATGGTTGAGCTACACAATCTAGCCTAAGATTTTTAAATGCATGTTAAGCCTCATTGCCTATCCCGATATGTGATATATATATATGAATATGCATTAGATGATGTGCATGGAATATCGAATGACTTTGAACTGTTAATCATGACATTATGTTATCCCCCATCGTGAATTACATGCTTGCATTCTAATTGCTAACCGCCTTTAGACATTGTATCCTCATGAGATGCTAGAACCATCCATAATTCTACTTCTCCTATTGAGTGATTAGGATTTGGGATCAGCTCGTGAGTTCACATTAAAATTGTGAGCTTCCATACACCGGAAGACAACATTTCATGTTTTGGTCTCTTATGTTTTATACTAATTAGACTTATTTTATGCTATAGTCGGGGGCATGTCCCAGAACTTTATAGCTATATGGTTTTGGTTCGTGTCTAGAAGGCTTGGTTGGATTACTGTGGACTTAGGTAGTGTTGGTCGATTTTTTTGGCCGGTGTTTGCTTGTTGATCAGAGAAGTATTAATCGTTCTTTAATCTATCTTGTTTTCTTTTTGAAATTCATTTGACATTAAGAATGTTCTGTTTACTTGGTTAGGTGCAGGGGGTGGTCTCCGATCCACATGGGAATTAAGATACCTGTCACAGCCAGGCCCTGATTTGGGTCATGGAAATTAGAGAGAAGGGATTTTTCTTTAACCAGGGTAAACACCATGGTTCTTCTACAGATTGTACGTCAAAATTCACTAGCACAAAGTTAAAAGCTTGTATTCATGAATCTATAGCTCCTTCTTGGTGTCCAGGTAGGATAGGTTTAACTAAGTAATTTATAACTGAGTTAGAATGCATAAGCATGACGTAGATTGACGGGATATTGCATGATTAGTCTTTCTGGCATGGTGTTTGAGTGGATAAAATGTATAAAACTCATATAATTAGAGTCAGAATATGCTATTATTTAATGGTATTGAAATTGTTAAGTAATCAATGTGCGTATTTTTTTAGATGTTCGTTCTTGCATGATAAAAAATTATGTTGTACCCTAAAATAGGGTTAAGACTAATAAATATATAAATTAAAGGTGGTTAGTATTGATTCAGAAAAATCTATGCTGGTAACTAGCGGAATGGAAAACGGGTACTGTACTGATGTTAGGATGAATGATTGGGCTGCATTATGGAACAAGTTACATATGCAAATGATAGGTAATGGTAATTATATAGGTGCTATCCAACATGAGCTATATATGTTTGTTGATTGTTCTTCGTACTAATTGAGGTAAAGTATGTTCAAAAGAAGTAAATGCTTGATTAACACTTGTTGTCACCTAAACTACATCTCGTAACAAGTATTATGTGGTCTCTTCTCAAATATAGAACCCAAAAAGGTTAGGGTCGATCCCACAAGTAATAGGATAAAAATATGTCACGAGCTTGCTGAAGCGGTTGGAAAGTACAGAAAGTAAATGTGGGGTTTTGTATGAACAATAGTAATAGTAATAATGTTTGGACAATTTTTGTTGTTATCAATGGGAGATTATCACTAGTATTGAGTTCCCTCTTACATCTTAACTATGTAGAATTATCATACTTGTAAAACTTTCTGGGTGCCTTGCATGAAAAATCTAACAGGTTATGTATCACCAAACTGTCTCTCAACCTTGTTTTGGGTTAATTTCACTCATCTTCTCTCGATTTCAGAGTGTCACATTACTAATCCTTGTTTTGATCACAAATTAACTATTTCCTCTAGGTATTAGGGTAATTAGATATGGTTAGTAGCTACAAATTTCTATTGTTATCTCTTTTTCCCAATATTTACCTCTCTCTCAAGTTAATATTGAATATAGGCGAGTTCCTGATGTTTGAAACCATTAAGAAAGCAACCAAAGCCAAGAAAACCACAATACATGCAAGAACACCAATCAAGAATGACTTTGCACTATCTCTGCTTTGTTAATCCATCCAATCAAGAATGTCGTAGGATGGGTTCTTAAGAATCCATCCCATGTTTCATTTCTTCTTTATCCTAACGTCTAAATTTCAATATCTTTTACCCCTTCTTTTTTTCTTTTGACAAATTCTTAGATATGAATTTAACGAAGATTGGTTGAAAATTTTGGTTTGAGTTTTTTTATTACTGTTTGCTAATTTTCTTAGACTATCAGAAGTTAAAAGCCTCAAATTTTATCAACTTCGGCTAACCATAGTTTTAGAATTTATTTTGTTTTTTACAATTTTTAAATTTCTTGTCCTTGTTACCCTATTTTTTAGGATTCAATGTTGCATTGGTATTAAAATGATGTTGTGGAATCTCCAATTCAACCATTTTAAATTTGATTTCATGGATAATATTTATTTATTTTGTTTAAATTAGACAAGTTTATTATTTGTATGTCATTGAAAACTTGGAGGATTGCTTTACTCTAATCAATTTGGCTTTCCTTAAAATAATTTCAGTACTTAAGTAATTATGGTATAGTTTTGAATTTAATATTGACTGACTTCTGGAAAAGTTCAACAGCCTAAGCTTGATCTGTTTTGGTAAGTTTTGACTTTTTATTAACACAAGTATATTCCTCTTATTTATCTAATTGTGATTTGTGCGAGTATCCATTTATGTATGGCAAATGTTGGTCGTCTAATGTCATTTTTTATTTTCTCTTCATTTTATTCAAAAGTATTCTTACTTTCTTATTTATGGTTGTCACGACCCAAAAACTAAGGGTTATGATGGTACTTTTTGCGGCAACTCGTTGAGAAGTAAGCCTATCACACAAACTGATTCAAAAGGAGAAATAATAGCAAAGATCCAAACTAAGGCTTCTAGAAAGAAGCCAAACCACACAATATAAGAAAAGTGAAAGAACATAATCAAAGATATTATACCATAATCACTAAACCTAGTGTCACAGTGTAAGATCTAACTAGAACAACTCAAGATAAAAAATAAATAACATATCCAAAACAGAAACAACTCTCTCTCTCTGAATGCAAAGTAATGACGTAGACTTAATAAAGAAAGGTAGTAGTAGACTCCAAAAGCAAAAATCCCAACGCTACATCAAATAGCTCCGAAGTATTACCCAACATCAACTACCATAAGGCATACTGGAATATGGATCTATATTGAAAGGGCATAGTAGGGGTGAGTATGACCTACTTGTAGTCAGTAGGTATCATAGGCCAACTAAGCAAAGCAGAAAATAAAGCATACAAAAATACACACTAGGGTACGTCACCTGAAACCAAAAAATATCCCAAATGATAGCCGACACATCTCTACTAACAGTTCTATAATATTCACATACACCATATCAATACGAATGGGAAAGACGGGTATATAGGTAATCAGACATATGAATACGAGGGAAGACATACATATAGATAGGGATCACATAAAGAAAAATAATATATCATACAAATATACATGTAAATACAAATACATTAGATATGATGATAATAATGATAATGATGATAATGGTGAATATACTGATGATGATGCCCGAGGTTATCGCACAACCTCCATATACACCTACAAAGCTAAATAATTACAACGTACGACCCATGGCGGGTTCATTAACCCATATACCACCAATATCTAATACCACATTCCATAACTCATTTCCACCACATCCATCGATTGAGGGTTTTAAAGATGTCACGCTTCTGTAAGAAAAGCTAGTGTTTTTATTATATCAATGGTCGTACCAACGTTTCATGAATGTGAATGATACAATTATATAATGCTCACAACAAACTAGAATGAGAAGTTCCATATCCAACTAATATACCAACCAAGTGAGCCAATAATCGACTTACTATCTCAGACCGTCCATGAATCCCAACATAAATCAAATGCCAAGAGAGTAGAATACAATTAAATACACAATTTATGCCATTAGGCTTTTTCATTATACAAGATACAATTAATTTCAATTATTTATATCCGACAATGCCATATAGGACCCACACAATCACACATAGCAAATAATATTCCAAAACCACCAAACACTACAATATATAGGCCCACACGGGTACAACACATTAATTATAACTATTTCCATGATTAGTTCCCGCGCCCTAACATGTTTTACTGCCGACATTAACTACCCAACCTATTCTAAATAAAGTAAAGACATAACCTATCAAAAATGTCAAAAACCAATCCAAGAGACTTCAACTCGAAGCCTTAATCCTCACGAACGAACTCGAAATAAACTAAATCATAGAAATATAAAATCTACGCGATCAAAGAAATCCAAAGATACCCATATTGTCCATTTTTGAGTTGGGGTCAAAACGAACCCTTAAAACAGGCTTTCAAAAAGAAGGGCAAAATTAAAATTTTGCTTTTGAAACATGCTCCCCATATTTTTATGAGTTTAGAGCTAAAAAACGAAGAAAAAAGAAATAGAATTGAGGTTCAAACTAAAGAAGACCCATGTTTAAGCTTTACCGTCAAAAATCCCCCAAATTCATTTTAAAACCAGAATTGAAGTTTTTGTAAGATGAAATCAAAAGAAAAAAAAGGAAAACCCGGTGCACTAGAGATGAAAAAAAAGTGATAATTATATATATAGAAACTTGCCCAAGCAAAAAAGGGTTAAAATAGAGTCTTAAATAAGAGAATTAAAATTTTTAAGCCTTAAGGGATAAAATATTTAATTTCTACCTTTAAATACGCGTTTAACAAAGAATTACATTATTAAATTTGGAGAAAGTAGTTGAAATAGGTTCTAAGTACCTTACTCAAGCTAAAATGTGAATTAAATTTCTCAAAATCATGAAATGCTATGCTCCAAGTCTAAAAAATGGCGAAAAATAGCGAAATATGGGTATATAAAGAACCCACATATCACATATGCATTCACCGGGTCGTGTACGAGGTACTTGGCCTTAGGGTAGGTACTGCATATGCAAAAATATTGTCGTATTAAAGAGGCTCATAATCACGATTGAGATATTGTGTATGCGACACTTTCTATTGATCAGCTGAGTCGCGTATGCGACTGTCCTTCTACAATCGCAGGTGCACCAACACCAGCTAGAGACTTGAAATTCTCCAAATCTCCACGGATCCCTCAGAATTTATCCAAAATCTCATGAATGCAAACAAACTATGTCACCCTATTAAATTCGATACTCTGAACTAAATGGTATATCATATTTTCATGAAAATGTCATTTTCACAAAGTTGACCATCAAAATCTAATTTCATGACTTTTAGAATCGATAGTCACAATATTGCATAAATAACATTGAAATACATTGAGTACCGTGTCAATTATTCCCACACTCCGGAAATACCACAAAGCAACCATAGAAAGGGTTAAAATAATCTAATCACATAGAAATAAATATTTCACATAAGTCATCAAAAATCATGTCCTTACAATGGTAATTGTGACATAATTTGCTACTCCAAACTGATTTAGTTTATTTAATGAAAAAGTATTTTCATTATTTATTCTTGAAAATATATATTTTCATTTTACTTTCCCTAATTGATTTTCTGAATATTTGTCCATTCATTAATTCTATAGTACTATCCACTATATAAACAATCTCCCTTCTATTATTTTAACTCACGCTTTCATGCATCAACTCTCTCTACAAATAAAAAATATATACTTTAAGTCCCCATCTTTTGTGTTATAAGTGTTGTCTCTTGATTAATGTTTTTTCTGGTTATCAACCATTTTTGTTTCTTCTTATTTTTGTTGCTAATTGATAAATATCTATCGATGCAATCTTCATTATTTAAGTTGTAGTTTTCATGTAACATAGAGAATATGTCTATACAACTAATGTTGAAATGATGTCCTTCTCTCTTCATGTATATTTATTTCTCTGTGGTTGCATAATGTTTTTATGAACTTGGATATTTTTATGATTAACAAGTCCTATTAGAGGGTGTATGGTTTGAAAAGACGAAGATTTGTCAGGGTTCTGGACTTCTGGGCTTCGTTTAGAGATTGTCCAACTAAATCTTTTATACTATTCATATTATCTATCCATTCTGCATCTTTAATAATATTTTTACTAATTCCTTCGATGTAATTAAATATTGTGGGCTAGTTATGGGGTTCAGTATTATGTGACTTGAATGCTTTTTTATAATGCAATTACTTTATCACTTAGGTAGTACGTCTAAGATTATTAATTAAATTCTTTCACCACCTAGAAATCATGTTTTAAGATAATAAATTAACATTCAACATATTAAAACTAAGTTTGAGCATGTCAATTTAACCTATATGATTAATTTTTGAAATATTATAACTAATTTTAAATATGTCTATTAATTTTTCGTGTGTTTATCAATTTTCAGTATGTTTTACTGATTTTCAGCGTATTTAGTTGATTTCCAACATAGTAAAATTGAATTTCCAACATTTTAAAATAACTTCCAGCATATTAAAACTACTTTTCAAAATATTTTAATTAATTCCAACATATTTAAATTAATTTAAATATATTAATTTAAGTTTCCACATAATAAAATTATTTTAGCATATTAATTGAAGTTCTAGCTTATTTTAATAAATTTCATATTAAATTAGGTTTCAACAACCTTCATCTAATTTCCTGCCTATTCAATTGATTTTCAGCATGCTAATTAATATTCCTACCCTATAAATCATGTCAATATGATTAATAAATTTTAACATGCAAACTAACGAACAATGCTAGGTATCATGGCTATAGGACTTGTTTAATCATGTTCAACATGCCTATGACTTAATTAACTTTAATTAATTAAGACGCTTATTTGAAACCGTTATGTACTACTTTTCAAATCTTGTATGTTTTGTCTGACGTAAATTATGAATCTAATATGTAGCCCAAGATTTTCGTTGTGTCTAGACCGTTTAACAAAAATAAATTTTTTGATGCCTCTTGGAAATTAAGTTTGGACGGTTAGGCATCTTAGGGAACATTAGTTTTATCACATTCTTTAGTGCTCTTTTAGGTTTAATAATAACTTAATAGTCATACGAGGTGGTAGATAGACAAAAAATATTGATGTTGACCCAAGAAAATACAACACTGCAACATACGACATTGTCATCCATTAATAAGAAAGGCATTCATCCGAATAGGATAAAACTAATTCTTGTTAACTCTGCTAAATTTCAATTATACTTTACTTTTTTTGTATTTTGTCATGTCTCGCTAACTTTGGGGTAGTTTAAAAATTGATAAATATTTTGTTTATAAAATATTTTATGCCGTATATCTTCTTACTTATCCAATTCACAATTTATTTTACTTATTATGCATCTTATTACTTTATTTCTTACATAATTGCTAATTAGATGATAACTAAATTCCATACCAAGTTTATTTATTTATTTTATGATTAGAAATTTAGATTATATTAAATCAATAAAAAATAATTTACCTTTGTTATCACATAAAGATCTCCCATATAATATATGAAATGGGTCGGGATTAACATTTGTGAACCTTCAAAGGTGCTTAACACCCTTCTTTTGAGGTAACTTGATTTCTTATTCAAATTTCTGGTGACTTAGACTAAATAATAAAATCAATTATAATAGTGTAGAATGGTGCCCTAATGCACCTTACTTCATTAGGTGGCAACTCTTCTCTTTTAACCTTTCTATAAGAGTTGTCATGTTGGATCTCGCTTTTTGCGAGTAAAATAGTGTGTGATATAATTTTGACTCTGCTAGGGATACTTAGGTTCCAACCATTATGAATTTTTTAGTTAAGTGGGATTTTATTCTTTCTTTGCATTTCTATGAACTTTATTTTTTATGCTTGTTCTTTTTGTGGTTGCCCTATTCATTTTTATTTTGTTTGTTGTTTTAGTAATTTGATTTGTTGTTACTACAAGTTAAACCATTTTACTTTTTCCTTTATTTATTTTTCTAAATAGTATCTATATTTTCATGTCCATTTATTTTTATTTTTTTATTTTCTTGTTTATGGGTTATTTCTTGTTTCTCTGATATCTCTTCAATCGCATATTTATTTATTTTTCTTATATTGTTCAATGTTTACTACTTTTCATTATGTGTTGTATTACTTCTTTATCTATTTGGCATTCCGCTCATAGCTTCCTCTACTTGGAACTATTTTTTTTTGAACAATTATATGGTTGCATAGATGTACATTTTCTAAAATACTCTATGGGAAATTACTCATGAATCAGCCGATTAGTGGTGAATTGACAGTCATGAGCTTTTTCACTCTTAAATTATCCGTTTGAGGGAACCATGTCAAAAAACCCACTCTTATTTCTAAATCCTAACCGGTTATTACTTTACTAAGGAGTATCCATCCCAAATCCTAGAATAACTTGATAAGAAAACCTCTCCCTAAGTTTTACGGGATTTTATAATCCTAAAAAAATGCCTTCATGAATTATCTGCATTTTTTATAGATAAATATGTGTAAATGCATTATCTGATAACATTTTATTCTTTAGCTTCAATGGCACCATCTACATCATATCCAAGTTTTAGTATCATTTTGTACATGCCAAAACAAATGAGGTCATGGTTTCTAGACATGGTTTTAGAAGGTCAGACCATGGTAATAAAGGTATTGCGGTGCCTGCCATCTCTTATGCATGGAACTCACTAAGGTTATATTGTATTTTTGGATAAAAGAGGTTTGTTTAGGTTTGGTGATGTCAAAATGACCCCACTTCTTGAGGAAAAATAGGGGATATATTGAAGTTATGAATTTTCTACCAAAAAAGAACTGACATAAGACTGATGTCATTATTCCAAAAAAATATAACCTTATGAGGATTTTGAGACTAATTAAGGCTTCTTGGTAGAGTGATGGTGTCAAATATGATGAACTCTAGAATTCTAACAAGGCATCTATTTTGCAAATTTGGAAAAAATATTTGCAACGCCCCGAGAGTACACCCTGGGCGTCACACAGTGCTTACAATCCCAAAGGACCACAAGCTAACCCATGAGCTGGTACCTATTGTGAGAACTGAATACCATAATGATAAATACGGAAGAATAACTGATAAGCGAGAAGGTTTTAATGTATGAAATAAAAACTAATTCATAAAATTGGAAAACAATTATTTGAATCTGAATCTGATAAAACATTGATAAACCGAATAACTAGCTAATAGTTCAACTAAAATTTGAATACTGAATAACCGATTGTAGTGTCTAAAAGCCTCTAGACTGACAAACTGTGAGTTAATGAGACAGGCCCCAACTAACTCTGCTAAATACTGAACTAGATACATAAAGTAAGATAATATATCCTCAAGATATGACGACTCACCACTGCTACTACTAAGAGTCTGAGAAGTCTAACCTTGGTCTAGGAACTGGGCGTCAGAACCTATGATATAATACATCATAGCGCAAAGAAAGGAGTATACGATCAGTACTTTGAATTTACTGGTATGCTAAATAAAGTAGGCTGATATGCATGGTTTTATGAATAGGAATAATAACTGTCTGAATATATATGTAAAATATAGAGTACTAAATAGAGAGCATAAAATCTATAGATACTAAAAATATGTGAAATCTATAAATACTGTGTATGGATGAAAGTCTGTAAATACTGAAGGTACGTGAAATCTGTAGATACTGGGGATGCATCACCAAGAATATAACATTAAATGAATAATAAATATGTAAATTGAAATACTGAAATAACTGATATCTGTATGCCTTGGTCAAACAACACTGAGACTGAACTACTAGTGTGATTATTAGACTTAGACTGTGGGAGGTATCATCTAATCGACATGCCCCAATCTAAGATAATCGGGGTCCAACCTGTAACCCTAGTTGGAAGGGTATTAATACCGTACCATAGGTACTAATAGCGGCTATGTGGATCCATTAGTCTGTCATAATGTATTGTCCCGAAGGACGAAGGGTATCAAGCCTAATCTGACGGGTGACCCCAGCGAAATAGTCAACCTTAAATTGATGGGTGACTTCTTATATCCTACGCTGTCTACATAGTTCAGGATTATAGGGAATGCTACTAATGACTCTGCCTATCTGACGGGGAAGCCACCATCCCTATACTCGCTTGGTGCTAAATCCTACTCCCAACTAAATGACACTGAGTTACTGACTATTTCTGAGTTTAACTGACCGATCTAGTAATGCTTATGATATATTATAAAGTTATTCTGAAGATACACAGACGAGACTAAGTAAACAACTATGATTTTTGGGTATTTAATACCACCAGGACTTAAAAATAATTATAGTTAAATGACACTAAAACTTGGAGGACATAGCATAAAGTCTTTTATTAAATATTCATCCTTGTAAGCATTTTACTAAACACTTGATATGCATAGTGTATATAGAGCATGGGAATTAGTTTAAAGCTTTTATTAAAGCACAACTTCAATACCATTATAAGAAATCAGTGGAAAACAATAATCAAACATATTTAGTGTAGTAATAAATATCAATCTCGCTAAAACATGGTATAGAACAAGATTCATGGGAATTCATGGTTTAATCATAATTGAAAATCAAGGTAACTTTAAAATATCATAATTTTTCAATATAAATTGGAAACTTGGACTCCATGGGTGAAAGGAACCCATGGATGAACATCTAATAGACACGGTTTAATGAATTTGGGAGGATTAATGGTGCATTCTAGAGATTTGGCCATGAATTTGAGAGCTAGGGTGTCTTGTTCTTGAGAAGGGGATCTTCAATTTTGAGAGGACTTGAATAAATGATAATTATTTGGGTCACTTAGGGATTAAATCTTGTGTTTTAGGCCGATTAGAGCCATGGAAAAAGACCCAAATACCTCTAAATGAAATTGATGAGTTCCATGTTGACCATTGGCGCATTGCGGTGGGATTGAGTTCTCCCATTTGTTGGGAACTAAAAGTTCACCTCAATGTTATGACATCATGTTGGCTCACTGGTTTCAGATAATTATCATTTGAACCCTTGACGCGACCCGTTGATGTGCCCAATGGCACACTGTCTCATAAAAATGGCTCTAATCCTTCACACAGGTATTATATTCGGGCAAACCTTATATCATTGGAAACCTAATTCAATTTTCCAAAATCTGGTGCGATCTAAATTGATAAATAATGAGTATTTAGAAAATTTTATAAATATGAATACTCATGTATTGAGACTTAAATTATGCTAGAAAAATACATAGTATTACAATATCTCCCCCTTGGGATCATTCGTAATCAAATGAGGCTGGTTAAGCTGAGGAAACTGATGGAATGAGCTTACACACTGAACATGTATATCTGATGCATGGAATGCATGACCGAACTGATTCATAAATGCACGACTAACATGAACATGATGTGCAACTGAAATTGAGCATGATAGAGAGGAATCTTAAGAAGATTAACACCTTAAACCGAATCTGAATTCATGAAGAAAAGATGAGGGAACTTGGTCCGCATATTTGCTTCTATTTCCGAAGGGGCTCCCTTAACGGACTAATTTCGCCAAAGAACTTTGACTAGTGGAACTTCTTTGTTCCTTAGTCTATGAACTTGACGAACGAGAATTTCGACTGGAACTTACTCATAGGAAAGACTGTTCTAAATATCCACACATTCTAAGGAAACTACTACAGCTGGATCACCAATACACTTTTTCAAAAATGTGTAATACCATGAATTCCTAGAGCTTAACTTAGCTCTAAGTACGTGAGTTATCCTATATAAAAGTTATGAAATACTCATTATTTTTTAGTTTAGCATCTGCCAATGCATAGAAAATTCTTTCAACATGCCAACTCTATAAAATTTTCCCAAATCAGATACCCGAGGGAAGAGTTAGGGTAGTTTATGTAAAAATAGTATCTCAAAGCGATGAGGCTGCATCACAATAATTATCACGATGAGCACTCCATCGGGTCACGGCGAAGGCCATTTCAGCATTTTTCAATTTCCAGAGGGTCACAGTGATTGCACCGCATCACGGTGAACCCTTAAATAATAATTTTCATGATCTAGAGAGTCACCGTGATTCCACTGCATCCAGTGGATATAGCGATGACCCATTCACCGCATTGCGGTGAGGCCTTAATCAGCGTTCCAATTGCGGGATTTTAAATCCCAAGAGCAACTTAGACTTTTCCCATGTCCCAGATCAACCTTAAACACAAAATTAATTCCTAAATGACCAAAATATATCATTACTCACTCAATTTTCCCCAAAGTACATCATTCTCTCTTAAAAGCAAGAAACCCTAGTTTCCAAAATTCAAGAATAAAGATCAAGAATTTCTCCAAGAACTATCAATGGTTAACATTCTAAGGTATGTTATGTGTTCATCTATGGGTTCCTTCCACCCATAGTTTCCATAAATCCGTTTTCAAACTAAAATATTGTTAAGTTATGAACTTCCATGCTTGAATTGAATTAAATTCATATTCATGTTACTGTTGGGTTTTTGTCCATAATTAAATTACAAGTTTTCATGAAATTAATCATAATATGTGTTGAATTACATGATCCTCTAGATGAACCCCTTTAATTTACAAGTTGATTTATGTAGCTATGATAACTATGTGTGTTGATTTTCATATAACCTAAGAATGCTCCCCATGTGTTTGATAAAATACCTACGTGAATGAATCAGTGCCATTATAAACTGATAGCATATGTTCCCCCTTCGTGAATAAGTAGATCCCTTATAAGTTTTTGATAAAAAGTCTCTATGGATGAATTATGAACAAGTGAACATTATCATGTTATTCAAGATTATGGTATCCTTTACTTTTCATGCTATCGAGTCCTAGGGGTATTTAATACGCGACAATTTAGTTGTTTACCTAGAGCCTGTGTCTGTTATAGAATCTCAGTCATGTCATGATCAGTTGTACTCACAATCACTTATAGAATTCAGGAAAACTTACTAAAATCAGTCTAATTCTATTCTAGTTCAGTATGCTAAGTTCAGAGTCTTTTAGTTGGGAGTAAGATTCAGCACCGAGTGAACCCAAGGATGGGGGCTCACCTTCCAGTAGAGGGTGTGATCCTTTGAAGTAATCCTTGCATTCCATAACTACGTAGGCAACATAGGTTGAGATATCAAACATGCCAGTTGAGGGTTGATGAGGTGTTTTAACCTGCCAGTTTAGGGTTCTACCAATCTCATTAGAGTACCTGCTACATGAGGGTAACTCTCAGCTTGTCCTTACCCATGGCATGGTATTTACATCCTTCCAATTGGGGTTACAAATAGGATTCCAACTCAGTTATCTTATCTTATTTGGGGCATATCAGTTAGATAATTACCTCCCACAGTTTTAGACTTATTATTTAGAATAGAACTCAATTTAGTTCTACAGAATCAGGACTATCAGATACATTCAAACAGTATTAGAAAATCAGTTATAAGTAACTTCAGATATCAGTTACTGAGTATCCGAATTCAGGACTTAGCTTCAGACAAGCTTAGTCTCAGTATATATTATATACAAATTAGTGCACACTCAGTATTTACAGTAGTATCAGTTATCTATGTACTTTCATGTTTAGTTACTCTATATTATGCAGTCAGTTATTTCATGCATATGAACCCTTGCATTCAGCCTTACCCAATCTAGAATACCAGTACATTCCACATACTGACGCATACTATTTCTAGCGCTATGATGTTTCATATCATAAGTTCGGACTCTTAGGTTCCTCAATGCGTATAGACAGATCCAGATTTAGCCAACAGTAGATTTAGCATTGACTCCTCATCATTTGAGGATATATTTTTATTTTAGATTTTTAGTACTTTCAGTATTTTAGTATGTGGGGTTAGTTAGGGGCTTGTCCCATCAACTCCACATTTAGACAGTTTCAGTTAGAGGCTTTTCAGACTAGTTTTCAGACAATGTTCAATTTTACAGATTGTTATATCAGTTGATACACTTTATCAAAATTTAAAGATTTTGAACCTTACAACATTTTACCCTATTAACCTATATTTATTTCAGTATATTATTCTGTGCTCATAGTAAATATCAATCATGGGTTAACTTTTGGTCATTCGGGGTCGTAAGTACCGTGTAGCGTTCGAGGTACCGACTCGGGGAGATATAAACTTGGTATCAGAGCCTAAGATTCAAGACTGTCCTAGGAAGTCTAAAAGCATAGAGTCTTGTGCATGGGTGTGTAGTGCGCCACACTTATGTATGTTTTAGGAACTGTTTCCCTTCTTTCAGTATTCATGACGTGAGACTGAGCGTGAGATTAAGTTAAACTCTTAGTCTAATTTGCTTCTCTCTTTTATTTACAAAACATGCCTCCCAAAAGGACTAATAGAAGAAGAACCAAAAACCAGGAAGCATCTCAGCCCATTCAGGCAGATCCCGTGGACGAACATGTTTCCTATGTAGAATTCAGAGATGCATTCACTACTCTAGCCAACTCCATCGTAGCTTAGAATGAACGTCCAACTACTATTTTGGCCAACCCAGTGGCTAATAGTACTGTAGTCAGGGTTTAAGACTTCACCCAAATGAATCCTCCTCTATTCTCAGGATCTAAGTCAGAAGAGAATCCATAGGAGTTCCTCGATTAGGTTTAGAAAGTCATAGATATCATGGGAGTGACTTCTAGTAAGTGCACTGAGTTAGATTCCTATTATCTACAAGACGTAGCTCATACATAATTTAAGAAGTGTAAGGTAGACAGGTGCATAGATGCAGAGATGATAGAGTTGGAAGAGTTTGCTAATACTTTATGAGATAGATCCTTTCTCTTAGAGCTAAGAGAGACCATAGTGTTAGAGTTCATCAACCTTAAGCAAGGTAGTATGAGCATGAAGGAGTATTCCCTCAAGTTTACTTAGCTAACAAGGTATGCTCTTCATGTAGTGGTAGGCAGTAGATCCAGAATGAGCAAGTTCATATCTTGAGTGTAAGATAGTATGGTTAAGGAGTGCAGAACAATGATGTTGATTAAGGAGATGTACATATCCAGGATCATGGTCTATGCTCAACAGATAGAGGAGGCTAAGAATAAAGAGATAAAGAGTCATAAAAAGAGAGCTAGAATAGGTAGCTTTAACTTTAATCAACCTAAGTCAGAGGGCGATAAGTGTTCCCAGTTTCTCCCAAAGTCTTCAGTTCCAGCTCCGTCCTCAGCCAGTTCTCTTGTCCCTAAGTTCAGAAATGGTAGAAAAGATAGAGTGCAAGACTCTAAGTCTCAGTGTAGTGTCAGCAGTACTCAAAAAAATCCTCTTTATTATACTTGTAGATAAACCATCAAGGTGTCTGCAGAGCTGGCAGTGATGTTTGTTTCAGATATGGAAAGCCAAGCTATAAAGTCAGAGATTGTCCTCTGTTAGGTTCTCAGGGTCATTATAATCATCCTTCAGCTCTGTTAGGTCGCTCAAATCAGCAGGGGGACGCTTCCAGTGCCACCAGTAAGTAACGCCCAAATAGGATTTATGTACTTAAGTCCAGACAAGATCTGGAAAAATCTTTTGATGTTGTCACTGGTACGTTATAGATCTTCCATTTACATGTTTATACTTGTTAGATACAGGAGTTTCTTTGTCTTTTGTAACTCTCTATATAGTAGTCGACTTCAAAGTAAAACCAGAAATCTGAACAGAACAATTCTCAATCTCTACCCCAGTGGGTCAGCCTATCGTAGCCCAATGGGTATACAAGAACTATCCAGTTATGATATCTCAGAAAGTCTCTTCAGTAGATTTAATAAAAGTATAGATGACAGATTTGGTGTCATTCTAGGCGTATATTGGCTCCATTTATGTTATGCCTTAGTTTATTATCAAAACATAATATTTTATTTTTAGTTTCCAAATAAACCAGACCTTGAATGGAGGGGTAGTACTAAGTGCTTAAGGGTAAGTTGATTTCATACCTCAGAGTGAGAAAAATGATATCCAAGGTATGTATCTATCATCTTGTGCGAGTGAAAGACTCTAACTCAGAAACTCTCAGTCTTGAGTCAGTTTCAATAGTAAATAAATTCTCAGATGTGTTTCTAGAAGATCTTCCTGGAGTTCCTCAAGTTAGAAAAATAGAATTCGGAATAAACCTTCTTCCAGATACTCAGCCTATATCTATTTCACCATACAAAATGGCACCAGCAGAACTCAGAGAGTTAAAAGAGCAGTTAAAGGACCTTTTAGACAAAGGGTTCATCAGACCCAACATTTCTCTGTGGGGCGCACCAGTCTTATACGTGCATAAGAAAGATGATTCTCTAAGAATGTGTATAGACTACCATCACTTGAACAAAGTTATAGTCAAGAATAAGTACCCACCACCTAGAATCGATGACTTGTTTGACCAACTTCAGGGTGCCAGATATTTTTCTAAGATAGAGTTTAGATCAGGCTATCATTAGCTTATAATCAAAGAATGTGAAATGTCAAAAATAAGTTTTTGAACCTGGTATGGTCACTTCAAGTTTCTAGTCATGTCTTTTAGTCTTACCAATGATCCAACAACCTTCATGGACTTGATGAACCGAGTGTTGAAGCACTACCTTGACATGTTTGTTATAGTCTTTATCGATGATATTCTTGTCTATTCCCGTAGTGAGAATGCTCATGCAGACCAACATAGAGTCATACTTCAGACTCTTAGAACTCATCAGTTTTTTCCCAAATTTAGTAAGTTAGATTTTTGGCTAAGGTCAATAGCTTTCCTTGGTCATATTGTTTTCGATGATGGCAGTACAGTTGACCCCAAAAGACTGGAGCAGTGAGAAACTGACCTAGACATATTTCTCCATTAGATATCAGGAGTTTCTTGGGATTATCTACTATTGCCATCAGTTTTTTGAAGGGTTTACATCTATTGCATCCATTATGTCCAGATTAACTTAGAAGAAAGTCAAGTTTCAGTGGTCAGATTTCTTCTAGAAAAGTTTTCAAGAGTTGAAGACTCGACTCACCTCAGCCCTAATTTTGATTATTCCATATGGTTTAGATAGGTTTGTTGTGTACTGTGATGCATCTAGAGTATGTTTGGGTTGTGTCCACATACATAGAGGTAAGGTCATATCCTATGCCTCTAGACAGCTTAAACCCCATGAGAAGAATTACCCTACCCATGATCTTGAGTTAGCAGTTGTAGTGTTCACCTTATTAATTTGGAAACACTATTTGTATTGGGTGCATGTTAATGTGTTCACAGATTATAAGAGCCTACGATATGTCTTTTCTTAGAATAATTTGAATTTACATCAGAGAAGGTGGTCAGAGTTATTAAAAGATTATGACATGAGTGTTCTGTATCATTCGGGAAAAGCTAATGTAGTGGTTGATGATCTTAGTAAGATGTCTATGGGTAGTGTTGCTTATGTTGAGGATGGTAAGAAGAAGTTAGCTCAGGTAGTTCATCAGCTTGCCTGACTAGGTGTCCACTTAGTCGATTCAGCAGAAGGTAGTGTATGGGTTAAGAGTAGTTCCAAATCCTATCTAGTTTATAAGGTCAAGGACAACAGGATAGAGATCCTAGTCTAGTAAGGTTAAAAGAGTCAGTCAGTGATAAGAAAGTAGAGGTTTTCTCCCAAGTTAAAGATGGTGTGTTACATTGCCAGGGTCATTTATGTGTGCTAGGTGTAGATGACTTGAGGCAAAAAAATTTTGCAGAAGCGCATAGCTACTCGATTCATCCAGGGGTACTAAGATGTACTATGATTTGTGGGTGATCTATTGGTTGAGTGGAATGAAGAGGGATATTGCATAGTTTGTAGTTAGGTGCTTTATATGTCAGCAAGTTAGTATTGAGCACCAAAGAAGTATTAGGTCCATACAGAAGTTCATTATTCCCATATGGAAATAGAAAGAAGTGATCATGGACTTTGTGATAGATTTTCCTCGTACACATCATTAGCATGATTCCATATGGGTTATCGTAGATAGGATGACCAAATCATCTTATTTCTTCCTAGTTCATACCTTCTATTCCGTCGAGGACTACACCAAACTCTATATCAGAGAATTGGTCAGGTTACACGGAGTCCCAATATCTACCATCTAGTATATAGGTACTAGTTTACCTCTTATTTCTTGAAAGCATTCCAAAAGGGTCTCGATACCCAAGTTCATCTCAGTATAGCCTTCCACCCTTAGACAGATGGTCAAGCAGAAAGGGCCATTTAGACTTTAGAAGATATGCTGAGAGTATTTTAGATATGCTGAGAGTATGCATTATTGATTCTAAGGGTAGTTGGGATAACCACTTGTTGTTGATTGAATTTCTATATAATATCAGCTATCATTCCAATATTCAGATGGCTCCATTTGAATCCCTCTATGGTAGGAGATGTAGATCTCTAATCGGTTTGTTTGAGGTTGGTGAGGCTGTAGTTGTAGGTCCTGACTTAGTATTCGATGCCTTAGAGAAGGTTCAGTTTATCAGAAAAAGACTTTAGGCTGCCCAGAGCTGATTAAAATCCTATGTAGATGTGTGCAGAAAGGATCTTAAGTATGAGATAGGTGATTTTATGTACTTGAAAATCTCTCCCAAGAAAGGAGTAAAGAGTTTTGGCAAGAAGGGAAAGATCATTACTTAATATGTCGATCATTACAGAGTTCTCAGTCATTTAGGAAAGGTATCTTATGAGCGCAAGTTGCCTTCAGATCTAGCTTCAGTATAACAAGTATTCCACATCTTATTTCTAAATAAATGCATTGGTGAACCAACAGTTATAGTTCCTTTAGAGGATGTAAATATTAAGAATGATTTTTCTTTAAAAGAGGTTCCAGTCCAGATCCTCGATCATCAAATTCATAGACTGAGGAACAAAGAAGATCCCTTAGTCAAAGTTCTTTGGCGAAATCAGTCCGTTGAGGGAGCTACTTGGGAAGAAGAAGAAGATATGCGGACCAAGTATCCTCACCTCTTCTCAACAAACAAAATTCAGCTTAAGGTAACAGTCTTTCTTGGATTTACTCAGTTCAATGTTAAGTTTCAATTATAAACTTTGAATTCCTCATCGTTGTATATTCATTCATGCATTCATGAATCAGTTCAGACATGTACACATGCATCAGATATACATATTTAGTGAAAAAATTCAGCTTACCAGTAGCTTCATTCATGTATTCCATGCATCAGATGTGCATGTTTAGTATAAGAACTCAGTTTTTCCATAGTCTAGTCACATAGTCATGTGTCAGTTATGTATGTTCAGTGTGTCATCTCAGCCTATCAGTGTTTCTCAGCTTAATCAATCTCATTCCAGGATTAGTGTTCCCAAGAGGGAGATATTGTAATACCCCAAATTCCTAGAGCTTAACATAGCTCTAAGTACGTGAGTTATCCTATTTAAAATTTATGAAATACTTAATATTTTGAATTTTATCACCTACCAATGCATAGGACGAGTCATGGTGAGTATCACGATGAGCACTACATCGCATTTTTTTACGGCTATTTGGCCATTTGTAAATTTCTAGAGGGTCACCGCATCATGGTGGACTCCAAAACAAAAATTGTCATGATCCAGAGAGTCACCATGATTCCACCTCATCGCAGTAGATATAGTGATGAACCATTCACTCCATCGTGGTGAGGCCTTAATCGGCGTTCCAGCTGCGGGATTTTAAATCCCAAGGACAACTTAGACTTTTCCAATGACCCAAATTATCCTTAACTATGAAATTAATCCCTAAATGACCAAAATATATCATTGTTCACTCAATTTCCCCCAAAGTACATCATTTTTTCTCAAAAGCATGAAACCCTAGTTTTAAAATTCAAAAACAAAGCTTAAGAATTTCTCCAAGAACCTTCAAGAATTAACATTAAAAGGTATGTTAGGTGTTAATCTATGGGTCCCTTCCACCCATAGAGTATGCTAATCTGTTTTCAAACTACAAGATTGTCGAGAAATGAACTTCCATGCTTGAATTAAATTGAATTCATGTTCATGTTATTGTTGGGTTTTTGTCCATAATTAAATTACAAGCTTTCATGAAATTAATCATTATATGTGTTGATTTACATAATCCTCTTGATGAACCCCTTCAATTTATATGCTGATTGATGTAGCTATGATAACTATGTGTGTTGATTGTCATAAAACCTAAGTATGCTCCCCATGTGTTCTATAAAATGCCTACGTGAATGAATCAGTGCCATTATAAACTGATAGCATGTGCTCCCACTTCATGAATAAGTAGATCCCTTACAAGATTTTGATAAAAAGTCTCTATGGATGAATTATGAACAAGTGAACAATGTTATATTATTCAAGATTATTCTATCCTTTACTTTTTATCCTATCAAGGCCTGGGGGTATTTAATACCCAAAAATTTACCTGTTTACCTAGATCTAGTATCAATTACAAAGTCTCAGTCATGTCACGATCAGTTGTACTCTTCGTCAGTTATAGAATTCAGGAAAACATAGTAAATTTAGTCTCAGTCAAGTCCAGTTCAGTATGCTCGGTTCAGAGTCTTTCAGTTATGAGTAGGATTCAGCACCGAGTGAACCCAAGAATGGGGGCTCACCTTCCATTAGAGGGTGTGATCCTTAGAAGCAATCTTTTCATTCAAGAACTACATAGCCAGCGTAGGTTGAGACATTAAATATGACAGTTGAGGGTTGATGAGGTGTTTTAACCTGCCAGTTGAGGGTTCCCCCATTCTCATTAGAGTACCTGCCAGATGAGGGTAACTCTCAGCTTGTCCTTACCTATGGCACAGTATCGACACTCTTTCAATTGGGTTACAGATTAGACCCCAACTTAGTTATCTTATCTTATTTGGGGCATGTCGATTAGATGATTACCTCCTATAGTTTCAGTCTCAGTCTTCCTAACAGAACTCAGTTTAGTTTTACAGAATCAGGACTATCAGATATAGTCAACCAATATAAGTAAATTAGTTATCGGTAAATTCAGATATTAGTTACTCAGTATCAAAATTCAGTATTTAGCTTTAGAAAAGCATAGTCACAGTATTTATTTATATGTATATTAGTTTACACTCAGTATTTACAGTAGTATCAATTATCCATGTAATCTGATGTTCAGTTACTTTGTATCATGTAGTCAATTATTTTTCATGCATATGAACCCTTGCATTCATCTTTACCGCATCTAGCATAGCAATACATTCTATGTACTAATGTATAATCTTTCTTGCGCTACGATGTTTGATATCATAGGTTTGGACGTTCAGGTTCCTGATTGCACATAGATAGATCTAGATTCAGCCAGCAGTAGATTTAGCAGTAAGTTCTCATCATTCGAGGATATTATTTTATTTTAGATTTTTAGTAGTTTAAGTATTTCAGTATTTGGGGTTAGTTAGGGGTTTCTCCCATCAACTCCACATTTGGAAAGTTTTAGTTAGAGGCTTTTCAAACTAGTTTTCAGACAGTGTTCAGCTTTACAAATTAGAATTTCAGTTTATACACTTTATCAGTATTTATCGATTTTGAGCCTTACGTTATCTCAGCCTATTATTTTGAATTTATTTAAGTATATTATATAGTGCTAATAGAAGATATTAGTCATGGGTTAGCTTGTGGTTCTTTGGGGTTGTAAACATCGTGTATCGTCTGGGGTACAGACTAGGGGCATTACACAATAAGACATGGAAAACTGGGTTTACTGAAGCTAGATCCGAAGGCAAATCAAGCTCATAAGCTACCTTCCCAAAACTTCTGAGAATCCTGTAAGGGCCAATATATCGAGGACTGAGTTTTCTTTGATTGTCGATCCTCTTTAATCCCTCCATTAGAGAGATTTTTAAGTACACAAAATAACCGACCTCAAACTCGAGATCCTTTATTCTCACATTTGCATATGATTTCTCTCGGCTCTGGCTGCCCTAAGCCTTTCTCTGATCAACTGAACTTTCTCTAAAGCATCAAACACCAAATCAGGCACTACTACCATGACCTCACCCACTTCAAACCAACCAATCAGAGATCTATATCTCCTCCCAAAAAGAGCCTCAAATATAGCTATCTGGATACTGGAATGATAGTTGTTATTATATGCAAACTCAATCAAAGGTAAGTGGTCATTCTAACTACCTTTAAAATCAACTATGCGTGCTCTCAGCATAACCTCAAGAGTCTGAATTTCCCTTTCTACTTGATCGTCTGTCTGAGGGTGGAAGGTTGTACTGAGGTGGACTTGAGTACCAAAACCCTATTGGAAAGCTTTCCAGAAATGAGAGGTAAACAGGGTACCTCTATCTGAGATGATGGATAATGGAACACTGTGAAACCTAACCAACTCTCTGAGATAGAGTTTGGCATGGTCCTCAATTGAATAAGAGGTATGGACTATAAAAAATGATGAGATTTTATCATTCTATCTATTATAACTCAAATAAAATCATGCCGAGAATGAGTACGAGGCTGACCCGTCATACGGTCCATGTTTACTTCTTTTTATTTCCACGTGGGAATGTTGAACTCCTTCATGGACCCACTAGGCTTCTGGTACTTGATATTAACCTACTAATACGTAGAGAACTTAGCTAAAAACTCTGCAATATCTCTCTTCATCCCACTCCACCAATAGATCTCCCACAAATTGTGGTACATCTTAGTGGCCCCTAGATGAATTGAGTAACGTGCACCATGTGCTTATGCAATAATATTTTTCCTTAAATCATCTACACCAAGAACATATAACCGACACTGAAAACACAACACACCATCTCCCCCTTGGTTGATAACCTCCATCTTTTGATCTGTGACTGATTCGTTCAACTTAACTAGACTGGGATCTCTATCTTGCTATTCCTTCACTTCAGAAACTAGAGATGACTCTGAACTACTCTTCACCCATACACTACTTTCTTATAAATCGACTAAGAGGACACCAAGTCGGGAAAGGTAATGAACTTCGTAACCTAATTTCTTCATACCATCCTCAACATGAGCAACACAATACATAGACAGTCTACTGAGAGCATCAACCACTACATTGGCCTTGCCCGAGCGATATAAAAACTCATGTCATAATCTTTCAATAACTCTAACCACCTTATCTGATGCAAATTTAAGTCTTTTGGTGAGAACACATACTGAAGGGTTTTTTGATATTTGAACACATCAACATACACCCTATACAAGTAATGCCTCCAAATATTTAAGTTAAATACTACAACTGCTAGCTCGAGATCATAGGTAAGATAATTATTCTCATGGTGCTTAAGATATCTAGAGGAATAGGCTATGAACTTACCTCTCTGCATGAGGATACAACCCAAACCTACTTTATATGCATCATAATACAAAACAATCCCATCTGAACCATCTGGTAAAGTCAACACAGGGGCTGAGGTGAGTCAGTTGTTCAACTCCTGAAAACTCTTCTCGTATGAATATAACCACTAAAACATAATTTTCTTTTGAGTCAATCTAGACATGGGAGATGTAATAGATGAAAAACCTTCAACAAACCATTGATAATCGCCAACCAAACCTAAGAAAATCTTTATATCCGATAGAGAGATGGGTCTAGGCTAGTTTCTCACAGCTTCGGTCTTTAAGGATCAACTACTATGCCATCGCTAAAAATAATATGGCCAAGGAATGCTACTGATCTTATTCAAAATTTGCACTTACTGAATTTGGTGAACAACTGATGGTTTTTGAGAGTCAAAAGTACGGTCATAAGGTGTTCTGCGTGATCATTCTCGCTACAGGAATAGACAAAAATGTCATCAATGAAGACTATAATGAACATGTCCAAGTACTACTTGAACACGTGATTCATTAGGTTCATGAAAGATACTGGGGCATTAGTAAGATCACAGGACATAACTAGAAATTCAAGGTGACCATACCGAATTCGAAAGGCTATTTTCGAAATGTCACATTCCTTGACTCTGAGCTGTTGATAGCCTGATCTGAGGTCTATCTAAGAAAAGTAACTGGCACCCTGAAGTTGTTCAAACAAGTTATCGATTTTAGGAAGTGGATACTTATTCTTGATGGTGACTTTTTTCAACTGACGGTAATCAAAACACTTCCTAAGAAAACCGTCTTTCTTATGCACGAATAGAACTGGTGCGCCCTACAGGGAGACTTTGGGTCTAATAAATACCTTATCTAGGAGATCCTTCAACTATTCTTTTAGTTCTTTGAGTTCAGCTGGAGCCATTTTGTGTGGCGGAATAGATATTGGTTGAGTGTCTGGAAGAAGGTTTATTCCAAAGTCAATTTCCCTTTTGGGAGGAATTTCGGGAAGATCTTCAGGGAACACATCTAGAAATTCCCTGACAACAAAAACTGACTCAAGGGTTTGAGTCTCTGAATTTGAGTCTTTGACTTGAACAAGATGGTAAATACACCTCTTAGATATTATTTTTCTCTCTCTATGGTACAAAACAAGCTGACCCCTAAGAGCTTTAGTACTACCCCTCTAATAAAGGACTAGTTCATTTGGGAACTGAAATTGAACTATTCTGTTTCTACAATCAACTGAGGCATAGCATGAGTGGAGCAAATCAATGTCGAGAGTAACGTCAAAATCCGTCATCTCTAACTCTACGAGATCAACTGAAGTAACTTTTTGAGATATTGTGATCGGATAGTTCCTGTATACCTGCCTGGATACTATGGAAACACCTACTGGGGTAGACACATAAAAGGGCTCTGCTAGAGTTTCGGGACTGACTCCAAAATTGATGGCTATATATGGTGTTACAAAAGAAAGAGAAACTCCAAGTTCTAGTAAGGCATAAACATGTAAGTAAAAGACCTGCAACATACCAGTAACTATATTAGGAGAATTTTCCTTATATTGTCGAGACTGAAGAGCATATAATCAGTTCGGACGCTGACCGCTGGTAGAACTGGAAGTGGCGCCCTACTGAGATAGGTGACTGGATAGAACTGAATATTCATTGGACTAGCCCTGCTATCACAACTCCCTACCTTTCTGAGTAATTACCCGACACTCTGGAATCCACTGGCCTGGCTTACCACATCAGAAACATACATTACTGCCAGCTCTACACTCACCCTAATGGTGTCTGCCATATTTTTTACATAAAGGGTTTGTATGGGCATTTTTAACACTACCTTGGGACATAGAGCCTACTGCCCTATCCGATTATAATTTGTAAATTTGGGTACGGGGAAACTGGCTGACTATGGTGCTGGGACTGAAGACCTCTGATGAAACTTAGGACGATTACCACATTCTAACCTTGGCTGATTAAAATTAAACCTACCCATTCTATCCCTCTTGTTTACTCTCTCTCTCATTCTTTAATCTTTTTATCCTCAATCAATTGAGCATGCAACATTAGTCTAGACAAGTCCATCTCCCTCATCAGCATTGCGATCCTACACTCTTTCACCATACTATTAGATACACCAGACACAAACACACTCATATTGGACCTACTGTCAGCTACTAAATGAGGAGCATATCTAGCTAAATGAGTAAACTTAAGGGAATACTCCTTCACGCTCATGCTTCCCTGCCTCAAGTTAATAAATTCTAACACCTTGGCCTCTCTCAACTCCAATGGGAAAAATTTGTTTGAGAAAGATGTAGCAAATTCTTCCCATTCTATAGGCCCTATATCAATACCCCTATATACCTTCCACTACTTAAACCATGTATGGGCCACATCCTATTAATGATATGCATCTAACTCATCACTCTCACTAGATGTCACCCCCATAATATCTGTTACCTTTCTCACTTTGTCTATGAATTTCTGTGATTCCTCTTAAGACTTGGATCCCGTGAAGAAAGGAGGATTCATTCAGGAGAAGTCCTGAATACTGGATACAACTGTATTGGCCAATGGGTTTACCTGAATAATGGATGGACGTTTATTTCGAACTGCTACAGAATTTGCTTGAGTGGTGAATACAACTCCAAATTTCCCTGAAAGACATGCTTATCAGGAGGAACTGCCTAGACGAGCGGAGGTGCTGGCTCATTTCCTGCTCCTCTTCTGTTATTCTTTTTGGGAGGCATGTTCTATAAATGGAAGGAATAAATTGATTAGACTGAGAGTTTAACTTGATCTCATGCTCACTCGCACGACATGAATAATGAAGGAAGGGAAACTTTCCTAAAACGTCTCATATCCTTTTATCCATAAGTGTGGCGCTCTATACACCCATGCACAAGACTATACTTGACGTGGCTTTTAGACTTCCTAGGACTCTTTAAAACATTAGTCTCTGATACCAAGTATGTAATACCCCGAAAGTACCCATGGGCGTAACACAGTGCTTACAGTCCCGAAGGACCACAAGCTAACCCATGAGCTGGTACCTATTGTGAGCACTAAATACCATAATCATAAATGCAGAAGAATAACTGATAAGCCATAGGGTTTTAATATCTGAAATCAAAGCTAAATTATAAAACTGGAAAACAACTGTCTGAATCTCATAAAATACTGATAAATTGAATAACAAGCTGACATGTCAACTGAAGTCTGAATACTGAATAACTAACTGTAGTGTCTGATATCCTTTAGACTGACTAACTTTTAGTTGATGGGATAAAACCCAACTAACTCCGCTAACTACTGAACTAGAGAAATAAAGTAAAATAATCTGCCCTCAAAATATGACGACTCACCACTGCTATTGCTGAGAGTTTGAAAAGTCAAAGCGTAGTCCAGGAACTGGGCATCAGAACCTATGATATAATAAATCGTAGCGTAAAGAAAACATTATATGATCAGTACTTTTAATGTACTGGTATGCTAAATGTGGTAGGCTTACATGCATGGTTTTATTAACAAGAATAATAACTGTCTTAATATACATATAAAACATGGAGTACTAAATAGAGAGCATTAAATTTGTAGATACTGAAAATATGTGAAATCTTTAAATACTGTGTATGCATGAAAGCCTGTAAATATTGAAGGTACATGAAATCTGTAGATACTATGGATGGATGACCAAGCATATAACATGAACTGAATAAATAATCTGTAAAATTAAATACTGAAATAACTGATATTGTTTTCCTTGGTCAAACAACACTGTGATTGAACTGATGGATTGATTATTGGATGGAGGTTGTAGGAGGTATCATCTAACTGACATGCCCCAATCTAAGCTAATCGGGGTCAAACTTGTAAACCCAGTTGGAAGGGTGTTAATACCGTGCCACGGGTACTAATGTTGTCTATGTGGATCCATTATTTTGGTATATTGTATTGTCCCAAAGGACGAATGGTGTCAATCCTAATCTGATGGGTGACCCCTGCGAGATAGTCGTGCCTAAACTGACGTGTGACTTCTCATATCCTACGATGGCTATGACATTCTGGAGTATAGGGACTGTTACTAACGACTATGCCTATCTGACGGGGAAGTCACCACCCCTACACTCGCTTGGTGCTAAATCCTACTCCTAACTGAATAACATTGATACTGACTATTTCTGAGTTTAACTAACTGATCTAGTAATTCTCATAATCTTTTTTGAAGTTATTCTAAAGTTATTAAGATGAGACTAAGTAACCAACTATGATTTTCTAGTATTTAATACCCCAGAACTCAAAGCAATAATAGTAAACCAAAACTAAAGCTTGGAGGACATAACATGAAGGCTTTTATTAAATATTCATCCTTGTAAGCATTTTATCAAACACTTGATATGCATGGTGTATATAGACCATATAAATATGTTTAAAGCTTCTATTAAAGCACAACTTCAACACCATTATCACAAATCATGAATTAAATCAGTGTATGACAAAACTCAAACACATGGAGTGTAGTAATAGACATCAATTTCGCTAAAACATGGTATAGAACAAGATTCATGGAAATTTATGTTTTAATCATAATTTAAAATCAAGATTAATTGAAAAGATCATAATTTTGCAATTTAAATCGTATACTTGGACTCCATGGGTGAAAGGAACCCATGGATGAACATCTAACACACCTAGTTTAATAAATTTGGGAGGATTTATGGTGTATTCTTGAGATTTGGCCTTGAATTTGAGAGCTAGGGATTCTTGTTATTGAGAAGGGGATCTTCAATTTTGAGAGGAATTGAATAAATGATGATCATTTGGGTCACTTAGTTCCTGTATACCGGCCTGGCTAAAATGGAAACACCTACTGGGTAGACACTAAAAAGGGCTCTGCTAGTGTTTTGGGACTGACTCCAAAATTGATTGCTATGTATCAACTTACAAAAGAAAGAGAAGCTTCAGTGTCTAGTAAAGAATAAATACGTAAGTCAAAGACATGCAACGTACCAGTCACTATGTCAGGTGAATATTCCTAATCTTGTTAGGACTAAAGAGCATATAATATTTTTGAACACCGATCGTTGGTAGCACTGGAAGTGGCACCCTGCTGAGTTGGGCGACCGAATGGAACTGACAACTGATTGGACTGGCCCTACTGATGCAACTCCCGACCTTTCTTAGAAACTACCCAAACCTCCCAAATCTAATGTACTAACTTTCCATATCTAAAGTACACATCACTGCCAGCTCTACACTCACCCTGATGGTGTCTTCCATATTTCTAACATAGAGGGTTCGTACGGGCACTGTTAATACTACCTTGGGACTTAGATTCTGTTGCACTATCCCGATTATCATTTTTGAATTTGGGTTTGGGGGCACTAGCTGATGACGGTGCTGAGGTTAAAGACCACTAATGAAAATGAGGATGATTACCTCCTTCTGACCTTGGATGATTGAAATTAAAACTACCCATTCTAGCCCTCTTATTTCCTCTCTCTCTCTTTTTAATCTTCTACTCATCAATCTGTTGAGCATGGACCATCCGTCTAGACAAGTCCATCTCCCTAATAAGCATTGCAGTCCTACACTCCTTGACCACATTATTATATACACCAGATACAAACTTACTCATATTAGACCTTTTGTCAGTAACTACATGAGGAACATATCTAGCTAACTAAGTACACTTGAGGTAATACTCTTTCACGCTCATGCTTTCCTACCTTAAGTTAATAAATTCCAACACCTCGGCCTCCCTCAACTCTAATGGAAAGAATTTGTCTCAGAAAGTTGTAGCAAACTCTTCACATTCTATAGGCCCTACATCAACACCCCTATCTACATTTCACTGCTTAAACCATATTTTTGCAACATCCTACAACTGATATGCTGACAACTCAACACTCTCACTAGATGTCACCCCTATAATATATGTTACCTTCTGCATTATGTCTATGAATTCTCGTGGATCCTTTTGAGATTTGGATCCCAAGAAGGAAGGAGGATTTATTATGGTGAAATTCTGAATCCTGGCTGTAGCAGTATTGGCCACTGGGTTGGCCTAAATAGTGGTTGGCCATTTATTTTGAGTTGCTACAGAATTTTTTAGAGTGGTGAACGCTACTCTGAATTGTGTGTGAGAGATATTCTCATTTAGCGGATCTGCATGGACGGGCAGAGGTGTTGGCTATTTTTTTGCTACTTTTTTGTTATTCTTTTTAGGGGGCATGTTCTGTAAATGGAATGAAGAAATAGATTATACTGCGAGTTTTACTTGAGATCATGCTCACTCATAATACATAAATACTAAAACAAGGGAAACTTTCATAAAATGTCTCACGACCTTTTTTCCATAAGTGTGGCACACTACACACCCATGCACAAGACTCTACTTGATGCTGCTTTCAAACTTCCTAGGTCTCTTTAAAACCTTAGGCTCTTATATAAAGTTTATAACTCCCCGAGAGTGTACCCTGGGCGTCACACTATTCTTACAATCCTGAAGGACCACAAGATAACGCATGAGCTGGTACCTGTTGTGAGCACTGAAAGCCATAATCGTAAATACAGAAAAATAAATGATAAGCCATAAGGTTTTAATATCTAAAAGTAAAACTAAATTGTAAAACTAGAAAACAACAATATGAATCTGAATCTGATAAAATAATGATAAACTAAATAACTAGTTGACATGTCAAATAAAGTCTGAATAATGAATAACTGACTATAGAGTCAGAAAGCCTCTAGACTGACTAACTGTGAGTTGATGGGATATGCCCTAACTAACTTCGCTAACTACTGAACTATAGACATAAAGTAAAATAATTTGTCCTTAAAATATGAGTACTCACCACTGCTACTGCTGAGAGTCCAAGAAGTCTAAGTGCGGTTCCAGAACTGGGCATCATAACCGATGATATAATAGATCATAGCACAAAGAAAAGTGTATGCGATCAGTATATTGAATGTACTGGTATGCTAAACAAGGTAGGATGACATGCATAATTTGATGAACAGGAATAATAACTGTCTGAATATACACGTAAGACATGGAGTACTAAATAGAGAGTATGAAATCTATAGATACTAAAAATATGTGAAATCTGTAAATATTGTGTATGCATGAAAGTTTATAAATACTGAATGTACTGAAATCTGTAGATACTGGGGATGTATGACGAAGCATATAACATGAACTGAATAAAAAATTTGTAAACTGAAATAACTAATATATGTATGCCTTTGCCAAAAAAACTAAGACTTAACTACTGGTCTGATTAATGGATTAGGACTATGGGTGGTATCATCTAACCGACATGCCCCAATCTAATTTAATCAAGGTAAAACCTGTAACCCCAGTTATAAGGGTGTTAATACCATGCCACGGGTACTAACGATGGTAATATGGATCTATTTTTTTGATATACTTTATTGTCCTAAAGGACGAAGGATGTTAAGCCAAATCTGACGGGTGACCCCTACAAGATAGTTAAGCCTAAACTGATGGGTGACTTCTTATATCCTATGCTGACTATATAGTTCTGGAGTATAGGGAATGCTACTAATGAAACTACCTATATGATAGGGAAGCCTCCATCCTTACACTTGTTTGGTGATAAATCCTACTCCCAAGTGAATGACACTGAGTTACTCACTATTTCTGAGCTTAACATACTGATCTTGTAATGCTCATGATGTATTCTAAAGTTATTCTGAAGATACTGAGATGAGACTAATAAAACAGCTATGATTTTTAGGTATTTAATACCCCCAGAACTCAAAAGCAATAATAATAAAACAACACTAAAGCTTGGAGGACATAACATGAAGTCTTTTATTAAATATTCATCCTTCTAAGCATTTTATCAAACACTTGATATGAATGGTGTATCCTTATAAGCATTTTATCAAACACTTGATATGAATGGTGTATATAGATCATGGGAATTAGTTTAAAGCTTGTATTAAAGCACAACTTCAACACCATTATCACAAATTATGAATTAAATCAGTAGAAAACAATCCTCAAACATATGGAGTGTAGTGATAGACTTCAATTTTGCTAAAACATGGTATAGAACAAGATTCATGGAAATTCATGGTTTAATCGTAATTTAAAATTATGATAACTTGAAAAGATCATAATTTTGCAATTTAAATCGGATACTTGGACTCCATGGGTGAAAGGAACCCATGGATAAACATCTAACATAATTGGTTTAATGAATTTAGGAGGATTAATGGTGAGTTCTTGAGATTTGGCATTGAATTTGAGAGCTAGGGTTTCTTGTTCTTGAGAAGGGGATCTTCAATTTGGAGAGGAATTGAATAATTGATGATTATTTGGTCACTTAGGGATTAAATCTAGTATTTTAGGCTCATTAGGGACGTGGAAAAAGACCCAAATATCCCAAAACAAATTTTAAAACTCGGAGCTGGGAACTTAAATCCCAATTTTTCTCCTTGGCGCGACGTGCCAGGATCGCGTAGGGCCACTAGAAATTGACGAGTGCTATTGTGTCAACTGGTTCATTGCGGCGGGATCGCAATCTCCCATTGGTTGTGAACTGTAAGTTTACCTCAACACTTTAACATCACGTTGTCTCACTGGTTCCAGACAATTGCTATTTGAACCCTTGGTGCGATGCGTTGATGTACCAAATGACACACTATCTCACAAAAATTGCTCTAACTCTTTGCCCAGGTATCAGATTTGTGCGAACCTTATATCGTTAGAAAGCTAATTAAATTTTCAAAAATGTGGTGGGATCTAAATTAAGAAATAAGTAGTATTTCGAAAATTTAATATGTATGAATACTCATGTATTGAGACTTAAATTTATGCTAGGGAAATATGAGGCATTACAATAATGGTCGACAAGCGTATGAAGCGGAGATCCCCGATCTCAAATCATGGGAAACTAGTAATATTCTAGAATTTATTCTCTATTTCTTGAGAATGGTGGTCTTCCCAAATAAAGCTAAGTAAGTCATACATACTCATTTAATTAAGATGGTTGATGCTTTGTGTAATGGGGTTAATAAAGGTCCTTGCATGATTGTACCCATGATCTTAGACATAGTATATCGGGCTATTTATTGTTGTATTAATGGGGAAAAACAATTTTAGGGATGTAATATACTGTAGTAGTTTTGGTTGATCAAGCATCTCCAAAAGGTTCATAGTTTACAACAAATATGCAAACCAATTGGGGATGATAATATTTCCACAACTAGGGATACCAATATTTCCATGCAACATGTTTGAATTACTATAGGGGTCAAGAGAATTAAGCGGCTGATATGACCCGAACCAAGTCCTTTTCATAATGGGCATCTCAAGCATAAAAAGGGTCGGAGATCGCCACACTACCCAACCCAACCAACCAATATATACCCTTAGTCAGATGAATTCGGCATATGTAACAAGATAGGATAACTATCAACTCAAAGAATTTAGGATAGGTCCATGACCATGGACAATCTCAACAAGTCTTACCATCCAATGCCAACCAACCACCATAACATAAATAAAAAATAATAACTAAGTCCATATTAATACCATAGTAAAAAAAAATCACAAATCAAATAAAGTCATACTGTATCATCCCCAATATAAATACTGATGCCACGACTAACACCACTACCAACACCACTCATTCCAGAATTAAAATAACATTCGGTCGTGAGATCTCCCAAACCATAGCCAAAATCAATGTCCAAGACTAACCAATGAAAAATAAGGCACTAAAACTAGAAATGGAACCTTCTAAATTATGGAAGATCACCACTTCAAGTAAACACAAGCTATTCCCAAAGTTTGATCATTGAGTAGGAGGTATATTATTACCAAAACCTGTATAACTGGGATATAACATTAAAGATGGTGAGCAATTAGAGCATTAGAATGTAACTGAAGAATAAGGATAAAATAGTGCCAACAATTCAAAACCAATCAATCTATGCGTATAAAAATGCAATACATCAAAATACATATATACATATTTGCACCATGTCGAAGTAGGGAACAAGATTAGCATGAAATTTAGAAATGTAATACCCCGTATTATTTTTATCTCACTTCAGCTCCTAGTTGTATGCATAAGAGGCTTAAATCCAGAAAATTTCACCAAGAATTAGGGACTTATTCTTATTTTTTGCCTCTTAACGTCGAGGAATTTTAAATTGGTCATCCAGACCCCGAGACATAGGTTTTTGAGTTTATTCATATTCAGGGGTGTAAGGAGAATGTCTCTCATTGTGCCTCAGTGACCGCTTAGATCACGTTATAGTTGCAAATTTAATTCTCTGGGGGCAATTGAGTCTTTTCCACTCAATCCAATTCGTAAAAACATGAATTAAAGCATCGATTAGGGAATTATATGCCAATTTTCCCCAATTCTCCTCTGAAAGAAACCCTAACTATCTCCCAAGAATATCAAATTCAATTACCTCCTCTCTAAGAAAACAAAGAATTTAAGTTATCTGAGCCAAGAACTTTCAAGAAAAGCATTAAGATTGTGTTTCTCTTTCAAGCTTAAGTATTTAAGGTATGTGTGATGTTTATTCATGGGCCCTTTCCACCCATGAAGCCCAAGAGTTCATTTTTATGTTTTAAATTATGAATTATACATGTATATGATGAATTATCTCCATGAAGCTCTTACGAATATTAATTATAAATTATGTTAACAAGTGTTTTTCGATGGAATGAGCCCTTACATGTTTGAATGATGAAATTTTCATATTGAATCCCTAATTCATGGCTTTGGTATTGTACTTTGTAATTTTTCACATTCTTTACCATTTCCATGCTAAAGATTATGAATTTCATGTGTTTGATGAAATGTCTAAATGATTGGGTTTTGAACAATGATCCCCTATTATGGTTTCAAAGCTTTTATATGTCCTAATTTTTATTTCCATTTAGTACTGGAGGGTTATGAACAACCGATACTTAGTTGTTACATAATTTTAATATCATCAGAATATTTTCAAATAAACCATTAGCATTGTAATTCATTTAGCTATCATGATTAGTTGTTTTGTTTGTTAAACTTAGTTTAGTCCAATAATAAGTGTTGTTTTAGTTGAGAGAAGAAATTAGAACCGAGCGAATGCAAGGATGTTGACTTCCCCGTCAGTTAGGCAGAGTCGTTAGTAGCAGTCCCAATATTCCAAAACTATGTAGCCAGAGTAGGATATGAGTAGTCACCCATCAGTTTTGACTTCCGCTAAGGAGTCACCAGTCAGTTTTGCCTTGACTTTCTCTCTGGGGTCACCCGTCAGTTTAGGCTTGACACCCTGGTCCTTTGGGACATCAGATAAGTAGATACGCACAACCATTATTAGTACCCATTGGACGGTACTGACACCCTTCCAACTAGGGTTACAGGTTGGACCCCGATTATCTCAGATTGGGGCATGCCGGTTACATGATACCTCCCACAGTCTCAATTCAGTATTAAGTATAGAGTTCAATTCAGGTTTACTTGACCATATCATATAGACTTCCAGTTATTCAGTTATCAGATTTTAGTATTTCAATTTATAGATTATTTAAAAAATGTGTATATGCTTGGACTTACATTATAAGTATTTCTGTTTTCATGCATGCATACTTAGTTATCTCATGCTACTCAGCCTGACATTATTTGATAAACAGGTAACCCTTACATTTCATCCTAACCTCATCTCATATACCAGTACATTCAAAGTACTGATCGCATACTTTTCTTCGCACTATGATGTTTTATATCATAGGTTCGAATACTGAATTTCCAGACTGTGCTTAGATAATTTAGTTTATCAGCAGCAAAACTTGTAGTGAGTCCTCATCTATTGAGGACATGATTTCTTTATTTCAGTTTATTGGAGTAGTTCAGTCTTTCCATTCAGTAAGAGTTAGTAGGGGGTTTGTCCCATAAACTCCACAGTTAGTAAGTTATAGGCTTTTTAGTCATTCAGACAGTTAGTCAGTTTATCAGTTTTTTTATCAGTCTTTTCAGTATATCTTCATACGTTTCATATCTATGATTTAATTGTGTTTCAGTATTTAAAACCTTATGGCATTATCAGTTGTTTTTTTGCATATGTTGTTTAATATCAGTCCACTCTGTGCTTACAGTAGGTACCAAGTCACGGATTATCTTGTGGTCACTTGTGACCGTAAGCACCGTTGTTACGACTAGGGGGTAGCCTTGGGTCATGATAAGAAATCATTAACCTAGGTTGTGTAGCATGACTGTAATAGAACAAGGCATCCAAAGGCTAGATGGGCCCAACTCTCCCATAGCTGGAAGGGCCCCAATGCGTGTCGCCGCACGAACCAGAGAATATCCATAGCCATATATTCCATTATGGGGGACTCGACCCTCCCGACATATGCAAGGTGACTTAAGAACCATTATATGTAGTAAGGGGGACTCGAACCTCCCTTTCATATATTCATTTGGGGGACTTGAACAACCCAGTTATATGACACCCACACCGGCTAGTGGTGTTTCCAGTTTTAGTCTTTCGGATTTAACTTTCACAGCTCGGATACAAATCCTGCTTTAAAGCTCAATTTAACACTATCACTCCATATACACAACCATTTAGTCAATTACTTATCAAAGGCACTTCGATGGTATCGTCATTCTAATACTACTTGCAAGTAATCACATGCCATTACCATTTTCAATTAACTATCCATTCATTTTACTTTGGGACTTGAACCCATTATCTAGCAAGATATTTGTTCAATTCGATGTTTAGGGACTCGAATCTATTGTCTAACAAAGACAAATCAAGTTAATATTTAGGGACTCAAACCCATTTAACAATTTAAACCACCAAGGTTACCATTTAGATAATTACATGGCTAACAAGGCCTTCATAGAAACATTTACCAATCATTCATATTCATTAGGCCAATGCCTTATTTCAAAACATCATTAACATATGACTAGTTTATTCTCTTAGGCATTTTCACAAACACTTTGAGGGAATACTTTTACCAAGTCCAAAACCAAAGTATAAACCCTCATGTTTTGGGTAACCTATGACTCATTTGTTAAACTACAATTACCAAGCACCTAAATGTGCAAACGATGATTAAAAACATGTATAAACACAAGTTAAACGAAGGGCAACAATACTTAACCATAAGCAACAAGACCCTAAACTTTGATTTTCAAAACCACTATTTAAGAATCATAATCACACTTTAGAACACATGATATTTGTGAACTAACAATGAGGGAAGAGTCACATGGCTTATTCAAGAAGATTCACAGAAGAAACATGACTCTTAAGCCTCAAGATGATCATCTTCGAAGAACCCTATCCTCGATCATCCAGAGAGAGTTTAGAGAGTGTTTTTGCAGTGTTTGATCTTTCAGTAGTGGGTTTTAAGGGGCCACAACATGTTTTAAGATGTGGGAGCTAAAGTTTTTAGGGTGGGAAATGTCTAAAATACCCTCATCATAAAAGTTATAAACATGCACGTAGGAGGACACGACTATACCACCTAAACCGTAACTTAGGGTACAAGTGGTACCCTTATCTCGTACCCTAGGCCAAAACTTGGACCTCAACATTGACCAACATATGACCACCAAGGATAAATCGTACCCTAGCATACAACAAGTACCCTAAATCATACCTTTTATAGAATAGAATTCTCTAGGCTAGTCATAGGGCATCATGCGATTTGCATCATACTACTAATACCATAGCTTACAACTTCTATTATCCTTTTGTACCTTGTTCAGAAAAAAATAAAACTACACTGACTAATATACAAGAGAGGGACCCGAAATAATACAACAACATATTACTAGTACCCATAATTCGTATGATGTCTAATGAGCTCAGAATCAAGAATCTTTCTAAGGGTCAAAACAAAGGTTTTTCAATTCTCCCCCACTTGGATCATTCATCCTCGAATGCGGGTAAGGCAAGCACAAGAATGAGTTAACACACCAACACCTACCTCTAACTAAGTTAGAAAACAAATATGTAAGGAAATCAACCTTTCTTTTAACAAAGTTTTAATTGAAAAGTATGGTGAAGAACAAAAACCTTCCTTACGAATTCCGAGAGAATAAAGTAGGAATAGATACTTGGACTTCATGTACTCTTCCGCTTCTCAAGTAGCCTCTTCAACATTATGGTTATTCCAAAGGACCTTTACTAAAGCCATATACTTTGTCCTAAATTGATGAATTTGATGATCTAAGATTTCAACTAGGACAACCATATTAGATAAGGAGTCTCAAATACTGAAACGTTCCAAAGATTAAACCAGTGAATGATCACCCACACAGTTCCTAAGCATAGAGACGTGGAAAACTAGATGAATGGAGCTCAACCTAGAGGGAAACTCCAATTCATAGGCAATATTGCCAACCCTCTTCAAAATCAAGTTGGGACCAATATAATAAGGACTTAACTTCCCCTTCATCCAAAACCACATTCATCCCTTAATGGGAGATACCTTTAAGAAAACCCAATCTCCAATATTAAAATCTGACTCCCTACTCCTCACATCCATATAGTACTTTTGAAAATGTTGAGAGGCTTTCAATCTATCACAAATCACCTTCAACTTCTCCCAGACTTGGTGAACCAAATTAGGGAAAAATAATGTACCCTCACCAACTTCATACCATCTAATAGGAGAACGACATCTCCTGCAATACAATGCCTTAAGAAGATCCATCCAATGCTAGAGTGATAACTATTATTATATTCATAATCAATGAAAGTAAAATGGTTGAACTAGCTACCACCATAGTCGATCACGCAAGCATGAAACATATCATCTAATGTCTGAATTGTCCTCTCCGCTTGTCCATCCAACTGAGGGTGGAAAGTGGTGCTAAGGCACACCTTAGTTCCCAAACATTTCTGAAATGACTTCAAAAAATGAGATGAGAACGGAGTACCACAATCTGAAATGATAGAACCTGGAGCACCATGCAAATTCACAATCTCTACGAGATACAATTTAGCATAATCCTCTACTTAATAACTAATCCTCAGCAGTCAGAAGTGAGCGACTTGGTCATTGTATCCACAATAAACCAAATCAAGTCACTTTGATTCTGAGATGGAGAAAGACTGGTAACAAAATCTATGTTAATCACTTCACACTTCCATTCGGGCAACTCAATCTCTTGGTACAAAACCACCAGGTCTCCTGTGCTCACCTTTCACTTGACACAACATACACTTAGCAACATAGTTAGCCACATCTTGCTTCATATTGTTCCATAATAGAACTCCCTATTATTATGATACATATTTATATAACAAGGATGAATAGCATATGAGATTCATGATCTTCGGCTAGAATCCTTTCCCTCAACCAATCAATGTTGGGAAAACAAAACCTACCCTGGTACCTTAGAATACCATCACCACCAATCAAAATGTAAGCCACCTTTTCCTGGCCCACATTACTCTTAATCATTATCAAATTAGGATCCAACATGTTATTTTTCTTTATCTTAATAACAAGAGATTACTGTGATACCAGATGTACAAACACACCATCATCCTCATAGTCCATGAGACAAACTCCAAGTCTAGCCAAATTGTAAATGTCCTTCACCAACTCCCACTTATCCTTATTTACATAAGCTAGACTCCCTATGGATAACCTGCTAAGAGCATAAGCAACAAAGTTAGCCTTACTTGGATGGTACTGAAGACTCAAATTGTAGTCCTTCAGCAACTCAAGCCACCTCTTTTGCCTGAGTTTTATCCCCTTTTAAGTAAACACATACTACAGGCTCTTATGATCAGAAAATATATCAATATGAGCCCCATAGATATAGTGACACCAAAGCTTCAGCGCAAATACCACCGATAACAACTCCAAGTAATGAGTAGGGTGGTTCTTCTTATTTATTTTTAATTTCCTAGAAGCATAAGCCACCACCTTATCATATTACATCAACACACAACCCAGCCCAACATGGGGAGCATCACAATACACTAAGAAACCAATCAATCAATCAATGTGTATACTAATGTAATACATGTATATACATATATTCATATTTACACCATGCCGGGATAGGAGAAAAGATAAGCATGAATATTAAAAATCATTAACCTGGGATGTCTAGTATGACTGTCATAGAATAAGGCACCCACGGGTTATATAGGCCAAGCTCTCCACTAGCTGGAAGGGCCACGTGTGTGTAACAGCATGATCTAGAGAATATCCATATTTGTATGTGCCATTATGTGGGACTCAAACTTCCCAGCATAATAAAGGTGACTTAAGTACATATACATATAGTAAGAGGAACTCGAACCTCCCTTTTATATGTTCATTCGGGGGACATAAACCACCCGATCATAAGACATTGCACCGATTAGTGCAGTTTCCATTGTTTGTCCTTTGGACTCTACTTTCACAGCCATGCTACAAATCCCACTTTAAAGCGCAAATTAAAATAATCATTCCACATACACAACCATTTAGTCAATTACTTACCAAAGGCACTTCGTTGGTATCATCATACCAACCCTATTTCTAAGTAAATCATATGCCATTACCATTATCATTCAACCATCCATTCATTTGACTTTGGGACTTGAACCCATTATCTAGAAAAGACACTTGTTCAATTCAAACTTTAGGGTCCCGAACACATTGTCTAACAAACACATAAATCAAGTTAATATTTAGGGACTCAAACCCATTTAACAATTTAAACCAGCAGCGTTAACATTTAGGTCGTTAAATGGACAACAAGGCCTTCATAAAACCATTTACAAACCATTCATATTAATTAGGCTAATGACTTAGTTCAAAACATCCTTAATATGTGAATAGTTTATTCTCTTAGGCATTTCATAAACACTTTAAGGGCATGCTATACCAAGTCCAAAATCAAAGCTTATGCCATCAAGTTTTGGGTAACCTAAGACCCATTTCTTAAACCAAAATAACCAAGCACTCACATGTTCAAACTATGATCAAAACATGTATAAACATAAGTTAAAAAATGGTTAACAATACTCAACCATATTCACCAAAATCCTCAACTTTGATTTTTAAAACTACCAATTAAGAATCATAATCACACTTTAAAACACAAAATATTTGAGAACTATCAATGAGTGAAGAGTAACATTCCTTATTCAAGAAGATTCACGGAACAAACTTGACACTTAAGCCTCAAGATGATCACCTTTGAAGAACCCTAGCCCCAATTATCAAGAGAGAGTTTAGAGAGTTTTTGATCTTTACACAGTGGGTTATAAGGGGCCACAACATGTTTTATGACTTTGGAACTGAAGGGTTTTGTGTTGAGAAATGTACGAAATACCCTTAGCTTAAAAGATATAACCATACACGCTGGAAGGTACGACCATACCCCCTAAACTATACCCTAGGGTATGAGTGGTACCCTTATTTTGTACCCTAAGCCATAAATTGGACTTCAGCACCGACCAATATAAGGCTAATAAGGGTAACTCATACCCTAGTATACGAAAAGTACCCTAAAACCGCACCATAGGTAGAATAGAATCCTCTAGGTTAGTCATAGGGTATCATATGCTTTGCATCATACTACTAGTACCCTGGAATATGACTTGTATAATCCTTTCATACCTTGGTCATAAAAAAATCAAACTATAGTGACTAATATACGAGAGGGTGACCCTAAATGTACCACATCATACGACTAGTACCCACCAGTCATATGATGTCTAGTAAACTCAAATTTATAAAACTTTCTAATGGTCAAAACCAAGGTGTTTTATCAACCAAATAATGTAGATAAACGGGGTCATATGTTGAGTATCTTAACTGAAGATTTTGTTCAATGGATGTTAGATTGGTTTCCCAATATAGACTTTGTGAAATACAAGTAGCACTAAGTTTACTTAATTTTTATAAGACTTTACAACTTTCATCCATATGCTCCTCCAAGGGTGATAAGAAAAGAAGAAAGGAAAAAAATAATGCCAAAGGTAACCAACATGGATAAACATTTGGTGGATTATCAAGATAATAGAATTCCACATTCTATTGACAATGCCAAGACTTGGGGTAAGAAGACTTTTTAGGATAAAGAGAGTATCATGCCAGACATATATCAAGAAGGTTAAGTAGTAGACTAAATTGTATGGTTGCATGCTGACTTGAAGAATAATGTAACTTTGAGTGTTAAAAGGGGCAAACTTGTTAGAGACAAAGAATTTAAGGTAAAGTCCTATGACATAAGTTTAATAAAAGTCATTTGGAATCTGAGACACAACATCACTAATTACATAATGATAATGCTAGAGAGATAAAGGAAATGGGCATGGAGTTCATTTTAGAGGCAACATACTTTGAGATTAGAAGAAAAGGTGCAAGAGCTTTGTGAGGAGTTTGACCAATAAGGTTTCTACTGTCTTGGCATGGGAATTTATGGTGCAAAATAATCATTATTGTATCTCCTGACTAATATCCATCATTTTAACAAAGTTTTAGAGGCCTTCAATAAATAAGACAGTGAAGAAGACATTTTCAGAATTTAGTTTATTTTTCTTTATTGTTTCATTATATTCTAGATTTTCGAGACAATTCAATTTAATAAATCTTTGATCTTTAGGGTTTATTTTATGAGAAAATGACATTATTTTACAACATATTTATGTCTTAAACAACAATAGACCTATATATGGCTCAAAAGAGGCTACTAAAATAGGAAATTTCAATAATGTGTTTATTGTGTGTTTTCTTTATTAGTCCCCTTATGCTGCTAACATTTTATTTTCTTATATATTTTTTGTTGTTTTCCCAAAGGTTGCTTTGTGCACTCTAGTCACAAATCATCACATGGGGCTTCTCCTACTGATCCTCTTCCTACAAGTCTAGGTCATTATGGTAAAGAGAAAATAAAAGACAATTACAGCGCCATAGGTAAATATGGTGCTAGTGCAAAAGGAGAAAGTGTCATTAGACAATATGAAATTATTTTAATATTGGAACAATGCATACTCAAGCTACAAGGTAGTTGGCACAAGTGTGAAACTTGGATAATCTTTCCCTTACCCTTAAAAACCCTCTGAAACCATAGGTTGACAGTTATACTACTACAAAATCCAAAACCTCTACCCCAAGTCAACTATTGTCACAACCTTCAAATCTTCCAAATCCCACACATACCTCCATCAAAATATCCAAAACCCTTAAAACTAAACATATTCCTACAAAAAATATTTAGAATCCTTAATATTTAACTCACCTACCTCCAAAAAATTCTTCTGAATCCTATTTATTCCCCTTAAAATATCCAAAATACACCATTCACTAACCTATCCTAAAACCAAGCATTATGAAACCTCACTTAGAATGCAAATATTGAAACAACCCTATTCACACACCCTAGTATGAATTAAAGCCTTCAAAAAATACCCCATGATGCGATCTGTAGTTGTGAGGATAAAGTAACTTAACGGAAGTAAGGGATTGAATGATCTTAGTTATGAGAATCTATGTGTACACCCTAACATAGATTTACCAGAGGGGTGCAAACCTCTAAATTTTGAGTTTTATATAGGATCAAAGTTCATAAGAGGTATTTGCGAATGTATTGTGATATGTTGGTAGGATTCAGGAAAAATAAGAAAATAAGGATGAAAATATTCATGAGAAGCACATCGAAAGGCTTTAACATGGTAGATTGATCAAGACATAAAGAAATGAATATGTTGGATTGATATGGCATCTGATTTCATTGAACGATTCATGTTTAACTTTGAAAATTCCCCTAACTGGTCCAGACTTTGAAGAACAATCCAAATGAATCATCTAGGGACTCTACTATAAGATGGAGGTCCAAGGCTATAAAAGTTCAAATGAAGAAATATTTTAAGAACTACAATACCTTGATTAAATGATAACTGTTGTTGACAAAAGTTTTTGTTTAAATAATCAGTGTACGGGAAATGCTAAAGGAAGTTTTCATGAATGGTAGGATTATCTTCTAGAAGATTTATAGGTTGTAAATAAAGCGTTGCAATCAGTAGGAAGTTTTTAGAACAAGAATAAAAAGAGGTGGGTATAGTGATGGCAGACGAGTTTAAAAGAGTGCTCCCAATTAGCAAACCCCTATTAAACCTCTATCACCCTATCAGTAATCTTTACTGTCATATCAAATCTCTCCCTACAAATTTAACCTCTATTCTCATATCATACACCATTATACTAAACGTCTACTCTATAGAAAATATATCCACAATTCTAAAGTTCTACTTATCTAGTCTACAATGTCCAACCCACTGATGTACAAACACTCCAAACCTATAAAAAGAAAAATCATAAAACCAAAGCTAATTTTTAGAAATAACAATACACTCCTCTCGATGAACCCATAGGCTATTAACATGTAAGTCTTAGAGAAGTCTGATATAACATACCAATCCCTACTGTACTTGTTAATACTCAATTTGACCAATACAACCCTAACAAAGATAAAACCTATAACTTTGGGATTAAGGGGAATCTTGTTAAGAAATGTTTCACCTTGACGAATAAAATGTAGAAGATAATTGATACCAAAACCTTTTAGTTGAAAGATCCATGTCGAACGTCACCAATAATCCACTTCTAGATCATCAAGTGAATAGGCTTGATGTTAATGAAGTTTTAGGCATAGATAATTTCACATGGTTCACTTATAAGAAAAAGGGTGAGCCCATTACTAAAAAAAATAAGCACCAGTTAAAGTTTGGGTAGCAATCTCTAACCCTTCTTTCAGTGTCGTCAGATTATCCCCAGATATTTATAACCCTTATGTAGTCTATTAGAACTATGAGCAGAACACTCCAAGAAAAATAATGGTGGTTGAAGAATATGTTGCGCAAAGTGTCACCAGATCAAGAACTAACAGATAATGTAGCTGAGAATCATGTTGGGGGAGGAGTATAAGTCATTGAAGACTTACTTTCCTGGCGAAAAAGTTGAGTTTACAGGGGAGACATCTATAGAGAACATGATGGTTGGAGATTATTCTTTGATTATGATACAAATTTCAAAGAAGTATGTATCAGAGCTATTTTAATTTTAGTGTTAGCCAAACTCAGATTTCCTTGTATAAACAACATGGCTAACTATGAAGCTTGTATTTTGGGGATTGGTTTGGAAATTAATTTAAATGTTCAAAAAATATTAGTGATTAGAGATCAGATTTATCAATTTATCAATTATGAGGATTGTTGGCTATCAAAAATACAAAGCTCCCACCATACTTAAATTGTGTACAATAATTATGAAAGAGGTTTCACAAGATAGAGCTCAATCATGTCCCAAGAATCTAGAATGAGTTTGTAGATGATTTAACCACTTTGTCATCCATGATCCAGTACCCAGACTATTATTATCTTAATCATATTCCCATCCATATATAGAAACAACCAACATATTATTTTAATGTAGGAGGTACTGATGGAAATCATGGTATATTGATATACATGGATATTTGAAGAACGGAGATTATCTAGAGAATACAATAAGTGTTCAAAAGCGCACCATTCGGAGGTTAGCCAGTCAATTCTTTTTTAGCAAGGAAATCCTATGTAGGAGGACTCTTATTTAGGGTTTTTAAGGTACATTTAAGCTAGAGAGAATCCAAATTGATTAAAAAAGTACATGCTAGAATGAGCAATCCATACATAAATAGATTTATATTGACAAAAAAGAAATTGAGATCAAGTTGCTTTTTCCTAACTATGGAATATCGATTGAATATGTTATATGTAGAAGGGTCATCAATGTCAAACTCAAATTAGTATAATTTGAGTTCCTCTTAATGACCTCCATATCATTAGCTTACCTTGGCCCTTTGCAGCTTGGGGCATGGATGTCACTGGTCCTATTGAACAATTGCATCCAATGGTTGCAAATTTATTCTTTTTGTAACTTATTACTTCACTAAGTGGGTTGAATCCATTTCTCATAAGTCACTCACAAAGAAGGTCCTAGATAATTTGGTTCAAAATCATATTATTTGTCTATTTGGATGCCTTTAGTCTATCATCACAAATAATAAATCCAACCTCAACAGTGATTTGATGAGAATAAAATGTGATAAGTTCAAGATCAAGCATCGAAATTCCACAACATATAGACCACAAAATAAATGGATCTGTATAGGTTGCAAAAAAGAACATAAAGAGGATACTGTAGAAGATGATTGATAATTACAGATATTGGTATAAGAAGCTACCTTTTCCACCGTTGGGATACCGCACCATAATCAAAATCTTCAAGGGTGCCACACCCTACCTTTTGGTTTATGGTAGTGAAATACTGATACCCTATTGAGGTTGAAATAAGATCTTTAAAAATCATTTAAGAAGCAGAATAAATGACATTGAATTGGGGCAAATTAGATTCAAGAAATTTGCACTTATTAATGAAAGGTGAATAAATGATATTTGTCACGATGAGCTCTACTAGAATAGAATGGACAAATATTTCTAGAAGAAGATTAAACCAAGACACTTTATACCTGGACAGTTGGATCTGAAATGGATTTTTCTGCACCAAGTGGAAAAGGAAAATTCTACTAAATAGGCAAGAACCTTATGTGGTTCAACGAGTTTTGACAGGATTAGTGCTCATGCTATTAGAAATGGATGATAAAGTTTGGTCCGAGCCTATTAATTTAAATGTTATTAAGATAGATTATGTTTAAGCTTTATTCCATGCCTTTTATCTTATAATTGGAACTATGTTTGACCTGATTCCCATTTAGAGGGATACATAGGAACTTAATGGAGTTCAATCCTATCAGAATAAAATTTTCTTATTTTCTCTTTGTTAGAATGTAAGTGGGTAAAATTTTTAAGAGGACCTCAAAAATTCTATGAGAAATAGTAGTTGCACAACTATGACACTACGGTCAAAATTTTTGAGAAAATCTTAAAAATTCTTGCCAAAGCAATATTTTGTAACCTACCAACGAAATCAAAATCTACATTGGGGCAAAAAAATTTGAGTGGTCTTTAAAATTTTCTACACAGAAGATGATTTCTCATAAGTCATTCGTATGATTGAAACATGTTATAGTCGTTGATTCAACAATACTTCCTTTTACTTCTCATTTCTTTCAAAATCAAATATTTTTGGAATATAATTTTAGAACTATTTTTGATTTATTTTTCTATCCATGTAAAATCCTAGGCAAAGTTTAGCATCAGTCTGCAGAATCGAGCAAGAAGAAAACACGCCAGGCAAGGTTGAGACACAAATCGACCTCTCTTTTACAAATCATAGTTTTTCCTTGAAGTGTAAAATTAATAGGTACGAATTGTCAGAAACACTCCACGACAGCCTGAATAATTATTATCACAAATGGTCTCACTATGACTTCAATATGAGGAAGAGGCTAAGATACTCTATTTCTTAAATTTTAATAATGCCAAATCTGACACTGTGTTGCATTGATAGGCCTGATAGCCAATCCAACACTGGATTCCATTAACAGGACCGATAAGTAATCCAACAATATTTGCATCAATATGACCAATAATCTATCCAACACTTTGTTGCATTAATTGTGTTAGCACCAATTCGACACTGCATTGCATCAATAGGATCAACAACCAATCCAACCCTAAATTGCATATACAATCTTGATAATTGATCCAACAATACATTATATCTATATGATTGATATCAAAAATGACAATACCTCACATCGACATACCTGATAGCCAATCCAACCCTACATTACATCAACAAGCCCAGTAGCCATCCAACATGACATTGCATTTACAAACTCTACATCAGACATCATATCGGGATACTACAACCATAGTTTAATGACACATTATGCTACTCAACATACATAAGCTTTCTTTAATTACCCTAAGGAATCATCTTTCAAAGGCATTATTTTCATGAGGTGCGTACACCATCTCCTAAACTTGGGATTTACTTTCTGTTAATCATAATCTGAAGCATCATAGTCAAAAGGTGCCAGCTTTATGGTCAGAAGACATCATTATATGGCCATACTATTTGTTTTTTTGCTTAACATGGCCCTATGACAAAATAGCTTAAATACATCATTCTTGTCGTCTTAAAGAAAATGTTCATGGTCTAAATGGGGAATTACATTATGATTCGATACTTATAAAAATTATATTTATCTTATCCATATCCTCAAACTATTTTATCTAATCATGCTAAAAACGCAAAGTTGATGAAGGGTGAACGGGTTACAAATGGGAATGATTTTTGCCCCATTTTTAGGATACAAATCTACTAATACCATGTCATTTGAATTTATCTTTAAATATATTCACCTTTTATTTCCATACTTCTCACTATGTCATTGCTTGAAATCTTACTCACCCCAATCTCACTGACCCATACTACCATTTTTGTTTTCCATATAGAATATTATCAACTTATTTTAGGAGTATCATCCATTCTTAAATCTAGAACTACACACGTATAAAAAAGAGATATTTAGGTTATTTGAAACAAAAGTCTCGATCTCACTATTTTAATAACCACTTAATATTGTTTCGATTCCAGTGAACTGTCCACTACATAAGACAAAATTGGCTACTATATCAATTTTCTTTGCTTGATAGTTCTTCCATCATTTCTAAGAAATGAAGGGGAAGTTGTTGACACCCATTTTTAACCTCCCAATATTCCACGTAGTCTTCTATCTCACAAATAAATTATCAGTTTGGGTATTAATATTTATTTAATAATATTTATTTACTTATTATTCACATTTCGCATTCATGCTTTTAAGTGTACAATTGATTTTATCATTTAATTTTATATTTTATATAGTATAAATAATTTTTATTTTAAATATAACGTTTTGCATAATATTTTTGATATTTATTAAATTATTTCCACAAATATTCGTATTCATAATTTACAAACACAATGTTTACTACTACCACTCTTGCTCATGCTGCTACTACTACCAATTTATTATGATATAAAAACTAGGTAATAATGGCCCTTATTGCAGCACAACCTTCATGAGTCAGTTGATCACCCAAATTGGTAAAAAGAAAAAAATTGATAAAAGCATAAAACTCAAGGGAGACATCATGAATGAAGTAAGGCCAATCATGGAATATATAAATGAAATAAGCAAAATTCATTATAAATAACATAAACCATCGAAAACCTGGTATCATAATTTAAAAGCAATCTATGTACAAATTCTAAACTAAAAAGTACAAAATCTATCTTCGATTTAATTAAAGACATAAGTAAGATAGAGTGAGGCCTAAAATTTTTTGATAAACACTAGAACGGTCTACTACCTAAAATATCACCAACCAACAACACAATCTCAACTACTGCATGTCGTACTCTAACCAATATTTGTACTAAAAAGGGCGAATTTGGGATAAGTATAGGTGAACTTGTAATCAATAGGTATCATAGGACGATAAAGCAATGTAGGAAATAAGACAAGTATATTATACTATGAGCACGTCACTTGCAAGCAGAAAAGTCCCAAATAGTAAATCACACCATATCCACTAACTGTTTTACTATATGAATGCACAAAAATGGAAAAATTATAGATATCCATATGAAAGCATGCATAAATTAAGAACAAATCAAGTAAACTATGATAAAACAAGAAAAATGCATATGGAATGTAATGCTAAGCCATGTTGGGATAAATGATGAAAACCATCACATGAATTTATGTATACACCTGTTGAGCTTGAAGCTTAGGTAGGACACATGGGGGGTTCACAAACCATATATTTTATCATACATTGCAATAAAATAATAAAATCATACCTAGTGTATTTTCACGAAGTGGGGTCTGAGGGGTAAAGTGTACATAATCCATCCAACTACCTCACATAAAGTAGAGAGGATATTTTTAATTGAGCCTAGCTCGGGATAGATAACAATATAGCAAACAAAAAACTTAAAAGAGAACAATAAAAAAGGATATCATACCTCTATATAATAAAGAAAACAAGACAACTATAAGGTGATACAATAAACTAGTTATTCAAAATCATAGACAAAACAAAAATACCCCGAACAAGTTCCTATAAGAAACAATAGACACAGATACCAACAAACCTACTATTATGAATGTACACCTAACTACTAAACTTTTATCCTAATCTACATCCTCCATACATTCCTATCAAGGGTCTTGCCCTTCCAAAGTTGTAACTGCTCCATGTCATACCTAATAAACTACCTCCAATATTTATTTGGCCTATCTCTACCCTTTCTAAAACTATCCATAACGATCCTGTAACACATTTATACTAGAGCATCCATGCCTCTCCTCAACACATGGTCAAATAATCACAACCTAACTTTTTGCATCTTGTCCTCCATCCAAGCGACTCCCACCTTCTCTTGAATAATCTTATCCCTCGTGGTAAGTCTACACATCTATCATAACATCACTATTTCCACCACATTCATCTTTTGGATGAGGGAGTATTTAACTATCCAACACTTCACTACATACTACATAACTGATCGGTCTTCCACTCTATGGAACTTATATTTAATCTTAGAAGCACCTTCTTATCATCAAAGACTCTCAAAGAGAGCCTCCATTTCAACAACCCAACACTAATATAGTTTGTGACAGCGTCATTAATATCACTATCCCCCTAAATAATAGAACCAAGATACTAGAAACTCTCCCTTTTCTCAAAGGCTTGAGAATCCATCATCACTACCACGTCAGCCTTATGTGATAAATCACTAAACATATATTTTAAGTACTTTTTCGTGGCCCTACTTAACCTAAATCCTTTAGAATCAAGTGTATATCTCCAAACCTTCAACTTAGCATTAAATCCCCCCGAGTCTCGTCAATCAGTACAATATCATCAATAAATAGCAGACTATAAGTCACCTTCGATTGAATATATTGTATCAAAACATCCATCACCAAGGAAAATAAAAATGGGCTTAAAATCAAACACTGGTGCAACCATGTCAGAAAAATGAAAGTGCTTTAAATATCCCCCTAACATTCTCACACGAGTCTTTACAACATCATACATGTCCTGAATTAACCTAATGTATGCTATGAGCACCCCTCTAGCCTCTAAGAACCTCAGTAGAATCTTCCTAGGGACTTTGTCATATGCTTTCTCAATATCAATGACCACCATGTGCAAGAAATTCTTTCTCTCCCTAAAGTGCTCCACTAATATCCTCATGAGGTAAATAGCCTATATAGTCTATCAACGAGAAATAAAAGAAAACTGGTTCTTGGAAATAGTCACAAACCTCCTTAGCCCTTAAATTTACCACCCTTTCCAAATTTTTTATAAAATGACTCAACAACTTGATATCCTTATAATTATTGAAACTCTTAATGTTCCCCATGTAATTATATAATGGAATCATCATACTCCATCTTAAATCTACAAATATATTTTCTACCCTAAAAATGATTTTAAAAATCTTTGTCAACTACTCCAAACTTGCCCCATTTTTGCCCTTCTAAAAATCCTCCAAAATCTTATCCGACCTAATCATCTGAACCCTATAGATTGTATGAAGAGCACCCTTGACATCCAAAACCTTGATACACCTATAATAACCATAATCATGAAACCTCATATAGTTCTCTAAGTCCCCCAACATAAAACCTTTATCCCGCTCATATATCAAAAAACTATGAAAATAAGACTACAATGCCTCCTAATATGGTATCCTCTACAAAAACTTTTCCATCCTTCCCTTGATGCACTTCACTAGGTTATGGTCATGGGGCCATCATTCTCTATCCTTGCCTAGGCTATACAACTTCTTATCTCTACACTTTACCTTTAAATCGGCATACTTCATCTTAGCAGTCAACATTACTAACTTTACCTCTTTTCTAGCCAACTTGTAAGCCTCCCAATTTATCCATTTAACCTTTCCATACATTCTCTCTAACAAGTTTTCATAGGCCACATTATTAGACACTACCTTCCTTTCAAATTATTTATTCCACCACCTGTCCCCCCGATGCTTTTCATATCGATCTCTGGAGATAGCCCAACACTTCTGTAGCTATCTCTTTAATGCAACTAGCAATCATTTCACACAAACTATCCACACCTCTTCTACTCTCCAAAGCCACAATTTTCATCACATTTTCCCCAATCTCTAAAACTTTTGCCAAATTAAAACATGCCCCATTTAATCCTACGAAAATACTCCACACCTCTCTTCTTTATGCCTTTTTGGACTTCCAAGTCCATCACCAGGAGTCTATGCTGGGTCAAAAGATTCTCACAAGGTATGAATTTACAATATTTACATAGCACTCTATCAATGTTTATAAGGAGAAAATAGTCTATCTAAGTCATTTCCATAAAACAATGAAAGGTAATATTGTAATACCCTGAGATCCTATCCCAAGACATCACACGGTGCTTATGGACCTGAAGGACCACAAGCTAACCCTTTTCTGATATCTGTACATGTAGACTGCATAATATCTGAAATAAATGTGGAAACTTTCCATAAGGTTCAACACATCTATACATACTTAAAATTGAAAAATGAATACTAATACATCCGTCTAAAAAACCACTAAACTGTCTGAAATGTGGAGTTGATGGGACAGGTCCCCAACTAACTCCGTCAACTAAAAATAAACAAAATATGAAACAATAATAGTAAACTGATATTCATCCTAGAAAGAAAAGGACTCACTTCTACTGCTGCTGGTAGGGACTGAACTACTGAGGATAATTTGGATCCTGTGCCTCTGAACCTATGGTGTCATATAAAACACCATAGCGCAAATATGTTAGTACAGGAATGTATAGAGTATGTAGATAAGGTAGGCTAATGCAAGGGCTCATGCATGCACAATATCTAAACTGAATAATCATGAAAGATGCCACATAATAACACATACATGAATGCACAGAACATGAACACAATCATCGCAACTCTAGATACTGAAACTCGCATACCACTTTGTTGCAGACTCAACTCACTACTGACACTGAGATACTGAATCACTGACTTCTCTAATACTGATAACTGAGGATACGGATGTGCTTAACTCAAGGACTTTACTCTGAGATTACTTCTTTTGACTGATAGAATTATAAATCAACTTTCCTAACAAATTATTCTAGAAGCGATTATCAATAATAAGAAGTATGATTATATTTGAATCTGAAGACAAGAATATTCAATAGAAATCAAATACTGTGATTGAGCCTGTCTGGCGGTATATATCTAAATATGATATCAATCAATTATATATGTGACAAAGCCTATCTGTCGAGATGGTCCATGAATCAACTAAACTATCTGAGTTCCTCATAAAGATAGATAATTGTATCTGACAGTCCTAATTTCTGAAGATTGATTCTGAAACAGAGACTGAATTTGAAACTGAAACTGTGGGAAATAGTCATTTAACCGACAAGCCCCAACCTACCACAGGTGGGGTCCAACCTCGACCCTCGTTTAGGAGGCTGCCAATACTGTGACATGGGTAAGGACATTATCTTTTTATGCATTATCTTTATGTGACCCTCATCTATCAGGTGCTCAAACGAGAATGGTGGAGCCCTCATATAATAGGTCAAGCCACCTCATCTATCCTCATATAACAGGTATGATGTCTTTCATCGACCCTCAACATGTAGGTATGATATCTCAACCTATGATGGCTACATAGTTCTGGAGCACAAAGATTACCTCTAAGAATAACACCCTCTACTAGTAGGTGAATTCCCATCCTTGAGCTCGCTCGGTGGTAGTTTCTACTCCCAACTGAAAGACTCTGACCGAATTCTTAATTGAGCACAACTGAACTAAATTTGATACTGATCATGTTTATCAAAAGATCTAACTGAGTTTTGCTGAGATTACTTAGTTCCATATCTAATGGAAAAGACATCGAATCATAGTATCTGACTTATGATACTGAGCTTGAATAGATTATTCAAATCACTTCTTATATTAGAATTGAATCAATTAAATACTATTAGATCTGAGCTGATTATAGGACTAAGGCTAGATTACTAGTGATACAGAGATTACAAAGATTTCTGAGATTACTGAGATTTCTTAAGTTCTACACTTGTCTGAGGATACAGAGTTCTATAGTTCACTGAGTTCTGAGAATCATGGCTCAACTAGAATTATCAAGAAACTGACACAGGCTCTAGACAACAACTCTATTTTTGGGTATAAATACCCCTAGGACTCGATAGTATAAAAGTAAGCATCATCATTCATTCATCGTCACAAGTATTCATGCATCATCACAATCATTCAAGCATCTTCACAAGTAATTCAAGAATCATGCCATATGTTCATTTCCATAGACATTAAACATCACCTCAAGCATTTAAGGATCTCAAACATCTATTCATTATCACAGTCACCAAAGAGTCATTTTAAGCATCTCGAAATCATAATCATATAATAATGTAGGGGAAACATACTACTAGATCATACTCCCTTCAACAAGGTTTTACCTCATCTATTTCATACCTATATCGATCTTGACATGTGTTGGGATATCCCATGGCTTTGGGAGACTTCATACTATCACATCATAACTTACTTGCTAACCACTTGCCATGTATTAAAAGCTTAACATATATCAAGAGCAAATAATTGGGGAAATTTACAACCATCATATCTCGACTTGTTCACTAGGGTTTTTCGACAACCACTAGACTTGACGGATTTTATACCTACTTGGGAATTTGATGCTATCTTGGCACATTTTACTCACTATGGCGTTTTATCTAACACCAGGCATGCATGGACTAGCTCACAATTTGGGGTTTCCTATTCAACATACTATAGTGGCCCTTATGCTTCACCTAAGCTCTTTATCAAACCTATGGGGAACGTTCTTCACTTATTCAACCATTTCTACACTCAAAAGTCATGAACACATAACATGGAAAAACAACTTCAAGAGGGTCTATCACAATCATCACATGAATTCACATACTAGGGTCAAAGATCATAAATTTTATAGGTAAAAATAAATCAAAATACAACAACACATTAAACATCCATTTCAACTTATACGAATCATTAACAACTCATAAACATAAAAATCGTTTTGTTTTAAAAAGGGTTCTTGAGCTTCTTGGATGAAAGGAACCCAAGAATAAACATCTACATAACTTAACCTTTGAAATTGGATGAACATTAGTTCTTGAAACTTTATGCACACTTGAAATAAATAAATTATTGAAGCCTACATTATGAGGAACTTGATTCTTGATGAAACCTTGAAGAATTTATGGATGAATTTTGGAAGATTAGGGTTCTTGAATGAAACCCTAGATATTCCTGAGAGAAATAGAAAAGAAAATGATTGAATTAAGGTTTATATGAGGGTTCCTCATATTTATAGAGGCTCAAAAAAGGTGGGAAATGACCAAAATACCCTTACAAAAATGCCCTTGAATTGCTGGAAAAATATACTTGACGCCATCCGTGACAGGCCATCAGGTTCATAATAGGCCGTCATGAATGGTCGTCACAAAAGGTGTCCAAATTCTTGATTTTCTGCCCAAGGATGACAACATCAATAGAAATGCCGTCATAATGTGACGACGTCATCAAAAAGGTCATCAGAAACGTGATAGCCTATCAGAAACGTTGTTACCATTTTCCAGCTTGATATGCTGGAATAAAATGGGGATAACTCTTTGCTCCGATATCGGATTTAGGCTAAATTGGTATCGTTGGAAATATAATTCAACGATATTTCATTTGATATATATAAAGACACCCAGTTCTTCATATACAACGAGTTATGATCGATTGAAGTTGACCCAAATTTTTACGGTCACTAAAACTTGAACGATAGGAAAACTTTCAACTCGACCATGAGTTAGAGGACCTCTATGATCTTAAGTAATGCTCAAATAGATTCCCATACAATTCAAATTATTTCATACATGGGAGGATATTTCCAAAAAATTTTGACATGGATTTTCATTTTACCAAATACGCTCTAAGGCTCAGACTGGAAGAGGAATTGGCGGGGTATTACATTATCTCCCCCTTGAGAACATTCACCCTCAAATGTTTCTTAATAGACTGAGATTACAGATCAACAGAACTTACTCAAGAAATGGAAACATATTAGATCAGGACTATGCAACTGGAACGACTGACATATAGAGTTCTCACACTGGCATGCATATATGATGCATGGAATACTCGACTGATGATACTCATAGCTGAATTCTCATAATACACATGCATATCTGATGCATAGACTCATAACTGGGATGATCTCATGAATACACGACTGAACACACGCTGACAAGCTGAACTCTTTCTACTAAATGTGCATATCTAATGCATGAATGTCCGACTAAGCTGACTTTTCAAAGCACGACTTGACAATGCAATAATGATTGATGCTAACTTTTTAAGGAAAATCTGAACATGCATCGAGATGAATCTAATGGCATGCAACATCATATTACCATGGGGTATCTCCCACTTGGGACTCTATGTCCCTCTAAACACACTTTGGTAAAATACTGGAGCGATGTGCGGGGCACCTATAGACTGGGTCATAATTGACCGATCAAGATCCAAAACTTATGCATGACTCATTCTAACATATACACTCAAAAGGATAGCGAAGGATCTATCAATGCATAACATAAAGATGAAGGGATCATAACATACCCGGGTCAATTTTAGGGAATCTTTCCCGATCATGGCGAGCCTGAAGTGCATAAAATCTATTATGAGCTGAAGGATGACTATGCTGACTTCGGGGACCTAGCGTCGGATAGTCTCAAACTTTGTGACCGTTCTCTCCAAATCCAAATAACACATCACTACTGGCTCTATATACACCCTTATGATTCTTACCACATTCTTCTCACAACGGGTAGGTACGAACACCACTAGTACTACTCTGGGCTTTGGAACTTGGCCCTCTCTCAAATTTGACACCCATAAACGCAGGTGCGAGTACACTAGCTGAAGATGGATCTGGAACTAAAAATCTCTGACCATATTGAGAACTACTACCACCATGAGACCCTGACTGCGAGAAACCACGACTACCTGTCTTGGCTCTCTTACTCCCTTTCCCTCTCTCCTTTATCTTATACGCCTCAATCTGTTACACATTAATCATTAGCCTATAAAGATCCATATCTCTTTTGAGCATGGAAGCTTTACACTCTTTCAACACATCGCTTGATACCCTAGTCAAAAACTTACTCATACTCGCTCTAGGGTCAGCTATTAAGTCAGGAGCATACTTAGAAAATTGGTTAAACTTAAGACAATACGCTTTCACTGTCATGGAGCCTTGCCTTAGGTTCATAAACTCTTCTACCTTAGCTTCTCTCATTTCTTGCAGGAAAAACCTATATGTAAAGGCACTTTGAAACTCTAGCCAAGTCACGGGAGCTGCATTCTACCCTCTACTTGTCTCCCACACCACTACCCAATCATGAGAAATATCTTTCAAACTATAAGATGCTAACTCAACACTCTCCTCCTCTGACACATGCATAATCTGGGTGATCTTCTTCACCTCCTCAAGAAACAACTGTGGATTCTCACCTACTACTAACCCAAAGAATTCAGCCGAGTTCATTTTCATAAAGCTTCAAATTTTTGCTGCGGAAGAATTCCATCTTGCTGAGGTAGGAATGCAGCCTGACGGTTGCAATGAACATTAGTCACAGCCTGGGCTAGCGCCTGGAAAGCGTCTCGAAACTCTGCATGTGTCACACTCTTATTTTCAGGATCTACTGGCTGAGGGGGATGATCATCAACCCTATGGACAAAGTCTCTATGAGGAGGCATACTCTGTAAATGAAAGAATAAAGTGGATTAGACTGCGGATCAATATGAGCTCATGCTCACTCGCACGAAATGATCACTGAAATAAGAGGAATTACTCCTAAGAACATCATGTAGCCTCTACTACATAAATATGGCACGCTATGCACCAATGTACAAGACTCTACTAGATGCGGCTTTTCAGACTCCCTAGGAAACTCTTGAACCTTAGTCTCTGATACCAAGTTGGTAACGCCCCGATATCCCATCCCGAGATGTCACACGGTGATAATGGTCCCGAAGGGCCACTAGCTAACCCTTTTCTGATATTTGTACCTATACACTGCATAATATCTGAAATAAATGTGGAAACTTGCCATAAGTTTCAACACATTTGTACATACTCAAAACTGAAAACAGAATACTAATACATTCGTCTGAAAAGCCTCTAAAGTGTCTGAACTGTGGAGTTGATAGGACAGGTCCCCAACTAACTCTATCAACTAAAAATAAATAAATTCTGAAACAATAATAGTAAACTGAGATTTGTCCTCAAAAGAAGAGGACTCATTGCTACTGCTGCTGATAGGGATTGAACTGCTAAGGATAATCTGGATCATGTGCCTCTAAACCTATGGTGTCAAATAAAACACCATAGTGCAAATGCGTCAGTATAGGAATGTACCGAGTATGTAGACGAGGTAGGCTAATGCAAGGGCTCATGTATGCATAATATCTTAACTGAATAATCATAAAAGATGCTGCCTGAGAACACATACATGAATGCACAAAACATGAACACAATCATCGCAACTCTAGATACTTAATTTTGCATACCACTTTACTGCAAACTGAACTCACTACTGACATTGAGATACTAAATCACTGACTCCTCTAATACTTATAACTGAGGATCTGGATGTGCTTACATCAAGGACTGTACTCTGAGCTTACTTCTTTTGACTGACGGAATTAGAGATCAACTTTGCTAACAGATTATTCTGGAAGTGATTATCAATGATAAGAAGTATCATTATATCTGAATCTGATGACAAAAATATTCAATAAAAATCTGATACTGTGATCAAGCCTGTCTGGCGGCATACCTTAGAATAGGATATCAATCAACTATATATGTGACCAAGCCTATCTGTTGGGATGGTCCATGAATCAATGGAACTATCTGATGGGGTCCATGAATCAATGAAACTGTGGGAAGTAGTCACTTAACCGACATACCCCAACCTACCACAGGTGGGGTCCAACCTCTACCCCCGGTTGGGAGGGTGCCAATACCATGCCATGGGTAAAGACGTTATCTTTATGTGCATTATCTTTATGTAACCCTCATCTATCAGGTGCTTAAACGAGAACGGTGGAGCCCTCATCTAACAGGTCAAGCCACCTCATCTACCCTCATCTAACAGGATATCTCTCATCTACCCTCAACTAGTAGGTATGATGTCTCAACGTACGCTAGCTATATAGTTATGGAGAACAATTATTGCATCTAAGAATCACACCCTCTACTATTAGGTGAGTTCCCATCCTTGAGCTCCCTCGGTGCTAGTTTCTACTCCCAACTGAAAGACTCTGACTGAATTATTATCTGACCTGAACTGAACTTAATCAGATACTGATCATGATTCTGAAGCATTTAAGGATCTCAAAATTCTATTCATCATCACAGTCGCCAAGGAGTCACTTTAAGCATCTTGAAATCATAATCATATAATAACATTGGGGAAACATGCTACTAGATTGTACTCCCTTAAACAAGGTTTTACCTCAGCTATTTCATACCTATATCGATCTTGACAGGTGTTTGGATATCCCATGGCTTAGGGAGACTTCATACTATCACTTCATAAATTACTTGCTAACCACTTGGCATGTATTAAAATCTTAACATATATTAAGAGCACATAATTGGGTGAATTTACAACCATCATATCTCGACTTGTTCACTAGGGTCTTTCAACAACCGCTAGACATGACCGATTTCGCACCTACTTGGGAATTTCATGCTATCTTTGCACATTTCACTCACTAAGGCTTTTTATCAAACACTAGGCATGCATGGACTAGCTCACAATTTGGGGTTTCCTATTCAACATACTATAGTGGCACTTATGCTTCACCTAAGCTCTTTATAAAACCTATGGGAAACATTCTTGACTTATTAAACCATTTCTACACCCAAAAGTCATGAACACATCACATGCAAAAACAACTCAAGAGGGTCTATCACAAACATCACATGACTTCCACATACTAGGGTCAAAGCTCATAAATTTTGTAGATAAACTAAAATAAATACTCAAAAACACGTTATACATCCATTTCAACTCATAAAAATCATTAACAACTCATAAACATAAAAATCTTTTAGTTTAAAAAAGGATTCTTGAGCTTCTTGGATGAAAGGGACCCACGAATCAACATCTACATACCTTAACCTTTGAAATTGGATGAACTTTAGTTCTTGAATCTTTATCCACACTTGAAATAAATAAATTCTTGAATCCCACACTATGAGGAACTTGTTTTTTGAAGAAACCTTGAAGAATTTATGGATGAATTTTGGAAGATTAGGGTTCTTGAATGAAACCCTAGATATTCTTGAGAGAATTGGAAAAGAAAATGATTGAATTAGGATTTAAATAAAGGTTCCTCATATTTATAGAGGTTTAAAAAAAGGGGAAATGACCAAAATACCCTTGAATTGCTAGAAAAATATACTTGACGCCATCTGTTATGGGCCGTCAGGTCCGTGATAGGCCATCACAAAAGGGGTCCAAATTCTTAATTTTCTACCCAGGGCTGATGATGTTGTCAGAAAAGTCATCAAAATGTGACGACGTCGTCAAAAAGGTCATCAGAAACCTGATAGCCCGTCAGAAAGGTCGTTACCATTTTCCAGCTTGACATGCTGGAATAAAATGGGGATAACTCTTTACTCTGATATCAGATTTAGGCAAAATTGGTATTGTTGGAAAGCTAATTCAAAGATATTTCATTTTATATATAGAAAGCCACCTAGTTCTTCATATACAATGATTTATGGTCGATTGAAGTAGACCCAAATTTTTACGGTCACTAAAACTTGAACGATAGGAAAGCTTTCAACTCGACCATGAGTTAGGGGAACTCTATAATCTTAATTCATGCTCAAATAGATTCCCACACCATTAAAATTAATTCATACTTGGGAGGATATTTTGGAAAGATTTTTTCTTGGATTTTTGTTTTACCAAATACGCTCTAAGGCTCAGACTGGAAGAGGATTTGGCGGGGCATTACATTATCTCCCCTTTGAGAACATTCGTCCTCGAATGTCTCTTAATAGACTGATATTACAGATCAACAGAACTTACTCAAGAAATGGAAACATCTCAGATCAGGACTACGCAACTGGTACGACTAACATATAGGGTTCTCACACTGGGCATGCATATATGATGCATGGAATACTCGACTGATGATGCTCATAGCTGCATTCTCATAATACACATGCATATCTGATGCATGGGCTCATAATTGGGATGATCTCATGAATACACGACTGAAAACACGCTAATAAGATGAACTCTTTCTACTAAATGCGCATATCTAATACATGAATGTTTGGCTAAGGTGACTTTTGAAAGCACGACTTGATAATGGAAGAATGATTTATGCAAACTTTATAAAGAAAATCTAAACATGCATCGAAATGAATATAATGGAATGCATCATCATAATACCATGGGGTATATCCTCCTTGCGACTCTATGTCCCTCTAAACATACTTCGCTAAAGTACTGGAGCGATGCGCGGGGCACCTACAAACTGGGTCATAATTGACAAATCAATATCTGAAACTTATGCATGACTCATTCTAACATGAAATGTAAAAATAAAAGTGAAGGATATATCAATGCATAACATAAAGATGAAGGGCGCATAACATACCCGGTTCAATTTCATCGGATCTTTTCCAATCAAGGCGAGCCTGATGTGCATACAATTTGTTATGAGCTGAAGGATGACTACGCTGACTTTGGGGACTTGGCTTAGGACAGTCTCAAACTTTGTGACAGATATCTCCAGATACAAAGTACACATCACTACCGTCTCTACATACACCCTATGATTCTTACCACATTTTTTACACAACTGGTAGTTACAAACACCACTAGTACTACTCTGGGCTTTGGAGCTTGGCGCTCCCTCAAATCTGACACCCCCAAATGCAGGTGCGATTACACTAGCTGAAGATAGTTCTGGAACTAAAAATCTCTTACTATACTGAGAACTATTACCACCATAAGACCCTGACTACGAGAAACCATGACTACCTATCTTGGCTCTCTTACTCCCTCTCCCTCTCACTTTTATCTTATTTGCCTCAATCTATTGCACATGAATCATTAGCCTATAAAGATTCATATCTATTTTGAGCATGGAAACTCTACACTCGTTCAATACATCACTTGATAACCCAGTCAAAAACTTATTCATACTCGCTCTAGGGTTAGCTATCAAGTCAGGAGCATACTTAGCTAATTGGTTAAACTTAAGACAATACACTTTCACTTTCATGGAGCCTTGCCTTAGGTTCATAAACTCTTCTACCTTAGCTTCTCTTATTTCTAGCGGGAAAAACGTATCTAGAAAGGCACTCTGAAACTCTAGCCATGTCACGAGAGCTATATTCTCCCCTCTAGTTTTCTCCCACATCACTACCTAATTATGAGTAACATCTTTCAACCTATAAGATGCAACTCAACACTCTTCTCCTCTGACACATGCATAATCTGGGTGATTTTATTCACCTCCTCAAGAAATAACTGTGGATCCTCACCTACTAATGACCCAAAGAATTTGGGTGGGTTTATTTTCATAAAGCTCCTAATCCTGGCTGCGGCAGAATTCCCATCTTGCTAAGGTGGGACTGCAACTTGATTATTGACATGAACATTAGTCACTGCCTGGGATAGCGCCTGGAAAGCTGCCCGAAACTCTGCATGTGAAACACCCTCATTTTTAGGATCTACTGGCTGAGGGGGATGATCATCAACCTTATGGACAAAGTCTCTGTAAGGAGGAATACTCTGTAAATGAAAGAATAAAGTTGATTAGACTGAGGATCAACATGAGTTCATGCTCACTCGTACAAAATGATCACTGAAAGAAGAGGAACTGCTTATTTGAACATCCTATAGCCTCTTGTACATAAATGTGGCACGCTACACATACATGTACAAGACTCTACTAGATGCCTCTTTTCAGACTCCCTAGTATACTCTTGAACCTTCGGCTCTGATACCAAGTTTGTAATGCCTCGAGATCCCATCCAGAGATTTCACACGGTGCTTATGGACCCGAAGGGCCACTAGCTAACCCTTTTCTGATATCTGTACCTGTACATTGCATAATATCTGAAATAAAAGCAAAAACTTGCCATAAGGTTCAATACATCTATACATACTTAAAACTAAGAAATAAATATTAATACATCCGTATGAAAAGCCTCTAAATTGTCTGACCTATGGAGTTGATAGGACAAGTCCCCAACTAACTCCGTCAACAGAAAATAAACAAAATCTGAAACAATAATAGTAAATTGAGATTCGTCCTCAAAAGAAGAGGACTCACGGCTACTGCTGCTGATGGGGATTGAACCGCTGAGGATATTCTGGATCCTATTCCTCTGAAACTATGGTGTCAAATAAAAGACCATAGCTCAAATGCGTTAGTATAGGAATGTACCGAGTATGTAGACAAGGTAGGCTAATGAAAGGGCTCATGCATGCACAATATCTAAAATGAATAATCATGAAAGATTCCACATGAGAAAACATACATGAATGCACAGAATATGAACACAAGCATCGCGACTCTAGATACTGAAACTCATATACCACTTTACTGCAGACTAAACTCACTACTGATACTGAGATACTGAATCACTGACTCTTTTGATACTAATAACTGAGGATCTAGATGTGCTTACATCAAGGACTGTACTTTGATCTTACTGCTTTCGACTGACAGAATTAGAGATCAACTTTGCTACCAGATTATTTTGGAAGCGATTATCAATGATAAGAAGTATGATTATATCTGAATCTTACGACAAGGATATTCAATAGAAATCTGATACTGTGATCAAGCCTGTCTTGTGACATATCTCTGAATATGATAGCAATCAACTGTATATATGACCCGGCCTATCTGTTGGGATGGTCCATGAATCAACGGAACTATCTGAGTTCCTCATAAAGATAGATGATTGTATCTGACAGTCCTAATTTTTAAGGATTGATTCTGAAACTAAGACTAAATTTGAAACAAAAATTGTAGGAAGTAGTCACCAAATCGACATGCCCCAACCTACCAAAGGTTGGGTCCAACCTCTACACTCGGTTTGGAGGGTGCAAATACCGTGCCACGGGTAAAGACATTATCTTTATGTGCATTATATATATGTGACCCTCATCTATCAGGTGCTCAAACGAGAATTGTGGATCCCTTATCAAACAGGTCAAGCCACCTCGTCTACCCTCATCTAACAGGTATGATGTCTCTCATTTACACTCAACTAGTACGTATGTTGTCTCAACCTACGCTGGCTATGTAGTTCTAGAGCACAAAGATTGAATCTAAGAATCACACCCTCTACTAGCAGGTGAGTTCCCATCCATGAGCTCGCTCGGTCCTAGTTTCTTCTCCCAACTGAAAGACTCTGACTGAATTCTTAACTGAGAACAACTGAACTGAATCTGATACTGATCATGTTTCTCAAAATATTTAATTGAATTACACAAAGATTACTTAGTTCCATATCTGATGGAAAAGACATCGAATCATAGTATCTGACTGACGATATAGAGCTTGAATAGATTACTAAAATCACTTCTGAGATTAGAATTGAATCACTTGAATACGATTAGATCTTAGGTGATTACAGGACTAAGGCTAAATTATTAATGATACAGAGATTACAGAAAATTTTGAGATTACTGAGATTTCTTAAATTCAACACTTGTCTGAGGATACAGAGTTTTATAGTTCACTGAGTTCTGACAATCATGGCTCAACTAGAATTATCGAGAAATTGAAACGAGCACTAGAAAACAACTCTATTTTCGGGAATAAATACACTCAGGACTTGATAGCATAAAAGTAAGCATCATTATTCATACATCCTCACAAGCATTCATGCATCATCACAATAATTCAAGCATCTTCAAAAGTAATTCAGGAATCATGCCATATGTTCATTTACATAGTCATTAAACATCACCTCAAGAATTTAAGAATCTCAAACGTCTATTCTTCATCACAGTAGCCAAGGATTCACTTTAAGCATGTCGAAATCATAATCATATAATAACGTAGGGGAAATATTCTACTAGATTGTACTCTCTTCAACAAGGTTTTACCTCAGCTATTTCATACCTATATCGATCTTGACATGTGTTTGGATATCCCATGGCTTGGGGAGAATTCATACTATCACGTCATAACATACTTGCTAACCAGTTGGCATGTATTAAAAGCTTAACATATATCAAGAGCATATAATTGGTGGAATTTACAACCATCATATCTTGAATTGTTCACTAGGGTCTTTCAACAACCACTAGACATGACCGATTTTACACCGACTTGGGAATTTCATGCTATGTTGGCACATTTCACTCACTAAGGCATTTTATAAAAACTAGGCATGCATGGAGTAGCTCACAATTTAGGGTTTCCTATTCAACATACTATAGTGTCCCTTATGCTTCACCAAAGCTCTTTATCAAACCTATGGGGAACGTTCTTCACTTATTCAACCATTTCTACACCCAAAAATCAAGAAAACATCACATGGAAAAACAACTTCAAGAGGGTCTATCACAAACATCACATGAATTCCACATACCAGGGTCAAAGCTCATAAATTTTGTAGGTAAACATAAATCAAAACTCAACAACACATTAAACATCCATTTCAACCCATACAAATCATTAACAACTCATAAACTTAAAAATCTTTTAGTTTTAAAAAGGGTTCTTGAGCTTCTTGGATGAAAGGGACCCAAGCATCAACATCTACATACCTTAACCTTTGAAATTGGATGAACTTTAGTTCTTGATCCTTTATCCCCACTTGAAATAAATAAATTCTTGAAGCCCACAGTATGAGGAACTTGATTTTTGAAGAAACCTTGAAGAATTTACGGATGAATTTTGGAAGATTAGGGTTCTTGAATGAAACCCTAGATATTCTTGAGAGAATTGGAAAAGAAAATGATTTAATTAGGATTTCAATGAAGGTTCCTTATATTTATAGAGGCTAAAAAAAGGTGGGAAATGACCAAAATACCCTTGAATAGCTGAAAAAATATACTTGACGTCATCCGTGACAGGCCGTCAGGTTCGTGATAGGCCATCACAAAAGGGGTCCAAATTCTTGATTTTCTGCCCAGGGCTAACAACGTCGTCAGAAATGTCATCAGAATGTTACGACGTCGTCAAAAAGGTCATCAGAAACGTGATAGCCCGTTAGAAATGTCATTACCGTTTTCCAGTTTGACATGCTGGAATAAAATAGGGATAACTCTTTCCTACGATATCGGATTTAGGCGAAATTGGTATCGTTGGAAAGCTAATTCAAAGATATTTCATTTTATATATAGAAAACCACCTAGGTATTCATATCAAATGAGTTATGGTCGATTGAAGTTGACCCAAATTTTTACGGTCACTAAAACTTGAACGATAGGAATGCTTTCAACTCGACCATGAGTTAGGGGACCTCTAAAATCTTAATTCATGCTCAAATAGATTCCCACACAATTCAAATTATTTCATACATGGGAGGATATTTTGGAAATATTTTGTCTTGGATTTTTATTTTACCAAATACGCTCTAAGGCTCAGACTGGAAGAGGATTTGGCGGGCCATTACAGTATCTCCCCCTTGAGAACATTCGTCCTCGAATGTCGCTTAATAGAATGAGATTAAAGATCAAGAAAACTTACTCAAGAAATGGAAACATCTCAGATCAGGACTATGCAACTGGAACGACTGACATATAGAGTTCTCACACTGGGCATGCATATATGATGCATGGAATACTCGACTGATGATACTCATAGCTGAATTCTCATAATACACATGCATATCTGATGCATGGACTCATAATTGGGATGATCTCATGAATACAGGACTGAACACACGCTAACAATCTGAACTCTCTCTACTAAATGCGCATATCTAATACATGAATGTCCAGCTAAGCTGACTTTTGAAAGCACGACTTGCCAATGCAAGACTGATTGATGCTAACTTTATCAGGATAATATTAACAAGCATCAAGAAGAATCTAATGGCATACAGAATCATAATACCGTGGAGTATCTCCCACTTGGGACTCTATGTCCCTCTAAACACACTTCGCTAAAATACTGGAGTGGTGCGCGGGGCACCTACAGACTAGGTCATAATTGACCGATCAAGATCCAAAACGTATGCATGACTCATGCTAACATATAAGCTCAAAATGAGAGGGAAGGATATGTCAATGCATAACATAAAGATGAAGGTCTCATAACATACCCGGGTCAATTTCAAGGGATCTTTCCCGATCAAGGCGAGCCTGAGGTGCATACAATCTATTATGAGCTGAAGGATGACTATGCTGACCTTGGGAACTTGGCTTAGGACAGTCTCGAACTTTGTGACCGGTATCTCCACATCCAAAGTACACATCACTACCATCTCAACATATACCCTATGATTCTTACCATATTTTTTACACAATGGGTAGGTACGAACACCACTAGTACTACCCTGGGCTTTGGAGCTTGGCACTCCCTCTAATCTGACACCCCCAAACGCAGGTGTGAGTACACTAGCTGAAGATGGCTCTGGAACTAAAAACCTCTGACCATACTAGGAACTACTACCACCTTGAGACCCTGACTACGAGAAACCACGACTACCTGTCTTGGCTCTCTTACTCCCTTTCCCTCTCAGCTTCATCTTATCTGCCTCAATCTATTGCACATAAATAATTATCCTAGAAAGATCCATATCTATTTTGAGCATGGAAACTCTACACTCTTTCAACACATCACTTGATACCCCAGTCAAAAACTTATTCATACTCGTTCTAGGGTTAGCTATCAAGTCGGGAGCATACTTAGATAATTGGTTAAACTTAAGACAATACTCTTTCACTGTCATGGAGCCTTGCCTTAGGTTCATAAACACTTTTACCTTAGCTTCTCTCATTTCTAGAGGGAAAAACCTATCTAGAAAGGAACTCTGAAACTCTAGCCAAGTCACGGGAGCTGCATTCTCACCTGTACTTTTCTCCCACATCACTCCCAATCATGATCAATATCTTTCAACCTATAAGATTCTAACTCAACACTCTCCTCCTCTGACACATGCATAATCTAGGTGATCTTTTTCACCACCTCAAGAAACAACTATGGATCCTCACCTACTACTGACCCAAAGAATTCGGGAGGGTTTATTTTCATGAAGCTTCTAATCATATCATCAGCAGAATTCGCATCTTGATGAGGTGGGATTGCAGCTTGATGATTGACATAAACATTAGTCACCGCCTTGGCTAGCGCCTAGAAAAATGCCCATAACTCTGCATGTGACACACTCTCATTTTTAGGATCTACTGGATGAGGGGGCTGATCATCAACCTTATGGACAAAGTCTCTATGAGGAGGCATACTATGTAAATATAAGAATGAAGTGGATTAGACTAAGGATCAACATGAGCTCATGCTCACTCACACGAAATGATCACTAAAAAAAGAGGAACTGCTCCTAAGAACATCTTGTAGCCTCTGCTACATAAATTTGGCGTGCTATACACCCATGTAAAAGACTCTACTAGATGTGGCTTTTTAGACTCCCTAGGATACTCTTGAACCTTAGGCTCTGATACTAAGTTTGTAATGCCCCGAGATCCCATCCCAAGACGTCACACGGTGCTTATGGACCCGAAAGACAACAAGCTAACCCTTTTCTGATATCTGTACCTGTACACTACATAATATTTGAAAAAAATGTGGAAACTTGCTATAAGGTTCAACACATCTATACATACTCAAAATTGAAAACTGAATACTAATACATCCATCTGAAAAGCCTCTAAACTGTTTGAACTGTAGAGTTGATGGGACAGGTCCCCAACTAACTCCGTCAACTGAAAATAAACAAAATCTGAAACAATAATAGTAAACTGAGATTGGTCCTCGAAAGAAGAGAAATCGCTGCTACTAATGTTGATGGGGACTGAACTTCTGAGGATAATATGTATCTTGTACTTCTGAACCAATAGTGTCAAATAAAACACCATAGCGCAAATGCGTCGGTACAGGAATGTACCGAGTATGTAGACAAGGTAGGCTAATGCAAGGTCTCATGCATGCACAATATCTAAACTGAATAATCATGAAAGATTCCGCATGAGAACACATACATGAATGCAAGGAACATGAACACAATCATCGCAACTCTAGATACTGAAACTCGCATACCACTTTACTGCAGACAGAACTCATTACTGACATTGAGATACTGAATCACTGACTTCTCTAATACTGATAACTGAGGATCTGGATATGCTTACATCAAGGACTATACTCTGAGCTTACTTCTTTCAACTGACAGTATTAGAGATCAACATTGCTAACAGATTATTCTGGAAGCGATTATCAATGATAAGAAGTATGATTATATCTGAATCTTACGACAAGGATATTCAATAGAAATCAGATACTGTGATCAAGACTGTCTAGCAGCATGTCTCTGAATATGATATAAATCAACTGTATATGTGACCAAGCCTATATGTCGGGATGGTCCATGAATCAACACAACTATCTGAGTTCGTCATAAAGATAGATGACTGTATCTGACAGTCTTAAATTTTTAAGATTGATTCTGAAATTGATACTGAATTTGAAACTGAAACTGTAGGAAGTAGTCACTTAACTGACATGCCCCAACCTACCACAGGTGGGGTCCAACCTCTACCCCCAGTTTGGAGGGAGACAATATCCTACCACGGGTAAAGACATAATCTTTATGTGTATTATCTTTATGTGACCCTTATCTATCAGATGCTCAAACGAAAATGGTGGAGCCCTCATCGAATAGGTCAAGCCCCCTCATTTACCCTCATTTAATAGGTATGGTGTCTCTCATCTACCCTCAACTAGTAGGTATGATGTCTCAACCTACGCTAGCTACATAGTTCTGGAGCACAAAGGTTGCATCTAAGAATCACAACCTCTACTAGTAGGTGAGTTCCCATCCTTGATCTCGCTCGGTGCTAGTTTCTACTCCCAACTAAAAGACTCTGACTGAATTCTTAACTAAGTACAACTGAACTGAATCTGATACCGATCAGGTTTCTCAAAAGATCTAATTGAATTACGCTGCGATTACTTAGTTCTTTATTTGATGGAAAAGACATCGAATCATAGTATCTGACTAACGGTACAAAGCTTGAATAGATTACTCAAATCACTTCTGAGATTAGATTTAAATCACTTGAATACTATTAGATCTAATTTGATTATAGGACTAAGGCTAGATTATTAGCGATACAGAGATAACAGAGATTACAGAGATTTCTGAGATTTTTGAGCTTTCTTAAGTTCCACACTTATCTGAGGATACAGAGTTCTATAGTTCACTGAGTTCTGACAATCATGCCTCAACAGGAATTATCGAGAAACTGACATGAACTCTGAAAAACATCTCTATTTTTAGGTATAAATACCCCCAGGACTCGATAGAAAAAAATTAAGCATCATCATTCATTCATCATCACAAGTATTCATGCATCATCACAATCATTCAAGCATCTTTACAAGTAATTCAGGAATCATGCCATATGTTCATTTCCATAGTCATTAAATATCACCTCAAGCATTTAAGGATCTCAAATAACTATTCATCATCACAGTCGCCAAGGAGTCACTTTAAGCATATTGGAATCATAATCATATAATAACGTAGGGGAAATATGCTACTAGATTGTACTCCCTTCAACAAGGTTTTACCTAATCTATTTCATACCTATATCGATCTTGACATTTGATTGGATATCCCAAGGCTTGGGAAGACTTCATACTATTACATCATAACTTACTTGCTAACCACTTGGTATGTATTAAAAGCTTAACATATATCATGAGCACATAATTGGGGGAATTTACAACCATCATATCTCGACTTGTTCACTAGGGTATTTCAACAACCACTAGACATGATCGATTTTACACCTACTTGGGATTTTCATGCTATCTTGGCACATTTCACTCACTAAGGAATTTTATCAAACACTAGGCATGCATGGACTAGCTCATAATTTGGGGTTTTCTATTCAACATACTATAATGTCCCTTATGCTTCACCTAAGCTCTTTATTAAATCTATAGGGAACGTGCTTCACTTATTCAATGATTTCTACACCCAAAAGTCATGAACACATCACATGAAAAAAAAACTTCAAGAGGGTTTATCACAAACATCACATGAATTCCACATACTAGGGTCAAAGCTCATAAATTTTGTAGATAAACATAAATCAAAACTTAAAAAATCATTAAACATCCATTACAACTCATACAAATCATTAACAACTCATAAATATAAAAATCTTTTAGTTTTAAAAAGGGTTCTTGAGCTTCTTGGATGAAAGGGATCCAAGAATAAACATCTACATACCTTAACCTTTGAAATTGGATGAACTTTAGTTCATGAAACTTTATCCACACTTGAAATAAATAAATTCTTAAATCCCACACTATGAGTAACTTGATTCTTGAAGAAACCTTGAAGAATTTATGGATGAATTTTGGAATATTAGGGTTCTCTAATGAAACCCTAGATATTCTTGAGAGAATTAGAAAAGAAAATGATTGAATTCGGGTTTGAATAAGGGTTACTCATATTTATAGAGGCTAAAAAATGGTGGGAAATAACCAAAATACCCTTGCAAAAATGCCCTTGAATTGTTGGAAAAATATACTTGACGCCATTTGTGACAGGCCGTCAGGTCCGTGATAGGCCGTCACGAATGGTCATCACAAAAGGGGTCCAAATTCTTGATTTTCTTGCCAGGGCTGATGACGTCATTAAAAATGTCATCAGAATGTGACGACATCATCAAAAAGGTCATCAAAAATGTGATAGCCCATCAGAAATATTGTTACCATTTTCCAGCTTGACATGCTGGAATAAAATGGGGATAACTCTTTTCTTCGATATCGTATTTAGGAAAAGTTGGTATAGTTGGAAATATAATTCAAAGATGTTTCATTTTATATATAACTTGCCACCCAGTTCTTCATATACAATGAGGTATGGTCGATTGAATTTTACCCAAATTTTTACGGTCACTAAAACTTGAACGATAGGAAAGCTTTCAACTCGACCATGAGTTAGGGGACCTCTATGATCTTAATTCATGCTCAAATAGATTCCCACATGATTCAGAGTATTTAATACTTGGGAGGATATTTCTGAAATATTTTGACTCGGATTTTTGTTTTATCAAATACGCTCTAAGGCTCAGACTGGAAGAGGATTATCTGGGGCATTACAAATATGGTGCTCTTCTTTCTTTGGAAAGTTTGAATTCACTACCCATAACCCAAAGGACCTAGAAAAATCCAAAAGTAAAGCTCCTTCTTCATTCCATTATCCAAAACTGAAACCTACATGCACATCATCATAACCACTAGATAAAGACACAATATGCCTATTAAAATCTTCTTCTATGACAAGATTCTCAATGCTCATATTGTAACGCCCCAAATTTGACACTTAAAATGCTACACGGTGCTCATGACCCCAAAGGACCACAATCTTACCCATGACTGATATTTTTACCTGTACACTGGATAATATACTGTATAAATGTGAAAATAAAGGCTGAATGGCCATAAGGTTCAAAGATATAATTAAACATAACATCTGAGATATGGTATATCAATACCAAAACATCTGAAATAACTATCTAAACATGTTAGTCTGAAAGCCTCTAAACTGTCTGAATAAGGAGTTGATGGGACATGTCCCCAACTAACTACAACTAATAAAATAAATTAATTAATGAGATAATAAAGTAATGGTCATGTCCTCGAAGGATAAGGACTTACTTCTAACTCTGACTGCTGATACTGGAATGCTACTGATGCTTTGGAGCTAGTGCTTCTGAACCTATGGTATAAAAAACCATAGTAAAAATATGTCAGTATGTTTGAATATATTGGTATGCATGTGAGGTAGGATGAATTCAAATGGTTCACATGTATGAACTATACTAACTGACTGAACAACATGAACATGAGAATACATGCATGAATACATAATAACTGTAACTAAGTCTGTGTTAACATAATTACTTAGACTGAGTACTGGTAACATGAGATACTGGTAAATGTATAACTAACATAACTAATACTGAGGGACTATATTTGACAGTCTAGTTTCTCATGAAACTAGGTGAGTTTCATATTATTCTGAGTTGACTGTATCTGACAGTCCTGAAGTTCTAAAGAACTATCTGAGTTCTATTACTAAGACTGAATAACTGTATCTGACAGTCCTGATTCTATAACTGAAACTATGGGAAGTAGTCGTCTAACTGACATGCCCCAAATAATGTAATATACCTGAGTTGGGGTCCAATCTGTAACCCCAATAAGAAGCGTGTCAATACCACGCCACTTGTAAGGACAATCTGTGAGTAACCCTCATATAATAGGTGTGACTCTAGTGAGAATGATGAGAACCCTCATATAATAGGTTAAGCCACCTCATCTACACTCATGTAACAGGCTATGATGTCTCAACCTACGCTGGGTATATAGTTCTGGAATACAAGAATTGCTTCTAAGAATCACACCCTAATATAACAGGTGGGTTCCCATCCTTGGGTTCGCTCGATGATAATTTCTACTCCTATCTAAATAGACACTGAACATGATTAACTGAACTAACTGGACTGAGTTTACTGAGTTCTGTTGACTGATAGAATACTACTAAGATTACTGAGTTTTCCTGAGTCATGAGACTAACTGAATTCTATGGATCATGGCTTGGCTGAGAGTATCTTGAAAACATGACACTAATTGTAGGCATACGACTAAATTTTTGGGTACAAGTACCCCCAAGACTCGATAAGAAGAAACTGACAAAGCATAACTTTCTTGAATACATGACCACATCAGCAATACATAATATAATAAGTTGGAGAATTCATGAAGTACAAGTTCTAAAGCACCACAATTTCCACACATATATCCAGAACTCATTAAATAAGATATTTCATCAAATACTTGACATGTATGAACTTGTACCTGAATGGGGATTTCATATTATTATACTAGTATGCACTTTTCATTCACATAGACATTTAATTAAACATATGGGGAGCATGCTTTGGTTATACAATCATCAACATATCTAATAATCATGTATACATCAATCAACTTGTAAATTGAAGGGTTTTATCATGGTTATTATACAAATCTTCATAAACTAGGGTCAATCATTGGAAAAATATAATTTAAAACATCAATCAAAGCCCTACAACATCATGAACATGAAATTTCAATTCTATTTAAATCATGAACATTCTTAAATACACAAATCTTGTATTTTGAAAAGAGATTATTGATCTTCATGAGTGAAAGGGACCCACGAATCAACACATGACATACCTGGGTTGTGAGTTTCTTTAAGTTCTTGGACTTTAAGAACTTGAATTTCTTAGTTTCTTGAAGAAGGAATTGGATCTTGTTCTTTGGAATTATTTTTGAGAGAAAACCCTAATTTAATGTTGTAGATGGATAATGAACTTAGGATCCTTGATCTGATATAATTAGAGGTTAAAATGGGTGGAAAAGACCCAAATGCCCTTTTAAAAATAACTTTAAAATAACCAAACAAACTATGAAACGGTGGGTGCAACGGTCTATCACTCGGTCAATGGTTTGTTGGTCCTGTCCGTCGCACCTGGGCAGAATAGGGATTCACATACTCTGCTTCGATGGCTTGGGCGACGTTCCATCACTAGCTCGATAGTCCATCGACCTGAGCTGTCGCCCTTAGGCAGAAGGTGGTCTCACTGCCTCTACTGCAACAGCTTGGGTGACAATCTGTCGCTAGCCTCTGACAGTCTGTCGACCCTCACTATCGCACCTGGGTAGTTTTAACTATTTTCTATAAAATGACCATAACTTTTTACCTTGATACCAGATTTGGATGAAATTGGTATCATTGGAAAGCTAATTCAATTTCCCACATGATAAAAGTTGCAATTGGGAAATTCTATCTAATTTGAATATTAATCATTTAGGAAGTCATCAATAACTCTTTTGGAGACTATATTTTACTTAATAAAAGTTAGGGGTATTAGACATATGCATCGTACTACCTACTACAATGCCTCCCAAAAATGCTTTGTCTGATCTTCATCTAAGCCAACTTGAAGAGTGTATGGACTAATAATGTTCAACATAGATCCTATAATAACTATGTTAATTGATATATATCTATTATTAACTCACTTAACCCCCACCACCTTACTTTTAATTTCATTAGCTACAATGATACTAACCCCATTCTTAACCATCATACTACTAGACTACAATAATTCATACTATCTGCATTCCTCACCTCAGAACCTGCCATTTCTTCTCATAGACATAAGTTATACTAAACCTCCTCATAAGAATCTTCATAAACTCTATGGACTTACCTTGAAGAGTCGTTATGTTCCAACACCCAATTCTCAACCTCGAGGCTCTCTTATCCCTCTTAACCCTACTACTCCTTTCCCCCATCCCTAAACTCAACCCTATCCTAGCACTAAACCTAGAACTTGACCTCACCCTTAACCCTAGTCCTGAACCTAAACATGGCCAATGATCTAACCCTATTCTACCACCAACCACCATAACTACTACTCAATATTTAATGACTTGATTTTTTTGTGATTTTTGTGAATTATTCATTTTTGTGTAACTAAGACATTTAACCCCTCCTTGTGGTTGATTTATGATATTTATAAGGTGTGGAGATTATTGGTATGGTTCCCAATGAATTTTGTTGTGATTTGTGTGAGTTTATCATTTTGGGTCATTAAAAAGGCTTCAAAGTTGATTTTGGTCATTATTTAATATTCTATTCAATAGATGGATAAATAGACTATGCCAGTAGATCCAAAATGTTGATTTTTATGTTGGTGACATGATTGGAATGGCTTTAAAGAAATATTTTCTCATTTTGAACCCTAATTTAGAAAGTTGTGAAATTGGGTTTCAGATGTCAATTTTGTGAGAATGACATTTTTTCAAAAATTCAATATCGTTATTTAGTCTGAAGCATCGAATTTGATGCAGTAGAATAGTTTATTTGCATTCTTAGGATTATAGATGAATCGCTAGGGGCCCACGAAGACTTGTAATTCTCCAAGTCTCCACCTTAAGTGACCTGGTTTTCACCAACAAGTGTCGCTTAAGCGGCTTTGGGTCCTCTTAAGTAACCTAGGTAGTCTAACCAGGTATCATGAAAGTGATACTTGGCTTCTTAGGTGATGATCGCTTAAGCGACCTAATGTTTTCTTAAGCAATGTATGGGTGGTATTTATACTCTCTTTTAATAAATTTTCACCATTTTTGACACTTTAACCTTGGAGTTTTTGAGTTTTTGTGAGATTTATTCAATTTTCAAGCTTGGCTAAGAGTCAAATCCCTATTTCTATAATTTTTATTTTATTCTTTTCATTTAAATCTTATTACAATATGAATTCAATAGTGGAATTTTTGGATTTTGGCCCAGAAGGACTAAATTAGAAATTATTTCGATTGAAACCCCAATTTCAAACTATTTTCACTTGGGTTTTCTTCTTTGTCTTTCATCAATCATGGGCAATAAATTTTGGACTAAAATATTAGTTTCACCCTCTCTTTTCAAAAACTTATTCAAGGGTCCATTTTTACACCAACCCAAAAATGGGTAATATAGATATGATTGTCTTCCTTCTGATGGGTAGATTCAGTATTTGTCTATTTTAGAGTATTTTAGATCTATTCGTGAGGAGAAACATCTATGTTGATGAATTTTAGGACCAATCATTTGCATTCAAGGTAAGATATGGCTTAATTTTCTTTATACCAAGGTAGGTAGATAATATTGGTATTAAATAATGTTATGGGTAAAGGAATTAATCTTCAAAATGGCTTTATTTTTGTTTTGTGAATGAGTAGGGGCATGTATTGTTATTATTTGGTTGTTTTGAGTCATTAATTTCTATGTGTGACCATGTGGGGTCTTATATGATATTATTGTCCTGGTAATTATATAATTGGTTGTGTTCTTGGAGGAAATGTTTAAGTGAGTTTTTATGTGGTATCAAATGGCATATTTTTTATATATCTTACTTTATGTGTTTATGGACTATATTGGATTTATTGATTGTTGGCTTATTGAGTGGATTTTGGCTAACATGGTTGGATTTGGAAATTCTCATTCTTGTTGGTTGTGAGCATTAAATTTTCATATCATATACATTCAGGACATATTGGTATCATCATGGAAATATTGCTTTTTTTGACAGAAAATATGAAATCTTCAAAAACCCTTTACAAATATATGTGCTAGAGAGGAGTTATTAATATTGGATTAGTATTAGATGTTTTATTGTATATGGGCTAATGAACCCCCAATGGTCCTACCTCGGGAGGGCAATGTAAGTGTTTATGAATATTGTACAACAACCTCGTGCATCACACCATCATCATTATCTTCTTTTCCTTTCAAATATTATGAGCATTCTATGTTGTATTTTTATTCTTGATATGATATCTATTTATTTGTGCTTCTTTCTTATATTTGTATTTTGGTATATATTTATAATGTAGAACTATTAGTAAAGAAGGTATGGCTACTATTTTGGACATTTTATGATTGCAGGTGACGTTCCTATAGTGTGTATTTTATATGCTTTATTTTTTACTTTACTCAGTGTGCCTATGATATCTATTGGGTATAAGTGAATCACACTCGCCCCTACTGTGCACTATATGTGTAGATCCATGTATGAATGGATCGCCTGGTAGCTGATTCGGGCAATATTTGGAGTATTTTTGATCTAGCAGTCGGTTGATGCTTCCAAAGTTGATCTACTAAATCTTTTTATCAAGTTTATGTCTTTTCTTATTTAGAGATAGATTAAGTTCCTTTTGGACTATCAATTCATATATTTTGACTTTGAGTTGAACTTAGATTGACCCTACACTGTGACACAAGATTTTGGGATATTTTCGGTATCTTTGTTATGTATTTTTTTCCTATTATGGTATATGTATGGTTTTGCTTTTTCCTACAAGCCTTACCTTGGGTTTTGGCATTATTTACACATTTTATATTAGTTTGGGTGATAGGCTTACTTTTCAAGGCTTAATGCGACAATTGCCATCATGAGCCTTATTTTTAGGTTGGGACAAATTGGTTTCAGAGCAGCTAGCCTCATTGATCTCATTAGTGTAAGAACAAGATGTCTAGTATAGTTTTAATAATTGATACGTAAACTTTTGTATCTATCTTCGAGAGGATCTAAGATATCTTTAGGAAACATTCCTTATTTCATTTTATATCATATGGATTTTTCTCACTGAACTAGGGTTTATATCATTGGTTAATGCATCATTGGGCATATTTTTTCAATTAATCACGACTTTCCAAGGAAATTAGGTCCTTTTCCCCTAACCCAATTCAGCCAAACACAAAATTAATCTTCCAAAAGGTTTCCAAAATCCTCTCAAAAAATAAACCCTAATTCATCAAGTTCCAATAAATCCCCAACAATCTTCACAAAATCCGTCACTCAGGTATGTTAGGTATTCATCCTTCGTTTTCCTTCCACCCTTGGAGTTCAAGAACCCTTTTCAAAACTTGAATTATGATTTCTATGTTATGAATTGAATTATGCTCATGCTTTTGTATTTGTATGGGTTTCAAGATTAGATCTTTTATGAGTTCCATGAAATTTAGTTAGCATGTGTGTTGAATTATTAATCTTTGATGTCAAAATCCTTGAAATTGAAAGTTTAAGTTGTAGTTATGATTCTTATGTGTTGTTCATTATCATGTGTGTTAACCATGCTCCCCAGGTGTTTCATAAATGCCCATATAAGTAAATTATGCAAGGTAACTTATTATTGTGTTGCTAAAGTTGTGATATGAGTTTTTCTATTATGCAATTGAGTCCTAGGGGTATATATTACCCTAAATCTAGTTGGTTACTCATTTGCAATAGTTATAGAATAGTCCCAGTAAAGGTAAAAAATAGTAGTACTCAGTCAGTTAACAGAATTCAGCGAACTAAGTCCAGTTAAGTCAGTCAACACGATCACTGTCAGATCAGACAAGCCTAGTACAGTCTAGTGATCAGTTCAATAGCGATTCAGTTGGTAGTAGAATTCAACACCGAGTGATCCCTGGGATGAGGGAATTCCTGCTAGAAGAGGTTTTGACCCTTAGTAGCAGTCCCTACATTACAAAACTACGTAGCCAGCGTAAGGTAAGTCGTCCTCCTGCTAGACAAGGGTTGACGCAATCATATATGTATTTCTCATGAGTCTTTCTGCTAGATTAGGGTTGACACATTTATTGTTAGTTTCCCGTGGCAAGGTGATAACACCCTTCCAACTGGGGTCACAGGTTGGACCTCAAATCAGTTTATATCGAGATATTTCGGTTAGACGAACACCCACATTTACAGTTTCAGTCTCATTATTTCGTAAAGAACTCATTAGTTCTACAAAATCATGGCTATTAGTTATCAGTTACTCAGCCATAATAATTCAATACTCAGTTTCAGTATAATCTCAGATACACGATGTATGCTTATATGCACAGTATCACATGCTCAATATGTTCAATAGTTATAGTTTTGCATGTACTCTAATCTAGTTACTTTATGATGTTCATTTAGTCAGTTATTATCTCATGAATATGAACTTATGTATATCATCCTTACCTTACTTACCATACCAGTACATTCTACGTACTGACACATACTCTTTTTTGCGCTATGATGTCTCATATGATAGGTTCGGATGCTCAAGCTCCTGATCGTACTTAGTAGCTCAGGCTATCATCAAAAGTTATAGTGGATATTCCTCATATTTTTAGGACAGATCCAATCTATTTCAGTATTCCAGAAGTTCAGTACTTCTTTCAGTCGGAATTAGAAGGGGCTTTATCCCATCAAGTCCATATTTAAACAGTTATAGTCTTTCAGACTAGCATAGTCAGTTATTCAATTTTAAGATGTTATTATTAGTTATACTCAATTATTCTTTTAGTATTTTGAGAACCTTATGGTATTTTTAGATTTCTTCTACATATATATTTCACTATTATATTCAGTACTCACAACAGGTACTAGTAATGGGTTAGCTTGTGGTCCTTTGGGGTTCCAAGCATCGTGTAATGGCCAGCGTGTAGTATCTGGGCATTACAAACTTGGTATCAGAGCCTAAGGTTCTAAAGAGTCCTAGGGAGTTTGAAAGCCACGTCAAGTAGAGTTTTGTGCATGGGTGTGAATCATGCCACACTTATGGACAAGGGTCTATAAGGTATTTTAGGAAAATTTTCCCTTCTTTCAATGTACATATTGTGTGAGGGAGCATGAGATCAAGTTAAACTCTATGTCTAATCTAAATTTTCCTCCCATTTACTGAAAATGCCTCCCAGAAAGACAACCGGAAGAAGAACTAGAAACCAGCTAGCACCACCGCCCATTCAGGAAGATCCCCTAAATGAGCACATTTCTCATGCAGAATTCAGAGCATCTTTCACCACTCTTGCTCACTCTATAGAAGCCTATAATAAATGCCCAACTGCTATTCAGGCCAACCCAGTGGCCAATACTACTATAGTAAGAATTTAGGACTTTACCCGAATAAACCCTACTATAGTAAGAATTCAAGACTTCAGTGCTAGTGAGAGTGCTGAGTTAGCTTCCTATTAGTTGTAGGATGTGGCTCATATATGGTTTAAGCAGTAGAAGGTAGTTATGGGTGCAGATGCAAGGCCTATATAATGAGACGAGTTTGATACTGCCTTTCTAGATCGATTCTTCCCATTGGAGTTAAGGGAAGATAAGGTTGTAGATTTCATTAATCTAAAGTAGGGCAACCTAAGTGTGAAAAAATATTCCCTCAAATTTACTCAGTTGGCCGGTATGATCCTTATGTGGAAGCTGATAGCAGGTCTAAGATGAGCAAGTTCATGTTTTCTATATCTAACAGTGTGGTCCAGGAGTGTAGGACCATAGTGCTGATTAAGGAGATGGACTTGGCTATGTTGATGGCCCATGCTCAACAAATTGAGAAACATAAGACTGAAGAGAAAGAGAGGGAGAATAAGAGGGATAGAACATGTAGCTTTAGTTTTGCTCAGCCTAAGTTAGAGGGTGGAATTCATCCTTAGTTCCACCAAAAATCTTCAGTCCCAGCTCCATCCTCAGCCAGTTCTCCAGTGCCTCAATTCAGCAATGGTATAAGGATACGAAGGTAGGCTCTAAATCTCAGGGTAGTGTGAATAGTTCTTGAACAAATCCTCTTTGTCAAAAGTATGGTAGAAACTACCAAGGGGTCTGAACGGCTGGCAGTGATGTGCATTTCGGGTCTAGTAATATAGGTCATAAAAGCACAGAGTATCCTCGGGTGAGTTTATAGAGTTATCATAATAATCCCCCATCTTAGTCCTATCGCCCTTCTCAGCAGGGTGCCACTTCCAATGCCACCAATAGGAATTCCCAAATAGGCTCTATGCACTCCAGTCTCGACAAGATGAGGAAAGTTCTACTAATGTGGTCACTAGTACGTTACAAGTTTACCATTTACATGTTAATGCTTTGCTAGATTAAGGAGCTTCTTTGTTCTTTGTAACTCCTTATATTGCTTTCAACTTAAGAGTCAGTCCCAATATCCTAATAGTGACTTTCTCAGGCTCTACCCCAGTGGGTAAATCCATCATAACTTGACTGGTATACGGCAACTGTCCGATTGTGGTGTCACAGAAAGTTACTTCAGCAGACTTAGTAGTGTTAGAGATGATAGATTTTGACATCATTCTATTAATGGTTTGGATCCATTCATGCTTTGCTTCAGTTGATTATAGGAGCAGAATTGTCTATTTTTAGTTCCTGAATAAACCAGTCCTTGAATAGAAGGTAGTACCACATCGCTTAATGGTCAACTTATTTCATACCTTAGAGCGAGAAAAATGATATCAAAGGGGTGTGTCTACCATTTAATGCGAGTCAAAGACTCTAGTTTTGAGACTCCTAATCTTGAGTCAGTTCCAGTCATAAGTGAATTTCCAGATATGTTTCTCGAAGATCTCCTCGGAGTTCTTCCCAAAAGGGAAATCAACTTTGGATTAGACCTTCTTCCTGACACTTATCCCATCTCTATTCTGACATATAGAATGGCTCCAGCTGAACTTAAATAGATGAAGTAACAATTGAAGGATATCCTTGATAAGGGATTCATCAGGCCCAACATATCTCCTTGGGGTGCATAAGTCCTATTTATGCGAAAGAAAGACTGTTCTCTTAGAATATGTATAGACCACCATCAGTTGAACAAGTCACCATAAAAAACAAGTATCCACTTCCAAGAATTGATGACTTGTTTGAACAACTTCAAGGTACCAGTTACTTTTCTAAGATTAACCTCAGATCCTTCTATCATCAGCTCGGAGTCAGGGAATGTGACATTCCAAAAATAGCTTTCAGAACCAGGTATGGTCATTTCAAATTCCTAGTCATCTTATTTGGTCTTACCAATGCCCAAACAAATTTTATTGACCTGATGAACCACGTGTTCAAGTAGTACTTGGACATGTTCATCGTAGTCTTCATCAATGACATCCTTGTCTACTCTTGCAATGAAAAAGATCATGTAGACCATCTCATAATAGTATTATAGACTCTCAGAACCCATCATTTGTTTTCCAAATTCAGTAAGTGCGAGTTTTGGCTAAGTTCAGTAGAATTTCTTGGTCATATAATTTTTGGTGATGGCATAAAAGTTGATCCTCAAAAGACCGAAGCATTAAGAACTGGCCCAGACCTATCTCTCAACCATATATCAGGAGTTTCTTAGGTTTGGATAGCTATTACCGATGGTTTGTTGAAGGGTTTTCGTCTATTGTATCCCCTATGTCAAGATTGACTCAAAAGAAAGTCAAGTTCCAGTGGTCAGATTCTTGTGACAAGATTTTTCAGGACTCGAGGAATCGACTCACTACAACCCTAGTTTTGACTTTGCCTGACGGTTCAGATGGATTTTTTGTATATTGTGATTCTTCTAGAGTTTTCTTGGGGTGTGTTTTAATGTAAAAGGGTAAGGTTGTGGCCGACACCTCTAGAAAACTTAAGCCCCGTGAATGGAATTACCGCACCTATGATATTTAATTAGCAGTTGTTGTGTTTGCCTTAAAGATTTTGAGGCACTATTTGTATGGTGTACATATTGATGTATTAACAAACCAAAAAAGCCAACAGTATCTATTTTCCAAGAAAGTCCTAAACTTGCATCAAAGAAGGTGGTTGGAGTTGTTGAAAAATTATGACATGAGTGTTTTGTATCATCCGAGCAAGACCAATGTAGTGGCAGATTCCCTTAGTAGGTTGTCTATAGGCAGTGTTGCTCATATTGAGGATGGTAAGAAGAAGTTAGTTTAGGAAGTTCATCAGCTTGCCCGACTAGGTATCCATTTGGTTGATTCATCCAAAGATAGTGTCTGGGTGCAAAATAGTTTGGAATCTTTCTTTGTTTCTTAGGTAAAATAAAAGAAAGATAGAGATCCCAGTTTAGTTAAGCTAAAAGAGTCAGTCAGAGACCAGAAGGTCGAGGTTATCTCTCAAAGGAGAGATGGTGTGTTTCACAGTCATGGTTAAATTTGTGTGCCATATGTAGATGGATTAAGGATACGAATTCTTGTAGAAGCACATGGTGCGCGTTACTCCATTCATCCAGGGGCCACTAAGATGTACTGCGACTTGCGGTAAGTCTATTAATGGAGTGGGAAAAAAAAGACATTGCTGAGTTTATGACTAAGTTATCCCATTGTTAGAAGGTTAAGATTGAACATCAGAAGCCTAGTGGGTCTATGCTGGAGTTCATTATTCCCACTTATAAGTAGGAGAAAGTGAACATGGATTTCATGACGGGTTTACCTTGTACTCATCGTCAGCATGATTCGATTTGGGTCATTATTGATAGGTTGACCAAATTTGCTTATTTCTTTCCAGTCCAGAACTCTTACTCAGCTGTGGACTATGCTACGATCTATATATCAGAGAGTTGGTTAGGTTAGATGGTGTCCCATTGTCCATCATTTAAGATAGAGGTACGCATTTTACCTCTTACTTTTTGAAAGCATTCTAAAAGGGTCTTTGTACCCAAGTTTATCTCTGTACAACCTTCCACCCTTAGATAGATGGTCAAGTAGAAAGGACCATTTAGACTCTAGATGATATGTTGAGAGCATATGTCATTGACTTTAAGGGAAGTAAGGATGACCACATACCTTTGATTGAGTTTGCGTATAATAAAAACTATCATTCTACTTTTTAGATAGCTTAGTTTGAGTCTCTTTATGGGAGAAGATGTAGAAATCCTATTGGTTAGTTTGAAGTAGGTGAGGTTGTGGTATTGGGGCATAACTTGGGGTTTATGCTTTAGAGAAAATGCAGTTCATCAGGTTGAGGCTTAAGGTAGCCTAGAGACAACGAAAATCTTATGTAGATGTGAGAAGGAAAGATTTTGAATTTGAGATTGGTGATTATGAGTATTTAAAAATATCTCCCATGAAGGAGGTGAAGAGGTTTTGTGAGGAGGGGAATATTAGTCCCCGTTATGTTGGTCCTTTTAGGATTCTAAGTCATTTTGGAAATATAGCTTATGATATTGAGTTGTCTGCTGACTTAGTATCAGTTCACCCAGTGTTTCACGTCTCCTTGCTAAAAAAGTGCATAGGTGACCCAACAGTTGTAGTCCCCGTAGAGAGTGTACATGTTCAGAACTGTCTCTCTTATGAGGAAGTCCTTATCGAAATCCTTGATTGTCAGACTCGCAGACTAATGAACAAAGAAGTTCCCTTGGTTAAAGTCTTTTTGCGGAATCAGTCCATTGAGGGAGCCACATTGGAAGAAGAATAAGACATGCGAACCAAGTACCCTCACCTTTTCTCCGCAAACTCAGACTCAACCTAAGATAGTAGTCTTCCTTAGAATTACTCTATTCCATGCTCAGTTGCAGCTGCATAACATTCTCATATCATTCATGCATTCTTGAAATAGTTCAGTCATGTATCATGTCTCTAAAATTCAGTCATGCTTCAGTTATGCATGTCACTGCAAGTGCAATTTCTCAGTTTCTTTCAATTCGGTCAGTCTTATTTAAGGACGAATGATCCTAAGGGGGAGATATTGTAAGACCCCGTAAATTCCTAGTGTAACACCCCAAAATTTTATCCCGAGATGCCATATAGTGCTTAGGGCTACACGTAGCCCCAAGATAACCCTCGGAGCCAGACACTACCTCAAGGAATTCAATTCAACAATATTCATGCACAACAAAGAGATATACCACATTGAGTTCAAGAGAAATAGTGAAGAATACTAGACTGTACAACCAAAATATATTGAATGTCTATATATACCAACCCTCTAGTCTAACAAATCCTCTATACATCAAAATCAAGGATCCATTGGGACAAACCAACAACTGACTCAAATAGTACTAAAAGCCATAACAACAAAATGATATCACCAAAATTAATGACACGGTCCTCAAACCATGAGGACTCACTACTGAGGGAACGTAGTTGAGGCACTCGAATATCACTAATGTGGCTGCGACTGAGTACCTGAACCTACATTACAAGAAAATTTAGCCCATAGAAAAATATATGGGTTAGCACTTTGAAATGTACTGAGTACGTGGGGGTGCATGCAACAATGAAAATATCATCATCAATTTCATAAAAATATGCATATGTACAATAATGGCTCACTTGGCTTGAGTTAGATTGAAACATACTTTTCATGATCTCATAGTAAATAAATCATATGATAAAAACCTCATAAATCATCATAAATAACTCAACTCTTCAACTCAAGACTCGAAATAACTCGGTAATTCAAGAAACTCAACTCTTATGGACATGGTAGGTTCTTATAACCAACATAAACTATGTGAGCTACATGGATTCCAACATCTTGCCCTCCTAAGGAGAGAACCCCACATTGGTGGGATCATCGTACTCTTTCTAGGGAGTACAACCTAAATTTAGTGATCACAATCTCATACTCGGCCTCTGGCCCACAATTATCAATATCAATCCTACGGTGGCACGTAGTTTTGGGGAAATACCACATTTATCGCTCGATGCTAAATACTTTTCCCAGACACAAGTTCACAACGCGTTAGGAAATCCACCACAAACATCACAAGGGTCTATCATGAATACCAAATCTAATCTCTTTCTCATTTATCAAATCATAATCAATTTTTGGATTCCTAACTCGACTAAAATCAAATTAATCTTTCTCAATATCAAAATGTATCAATTTATTAAATCATGGCAACATCAATAACTTTGAAGAAATATCAAGACTCATTGTAACAACTCAATTTCATGAATCAATATACTCAATAATCCAATTTGTCATAAGGAAGTTTAAAGCTTGACACATATCTTGAAAGCACTTGAAATATCAAGTCATGGTAGAAATATGAAATTCACAATATTAAATATCAACTCATAACTTGGGAATAGCAAAATAATCATGTATAATAAATATTGAACAATTTATATTCTCATAATCTCCTCATGAAGTAATTTGGGTATAAACTCAATTGCAAAATCATATAAATCCTTGATAGGAATCAAAGATTTGGGCACAAGAACAAAAGAATTGTTGTTGTTCAAAACCCCACATACCTTAATCTTTAAAATTGGATGAATTCTAGTGCTTGAGACTTTATCGTTACTTGTAATAAATGATTCTCGAAGCTCACACTATGAGGAACTTGATTCTAGAAGAAATCTTGAAGATTTATGGATGATTTTTGGAAGATTAAATTTTCTTTATTGAAACCCTAACATATATTATTAAGAAAATGGGATGAGAGAATGAAGAAATTAGGGTTTGTATGGGGATTCTCATATTTATATATGCCTCCAAAATATGGGAAAAGTCCAAAATACCCTTGCAAAAATGTCCCTTAATTGCTGAAAAAAATAGCTGATGACATTTGTAACAAGTCGTCAAACTTGTGACAAGTCGTCATAAAATGTAGTCACAAAATGTTGGTTTTTGTGACTTTCTTTATATGGTGACGATATTTTGTGACAAGACGTCAAGCTTGTGAAAAGTCGTCACAAAATGTCGTCATGAAATTTCCAGGCTGACACGCTGGAGTAAAATGGGCATAACTCTTTGCTCTGATACTGTATTTGGTTGATATTTGTACCTTTAAAAATCTAATTCAATTATCTATCTATTGGTAGGTCATGACCTCAATAATTTGTAGTATAACGAGAGATATCCTCATTTGAAGTTGAATATGGAAATATCCTTCCCAATATCCTTAGAATGAGGAACATTTACAAATTGTTCTTCAGAGATTGAGGGATGAGAAGTTGTATGCTAATTTCTCCAAGTTTAAGTTTTGGTTAGTTTTTTTTTGGGTCATGTAGTGAATAAAATAGGTATTATAGTTGATCCAGTCAGGGATGCAACGGTTTGTGATTGTGCTAGACCTATTTTGCCCACCGAGAGCTCAATTTTTAACAACTCTGTAGGTTATTATCATTGTTTTGTTAGGGGTTTCTCATCCATTGTAGTTCTATTAACCATGTCTACTTAGAAGAAAATTCATTTTTAGTTGTTTGATGCTTGTGAGGCGAGCATCCAAAAGCTCAAGGATTTATTAACTTAAACTCATATCTTAACCATGGCCTTAAAGGGCGTAGGTTTCACCATCTTTTCTGATGATACAGGTGTTGGGTTAGGTATTATGTAGATGCAGTATGGTAAGGTGATTACATATGCTTCTCATCAGTTGAAGCCCCATGAGAGGAATTATCCTACTCATGAAATGGAGTTGTGTATAGTTGTTTTTTCTTTGAAGTTGTTGAGGCACTACATATATGGAGTTTGTTGTGAGATTTTCATGGATCATCAAATCCTTCAGTACTTTTTCACTCAGTGGGATCTTACTATAAGGCAGCATCATTGGCTTGAGTTGCTTAAGGTTTATTACATGACTATTCTCTATCATCCTGGCAAGGTTAACGTAGTTGTATATGCCTTGATCTGGAAATTGATGAGCATAAGTAGCTTGTTGTATCTTTTGACCCAATATAGGCCATTAGCCTTAGGAATTCAGTATTTAGCTAACTAGATGGTTATGCTTTATATTTGGATACCTTGGTCTGTTTTGGCATTTGAGGCTAGATCTTTTTTATAGAGTGAATTCAAGCTCATCAGATTGATGTTGCTTGATTGAGATTGATTCAAGATAAGGTGTTGAGTAGTGAGGCTAAGGTAGTCTCACTTGACTCCTATTAGGTTTTAAAGATTAGAGGCTGAGTTTTTGTGCTAAGAGTGGGTGATTAGATTAGATTGATTCAAGTTGAGGCTAATTATTCCAGGTATTCGATCCATCTTAGAGTGACTAAGATGTATCATGATTTTAGGAAGCATTACTTGTCAGTATATGAGGAAGTATGTAGCAAATTTGGAAGCCCATTGACTTTATTTCGAGCAGGTGAAGGCCAAGCATTTGAGGCCTAGTAGATTATTTCAGTAGTTAACCATTCTCGGGAGGAAGTTGGAACGGATCATTATGGATTTCTTGACTGGGTTGTCTCGTGCTTCCCATTGATCTGATAGTGTTTCGTTCATCGTAGATCGATTGACCAAGTCTGTACATTTCCTTTTGGCTCAGGTCTCTTTTAGTGCTGAGAGGCTAGAACATATCTATATTCTTGACATTATGCGACTAGATGGTATGCTAATGTCTATTATATCAGATCGAGGCTCATGAGGTGTAAGGATTTAGGTTTGAAGTGTAGTAGACTAGTTTTGGCATTCGAGGTAGGTTATGGCTTAAGTCTTTCAAACTAGGCTGAGTACTTAATTAGTATAGAAAGTTCATGTTAAGGGGATGTGAACTAATCATGAATTTTTCTATCTAAATATGTTGTGCCCATGTGGGGTCCTATATGTGATGTAATATTTGGTCTTGAGATATTATGTAATATGTGTGACCGTGTGGGGCCCTATGTGATGTGGATTGCCTGAAATACATATGAATAATTTTATTGTGTTGTTGAAATACCTAATGTGGTACTATTGATGTATTATGCTATATTCATACTTTATTAGAATATAAATCATGTCGTCTTTCATGGATGGTTAAAATAATCAGTGGATATTGTCTCACGTGGTTGTGGAACTATATCTTTTTGGATAATTATAGAAATATATCATAGTGGTTGGTTGTGAAAATACATTATATGATTGGTTATATAAATACTTATTATGATTGGTTGTAAGCATTACATCCTCATATCATACTCATTCATGAAACATTGGTACCACCGTGGCAACATCTTAAAAACATTGTCAACACATTTTTGAAAACCCTTCTCAAAAGATATACCAGGGAGGAGATATTGTGATATCTTATAAAACCCTTCTTGAGGGATGTTCCAAGAAGGAGATATGGATATATGAATTGTATACAGGTTGACAAACCCCCGATAAGTCCTATGTCAAAAGGCCTTACTTCGTAAGTGTATACGGAGGTTGTGCAACAACCTTGTGAATCATCATCAACATTATCATCATTCTTTTCTTTTTTATTTAATTATAGTTGTGTTGTGGTTGTAATTTTATTTTGACTTATTACTTATCTAAGTGTTCTATCTCCTTATACTTGTATTTGATGATTTTAACTGTATATTGTCTATCCTTGTCATACCTGTATGTAGTAGGTTGTATACTTGTGTAATGAGCCTCTAGGTCATTTTTCATATTTCCTCTTATATTTTCCGTTGGAGCTTTCCCATAGGTGTCCTGAGTAATTTATGACTTTCTGGGAATGATAGTATGGTTACTGGGAAGTTTATTTGATTTTTAGGGACAATTCACCATTTATATATCTTCATTGGTTCCAAATGGACACCGGATAAAAACTTCAGCAAAATACTATCTGATGCAAATTTTAACTGCGCCAACAACACGGAAATATCAACTTAGGCTAGTTATTCCTTTGGTTTGGGTCTTAATGTCCCCAATCTTATTTCGACCAATAGGTCGGAAAGTTAGAAAATTTGAAATATGGGTATGGAACCTACATTTTCTTAAAACAACATTGGATGGAAAATTTGACTACTCATTGCATCAAAAACATCGAATTTAGTATTGTTACATAGTTCATTTGCATATATCAAATTCCAAATAAATCCCAAGGCATTGGCAAAAACATAGAAATTTTCTATGTTTCAGTTGTCAGTTGTGCGGACAGTAAGTAATGATATCAGAAAAGATAGTATGGTAATTTCCATGCCTACTTCTGCACTCAAGCACTGTACTTACCATACCTGGATACCTGGTATGGGTATAAAAGGACCCCTTAGGCCGTGTTTTGGCTATTTTTCACTTATCCTTTAGAGCTAAAAACCCTAAATGAGAGTGATAACTTAAAATTGAGTCTTGTGGGTTTCTTGGGATCTTCATTTACACATATTTCTTCAAATATATATATGGATTTAAGAAAAGATTTCATCTCTTTCTTGGTGAAATTCTTGGTTTTTGACCTAAAAACCCAATTTTCTTGAGGGATTGATTTTAGATACAAATTAGCTTGGTTTATATATATTTCTTGAGGGTTATGATTCCTTGATCATATAAGAATGTTGGGTTTACCTCAAAAATATGATTTCCATAAGTGGGACCCACTTGGGGTTTTTGGTATCGTTTTTGGACCCAAAGCATAATTTTGCAATATAGGTATTGCTATTTTAGAATTGACGAGTAAATTACAATTTTTACTGTGTGATGGAAATTTGGAATTATGAAATGAAGAAGAGCATTTGGCGAATGATTTAAGGATTTGCAATTGGGCTTTGAGGTAGACTTTTATCTACTCTTCTCTGTAAGATGATGCGTCTAATATATTTTGTGTGAATGTGAATATTAAGTTTGATTATGTGTAGTATGACTTAGTATTGAATATTGAAGTTTGGGGATTACATGAGGGTTTGTGGCCTGTAAGGTTAAATGTTTCTTACCTTTTTTGAAACCTATTTCCTTTACCCTAGTGTGAACTAATTTATAGTATGTAATATGATATGATGCTAGGTTTGGGATAGGTGTTAAGCATTGAAAGCATGGTTAGTATATGTAACCTTATTTGGGCTATACTGCAAATCTTAAAACCTTAATATAGGTAGAGTTGACTTAATTTCTCTTACTTTTAGGTGAAATCCCTATCTTAGTATTGGTTATGGCTTACTTGACATCCAAAAGTTAAATTAGATACCCTAACCTAGTTTGGGTATAAATTTCCAAAATATAGAAATTGAGGATTAGAAGTGGGCTACTCAAACCCACCTTAGGCAAAGACTTGTGTTAACCTTTGTGGACTTAGATGTGGATGTTAGGCATAGTTGATACTATTGGCCCATTAGAATAATTTTACTTTGTGACATGGTAAATTATGATAACTTTCTCCAGATTATGACTTATGGCATATAGCTATGCTATGGTTTTTCAGACTTAACTTATGATGTGTTCCATTGACAAAGCTTAAAAATATAGGCATAGACATAGTTATTAGATATGGCCTATAGAGGTAATATGACTTTTAGATATGATATATTATGCCTCCTAGATTTGAGATGCTTCATAGATGTCAGATGCTTATTAATATTTTATGCCTCCTAGATGTGAGATGCTTATTGATATATTATGCCTCCAAGATGTGAGATGCTTATTGATATATTATACCTCCTAGATATGAGATGATTATAGATATGCCTTATGTCTTATGGAGATGGTATGCCTCATAAATACACTACGGCTTATAAATATGAGATGATGTATAGAGATGAATATTGATGCAGGTTTGAAATATGTACGTTGGCCAAAGGCCATGATTATGATGTTATAATTATTCTGGGCACATTATTAGGCCCAAGACTGTGTTATATTATGAGTTGACCATGCAAAATGTGTTTATCCTTATAAAGGATGTGGTTGAAGTTTATTGATATATTAATGCTTATAGTTCCATTATTTTAAATATGATGGCATGCATAGATTCGGTGTTCATGATCTTTGCATCGATGATTGATACTATTTTAATTAGTTTATGATCTAATTATTGTTGTCACTAATTTAGGATTAAAACACACTTTCTACCTTAAAATGGGTTTCTACATAATAATAATTGTCCGTCTTAATAAATAACTTACATATAAATAAATTAATAATGATATTATAAAAGATGTGACAGAGACAGATTCTGGTCTATGATTTGATACTACTAATTACTCTAGTCGTGGGAGCTTCTGACCCTTTCTAAATTGTTTATAATGATTTAGTCCTAAAGTTCACTCCTAGTAACAAACTTTTGAATTTACAAACTTACGGATTTACACTTTTTTATCCATGACTTGAGTCCATTAACCCATCATATCCAGATACACATCTTTCCAGTATAGGACGGAGGAAGATGCTAGATTAATGATATAACATTTGGGTAAAACCTGATGACAGATTTTAGTATTGTTGATATATATATTTATGTGTGCTGATTGTTATGATGATACTATTTATATACCTGGCAAGGCCAGAGGATCAATATGATAATATATTTATACAGCCAAAAATATCGAAGGATTAATATGATAATATACTTATGTACCTGATAATTTCGGAGGATATTGTGATGATGATATTAATACCCGACAAGAAAAGAGTATATCGTGATGATGACATTAATATCTAGCAAGGATGAAGGATGATTATATTAATGTGCCTATGTGTACATTTATCAGTTTGAGTTTAACTAGCCCTATGTATGGAAATTATATACCCGACAAGGTGGAGGATGATTACAATGATGCATATATGATAATGATGATTATGATGATGATAATGGTTATGATGATGATGATGATGATCATAATTATGGTATTCTGTATTCTATTGCATTCATTATTGCATGCGCATCGCCTCTCACCAAGTGTGACTATATCTATAATCCCACATGGAGAAGGGTTACATAGGTATGAGTAATGACTATGAATTGTGGTGTGTTGAATTTTGATTAAACATTTTGTTCCATGGGGGTGGGGGCACGTGATAGGTTTGGTTAGGTATTTTATTTCCAGACTAGCCGGTTACTTATGTTGTTATTGACATTGTTATTATCATTGTTATGATTATTGTCATCTCTAGTTTATGACAAATTGGTCATTGATTTGATATCTATACTTGAGGTATGATTCTGGCCTCTTAAATCTTATGATTATATTACTATACATGATCATCCGATGACTTGTTATATAGATTAGAACCCTGAGTATTCTAGCACTAGCTCCTGCTATGGTAAAGAGGTTTTAAGTATCTATTCTGGTGATCTAGGTTATACTTTGAGTAGATCTTGTTATATATATATATACTTGGCTATATGTAGCTATGGTGTTACCGTATATCGCTTTCTTTCATTGATACAGATTGTATATTCATTCCTTATCCTTGTATACTTATATATATCTTCCTTCCGCTTTTACTTTGCATATTGTGCAGTCCTATACTCTATAGTGTTGACATTCCTAATAATGGATGGAATTAGATAGTGCATTCTTACTACTTCCTTAGCCTTAATATGTTAGTCTCTTGGAAATGAATCGGATAGTTTATCTTTATTATCTCATTGGTTGTCTTATATGGTTGTTGGACATTTGGGTGTAGTTTTCCATTCTATTTATATGCTATATATATATATATATATATATTCTTTATATTTTGTGCTCAGTTGGCAGTTTGCCTATTGAGTACCACATGTTTGGTACTCATACTATACTTCTGTAGCTTGCAGATCATTGTATAAGTTATCACCATTAATGTATGTTATATGCGGAGAATCCATGGTTCAGATACTTAGAGTGAGATCCTGACATTTGTAGTACTACTTATCTATCTCATATGTATCTATGTTGTATTCAGAAATAAGTTGTGTCACTGTATTCTTAAGTACTTCTCTTTAAAATCTTTCTATGTGGAAGATATTGTACTGATACCGCATGGTTCAGGGAATATGTTATGTAATTCATCTTTTATTCACATATTTCACTTTCCTTCCTTAATCCCTATGGGTAGTTCGTTACTAGTCCTTTCAGACTGCGTGTTTGGTTTATCTACTGGTGGATTATCGTAGGCACCATCATGACTTGAGAAATTGGGTTGTGAAAACTTCTACTCTTTTCTGGTGGTTGTTACAATATATGTTAACTATTCGAACTATTAGTGCAAGGGGTGTAGGCTACTGGTATGGGATATTTTTTAATTGCGGGTGATGTGCCCTTAGTGCGTATTTTGTATGCTTTATTTTCTACTTTGCTCGATCACCCTATGATACCTACTAAGTACAAGTGGACCGTACTCACTCCTATTATATGCTTCTAGTGCAAATTCAGGTTAGGGTGTGCTCCATGTTACTTGACTCAAGCCATTGTTGGATATTTCAAGGTAGTGGATGATTTTCATGCATTTGGGTGTCTTCTACTATCTTTCTCTATGTTAGACTATGTTTTTACAAGTTTTCAGAGGCAGAGTTATATCTATTGGATTTTTTATGTATTTTATTTGAGTTTGAGTTGTACTAGATACGTTCTTATATTGTTGACATCAGGTTTTGGAAGTTATGACTGCATTGTTTATTATGGTTTTTTCTGCATTCGTTATACCTATATGATTTGTCTTTGATCTAGAAGCCTTATCTTGGGGTTATTTCTGTCTTTTTACCCTTTTATGTATCAATTTGGGTGATAGGCTTACTCGTCAAGGTTCTCCCTGATGAGTGCAATAATGAACCTTGGTTTTGGGTCTTAATAGTCTAAGCCATACTTGCATTGAGAATTAACAATAGCTAATTTGGACTGAGGATCATCAATACTACAAAGTATTTCAGTCTACTGAGATCCTTAGTCTAGAAATGCTGAATGAAATATTACTTCAAATTAGTAATACATCTTAATCTTTGTTGCTGATAATGATATCATCAACATAAACCACAAAATAAATACACAAATTTGGTTTTGAATTGCGCTAACACACTGAATGATCAGCTCTACATTTGAGAGAACAAGGAGATAATTTGTCTTCTCCTGGAGCAAAGTTATAAAAAAAAAAAACATGTGCTCCCAAAAATACAAGGGGGATAGATTAGTGTAGTGTCTAAGGAAATAGTATGGAATTTTGAACCTGATTCTGAATAAAAAATAACGGGATTCTTTTAATGAAAAAACAAGATGCAAGGACTGCATCACCCAAAAAATGCAATAGAACATGGGATTCAATGAGTAAAGTGAGAGCAATCTCATTGAGATGCCTATTTTTTCTTTCTTCTATATCGTTCTACTGAGGGTTGTTTGGATACTATGTTTCATGAATAATTCCTTTCTGGGTCATAAACTCCAGAAACTGGAGGATATATTTTTTAAGTCATTATTAGTATGAAAAGTACGAATAGAAACACCTAATTAATTTTGTATTTCAGCACAAAAACTTTTGAATATAGAAAATAACTTAGAACGATGTTTAATTTAGAAAACCCAAGTGCATCCTAAAAATTAATCAATGAAACTAACAAAGTAATGAAATCCTAAGGGTGAACTTACTCTACAAGGAGCCCAAACATTATAATGAACGAATGAGAAAATAGACCCTTAATGACTCTCAATACTTTGTGAAAATGTAGCACAAGTGTGTTTCCAAAGTTGACACGACTCAAAATCTAATATGGATAAACTAGAAAAATGCGGCATAATCTTATGTAGCTTGGATAGAATCAGATGGCCCCAATGTTTATGAATAATGCTTAGAGGGTCTATAATGAAGCAGGCAGTGAACGAGTTTGAAGAGGTAGGATGGTATACGCCTTGTGATTTATGCCATGTTCCAATCATTTCTCCCATACTATGATCCTACAATATATAATAATCATCAAAACACGTTACAATACAATGAAGGGAAAGTGTCAAATGACTAACAAATGTAATATTAAAAGGATTGTGAATAAATAATATTAGAGAAAAGTGTTTTGTTACCAAAAATATGATCAAACACACTTGAGTCCATAAATCATGATCCAAACGAAGGAGATTGTGCAGTTAGGACTATTAGTAGAGATGTATGCTTCCTTTCTTGATACTAAAGATACTCATTATATTCCTTATTAGATAACTACAACTATTAATCACCTATAGTGTTAGATTGTAAAACATGAGCATTGTTAGCTGGTCAACTATGCAAAGAATAGCATATTCTACGAGTATGCCCAATACTTATACAATAATTACACCTATTTCAAGATCTTCCAAATCGACCTTCCACTCGTTGGTTCTTCATGGACTGTGATGTTTGATCTTCTGATATCCTTATTATGTGTTTAGATTTAATCATAGGTCAAAATTGAGGAAAAATAAATAAGTCACCAAACTTTTTTTAGTCACCGAAAAAGAAACCAGTCACCAAAAAATTGATTTAATTACCAAAAACTGGCTATTATCAAGAAATAGCTATAGAGACAGCCTTGGAATGAAGGGTCGATCTCACAATGAAAAAGAAACTTGTAAGAAAGTGGTCAAAAATGGCTAAATGCATCGCCATGTAATACATATGGTGGTGCAGATCTTACACTATAGCTGTGTGTGAAAGCGTGTGGATTGCTGCAATTAATTATCGATCACTGGGGTTTTCTCGCCTTAATGTTTCATACCTCGTGGTGGTATTGGTTTTTGCACAATACCTATAAAATAAATGAGTGATCAAATTAGCCTTGATATTTGCCGAAAATTAACTCATGTTGACTGTCATATTGAGTATTCCTCTCAATAAATTTTCACACCAAACCTGCTCTGATACTACATGAGATACAATAGAGAAAATATTGTTATTGAATGGTTGTCTAAATTATTACTTTGAGACCCTATTTTTTGACACTACATTAGACTCCTTTTCCGACAAGGATTCCATATACTATTCCTATTCCTACTCATATTTAACCATGGTCAGTATACATAATCACTTTTGTTCCAAGCAAGTAAGACCGAAATTTCTCGAATGGAACCACAGCCATAATCATTTATTATTCAATCAAATTATAGTTTTTCTGAGTATAGTTAGTTATTTGCTAGCATAGTAGATGAAATGTATGATTTTCTCTCTCCTTTTACCTAGGACTGCACCTAGATCTATGCCACTAGCACCGCACATAACCTCAAAAGGTAAGGACCAATATAGAGACGTAATGACAGGGGATAAAATTAACTTTTCTTTCAGGCATGTAAATGCTTTTAGACAAGCATCATCAAATAAAAATTTCACCTCATTCTCCAATAGCTTAAATAATGAATTGGCAATCATAGAGAAATCCTTGATGAACCTTCTATATAAATTTCCATTCCCCAACCGCTACCCCAATCTTCTCCTTACCTACCTCAATCCAATTATTAGAAATCTTATGACCAAGAAGGATTCCTTCTTTCTCCAAAAAGTGGCACTTCTCTAAATTCAACACCAAGTTACATTCCTTGCATCCCCTCAAAACATTGGCAATATTTGCCAAACAATCATCAAAATAGTCATCCATAAATAAAAAGATATCCATGAAAATCTATATAGTGTCCTCCACCACATTAAAAAAGATAGAAATCATACAATACTAAAAAGCAATAGGAGAAATAAATTGACAAAACAACATCCTCTTAAATACAAACGTCCCATACGAATGAGTGTAAGTGGTATTCTCTTGGTCTTTAGGGGCAATAGAAATATTATTATACCTTGAATAACCATATAGAAAATAATACAATCCTCTATAACAAGTTGGACTAACATTTGTTCAATGAAGGGCATAGGAATATAATCCTTCTTGATCAATGAATTTAGCATCTTATAGTCCATGGAAACTGTCCATTTGCTGACTGGCCTCATAGGAATTAGCTCATTCTTCTAACCGGAAACCACTATGATTCCACTCTTCATTGGAACCTATTGTACGAGGCTCACCTATTTTCTGTAAACAATCATATGAACCACACCTGCATCCAACCACTTAATGATCTCTTTCTTCACAACCTTTTTCATGGACAAATTCAATCTAAGTTGTTGCTCAATGCTAGGTGCACAGTTCATCTCAAGTTGGATTTTGTGAGTACAAATTCCAGGTGGAATTCTAATAATGTCAAAAATGAACCATCTAAGGGCCCTTATGAATCTCTGGAAAATAGACACTAAGTCCTTAAACTGCCACTCTAGTAAATAATCTAGAATGATAACTACTGGGGTATTGTTGGCACCTATAAATGAGAAAGAAGGGACTTGAACTCAAACATTGGAGGATGCATAGTACATGATTTAGATGGTGTGGTTTCTCTATTATTTAGATCAAGATCCTTCTTTTTTCGTGCATAAATGTATGAACCCCTACCAATAAGTGCACTCACCATATCATCATACTTGTTAATACCATCACCGTCAAAATTCATTACTAATATAGCAAGTTCCTCAACACTGTGTCTTTTCACAATAGCAACTACCAACTCATCCTCATATATGGTATATATCATAAAGATCATATACGTATCCTTGGGCTACTTCATGGAATGGCATAAATTAAAACTAACCTACTCATTATTCAACTTAAACTTTATCTTCCTAGTCCTAATAATAACCAATGCCCATCCATTCGCGAGGAAAGTCTTTTCTAATATTATAAAAGCATCAAAGTCAACCTTAGTCTATAATCACAAACTCGGTAAGAAATATAAAGGATACTACCTTTACTAATACATTGTAAAAGATTCCCACTAGCTTCTTCATAGTGAGATTTGCTATATGAATTCTCATGTAGGTTGGTTTAGTCAAACCCAACCCCAACTTCTTGTAAAAGAGTAGAAACATCGGCTTAATACTTACCGAAGTCACATAAGGATCTATTAAATTTGACGACTTGATAGTTTAAGAAATCATAAAAGCTCTCAAGTATTTCTTGTTCTCATCTATAGAGTGGGAAGTGATTTTACTATAATGGTGCATCTTGTCTAAAATCTCAAAACTCATTATCCTCTTCTTTTTCACCAAGTTCGTCATAAATTTTCGAAGATAGACATTATATCTAGAGCCTCCATAAGAGGGATATTTACCGATAACTCATTCATCATCAAAACTTTGACATTTTTCTTCGTTAAATTTCTTTTTCATACATTGGGATTAAGCAGGAGGAGTTCAATGATTAGGCTTCAATACTGTGTGACATACGTACCCTTCCCTTGGTCAGACTTAGGTTTTTTTCAACAACTAGACATTTTTAGATGAATGTTCATTCAACACTAAATTTTCTACTTCACTCTCATCAACATCTTCAATGATCATGGGGTCATCCTTATCAACCATAGTCATAGATGGATTAGTAGTATGCTTACCACTTTGAGTAGTGATTGTTAGGCAGTGGCTATCATTCTTAGGATTTTGGTTAGTGTTTCTTAGAATTGTTCCCAATTGATGTTAGTTTAGTGCAACAGAGAACTATCCAAATTGTAGATTAAGTTGTTTAATGGATATCGCATGATATTCAACATTTTGGTTTATCCTTAAAATATTTACCCTAATCTTTTTAAGGAAGTTTTCTTAGCACTCCGACTCCTTAAAATTGTTTTCTAGAAAAACTTCCATCCTTGTATTTCCATTCTAAGTATCACAATTTTATAGTGGAACATAAAGGTCACTCTTGTATTTATAATTATCGTTTTGCTTTCAATCACCATCTCAGTCTCCACACTTGTCTCTATACCTAGACCTATTTAGTTTTCTCCATAATAGTTATGGCCTTAATTCCCTTGTCTACAGTTCTAATTGTCTTAATTTGACCCTTAGCCATTGTATCTAAAACCCGTAATCTTTTTATCCAGATATTTAGCCACTTACTCATAATTTAAATTGACATAACTAGAATCTTACCTTATCCACCCACTGCATTAACCTACTTTGCACTAACTACTAGAAGTTACATAGTCAATAACCCAATCTAAGCCATTTGTTCCACCTTTTGAGCCATCATCTCATCTGGTGCTCACTGCTCATTAGAGGCTCTAATAATAATGATCAGTTGATCTATCTTCTGTAAAAGTATGGTACCCTCGGTTAGTTTTGGTAATTAGATCAAAGATATAAAAATCATGCTTTCATCATAGACTTATAAATACTGCATTAGTGATAGTGTCTGCTACAACCTTGGTGTTATCATTCAAGGCTGTGTAGAAGATCTCTAGCAAGTATCTGCCAATAATTTGGTTATTTGGCATATTTTGTAGCTTCTTATTAAGCCTAAATCATATCTTATATAGAGACTCTCAATACAATTATTAGTTGTTTTATATCTCATTCTTCAATTGTATTATTCTGGAGGTAGGAAAAATTTGTCCAAGAACTGAGTCCTCAACTTGTTTCATGTAGTAATAGATCCACAATGCAGTTTTACCTAACAACAGAGTAGATTCTCCCATCATAGAAAATATAAATAACCTCAGTCGAATAGCTTGTTGACTTAGTTAATGTAGATTATATGAAGTGTTGATCCCTACAAAGTTAATGATATACATGTTTGCATCGTCTATAGGAAAGACAACAAATACCCCTTCAAATTAAATAGTTGGCTAATCACACTTATAATATAAAACTTAGTACCTTGAGGCAGTTTTGGTGGAATTATTCTACTAGTTTCAATCGACTTAGCATAACATAAATCTTTCTCTAGATAATCATAAATAGGAAGATATTTATGGAAAGTTATTGTCCAGTATTTCTTCTTAATTTGTCCTTAAATAAAGCACAGCTAGACAATCAACCTCTTCTTGTCTAGCTCTTTCTTTCCTTACTTCATATCGAGAAACTTTTTGTCTACTATTTTCCTAAGCTATCAATCGATTAGTGTCTTATTCCAAAGTTTCCGGGCCATCATGTTGTTATAATGGTTGATTTAAATTTGTTGGGTCACCATGTACCCCTTCGAGTAGGGCTCTTTAATCATGATCTCTATCTCTCTCCACCCTTCGATTTTCTATCAAAGTTCTCTTAAGTTTAAGATCAAATAGAATTAAGGGATTACCTTAACTCTAAGGATTAGTAATAAACTTATGTGTGCCCTAGAAGTAGTAGAAAAGTAAAATCAGCAAACAAAACCAACAGCCCAAGAAACTCAATCAATCAACTTCGTAACTGTATTCCTAAACAAAGATTCCAAAATTTAATGTCTCCCAAATTAATGTCCCAAAAAGTATAAAACGGTCATTGAATCAAATATGGAACCTAATAAGGTTGGGGTCAATCCCGTAGAGAATGAGACAAAATTCTATCAAGTATTTATCTAGGTAACTGGCAAATAAATAAGGTAGGGAGGATTTAGTGAAACAAAAAAGCAATAGTAAAAACTATTAGGTTTTGTATTTGTAATCAATACGTGAAAGCACGAGGATTATGATCTCTATGACTTCATAAATACATGGGTTTATCATGCTTGAAAATCATCTCGATGCACTGGTTACGCCCAACTATACCATTTAAATTTGTAGAGGAAGATCTTTATCAATAGCTCAACTTATGTTGAGACCGAATCCACTAGGAGAATAATTATAGTTCTAGTCCTATGGGTGGTAATAGTTACTAAAAAGATGTACGTAATGTAAACAAAGTAAAATGCCTGATTCAAAATGGAGGGTTGATTTGGAATAGGGATCAATCAATGTCTATTTAAGTTAACAAACTAAAGGCAACAAATGAGATTGAAAATTTGGATAAGAAAGATCTTGGGATTATGTCTATTTTAGGGAAATTTATGCATAGGTGCATGATGATTTGATGAAAATTCTAGTCATTAACAATATGGTAAGCTAGGTTGAAAGTCCTTGAGGCTAGTTTGTCAACAAAACCTCAAGAATATCACTCATTGACCCTTTCGAGTACCTAATGAGGGTAACATTTAAAACCACCTAATACCTTAATTAAGCATCCCTATTTCTAGGAATATGACCAAGACATAGATGACTCTCTAATAACCCTTATTTCTAATATCGCAAAAATATAGAAAGCTACATTGATAATTTTCCACTATTGATTTGTCACCCGTATCCCTCTTTCATGGATGCTATGGGTTCCCAAAGTTCACCCACGTCTGACTTTCAAGTATGATGTGAGCTTTAAAGAAATTGGGTCTTTCACCCACAAATCTATTTTGGGCATTTGGGGTTTTCACCCACAAACCTCACCTAATTCAAACAACAAATAGTGAAACCCAACATCAACAAACTAGAATCTATAAAAAGACATCACAACCCACACATAAATGCACTTTAGTTCAACATAATCCCAAGACAAGAAAATTTATCTTTTTATGAAGTAATGAGGAATAAATATACCATAAGGTTCATTCAATGCATCCATGGTCATGCAAAGTAAGAAGATTCTTTAATTTATATTTCAATTTCACAAAACTCAAATCGAAAAATTAAAACACAAAAGTTTCCCCAATTAGTACGGTTAAATATTATTCAAAAATCATTTGTTCAAAGAGTAAGATGACCAATGGGAAAGGGTTTTATCATGATAAAGGATTTGGGGTCAGCTAGAAACAATGAAAGAATTGGCCCTGGGTATAAGCCCGCCTAGCTGTGATAGCTGTTGCTTGTATATGATCGTGGAAACCACAAACACCCTTATATCCTCGTGATCGCGGTTGCTGATCAAAGTGGACTTACCTTGATTGCAGCCCCCAGACTGCGGTCACGGTAACTGAGCCTGCTTACATGTAGGGTCTTCAATCATGCATTTTTCTTCTCCTTTTGGGTCTTTTTTAGCTAAAATCTACATCTTTCATTCGCATCACCTATATGCCTGCAAAATGTGGAAAGTAGTGCATTCAACTAGAAAACTTTTCTAATTTATACCTTCAAATCATAGTAGTGTGCACAAAATTTGGATGAAAATGAGTAGTAAATTCACTACTCACCAAAACCCAAAACTTAAACATCTTCTTGTCCTTAAGCAACACTACCTCTTACTCAGTGAGACAATACAAATTTAATCCTATTTATGCTACCCAATGATCACAATGACTTCAAACTTGATTACTACCACATGTAGCTCTTCAAACATGGGCAAATCTAATCCCACGACACCCCTCAACATGAAAATACACTTTCCAAGATGAAACGAACTTTAAGGAACAACAATGCAACAATCACTAACACTCTAGAAGCGAATCTCTTTTGACCTCAACTCCAATATACCTCTTTTTGCCTTATTTTTCTGAAGATAACAATATCACCTACCTCAAGTAGTTTACATGCCTCATCACAAGAAGGATATCCCACACACCATATTATCTAAAATACAATAAAGGATTTAAGTGTGAAGATATCTCTCTCACAAAGACTCTTGATGCTAACAAGTACAATGCCATAGGCTTGACCTTATTATCAATCGCCACTAGAATGAGTACACTTGGTTTCAAATCTCAAAATGATTTTTGAGGTTGTAACAAAGGTTCATGTATGGGTAGGATATCATTTAGGAACAAAGTGGCTATACCCACTTTGAACATCTACATCACACTGATCCATCAAACCTTTAACCATGGAACTCTTCTTTTGTGTTCACACTTTACACATGCCTATATTAGCTACCTTGATTTACCCAACTTTTTGAAAGCATCTTTGATTCGCTTATTTTTTTTGAAATCTATGCCTCATTCTTCTTTTCATCATTCCTTTCTTTTTCACTTTTTCATCGCTTAGCTTATAGGCATCCATTTACATTACCTTAACACAAGGTAATATCTTCCAAATTTACCACCCCCAACTTAGGTATTTAGCCACAATTTTCATTTTTCAAGTTAAATATAGTGGGGTTCATGAGAGGAAAAAACATTGAATGGTTCGAGGCTTGTAATGTGGTTGCCAAAGAGATGCTTGAAGGCTCATATTGGGTAGCTAAGGTTGCTATTCCATGAATGGGTAGGCTATTTAGGCTAAAGTGTGTTCCTAAGTTCACAACTATAGCCTAGGATCATTTCATCACCAAAGCATATTAAAAATTAGACTTGAAAGACTAACGGGGAAAGTTCTAGATGGTACAAATATGCATGATATTCAGACTAATATTCTCACCACACATGGAATACAAACTCCTCAAATGGGCTCAATTGCTCTTCCCACTAGAGGCCAAATAGAGTATCTACAAATTTATACAAGCTAAAATTTTGGAGTCACAAAATGAGGTAAAGTATTGTTACAAGGTCGCTCACGTCTATGCCCTTTATTTTATTTTGAATTTTTTACGGAGGGGGGTATTTGCTTCACATTTGCACCATGCATAGTTTGCTATTTATGGCACAGAACCAAGCCAACGTATCATATTTTGGCCTTCAAACGGGAAAACCATATGGCTACTCATACTTCACCATAGGTATAAATACGACCCTAAATCCAAAATGCTACATGTACTTTGATTTCCGTTGAATTTGGCTCCAAACCCAATCACTATAATTTTCCCTTAAGAATGATGTCTTTCAATCTATTATAGGGAAAGGATCGTCTGATGTCACCATAAACAAAATAAAGACAAAGTAAAAATCTATACGTGAAATAAACAACTAATCCATGAAAATATAGGCACCATCAGATTTCCCGAATATTACAACCCAACAAAAAATAAAATTCATCCAAAATATCATCAAAACATCCAGAAATATTTAAGTAACACAGGACCAAATGAGAAATGAATATAGAGACAGGCACCCCTAACTAAAAAACTTGGAGAGTCCTCACTGCATAAACAATCAATCATAAAGAGAGAAAAGAGTACTCCCTGAAACCGCAGCAAAAACTTCACTCGCTCTCAGACTCTACATCATCTCCAGCATCATTTAAACAGGAACACTTAGCTGGGTCCTCATCAATCCTCTCCAGTCCGGAAGAAGGTATCCTGCGTTAGGTTTTTAGGATCTTTCATAGGACTTTTACCCTATTTGGTATCTTGCTAACAAATTTTTCCCTATTCTTTACCCTTTTCCTAATATTCTCATAAGAGTCTTGGAGCTCTCTGTGAGAGTCTGCCAATGATGAGTAGTACCTATCATTCCTAGCGATGGTGGATCCCTACGTCTGTTAATCCACCATATACTTCTCATAATCAGAACTGGACACATATAAATGGTGGGTAGCGGAGGGATCTCCTGGGCCTAGGGGCAATCTCTACACGAGCTTTCTAATGGCCCTCAAATCAATATTGATCTCCTCAGAGGTCCAACCTTTTGATGGCCTACAAGACTCTAGCTCCTAATATGTCAATCTTTCCTTTATTGTTTTTGCCCAGTATACCCTCACCCCAAATTTTGAGATCATACATGGGTGTGCCGGGGCGCCCCCAAGTGTCTTCGAGGCATGGAACAACCTTAGCTTACTTGTACAACTCAATAAACAAAGAAAGGAATAAGAGATATGTACCACCATAGTACTTGAAGAACTTCATATCAGATACCACAAGCCGACCAACATTTAAAGGAATGGTATCTCTTATGCAAGCAACCATCTGATCAAGTAAATCTAGAACAACTGTAATATGGGTGCAAAGGGATACCCAGCTACAAATGGTCAACCATATTTGGGCCTCAACACTGATGTCATTCATCGATATATTTAGTTTGATAGTTGGCTAAGATACCTCCTTTCTCCGACATAACTTTTCCTCCATCCAACGCCACGGTTCACACCCTTTAGCCTCAAATTGGACCATGTATGCATTCGGGAGCACATAGATGTAATTTATCTCCCCAGCTTAAATTTTACCATCTTCTCTCGAATCTTGAGGACTGGGTCCGAGAAACATACCACAATAAGATAAGTTAAGAATTCCCATACTTACTTCTCTTTTTCTCAGCAAGGATCCGGGGCAAACCACCTCCATCTAGGGGCCACAAGTCTATCATGAAATGGCAGAAGATTTTTTGGCACCTTCTCTAGGCATATTCCCCTCTCCAGGAGAAGCTTAGTTCTTGAAAAATCACCATAGTAAAGCTTGTGGCACTAAGGGGCCATGAAACAAACTTTATAATAGTTTCCCATGATATAAAATTGAAAAACAAGAGCACACCAAAAAAACATTCATCATCAACATTTTAATGCACAAACTATGCTATGTCTTCCAATAAATCTCATGGGATGATTACTTAGTGGTGTTTGGACATGAATTTGAACTACAGGATTTTTAGCCCAGGTTGAATTAGAACCTCAGATATGGTAATTGTGGTCTACTAGCCGCGATCCCATTGTCGCGATTGTAATTTAGAGACCGCAATCATGGTATCTAAGGCCAGATTAGGCCAGATTTTCAACAATGTAAAATTCCAAATTCTAGTCCAAAATATGTTCCAACACAGGATTTAACATCAATAACATTGAACAAGGTTAAGAGATACTCGGTCATGCCTTTAGAATTCGAAAACAACTAGTTATGAATTAGTTTGGGCATTTGATCAAGTAATTAGTATGGACACTATATTTCTCTCAATTTTGAACACAATTTGGGTATTCAATACTTCCCCACATGTGCGTACACCATTTACAATAGAGAACCACCACACAAGCATAAATAATTACCAATTTGGCAATAAAAAGTACAAGTTTAGGCCTCCCCTAATTTATGCATTATATGGTCTACCTAAAATAATTTGAGCATGAATTCAAAGCACTTACCTGAGTAATGATGCAAGATGGATTCTAAGATGCTTTTGGATGCCCTAAAATATGACCAGGAGTGGGTACAATTTGATAGAAAAGTTTTCAAGGGAGTGTGAGGGAAAAGGGAAATTCTAATGGTCATTTAAATAGACTTGACCACAATCCTAGTAAGAGGTCCATATGAACAACAGCTGACTCTGATCGCAGAGGCACGGGGCCCTAGATCATGGTAACTGAGGGCATTTCTGAACCTCTGTTTTCTCATGTCCAACTTATTGCTATATTTTTACACAATTTCCCCTATTTAGTCCAATATGCAAAAATTTCACACTTTCCCCTTCTAAACTCAGTCAAAAACACTCCAAAGTGCCACAAATGAATGGATTAATCAATTACAGAATTAAAATCTACACTACTAAATTAAAACCAAAGGATACGAGAAACTTTCGTGGCATTTGGGGATTTCCTCCCACATAGCGCCTTAGTTGTTATCATGGCACGACATCCTTCATCTTTTTCACGCTGTATCCTTATAGGAACCCTCATTGGCTTCCTCATCTTTAACATCTATAACCAACACCACTTGAAGCACCATGGTTGTTTCTTTATTTTGTATACCTGAAAGGACACTTCACTATCAGGAACTCTAAACCACATTTGCCCAAGCTCCAAACCGACAATGGATCTTCGGTAACAAGGAAAGGTCGACTAAGAATAATAGGCACCTCTTGGTCCATCTCACAATCTTGCACCACAAAATTTACCTAAAGGATGAATCTATCCACTTTCAGTAACACGTTGAGAAAAATACCTATTGGTTTCTTGATAGACCGGTCCGCCATTAAAAGCCTCATTGACGTTGGAGTAGGGGTGCCAAAGTGAATCCTCCGATAAGTTGCAAAGGGAGTGAGATTAATACTCGCACCAAGATCACATACAGCTTTTTCAAACTTATTTGTCCCAATGATGCATGAAATTGTAAAGGCTCCGAGGTCCTCCTTATTTTCCGTTATTTTTCTACTCATGATAGCGCTACACCAATGGGTGACTTCAATGGTGACACCTTCAACAAGATTCTTCTTCGACATAAATTTCTTCATAAGCTTTGCATACCCTAGAATCTCTTGGATATCCTCGAGTAACGGGATATTGATAGAGAGGTTACTAAGCTTAGCCAAGAATTTCTTGACAACATGACCCGACCAGGGGTATTGTCATAATGGGTGCCCCAAGTCTGAACTGGACTGGAGACCACCCCATTAACCAACCCCACCTTCAGCCGTCTTCCATGAGTTGGCTGAATTTTGAGCATGTAACAAGATAATGTCATAGCTCACCTCAAGACTCTGGGATAGGATCACAGTCGTGACCAACCCAACCGAGTCCAAACATCCCATACTAAAAATCCAACCATACAAAATCATACCAAAGGCAATAAACCAAAGATGTTCAAAAACATAATATAATTAATCACAAAATGAAATATGAGGGAACAACCAATAATATCCTCTAATGATGTCAGCCCTCTAGCTAATTCCAATGCCAAGGCTGAAACCAATGTCAATCCCTCTCATTACAACCCATAGCAGCACCACAAAGGCTCTAACCAAAATAGTAATAAAATCCGGTTGGGACATGCACCCAACCATAGCCAAAACCAATATACAGAAATAAACCAAAATGTCTAAAAGTGTCCATAACACGAAATGGAGCTTTCCGAAAGGAATAAAACTCACCACTTTAGTTGTTGAACCCCGAGTTAATCACTATGTAGGAGGAGTAGAATGGTTAATTCCTGCATAGCATAGGTATACGACCGCTAGTAGATGGGTTAGTTAGTGAATGCTAACATAATCTCATGATAAGAATAAAATAATACCATTTATAAAATCAAGTAAAACCATATATATGCTCACAACCATACATATATATATAACCATGTCGAGAATGGGGATTGGGTTTAGCATGCCTTTAAAATCTTTACTTGGGTTGTTAGCGTTGCCTTTCTAAACCACCCATGGGCTATATGGGTTCATCTCTCCCTGCTAAAAGGGCCCTAGTGCGTGAAGCCGTATGACCAAGGAAAAAAACCTGGGATGATTAGTACATCCCCAAAATATAGTGGGACATCATGCACACGATCACCAAGACTAACCTCATAGAGACAAATATGAGTTTCCAGTTTTAGTCCCCTCCGAGACCTCCACCTTCCACGACTTTGCTACATATCCCGCCATTATTGCCTAATTAAAACCAATTTCAAAATAACCAAATAATTATCCATTTATTAACAAAGGCCATTAATATTGGTATCATCATACCAACCCTTGCTTGTAACTATCATCCATAGCAAACCATTAATAGTTTTAAGTGGATTTTCAAGTTCCCTTTCATTTACCATATTAAACCACTTGGGGGATTCGATTTACCTTTCCAAACTATTTAAACCATGCATAATTACTTTACCAAGTTTTACACAAGAAAGAGTTCCACTAATCCCAAAATAAAATATAATGGAATAATCAACAATATCGTCTAATGAGGTTAACCCTCCATCTTATTCCAATGCCAAGGCTGACACCAATATCAATCTCACCCATTCCAACCCATAGCAGTACCACAAAGCCTCAAACCAAAGGAGTAATAAAATCTAGTTAGGACATGCACCCAACCATAGCCAAAACCAATATAAAAAATAAAAATAAATGTCTAAAAGTATCCACAACATGAAATGGAGTTTTCTGAAAGAATGGAAGCTCACTACTTCAGTCCAAATGTTGCTCCCTGAGTCAATCACTATGTAGGTGAAGTAGAACGGTTGATTCCTGTATAGCATAGGTATGTAGCCTCCTGTAGACGAGTTAGTGGGCGAACGCTAACATTATCTCCAGATAAGGATAAAATAATTCTATTTATATGACCAAGTAAAACAATCCATATGCATATAACCATACATATATATAACCATGTCGGGAAAGGGGACCGGGTTTAGCATGCCTTTAAAACCTTAACCTAGGTTGAGTACCTTTGCCTTCCTAAACCACCAATGGGATATATGGGTTCAGCTCCCCCTACCGAAAGGGACCCATGAGTAAATTCACACGACCAGAAAAGAAAACCTGGGATGACTAGTATATCCCCCAAAATAAAGTGTGACATCATGCACACGGTCATGAAGACCAACCTCATATCGACAAAAATGAGTTTTTAGTTTAGGATCCCACAGGACCTCCACCTTCCACGCTTTGCTACACATCCCCCCATTATTTCTAAATTAAAACCAATTTCCAAATAACCAAACCATTATCCATTTATTAACCAAGGCCATTCATATTGGTATCATCATACCAACCCGTACTTGCAAGTATCATCCATAGCAAACCATTTGTAGGTTTAAGGGGACTTTCAAGTGCCCTTCCATTTACCGTATTAAACTACTAGGGGGATTCTATGTACCTCGCAAGCATAACCATTTAGCAATTTATCTTTCCAAACTATTTAAAATATGCATAATTACTTTACCATGTTTAAAACAAGCAAGATTTCCATTAAAATGATTGATATAATAAAATTATCCGTATAGGCATCTTGTCAAACACATTGGGTGGGTAATATAACCAAAACAAATTCAAATTACCATTTAAACATTCCCATGCTATCTAATTATCCAAAACCATTATTTAAGAACGTAAATACATAATTAAAACCATGGGAAATAGTAACCAATCATTAATAATCAAAATCCCTAAAATTATAGTTGAATACCCAATATTATACAACAATGAAATCATGGAAATCATTCATAAAAACCATGCCTTTAGATGGAACTAACAATGAGGGAAGATAACATGCCTTAAATAAAGATGATGATGGAAAGAAATCACCAAGACAAGCCCCAAATCATTCCTCTAGGTCAAACCCTAGATTCCCTTGCCCAAAATCTTTTAAGAGAATTATAGAGTGTTTAGAAGAGTTTGTAAGTGTTAATGAATGGAATAATAGGGTAAATAACCTTCCAAGGAGGTTAGAAGTTACGGGACCCTATTAGAATAATTGGAGAAATTTCTAGAGTACCTCTACTTAAGTTGTACAAAATCGCAACACAAGGGTACGACTGACCCTCACAAGTCGTACCCTTCCATACGAGTGGTACCCTCCACTAGTATCCTAGCCTCAACCTTTGGATCTAACACTTTCCAGTATAAAAAACATCTAAATAAGTCATATCCAAAGCATACGATCTGTACCCTTTATCCGTACCCCTGCCAGATTTAAACCCAAGGAAAATTTAGACACTTTCGACCATACGAGTCCTGGGTTTGACTCATACCCTGGCTTATGGATCACGGTGAGCCAGTCGTACTCAGACCCAACCTAAGTAACTAAGTCTAAGATTAAGTTAAGAAACCAAATCATATGTAACCACTGATACAACTCGCACCCCTAAGTTGTATCCATTCTAGTAACCAAAATCCATCCCACCAACCAACACTGTTCAACATACGAATGGACTATACCATTCGTACCCCAATATATGAATCGTACCTATGAGTCAAATTGGTGCCAGAGATCAAAATCCCATGAAATTTTCTAAGGTCCTAAAACCAAGGTGTTTCAGTCTACCCCACTAGGAACATTTGTCCCCAAATAAAGGACTAGGTAGGGGTAACCATACGCACGAGTCATTTGCATTATCTAATATATTACAAATCTTTAAAATGTTTTAAAACAAAGAGGCAAAGATATTAATATTTCCTTTAACAAACTTTGATAATAAAGATGTGTTGCAGACACACACTTTCCGTAAGAATCCTAGGAGCAGAAAAACAAATTCAGGTATTTGGACTTCATGTCCTCCTCCATTTCCCATGTAGCTCTTTTTACCCTACGGTTCTACCATAGATCCTTAACTGAATCCACATCCTTCATCCACAGGCGACGAACCTGCCTATCTAAGATCTCAATTGGGATTTATTAATAGGACAAAGAATTTGTAATACCTTTCCCTTCTAAAGGAACAACCGATGACGGATCGCCAATGCACTTCATCAACATGGAAATATGAAAGACCGGATGAACCAAGCTTAAGCTAGATTGAAACTCCAGCTCATAAGCAACATTACCAACTCTCCATAAAACTTCCTATGGTCCAATATAATAGGGACTTATTTTACCATTCTTAAAAATAACACTATTTATTTTATGGGAGATACCTTGAGGAAAACCTTATCCCCAACCTCAAATTCTAAGTGACTTTTTTTAACATCCACAGAAAATTTGGCGACTTTGGGAAGACTTAAGCCTCTCCCTAATAAACTTCACCTTCTCCATAACCTAGTAAACCAGGTTAGGACCAAACATATCTGCCTTACCAAGCACAAACCAACTAATAGGAGATCTACACCCCCTATCATAAAATGCCTTAAAAGGGGCCATACCAATACTATAATGATAGCTATTCCAGTAAGCAAACTCCACCAAAGGTTGATGCTCCACCCAATTTCTACCATAATCAATCACACAATACCGAAGCATATCCTCCAATGTCTGAATACTTCTCTCTGCTTGCCTATCAAATTCGAGCAGAAAGAAGTACTTTGACTAATTTAGTCCCCAACCCTCCCTGAGACGATCACTAGAAGTGAGATGTAAACTGTGTTCCATGATTAGAAATAATCAAAATAGGCACCCTATGCAGCATCAAAATCTTCTGAAGATACAGCTTCGCATAGTCCTCTATCGAAAAGGTAGTCCTCACTGGCAAAAAGTGGGCAGACTTAGTAATCCTACCCACGATCACCCAAACCGAATAACATTGATTCCATGAACGAGGAAGACCAGTAACAAAGTCCATATTAATTACTTCCCATTTCAACTTGGGCAAATCAATTTATTGATGCAAACCTCCTGGCCTTATGTGCTCAACCTTAACGAGTTGATATAATATGCACTTGGCCATTAAATTAGCCACATTTCTCTTCATGCCATTCCACCTATATATCTTATTGAGATCATGATACATCTTAGTTGTTCTAGGATAAACAGCATAGCTTAATTCATGTGCCCCAGCTAAAATCCTTTATCACAATCCAATGACATTAGGAACAAATAACCTCTCTTGGTACCGCAAAGTAAAATCACCGCCTATATCAAACACCACTTTCTTTTTCCCTCCAACTTCACTCTTGATTTTTATCAAGATAGGATATAGCACTTGCTTCTCCTTAATATCAGTACCAAGAGATGAGTGAACCACCTCTTACACCATCACACCACAATCCTTGGAGTCCAATAGTCCAAGATCAGCTAAGTGGTGAATATCCTTTACTAATTCCCTTTTTCCTTTCTCTATATAAGCCAAAATCCCCATGGATGACCTGCTAAGAGCATCATCAACCACTTTAGCCTTACTTGGGGGTTAGTGAAGACTCATATCGTAGTCCTTGAGAAACTCAAGCATCTTTTATGCCTGTGATTATGCACTTTTTGAGTGGACACGTACTGTAGACTCTTATGATCAGAAAATATATACACGTGCACACCATATAAATAATGCCTCCATATTTTCAAAGAAAACACAACCTCTAACAACTCTAAATCATGAGTAGGATAATTCCTCTCATGTACATTCATCTTCCTAGAAGCATAGGCAATAACCTTCCCATGCCACATGAACACAGAACCAAGCCCCACTCGAGATGCATCATAATAAACCACGAATCCATTATTTCCTTCTAGCAAAGTCATAATTAAAGCCAAAGTCAACTTCTCTAAACTCCCTTCACAAGAATCCGACCAAGAAAACTTGATCTTCTTCAAGTTAACTTAGTCAAAGGAGAAGCTATCGATGAAAAGCTTTCCACAAATCACCTATAATACTCAGCTAAACCCAAGAAGCTTCGAATTTCAGATGGAGTCATGGGTCTAGGCCACCTCTCTACCATAATAACCTTTTGCGGATCCACCATGATCACCTCACAAGAAATAATATGACCCAAGAAATTTATAGCGTTCAATAAAAACTCACACTTGGAGAACTTGGCATACAACTATTGTTCCTTTAAGGTTTGCAACACCACACGTAGGTGATTAGCATGATCCACCTCACTCTTTGAATAAATTAGAATGTTATCAAAAAACACAATAACAAAGAGATCCAAACACTGACGGAAAATATTATTCATCAAATCCACAAATTCCACCAGAGCATTAGTCAATCCAAATGACATCACCAAAAATTCAATGTGCCCATACCGAGTAATAAAAGATGAATTAGGGATATCCACCTCAATAATCTTTAGATTATAGTACACATACCAAAGATCTATCATCAAAAAGAACTTGGCACCTTGTAGCTGGTCATACAGAGAGGATACTTATTTTTAACTGTCACCTTGTTCAACTACCTATAGTCAATACATATCCAAAGGGAACCATTCTTCTTGCACACAAATAACATCGGTGCACCCCAAGGAGATACACTAGGATGAATAAACCCCTTATCCAAAAGATCTTTAAGTTGCTCCTAGAGTTTCCTCAACTCAGCAAGAGATATTCTATAATGAGGAATAGAAATTCGATGTGTGTCTTGTACTAGATCAATACCAAACTCAATTTCCCTTTCCGAAGAAACACTAGGAAGATTATCTGGAATACTATTTGAATTGACTGCAAAGAAGGACCTTCCAAGTTAGAATCTTTAATCCAGAACAAGTGATAAAGACAACCTTTAGAGATCAACCTCTAAGCTCTGAGATAAGAAATAAACTTCCCCTAGGAGCAAGAGAACCACCCTCCCACTCAATAACCGGCTCGCTAGAAAACCTAAAGAAAACCTTATGGGACAAAAAATCTAAGGACACATAACGAGAGTGAAACTAACCCATCCCCAAAATAACATCAAAATCTACCATACCAAGTTCAAACAAATCCACCAAATTCTTCCTACCACCAACAGATACCACACACCCTCTATAGACTCCCTAAGCAATAACTGAGTCACCTACGAGGTAGAAATAGAAAAAAGATCAAAATAACTTTTAGATTGAAACCAAAAGATATAGACACATAAGGAGTCACATAGGATAGTATAGACCACAAATCAAGCAAATAATATATATCATAAGAGAAAAGTTGTCATGTACCAGTAACAATATCTGGTGATGCCTCAGATTCCTATTGGTATGCCAAAGCATACAACCTATTCCTACCAATACTAGAACCAACAACAGTAACAGAAGTAGATGCAATACCACCAAGTGTAGGAGCAGAAGATGAAGCCACAAAAATCTTATTTACCCCTGTAGCAAACTTATTAATCGGACAATCCCTTAGCCGATAGCCTGTCTATCCACACTTGAAGAATTTTTCCCTTTCTTTATCACTTTAAACCCGATGAGGACGAATATAGAACTGAATAAGAGGGTATGAAGAAACTTACTAATCTCCAGTTTCCTGAGATTGGGCACCTTGTGCCCAAAAATTATCACTACCTTGATGATGTCTGTCACCCACCTGGTATGGAGAACTAGCAAAAAAATAGGAACATAACTCACCCACTTCTTTTTCTTCCATTTTCCACTATCTCAAAATTGAGACTGAGCACCTCCCTAGTTAGAAAACCTCATTTTCTTACCTTTCTTATCCCAAACTCCGTTTGTTTTCTCTTTTCATCCTCCACTTGCTACATATAAATAATCAACCTAAAGATGTTCGTATCTTTAATCAGCAATGCAGTCTTTCTCTCCAAAATCAAATCCTAATTAAACCAAGAAGCAAACATCCTCATTTTTTGTCGTATGTCAATAACTAAATCAGGAGCATACCTTGATAATTTGTGAAACTTTAAGGCATATTTCTTGACAGATATCCTCCCCTGCTTGAGGTTAACAAACTCATCCATTTTTCCTTCCCTTAACTCTCGGGGAAAGAAATGACCCAAGAAGGCCTTAGAAAAAGTTTGCCATAAGATTGATTCTTCCACATCACACTTATTCATGTCCCACTCTTCATACCACTGATATACAACATCTTTAAACTAATAAGATGTAAATTTTACCCCCTCCACATTTGTAGGCTACATTACCTAAAATATCTTTTCCATTTCATCCAAGAAGCCTATAGATCCTCATCCACCTTCACTCTATAAAAACTAGGAAGACATATTTTCATAAATTAGCCAACCCTTATGACCTCAGTAGACAAAGCACCAGTCATACCTCGCTCAATTTAAGCAACGACTATTTGAGCAATAACATAAATATACTGACAGAATTTTTCTTTAGTCACCTCGCCTTGACGAGGACTAGTAGAAACTGGTAAAACTCCAAAAATAGGATGCACCCCATTATCATTACCCTCAGGTGGGATAGAAGAATCTCCTTGTGTTTCAAATCTACAAGGCATGATATGAAAGACAAAAAAACCAAGATTTGAGAATATTCCAAGACTGAGACTCCAAACATGAGAATAGAATACTAAGAAAGTGAAATATTTCTAAATGCCTTATAGCCTCTCCCTTATGAGTGTGGTGCATTACACATCCCTAAAAGAGACTCTACTCGACACGGCTTTGTGGACTCCCAATTGACCATAAAACTAGTTTCTGATACCAACTTAATGCGACCCGATCAGGGGCCTTGTTATATTGGGAGTCCCAAGTCTGATCGGGAGCAGAGACCACCCATATTACCCAACCCAACCTTCAGTTCCCTTCTCTGGGTTGGGTGAATTTTAAGCATGTAACAAAATAATGTCACAGCTCACCTGAAGACTCTGGGATAGGATAAAAAATTTGACTGTCCCTATCGAGTCCAACCATCCCATACCAACAATCCAACCATACCAAAGGCCATAAACCATGCCATAACCAAAGATGTTTCAAAACATAATATAATTAGTCCTAAAATGAAATTTGATAGAACAACCAATAATATCGTCAAATGATGTCAACCCTCTAACTTATTCCCATGGAAAGGCCGAATCGATCACGCTCATTCCAACCCATAGAAGTACGACAAAGCCTCTAACAAAAAGGGTAATAAAATCTGGTTTGGACATGCCCCCAACCATAGCCAAAACCAATATCCACAAATAAACCAAAATGTCTAAAATTGTCCATAACAAGAAATGGAGCCTTATGAAAGGATGAAAGATCAACACTTCAGTCCAAAAGTTGATCCCCAAGTCAACACTATGTAGAAGGAGTAGAATAGACGATTCCTACATAGCATGGGTATACAGCCGCCAGTAGATAGGTTAGCGAGTGAATGCTAGCTTTATCTCATGATAAGAATAAAATAATGCCATTTATAAAACAAAGTAAAACCATCAATATGCACACAACCATACATATGTATATATAACTATTCCAAGAAAGTAAATTGGGTTTAGCATTCCTTTATAACCTTTACCAGGGCTATGTAGCTTTTCCTTTCTAAACAACCCATGAGTTATATAGGTTCGGCTCTCCTTGCTGAAAGGGCCCTAGTGCATGAAGCCACATGACTAAGGAAGAAAACCTAGGATGACTAGTATATCCCCCAAAATATAGTGTGACATCATGCACATGATCACTAAGACCAACCTCATGTCTGTAAATATTAAGTTTCCAATTTTGATCCCCTTCGAGATCTCCACCTTCCACAGTTTTGCAACATATCTGGACATTATTGCCCAATTAAAACAAATTTCCAAATATCCAAACCATTATCCATTTATTAACCAAGGACATTAATATTGGTATGATCATACCAACCCTTACTTGCAAGTATCATCCATAGCCAATAATTTATAGGTTTAAGGGGATTTTCAAGTGCCATTTGATTTAACATATTAAACCACTTAGGGAATTCTATGTACCCCATAAGCATAAATATTTAGCCATTACATTTCCAAACTATTTAAACCATGCATAATTCTTTTACCAAGTTTAACACAAGCCAGAGTTCCATTAAAAATGATCAATGCAATGAAAACATCATTATAAGCATTTTGTTAAACACATTGGGGGCATAATATAATAAAAGCCATTTACAATTAAAATTTAACCATTCCATGCAATAAAATTATACAAAACCACCAATTAAGTATACAAATATATAATTAAAACAATGGGAAACCTTAACAAATCATTTATAACCAAAACCCCTAAATCATAGTTGAAAACCCAAAATCATACAACAATGAAATCATGAAAATCCTTCAAAAAACCATGCCTTTAGATGGAAATAATAGTGAGGGAAAATAACATGCCTTAAACTAAGATGATGATGGAAAGAAATCACCAAGGAAGGCCCCAAATCAATCCTCTAGTCGAAACCCTTGTTTTTCTTGCCTAAAATCTTTTGAGAAAATTATAGAGTATTTAGAAGAGTTTATAAGTGTTAATAAATGGAATAATAGGGTAAATAACCTTCCAAGAAGGTTAGAAGTTATGTGGCCGTATTAGGATATGTGGGGAAATAACCAGAATACCCCCACTTAAGTTGTACATAATCATGTCACAAGGATACGACTGACCCTCAAGAGTTGTACCCTCTCATACGAGTGGTACACTTTACTTGTATCATATCCTCAACCTTTGGATCAAACAATATTTGGCATATGACTCACCAAACCAAGTCGTATCCAAAGCATACAAACTATAAACTCTATACGTACCCCTACCAGATTTAAACCAAAAAAAGATTTAGACATTGTCCACCACACAAGTCCTGGGTGAGTAAAACTTATACCCTGGATTACGGCTCACAATGAACCACTCATACTCAGATCAAACCTAAGTAACCAAGTCTAAGATTAAGTTAAGGAGCCAAACAATTCATAACCACCAATACAACTCGTACCTATAAGTCATATCCCTTCCAGTAACTAAAATTCATCCTACCAACCAATACTGGTAAGCATATGATTGGATCATACTATTCATACCACAACCTATGACTCATACACATCATTTGTATTGGGTTAAGCGGTCAGAATTCCAAGAAATACTAAAAGGTCCAGAAACCAAGGTGTTTCACTTGAACTTGTCATTCTCCTTCTTTCTCTTAAGTCTTTGTGGTAACAGGGGAGGGATTTTCATAGTGGGAAATGTATCACTTTGTGGCTCCTAATTTTCAACCATTTATTCATCAATTTCCATTAGTTCTTTTTCATCTCCTTTATTTTAAGATTTCAGAGTTTCTTATTTTGGCTTAACCACAACCTCTTTATAAACACTCATGTGCTTAATGTTGGGCTCATTTCCACCCAAACTATCTCCCTCAACTTCTCTTAAATTATACCCTAGTGTCTTGCCACTCATAGTGACTATGGCTAAAATTTTAGCATCATTTTTTGGGTTCACAATAGTGTCACTAGGAAGGCCCCCCTTTGGTCTCGAATTTAGTTGAGAGGAATTTGACCTATTTTCATTTTCAATTACCTAATAGAAGTGTAGTGGGATACAACCATTTGTTTGATTTGCAAAGTTTTTCTTTTTAATTCACTGACCATCTTATTTGTTCCCTCCACATTCATCAAAATTCTTACCAAGACAACTTAAGTTTTTTATTTGTAAGTGTAAATGAGATTTTCTTCTTCGTTATTTGACAGGTCATGAGTGGTCCCATAACAAACATAGTCATGTTCTCTATCCCTCCAGTCATGGTCACAATCCCTATCTCTTTTATTTCATTATTTGTTCCCACATTATGTTTGATAGGCGGGGCTTGAACCCCCCGAATAATTTGCAAAATACCGAATTTCTTCATCAATATTTTTGTCCTTTTTATCATCATAGGCCTTCAATGCCACAAAGTTCACCATTTTAATAGGAGCACCCATCACATGTTTTATTAGAAGCTCCAATTGTGCCATCATTTTTGCTATGTTTTCCTTTCTCTCTTCATCTCTCTTCCTTTGCTCTTTATCAACAAAGGAGGTAGTAGGAGATCTTTTTGGTACCTCGGCCTTACGGGTGTTCCTCCCCAAGTTTTTCTCGGTAACTTCCTCAATCAACTTTGTAGCTTTATGATAAGTCAATTTCACAACAAAACATCCCACTGCATTGTCTGCCATAGTTTTGTTGAGTTGATCTAGGGCCTAATAGAAAATTTAGAGAAGCATCTTCTTTGGGACCTCATGGTTGGTACATTGCATGAATTTCTCATTGAATCTTTCCCTCACCTTATACAAGGGTTCTCTATTTAATTATCAAAAGTTAGTGATTTCATCATTTAATTATAGCATCTTGGATGGTGAGAAATACCGGTCAAGGAAAGTAATGGTGAGTTCATCCCATGAATTAATTAATTTAGCCAGAAGAGATCAAATCCATAATAGTGCCACTCTCATTAGAAAAAATAGGAAGAGGTGCAATCGAATGGACTTTTCGAATATGTGTTCAATATCAAAGGGTGCACACACTTCTATGAAATTCTTCATATACAACTTGGGGTCCTCATAGGATTACCCTCAAAAAATTCTTTTTATTTGTAGCATATGAAACATGACACTCATGACATGGAAGACCATGTTCCAATAAGTATGTGGGATACGGATGGTACTTTTACACCCAATGTTATGGACTTGTTCCTCTTCATTAAGATGATCATTGAAGGACCCGACACGACTTGCATTGTCACTCATGGCTCCATGTTTAATATTTAGAACACCAAAAAGGAAAAAAAAAACAATAACCAAAATAGATACACACTACTACAGGTGCACCCAAAGTAACACTCAATACCACACAAGTGAAAACTAAATTTCACTCCCCAACAACGGTGCCATTTCGGTCACGCTCAACTTTACCGTTTAAATTGGTAAAGGAAGATTATTGTTAATAGATAAAATTATGTTGAGTTCGAATCCATGAGGAGTAAAATTAGCTTAAAATTTCCATGAGTATTAATAGTTACTACAAATATACCCATAAGGCAAACAAAGTAAAATGCATGATTTAAAATTATGGAGGGGGGTTGATTTGGAATTAGGATTGATCAATGTCTATTCAAGTTAACAAACTAAAGGCAACAAATATGATTGAAAATTCAAGATGAGAAAGATCTTGTGACTATGCCTACCTAAGGGAAATTTATGCATAGGTGCATGATAAATTGAAGCAAATTCTAGTCACTAACGATATGGTAGACTAGGCTGAAGGTCCTTGAGTCTAGTTTGTAAAAAAAAACTCAAAAATATCACTCATTGGACCTTTTGAGTACCTAATGAGTGTGTCAATTAAAACGACCTAATGCCTCAATTAAGCATCCCTAATTCTAGGAAGATGCCCAAGACATAGCCAACTCTCTATTCATCCTTATTTCTAAGACAAAAAAAAACATAACAAACTACACCCATAATTATCCACTATTGCTTTGTCACCTATATCCCTCTTTCAAAGATCATTTGGGTTCCCAAAGTTCACCCGCATCTATCTTTTAAGGATGATGTGAGCTTTTTTAGAACTTGGGGATTTCACCCACAAATCCATTTTAGGTATTTGCGGTTTTCACCCGCAAACTCCACCTAATTAAAACAAGCAATAGTTAAATCCATCATCAACAAACTAGAATCTACAAATATACATCACAACTGATGAGTAATGATTTTACCACTCATTTACACTTAACTTTCTTGCACACTACTATGTTTTGTATAAATAAAGAAGATATAATCATGAATAGATTTACTAATATCCATATTTTGAAGGCATAGCATTGAAGAGATAGAAAGATGGAAAGATGTGGATTAGAGCTTAAAAGAGGTCAAATTGAAGAAAAAAAGTACAGTTAAAGACCTTGAGCAGACATCGTCCTTAGTTACCGTGATTGTGGGTCATAGGCTATGATCTCCATCAGTCAAGATAGCTAAGAGAATGTAATCATAGAGTAAAAAAACAGTAGCATTGGCTGCAATTGCGGCTAAGAGGAATGTTGCCTAAGGCAATTTTGTAATTTTACTTGGCTGAATCCCAAACCTTATATAGGCAAAAACTCTTTTTGCTTACCTCATAGACACTTTTAAATTTAAAACAAAAACCCTAATTTCTAAAGATTGTAACTAATTTTAGAGACTTAAATTCTTAGTGTTTTGTGAAGGATGGATGTTTTGGATAATCCTTATGGTATACTTTCTCTACTTTCTTCATGAGTAGCTATGTAATTTAGTCATGTGATTATGTTGAACGAAAGTGTAATTGTCTTTGGGTGTTGTTGTGTTTGCATGATTTTTAGTTGCTAAGTACGGAATTTATGGGTGAAAACCCCAAATCTCCTAATAAGTTTGATGAGTGAAAACCCCAAACTCTATAAACCTTTCATTATTCTTGAAAGAGGGATGAAGGTGAACATATGGTAACCCATAGCATCCTTGAAAGAGGGCTATAGAGGGACAAGGCAATGGTGGACAATTAAGCATGTGGTTTACTACCTTTTACAATCTTAGAATTAAGTATAAATAGAGTGTAAGTCATATCATAGTCATTTTCCTAAAATAGGGATGTCTAATTGATGTTTTGGGTAACAATGAATGACACACTCCGTAGGTGCTCGAAAGAGCTAATGGCTGACATCTTTGTGGTTTTGTTGAAAGACTAACCACAAAGACCTTCAACCTAGCCTATCTCTCACTTAACAACTAAGATATATGTTAAACCATTATTAACTCTTATGCTCTTTACATTTAGGTAGGCATAATCCTAATATTACCTCTAAAATTTATTTTAAATCAAACATGCTATACTAGTGTGTTGTTTGACTAAAGATTTGATATAAGCAAACTTCACCCCCCTCTCTATTTTACTTAAAATATTGTTTTTGTTTGTATTTCGGGGATCCTTTTAGTAATTAAAGCACCCATAGGATTTGAAATTAGTATTCCACCCCTTGTGTCTTTGAGACCAATGAGATTTAGGATATTGAAAATGACTGTCTTACCCCTTAAACATGGGAGTAAGTTGAGCATTATCAATATGGTGTCGTTGCTGGAGAGTGGAATCTAGATTTCTCTTGTGCGATATGATTTTTACTTGGGCATATCCGATGTGATTGTGATTTACTTTATTTGTTATTTTTTATTTTTGTATCAGTGATCGTAGAAAGAATAGGGAAATGAGTGATACTTCTAGTCACGCGAGACCATTTGATGCCTCTCTTGATGATGAGGGACAACTCAATGATGTAGGCCAAACAAGTGCAATTCGTATCCAACAAACTAATGGGAATGGTGTTTTCCATGTAACAAGTTTTATGTTACACATGTTACAAATGAAAGGTCTATACGGGGATCAAGCTTATGAGGACCATAATCTTTACTTGATTAATTTTATGGATGTGTGTGTTCCATTCAACATAGCACACATCACTAAAGAATAAATATGTCTTCGTCTCTTCCCATTCTTTCTAACGGTCAAGGCGTTGTTTTGTCTTTACTCACTCTCAGCTAGTTTAATCACTTCTTGGGAAGATCCTTCCATAGTTTTTCTTGATCGATACTTATTACCTTCTAAGTTTCTTCAAACGAGCGATGAGAGCATAAAATTTAGAAAATTAAATAGAGAGTCATTGTATGAATCATGGGAGAGATTCAACAGGAAATTAGCACAATGCCAAAACCATGAGGTCCCAGAGAATATGCTTTTCCAAGTCTTCTACCAAGCCCTTGATCTTCTAAAACAAAATAGTGGTGGATAATTTGGTCGGAGGTTCCTTTGTGAAGTTTCACTATCATGTGGTAATGGAGTTCCTTAGAGAGGTGACAAAATAAAATTGGGGTTGGCATACCCGAGATTCCAAAGTACATATAAGCTCTCCATCTATATCCGTGGTTGACAAAGAACAAATAAAGTGAGATAAATAAAAATAGGAGCCATGGCATAGATTATGACCCAACTTGATCTCTTGACCTATTAGGTTAGTGGTGCACCAACGAAAGTGGTAAATGCTTTAGAATCAAAATCCTATGAAGATGATGAGAAAGCCATGAAGTTGGATTAGTAGATTCGGTATTTAGAAAACAATTCGGGGGGTTCCCACCCTGCCTATCAAAGGTAATATGGGAATCAAGGTTTCATGGAACTTGATCATGATTGGTATTAGAGGGAAAAAGAGTGTGATTATAACCAGTGTGTGCCCTCCTTGATAGAGCTAAGAATAAAGAGTCAAGTTCCATTGTTCCCCCGAGGATGTGTTGACCCATATTTTGAATACTGTGGAAAGTAAAAACAAAATAGTTCGTGATTTAAAAGGTGATTTTTCTCAACTCTCTCAAACCGTGTTGTCTTACTCTACCTCTATCGAGAAATTGGAAACCTAAATTGTGCAAATTCTTATCTAATTAAATGGTAAGCCTAGAGGTTGACTCCTTAGTGACTCCTTATTCCGTTTATCATCTGTATGAAGATTGTATTGGATGCTCCTACCCCTATATCAATGCAACTCTTAATTGAGGACTGGTCTAACAAAAGGCCGAAGGGAATTTTATTTGATTTCTTAGTTAAAGAGGAAAAGTTTATACTTTTGGAGAACTTTGTGGTATTAGATTATGAAATGTACCAAGAGGCAACTAACATTCTTGGGCGTCCATTCTTAGCCACCAAAAGAGCCTTTGTCGATTTAGATATTGAGGAGATGATGTTTAGTGTGTCCTGCTATTGCGGGCACTTGACTGCAATCGTTGTCACTTTATTTATTTGACTACTAATTTGTCGCCATTTTCCTCACACTCCCTTTCAAGTTTTACTCTGTAATTGGACCAAATTTTGGCCAAGTTATTTAGCTATCAAATAACATCCTTGCTTTCTCTTGCATCATAAATCCAATAGGTTTCATGAATCCATGCTTTAAATTTTTCAAAATTGGCCATAGAATGCATGATATAGAGACAGCCTAAATTTTTTATTGTTATGCCTCCATGTTTTTATACTTGGTATTTTTTTGGTGTTAGCTAGTAAATTAAGGTGTGCACAGAAGTGGGGAAGTCTTGATTACCCAAAAATGTGTGCAAAATTTAGACAAATGAGGTGTGCACACCAAGTGTTTGATATATTTCCCAAATGAGTATTCAATAATAATTTTTTCAGTTTAAATGACACATTTGAGCACCTAATAACATTTTTCAATTGGTCTTAATGTGAATCCATATTGTAGAACAAGGTAATAGATTATAACTTTGGGAGATTTTAAACATGGAAGCTCGTACGAAACCAGCCGCAGTTATAGCATCCACTATCGTGATCCATGATTATAGCAATGCGAATGCGGTCATGGTTCGTGATTACGGTAACCGAGGCTTATTTCCTGCCATGCTGAAAATCCTGCACTTCCAATTTTTAGCCAAGAAACACCAAGTACCCATTCCAATAAGCTTTAGTGAACAATGTGACATAGTTTGCATGTAAAATTATTATTCATTAATATCATGTGTGTTTAGTGATTTTACGACAATCTCATGGACATGTATGATCACATTCAATTCATGACACTCGCTACTACAGTGATCTTCAAAGTACAAAGCTACTCCCAGAGAGAGGAATTTTCTTGGAAAATTTTCCAAAAAAGCTTTCAGTTTTTCATGAAAAACTTGAGGCCACAGGGTGGAGGTGTTTTGCCCCTGATCCATACATTACAAATTAAAAATGTGTCGGTGAATTCTACACCAACATCAATGAAGTATCTTTCTCAAAACCATTCAATGTTACTATTAATATCCATGGAAAAACGATGAGATTTGGGTCAAAGAAAATCAATGATATCTACGGGCTCCAACATGCAGACATGGGTGAGTTCAAAGCAAAAGTGTGTAAGCCGGGAAGTTGGTTGGTGGAATGATCATGTCCTGTAAAGGAAGTCTCTTGGGTGAAAACTAAGAGCAATATATCCATGAATGACTTTACTTTCGAGGCTTGGATTTTGTTGCACATTATATATAGTCGAGGTCCCCTTTCTCCCACATGACAGCAATCCCAGATCTGAGTGCTCGGATGATTTCTTGAATTTTAGACAACATTTATTTGGATGTTGGTCAACTCGTGGTCAATGAAATGGACCACTTCAAGGACTAAGGCAGTATGCATCTCTTCTTTCCCTTATTAATTACTGATCTTTGTAGGAGAGAAGGGGTTGGGGATTATGCGGGAGATACTTGGGTGTGACTTAGTACCCCTACCTACAACTTGAGGATTCGAGGGGAGGGTGCACCTGGAAAGGGAAATAAGTGAATGATAGACTTAGGAAAGTTAGCATGTATTGAGCATAAGTTTCATTGACCATTCACCACTGATCCTCTTGTGGATACTAGAGTTGATATTGTTTCCATCAAAGAGCTTGTGTCTAATTTTCCCTAGGGTTCGGGAGATCCCTCCACCACTCATCATTCAAATGTGTCATGGTCCGATTATGAGAAGTGCAGAGAGGAGCAAAAGAAGCTGGAAGCCTCTATTGCTAGTCTTGAGAAAGCCTTTCCTCTTTGGTGGAATTACACTGAGACCTCCGGAGCTCATATAAAAGATGGTGAAAAGGGAAAAAAAGAGGGATACGTTCTTCATCAAGATGTGGAAAGGAGGGAAGGGCCTATGAAAGGTCCTAAAACCCCGAGATCAACTTCCTTCCTCTTAGGTGGAGAGTGATGATGAGTCCCTAGCCGAGTGGTATGACCTTGAGAAAAATGATGATGATATAGAGTCGGAGAGTGATAGTATCCCTTAATGTGGTTCCAGGGAAAACCCTTATCTCTTTTATCCTTGATTATTTATGCAGCGAGGACACTACTACCTTTTTGGTTGGGGTGTCCCCGTATTTATTTGATTTGGGACTGTATTATTGAGATTTATGTATATTTTCTTGCTCTTTAGGATGATTCTTATTTTTATTTGTTTTGTAATATTCGGGAACTATGATGGTGCCCACATTTGCATGGATTAGTTACTTTGTTACTAGATTGATGGTTTATCTTATTTTTAGTTAACGAGATTTTCCCTATGATAGACTGAGTGATGACATTCTTAAGGGGAAAGAATTATGATTGGGATTTTATCCATAGATGCAGGGGAAGTCTGAGTACCTATGGAATCAAGGTCATACATGTAAGGGAAGTCTGAGTACATGTGGAATTATTGATTTGGGATCCCCATTAGTAAATACTGAGTAGCCATATGGGTGGGTAGCCCATATTAAAGCCTCAATGTGAGACCAAATTCTTGGTTATTTCCATGATTAGCAAATTATGCATAGTGTGAATGAAATGCAAACACCCTCCTCTGTCCAAAATTTTTGCAAAACTAAAGGGTATGTACGTGAGAAAGTTTGTAACAAAACTTCATATCTTTTTAAGACTCCAGAAATTGACGTAGAAAAAGTTGTGGGTACTTTATCTTTTGTCTCAAGTGGGAGGAACAATTGAACCACCTCGACGATCTTCACATGCCATGTGTAGGATTTTAATTATCTATATCTCTTGTATACTTGAACCATCTAGTTATTTCCCCATTAGTCTATCGAGGATAAATTTTTATTGGATTCGGTTGTAAAAATGATCTTAGGCCATATTTGTGACTTTAGAACCCCATTTTAGCCTAAAAAGCCTACCAATACATAGATGTTATCCCTAGTCACCTACTTTGAGCCTTTGGACATTTCTTTGGAAAACACATTGCAAGTCATGACCATTCTATTATATCTCCCTTAAACCTTATCCACCTTGGACTTAAGAATGCTTTTTGAGGCTAAAAGCCTAAGTTGGGGGTGGTACAAATTGAAAGAGACATCTTCGGGACACAATGTCATCAGAAAGTGCCTACGAGCCTTTGTAATTAGAGAAAAATGTTTAGAAGAAAGAAAAGATCTATCAAAGGAAAGAAAATCATGAATTTTGTACAAAAAAAAAGAGAAAAAAAAAGTGAAAACAAAGTGGGTAAAACAATAAAGTCTAAGAAGACAATGATGACATAAATAAGTAACTCAATAGCAAAAGTAGAATGAGTGTGACATAGGAGCTCAAGGAGGGTTCAGTCTTGTTATCCTAAATTTTCATCCTACCCTACCCTAAACCTACATTACAACCTCAAAAAGTACCATGTGATTCCCAACCAAGTATGGTCATTGTAGTTGCGATTGAAAATACGGGCAAGCCTATGGTAAGGTACTTGTTAACATTGAGAATTTCTTGAGAGAGAGAGAGTGTTTGCAGTTAAATTCCTTGTTCCATAATTGATAACTAGGTTTATGAATTTTTCTTTGTTGTGAGGAGGCATGTGAAAAAGTTGAGGTGGGTGATTTTTTTATGTTCCACACAATGAGATAAAACGATGAATAATATGGTTGAGGTCAAAAAGTGAGTCATTTCTAGAGTGAGTAGTAGTTATCGCATGGTTGCTCCCCAAAGTCTATTGTGTCATTCATTATTCCATTTTATGTTGAGAGGCGTCGTTAAAATAATTTTACCTATGTGTGAAGAGCTTTTTGTGGTAGTACTAAAGTTGGGGTCATCACGATCAGTGGGTAATATAAAGTGGGTATACATGTGAAATTGGCTCATAGTAAAGAGTGGTGTTGCTTGAGGACAAGAAAAGTTTTAAGTTGGGGGTGTTGATGAGTGGTGATTTTACCTCTCATTTTCACTCAACTTTCATGCACACTACCTTGTTTTGTATGAACAAAGGAGACATAATCATGATTAGATGAACTAATATTCACATTTTTCAGGCATAGTCTTGATGAGATGGAAAGATATAGATTGTATCTTAAAAGAGGTCAAATGGAAGCAAAGAAGTGTAGTTTAAAACCTTGAGCAGACATCGGCCTCAATTACCACAATCGCGGGCCATAGGCCACGATCGTCGTTAGTCAAGATGGTTAAAAGGATGGGATCATGGAAAAAGATCGCAACCGTGTTGTCCACGATCGTAAACAACCTCATCCAATCATGGATAAGCAGGAATGTTGCCCAGAGCATTTTTGTAATTTCACCTGGACGAATCCCAAACCTTATATAGGAAAAAAAACTTTCTTCTTTAGGTATTGCTTACCTCATAGACACTTTTGAATTTGAAACATGAACACTAATTAGGAAATATTGTAACTAATTTTGGAGCCTTAAATTCTTAGTGTTTTCTAAATGATGGATGCTTTGGATAATCCTTATGGTATATTTTTCTCTACTTTCTTCATATGCAGCTAAGTAATTTTGTTTTGTGATTATATTGAACTAAAGTGAAATTGTGTGTGGGTGTATTTATGTTTGCAGGATTTTTAGTTGTTACGTATGGATTGCAACATTGCTTTAGTTAAATAGTTGGAATTTATGGGTGAAACCCCAAATCTCCAAATGGGTTTGATGGGTGAAAACTCCAAACTCTAGAAACCCTTCATCATCCTTGAAAAAGGGATGAAGGTGAACTTATGGGAACCCATAGCATCCTTTAAAGAGGGCTATAAGTGGACAAGGAAATGGTGGAAAATTAAGCATGTGTTTTACTACCTTTGATAATCATAGACATAAGTGTAAATGGAGTGTAAGTCATATTATAGGAATTTTCCTAGAAATAGGGATGTCTAATTGAGTTTTTGGGTGACTATGAATGACACACTCTTTAGGTGCTCGAAAGGGTCAATGGGTGACATCTTTTGGTTTTATTGAATATCTAACCACAAAGACCTTTGACCTAGCCTATATCTCACTTAAAAACTAAGATTTATGTTTAACCATCATTAACCCAGATGCTATTTACTTTTAGGTAGGATAATCCCAAGATTACCTCCAAACTGTATTTTAAATTAAAAGTTCTATACTAGTGTGTTGTTTGACTAAAGATATGTTATAAACAAACTCCAAACAAACCCCCTCCCGGCCACTACCACCACTATTTTACTTTAAATGTTTTTGTTTGCATTCCGGGTATCCTTTTAGTAATTAAAGCACCCAAAGGACTTAAAATTTGGATTTAACTACTTGTAGATTCGACCACAATGTGACTTGGGATATTGACAACGACCGCCTTAACCCTTAAACATGAGAGTAAGTTTAGTGTTATCAACAACCCATACATAATTTCACATTAGTTAAACATAATCCCAAGACAAGAAAATTTAGCTACTCATGAAGTACAGAGGAAGAAATATACCATAAGGTTTATTCAAAGTATCTATGGTAATGGAAAGTAAGTAGATTCTTCAATTTACACTTAAATTTCACCAAACCCAAATTGGAAAATTCACACACAAAAGTTTCCCCAAATAGTAGGTTACAAATTCTACAAAAATCAATTGTTCAAAGTGCAAGATGCCAAATGAGAAATGGTTTTAGAAGGAATAAACCCGCCTAACCACAATCGATCTAGCTTGACTACAATTGTGGATACCAAAAACAACTTTAGATCTTGGCGATCGCAATGGCTGACCAAAGTGGACTAACTGTGATCGCGCCCTGAGATCGTGATAGAGGTAACTGAGCCTGATTACGTGCAGGATCTCTCACCTTGCAATTTTCTTCTCCTTTTGGTTCCTTTTCAGCTAAATTCTACTTCTTTCTTTCTCATCACATGTATGCCTTTAAAATGTGGAAATTAGTGCATTTAACTAGTATACTTGTCTAATTCATACCTTCTAATTATGGTAGTGTGCATAAATTTTTTATGCAAATAAGTGGTAAATTCACCACTCATCATGCTCTATAAGCAAAATCAAATAAGATAGTTTTATTTAATCATCTCTCAACTTTGGTTAAATAAAATAGTTTTATCAAATCATCTCTTGACTTTGGTTACATGAATATCACTCTTTTCCTGTCGAACCCAAAAATGTTACACTACTAAACCTTGTTCTTAATCATAGATTAGTTTATTATTAACTCCTCCTAGGTTCTTTTCAATTATGAATACATCACCAGTAAGTTACATACACCAAGAAACCTTTCCTTGGATATGCCGCATCAAAACATCCATCACAAAAGTGAACAAAAATAAACAAAGCATCGATACCTGGTGCAACCCTATCAAAATAGGAAAGTACTTTGAATTTTCTCCCACCATCTTGTTAAAACTATTTGACCCATCATATATGTCCTGAATTAACCTAGTGTACACCACTGGAACACCTCTAGCCTCCAAACACCTTTCCAGAACCTCCCTAGGACTTTTTCGTATCCTTTATCCAGATCGATGAACACTATGTGTAGGTATTTCTTTCTCTCCTTATACTACTTAACTAGTTTCCTCGTGAGATGAAGGTACATGGAAGTCAAGCAACCTGGAATGAATCCAAAATGATTTTTTAAAATAGTCAAAATCCTTCTTAGCCTCAACTTTACCATACTTTCCCAACTATTCATAGTGTGACATAACAACTTAATGCCCCTATAGTTTTTGCAAATCCCAACGTCACCCTTATTTTTGTATAGTAGAATCATCATACTCTATATCCAAGGTTACAATATCTTAACATCCTAAAGATGATACTAAACAAATCGATCAGCTACTCCATACCTACCTCGCTAGTGCTCTTCCCAAAATCCACTAGAATCTCACCTCGCATAATCACCCTACCCTATGTATCAAATGAATAACACTATTAACTTTCTCAACATTGATATGCCTACAATAATCATAGTCATGATATCACTCTTAACTTCCTTAACCTTTATATACCTACAATAACCAAAGTACAGATACCTTTTTGAGTGCTCCATGTCCCCCAGCTCAAAGCCTTTGACATCCACTCCATTCAAGAGTTTATGGGAATACAACTATAATCTCCTCCTAATAAGGGTGCCCTCTACTAATACTTTCCATCCTCTGCCTTGATAAACATAACTAGCTTAAGTTCATATGCCATCTACTCATTAGTTTTAGCAATCCTATATAACTTCTTATCCCCGCCTTTCTTCTCTAATACCACATATAAGCTCTTGAAAAATCTTGTTTGAGTCACTGTAACCATTAACTTTTCCTTATTCCTAGCAACCTTATACTAGTCCTTATTCATCATTTTCTTCTCTTCATCCTTGTTATCAACCAACTTTGTATAGGTTACTTTATTGGGCGCCACCTTTTTTTACTTTGTCGTTCCACCACCAGTCCCTCCGGTGCTTGCCAAATCGGTCTCTTGGGACACTCTACAACTCTCTAGTTGTCTCTTTGATGATACAAGCAGTCATCTTCCATATAATATCTATTTCACCTCTACTTCCCTATGATCCACAGTTGTCATCCTCTCCCCTATGTCCAGAGCACTAGCCAAAGTCAAGATACTCAACTTAATTCTGAGTCGATCCCCCATATGCCTCTTCTTTTTTGACTTCATAATTACTAAATCCATTACAAGGTCAACATATTCTCAATAGGAATGTACTTACAGCCTTTCAAAGCACTCTATCACCCTTTCTAAGGAGCAAAGAGTCTATCTGGGTCATTGCTACCGAACTACAAAAGGTAACAAGTTGCTCCTCTTTCTTGGAAAAAGTTGAATTCACAATCACCAACCCAAAGGCCCTAGAAAAATCCAAAAGAAATACTCTTCTTTCATTCCTCTCCCTGAAACTAAAGCCTCTATACACATCATCATAGTCTCTTGGTAATGATCCGATGTACCCATTGAAATCACCTTCTACAAAAAGCTTCTCAATCCTCTAAATTCCTTTCACTGCCTTATCCAACTCAAAAAAACTCTATTTCTTATCCTTTTCCAAACCTTCTTATGGGGCATAGTCACTAATAATAATCTATGTAGACCCTTCAATGACAAACATAACCAACTTCAACCTATCGTTGGCCTTCATAAGATCAAGTACCTATCCTCGAAGGTCTTCATCTATTAATTTACATATCTCATTCCTATGCCTCAAGCTACCCGAGTATCACAACTTATACCCGTCTACGTCCTTCGCCTTAAAACCTACCCATTTCATCTTCTGAACACATTCTATATTAATCTTCCTTTTTCTTTGGTTTATAGATTTAAAAAATCAAACACAAATGATTGGGTTGGAATTTATGAAAACCAAATTAATCCAGCCCATATACACCCCTAATGTTGAATGTTAGAGTTGACTCTAAAGAATAACCTTTTTGCTTGCAAATATAGCAAAAAACAATTAAATTGACAAAAAATAGAATACTCTTTTAAGATCAGTGAGTTAAAATTGAGAAGAATTGTTAATTAATTAAGCTTCTTCACTTTAATAGAGTAAAATTGTTACTTTAAAAAAGACGTGGACAAATTTTAGTAAGTAAAATGAAAATGACTTCAATTTGATGAAAAGGAAATACATTACTTAAAACTTGATTTTAACACAAACTATCACGACTCAAAATCTATTGTCATGATGACACTTGCACTATTCCACTGCTAGGTAAGTCAATCCTACAGCCAAATCAAATGCTAAACAATCATGTGGATGTAGTAATACAAGTAGAAATCGTCCTCAAAACTTAATATTTTTATTGATAGAACAAAGGCGCGGAAGGTACAAAATATACCTAAAATTCAGTATAAAGCTGAAAAAAGTATCAATAGAAAAAGTATTTGAAATAGTAAAGAATAAAAAGTTATGATAGAAGAAGTTAGGCAATACTCCGATCATCAGGTAGCTCACCAAAGCTACAAAATCGACATTGCCTTGGACAAATTGAATCAATAGAATCTACTGGTACTAGGATCCAAATAGGAAAAATATTACAAGACTAGTATGAGTATAATGATACCTATACTCAGAAGAATTTTTAGGCGATTCTTTAAACTCAATTTTAAACAAGAACGGATACACTTTCTCTAAGTTATTAAAAATTCAATTTTATTAATTTGATATGAGTAAATTTTATATAAAAGTAAAATCTAAAAACCAAAAGTATATTTTGAACACAATCTTTGAAATACATGAAGAATATTAGAAAAGACTACTTTATCTGAACATATTACAAATTATTTTAAATAGATTCTATCACATTAGTGCATGTAAAATAATAGGAAGAACATAACATTTGAATTAGGCTACATAGATTGTCAGCTCCAGAAAGTAATACATAATTGTCAGCTCCAAAAAGTAATACATAGGTATAGGTGCCAAATGAGTATGTTATGTGGAGTATGAGTATATCAAAATGAGTTTAGTTAATAAAATAGATGGATTATTGATTTGCATAAAAGTTATTTGGATCTAGATGAGCTAAAAAAACATGTCAAAGTATAAACCATCCAATTATTATAATATTTAAATTATTTTATTTGTTTTATAATATTGTAGTACCTAATAACATTCTGATTGTTCTTATATAATATATCAGAAGACAGATATTTTTTTAAAATATTTTGACAGGATTTTCATGAATCAGTTTGAGTTGGATATCTATTCAAATTTGATGAACTAAAATGAGTCTTATTGATCTAATAAATGAATAAATCAATAATCAACCCAAAATTTAATGGGTAAGAATTGGAAAAATATTGATTGTATTGAATGCACTTCTCTGTAATACAAGAATACATATATATAAAACTTCTAACCGACTGTATATATACCTACCATATTTATCCTATAGAAAAATATAGACTTAATATATACCTACCATATTTATAATATTCCTAACAATAAGTATGAAAAGAAATAAAGTTGCTGACTTTGATACAAATTAGGGAAATAAAATCGTAGCTTTCATAAATTATGAATGTAAAAATTTATTTTTTACTTCATTTCTTTTGTCGATAAAACTCTTCTTCCTCTTTCAACCGTAAAAACTTAGTTGTTGTCTGAAGTGGAGATTATGGTTCCAACATAACGAGTTAACAAATTGTTATAATTTTATGAGCTAATTTTTTCACCTCTATACATAATATTATATCATATAGTCATCCCATGACATTATTCTCCCTATCTCTAGTCAACCTAATTTACTTTATATATGAAGGATATCTACATCAAATTAGAATTATTTTTTTAAGTTTAATTCATATAGCTTGATTTTTCTTTTGGTTTTATTTATTCTTCTTTGTATTTCACTTTGAATTTTTTTTATTTTTTTTCTCTTATCTATAATAAATTTTTATATATAAAGAGAGAGAAGTCAGACTATATATATAAATTTGAAATGTTATGCTTTTATTTTAGGCGAAATAGTCTGAAAGATCCTTACTTATATTTGTTTTGATTTGCCATCCCAACCCTTGTATCTGATGAAATGTCAACCAGACATATGAATTTGATCAAAATAGTATCAATTGATCTCCTATATGAATTCTAAAATTGACTTTTTACCCAAAAGGTTCATTGAAAGCACTGTAAAAGAAGTGTATGCAGTTGATGTAGTGTAGCACAATCGCAGGTAAATTATGCACAAAGGGTGCCAAAATATCCCAAGACTCCTCCATTATAGTTTGAGGAATCCAATCATGTCAGAAACTCTCATGAGTCTATCAATATCAATACTATCATGATTTAAATTATTAGAACTAGTGGATACATCAACTGAAAGGGAAGGGTAATCAAGGATATGAGTATCAAAATTAAGGTGGTCAAAATTAGGAAAATCGGAACAAAAAAAGAAACTAACTAGAACTCTAATTTATAGATCTCTTCTAGGGGATAGTCATCTAAATTGCAATATTAGCAAGAAGCCTTATTTTGTGTAGAACAATTTTAAGATAAATGGTATGTTCAAAAGTTTTGTAGAATCAAGAGTGGCTAATATAATAATAAAAAATATGAAGAATGAGATTTTCCACACTCCCTCTATTTAAAAAGTGCAGATGAGAGACATATTCAGAGAATCATATTTTCCTTTTAAGGGATAATTTCTAAGCACCACAGTTAAAACATCCAAAATACAGTAGAAGTAGGTTCTTGTCCCACTGTATAGGGATCACCACTAGGAGTGGTAAGTTACTCTAATCAAAGGTATAAAAATATTGAGATTGCAGATTAGTCCGAGATGGAATCACTTATTATTCTTTGGTGATGATAGTGTTGTAAAAGAGTCATTACAAGTACACTAGGGAAGAGGTTTTGAGGTGATTTGTTAAAGTTTCAAAATCTCTCCCACCACTTCCTGAGCATATGACAAATTTTCCCTAGAGGTTGACAGAGAGAGCAAGGAACCTAATATTGAGAAATACGTAGATATTCTAAAGCAAACTATATTTTATTCTTTGATATTATTCAAGAGATGTTGGAATTTACTAGATTTCTAAAAGACATGTTTATGAATAATAGTAAGATATACAAAAGAGATGAAAATTCTTCACATGGTCAGTTATAACATTTCATTTGAAGTTGTTAAAAAGAATGAAGATTGTGAGCCTTAACCATGCTTTTCACTATTATGATTTTACTAGAGATCTCAGATCGTAAAGCTAGCATTAATCTAATATCATTGGAAATTTATAAGAAATCTAGGTTAAGCAAGCCAAAACCTAGCAATAATAGATTTTTGATGATTGACAAGACTATAAATAGGCCTATAGTGGTGGTTGATGTTGTGATAGCTAAATAGAAGAATTATCTCCACTAATTTATTTTATCATCCTGGAATGCATTGTTGATCAAGATAATCACTCTTTAGAGATCTATCCATACTACAAGTAGATCTCTTATGAATTTAGAGAAAAATTAAATAAAATTTTAAGTCAAGGTGAGGAGGTAGCTTTTAAGGATGATAAGGGGATGAGCTATTAAGATGTTTGTAACAATTAGTATATTTAATTTTGAATTTATTGATGTATTTTAATTATTTTACAACTTTTCGTAGTTGTATTTTTGTATTTTTAATTTGTAAGAGTGGTTGGCACAATTTCCTAGGTGGTTGGTTGTGTTCTATGTATGTTTTTTTAATGGTTTTGATGTTGGAAAGGTTGAGTAATGTCAGCATTTGGAGTTTTAGATGCTATATGGGAATCCTATTAGATCATTAGATTTGGAATGTCCTTTTTGGGTTAGTGTTGTTGTTGGTTGGATCCCTATGAATTCTATTGTATTTTGAGTTGGATGAAAAATTTGAAAATTAATGCTTAAGGTTGACTTTAGACAACATCCATTTATAATGACATTTTCGAATATAAATTCCATAACTAACCATTTAAGCTTTGAGACTAATTTTGTGAAAAATCAAAGGGGATTTTCAAAAAAAATTTATTGGGTAAGTTTCTTATACTATTTTTACACATTCTTCAATGATTTTTTTCATAATTTCACTTACAAATATTGGTTTTTCAACTTGAAAATTTGGAGTTTTTTGGTAAAATTAAGAAATAATTTTTGGATTATTTTAAGATCGGTTTTAACTCTACTTTTGATGAAATTTCATGTCTAAACTCCATAAATTATTGGTATATTAAATTTCTCTCATAAAGTTTTATTTTTTTCCTTAGAGTCTTGGGGTTGACATTTTGATCTCAAAAAAAAATATAGCAATATGTGTGTCAATGGACTTATTTTTACACATAGAAGTTGTTATTGATAGATTGAGAGAGTTTTGAAGCCATTCAGAAAGGACATGATCGACTTTGACCACTGGTGACTTGTAGTTTGTCTTTTAAGTAGGTAATGACTTAACTTATTTATAGTTTTTCTGGGTGAAACTTATCATTTAAAGCATGTTATGTTTTTGGATAATTATGAATATAGAGATAAACAAGATGGATTGACCTAGTGACACCAAAATTGGAGCTTATACTACCAATGTATCGTGAAGAACTATATTCGGAACGGATATTAAGGCTTGTAAACCGTGTTCATGAGTTGAGTGGTGTCATGAGATTTTATGCGCAGCTATTGTATTTTGTTTCATCTTATTATTATGATCTTGCATACTCACTTATCTCATGGATTATTGGATTTGTACCATTGAAAACCTTTGATTTGAGAGAAAGTGAACCATATTTTACTCATTTAGTTAGATGCAGGATTTCGCACACATATACATAATATTTTAATTATTCAATCTAATATAGGATTCTGGATACATATATATGATATTTTACTCATTCGGTCCGTTACAGGATTCTGGACATAGATATATTAGATGGCCTGAACTGAGGTCTTGTCGTAATGGGCATCCCAAGTCTAATCAGGAAAGGGGACAACCCCCGTTACCCAACCAAACCTCCAACACGTACCCTGAGTTAGATGAATTCCAAACATATACAAGATAGCACTTTGTATAACTCCCTAATCGAGGATAGATACATAACCGTGACCAACCTAAGCAAGTCCAACCATCCAATGCGCAACCAATAACCATGCCAAAACTAAACAATAACCAAGTACGAGTCCATAACATAATAGGATGGAACAATGATAGCTACAGTCAAATGGTATTAGTCCCAATACCAACGCCAATACTAAGGCTGACATCACTACCAACACTGCTCATACAAACCCATAATATTTGCACTAAGCCTCTAACCAAAAGTGAAATAATATCCGGTCGAGACATGCCCCCGACCATAGCCAAAATCATAGTTTATATATTGACCAAAGTATGTAAAAATATCCATGACATGTAATAGAGCCTTTAAGAATATGGAAGCTCACTACTTATATCCAACCGAGCTGATCCCAAATTTAATGTCAAAGTAGAAGGAGTAGAATGGCTGATTCCTGCATCGTGTGGGGATACAGCTGCCCAAAGACAGGTTAACGGGTGAATGCTAGAATGCACTCAGGACAAGAATAAAATAATTCCAACCATTAAAACCAAGTAAACCAACCATATGCATTCACAACCATATATACATATATATATACATGCTGGGAAAGGGAACCGGGTTTATCATGCCTTTAAAATCATTAAAATGGGTATGTGAAGCTTAACCATAATAGAACCACCCACGGGCTATATAGGTATAGTGTGACCCTCTAAACGGGCCCAATACATGAAGCCGCATGAACCGATGATACCATAGGAGTATGGGCTCCCTAAGTAACCTTCACTCTCCATGATACATATGGACAAGTATACTTTGGGGATTCTCGTGTACCCTGTAAGTATCATATATGGTTGTCATGACCAATCCTCATGTCGACAAACATGATTTTCCAATGTTCATCCATTGGACTCATACCTTCATGTGTAGCTATCACACCCTGCTAATAGTTCTAAATTAAAAACATTACCACACAACCAAACCACCATTCCATTTGTTTTTAACCAAGGCTATAAGTAGTGATATTGTCATACTGACTATAGTTTAAAAGCAATGTCCTTAGCCATTCTATTTTAGAAGAAGGGATTACCATGTACCCATAGATTACATTATTAAGTTGACTTGGGGGAATCCCATGTACCCCACTAGTGATCATTATTATGTTTGCTTAAGGGATTCCCTTGTACCTCTCAAGGATTTCAATTAGACCAACCATAACCACCAAGACCTTACCATTTAACCATTCTAAACTATTTAAACCGTTTTTACCATTTATGGTTCCATTACCAAGTTATACAATGCAACAGATCTATTAAAAGTCAAACAATCTAGTAAAAGCATTCTCATAGGCATTTTATCAAACATTTTGGGGGCATAGTTTTTTCAAAAGCCAAAACCACGTACCAATTAGCCATTCCTATGTAACCTAATATTCAAACCACCATAATATTATGAAAACAATGAGAAAAAGACACGGGGAAACAATAACAAACCATTTATAACCAAAACCCCTAACATATATTTCAAAACACAAAATCATACCACAATTATGCCATGGAAACAATTCATAAAATATGCCTTTTGTTAGAACTAACAATGAGGGATAAGTATGCCTTAGATTTAGAAGATGACGGAGAAAAATCACCCTCATAAGCCCCAAATTGATCCTATTGATAAAACACTAGCCTTCATTGACCCAAGAGCCTTGAGAGAATTTGAGGGTGTTTTAAGAGAGTTGGAGTGATTGCAAATAGGTTAAATGATCATGAGGCCTTAAGAGGTTAAGAGGGACAATGTCCAGATTAATCCAATGATAAACTGCTTAAAATTCACACAGGATGGTACAACCAACCAACCCAAATTGTACCCTAGCATATGAGAGATACCCTTAACTTGTACCCTAGGCCACCCTTTGGACCCCAATACTTTCCAATATACGTCCTCCTAAGCCAAACCATACCCAACCATATGACTTGTACCATGAAATCTTGCCCTAGGAAGAATAGAATAACCTAGACTAATCTTAGGGCAACATATGATTGACACCATACCATTCGTACCCTAACATACGACTTGTGTTTTCCAGCCTTACATTGGAGGAAAACCATCCAACCCACACTGGTCACCATATGAGGAAGACCAACCAAACTGTATCATATCATACGACTAGTACCAAAAGTTTTATGATGTCGAGAATCAAAAAATAGAGAAATTATCTAAGGGTCAAAACCCTGGGTGTTTTAGTCTCCCCCACTAGGATCATTCATCCTCAAATGATGGACAAGGTAGTACAAGCATGATTTACACCCCACCATAAGCATTCCAACCTTTAAATAAGTTAGAAAACTAAGATGCAAGGAAATCAACCTTCCTTTAACCACGTTAGAAAACAAAGATGTGATCAAGAACACATACCTTCCGCAGGAATATTCAAAGAAAAAAATGCGGATACTTAGACTTCATGTCCTCTTCCACTTCCCAAATAGCTTCTTCCACCTTGTGGTTCCTCCATAGAACCATAACTGAAGCTACATCCTTGGTCCGTAACCAACAAACTTGTTGATCCAACATCTCAATTAGGATCTCTTCATAAGATAGAAAATCTGAGATACCCAATCGTTCCAAAGGGACAACTGATGAAGGATCGTCTAAACACTTTCTCATCATGGAGACATGAAATACTGGATAAATGGAGCTCAAACTAGAATGCAATTCCAATTCATATGCCATATTGCCAACCCATTTCAAAACCACATAAGGACAAACATATCGGGGACTGAGCTTCCCCCTTTTCCCAAACCACATTACTCTCTTTATGTGAGATACCTTTAGGAACACCCTATCACCAACCTCTAACTCCAAGTACCTACGCCTTACATCTACATAGGACTTTTTGTGACTTTGGGTATCCTTAAGCCTATCCCAAATCACCTTAACTTTGTTTATATTCTGATAAACAAAATTTGAGCCAAGCATATCCGCCTTACCAAGATTGAACCACCCAATAGGAGATCTATACCTCCTACAATACAATGTCTCAAGAAGGGCCATCCTAATGCTAGAATGATAGCTATTTTTGTATGCAAACTCTACAAGAGGTGGATGCTCAACCCAATCACCACCATAATCAATCACACATGCATGAAGCATATCTTTTAATATATGAATAGTTCATTTTTCTTTCCCATCCATCTGCGGGTGAAAAGCAGTACTCAGACTATCCTTAGTACCTAACCCCTTCTATAAAAACCACCAAAACTGAGATGAAAACTATGTACCATGATCTGAGATAATCGAAATAGGTACCCCATGTAGCTTTAAAATCTCATTAAGATACAACCTCGCATAATCCTCAGCCAAAAATTTAGTCCTCTTTGGCAAGAAGTGAGACAACTTTGTCATCCTATCCACGATAACCCTATCCAAATCAAATTTTTTCTGACATTGAAGAAGAACGATAGTGAAATTCACATTGATCAATTCCCATAAGCATTAAGGAAATTCAATTTCCTGATACAAAACTCTAGGCCTCAAGTGTTGAACTTTCACTTTTTCACACACGAAATATTTTGCCACAAAATTAGCCACATCCTTCTTCATACCATACCACTAATACATCTCATTGAGATCATGATACAATTAGCATAATTCATGCACCTCGGCCAATACCCTTTTCTCAAAAACCATCGACGTCCAAAACACATAAGCTCCCTTGGTACCACAAGGTACCATAACCATTGATCTCAAATACCATTACATTTTTGCCCACCTACATCACTCTTTATTTTCATCAAGACAGGATCTAGCATTTTTTTTCTACTTAATTTATGCACCAAAAAAAGACCGAATCATTTCCTGTACCAATACACCACCATTCTCGAAGTCCAAAGGGAACTCCAAGATTTTCCAAGTAGTGAATATCCTTAACCATCTCCCCCTTTCTTATCCACATAAGCTAAACTCTACATGGATAACCTTCTAAGATCATCAACAACAACATTAGCCTTACCTGGATGCTAGTGAAAACTCATGTCATAATCTTTTAGAAGCTCAAGTCATCTCCTCTGCTGGAGGTTAAGCTCTTTCTAAGTGAACACACACTGCAGACTCTTGTGATTAGAAAAGATGTCCACGTACACTCTATATGAACAGTGCTACAAAATTTTCAGTGCAAACACGGCTGCTAAAAGCTCCAAATTATGATTAGGATAGTTCCTCTCATGTACCTTCATCTGCCTAGAATCATAGGCAATCAACTTACCATGTTGTATTAAAACATAGCCAAGTCGCACCTGAGATACATCATAGCAAACCACAAACCCCTCATTGCCTTCCAACAAGGTCAAAATCAGAGCCAAAGTTAGCTTATCCTTCAGCTTCTCAAAACAAACCTCACAAGAATTCGACCAAGAGAAATTTACCTTCTTCTGAGTCAGCTTAGTCAATAAGGAAGCTATTATCAAAAAACTCTTCACAAACCTTTTGTAATACCCGGCCAAACCCAAGAAGCTTCAAATATCAGTTGGAGTCATGGGTTTAGGCCACTTCTTAACCATGGCCACCTCTTTGGGTCTACCATTATCCTATCACTTGAAATAATATGATCTATAAAAGTGATAGCATTCAACCAGAATTCACATTTTGAGAATTTGGCAAAGAATTGGTTCTCTTTCAAGGTCTGCAACACCACATGGAGTATTAGCATGATCCACCTCACTCTTAGTGTACACCAAGATGTCATCTATGAACATAATGACAAATAAATCCAAAAACTGATGGAATACCCTATTCATCAAATCCATAAATATCGTTGAGGCATTGGTCAAAGCAAATGACATAACCTAGAACTCAAATTACCATACTGGGTACATAATTCCATCTTTGGGATATCCTCATCCCTAATCTTAAGCTGATGATACCCAGACCAAAGATCTATCCTCGAAAAGAATTTTGCACCTTGTAACAGATAAAACAAGTCATTAATCCTTGGAAGAGGATACTTGTTCTTTACTGTCACCTTATTCAACTTCTGATAGTAAACACATATTCGAATGAAACCATCTTTGTTACACACAAATAACACTGGTGTTCCACAAAGATACACACTAGGACAAATGAAACCTTTTTCCAGAAGATTCTTAAGTAGCTTCTTGAGTTCCCTCAACTCAGCCAAAGCCATTCTATTAGGAACAAAAGATATTAGACTAGTGTCTGGAACTAAATTAATCCTAAACTTAATCTTTCTATCCGTAGAAACACCAAGAAGGTCAAGAAAACCACCCTCATATTCAATAATTATTTTACTAAGGATCTTAAGCTCAACCTTATGGGTTTGACAATCTAAGGATGCAAAGTACGAGAGTAACCAATCAATCCCAAGAATGATATCAAAATCCACCATATCTAATTAAAACAAATGCTTTAAGGTCTCCTTACTATCAATAGATACCACACACACCTATAGACTCTTTTAGCATCCACATAGTCATCTACCATGGTAGAAATAGAAAAAGGATCCAAAATAACCTCGGGATCAAAACTAAAATACACAGCCACAAATGGGGTCACATAAGAGAGAGTGGACCCAGGATCTAGTAAATAATACACGTCACGAGAAAAAAGTTGTGATGTACTAGTCACAACATTAAGCGACGCCTCAGACTCCTATCAGGACCTAAGACCATATTACCTATTCCGGCCTGTACTGATACCAGAAGCAGAAAGAAATATAGAAGTAGCACCTCTAGGAGAAAGAGAAGATGAAGAGGCAATCAGAACCTTATTTGCTCCCAAAGGAACCCTACCAACCCTATAATTAATAAGCTTATAGCATGGCTGAAAATATTTAAAGAACATGTCCCTTCCCTCATCATAGAAACCAAGATGTAATCGACCACAGAACTACAAGGAGGACATGATGAGGTCGACTGAGCCCCGCTAGTCTGAGACTGGTCACCTTGTGCCCTGAAGTTATCACCACCCTACTGATGCCTGTCACCCAACTATTTTATGTAAGGAGCACTAGCTGTGGAGAAAGAACTAGAACTCCCCCACTTCTTCTTTAACCATTTACAACCATCCCTAATATAATGTTGTTATCCACTCTACTTAGCAAACCTAAACTTATTACCCTGGCTTTCCCCTACCATAGACTTCTTCCTTTTTTTCCTTCTCCACCTATTGAATATGAACCACCAACCTAGATATATCTATGTCCTTAATAAGCAATGTAGTCTTAATTTTAAGGATCAACTCACATGACAATGCTGAAGCGAACTTTCTCATCATGTGCCTCATATTCAACAACATTTCTGGAGTATATCTAGATAACTGATGAAATTTCACGGCATAGTCCTTGACCGACATCTTCCTTTATTTTAGATTAACAAATTCCTCCGCATTTTCTTCCCTCAAATCCCGTGGAAAAAAGTGGTCAAAAAATGCATTAGAGAAAGTCTCTCGTAGAGAAGACTCATTAACCTTACTTCTTTTTGGTTCCCATTTCTCGTACCATTGGTAAGCCACATCCTTTATCCAACAAGCAACAAAATTCACCCTTTTCATATTCGTGGCCTATATGACCCTGAAGATGTTTTCCATCACATCCATAAAAACCTGAGAATTCTCCTCCACCTTTACACCAGTAAAATTTAAAGGATTCAACCTCATGAACTGGCCAACCCTTGTAGCCTCAAAAAATGCAATACCAAATACACCATGCTCAGCCTGAGAAGCTACCAACTAAGCAATCATATGGATCGACTAATAAAACTCTGCATTTATAACGTTTACCTAAGGAAGAATAGAACAAATAGACAAACCTCAAAAAATATAGGGATTGGACCCTTAGACTGAGTATGGATCCTATGAGAAGACAGTGTCCCATTAACATCGTCCATAGTTGGGGTAGAGGAGTTTCTATGAACTTCAAATCATCGAGTAATGGTTTGAAAAATGAACAAATTGAATTAGAAGAGATTCCAGGACTTAGAATCTAAGCTTGAAAATTAAGAAGAAAGAAAAAAAGATATTTCCTAAATGCCTTATAGCTTCTCCCTTATGAGTGTGGCGTGCTACATACCCTTGAAAGAGACTATACTAGACATGGCTCTATAAACTCCCAATTGACCATGAACCTAAAGATCTGATACTTACTAGATACGACCAAAATTAGGGCCTTATCATAATGGGCACCCCAAGATCAACCAGGATTGAGGACCACTCCCGTTACCTAACCCAACCTCCAAACACGTAGCCTGAGTTGAATGAAATACAAACATATAACAAAATGGCATTTTGTATAACTCTGGGATTTGAGGTAGGTCAATAACCATGAACAAACCAAGAAAGTACAACCATCCAATACCAAACCAATAACCATGCTGAAACCAAACAATACCATATGTACCCTTTTCTCTCCATGATACATATGTACAAGTGTACTTAGGATATTCTTGTGTACCTTATAAGTATCATATGTGGTCTCCATGACCAATCCTCATGTTGGAAAACTTGAGTTTCCAGTATCCATCCATTAGACTCATAACTTCATGATTAGCTATCACACCCCGCCATTAATTCCTAATTAAAACCATTAAAACATAACTAAACCACCATTCCAGATATTACTAAACAAAGCTATAAGTAGTGCTATCATCATACCTATAATATATTGTAAGAAATGTCCTTAGCCCTCCTTTTTTAGAAGAAGGGATTCCCATGTACCTATAGATTACATTATTAAGTTGACTTGGGGGAATCCCATGTACCCCACAAGTGATCATTATTATATTTCCTTGTGGGATTCCCTTGTACCCCCCAAGGCTTTTAATTAGACCAGCCATAACCACAAAGTTCTTACTATTTAACCATTCAAAACTATTTAAACTAGTTTTACCATTTAGGGTTCCATTACAAAGTTATACTATGCAATATTTCTATTTAAAGTCAAATAATATAGTAAAAGCATTCTCTTAGGAATTTATCAAATATATTGGGGGTATAGTATTTCCAACGCTAAAATCAGGTACCAATTAACTATTCCCATGTAACCTAATATTGAAACCACCAAAATAATATGAAAACCATAAGCAAAAAACATAGGAAAACCATAACCAAACATTTATAACCAAAACCCCCAACCTATATGTGAAAACCAAAAACCATACCATAATTATGCCATAAAAATAATTCATAAAACATGCATTTATTTGGAAATAACAATGTGGGAGGAGTACATGTCTTAGATTATGAAGATGTTGATGATAAATCACCATTGTAAACTGCAAATTGATCCTATTAATGACAGCCTAGCCTTTTTAGACCCAAGAGCCTTGAGAGAATTTTAGAGTGTTTTAAGAGAATTTGAGTGATTTCAAATAGTTTAAATTATGTCCCTACAGTGTTATAAGTTTTGGGGCCTTAAAAGGATAAGAGAGGAAATGTCCATTAAAAAATGAATGTGGGGTTTTATAGACCTCCTTAATGTGTAAAGATACTACTATCTAGGCCTAGAAGCCTCAGGGAGTATTTCTATCTCTTACCCTTAAATTCACATTTAGGAAAAAGTAGATTTTTAAGTGTGGGGTGGTGAAATTCCCAAATTTTGGCTCAATTTAAAAAAATAATTATGTGAGATATTCTTGTTGGTGCTATTTTTGACTACATGGTGCAAGTGGGTTCATTTGTAAAATTATGTTGATTGAATGAATTACTATTTTTGAGACTCTTAGGCTCATGTTTATGACTCTTGTACTTGTTGGCTTAATTTTGAATTCATGCTAGTATTTCGTATGGAGTCTAAGATGTCCTATTGAGTTGAGCATATGCCTAGTATGAGATTTTTGTATATTCCTTGTTTCATGTGATGTCTAGAACTTTCCCGGTGTGTATGTGTGAAGCAAAATAAAGTGTGTGTGTTTAAGAGATAATTTAGGCATTTCTTTGATAGCCTTGTTTTAAACCTTATGTGTGTACTACCCTTGTGCTTTATCCTAATTAACCCCTATAGAGCCTATATCTTTTTCTTTGACAAACTCATAAGTAGCCTAATCCCCTTCTTTAATAGTCCATAATTTGATCCAAAAAGCTCTTCAGTGCTTTAATGAAAAATTGAATTAGTAAGAAGTTTGAGAAATTGAAGAAGAAATAGGTGAAATTGATACTCCAAGGTAAGAGTTATTGATGTTTATATTTGATGTGTGGTAGTTGGGATTGATAAAAATAATTTTAGAAATATTCCCATCATTGTAAAAAAAATAAAAAAAATTGAATCTTGAAGGAATAAACAATACGCTCACCATGTGTTTGTGAAAATGCTTAAAAGAAATGGGGTAAACTGAAAGAATGGGGTAGAAAAAAATGTTTTAAATTGGTTGTTAGAGATTGGTTGTCATGTATAATGTAGTGTATTAAAGTTCTTAGAGAGGTTAGTCACTATTCCCAAATAGTTCCTACCCGTCCCTTAGCCTATATTAAACTTGAAAAGGTCCTAACTGATCCTAAGCTTTACATTCTGATATTAGTGGAGCATTACACTAAGTTCAAGCCTATGGTTCATTGTGTGTAACTTATGAATTCTTTGTAAGCATGAGCGTAATTTGATTCTTGTACCCATCATATTATGTATTGCTTAATTGTGAGTGATTATAGGTAACTCTCTTAATTAAGAAATATGCATGATTTTTCCATTAGGTGAGTCAATTCTTGAGGCTAGGATGTTTTGGAGTAGTGTTCTTGAGCTTTCAATTGTGTAAATAACATAATTAGTGTAGTAACTCGCATTCTACGTAGTCATTGTATTACTAGCTTGAGTTTCTTGAATTTAATAGTAGTGTAGAGTCACCTTAGTTGATGATGATTATATTTAAGAGTTTTTCAAGGATGAACAAGGTTTTAAGTGTAGTATGGTGATATTGGGTGTATTTATGCATTCTAGTGTAACTAATCTAGTTGATACAACCTTGTTTTATAATGAGATAAATGGTTATCAAAGTGTTAAATCATGTGTTTACAATGGTTACAAGTGTTTTCAAACAAGTTTGTACTTCAAAGAGTAAATTAGAGTTCAATCGGAGAAACTAGTCTTTCTAGTTTGAGCTAGGTGCTTGTCTAGTCTATCTTGGTGGATTCTGTTTTGTTTAATGTGTTAAAAGTTGTTTTAATGACGTTATTATATTTGGAAAAACTTGTGAGAATTGTACAAAGTTCAATTGAGTCATGGTAAGAGTCAAAATATTGAGTAGAAGATCATGGAAAATTGCCTAGTCCAAGCTCTTGTTTTTTATTCATCATGATGGATGTTGTGTTGTTTGACCCTCTAACTAGTGTGGTGTGTTCTTGTAGGATCTTATTTTATATTAGTATTATTATATATGGATGATATAAAGGCTGGAAAATCATTGGAAATACACCATAATACAAGGGATGAAAGGAGGAAGGACCAATACTTAACTAAAATTCGGAGAACAACTTCTAGTAGCATCATGCGATTAGCCTACATTGCATGCTCTATTACTATGGAATATAGGGTGAGTCTCATGATCCATTCTATAGGAATAGAGTTCATTATGCATGGTGTACTCCAACCCTGGGCCTTTCAAGCTAAATCAACTTCTACACGGACTTGGCTTACCCTTATGCTATAAATACATGTTGTATCTCATTTCTACTTATCTTTAGACATATTTTGGAGAGAAAGGGGCTGATACAACTTCATAATTAGGTTTTTATTATTTTAATTTAGCTCACCCATGTTTTTAGTTGTTAATTACAATCTTGTGATTACGATTATGACTATGCGTGGCTAAATGCCCTTTTCTGGGGTTGAAGCCAAGAACATGAGTACTTTAGTTTTGAATTGAATTCGTTTAGCTTTGCTTATCATTATTGGTTGTGTGTTCATCTTTGATTTAACTATTTTAAGGATTCGTGACCCTGAGAATATATCAATTGTCTAGCTCTTGTTCTCGAGAGAGGGAATAGGGGATATAATAAGGAGGTGAACAAAGTTTGGGTTTTTATTCTTTTATGAAACAATGAATTGAACTTAGCTCCTAGGACAAGGATGTACGTACGAGCCGCACTTTATTCAAATGTACGATGATAGATAAAAGAAATTAAGTGGACTATTACATCCTCTCTCAATGATGTAGTTGTAAGGTTCAACTTAGGTAAAGGATTAGAGTTTGGGAAACCATAATTACACAATTAACCCTACGAATCTAGAACCAAGATAAGCGAGTCAACGAATGAAATTCAATAATGTAATAATATTGTTCAAAGTGCTTCAACCCTGGGTTTTCTCCTATTGATTGTTTTAAAATCGTTAATTTCTGCATTATTTACTTTTCTACAATTTACCAATTCCAAACTCTTTTTTTGGTTACTCTCGCACTAATTTAATCTAAACTGTGAACTAGAATTAAATTGTTACCTAATCAAGTCTCTGTGAGATCAATTCTTTGCTTCTTGAAGATCTCTTTACTACTTGATAAGACTACGTAAACTTGCGTGTGCTCTTGGGCACTGTCAGATGCACGTGCGTCAGTTGTCAAGAAAGGGTGCATAACCTTTGCTTGGCTGAGTATCATAGTATGGATTATACTACCTTTATATCATAGGGGTAGAAAAGCAGTGGTGGACATCTTATCTTTATTTTTGACCAGCGGGTTCACCTTTGGTGTTATATACATAGCTCTCTTAGGCCTTCCTTGGGAATTTTTTTCCTTGCAACTTGAGGAAATGTCTAAGAGATGAGTTTAATAACTTAGAGAATGGTACTATCTTGACCTGAGACTACCCCCTAGACATAACATAATGCTTAGAGTCCTAAGTTACCCCAAGCTAACCAATGGCCTAGAATGAATCTAATAATACTGTATAAAATTGAATAACATTGAGCAAAATCTAAATGATGATTAATATATTAAAAAAATAATATCATTGATAAAATCAAAAGGGAGATCACCGAACATCACATGAAACTAAATATCTTCAACTGTTTAAATGCATATACTAAGATGAGTTATTGGTACATAACTATCTAAAATTGAAATAAAATAAAAGAATATTGATTCTAGTCCTCGAATAATGAGGCCTCACCAAAGTACTTTTGCTGATGTGGTCGGAGATCGTACTAAGCGGATTCAGATATTGAATGCTAGAACCTATATTATTTTACAATAAAGAAAAAAAAGTATGTGATTAGTTCTCTGAATGTACGGATTATGTGAGATACGAAACAACTAATATATATATTGAACATGATACATGTAACATAGTAGACTAATGCAATACCTAGTAATAAACACATACTGTATGATGAACTACACACCTTAACACATGGTCATACAGGTATCAAATCTAAACTATATGAGCTACTATTAATCAACATACCCTAATTTGAGCTAACTGGGTTCACAGCTATAACCCCAGCTAGAAGGGTGTTTGCTACCTTGCCAATGGTATGAACACTGACTGACACGAATCCACTAAACTAAGGTCCAAAAGGATTAAGTGGTAAGCCTGGTATGACGGGTGACCCTTTAGTACCTAATATTACATCATAGTTTTAGTTCTTAGGGGATTCTACTAAATTTTTCAGCCTAACTGACAAGTGAGCTATAATTTTTTTTTTCTCAATGCTAAGTACTACTTCCAACAAAATGAAACTGATAACAGAAATATTCAATAATAGTAATATTATGAACGCTAAAAATAAATACATTATCTGAGAGCATTCAAAAAACATAAATTGGAGGATATGATACTCATAAGTATATGTATGAAATCCTAGGTCATCGGGTGTTCATAACCCACCAACTATGAAGAATGTAACTATTATGCAAATTTGATAGACTGAGTAAATTAAGAAATTTAATAACTCAAGTACAACAATAATCGATTTCACGGAATGATTAGATTTTACTATTTTAACATTTTATTATAATATTCATGTTCAAACATAGGTGTATAACTCAATGAGATCAAGAAACTTGAATATTAAGAAATTCACAATATTTATTAACTTTAAGATCTGAGAAAAGAATTAAACTGAGAAATTAACTTTGGGACTCAATGGGTGAAAGGGATGTCATTGATGAAATTCCACATACCTATAGATTAAAACCCTAAATAAATCTTAGAAATTAGGGACTGAAGTTGAATAACCCTAATTCTGCCTTGGGCAAAAAAATTGCCTCTTTTTCTTTGTTAAAGCTAAGGGTCAATTATTTTGTAAGTAATGATGGATTAGGGAAATATTAACCTTAATAATCAACATTGAATTATCCTAAATAATGTAGTTTTGATTTTAAAATAGTGTAAAAAAAATGATGTGCCCTTTTAAATTTGTAATTGATAAGCTGCTAAAAGAGACATACAAGACCTTCCCACAATTAAAGGACCCACCTATGATCATGGGTTCTTTTATTGGTTGGGATATGGATATGAACTCTACCATATAATCCTTGTTATGATTATGGGATCCATCTATGATCGTACCTTTGTTTGTAGGTCGTGGCTTCCAATTGGTTCAACTTTAGAAGTCAAGATCATATCTAAGATAGTGGTTTCTAACCATGGTCGTTGTGCCTTTCATGGTTAGAATATATACTTTTCAAATTAGTAGTATGGGACTACTTTAATCAGACAGGATAATTGTATGGTCATACAATCTCACAACGATCGTACATATGCTTATAAGTTCTTACTACTGGACAATGCTTCATTAAAATGACCACAATATTTTACTCAAATATTAGATCAAGGCAAAATTATATGCATTGGAAAGGAATTCAAATATCTATTATTTGGTTTGGCTTGAGCTCAAAACTACTTCAGAAAACATTATTTATTATAGTTTGAGTCTAACTATAGAATAATACTACACAAAAATAAATCGATAAGAAAGGTTTTGACTTGGCCATGATCTAAGAGTTACTTTTGTCCTTAATACATGTATAGATGACTTCCCATGCAACTAGAACATGGTGTTTGATTTTACATGTACTTGAAGTATGGTTCTTATCGTAGCTTTGATTTTTGGGGTGTTACAGGTACTATGATAGTTACCGAGTACGATACTAGGTTTCATTCGTTATCTAGGCATGCCTTGATGATTATACCTTTAGAGGAGAAGATTATAAAGTTTGTGAAAGAATTGACTAACTTTTTATATTTGGCTACAATATAATCAGTGACTTCTAGAGATACTGTTAGACCCCTTAAAATTTTGATCATTTTATTTTTAACCCTTTCGCATATGTAATGTTAATTTTTTACTTGAATAATACTTAGGGATGTTAAAAGGGTGGTTAGGGAAAGTTTTGGACTTTTCAAAAGGGGTTAGTGTTTATTTGGTACCCCAAGGCAGTGATGGTCCGTTATATGTCTGTGTCACGGAGGTTAACATCCACGATATTAGCATGGCATGGAGGCTAACCTCTGTGATATTATTGTACCATGCAAGTGTTTTAATTTTTTCTAATTTTTTTTACTTGGGATGAGGGGATTTTGGTATTTTTACCCTTTGTATGACCTTATAACATAAAATAACCTCATTCTCTTAAATTTTTTAAGATCAAATCATCCTCTTTCACTCTTAGGTTCAATATCAAAGAACATTCAAGAGTTTTACAGTAAATTTATCATCCAGACTTGAAACTTTGAACTCACTTCAATTTTATGTGTATTTAAGGCATGTTTCTCTTCTGAAATCTTGAATTTTACATAGTGTCATTAATTGAATTGATTTTCATATGACCTAAATTGTAAAGAAGTTGGTAGAATTAGAGGTGAGGGAATGTAGGGGGATGTGGATAGTATGTGGGATAAGGCATCTAGGTGCATCACGGAGACTGCTAGAGAGGTATTGGGTGTCTCGAGGGGCCGAGTCGGTCAGCATCGGGGGGACTGGTGGTGGAATAAAGATGTAAAGAACAAAGTGAAGACTAAGAAGGGGGTGTATGCTGAGTTGGTTGAGAGTAAGGATGAAGAGGATAAATGGGTAAATAGGGAGGAATACAAGTTAGCTAGGAATGAGGCCAAGTTAGTAGTTATGGCTGCTAAGATGGTGGTATTTGTGAGATTGTGTAGGATTAGAGGAGAAAAACAGGGAAAGGGGGTTATATAGGTTTGCTAAGGCTAGGGAGAGGAAGTGTTGTGACCTTGATCAAGTGAAGTGTAATAAGGAGGAGGATGGTAGTGTCTTGGTAGAGGATATTCATATTAAGAGAAAATGGCAGTCGTATTTTCATAAACTCTTGAATGATAAGGGGGACAGAGACATTGTTTTAGGAAAGCTGGAGCACTCTGTGGGGTGTCGTGATTTCAGCTATTGTAGGTGTTTTAAGGTGAAGGAAGTTAGCGAGGCTATTCACAGGATGCGAAGAATTTGGGCAACGGGGCCTGATGAGATTCCTGTAGATTTTTCAAAGTTTACTAGCGGAGATGGTTTAAGGTGGTTGACTGAATTGTTTAACAACATATTTAAGACTATAAATATGCTCGAGGCTTGGATATGGAGTACCATGATTCCTTTATATTTGAAAAAGGGTGACATCCAGAGTTTCAACAACTATAGGGGTATTAAGTTATTTAGTAACGGTATAAAGATTTGGGAGAGAGTGGTCGAGCGGAGGTTAAGGAGGATAGTGTCTATTTCGGAGAATTAGTTTGGATTTATCCCTAGTCACTCAATGATGGAGGCAATTCACCTGGTACGAATACTGGTATAGCAGTTTAGGGAAAGGAAGAAGGACCTTCACATGGTGTTTATCGACTTGGAGAAGGCACACGATAAAGTCCCTAGGGAGGATCTCTGGAGATGCTTAGTGTTCAGTAGGGTCCCGATGTCATACATTTGATAGATTAAGGACATGTATGATGGAGCAAAGACTCAGGTGAGGACAACGAGAGGAAATTTAGATCATTTCCCTATCTTAATAGGGTTGCATTAGGGATCGATTCTTAGCCAATTTTTGTTTGCATCGGTGATGGATATGTTGATGCGGCATATTCAAGGAGAGGTGCCTTGGTGTATGATTCTTGCAGATGATGTAGTATTGATTGATAAGATATGGGGATGTATGAATGATAAATTAGAGGTTTGGAGATAATCCCTTGAGTCTAAAGGGTTCAGGTTGAGTGGGAGCAAGATGAAGTATATAGAATAAAAGTTTAATGACTTGAGATAGAAGGAAGAGGTGGTAGTAAGGTTGGGTTCCTAGGTTATTTGTAGGAGGGATAGTTTTAAGTACCTTAGGTTGATGATTTAGGGGAATGGTGAGATTCATGAGGATATCTCCCACCGTATTAGGGCAGGATGGATGAAGTAGAGGCTCACGTTGGGAGTGTTGTATGATAAGAAGGTGCTTCCTAAACTTAAAGGAAAATTCTATAGAGTGGCACTCCGCCCGGCCATGCTGTATGGAGCGGATTATTGGCCAGTCAAGAACTCCCATATTCAAAAATTGAAGGTGGAAGAAATGCGTATTCTTCTTTTGATGTATGGTCTTACTAGGGGTAATAGAGATATGAATGAAACAGTCTGAGATATGGTTGGGGTGGCTTTGGTAAAGAACAAGATGCGAGAATTTCGGTTGAGATAGTTCGGGCATTTGATAAGGAGGGCCACGGATGCCCCAGTTCATAGGTGTGAGAGGCTAACTTTGGATTATTTTAGGTAGGGTAGGGGTAGGCTAAAGAAATATTGGAGATAGGTGATTATATGTGACATGGAGAATTTATAACTTTTTGAGGACATAACACTAGATAGGAAGGTTTGGAGGATGCGAATTAGGATAGAAGGCTAGTATATATAGAAAGTTCATATTTAGTAATTAGGGGAGCACTGGGGTGAGGGTATGAGGGTTGGGGTGCCTTTGGTTCGTTATGGTAGGGTATTACTTTGTTAGTGTCTTATTTTTGTTGTTAGATCTTGTAGCATGCTTTTATTATGATTTTTTATTATTCATTATCCTAGCAGGGTGTCTATCGGAAATAACCTCTCTACTTCTCCGGAGGTAGTGGTATGGACTGTGTACATCTTATCCTCCCCAGACCTCACTATGTGGGAATACACTGGGTTTGTTATTGTTGTTGTATTAATGCTTTAAATTAATGTTTTTAGAACTGAATTGGTGTATTGTTTAAATGATTAAAATTGGGGACATGGGTTTCCCCAAATTCGATGAATGTTGGCTTGGAATTGGCATTAACCTCAACCCACTTTATAGTCTTTATTTAAAATATGGATAATTGCATGGTTTAATTCATTTTGAACCCATTTCATTGCATTAAAGGATAAATAAATATAAATATGGTTTTGGATGACCTTGGTGGCCTTAGTTTGGGATCTTAATGGAACTTAGGAGTCTAATTTGATTATGTGAATAGTAAGGAATGATTAATTTAGCTTTAAATCATATTGGTATGATGATACAAAGTGGAAAATGCCTTAATGAATAACTCCTAGGTTAGTGGTTAGAATTATATGCACAGTGACTTTAATTTAGGCTTAAAGGGAGTTGTGTAGCTTATTTTAAAGGTGTAGGTCCTGGGGGGAGGACGAACTCTAGAAACTATATTTTCTGGCGTTTGGGGTCTATATCACCGTGTTCTTGACACACACTTGATATATATAGTTGGGATGACTATTGCCTATGGTTGTTTTAGTTATCCCTCAGATCGTGCGACTAACATGCACTAGAGCCGTTTCAGCTGGAGGAGATGAACCCATATAGCCTATGGGTTCCTTAAGGATGGAGTGAGCTACATAGTACAGGTTAATGGTTTTAAAACTCTCATGTTCATGACCCTTACCCTATCCTGACATCCTATATATGTATGTATGAATGTATATTTGTGGTTTATACTGATTTTAGACATGGCATTATGTTATCACTTACTCTGAGTTACATGTCAGTGCTTATCCCATAGACCATCCTAGGACATTACACATTTCATGATGTAGGGTCTGATGACTTTTCTTTTGCTCTTGTGCAGCGTTAGATGGTTGAGAACGTCTGTTGAGTTGCTTGGAAGTGGTGAGCCTCAATTCTTTGGAAGGCTTTGTCATTTTACTATTCTTTCTTTATTTTCACAGTTCTTTTGGATTCTTTTGGTCTCAGTCGTGAGCATGTCCCAACCTAGTTGATATTATAGTATTTTAGGATTTTATAGACAAGTGTGGTTTAGTTATTGTTATGACTCTTAGTCTTCTTTTGAGTTATCTATTCATCTTCTCATTACTGTTTGATTCGCTTTTATTTTATTAATAGTGTTGTGCTCTTGAGGTTAGGTTAAAGGGGTGTTCTTTAGTGCATGGTGGGCTTGAGATACGTATCATAAATAGTCCCTGGTTTGGGTTGTGACAAGCTTGGTATCAGAGCATGGTTTAGGGTCATTGGGTGTCCATAAATCCTTGTTGAGTAGAGTACTTTAATGTGTGTGTAGCATGCCACACTAATAAAGAGGAGGTGATGTTGGGCGTATTTATGCATTCTAGCCTTGAAATTTTAGACTTTTTAGTCTTGATATGAGGATGATTCATATGATTAATTTGTTTATAATTCCATAAATATGCATCTAAGTGTCCATGTATGTGTATAGAGTGTTTAATGGTGTTTCCACATAAGTTTTGATTCAAATTGATCATTTGGAAATCAATCGAGAAAACTAGTGTGAATTGTTTGAGCTAGGTGTTTTTCTAGTCTATCATGTTTGGTTCTAATGTGTTTAATGAGTTCCTAAGGTTTTTATTATGCATTTATATTTGAAACAACTTTGTTATAATGTTCAAGGTTAAATTGGATCAAGCCAAGGGTCAAAACAATAAGTTACAGATCAAAGTGAATAAAGCCTATGCTTAGCTCGTGTTTCTAGTTCACCGTGTTGGATGTTGTTTTGTTTTAAGCTCTAAATTGTTGTGTTTAATGCTCTAGGATTCTTGGTAAATGGACTATGATGATATATAAAGGATTTAAAAGATTCAAATCAAGTGAAAATATCTCAATAAGGCTTGGAATGGATCGCAAAAGCACAAAGCACAGCTTTACGCAAATATGGACACGTGGAATGTATTGGGCGGGTGAGGGTGCATGAAAAGGTCTCTTGGCACGTTCGTCACACAACTAGATTCAGAAGGCGCCAAAAACAATGAACCAACATGAATTAGGTGTGATGCGACATTCCTTAAACGCGATAACCATTGTGGCGCGTCACTGTTTCGACAATTGGCAAAAGATTAAATCCCTTTTCAACAACGCATGGGCTATTTCTTTTACTATAAATAGGACCATATACACTTTTATATTTATTCTTGGACGTCTTTGGAGATTGAGGGGGCTGCTATAACTTCATCTTTTTAGGTTTTACTTATTTTAATTTAGTTCATTCATGTCTTTAGTTGTTAATTACAATCTTATGATTACGATTATGACTATGTGTGTCTAAATGCCCATTTTCTGGGGTTAAGTCCAAGATCATGAATACTTTCATTTGGAATTAAGTTTTTTAAGTTTCTTATCATTAATGGTTGTTTTTTATTCTTGTTTTAACTATTTTAAGGAGTAGCTACCTTTAGAATACATCAATTGTCGACCTTTTGATTTCGGGAGAGTGAAAAAGGAGATAGAACATGGGAATAAACAAAGTATGGTTTGTATTCTTTTATAAAATAAAGAATTTGACTTAGTTTCTAGGACAGGGATATACATAGATGCCTTACTTGATTCACACATAGGTTGATAGTTTAAAGAACTTAATTGAACTATTACTTCCCCGCTCAACGATGTAGTGGTAAGGTTCAAATTAGGTAAACGCATAGAGGTCGAGAGACCATAGTCGTTTGATTAACCATACGAATCAACAACTAAGATAAGTGATTTAATGAATAAAGTTCAATAACATAGTATGATTGTTCGTAAGCCTTAACCCTGGATCTCTATCCATTGATTGTCCGGAGTCATTACTTTTCCACTTTAGTTTAGTTTCTTTTTAGTTTTCAATTCTAAAACTGTATTGCTTACTTTTTCTCAATTGTTAAACTAGAATTGGGTAGTTGTCAATACAAGTCCCTGTGGTATCAATACTTGGCTTCTTGAAGGCCACTATACTCCTTGGTAGAACACGTACACTTACGTGTGCGCTGTCAAGTTTTTAGCACTGTTTCTAAGGACTTGTAAATAGGCAACCATCTTATTTTAGTTTTTACATAGTTTAGTTGTTTTAGTTTTTTTTAGTTTCTTTTATTTTTTATCACACTTCTTGAGATGTCAGCCTTAGTTAGATAGTTTTCGAAGGATGATGATTCTTGTCATTATTGTAGAGGACCCCACCAGTAGGCTTTTTGTCCAGATTTTGATCCAATCATTCGGAGGGGACCTTCTTATTTCCAACATGTGGAGAAACCCACAAGTTGGTGTGTGGTTTGTTATAGTATAAATCACTCTGCAGATATGTGTGGTTTTAATTTTAATTTAGTTATGTTTGAGAGTGATGCTCAAAAGATAACTAAGGAGGTTAAGGCGATACCACCGCCACCATGTCTATAGATGCTAAGCAAAGAAAAATATGAGGAGGATATTATCCAATTTATGGAGTAAACACAAGAATCGCTAACACTCTATTGTTATTTTTCTTTTGAGACTGAAATTGAGAAGGTGAATGAGAGTGAGGCTGTTGAAGATAGTAGAAAATTTGAAGTGGGATAAGTTAGGCCTCACTCAAAGCCCTTTTCTGCATATGTTCATATGATGTCTTGTCTGTGGAATCATTTAAAATAGTGGAAAAGTGTGCAGATGAGAAACAACAATCCAACATTCTTAATTTTGCATAAGACAGGCAACATAAAAACATACCTCACTTCAAGATCGAGTGGTTTACCATACATCATCCATTGCTCGGTTTCTTAATCTTTGTACCACAACCCTATGAGAGTGGAAAAAAAATGGATGCTAAGTTGGGGGTGAAATTTATATCCTCAAGGTGGAGGAAAAAGTTGATCGGGTCGTGCTGTGACACAAAATCAAGTGCTTCTTAGGTGGAAACCCAAGCAAAGTATGTTTTTATTTTGAGTTTTATTTTTGTTTCACGTAGGTTTTGTTTTTGGTCGAGTCACAGGTTGATAGAAAGTCTGAGTACTAGAAACCTGAGCTAAGGAGCATGGCAAAGACCGAGTGTGGGGTCCCACGAATCCCCTTTATGTGTGAAGATGCTACTAGCTAGGCCTAGAGACCTCAGGGAGTATTTTGGTATCTTAGTTTTAAAGTTCAATTTGGGGACAAAGTAGATTTTTAAGTGTAGGGTGGGGAAATTCCCAATTTTTTCCTCAATTTAATTTTTTTTATTAGGATAGAAATAAATGAGATATTTTAGTTGGTGCTATTTTTGATTGCATGGTACAAGTGCTTTATTTGGTAAAAGTATGTTGATTGAGGGAATTTCTACTTTTGAGGCTCTTAGGCTCATGATTATGACTCTTCCACTTTGTGGCTTAAATTTGAATTCATGTTATTATTTGGTTGGGAGTCTACGATGATCCTAAGTGAGTTGAGCATGTGTCATGTATGATGTGATTTTATTGTATATTTCTCGTTGCATGTGATGTCTAGAACTTTCACGGTGTGTGAATAACTTGAAATAAGGAGTGTGGTTTTAGGAGATGATAGAGGCATTTCTTTTACAGCCTTGTTATTACCTTCTCATTTGCCTACCTTTGTGCATAATCCTAGTTAAACCCTATTTACCCTTTAGCTTATTTTCTTTGATATCCTCATAGGTAGCCTAACCACTTTTCTTTGATTGACCTTAATTTTATCAAAAGAACTCATATGTGCTTTAATTGTAAAAATAATTAAGTAAGGAGTGTAAAATTCAAGTAGTAGGAGAAAGGTGAAATTGCTGCCCCAAGTTAATAGTTATTGGTGTTTATAATTGATGTGTGGTGGATGGGTGTGATAAACATTAAGCTAGAAAAATTCCTATGGTTGTGAAAAAGAAAAAAAATGAATCTTAAAGGAATAGACAATACACCCACCATGTGTTTGTAAAAATGCTTAAAAGAGATGGGGAAAAATAAAAAGATACGGGTAGATGGAAAGGTACGAATAGGTTGTTGAAAGGTGGTTTTGTGTGAAAAATTATGATGTATTAAATCACTTAGGAAAGATAGTCACTATTCCTAGCCAAAATAGTTCCTACCCGTCCCTTAGCCTACATTACAACCCGAAAAGACCTATTTGATTCTAAATATCACATTTTAATATTAATGGAGTATGACACTAAGGGCGAGCCTATAGTTCACTATGTTTAATTTGTGAATTCTTTGTGAGAGTAAGCGTAACTTGATTTGTATACCCATTATGATAATTGCATTATTGTGAGTGTTTATGGGTAACTCTCTTGCTGTGAGGGCACATGTTTGATGAATATGGGTGATTTTTATGATGTCTTATATTACAATATGCATGAGTTTTCCATGTATTGAGTACATTCTTGAGGCTAGGATTCTTGAGCTTTCAATTGTGTATAACATGCTTAGTGTTGTAAACGTGCATTCCATGTAGTCATTGTAGTACTAGCTTGAGTTTCTTGCATGTAGTAAAATTGTGGAGTCTCTTCAACTCATGATTCTTATAGTCAAGAATTGTCCGAGGACGAACAAGGCTTTAAGTGTGGGGTGGTGATGTTGGGTGTATTTATTCATTCTAGCCTTGCTATTTTAGAATTTTTAGCCTTGTTTTGAAGATGATTCATGGGATTAGTTTCTTTTTAGTTTTCAATTCTATAACTTTATTGTTTACTTATTCTCAATTATTAAATTAGAATTGGGTGGTTGTCAACATAAGTCCCTGTGGGATCGATACTTGGCTTCTTGAAGGCCACTTTACTACTTGGTAGACCACGTACACTTGCTTGTGCACTTGGGCGCAGTCAGGAGGCTACAAGATATTTAATAATCTTTTCCTTCATTGTGTTCTATTTTGGACTGTAGAGTCTAGTCTTATGAAACTTCTCTATCTCCTGGCTTCATCGCATTTAAGATCATGACTCTCTGAAGATCTAATATTTGTAGAAATTTTTCTGGAAACCCTATTCTACCTTAGTATAATATGGAGGGGACTCACCCTATTTATGGGGTGTAGACCCAATCTAGGGTCCCTATTCCTGATTGTATACTCCACATGGAGTTTCACTGATCCCTACTAGTCCTTCTTAGATGTTATGGGTTGGAGATCTGTATGCTCAATCACCTTAGGTGTATACCTCAAATATGGAGTTTCATCAGTCTATTCATATGCATATGCAATTGGTGGCATCGCAGTCTTGTCAGTCTGACCGTGTTGGTTCTATTGCTCATTCTTCTAAGGTCACTTGGGTTAGCCAATTTATGAATTTAAATCCCCCAACCATTATAGGATCTAATGTTGAGAAGGATCTTCAAAGGTTCATTGAAAAGATGGAGAAGATTTTTAGGGTGATGCATGCTACTAATTCTAAGGGTGTAGAGTTTGTTATGTATTAGTTAAATGATGTAGCTTATCAATGGTATGAGGAGTGGGAAGCTATGATGGGTGATGATGATGAGTAGGTTGTCTAGGATGACTTTTTAGGTGCCTTTCTTGATCACTTCTTTCCTCAAGAGTTGAGGGAAGCTAAGGTTGAGGAGTCTGTTCACATGAAAAAGGCTAAGATGAGTGTCAAGGAGTATGCTCTGAAATTTCAGCACTTGACTCGTTATGCTCAAGAGTTAGTATCTAATATTAGGTCCTAAATGAGAAAGTTTTTTTGGGTAATTTTGTAACTTTGTATTTGAGTATAAGGCCGCGATGTTGAACAATGATATGAATACCTCTGGGCTATTGATTTAAATGCAGTAGGTAGAGAATGAAAAGAAGAAATAGGTAGATATGGAATAGAGGTATAATAAGAAGTTTAGGCATTCAGAGCAGGGTGGGGGTCAATAGAATAGTGGAATAGATGGTAGACAGTAGACCATAAAGAAAATTATGGGAATTCTTATTCAACAGCTAGTTCTCCCTATCTTAAACCTTTGGATGATCATAATTTTTAGGCTGGTAGTGGTCCTAAGGCATAGGGTGCCTAGTCTCAATCTAGAAGAGCTCAGTTAACCATACTTTATCCTCTTTGTCATTTTTGTTGACAATTTTACCATGTTTATTATGATGTGGGGAGAAATTAGTGGTATAATTGATGTCACCTTGGTCATATACAACGAGATTGTCCTTCAGCCAAGGTTACCACTGAGGCTAACAAAGTTTTGGTTGCCAGTTATTCAGCTCCTGTGCCAAAAGGCATTACTTCTAGTACTGACACTGGCCAGAATCATCTTTATTCACTTGCTACTCGCTGGGAATCTAAGAATCTCCAGATTTGGTTACTGGTATGTTATAACTCTTCTATCATGATATGTATTGTTAGCTTGATCCGAATTCTACCCTTTTTTATGTGACCACTTATGTGGCGGTGCATTTTAATTTTGGTCCCTAAAGTTTTTGTGACCCATTTTTAGTGTCTACTCTGGTGGATGATTCTATAGTTACTAGAAAAATCTATGGGGTTGTGCGGTGTCCATCTTTCATAGGGAGAAATTAGTGAATTTAATAGAGTTAGATATGGTGGATTTCAATGTTATCTCGGGGATGGATTGGCTTTATTTTGTGTTATGCTTCTCTGGATTGTAGGACTCGAAGGGTCAGTTTTCACTTTCCTAATGAACCGGTATTAGAATGAAAGGGAGTTTCTTAGTACCAAAAGGGAGGTTAATTTCCTATCTTAAAGCTCAGAAGTTCATTTCAAAAGGGTGTCTATATCATCTAGTTTGGGTTAAGGATTCTAATTCTGAAAGTCCTTCTTTATAATCTGTCCCTACAGTTAATGAATTTCCTGAAGTATTTCTCGATGATCTTTCTGGAATTTTTCTCAATAGGGAAATAGACTTTGGTATTGATCTTCTATCTGATACTCATCTCATTTCCATTCCTCCTTATAGAATGGCTCCGACTGAACTTAAGAAACTTAAAGAGAAATTGAAAGACCTTTTTTATACAGGATTTATTCATCCTAGTGTCTCTCTGTGGGGTCCTCCTCTTTTTTTCATGCCAAAGAAAGATGGGTATCTTCGAATGTGTATAGATTATAGTTAGTTGAATAAGGTGAAAGTGATGAATAAGTACCATTTTCCTAAGATTGATGACCTTTTGATCATCTTCTGGGTGCTAGGTTCTTCTCTAAGATTAATCTTCATTCGGGCTATCATAAGTTGAAAATTAGGTAGGTTGATATTTCAGAGACTGTTTTCCGAACCCGGTAGGTAATTATGAGTTTTTTGTTATGTTATTTGGGTTCACTAATGTTTTGCCTACATTCATAGATCTTATGAATTGGGTTTTCGGTTAGTTTCATGATTTTTTTGTTATTGTCTTCATTAATAACATCTTTGAGTACTCTAAAAGTGAGGATGATCATGCGAATCACCTCTGAATTATGTTGCAGACTCTTAAGGTTCAAAAGTTGTATGAAATTTTTTTGAAGTGTGAATTTTTGTTGAGTGTTGTGACCTTTCTCATGCATGTTATTTCTAGTCAGTGGATCAATCTGGATCCATAAAATGTTGAGGTAGTTAATAAACGGACTAGACCCATTACTCCAAATGACATTAGGAGTTTCTTGGGCTTGATTAGGTATTATAGGACATTTATGGAGAGTTACTTTTTTATTGCTGCTCTATTGATGAAGTTAACTCAGAAAAACCTTTAAGGTTTTATCGTTAGATGCTTGTGAAGGTAGTTTTGGGAAGTTGAAGAATAAGTTGACCTATGCACCACTTTTGACCTTGCTCGAGGGTACTGATGGTTTTTTTGTGTTTTATGATGCATCTCGCGTAGGACAGGATTGTGTTTTGATGCAGCATGGTAAGGTTGTGTCTTATACTTCCAGAGAGCTTAAGGTTCATGAGAGAAATTACCCGAATCATAATATAAATATGATGGTTGTAGTTTTTTCATTTAAAATTTGGTGCCATAATTTGTATGGGTTACATGTTGATATTTATTCAGACTATAAGAGCTTGCTATATGTGTTTACACAGAATAAGTTGAAACTCATTTAGAGGCGGTGTTTTGAATTTCGTATTGATTATGAAATGACTCTTCACTACTATCTAGGTAAAGTTAATATTGTTGTTGATGCTCTTAGCAGGTTGTCTATGGTGAGCTTATTCCATGTTAACTAAGAGAAAAAAGGATAAGTGTAGGATATTCACAAGTTGGCTAACTTGGAAGTTCATCTTTTGGACTCTGAGGATGGAAGAGTGATTTTTCAAGAAGTGCTCAAATCATCTCTTGGTGCTGAGGTGAAGGAAAAATAGGCTTTGGGTCTTATACTTATGCAGGTAAAGGATGATGTGGGTCAGCAAATAGTTATGGCTTTTGATATTTTGGGAGATGGCATCATGAAGATGAAGGCCGGTTGTAAGTTCCTGATGTTGATGGGATGCAACATAGGATTTTCATTGAGGCTCATGAGTCTTGACATACAGTTTATCTTGGTTCGATGAAGATGTTTCATGACTTGAAGGAAATATACTTGTGGAATAATATGAAGATGGATGTGGCAAATTTTGTTGCTAAGTGTATGGTTTTCCATTAATTTTATGTTGAAAACTTGAGGTGGCATGTCTCAAGAGATAGATTTTCCCATTTGGAAGTGGGAAATGTTCAATATAGATTTCATTATGGATCTACCATAGTCTCGAAACCAGTATGATTCGATTTGGATCTTTGTAGATAGGATGACTAAGTCTTCTCATTTCTTGCCTGGGAGGACTAACTACTCAGGAGAGGATTTTGCAAAACTGTTCATTTAGGAGATTGTGAAGTTGCATGGTGCTCCAGTGTCCATTATTTTATACTGAGGTACGTAGTTTTCATCTACTTTTGTCTTTTATTTCAAATAGTTTAGGGTACACCAGTGAACCTCTGCACCGCTTTCCACCTTAAAATAGATGGGCAAGCAAAGCTTACTATTCATAATTTGGAAGATATGTGTGATTAAATTTAAGGGTATTTTGGTTGACCATTTGCTTCTTATTGAGTTTGTGTATAATAATAGTTATCACTCTATCATTCAGATAGCCCTTTTTAGGCTCTTTATGTTAAGATGTATAGGACTCCTATTAGTTGGTTTGAGGTTGGTGTGACTATATTTTTTTCCCGACATGGTTCAACAAGCCATGGAGAGGGTAAAGGTTATTAGAGAAAGAATTAAGACTGCTCAAAGGCAACAAAAGTCTTATGTGGATGTGAGGCAAAGAGAATTGGAGTTTGAAGTAAGTGATAGGGTATTCTTGAAGGTGTCTCCTATGAAAGGAGTCATGAGGTTTAGGAAGAAGGTGAATCTCAGTCCCCATTACGTTGGTCTAAATTAGTTTTTGAGGAGGATTGGGAATGTTTCTTATGAGTTAGATTTACCTACAAGTTTAGCTTTGATTAATCCTGCCTTCCATGTGTCCATTCTGAAAAAGTGTGTGGGTGATCCTTCCTTGATAGTGCATTTTGAAGATGTTGGTGTTACATATTCCTTATCTTATAAGGAAGTCCCGGTTGAAATATTAGATAGGAAAGTTTATATATTGAGGACCCAGGATGTAGCTTCGGTAAAGATCTTTCGGAGAAACAAACGGTAGAAGAAGCTACATGGGAAACTGAGAAAGCTATGACGGCCAAGCATCAGTTCTTGTTCCCCTTGTTGAATAAAAGTGCTTAAGGTATGAGTTTTGTTTTCCTCTTGTCTCTTTCGAGTTTATCATTTCGTTTTGGTGTATTCTTTCTATTCTTATGCTAAAAGTGTTCTAACTCATAATTTGGGGATGAATGATCATAAGGAGGGATAATGTATGACCCCTTAAAATTTGATCATTATATATTTGACCCTTCCATGTGCATAATATCTATTTTTGACTTGAATAATGTTTAGTGATGTTAAAAAGGTGTTTGGGGAAAGTATTGGATCTTTCAAAAGGGGTTCGGGGTTATTTTAGGACCCCGAAGCAGTGAGTGTCTGTGATAAGGTTGTATCATGGAGGTTAACCTATGTTATATCGGTGTGTCACAAATACTAACCTTTGCGATATTAGCGTTCCATACCAGTGTTTCAATTTTGTCCAATTTTTGTTTTTTTCACTTGTGGTAATGGCTTTTTGATCATTTTACCCCTTGTACAACCTTATAACATAAAATAACCTCATTTCCTGCAGTTTTAAAAGATCAAATATAATACCCCGCAAAATCCTCTTCCAGTCTGAGCCTTAGAGCGTATTTGGTAAAGCAAAAATCTGAGTCAAAATGTTTCAGGAATATCTTCCCAAGTTTTAAATACTTTGAATCGTGTGGAATTTCTCTAATTTCTACTTTTTTCATGTAGAGCATTAAATAAGCTTTCCATCGATAACAAATTCACCCAAATCGGACACTCGGGTGAAGAGTTAGACCCATTTTAGTAAGATAATGTGTCACCTGGCATTCTAGCACATCGCGGAGCTAGCCAAAATGGCAGTCGTCAAATTCCAATGGACCGTCACGATTCCTCCGCATCGCGGTGAAGCTCCATTTCACAACAAGTTGCCAAAATGATCCGCACCGCATCGCGCCACTGAGCAATTTCCCAATTGTCCAAATCCAGTGAAGGACCGTGATCCCGGCGTGTCACGCCAGGGCCAAAAATTGGGATTTTTAAGTTTAAAATCTCCTAGGGCTTTTTTATCATTTCACCTATCCCCCACCCTCTATATATACTCGGTTAAGGGCACTCAGCCCTTATTTTCTCTTCCTCCACCCAAAAACTAGGGTTTCCAAATTGCAAAATCCTCTCTCCTTCTTCCAGAAATTAAGAGAGATCGAGAGAGAATCAAGAGAAACCAAGAAGTCTTTTGAAGGCTTTCAAGAAAAGAGTTTCCACCAGGTATGTAGATGTTGATTCTTGGGTCCTTTTTATCCAAGAATCTCAAGTACCCTTTTCTAAATCTTAAAGAATTTATGTTTATGAATTTTAATGATTCTTGTGAGTTGAAATTGATGTTTTATCTATGGTTGAGTTGTGATTCATGTTTGTTTACAAGATTATAAAGCCTTGGCCCTAGTATGTGGTATTTATGTGGTAAATAGATTGTGTTCTTGTTGTTGATGTTGAATGATTTCCAAGATAAAATATTTACATGGTTTGTATGAATCTATGAGATTATATGAGTTGGAAACATGTAAAACTGGTTGATTAGGGTGAGTATGTCGATGAATACACCTATGCCTAATTTGTATATGTAAGGTGTCCGATGAAATATCTAAGAGACTAGAAATCAAGTATTGTAGTTAAATAGTGAGACTAGATGGATGGATGGATGGCATATTGTTATATACACTCCCGTTTATGGATAAGACTTTGAGAACTATGTGTATTGTGAAATGACCAAGTGAACGAATTACTCCACAATAGTAAGAAATCCCAAAGTAGGTGTAAAACCATACATGTCTTGTGGTTGTTGAAAGACCGTAGTGAGTAAGTTGAGAAAAAATAGTGGTAAATTTCCCCAAGTAAGTACTCTTTAATATATGACAAGCTTCCCATATATGCCAAGTGGTTAGCAAGTAAGTTATGACATGATATTGTGAAGTTTCCCTAAATTACGTGATATCCGAATATACAGCAAGATTGATATAGGTATGAAGTACTTGATATAAGTCCTTGTTTAATGAGGTATAATCTAATAGCATGTCTACCCTAGGCTAGTACATGATTGTGAACCGATGTTGATAATCCTTGAATGTTTGAAGTGACCTTTTGGTGATTGTGATGATACATGAATTGTTGTAATGCTGAATGAATGCTTGAAATGATGAATGAATGATTATATTTTACTTTTATGTTATCGATTCCTGGGGGTATTTATACCCAACAATAGAGCAGTTGTCTAGAGCCCGTGTCAGTTTCACGATAATTCCAGTCGAGCACTGATTCTTAAAAACTACAGAAACTCTTTATCCTCAGACGGTTACAGAACTTGAGAAATCTCAGAAATCTCTGTTATCTCAGTATTCTCTGTATCGCTAGTAATCTATCCTTAGTGTTGTACTTAACTCAGATCTTATAGTATTCCAGTGTTCAGTTCTGGCCTCGGTAATGACCGAGTAATCTATTCAAATTTTTTATCATCAGTCAGATACCATGATTCAGTAGTATTCCATCAGATACGGAACCATGTGAATTCACCTTAACTCAGTTGAATTATTTGAGAAATATGATCAGTGTCAGATTCAGCCCAGTTTGTGTTCATCTAAAATTTCAGTTCAGATTTATTCAGTTCGGAGTAGAAACTAGCACCGAGCGAGGGAAGGGATGGCGATTCCTCCTGTCAGAGAGAGAGGCCGTAGTCGTTGGTAGAAATCCTTGAACTCCAGAACTACATAGCTAGCGCAGAACACAGGATTCCCCGTCAGTAGAGACTATTACCGTCTGAGAGGTTGACTATTATATTTCCTCAGGTCGACTTCCTGCGAGGGTCATCCCGTCAGAGAGGCTTTACCAGAGAGTGAGTATTTACCAATGACACGGTATTGACGCCCTTCTAGCTGGGGTCATAAGTTGGACCCCACTTGTGGTAGGTCGGGGCATGTCGGTTAAGTAACTACTTTCTATAGTTTCAGTTTCAGTACCAATCTTCGGAAATCAGGACTGTCCGATATAGTCATCTATTATTATGAGCAACTCAGATAGTTCCATTGATTCAAGGACCATCCCGACAGATAGGCTCGGTTACATATATAGTTGTTTGATATCATATTCAGAGATAAGCCACCAGATAGGCTTGATTCACAGTCTCGGATTCTATAAGGTATCCTTGTTTTTAGATTCTGATATAATCATATTTCTTGTCATTGATAATAGTTAATGAATATCATCTGTTAGAAAGGTTGATTTGTAATCCTGTCAGTCGAAAGAAGTAAGCTTAGAATTCAGTCCTTGATGTAAGCACATCCAAATCCTCAGTTATCAGTATCAGAAGAGTCAGTGATTCAGTATCTCAGTGTCAGTAGTGAGTTCAGTCTGCAGTAAAGTGGTATGCGAGTTTCAGTATCTAGAGTTTCGATGATTGTGTTCATATTTTGTGTATTTATGTATGTGTTCTCATGCAGCATATTTCATTATTATTCAGTTTAGATATTGTGCATGCATGAGCCCTTGCGTTAGCCTACCTCGTCTATATACTCGGTACATTCTTGTACTGACCCATTTGTGCTATGGTGTTTTATTTGACACCATAGGTTCAGAGGCATATGATCCAGATTATCCTCAGCAATTCAGTCCCCATTAGCAGCAGTAGCAGTGAGTCCTATTCTTACGGGGATGAATCTCAGTTTACTATTATTGTTTCGAATTTTGTTTATTTTCAGTTGGTGGAGTTAGTTGGGGACCTTTCCCATTAACTCCATAGTTCAGACAGTTTAGAGAATTTTCAGACGGATGTATTAGCATTCAGTTTTCAGTTTTGAGTATGTATAGATGTTTTGAACCTTATGGCAAGTTTCCGCATTTATTTCAGATATTATGCAGTGTACAGGTACAGATATCAGAAAAGGGTTAGCTTGTGGTCCTTCAGGTCCATAAGCACCGTGTGACATTTTGAGATGGGATCTCAGGGCTCGGGGCGTTACATCAAATCATTCTCTTTCTCTCCTAAATTCAAAACCCAAGAATATTCAAGGGTTTCATAGTAAATTACTCATTTGGGCTCTAAACTTTTAATTGACTTAAATTTCTTATATATTTCAGGTATTTTTATCTTCCCAAAACTTGAATTTTACATTGTACAATTGAATGAATGGATTTTCATATGATTTAAATTGTGGGTTTTAACATTGGGTTTTGTTGTTACTAATTGAATTACTTGTCCTATGTTTTAAATTGATTATTCATGCTTTAAATTTATAATTTGGGACTACATTGGTGCATTGTTTAATTATTGGAATGTGGGACATATGTTTCCCCAATTTGGATAAATTTTTTCTTGAAAGTGGCATTAACCTCAACCCACTTTATAATATTAGTTTAAATTATGGATAATTGTGTGGTTTAATTTGTTTTTCACCAATTGCATTTCATAAAAGGATAGATGGATATGAATATGGTTTTGGATAGCCTTGGTGGCCTTGTTTTGGATTGAAATAAAACTTGGGAGTCTAATTTGGTTGTGTGAATCGGTTTGGCATGATTAATTTAGCTTACAAGCATATTGGCATAATGATACCAAGTGGTAAATATCTTAACCAATAACTTGGGTTAATGGTTCGAATTATGTGCAAAGTAATTTTAATTTGGCCTTAAAGGGCGCTGTGTACTCATCGTGAAGGTGTATGTCCAATGGGGACAAACACTAGAAACCTTGTTTGCCGGTGTTGGGGGTCTATATGATTGTGTTCTTGACACACACTTGATATATAAATTTAGGATGTCTAATGAATATGGTGGCTTTAGTTTTCCCTCATTTTGTGAACCTAACACACACTAGTACCTTTTCAGCAGAGGGAGCTAAACCTTCATAGATTCATGACCCAATTCTACCCCCTAGTCATAACACGGTGCTTAGAATCACAAGTCATCTCAATCTCCATTTACTGGCATGGTACTTTAGTAACTAATTTAAACTATATATACAAGCTAAATTTGCTGAGTAGAAGCATACTCATGAGAAAATCTTAAAGAATGTGATACTAATGAAGTTTACAACATGGTAAATTGAAGAAAGACTGGAATTACATATCATGACTCTAACTGAATATCTATGAAGCCTCTACTATATTGACTATAAATATTTGGGATATGCCTCCAACTACCACAAAAATAAGAAAAACAATATATAATACATGAATTGTATAAACTGGAGTCCCTAAAATTAGAGGACTTATCACCTGTTTGCTGAATGTTGAGAACTATCTGACCCTGGTGTATAGCCTACATTTGGTACTTACATCATGAAGGAATGTAGCCACAAACGCATATATGTGGTCAATACTTTGGAATGTACTAAGTATATAGTGACATGCACTAAATCATGGAAATATTTAAACATGCTTTAAAATGGAAGACATAAGTTATTTGTTGAAAAATACATTTTAAACATGACTATACATGAAAACTATAAGTCATAGTGAGATTTATAAATGATGAGCTAAAAATAATTCTATAAGCTGGAGGCAAAAAAAACATGAATATTGTATGTAAGCTTGGAAGCAATAAAACAGGAATATTGTATGTACATTTTATGTAAAGCTGAACATGCTGCAAAACATAGCTGAGGATCATGTATGGATACGAAGCATGGAAACATGAACATGTAAAACTGAGAATGAAAGACCAAGTAAAACATGTTCTAAAATGATCTAAATAACTGAATAACTGATATCTAAATAACTGAGCATCTGATTACTTGATCAAGCAAACCTAAAATGATATATAATGAATACTGATTGAAACTGTAGGAGTTATCATGTGGCTGACATAAGCCATGTAAGCTATCATAGAGTTTAAAATCTGACGCACGTTGATAAGGGTTGTTCTATCCTTTCCATCGGAGTAGAACCTGAACTGGAGTGATGACTAAACTGAGCCTATATTGGGCAAGGAGAAACACTCTCTAGTGAGGACCCTAAACCTATGTTGGCATGTAGATTCTGGAGAAGTAGGATGCGCTTAACCCACACTTCTCATTCGGTGCTAAATCCTATTCCCAACTGAAACGCACTAAAATACTAATTTATGCATGCACTGAAGTTTATAAGTTTAGGTCATGGTGTTTTAAAAAAATCAATGCATATAGAGTCTGAAGTAATCATAAACATGTAAACTGATAGTGCTCAACATGACCATATCAAACTGTATTTAACAGTAAAATCATGAGTTGACTAACTCATTACTTGAAAAGTCTGAAATGTATGTAAACATGTAGGTATCGAGTGTTCATAACCTTCCAGCACTTAATGATTACAAAAAGTCGATAACAACACTTAAAATAGTAACATAAACTCATAATACAGAAAACCAAAACATGTGACAATCCAATAGCCTGACAAACTACATGAATTTAAACATGAGAATGAGATAACCTTGGGAAAATATCATGTTTATATTTTTTAAACAATAAATTTGAGAATTTGACATGATGTCAACTGAACATGACCTAGGGTTTTTGAACTTCAAGCATGTAGAACATGATTCACATGGAATAAAATTGTTAGCATGGCTTGAAAGTAAAACTAATGAGAAAACATAGATAAGTTTCATAATTTACATGGAAGTTGATCATAATTAGAGTAAAATTCATACTTGAATCAAAAAGAGGTTTTTTTGTGCTCAATGGGTGAAAGGGACCCATTATGAATGCCCCACATACCTTAATTACTTGAATCCTTGAAGAAAAGTTTGAACTTGCATCTTTGATACTTAAATTCTTTGAGAGAAATTTTGAATTTCTTGTTCTTGGAAAGAGGGGAAGGGTTTACATGAGTTTATCACATAAAAGTAGCCAATAATCTGTTTTAAGACCCCTTAATTCATTTAAGAATGATTAGAAATGTTTTAGGGAGTGTGAAAAGACCTCAAATTATTATTTACATGCTTGTATTTTGCTTGGGAAGGATCTGCCTAAGGCAACCTCAGGGTTGGCGGTGCATAGCCAAAGACAACCTTAAGGTTGACAGCTTACAACCCAAAGCCAACCTATTCCAGTGGTGTTTGATGATCCCCCCGCATTGTTGAGCCTTTGAGAAGGGTCCATCTAGAGACTCACACCTATTTCAAGCATCTAAAAACACCCTCAACATAACCCATAACAACTAAATATTCTTTACCATCAATATAGGGGTCCTAAGGGTTATTTTAAGGCTTTACTAGAGTGTTAAAAGCATGGGGTGTTACATTATCTCCCTATTGTAATCATTCATCTTCTAATGATGGGTAGGAACTAATGAAACTTTAGAAGTATGAAATAATGTAGACATGACATTTCTACTTCTAAAGTATATAGCTGAGCTGAAACCTTAAAATGTCCATCATGAAACTAATTTAAGAGCTGACTTGACTCGATTTACTGTAACAAGCTGAATCATGCTAAGAGTTTAGAACTCACTTAAAATGTTTATGATACAATAATACATATAGAACTGCGAAGTGATAACTAATGCAATAAAATTTCAAGAGTTACTATGAATTGAATAAAGTATGTAACCTCTCATTAGGAATTGTCGCTCAACAAAACACGTATAGGAATCAAAAGAAAAGGGCTTCATGGCATCGCCAAGTACATTATGTAATCACAAACCATGAGATATTGAGACTAAGGTCGTACAAGGGGTATTATAGTGTTTGAGCTGGAATACTTGGAAAACTAAGATCATTCACTGAAAACTTAAGAACAAAATCATGACTAAATATCTAAATTATTGACATGATGCATGGACTGGATTGAATTCACAATTCGCATTGACATGAATGAATTACCTCATGGTATAGAAATACTCATGAAACTTTGAGTAGTGATAACGCCCAAACTACAGCTCTCGTAAGAGTGTAAGCGGCCGCTGTCAAATATAGAACCCAACTGGGTTGGGTGTCGAATCCCACAGGGAATACTTGGTCACTAAGTGTTGCAATTATTAATAGACTGTTGATTGAAAATTCCATGGAAAAGGGGGGATTGGGTTTGGCGTGAATTAATACTATGGAAGTAACAACAGAATGCTTGATTTAGTAAGATTTAATCACAGAGAAAAATAAGTTAGGGTTATGTCCACCTTATGAGTTCTACGTATCTATTAACTATGAGTAATGCAGAATTCAGACATGCATGCACTTATAGAGATTCGTATTCTAATGGTAAATCCTAGTGTTTCTCAACCATCAAGGATTATTTCACTTTAACTCTCTCGAGCTTAAAGCGTATAACTAACGGTACGAACTCTCCAAGAGGTTAACCCAGTTACGGCACTAACGTGTAAATAGGGGTTGGTAGCCCTATTTCCTCGTCACACTCTCTTTTCCAAACATGTAACTTTTCTCTCGAACAAGTTAATGCTATAATGGCCTATTCTCTATGTTTGCAACCACGAGAATTAAATTAAAATGAAGAGAGTAATGATATAAGTAGCATACGCATCAAGAATTCACAAACTCATAGTAATAGATAGTATATCAAAAGGCTTTCATAACCCTAACAGAGAAGTTTAGCTACTCATGATTGTAAAGGAAAACAACGAAGACATCATCATCATCATACCAAAACTAGAACAATCTTCGCGAGAGGATTCTTTTAACGTCAAAGAGGGATGACGTTTTTCCTCTTAGCCGTCTTCCCCCAAATATTTAGCGTGTTTCTCTGTGTTAAAGTTACAGAAATTGTAATGTGAATAATACTAAAAGTGTCGATCGAATTCTGAAAAGCAATGCTGAAAAATTCAGCAAATAAGGTTTTTATAACATCCTTGTCCTAGTCCTACTAGGTTACTGCTGCACCCCTAAGTATTAAGAAATACTGATTTTGCCCGGGACAGATTCTCCATGCATCACATTCAGTCCACAAGCTTCCACAAGCTGCCTTCCTTCTTACATGAAGTTTTCCTTTGCTGCCCAAAGGTCCACAAAGTGCTGAAATCTTCATCATTAGTACCTGAAAACATGCTAATCACATAGGTTAGCTCACTTATAGGAAAATGGACTAAAAGTGCAGGAATTATATATTTTGTCCTCAAAACTTAGCTAAAATATGGGTAAATTATGGTTCTTAGGCGTGCAAATACGCCCAACATCAAGTAGTAAGACTAGATGGAAAGATGGAAAATCATAGGAGCTTATCTATTTGATTGCTAATCTGAATTGTTGGCTACACAGACTAACTCAATCTAAAAGTTCATACTCATATGGAGTATCTCTTCAACACTTGCAAGTAGTTCTAATAACATTAGAGAGCATAAAATTTTGGGCATGATCTGAATAAGGAATCACAACATTGATACAACTCTTTAACATGGAATGTAGATAAGTAAAACTAGGCTAGGATAGGATTACTCTGCCTTAGGAAATGAAACTACTAACCTTCAAGCTTAGCCACACTTCTAAAATACTCCCTTAACTACACTTTTCCCCATAAATACCATGCTCATTTGATTCAACTTATAATTTTTACATAGATACATATAAATACTTTATCCAAAGTCTGAGTTGAACTGCATACTCTCGCCATGTTCAATCCTAACTTGAAATTACAAAGTGTAACACATAACACCGTAATACTAGTCTAAACCATGAATTCGACGTCCTATGTATTTTCAGAGCTCTTATCTCTAGGTTAATGCTCTTTATAACTTTAACAACTAACTTCAACCTCTTACTATGAATTCACTAATGTACTGTGCATTCATCCACGTATACACCAACATAACCTTCAAGCCTATCGTTATAACCACAAATGAACTTCTAGTCAACCAACCCTCCAAGGAAATTATCTCATATTCTCTATTATTTCTATCAGTGACAACTTCCATGAATTATCCCATGTAGACACACATAGAATTCTCAACTAAGTATAATGTATACTAAAAGTGTTTCCTTAATCTTTATTCACAATTATAGCCTTTGATAAAACAAGCATCCAACAATCTTTTCCTTAATAAGGAACATTTACTCTCTCCTATCAAAAATCATTATTCATCTATCTTCATCACCAGTATATTTAAATAAGAAGAGGTTAATAAAAGGTTAGAACATGAGGACCTAAAGCATTAAAAGATATTATACGTAACTTTGACACTTAACTGAGGCCTGAGGAATAGATTATCAAAAGCCTGAATTCCGTAAAGAGATCAAAACTGAGGATATGCATGACATAATCTAAATTTTTCTGGTAATTAGAAGTGCACCATGATTTATGGGATATGAGAATATTTTAAAGCATAAGTACATGAGTCATGAGCTGCATGATCTGAGTTTGGATTTCATAAATTCATGAAATATGTTTTGTACTGCTGAGTGGCCTAGAACTCCTTATACTAGGAACTGGAAGCGTACATGATTCTGTGGAAAGTGAATGAATATGAGATATGATCATAAAGCTGACATGTATGGTTTAAGTAGATGTCGGGCATCTTCCTCCCTTACTAATGTCCTACAACATACCGGCCTCACTACTAGAATCTGAGATCCTGACTTATTTCTTTGCTCTATCATCTCCCCCTTAGCTTTAAGACAACATTTTAAGTTTGTAGACCTCCTTTATTGAACAATAAACTGAACTACAACCACCTTACTCTAGAGTTCGAGATATAACACTACACAAAAATAATAAACTCACGCTGAAATACTACACTTGAAAGTGTAAAGCCCATCGCTAGTGCTTTCTATTGAGATACAACTCTTAACTTTCTATAGAACTACTAGTCATCATATAATAACTTGAACACTTACTAACTTAGAATCTTCATTAGTATCACCATACCCTCAGTTCAAACCTTGTAGAACTGCAACTCTTCTTTCTATTAGTTGAATCATCCAAGTTTCAAACTTTAATTCTAACATTTAACATAGATATTCCCAAACCTTTAACAAAATATTCTAAAATCTTTCCTTAACATTCCCTTAATATATACTATCCTTATCTTTCTTTTTCTTCAGCAATCATCATCATATTTTTACACCCTTCTCGACAACAATTTGCCCAACTAAACACATAATCTTCCTTTTTTTCTTTATAGCCTACTAATATCACATCTTTAAACTTATATTTTCCCTAAACCATGAGAATTACCATTATACCAACATACCCAATATCATCAACCTATAACTCACAACTTAGTAGGTAAAAACATTATATACTATATAACCTTATTCACACTTAACAACTTAAGGGTACTTTATAGGCATACACATTGGTAAAACATAATAATAATGCAATCCCATATCACCTAGGTTACACCTCTAGATCATACACACATCATCATTCTTAATTTCAAAATCAATATACTTAAATTCTTAAATAAACTATTTCAAGCCTATTAATTCACCTTCATACAACTAGCCCTATGGTTAAATAATCTACTAAATCTAAATAACACTATCTCCACTTTACAGCTATTAAACTTCTAGGTCCATGCTTCTAACTCTAGATCATATGCTATCATAGGATTCTGCAAAGGGATCTTAGGGAAGATCTGTCGTTGACTTAATGCATCATTTTTTATGATTATGAATGAAATCTTTCAAGATTAAGAACATATAGGAACTGATAGGATTATTTTTGAGCCAACATTCAATCCCATAACTATCTATGGGGACAGTCTAAGAAAGATCTATCTGTAGGAATTTAAGATTGACTATTTTTGTTATCTAAAAAATAAGGTAGAGTTTGCATGAATAGAGCACAACAAGAATCTATATGAGTTTCTTAGAGAACATCTCTACAACACAACCTGAGATATAAAAGAAGGGAAATATTTCTTATATACCCTGAAGCCTCTCAAAGAAAAGTACAAACATCTTTGTACCTTTCTGCAAGACTCTACCATACAAGAATTCATAGACACCCTAGGACACTTGAATGTTGTGCTCTGATGCCAAGCTTGACATGACCTGAGGCTACTTCCTAGTCATAACATGATTCTTAGAACCACAAGTTATCCTAAGCTAACCCATGTACTAGCATGATACTTTAGCAACTAATGTAAAATGTATATACAAGCTAAATTTGTTGAGCGAAAGAATAATCATAAGAAAATCTGAATGAATTTGATATAGATAAAGTTTACAACATGGTAAAATTAAAGAAAGACTAGAATTACCTATCATGACTCTGACTGACTATCTATGAAGCCTATACTATATTTACTTTAGATAATTGGGAAATGCATCCAACTTCCATAAATCAATAAGAATAAAAATATACAATGCATGAATTGTATGAATTGGAGTCCCCGAAATAAGAGGACTTATCACTTGCTAGGTGAATGTTGAGAAATATCTGACCCTGGTGTATAGACTACATCTGGTACCTTTATCATGAAGGAATGTATCCATAAACATATATATGTGGTAAGTACTTTGGAATGTACTGAGTGTAAAGGTACATGCACTAAATTATGGAAATATTTAAGCATCTTTTAAAACTGAGGACATAAGTTATTAGCTGAAATATACATTTAAAACATGGATATACATAAAAATTGTAAGTCATAGTGAGATTTATAAATCATAAGCTATAAATGATTCTATAAGCTAGGAAGTAGTAAAACATGAATATTGTATGTAAATCTCATGTAAAGCTTAACATGCTGCAAAATAGAATTGAGGATCACGTATGGATACTGAGCATGGAAGCATGAATATGTATTACTGAGAATGCAAGACCAAGTAAAGCATGTACTGAAATGATCTGAATAATTGAATAGTTGATATCAGAATAACTTAATAATTGAGAATTTGATTACTTGCTAAAGAAAACATGAACTGATATAGACTGAATACTGACTAAAACTATTGGCGTTATCATATGATCGACATAAACCATGTGAGATATCATAGATTCCAACATTTGATCTAAATTGAGAAGGTCTATTCTATCCTTATCATCTGAGTAGAACCTGAATGGAGTGATCACTAAACTGAGCCCAATTGGGAAAAGGGAAACACTCTTTAGAGAGGAACCTAAACTTGTAGTGGTATGTAATTTCTGGAAAAGTAGGATGTGCAGAACCCACACTTCCCACCTGGTGTTAAATCCTACTCCCAACTGAAACACATTAAAATACTAATTGGTGCATGCACTTAAGCTGATAAGCTCAAGTCATGGTGATTTAAAAAATAGAAGTGCATACAGAGCTTGAATTAATCATAAAAATGAAAATTGATAGTGCTCAACATGACCATATCAAAATGAGTTTAACACTGGAATCATGAGTTGACTAACTCATTACTTGAAAAGTCTGAAATATATGTAAACATGTAAACATCGGGTGTTCATATTCTGCTAGCACTAAATGATTATAAAAAGTTGATAACAACACTTAAAACAGTGACATAAAGTCATAATTCCAAGATGAAAACATGAGACAATTCAATATCCTGATAAATTACATAAATATAAACTTTGAAATGAGTTAACCTTGGGAAAATGTCATGTTTATACAGTTTAAGGATAAAAAATTTGAATTTTACATGATGTCAACAGAACATAACCTAAGGTTTTTGAACTTCAAGCATGTAGGAGCATGATTCACATGGGATCAAACTATTAGCATGGCTTGGATGTGAAACTAACGAGAAAACATGGATAGATTTCATAATTTACAAAGTTGATCATAATTAGAGTTTAATTCATATTTGAATAAAAAAATGTTTTTTGGGATTAATGGGTGAAAGGGACCCATTGATGAATATCCCACATACCTCAATTACTGGAATACTTGAAGAAAAGCTTGAACTTGGAGCTTGGATAATTGAATTCTTAGAGAGAAAGTTTGAATTTCTTGTTCTTGGAAAGAGGGGAAGGGTTTATGTGAGTTGATCTCATGTAAAGTGGGAAATAACATATTTTAAGACCCCTTAATTCATTTAAGAATGATTTAAAATGGTTTAGGGGTGAGAAAAGACCTCAACGCCTTTGAATTAAATCAAACGGAGCAACTTTTGATGCTTGGATTTTGCTTGGTGGGGCATAACCTAAGCCAACCTCAGGTTTAGCGGCACACAGCCAAATCTAACCTCAGGGTTGGTGGCATACAACCAAAGCTAACCTTAGGGTTGGTGGTTCACAACCCAAAGCGAACTCATTCCAGTGGCATTTGTTGATTCTTTTTCAGCATCGAGCCTTTGCAGAGGGTTTATTTGGTGATGTACACCTATTTCCAATGTCCACAAACACCCCCAACATGACCCAGAACAACTAAATATTATTTTCCATAGATATGGGGGTCCTAAAGGTCAATCTTAAGGCATTACTAAAGTGTCGAAAGTATGCGGTGTTATATATAACCTATGGGTGCCTTTATGACGGAACGAGCTACACAGTCCAGCTTTATGGTTTTGAAAATATCATGTTCATAACCCTTACCCTATCCCCGCATCCTAAATATGTATATATGAATGTATGTATGTGATTTTGACTGATTTTGGATATGGCATCATGCTATCACTTTCCCTGAGTTACATGTCAGTGCTTATTTCACTGACCATCCTAGGATGCTACATTATTTCATGATGTAGGTTTCAATGACTTTTCTATTGCTCCTATGTAGCATTAGGTGGTTGAGCATTTCCATTGAGATGTTGTGAAGTGGTGAGCCTTCATCCTTTAAAAAACTTTGTGAAGTGGTGAGCCTTCATCCTTCAAACTTGAGAACCTTTCTCCGCACATCTGCATATCATTTCTGTTAGCTCTGGTCAACCCTAAGTCTTTCTCTGGTAAGCTAAACTTTCTCTAAGGCATCAAACACTAAGTCAGGCCCTACTACTTTGACCTTACATACATCGAACCAACCAATAGGATATCTACATCTCCTATCATAGAGAGCCTCAAATGGGCCTGTCTGAATACTGGAATGATAGCTGTTATTGTATGTGAATTCGATCAAAGGCAAGTGGTCATCCCAATTACCCTTAAAATCTACAACGCAGGCTATTATCATATCTTCTAGAGTTTGAATAGTCCTTTATGCTTGACCATCTTTCTGAGGGTGGAAGGTTGTACAGAGGTGAACTCGTGTACCAAGACCCTTTTGGAATGTTTTTTAGAAATGAGAGGAAAAATTAGTGCCTCTATCTTAGATGATGGACACTGGGACTCCTTGTAACTTGACCAACTCTATAATATAGAGTTTGACATAGTCCTCAGATGAATAGGAAGTATGAACTGGCAGGAAATGATCTGATTTTGTCATCCTATCTACGATAACCCAAATAGAATCATGATGATGACGAGTACGAGGCAAATCTGTCACAAAGTCCGCATTCACTTTTTCACATTTCCATGTGGGAATACTAAACTCCTGCATAGACCTACTAAGATTCTTGTAATCAATATTAACCAGTTGGCACATCGAGCACTTAGCTACAAACTCTAGAATGTCCCTCTTCATTTCACTACACCAATAAATCTCGCACAAATTGTGGTACATCTTAGTGGCCCCTAGATGGATAAAGTACCATGCACTATGCGCTTCTGCAAGAATTCGTTGCATCAAGTCAACTATACCTAGCACATATAAACGACCCTGGAAAAGCAACACACCATCTTCCCCATGGGAGAAAAAAATAATTTTTTGATCTCTGACTGACTCTTTCAGCTTAACAAGACATGGATATCTATCTTGCTTTTCCTTGACTTTGGAAACTAGAGATGATTCTCAGCTATTCTGCACCCAAAAACTGCCCTATGCTGAATCGACTAAGCGAACACCTAGTTGGGAAAGCTGATGAACTTCCTGAACTAACTTCTCTATATCATTCTCAACATAAGCAACACTACCCATAGACAATCTACTGAGAGCATCAACCACTACATTGGCCTTGCTCGAGTGATACATAACACGCATATCATAATCTTTTAATAATTATAACCACCTTCTCTGACGCAAATTTAAATATTTCTTAGAGAACACATACTGAAGGATTTTGTGATCTGTGAACACACCAACACGCACACCATAAAAGTAATGCCTCTAAATCGTTAAGGAAAACACTATAGCTACTAACTCAAGATCATGAATCGGGTAATTCTTCTCATGGGGCTTAAGTTGTCTGGAAGAATAGTTTATGACCTTACTTCTCTGCATAAGAAAACAACTCAAATATACTTTGGACATAACAAAACTGTCTGAACCATCTGGTAGATTCAAAACTGGGGCTGAGGTGAGTCGAGTATTTAACTCCTAAAAAGACTTCTTGGGAGAATCTGACCACTAAAACTGAACTTTCTTCTGAGTCAATCTGGACATGGGGGATGCAAGAGATGTAAAACCTTCAAAAAAATAATGGTAATAAACAACTAAACACAAGGAACTCTAGATATCTAATGGAGAGATGTGTTTAGGCCAGTTTCTCATCGCCTCGATCTTTTGAGGATCAACTCTAGTGCTATCACTGGAAAGAACATGACCGAGGAATGCTACTAACCTTAGCCAAACTTTGCACTTACTAAACTTGGTGAACAACTGATGAGTTCCGAGAGTCTGAAGTACGATTATAAGATGATCTACGTGATCATTCTAGCTATTAGAATAGACAAGAATTTCATCGATGAAGACTATAATGAACATGTCCACGTACTACTTGAACATGTGATTTGTTAAGTCTATGAAAGCTGCTGGGGAATTTGTAAGACCAAAGGACATGACTAGAAACTTGAAGTGACCATACCGAGTTCTGAAAGATATTTTCAAAATGTCACATTCACTTACTCTGAGTTGATGATAGCCTGATCTAAGGTCTATCTTAGAAAAGTAACTATCACCCTAAAGTTGGTAAAACATGTCATCAATTCTTGGAAGTGGATACTTATTCTTGATGTGACTTTGTTCAACTGACGGTAGTCTATACTCATTCTAAGAGAACCATCTTTATTACGCATGAATAAGACTGGTGTGCCTTACGGGGAAATGCTAGCTCTGATGAATCCCTTGTCTAGGAGATCTTTCAAAAGTTCTTTTAACTCTCTGAGTTTTGTTGGTTCCATTATATATGGAGGAATAGATATGGGTTGAGTATCTAGAAGAAGGTCTATTCTGAAGTCAATTTCCCTTTCGAAAGGAATTTTGGAAAGATCTTCGAGAAACAGATCTATGAATTCATCTGCTACTAGAACAGATTCAACACTGGGAGTTTCTAGATTATAGACTTTGACTCTCACAAGATGATAGACACATCGCTTGGATATCATTTTTCTCACTCTTAGGTATGAAATTAACTGACCATTAAGCTCTGTGATACTACTCCTCCATTCAAGGACTGGTTCATTTAGAAACTTAAAATGATCTGTTTTGTTTCTACAATCAACTAAGGCATAACATGAATGGAGTAAATTTATGCCGAGAATGACATCAAAATCCGCCATCTCTAGCTCTACAAGGTCTACTAAAGTAACTTTCTACGATATCATAACTGGACAGTTCCTGTATACCCGTCGGGCTATGATAGATTTAGACAATGGGGTAGAAACTGAGAAAGGCTCTGCTAGGATTACTGAATTGACTCTGGAGTTAACGTCTATATAAAAATTTATGAATGATAAATAAGATCCTAGATCTAGCAAGGCATAAACATGTAAATAGAAGATTTGTAACATACCAGTGACCACATCAGAAGAATTTTCCTGATCTTTTCTGGACTGAAGTGCATAGAGCCTGTTTGGGTGTTGCCCACTGGTAGGACTGGAAGTGGCACCCTGCTGATTTGGGTAACCTGACTGAGCGGAAGAACAATTATACTGAACCTGAGAACCTAAACCCTGAGAACCTAACTGAGGAAAATCTCTAACTCTATGGCCTGGCTTGCCACACCTAAAATAAATATCACTGCCATCTCTGCAGATACCCTGGTGGTTTCTACCATATATCTAACAAAGAGGGTTTTTTCGAGCACTACTAACACTACCTAGAGATTTAAAGCTTGGCACCCTATTTTTGTTACCATTTCTGAACTTAAGTACTGGAGCATTGGCTGAGGATGAAGCTGGAACCAAAGATTTCGGGTGAAACTGGGAACGGTTATCACCCTCTAACTTATATTTAGTAAAATTAAAGTTATATGTTCTATCTCTCTTGTTTTGCCTCTTTCTCTGTCTATTCTTAGCCTCTTCTATCTACTGAGCATGATCCATGAGCTTGGATATGTCTATCTCCTTATTAAACATCACTGTTAAGCACTCATTAACCACACTATCTGACACCCTAGATATGAACTTACTCATTCTGGACCTACTGCCTTCTACTACATGGGGAGCATACCTGGATAACTGAGTAAACTTTAGGGAATACTCTTTCACACTCATACTGCTCTTCCTGAGATTTATGAACTCTAACACCTTGGCTTCTCTCATCTCTAAGGGAAAGAATCTCTCTAGGAAAGCATTAGAAAACACTTCCCACTCTATGGGTTTTGCATCTGTGCCCTTGTCTACCTTTTACTACTTAAACCATGTATGTGCTATATCTTATAGCTGATAGGCAGCTAACTCAGAACTCTCTCTTGAAGTCACTCTCATAATATCTATGACTTTCTGAACCTGATCAAGGAATTCTTGTGGATCCTCTTTTGGTTTAGATCCTGAGAATAGGGGAGGATTCATTCGAGTGAAGTCCATAATTCTGGTTGCAGTATTATTAGCCACTTAGTTGGACTGAACAACAGCTGGCCATTCATTTTGCACTTCTATGGAATTGGCTATAGTAGTGAATGCAACTCCGAATTCTACATAGGAGGCATGCTCGTCCAAGGGATCTTCTTGAACGGGCTGAGGTGCTCACTGATTTCCATTTCTCCTTTCATTAGTATTTTTGGGAGGCATGCTCTGTAAATAAAAGAAAGAAATGCATTACACTAAGAGTATTACTTGAGCTCATGATCGTTCGCACGACATGAATACTAAAAGAACGGAAACTTTTCCTAAAACATCTCATAGCTTCCTGTCGATAAGTGTGGCGTGATATACACCCATGCACAAGACTCTACTTGATGTGGGTTTCAGAATCCCTAGGACTCTGTTGAACCTTAGGATTTGATACTAAGTTTGTAATGCCCCAAGTCTGCACCCCGGATGCTTCACGGTGCTTACGATCCTGGAGGACCACAAGTTAACCCATGACTGATATCTGGTATGAGCACTGAATAATAATACTGAAACAAATACAGAAAATAGGCTAAAATTCCATAAGGTTCAAAATATATAAATACTGATAAAGATTATCAACTGATAGTAGTAATCTGTAAAACTGAATACTGTCTAAAAGTCTAGTCTAAAAATCCCCTAAACTGAACTATCTAAATGTGGATTTTATGGGACAATCCCCAAACTAACTCCATCTACTAAAATATTGTATCTTCTGAGAAAATGAGATAATAAAATATCCTCGATAGATGAGGACTCACTACTCACTCTGACACTATAGGCTGAAGTTGAATTTGTCTATGCGTGGTCGGGAACCTGAGCATCCAAACCTATTATATGAGACATTATAGCGCAAAGAAAGAGTATGCATTAGTACTTGGAATGTACTATTATTCTAGATGAGGTAAGGCTGAATGCAAGGGTTCATATGCAGGAACAATGACTGGCTGTATAATATAGAGTAATTGAACATGTGAGTACATGTATAAGTGATACTATTGTAAGAACTGAGTATGCATTAATGTGAATATTAATAAATACTATGACTAAGCTTTTCTGAAGCTAAGTCCTGAATTCTGATACTGAGTAACTGATATCTGAAGTTACTAATAACTGAGTTACTGACACTAATTGACTATATCTGACAGTCCTCATTTTGTAGAACTAAACTGGGTTCTATTCTGAAGACTGAAACTTAGACTGTGGGAGGTAATCATCTAAGTGAGATGCCCCAAATAAGATAACTGAGTTGGGGTCCAACGTCTGACCCCAGTTTGAAGGCTGTTAGTAACGTGCCATGGGTAAAGACACTAAAAAATTACCCTAATATGGTAGGTACTCTAATGATAATGGCAGAACTCTCAACTGGAAGGTTTGATATCTTAACCTACGTTAGCTATGTAGTTTTGGAATGTAAGGATTGCTTCTAAGGATCACACCCTTTACTAGTAGGTGAGCCCCCATCTTTGGGTTCACTCAGTTCTAAATCCTACTTCTAACTAAAAGACACTGAACTGAGTATACTGAACTGGACTTAACTGATACTTAGTTTACTGAGTTTTCCTGAGTTTTATAACTGACTAAGTTTTGTAATTGATTGAGAGTTCTATTGATCGTGACATGACTGATACTATTCTATAACTGACACTGACTCTAGGTAAACAGCTAAATTATCGGGTATTAAATACCCCCAATACTTAATAGCATGAATAGTAAAGTATAACATGATCTTACAAAGCATAACAATGTACACTTGTTCACAATTTATCTTTTAAGATATTTTATCAAACACTTGTAGGGCATAAGCTTGCACATATCTTAACATATCATGATTTCATTAATTTATTAACATGGACATTCTATTAAACACTTAGGGAGTACAATTAAATGAACATAATCATGGTTAACACATAAACATGGCAATTACAATGCCCAAACATGCAAATTCATGGATTATAACATGGGGATTTAACAATTCAATATATATGTTATTCAAACTTAATGGAATCAACAACTAATCATGAATTGAAACTCACTTAATATCAGAGCATGAATGCAATCCAATTCCAAGCATGTAAAGCATAAATCATAAATCTTAAAGTTTTAAAAATAGATTCTTGGACTCTATGGGAGAAAGGTACCCATAGATAAACACCTAACATACCTTGGAATATTAATTCTTGAAGGTTCTTAGAGAGATTCTTGAGCTTGACCTTGACTCTTGAAGCTAGGGTTTTGTATTTTTGAGAGGGAATACCTTTTGATACGGGGAAAAGTTGAATAATGAATGACTTAAAACATTTTTAGGGCTTTAATCTCACACCTGGGCTGAATAAAATCATTGGAAAAGACTCATTTAACCCTGGACAACGTTTAAATTTTCATCAAAATTTCTTAAACTAGGCCCCTGGAGTGATGCGCCACTATCGTGTTGGGCAACTGGAAATTCACAACTGGGAGTATGACCGATGGCGCAATGCGGTGGTATCGTGTTACCACCTTGGATGCGACCTAGAAGCTTAACGCGATGTGGTGGGATCGCATTGGTACACTGGAAAAGGAAAATTCTGAATTGAGGGCTTCGTGAGATGGGCCAATATCGCAGAGCAACACTAAAAAGTGACCATTGCCATTTGGCTGTCCTCCGCAATGTATTGATGAACAAATTGGCACACTGTCATACTAAATTGGCTATAACTCTTTGTTCGGGTATCAAATTTTGGCATACTTTATATTGTCGGAAAGCTAACTGAATTTCCTACACATTAAAAGGATCTACACTGAAAAATACTGAGTATTTAGAAAATTTTATATAGGGTAACCCATGTACTGAGGGTTAATTTATGTTAGGAAAATATGGCGTATTCCAATGTCTCCCCCTTGGGAACATTCATCCTTGAATGAGACTGATTATGCTGAGAAGAACTTATAGACTTAGTTTACACTCTGAACATGTACACTGAAACATGACTGAACTACTAATAAGTTGAGTTCTTATACTGAACATGCATGTCTGATGCATGGAATACCTGACTGAAGATACTGATAATCTAAATTTTCATATTGAACACACATATCTAGTGCATGAGTACATGTCTGAACTGATTCATGAATGTATGAATGAAAATGAAACGGTAACGAATACCAAGAAATAGCTATAACTTAACATAGTACTGAGTAAAGTTAAGGAATATTGTTACCTTAAGTTGAATCTGAGTTTGTAGAAAAGATGAGAGGATACTTGGTCCGTATATCTACTTCTACTTCTCAAGTAGCTCACTCAACGGACTGATTTCGCCAAAGAACTTTGACCAAGGGAACTTATTTATTCCTCAGTCTGGAAATCTGATGATCGAGGATCTGGACTGGAAAATTTTCAAAACATAGATCATTTTGAATATCTATGCCCTCTAAGGAAACTATGACTGCTGGGTCACCAATGCATTTCTTTAGTAAGGAGATGTGGAATACTGGGTGGACTGAAGCTAAATATGAATGCAACCCGAGATCATAAGCTACCTTTTCAAAATGACAGAGAATTCCATAATGATCAACATATCGGGGACTGAGCTTTCACTTCTTGCTGAACAACTTTTACCCCTTCATCAACCAATTGGAGATCTACATCTCCTACCATAGGAATCCTCAAATGGGGCCATCTGAATACTGAAATGATAACTGTTATTATATGTGAATTCGATCAAAGGAAAATGGTCATCCAAACTACCCTTAAAATCTAAAATGTAGTCTCTTAGCATATCTTATAGAGTTAGAATGGTCGTTTCTGCTTGACCATCTGTTTGAGGGTAGAAGGCTGTACTAAGGTGAACTCGGGTACCAAGACCCTTTTGGAATGCTTTCCAGAAATAAAAGGTAAACTAGATACCTTTATCTGAGATAATGGATACTGGACTCCATGTAACTTAACTAACTCTCTGATATAGAGTTTGGCATAGTCCTCAGCTAAATAGGAAGTATGGACTGGCAAGAAATAAGTTGATTTGATCATCATGTCTATGATAACCCAAATAGGATCATGCAGATGATGAGTATGAGGCAAACCCATCACAAAGTCCATTTTCAATTCTTCCCATTTCCATATGGGAATACTGAACTCTTTCATGGACCTACTAGGCTTCTGGTGCTCAATCTTAACCTGCTGACATGTAGAGCACATAGCAACAAACTCTGTAATGTCCCTCTTTATTCCACTCTACCAATAAATCTCAGGAAAATTGCGGTAAATCATAGTGGCCCCTGGATAAATAGAGTATCACGTACTATGTGGTTCTGCAAGAATTCATTGCCTCAAGTCATCTACACCTGGCACACATAAACAACCGTGGAAACGCAACACACCATCTCACCATTGGGAGAAAATCTCTACTTTTTGATCTCTGATTGACTCTTTCAAATTAAAAAAATTGGGATCTCTATCCTACTTTTCCTTGACTTCAGAAACTATAGATGATTCTGAACTATTCTGCACCCAAACACTGCCCTCTTCTAAATCGACTAAGTGAACACGTAGTCGAGCAAGATGATGAACTTCCTGAACTAACTTTTTCTTATCATTCTCAACATGTGCAACACTACCCATAGACAATTTATTGAGAGCATCATCCACAATATTAGCCTTGCCCGAGTGATACAGAACACTTATATCATAATCTTTTAATAATTCTAACCATCTTCTCTGATGCAAATTTAAATCTTTCTATGATAACACCTACTGAAGGCTTTTTTTATCTGTGAATAGATCAACATGCACCCCATATAAGTAATGCCCTCCAAATCAATATGCACCCCATACAAGTAGTTATGAAAGATAAAGATGCTCCTGGATCTGGAAAGGCCTAATCATGTAAATGGAAGATTTGTAATGTACCAGTGACCATATCAGGAGAATTTTCCTAATCTTGTCTGGACTGAAGTAGATAGAGCCTATTTGGGCGTTTCCTACTGGTGGTACTGGAAGTGGCACCTTACTGATTTGGGCAACCTGACTGAGATGAAGAACGATTATACTGACCCTGATAAACTGACTGAGGAAAATCTCTAACTCTGTGGCTTGGCTTGCCACACCTAAAATAAACATCACTGCCAGCTCTGCAGACACCGTGGTAGTTTTTGCCACTTCTCTGACAAAGAAGATTTGTCCAAGAACTACTAACACTACCTTGAGATTTAGAGCTTAGCGCCCTATCTTTCTTACCACTTTGGAACTTAGGTATTGGAGCATTGGATGAGGATGGAGCTGGAACTGAAGATTTTGGGTAAAATTAGGAATGGTTATCACCCTCGGACTTAGGTTGATTAAAATTGAAGATACCTATTCTATCTCTCTTACTCTGCCTCTCTCTCTATATATATATTCTTAGCCTCTTCCATCTACTGAGCGTGGACCATGATCTTGGATATGTCTATCTCCTTAATCAACATCATTGTTTCACTCCTTAACCACACTATTTTACACCCCAGATATGAACTTGCTCATTCTGGACCTACTATCTTGTACTACATGGGGAGCATACCTGGATAACTGAATAAACTTGAGGGAATACACTTTCATACTCATACTACCCTGCTTGAGATTTATGAACTATAACACCTTGTCTTCTCTCAATTCTAAGGGAAAGAGTCTCTCTAGGAAAGTAGTAGAAAACTCTTCCCACTCTATGCGCTCTGTATCTATGCCACTGTCTACCTTCTAATTCTTAAACCATGTATGAGCTATATCTTTTAGTTGATAGGCACCTATCTCAGCACTCTCACTGGAACTCACTCCCATAATATTTGTGACTTTCTAAACCTGATCGAGGAACTCCTGTGGATACTCTTCTAGTTTAGATCCTGAGAATAAGGGATGATTCATTCGGGTGAAGTCCAAAATTCTGGCTGCAGTAGTATTGGCCACTTGGTTGGACTGAACAACAGAAAGCCATTCAATTTGAGATGCTACAAAATCAGCTATAGTAGTAAATGTAGCTCTGAATTCTACATGGGAGACTTGCTCGTCCAGGGGATCTGCCTAAATGGGTTGAGGTGTTGACTGATTTCTAGTTCTCCTTTCATTAGTCTTTTTAGGAGGCATGTTCTGCAAACGAAAGGAAGAAATGGATTAGACTGAGAGTTTAACTTGATCGCATGCTCACTCACACGACATAAATACTGAAAGAACGGAAACTTTTCCTAAAACATCTCATAGCTTCCTATCCATAAGTATGGCATACTATACACCCATGCGCAAGACTCTACTTGATGAAGCTTTCAGACTCCCTAGGACTCTATTGAACCTTAGGCTCTGATACTAAATTTGTAATGCCTCGAGTCTGTACCCCAGATGCTTCACAATGCTTACAATACCGAAGGAGCACAAGCTAACCTATGACTGATATCTGCTGTGAGCACTGAATAATAATACTAAAACAAATGCAAAAAATAGGTTGAAATATCATAAGGTTCAAAATATATAAATACTGATTAAGAATATCAACTAATAATAGTAATCATTTAAACTGAACACTGTCTAAAAGTCTATTCTAAAAAACATCTAAACTGAACTATTATAATGTAGAGTTGATGGGACGATCCCCCAACTAACTCCATCTACTAAAATATAGTATTTATTGAGAAACTACAATAATAAAATATCCTTGATAGATAAGGACGCACTACTAACTCTTACACTGCTGGCTGAATCTGAATCTTTCTATGCATGGTCGGGAACCTGAGAGTTCAAACCTATGATATGAGACATCATAGCACAAATAAAGAGTATGCGTCAGTACTTGGAATATACTGGTATGCTAGATAAGGTAAGGTTGAATGCAAGGGTTCATATGCATGAACAATGACTGGCTGTATAATATAGAGTAAATGAAGATGAGAGTACATGGATAGCTAATACTATTGTAAGAATTGAGTATGCACTAATATTCATATAAATAAATACTGTGACTAAGCTTTTCTAAAGCTAAGTCCCTAATTATGATAATAAGTAAATGATATCTGAAGTTACTTATAACTGAGTTACTGATACTAGTTGACTGTATATGACAATCTTGATTTTGTAAAACTAAACTGAGTTCTATTCTGAAGACTGAAACTGAGACTGTGGGAGGTAATCATCTAAGCGACATTCCCCAAATAAGATAACTTAGTTGGGGTCCTACCTCTGACCCCAGTTGGAAGGGTTTTAGCACTGTGTCATGGTCAAAGACACTGAAGAGTTACCCTCATCTGCCAGGTACTCTAATGAGAACAGTGTAACCCTCAACTGGCTGGTTAAGATACCTCATCAGCCCTCAAATGGCAGGTTTTATGTCTCAACCTATGCTGGTTACGTAGTTCTGGAATTCAAGGATTGCTTCTAAGGATTACACCTTCTACTGGCAGGTGATCCCCCATCTTTGGGTTTTCTTGGAGTTGAATCCTATTCCTAACTGAAAGACACTGAACTGAGTATATTGAACTAAACTAAACTAATACTGAGTTTATTAAGTTTAATTGAGGGTTTCGCACAATGCACCAATATGATGGAGCAACACTAGAAATTTACCATTTTCATTTGGCTGGCCTCCGCAACGCGTTGATGCCCAAATTAGAACATATTCATACTAAATTATCTATAACTCTTCACCCGGGTATCCGATTTTAGCGTACTTTATATAATCGGAAAGATAACTAAATTTTCTATGCAAAATTAGGAATGGTTATTGCCCTATGACTTAGTCTGAATGAAATTAAAGCTACCTATTCTAGCTCTCTTGTTCTGCCTCTCTCTCTCTTTATTCTTAGACTCTTCTATCTGCTGAGCATGGTCTATAATCTTGGATATGTCCATCTCCTTAATCAACATCTCTTTTCTGTACTCCTTAACAACACTATATGACACCCCAGATACGAACTTGCTCATTCTGGACCTACTGCCTACTACTAAATGGGGAGCATACCTGGCTAACTGAGTAAAATCTAGGGAATACTCTTTCTCACTCATACTGCCCAGCCTGAGATTTATGAACTCTAACACCTTGGCTTCTCTCACCTCTAAGGGAAAGAATCTCTCTAGGAAAGCAGTAGCAAACTCTTCCCACTCTATGGGCTCTGTATCTGTACCCCTGTCTACCTTCCACTACATAAACCACATATAAGCTACATATAGTAACTGATAGGAAGCTAACACAACACTCTGACTGGAAGTCACTCCCATAATATCTGTGACTTTCTGAACCTGGTTGAGGAACTCCTGTGGATCCTCTTCTGGATTAGATCCTGACAATGGGGGAGGATTCATTCAGGTGAAGTCCCAAATTTTGGATGCAGCAGTATTGGTCACTTGGTTGGCCTAAATATCAGCTGTCCATTCATTCTGAGCTTCTACAGAATTGGCTATAGTAGTAATGCATCTCTAAATTTTGCATGGGAGACATGCTCGTCCAGGGGATCTTCCTGAATGAGCTAAGGTGCTGACTGATTTATGGTTCTCCTTTTATTAGTCTTTTTAGGTGTCATGTTCTATAAACAAAAGGAAAAAATGGATTAGACTGAGAGTTTAACTTGTGCTCATTCTCACTCACATAAAATGGCTACTGAAAGAAGGGAAACTTTTCATAAAACATCTTATAGCTTCATGTCCATAAGTGTGGCGCGTTATATACCCATGCTCAGGACTCTACTTGACATGGATTTCTGACTCCCTAGGACTTGTTAAATATTAAGCTCTGATACTAAGTTTGTAGCGCCCCAAGTCTATACCTCGGATGCTACACGGTGCTTATGATCCCGGAGGACCACAAACAACCCATAACTGATACCTGCTATGAGCATTGAATAATAATACTAAAAAAATGCAAAAAATAGGTTAAAGTGCCATAACATTCAAAATATGTAAATATTGATAAGGATTATCAATTGATAATAGTAATCTGTAAAATTGAATACTGTTTGGAAGTCTAGTTTGAAAAGCCTTTAAACTGAACTATCTGAATGTGGAGTTGATGGGACAATCCCCCAACTAACTCCAGCCTTTGAAATATTGTATCTACTGAGAAACTAAAATAATAAAATATCCTTGATAGTTGTGGAATCACTACTAACTCTGACACTGCTGGCTGAATCTGAATCTGTCTATCCGCGGACGGGAACCTGAGCGTATAAACCTATCATATGAGACATCATAGAGAAAAGAAAGATTATACGTCAGTACATGGAATGTATTGGTATGCTAGATAAGGTAAGGCTGAATGCAAGGGTTCATATGCATGAACAATGACTACCTGTATAATATAGAGTAAAAGAACATGAGAGTACATGGATTACTGATACTGCTATAAAAACTTGGTATGCACTAATGTGCATATAAATAAATACTGTGACTAAGTTTGTCTAAAGCTAAGTCTCAAATTCTGGTACTCAATAACTGATATCTAAAGTTGTTGATAAGTGTGTTACTAATACTAGTTGATTGTATCTGACAGTCGTGATTTTGTAGAACTGAACTGAGTTCTATTCTGAAGACTAAAACTGAGACTGTGGGAGGTAATCATGTAACCGATATGCCCTAAATAAGATAACTGAGTTGGGGCCCAATCTCTAACCCCTATGGTAAAGGTGTCAATACCGTGCCATGGGTAAAGACACTAAAGAGTTACCCTTATTTGCCAGGTACTCTAATGAGAACGGTGGAGCCCTCAACTTGAAGGTTAAAAAAACTCATCAACCCTCAACTGGCAGGTTTGATGTCTCAACCTACGCTGGCTACGTAGTTCTGGAGTTCAAGGATTGCTTCTAAGGATCACACCCTCTACTTGCAGGTGATTCGCCATCTTTGGGTTCACTCGGAGTTGAACCTTATTCCCAACTAAAAGACACTGAATTGAGTATATTGAATTGGACTGAACTAATACTGAGTCTACTGAGTTTTCCTATGTTTTGTAACTGACTAAGTTCTACTGAGTTTTGTAACCGAATGAGAGTACTATTGATCGTGATATGACTGATACTATTCTGTAACTGACACTAGCTCTAGGTAAACAGCTAAATTATTGGGTATTAAATACCCTTAGGACTTGATAGCATAAATTGTAAAGCATAACATGATCTTACAAAGCATAACAATGTACACTTGTTCGCAATTTATCTATAAAGACATTTTATCAAGCACTTGTAGGGTCATAATCTTCCACATATCTTAACATCTTATGATTTCATTAATTTATTCACATGGACATTCTATCAAACACTTAGGGAGCACAACTAAATGCACATAATCGTGGTTAACACATAAATATGGCAATTACAATACCCAAACTTGAAAATTCATGGATTATAACATGGGGATTTTACAATTCAATATACATGCTATTCAATTTTTATGGAATCTACAATTAATCATGAATAGAAACTCACTTAATATCAAGAGCATGAATACAATCAAATTTAAAGCATGTAAATCATGAATCATAAATCATGAAGTTTTAAAAATAGATTCTTGGACTCTATGGGTGATAGGGACCTATAGATGAACACCTAACATACCTTGGAATTCTAATTCTTGAAGGTTATTAGAGAAATCTGTATCTTGACCTTTATTCTTGAAGGTAGGGTTTTGTATTTTTGATAGGGAATGCCTTTTGAATTGGGGAAAAGTTGAATAATGAATGACTTAAAATGTTTTTAGGGCTTTAATCTCACACCTGGGTGGAATAAAATCATGGAAAAACACCCATTTAACCCTAGACAACATTTAAATTTTCATCAAAATTTTTCAAAATTGGCCTCTAGCACGACTCGCCACTATCGCGTCAGGCTAATGGAAATTGACAACTAGGAATATGACATGTGGCGCGATGCGGTGGTATCAAGTTTCCACCTTGGATACACCCTGGAAGCTCAACGCAATACGGTGGGATCGCATTGGTACACTGGAAAAGGACAATTCTGAATTGAGGACTTGGTGCGACATGCCAATATTATCACGAAGCAACACTAAAAAGTGACCATTGCCATTTGGCTGGACTCCGCAACGCGTTGATGGCCAAATTAGCACACTGTCATACTAAATTAGCTATAACACTTTGCTCGTTTATCAGATTTGGGTGTACTTTATATTGTCAGAAAGATAACTGAATTTTGTACATATTGGCAGGCTCTAAACTGAAAAATCCTGAGTATTTTGAAAATTTTATATAGGGTAACCCATGTACTGAGGGTTAATTTAAGTTAGGAAAATATGGGGTATTACAAATCTACATGGATCATCATAGTATTCATCATTTTATGGCCCAAAGAGCACTCAATTCTAGGCAATTCATATGGATGGAGTGTCTATAGGAATATGACATCTCTATTTTGTATCATACGATCAAGGCGAATATGTTAGCGGACGCCTTGAGCCGGAAGGCGGTTAGCATGGATAGCTTGTCTTCTATTTCAGTTTCTCAGAGGTCTTTGGCATGGGACATCTAGTCCTTAGACAACTTAATGGTATGGATTGATATTTCTAACCCCGAGAGAATTCTTACTAGTATCGAGGTGAGGTATACCTTATTTGAGCAGATATGGAGTCATTAGTTGAGGATATGAGACTTTATGTCATCAGTAATCAGGTGTTGAGTGGTGAGTTTGATAATGCTAACCTCACACGTCAAATTAAGTGTAAGGTTCTCATTGTCAATATAATAACCCAACTTTGAGTCTGGGTCGAATCCACGAGGAACAATGTGAGTGGTGATTGAGTAAGTTCAAATTAAAAGTTACTTGCTAAATTCAAATATGGGATACAAATGTTTAGGGTTTTTAGAATGTTTTCAAAAGTATAACACTTCTTGGATTTCTAGAATACTAACTTGAGGATAAGAATAATTAGAGCGTAATCAATTAGGAACGAATCTTGAGGTTATGCTATTTTAGGTGTGAATTCATACGTGGGTAATTGAAAATTAATCCAAATTTAGTTAGGAGCTATGTGTAGGCTATATTTAAAGTATTAGTGTTAGTCTTTCAACAAAACACTAGATTTCACAGATGCATTCTTCAAAATACCTCATGAGCATGCAAAACTAACCAATACAAAACCTCAACTTAGAATCCCTATTTCTAGGATGATGCCCATCTAGCTAGCTAAATCACATAACATCCTTATTTCTAATATAATGCTAAGAAAATAACAAGTATCAAGTAGTTATTCACAATTACTCATCAAACATATCCTTCTTTCAAGTATGATGTGGGATCCAAGTCAATTTGGGGTTTTCACCCACAAATCTCATTTTAACTATGGAGTAATAGAAAAACCCACAACAAATTTCTAACTAGATAGATACATAAACAACATCCATGCATAACTCATAACCTATCCAAGCATAATTCAAAGATAAAGAATTAGCAACTTGATACGCCCAAATTACAACTCTCGTTAGAAAGTGTAAGCGGTCGCTGTCAAATATAGAACCCAACTGGGTTGGGTGTCGAATCCCATAGGGAATACTATGATCACTAAGTATTGCGATTATTATTAGACTGTTGGTCGAATATTCCAAGATAAGGGGGGTTTTGGTTTAAGTGCACAATAGTACTATTAGTGTAACGAATGAGACGATATATGTAAAAGTAATTGATCACAGAGAGTGACAAGTTAGGGTTATGTCCACCTTGTATCTTCTACTTCTATATTAACTATGGGTAATACGAATTTTATACATGCATGCACTTATAGAGAGACGTATTCTAATTCTAAATCCAAGTGTTTTTCAACCATCAAGGATTTATTCACCTTAGTTCTCTCAAACCTAAAGTGTACAACAACTAATACGAACTCTCCAAGTAGTTAATCCTGCTAGGGAATTAACGTGTAAACTAGGGGTTGGAAACCCTAATTTCTTGTCACACTCTCTTTTCCAAACAACAACTTTTCGATCGAACAAGTTATTGCTATAATGGCGTATTCCCTATGTTTGCAACCACGAGAATTCAATTATAATGAAGAGAGTAATGATATAAGTGCATTACAAATCATAAATTCACAAACCCATAGCAATAGAGAGTATACTACAAGGTTTCCATAACCCTAACAGATAAGTTTAGCTACTCATAAATACAACGGAAATCAAAATAGACATAATCATCACACCAAAACTTAGAACAATCTCGGCGATGGAGATGACTAGCGACAATAAGAGAGGAACGTGTTTCTCTCTCTCCGTTGCTCAAGCTAAGCCATTTTCTGCTCTCCAAAAATATTACAGAATCTGAATTTTGTGAATAATGTGAATTATGGCTGAAAATTCAGCAATAAGGTTTTTAATAACAACCTTCTCTACAAAGTTGCTACTGCATCCTTAACTATTTAAAAATGTTAAATTTGCCCGGGAAAAAGTTCCCATGCATCACATTTAGTCCAAAAGCTGCCTTCCCTTTTATGTGAAGTTTTCCTTTGCTGTCCACAGGTCCCCAAAGTGCTGAAATCTTCCGAATTAGTACCTGAAAAGCATGCTAATCACATAGGTCAGCTCACTTAATTGAAAGTAGACTAAAAGTGCAGGAATTATGTATTTTATCCTCAAAACTTAGCTAAAACATGGGTAAGTTATGGTGCTTAGACGTATAAATACGCCCAACATCACAACTCAAAAAAATAATAAACAAAAATATACCTATATCTTTTTCAAATTGATTCATGAAAGTTAAGGAGAATGTAAATCCACATTTTAAATTCTAATAAATATTCAATGGAATTTGGCAATTCTTCACTTCGAAATTACTCTAATTTCTTCTTAGATCAAGATTAACACAAAAAAATTTTCCAAACTCCAAGTGATAAGATAAAAAGTGAAGATGAAAGATAGGATAGAAGATGGATGAAATGAGTTATAAACCCCTATTTTTGCCCAAATTTTACATTTGCCAAATATTACTAAAACTTCACCTTGCTCTATTTCTGCCCAAACACAATCCCCATCTCTTAACTATGATCGTGGTACCGCGATCATAGTTATCGTCTAGCAATCACCATTGGTTGACTTTAATGTTGATCGTGATCTCAACTATCAAGTCGCAATCGCGTAATTTAGGGTCGATTTTTGGGCCTAATTTCCACCATTTGTCTCTTTTCTTTCACATTTCTTCTCTTTTACCTTTTCCTCAGTTCATTTTTATCAAGTTTCCTTGCTCATCTTCCCATTTTAACTTTTACCTACGCCAATGAGTATTAAGTAAGAAATTAACAATAAATCAATGGAAAAGCATGATAATTTAGGCTTAAAAGATGCTAGTAAGTTGTCAAATTGACGACTTATCAACACCCCCAAACATAAACTATTGTTGGTCCTTAAGTAAATAAGGATAATTCAATAAAATATGGTTTTTAACTCAATACCATCCAAAGAAAAGCTATACTAAAGGAATAATCTAACAAAAATCTATAAAGACTTTCAAAACATATCATGGAAATAAGCAAAGCAAAAAATTTCAATAAGGACATATATATGAATCAAGGATGCAAGTTTGTATCGAATGAACCTGCCAAATCAGTAAATTACCTTAAGAGGAGACACAAAATCTTCAAATATTATCTCAATCTTAACAATGCAACTTACTTCACCCATTTACCCAAATCAAGAGTAAGACTTCACCATCTGCCCTAAAGTATCGATGTCGCTCACAAGCAAGAGTTAGCACCCCACACACATGACATTGAAATTTCTAAAGGTGATCAAATAATGAAGAATTCACACTCACTCTTGCAAAGAAAATCAAGCACAACGAGTCAAACCATAGGATTGCCCTTTGTATTTTTCCACCACCAATGTAGACTTACCTAGTTTGGAATCACCAAGGTCTTGTGGGTCAAGATGCAGGTTTAAAGTATGGGAAGGAATATAAATGGATCAAGTGAATAAAAGACCTCCTTCAATGCAAACACTCAACCCCTCCAATCCCAAAATTTTCAAACTACCCAGCTTATTCTCCTTTAAATCATTTCCCATGTTTCTTTTAACCATTTTCTTACCAAACAATTCTAATCCACCATTTTCTTTCTTTCTTTCTTTGAATTTTTCATGAGACTTTCTAAATTTAAGCTCTTCTTAGCCCCCCTGCCCCCCCCCCCCATTTATCTTATTTCTCTTTAGGTTTTATGGGCTAGTTTATACAACCTTACCATCAAGTGTTTCTCTTATCTCTTAAGAACGTGAATTGACCACCTTACACATGCCTTTTTTGGCTCATCTTAGCACATCACTTTGAGTCGGGGTCGAATCTATAAGGAATAATGTAAAATGAGATTGGGTAAGTATATAATAAAAGTTACTTGCTAAATTCAAGTATGGGATACAAATGTTTGGGGTTTTTAGAACATCTTCAAAGGTATAACATGTCTTGGGCTTCTAGATGACTAACTTAAGGCTTAGAATAATTAGAGTATAATCAATTAAGAATGGATCTTAGGGTTATGCTATTCTAGGTATGAATTCATACATAGGTTATTGAGAATTTATCAAATTTTAGCTAGGAGTTGTGGGTAGGCTAGATTAAACTATTAGCATTAGTCTTCAACAAAAAACTAAATTGCACTCATGGATTTTTTTGAATACCTCATGATCATGCCAAACTTACTTATCCAAAACCTCAAATTAGCATCCCTATTTCTAGAATGATGCCCTTAGAGCTAGCTAAATTATATAAAATCCTTATTTCTAAGGTAATACTAAGAAAATAACTAGTATCAAATAATTTTTCACAATTACTCATCATCCACATCGCTATTTAAAGGATGATGTAGGATCCTAGTCTATTTGAGGTTTTCACCTACAAATCTCATTTCAACTATGGAGTAATAGCAAACCCACAACAAATATTTAATTATCTATATTCATAAACAACACCCATGCATAAATCTTTACCTATCCAAGCATAACCCCAAGAGGAAGAACTAGCAACTCATAAAAATAAAAATAAAATTATACCAAAACCTCTATCAAATTGATTTATGAAAGATAAGGAGAATGCCAATCCATATTTTAAATTCCAATAAATCATCAATGGAATTTTTCAATTCTTCATTTTGAAGTTACTCTATTGTCTTTTCAGCTCAAAATTAGTAAAAAAAGATTCTCCATGCTCCAAGTGATAAGATAAAAAGTGAATATGAAAGATAGGATAAAAGATGGATGAAAAATGAGTTATAAACCCTAATTTTTTCCCCAATTTCACAATTGTCAAATATTACAAAAATACCACTTTGCTCTATTTCCTCCCTTTCACGATTGCCATCTTTTAACTATGATCATGTTGATTATCTCGTAATTACAAATGGTTAACTTGACTGCTTATCGTGGTCGCGACCTTTAGGTCACGATCGCAGTGATTGAGGGTCGATTCTTTGGCCTGATTTCCAGCATTTGGCTCTTTTTTTCACATTTTATTCTCTTTTACCTTTTCCTCCACTCATCTTTATAATAATTCCTTGCTCATCTTCTCATTTCAACTTTTACCTACATCACTGAGAATTATGCAAGAAATTAAAAACAAATTAACAAAATAGCATGATAATTTAGGCTTAAAAGATGCTAGTGTGTTGTTAAATGGACTATTTATCAGTGTCCAAGAGGTCTACCGTATACTTTAAGGGTATTTTTTATGGTTTTATGGTCGCATTTGTGTATAAGGGGTTGGACACTTAATTTAGTCAATTTTGCATTAGGCTCATAGCTCCAGATACTCTATTCACCTTGGTATAACTTCGACATATGAAGATTTAGGGAAGAATTATTGGTGGAGTGGCATGAATAGAGATGACGAATACTTGGTAGCTCATTGCCTATGTTGTCAGCATATGAAGGCTTAGAGACCTAGTACCTTGATTCAGAGGTTGCCCATACCCGAATAGAAGTAGAGTAACGACCAATTTTTTTGGAATCGGAATGTCACACGGTGCTCATTATCCCAAAGGAACACAAGCTAACCCTCAACTAATATATATACCTGAGCACTGCATAATATATATAATAAATGTGGAAACTAGCCAGAAGGTTCAAAACATCAAAAAAATTACTCAAAACTGAAAACTAAATACTGATACATCTGTCTGAAAAGCCTCTAAACTGTCTGAACTGTGGAGTTGATGGGACATGTCCCCAAATAACTCTGTCTACTGAAAATAAACAAAACTTGATGCAATAATAAACTATGGATCATCCTTAAATTAAGAGGACTCGCTGCTACGTCCACTACTGTTGACTGGGACTGAGTTGCTAAGGGTACTCTGGATATCATGCCTCTGAACCTATGGTCTCAAATAAAACACCATAGCATAAATACATCAGTACGGGAATATATTGAGTATGAAGGTGAGGTAAGTCTAAAAGAAAGGGCTTATGCATGAATAATTACTCAATTGAATAATCATGAGAATACTGAATACGAACATATGCATGAATGCACAAACCATAATTGAAAACATCGCAACTTGAAATACTGAAACTCAGATACTGCTTTACTAACATCTAAACTCACTACTAATACTGAGATACTGAATAATTGTATCTCCTGATATCGATAACTCCGTACTGAAGTTGAGATCAGTCTTATCTAGTGTGTGATCTCGAAAACTGATGATACTAAAACTAATTAACTGAATATACTCATATCAATAATTGAACTCTGAGCTTGCTACTCTCGAATGACTGAATCTGAGATAAAACCTCTCTAACGGGTGATCCCTTAATCTACGATCAATGATAAGAAATGATCATCTCTGAGATCAAACCTATCTAGTGAATGATCTCTAAATCTGATAATGAGATTCCTCAACTGAATCTAAGACTGAGATCAAGCCTATCTAATAGGTGATCTCTGGATCTGATAATACTGATACTGAATAACTTTATGTGAGACCATGCCTATCTATCCGGTGGTCCATGAATCAATGGAACTATCTGAGTTCCTTAATGATATAGGTTACTATATCTGAAAGTCCTAATTTCTGAGTTCTACTCTGAAGACTGAAACTGAACTGTGGGAGTGCTCACTTAACCGACATGCCCTGAATCTGCACTGGTGAGGTCCAACCTGTAACCCCAGCTAAAAGGGTGTCAATACCATGCCACGGTTAAAGACCTCTTTGGTCAAACCTCTCTAATGGGTAACCCTCATAGGAAGTCAAACTAAAGGCAGTATAATAGTCAAGTTTATCTAACAGGTGACAAGCCTTTTTTTAATGGGTGACTCCTACATCCTTTGTTGGCTACGCGGTTCTGGAGTTCAGGGATTTCTTCTAATGACTCTGCCTCTATAATGGGGATTCGCCATCCCTGGACTCGCTCGGTGCTAGCTCCTACTCCCAACTGAAGGACTCTGAATTGATTCTCAACTGAACTTAAACTAAGTTGAATCTGATACTGATTATGTTTCTTGAATGATCTGACTGAGTTAAGTTGACTCCACTTGGTTCCATATCTAATAGAATAATACTAAATCTCATTATCTGATTGAACGATACCAAGCTTTGGATAGATTGCTCGAATACCACTGAGATTTGAACTGAACATTTAAATACTACCAAATCTAAGTTGATTATAGAACTGTGGCTATAATACTAGCAATACTGAGATTATGGAGATTATGGAGATTACTGAGATTTCTTAAGTTTTGTATCTGTTTGAGAGGACATAGTTCTATAACTCGTTGAGTTCTGAGAATCATGGCTTGACTGAGATTATCATGAAAACTAACATGGGCTCTAGACTGCATCTAAATTGTCGGGTATAAATACCCCCAGGACTCGATGAGATAAAAGTAAAACATAACCATTCTTGAATAATCAAGACTATGAACAATCATTCACCATCACAATCACTAAATCATCTTTTCAAGTGTTTAGGAATCATAAATATGTGATAATATAGAGAGACATGTTGTCGTATCATACTCTATTCAACAAGGTCTTGCCTCAAACACTTAGCATGTATTAAAGTCTTAGCATGTATCAAAGAGCAAATAATTGGGAAATTTCATGCTATCATGTCAAAATTCATTCACTAAGGCTTTTCAAAAATTACTTGGCATGCATGGGCTTGCACACAATTAGGGATTTCTAGTCAACATGCCACAATAGCTCTAATTCCTTCACATAAGCATTTTATCAAACATATGGGGAGCATGCTTTACTTATTCAACAATTTCTACACTTAATTAACATGAAGACATCACTTAACCAGAAACTTGAAAAGAATTTATCATGAATATAACATACTAGGGTCAAAGCTTGAAAACCTTGTAACCAAACATGAATCAAAACTCAATAATAGCATGGACATCAATTTCAACTTACATGAATCATGAAAACTCATAAACATAAGATCTTTAAAATTTAGAAAAGGTTTCTTGAGCTTCTTGGATGAAAGGGACCCAACAATCAATTTATAAATAACTTAGGAAACTCTTTCTTGGAGGCTCTTGGAGAGATTCTTGATTTCTTGATTTCTCTTGATTTTCTTGAAGAAGAAAGAAGGGTTTTGATTTTATAAAAACCCTAGTTTTTGATATTAAAGATGAAAAATAAAATTTTGAGCCTTGATCAGATATAAATAGGCGCTAAAAAGAGTAGGAAAAAGACTAAAAATTCCTTTTAAAATTGCTGAACGGGGGCTGCGACGGTCGAAGCGACGGTCAGTGACTTAGTCTGTCGGTCCGTCAGATCGTCCATCGTACATTAGTCAGATAAAAAACACACTGCCTTGATGTTATGGTCTCAGCGATAGTCCATCGCAAACCCAATAGTCTATCGGATCATCCATCGTACGTTGGCCAGGATGAGGTCACACTACCTCAGCAGCGACAGTCCCAGAGACAATCCTTCGCAGCCTGGATGGTCCATCGTCCTAGATATCGCACTTAGGCGATAAAAGGGAGTTAATACCTTTGTTGCGATGGTCTGGACGATGGTCCATCGCAATCTCGACTGTCCAGCAACCCGACCGTTGCACTTGGGCTGTTCTGACTGCTTTCAGTAAAATGGTCATAACTTTCTCATCCAAAGTTGGATTTTGATGAAATTGGTATCTATAGAAAGACTATTCAATGTTCTACATGAAAAAAAGTCAATATTAGGGAAATTATATATGATTAAAATATTTCTCACCTAAAAAGACACTTCTCAACCTTTAAGGGCCGAATTTACACTCCACTGAACACACTCTAAGGCTTAAACTATGAGAGAATTTTGCGGGGTGTTACAAGTAGGAATGGTTACCATGAACTTTTTTAGTTCACTTCCTTTCACCTCTCCTAGTTTTGATAATATTTGGGTCATTTTAGATTAGGTGACAAAATTAGCATATTTTATTCCTATTTCGGTGTTATTTAGTATCGAGAGGATAGCCCGTATATATATTTGGGAAATAGTCCATTTTCTTGGTATGCCTATTTCTATAATTTCATACTGGGGCTCAATATTTACTTTTATCTTTTAGAGAGATTTTTAGAAGGAGATGGGTAATTAGGTGGAACTTACATAATATTTCACCCTCAGACTGACGAGAAATTGGAGCAGACTATTCAAATTCTTTAGGATATACTTCAACCCTATGTTATGGATTTTGAAGGTCAAAAGGAGCATAACTTAGCTTTGGCGGAGTTCGAGTATAATAATAGCTACTGTTTGAGTATTTAGATTCCACCATTTGAAGATATATATGGTAGGCATTGTTGTTCTATTATTGGATTATTTGAGACCTTCTACTTTAGATCACATGATATAGAATTACTTTAGGAATCATTGGATAGGGTCCGAGTGATTTAGGATAGGTTGAGGGCATATCAGAGTAGGCATAAAGCTTATAAAGATCATTGACATTATTCTTTGAAATTTAGTGTTAACGATTGGGAATTCCTTTATGTAGCACCCACAGAGGGTGTGATGAGGTTTGGGAGGAATGGAAAGCTCTTTCTCATATATATTGGACCTTTTGAGATCCTTTACACAGTTGGAAAGGTGGCCTATGAGTTAGCCTTACCCCTAAATTTTTCTTTTGTTTATCTAGTTTTATTTCTTTCTATTTTGCAGTGGTACATTCTCGATGATTCTCATGTACTTCGATGGTACTCAATTTAACTGGATGAGAAATTGACCTTTCTGGAGGATACAATGTTCATATTAGGTTGGTATGTCAAATGATTGCACTCTAGAGAGATTCCAGTAGTTAAGGTTCAGTGGAGACACCACCCAGTAAAGGAAGTTACTTGGGAGATCAAAAGCGAGATACGAGCTTAGTATCCTCACCTATTAGAGGGATCAGGTACATCCTAACCCATTTAATTTCGCGGATGAAATTTTTTTTAGTAATGTATATTATAATGACATGCTGGAGCTGATAGTTCAGTTATGGGGTATTTCATTTGGTTTTTAGGGCCAATTCACTATTTTAAAGCCTTTGCTGGTAAGAATTGGCTACTAGGCAAAAACTTTAGTAAAACAACCTCGAATGCAAATTCTCACAATTCCAATAATCTAGAATGTTGATTTTAAGAAAGAAGGACCTTTGGTTTGGTTCCCAAGGCTTTCAGACTCATTTCGGGCTATTGGCTAAAAATTTACAAAAATGCCACTTGGGTGTGGGACCCACTTTTTATCAAAACAGCCTCGGTTGGAAATTTTAATCGTGTCATTAAGTTAAAAGCATCAAATTTCATAGGGTATCATTGTTCATTTGTGTTAAATGGATTTTGGATGAATTCCAAGAGGTCTATGGAGTCTTGGAATTTTCTAAGTCCACAACATGTACACCACTCTGCTAGTGCATCCGCTTAAGCGCCATTTGGGTTTCTTACGTAGAGGTCACATTTCTGATCAGTCGATCACTTAAGTGACTAGGCTTGAACAACTAAGTATCGCTTAGATAAGTGTTGCTTAAGCGACACCAGGGTCACTTACACAACATGTGTAGATGGAACAAGTATCGCAAAAGCAATGACTGCTTAAGTGGCCTGGTATCCGCATAAATGACACCTGGGTGCCATCAAATGCCCTAATTAGGTTGATTTTCTCCCATTTTCCATATTATTTCAAGAGTGTAGAAACCTAGAAAGTGTGGAAACTTAGGTAAAATATTACTAGGTATTTTGGGATGTTTGTGAGCTTAAATTTCTCATTTCTTCTCTGAATTTATGGTAAGTTTATAGTAATTTCATATTGAATTTCTCAATTGTTCCTCAAAATTCCTAGATTATTGGTGGTTTGATTTTATCATCATTTGAGCTCAAAATTTACCCATTCTTGAGGGTAAATATTCCTTGGGCATAGTGCAACACATTGACGATTTCAAAAGTGCAATTTCGAAAGCGGGCTCTAGATAGGATTTTTATGTAATTTTGGATCCAAACATAAAAATGCAATATGGGTACTATTGTTTGCATATTGATCAGTAGAATATGATTTTGATAGCGTGGCATCATGCTGAAGCATCATAAAAGTGAAAATCACTGATTTAGCAAATTTCACCAGGCTTTCTTCGACATCTAGGTAGGCTAGGTTTACCTTTCTTTTATATTAAACTTAATCATATTATATTTATGATAATATTCTATAAATGGGTTGGATGTTAGGTCTTGGATCCATGATTAGTGTAATTTGGATTATTTTTCCTATTAAGGAATTGTAAATTGGGCGTAATTGACTTGTTACTCATTATTTAGGTAGAATTGCTATCTTAGGATTAAATATGAATTATTGAACATCTAGAAGTAAATTTAGATATCATTACCTATTTCGTGGTATAAATTAACTTAGAATGGATTTTGAGGATTAGAAGTAGGCCCCTCTGGCCCACTTTAGGCAAAGACTATTGTTAGCTCCTTATAGGCTTCTAGACATATTATGTTAGAAAAATACATTTGATAAAGATTGAGAAGGCTAGATTAATGATGTTTATGCTATATTGGTACTTGGGAGTTGATGCTAGTTCAAGTTCAAGTTCGGTGATGAGTTGACTTTATGAGTTTTGATTAAAGTCTAGTGATAAGCTAATTTTATGAGTTTTGATTCAAGTATGATGATTTATAATTATGAGCTTCAATTCAAGTCTAGCAACTGATGATGATATTTAGTTCTGCTTCGAGTCTAACATTGAGAGGTTTTTTATCGTTATGGTTTGGAAGGATTTATGATAATAGTTTTGAGACATGTTTAATTAGTATATAAAACACCCTTGGTTTTGACCCTAAGAAATTTTTTTGGTTTTTAGGTTCTAGACATCATACAACTTGGGATACTTCTTGTATGATGAAAACGGTTTGGTTGGTCTTGTTCGTATGGTGACCAGTATGGGTTGGATGATTTCTGTCAAAGGTAGGGGTGGAACATAAGAGTCATATCTTACGGTACTAATGGTAAGGTGTCAATCGTATGTTGTCCTATGTTGAGCCTAGGTGATTCTATTCTGCCAAGGGTACAATTTCATGATACTTATCATATGGTTTGGTTCTATTTAGCTTGGTTGGTCGTATGTCGGATAGTGTTGGGGTCCAAAGTAAGGCCTAGGGTACGAGATAAGGCTACCACTTATACCATAGGGTATGATTTATATGGGGTGGTTGTAGCATCCTGTGGGGATTTTAAACAGTTTAAGTTAGGGTAATCTGGACATTTCCTCTCTTAACCTTTTCAAGCCCCATGACCTATAACACTCTTGAGATATTATTTAACCTATTTGCAATTACTCAATCTCTCTTAAAACACTGTCAAATTCTCTCAAGGCTCTTGGATTAAGAAAGTTTAGGGTAACATCAATAGGATCAATTTGGGGCTTACAAGGGTGATTTCTCTTTGTCATCTTATTAATCTAAGGCATATTACTTCTCCCTCATTATTAGTTCCAACTAAGGGCATGTGTTATGAATTCTTTTTATGGCATAAATATTATATGATTTTGGGTTTTAAAATATATGATGAGGGTTTTGGTTACAATGGTTGGTTATGGTTTTTCTATGTCTTTTACTTATGGTTTTCATATTAGTTTGGTGGTTTAATGATTTGGTTGCATGAGAATGGTTAATTGGTAGTTGGTTTTTGCTTTGGAAATTCTATACCCCCAACATGTTTGATAAAATGTCTATGAGAATGTTTTTTATTAAATTTTTGAACTTTCATTGAACTATGCATGGCATAACTCTGTAATGGAACCCTAAATGGTATAAATTGTTTAAATAGTTTGGATAGGTTAAATGGTATGGTCCTGGTGGTTATGGTTGGTCTTATTAAAAGCGTTGTGTGAAACAAGGGAATCCCCCAAGCAAGGATAATAATGAACACTTGTGGGGTACTTGGGATTCACTCAAGTAAACTTAATAATGTAATCTATGGGAACATGGGAATCACTTTTTCTTAAAAAGAATATCTAAGGGCATTGCTTGCAAGCTATAGTCGATATGACGATACCACTACGTATAGCCTTGGTTAATAATAAATGGAATGGTGTTTTGGTTACGTGGTAATGGTTTTAATTAGGTAATAACTGTAGGGTATGATAGCTAACCTTGAAGGTGTGACTGCAATGGACGGACATTGGAAACTTATATTTGCCAAAATAAGGATTGGTCAGCGTGACCATACATGATACTTACGGTGTACACGGGAATCCCCTAAGTACACTTGTATACATGTACCATGGAGATAAAAGGGTACTCGAGGATGCCCTACTTCTATGGTACCTCTAGTTTGTGTGGATACATGCATTGGGGTATGTTCAGGAGGTTACACTAGACCCATATAACCCATGGGTAGTTCTAGGATGGTTAAGCTATACATACCCAGGTTAATTATTTTAAAGGCATGCTAAACCTGGTTCCCTTTCCTAGCATGGTTATATATATTTATGTATAGTTGTGAATGCATGTGGTTGGTTTACTTGGTTTTAAATATTGGCACTATTTTATCCTTATCCTGAGTTCATGCTAGCGTTCACCCGCTAACCCATCTTCGGGAGGCTATATCCCCATGAGATACAGGAATCGACCATTCTACTTTTTTTGTTAGTGATCAGATTTGGGTGGTCGGATTGAAGTGGTAAGCTTTCATATTCTGAAAGTCTCCATTTCATGTCATGGATGTTTTTACCTACTTTGCTTATTACACAAACATTGGTTTTGGCTATGATTTGGGGCATGTCGTAACCAGATATTTTTTTACTTTTAATTAGTCTTTGAGGGATACTGTTGGTTAGTATGGGTGGTGTTGGAAATGGTGTCAGCCTTAGTATTTGCATTGGTACTGGGATAATATCGGATAACCGTATTTATAATTGTTCCATCCTATTAGGTTATGGGCTTATACTTGGCTATTGATGTTGTTTTGTTATGGTTATTGGTTGGGTATTGGATGATTGGACTTGCTTGTATTGGTTATGGTTATGGACTTATCCCAGATTTTGAAATTGTGCAAAATGGTATCTTCTTATATGTTTGGAATTAATCCAACTCAGGGTATGTGTTTGGAGGTTGGGTTTGTTAATGGGGGTGGCCCCCGATCCTTGTTGGACTTAGGATTCCCAATACGACAAGGCACCAATTCAGGTCATGATAAGTTGGTATCATAGCTTTAGGTTCATGGTCAATTAGGAGTCTACAAAGTCGTATCGAGTAGAGCCTTTTTTAATGATGTGTAGAGCGCCACACTCATAAGAAAGAGGCTACAAGGAATTTAGAAAATATTTCTTTTCTTTGTGTTCTATTTTCAAGCATAGTGTATAACTCCTAGAATCTTCTCTAATTATATTTGTTCACTTTTTAGACCATGCCTCGACAATCTGAAGTTCATGGAAACTCATCTGCCCCAACTAGGGATGTTGTTGATGGGACACGCTCTTCTTATTGGATCTATACTCATTCTAGGGGTCTAGTCCCTGATATTTTTGGAGTTATAAAGGTTACTTCTAGCCCTCCTCAGGATCCTAGGGGAGATGTAATGAATGAAGAGTTTTGTCAGTCGATCCATGTGATCGCTCAGTTGGTAGCTTATCAGGGTGAGCATAGTGCATCTAGTATTGCGTCTTCTGAGGCCACAAGGGTTGGCCAGTTCATGTGTTGAATCCTCCAGCTGCTACTGGTGTTAAGGTGCAGGAGGTTCCTCAAGGTTTTCTAGATGAGATAGAAAAGATCTTCAAGGTCATGCAAGCCACGAATGTGGAAGGGGTGAATTTTTCTGCCTATCAGCTAAAGAATATGGTGTACCAATGTTACGAGAAATGGTATCAGAAAAGGGGTGAGGTTGATGAGTAATCTCTATGGGTGGATGTCGATCAAGGAGTATGCCTTGAAATTTCACCAGTTTTCTAGGTATGCTCTAGAATTGGTGTTTGATATAAGGTCAAGGATAAGAAAGTTCTCTTTAGGACTGTCTCTTGAGTTGATCCTTGAAAGCAAGACTGCATTGTTGATCGAGGACATGGATATCTCAAGGTTAGTGGTTCATATATAGAAAGTGGAGAAAAAGATAAAATAGGATGACATAGGGACAAGGCAGTGTAAGAAGTTTAGGTTCTCTGAGAAGGATGAACAATAGCAAGGTGGTTGGGATGATGGTAAGTGGAAAAGGAAGAATTGGGGGAGTTTTGGTTTTTTCTTAATAGTTAGTGCTCCTTACCCTAACCAGTTGGGTGATAGGCATCATCAAGATGGCGATAACTTTAGGAAATAGGGTGTCAAATCACTGGTTAATGGAACTCAATTGTCCTCATTATGTCGTCTTTTTTGGTTTTGTAGTTAGTTGCACTGAGGTTTTTGTGAGGAGGGGAGGGACAGGTGTTTCAAATATGGTCAGTCAGGCCATATGCTTAGAAATTATCTAGTTGATAAGATGGATTCAGGGGAGAACAAAGTTCTAGATGCCTCTTCATCTGCTCCTATACCCAGTGGTCCTACTTTTGCATCTATTTCCAGTTCTGTTGTGGGTAGAGGCCAGAATAGGTTATACGCTCTTGCATCCAGATAAGTTTCTAAGGCATCGCTTGATATCAAAACTGGTATGTTACAAATCTTTTCTCTTGACGTGTATTATTTACTTGATCTAGGGTCTACTCTTTCTTATGAGACCCCGTTTATGGTTGTGTATTTTTGTTTTGATCCCGAGGTTATATTGGATTCTTTTTCTATTTCGACCCCTAGAAGGTGACTCTAGGGTTGCTAAAAGAGTCTATAGGGGGTGTGTGGTATCTGTTGGTAGTAAGGAGACTTTATTGGACTTGTTTGAATTAGATATGGTGGATTGTTGATATGGGACAAATGGCCATATTATCTTTTGATGACATCTTTAGAGGCCAACACATAGAGGCTCAAAACTTGGCCACCTCGAGGAAATGAAAACATGCATGGAGGACCCATTTTGAGCATGTCATTAAACAAACCTATGTGTGGAAGATTGCGTGGGGGCTTACATTTGATGCCAATTCAAGACTACAAGTTTTGAAGTGTAACCCCATGGTTTTGGAGCATTGAAGAATCACCCTTCATCAAGGGTATTTTAGGGATTGCATATGTTAAAGAAACAACCCATGACCTCCCCTTTCATTAAGGTTATTTTGGTCCATTATACTATGTAATAAGCTAGGCTATATATAGTCTCTTGTTAGGTATTTTCTCTTTATTTTTTGAATGATGAATGTATGAAACACTTGAAAATCCTCTCTCTTGAGAGTAGACCACCTTAGTGTAGTCTTAGTTAGGGCTTGGAAAAGTCATCCTTAGTATAGGGCTTGGAAAAGCCAATATTGACCTTTTCTTGGAAATGGTGTATCTTGAAGTGAGTTGATTTCCTTGGCGGTCACCGTAAGAGTGTGGTTTTGATTGTTACATTCATTAGGGTTAGTGTTGAAATACACTTGGTTCTTAATATTATAATAATCTTGGTCTCACTATCTATCCTTTCATTATTTTGCAAATCTGTGTTTTTGTGTTTGTCATCTTGTATCCCTTTGTGTTGCTTGTTCTTCTCACGTTTTGTGGACTGTTTTGGCATCTTGGTGGGCTGTTTCTGTATCATTTGGTAACAAATCCATCATTGATTTCGTTCCCACGAGATCAATCTTGGGTTTGTTCACTCAAAAATAAAAAAAAATTGTTGAAAAGCTGAAAAACTCAAAAATAGTAATATGTCCACATTTTTGTGTTTAGACCAAAATTTGAAGCCTAGTTTTCTTGTGATTTTTGTGTTTTTTTTTGTGTTCTAGTGTTAGATCTTTGTTTCCTAACATTAGAAGAGGTGTCCAAGGTCGAAAATCTGGCAAAAAGAAGTTATGCTACGGGTTTGGTTTCTTGGCCAAAGTGTTGTTGTTGTTTGGCCAAATTTGTTTCTAGATTTAGGTGTTGTTTTGATTGTGTTTGTTTTTTCTTGTGTTGGTTTTCTTTCTCTCTAATATTACTTGAGTCTAACCCAAATCGTTGAGCAAAAACAAATTGCAAGTTGTTATGGGAAGAGTGGACGGTTTTGTTGTTGTTGTTGTTGAAGCTCTTGTGTTGTGTTGAAGAAGTATTGTAAAAGGTTATTATTTGATCCAAATTCAAAGGGAAGAGAGTATGGGATCTTGTTATTCTTCAAACAACTTTCAAGACATTACCAAAGAGGAAAAATAACAAAGGACCTCCCAAAAGTCTTCATACCAAAAGGGAGTAAGTTCATTTTTCTAGACAAGCCAAAAGTGGAAAAGGGGACAAGACCTCTAAAAGGTTGTCTTTCCAAAAAGGTGAAAGTTGGTCAAGATTTGAATTTTGAAAAAAAGGACTTAAAGTCTTGTTTGTTCACCTACCAAAACCGAAATTCCCCCCATCTTTGTGAAATTTGAACAACCAAAATTGTGGAAAAAAAATTTCAACTTCAACAATATTTTTTTGTCCATCGACCAATAGTTTAGTGACATGTCATCAATAGCTCAAGAACGTTGGAATTCCTAGTTTCACTTTTTTGATTCTATTGGTTTCCATTTTGTTAGTTCTCATACTAATTAGCAAACTAGTAAATACCTACTAGATTGTAGATTAGTTTTTGAGTATGCTTTCTTTCGTGTTAAGCGTTGTATTTTGTGCTTTTCTCTTTTATAAGTCGTAGTATTTTCTTTGTTTTAAGTTCGTAAGTAAATTTTATTTTTGTGTCTTGAGTCGATCAAACAAGAATCCATTCCAGCCGCCAAGTAGAATTGACATCCTATTTACTACAGGAGTATAAGAAACTTTCAATATTCACTGCTCCAATTGTGAGAATCACAAAGGTGGGTGTATACGGGTGTTGGTGAGGAGCTTTTACTACTAATCTTGTTTGTTCATTATGTAGGTACAAAGGTGATATAAGGGGAACATGTCTTCGATAGCCGAGAATTATTGTGACTACAACATGGGAGACTATGATTGTAGTGAGGGGTTTTGTTGCTATGAAGTTGAGGGAGATTTCGGAGGCTGTGAAAATAGTCATGATCAAAACTTGGGCAGATTTGAGAGTTCCTTTTTTGAGGGGAAGAATGAGGTGAATGAATTGCCTAGGGCTTATGGTGAATTTGGATATGATGTAGGACCTCGTGATGGATCTTATGATGATGTTTGGGCATATGAGGAGTCTTACACTTCTCACTCCGAACCTATATTTGGTATTAGGTATAATCCTTTCGTTCGGAAAGCATATGAAATCTATGATGAGAGTACACGTGAGGAGTGCGAAGATTCATATTATCCACCTTGTAGTACTTCTTATCAAGGTAGATATAATGTGAATGGCTATACTAGATCTAGTGGAGGTTGTCCAATGAGAAGAAGAGGGTATGCATATCCAAAATTGAGGGGTACTCGTGTTCTTAACAATGTTGATCCGAGAAGGAGTGTACACTCCGGAAAGGTGACCATTTGTGGGATACCGGGATGCCTCGTTGTGTTAAATGATAGGTACTATAGTAACTACATCGTTCCATCCATGGTTGACTACTTGGGGTTGTTTCGTGATCCTTTACTTGTTCCATACTTCTTGGATGGTTTTAAGGTTACCGAGAGGGTCGAGGTTGTCTTCTCCCAATTTGAATACCATGATGAGGTACGGTGCGATATACTTCCATTGACATACGGTCATATATGCTTAGGTGACGATTGTTTTGCACAACATAGAGTTCTAAATATGCAAAATTGGCCAAATATTGTAAGAGACCGGTGGGGAAATCACCTCGTGACATATATGTTGCCTGAGCTGCAAAGAGAAGTGAATACTTATTCCAATCCTAATGCTTATGAGAGACAAAATATTGAGAGGAGTAAGGGTATGCAAGGTGGTAATCCGAGATTGGAAAAAAGAGAGGTTGTGTGGAGCGAAGGGAGGGAATTGGCACCAAACCGAGATAACATTATTTGTCCTTCTATTTCTAAGGAAATTTTTGTAGGTACCGACATGGAAAGTGAAGGAGTGCAATGCCGAAGTCAAGTGGCTGCCCAAGCTTGTGGAGGTCCTTCACAACATGGAAAAGGAGAGTTGACTCAAGAATTTCAAGGTAAAATAGCTAACTCTTAAACTTTTGTGCATGTGAATGATAATTGTGTGGCTAGTAGCCCATTGAGTGTGAGTAGTAGCTTACTTACTTGTGATTTTAATGATTCTTTGACTTTTGTTGATGATGTACATGTTCTGAGTGTGGATACACTAATTGATCCTATTGATGACCAAATTGAATCTTCCTATAAGATCAATTTATGTCCACCTAGTGTTGGAGCCTATATGTTGAACGAAAGTACATCGTCTTGTATAATTGGTGTTGATCAACCTATTTGTAAAAATTGTCCACCACTTAAGTATGTGTGTGATATGATTAATCAAACTTAAGTGAGTGAAGTATTTGAAAAAGTTGGTCAAAAAAAGGGGAGTGAACCCGAGTGGTATTCTTGGGACAATCTTGTGCTTGAAACTACTTTGAAACTTGATATTGATCTCTTAGAGAGTGAGGAACTTGTTTGTTCCGAATCTTCCTGTGGGTTGGATCATGCACTCTTTAGGTATAATGTTTTGTTTGAAAGTGATATAAACACTCCTAATGAGCCTAGTGGTGAAAAAACTGGTATAGCTTACCTTGGAGGCTATAGCCTATATGTTACCCCACTATGGTGTGACAACATTCCTCCTAAAGATGAAAATCTCTTCTTGGAAGATGAGAGTACTCTTAAGGGTAAGGAATGTGTAGTCTTGGAAGTTACTTTTTCTTCTACTTTGTGTGACTTTATTGTTGAGAGTACTCATGGTGATGATTGGGAAACTAGTAGTGAGTACACACATGAGGGAACCTTAGTAGAAGTCGACTTGAGTGATACTTTTCTCTACTCTCTATTTTCTTTCGATGATATGTATGTTACTGTAGAGAGTATGTCATTTGGTTTGGGTGGAGACCACGCGAAAGGGGAGTGTTGTCTAGACCCGTGTCTATGGCCACTCTTCCCGTTTGACCCCGGTGCCAAATATGGAAATGGTGATATTGGTGCACCCAAATTGTTGCTTGGTCTACATGACAAGTAAAGTGTCATTCTTGGTAAATCCCATAACCAAATCCTTCGTACATCTTTCATTGAGTTTTTAATATTTCATTCAAAGGATCCTTGGTTATATTGGAAATATGTGCAACCTTGGCATGTTGAGATGATTTTTTGTGCTAACCCTAACCCTTATGCCATGAGGAGTTTGTATTTTTTTGTCCTCTCTTTGGTTTTGCAAGGTTTGGATTCGAGGTTGAATTTTTTTCAAGAAGGGGAGAATGATACGGGACAAATGGACATCTCATCTTTTGATGACATGTTTAGAGGCCAACACAGAGAGGCTTAAAACTTGGCCAACTCGAGGATACGAGAACATGCATGGAGGACTCGTTTTGAGCATGTCATTAAACAAACCCATGTGTGGAAGATTGCGTGGGGGCTTACATTTGATGCCAATTCGAGACTACAAGTTTTGAAGTGTGACCCCATGGTTTTTGAGCATTGAAGAATCACCATTCATTAAGGGTATTTTAGGGATTGCAAATGTTAAAGAAACAACCCATGACCTCCCCTTTCATTAAGGGTATTTTGGTCCATTATACTATGTAATAAGCTAGGCTATATAGTCTCTTATTAGGTCTTTTCTCTTTAGTTTTTGAATGATGAATGTATGAAACACTTGAAAATCCTCTTTTTCGAGAGTAGACCACCTTAGTGTAATCTTAGTTAGGGCTTGGAAAATCCATGCTTAGTATAGGGCTTGGAAAAGCCATGCTTAGTATAGGGCTTAGAAAAGCCAATATTGACCTTTGCTTGGAAACGGTCGATCTTGAGGTGAGTTGATTTCCTTGGTGGTCACCATAAGAGTGTGGTAGTGATTGTTACATTCATTAGGATTAGTGTTAAAATACACTTCGTTCTTAATCTTGTAATAATCTTGGTATCACTATTTATCCTTTCATCATTTTACAAATCTGTGTGTTTTTATGTTTGTCATCTTGTATCCCTTTATGTTGCTTGTTCTTCTAACATTTTGTAGACTTTTTTGGTATCATGGTAGACTGTTTTTGTATCAATTGTGATGTTATTCTAGGTATGGATTAGTTACACTTTTCCTATGCATTCTTAGATTGTTGGCCCCGTAAGGTTATCTTTAAGTTCCCTGGTCAACCAGTTATTTAATGGGAGGGTGTTTCCTATCTCCTAAGGGGAGGTTTATATCATATCTTAGAGCTTAGAGGTTAATCTCTAAAGGGTTTCTCTAGTATTTGGTTCGGGTTAAGAACTCTTACTCGAAAGGTCCTTTTTTGCATCGTTCAGCTGGTGATTGAGTTTCCTGAGGTCATTCCAGATGATCTTCCTAGATTTCCTCCTAATAGGGAGATTGAGCTTAGGATTGATTTTGTTTTGGAAACTCATCCAATATCTATACTTCCTTATAGAATGGCTCTAGTAGAGTTGAGGGAACTCAAGGAGAAACTTAAGGATCTTTTAGATGAGGGTTTCATCTATCCTTTTGTATCCCTATAGGGTGCACCAATGTTTTTCTTGCATACAAAGGATGGTTCCCTTCAGATGTATATTTACTATCGACAGTTGAATAAGGTGACGGTTAAGAACAAGTATCCTCTTCCTAGAATAGATGACTTATTTGATCAGTTGCAAGGTACCAAATTTTCTTCAAAGATAAATCTTTGGTCTAGATATCATCAACTTAAGATTAAGGAGGTGGATATCCCTAAGATGGCATTCCATACTTGATATGGGCATTTTGAGCTCTTGGTTATGTCATTTGGTTTGACCAATACCTCGACCGCATTTATGGATTTGATAAATAAGGTATTTTTTCAGTTTATGGATCTGTTTATCATTGTGTTCAGTGATGATATTTTGGTGTACTCTAAGAGTGAGGTGGATCATTCCAATAACCTCCGTGTGGTGTTGTAGACCTTGAAAGAGCTGCATTTGTAAGCCAAATCTTCAAAATGTGAATTTTGGTTGAATGCTGTCACTTTTTGGGTCATATTATTTTTAGTGAGGTGATTATGGTGGATCCACAAAAGGTGGCAGTGGTTAAGAAGTGTCCTAGACCCATGACTCCATTCAACATTCAAAGTTTCTTGGGTTTGGTTGGGTACTATAGGAGGTTTGTGGAAAAAAAAATTATGATAGCTACCCTATTGACTAAGTTGACTCTGAAGAAGGTAAAGTTCCCTTGGTCAGATTCTTGTAAGGGTAGTTTTGAGAAGTTGAAGGATAATCTAACTTTGGCTACAATTTTGACCTTGCCTGAAGGCAACGAGGGGTTTATAGTTTACTATGATGCATCCTAGGATTGAGATAGTTGTGTTTTGAAACAGCATGGTCAGGTGATTGCCTATGCTTCTATGCAGTTAAAGGTACATAAGAGAAACTATCCTACTTATGATTAAGAGCTCTTAGTAGTGGTGTTTGTATTGAAAATTTGGTGGAACTATTTATATGGAGTGCACATGGATATCCTTTCTGATCATAAGAGTCTACAGTATGTGTTCACTCAAAAAATACTTAACCTCAAGCAGAGGAGATAGCTTGATCTTCTGAAAGACTATGACATGAGTCTTCACTACCATCCACGTAAGACTAATGTTATTGTTGATGCTCTTAGCAGATGGTCCATGGGAGTTTAGCTCATGTGAATAAAGTGTTGTAGGAGTTGGTGAAGGATATTCACTATTTGGTTAATCTTGGAGTTCTTCTTTTGGACTCCAAGAATGGTGATGTATTAGTACAGGAAGTTGTTCGGTAGTCTCCTGGGATAAAGATCATGGAGAAGAAAATGCAAGATCCTATCATAACAAAAATCAAGGGTAATGTAGGTGGGCAAAAGGTAATGGTATTTGAGATCAGTGGTGATGGTAACTTGCAGTACCAAGGGAGGTTATGTGTTCCTGACGTCGATGGTTTGTGAAAAAATGGTATTGGCTGAGACGCATTAACCACGCTATGTTGTTCATCCCAGTTTGACAAAAATGTTTCATGATCTCAAGGAGATGTATTGGGGGAATGGTATGAAAATGGATATGGCTGATTTTGTCGCCAAATATTTGGTGTGTCAATAAGTGAAAGTTGAGTACATGAGGCCTTGAGGCTTTCATTAGGAAATTGAATTGCCAAAATGGAAATGGGTAGTAATCAACATAGATTTCATTAACAATCTTCCTCGGTCTCAGAACTAATTTTATTTGGCTTGGGTCATCATATATAGGATGAAAAAGTCGGCTCACTTCTTTCTAGTGAGGCTAATTTTTTGACTGATGATTATGAGAAGTTGTAGCTTTATGATATTTTGAAGTTGCATGGGGTAACTATTTTGATTATCTTTGAGAGTGGTATGCTATTTTCATCTCACTTTTTGGCGGTCGTTTCAAAAGGGTTTAGGTACTAAGGTTAGTCTACTGCTTTTCACCAGAAGATGGATGAGCAAGCAGAAAGGACTATTAAGACACTGGAAGATATGATTCATGCATGTGTGATTAATTATTTTGTAATTGGGTTGAGCATCTACCTCTTGTAGAGTATTCTTATAACAATAGCTATCATTCTGGTATTGGGATGGCCTCTCTTGAAGTATTGTATGGAAGGAAGTGTAGATCTCCTATTGGGTGGTTCGAGCTTGGTAAGGTTGATATGTTTGTCCCAAATTTGGTTTATCAGGCTATGGAGAAGGTAGGTGATTCAGAATAGGCTTAAGGCTGCTCAAAATTGCCAAAAGTCCTATACAGATATAAGTCATAGGGACTTGGAGTTTGATATTGGGGATAGGGTGTTTTTAAATGTGTCTCCCATGATGAGAGTAATAAGGTTTGGGAAAAGGGGAAGCTCAGTACCTGGTATGTTGGTCCTTATGTGGTTTTGGGGAGGGTTGGTAATGTTCCATATGAATTGGAGTTGCCTTTTAGTTTGAGCTCCATTCATCCAGTTTTCCATGTCTCTATGTTGAAAAAGTGTCTATGTGATCCTTTAACGGTTGATCCTTTAAAAGGCTTAGGTATCTCGAATTTTCTTTCATATAAAGATATCCTAATTGAGATCTTAGATCAGCAGGTTCATCGATTGTAGACCAAGGATGTAGCTTTGGTTAAGGTTCTATGGCAGAACCATAAGGTGTTAGAAAATACTTAGGGAGTGGAAGAGGACATGAAGTCCAAGTATCCATATTTACTTTAGGCTCCAAATATTCGTACGAAAGGTATGTGTTATTGAAAATATCTTTATTTTCTAACTTGTTTAAAGAAAGGTTGATTTCCTTGCATATTTGTTTTCTAACTGAGTTAAAGCTTGGAATTTTTATGTTGGGGTGTAATTCATGCTTGTACTACCTTGTCCTTCCTTTGGGGATGAATAATATTAGTGGGGGAGAATGAAACACCCTGGGATTTGACCCTTAGAAAATTTCTCGGTTTTTGGCTTCTGGACATTATAGGACTTGGGGTACTTTTCATCTGATGGGGTACGATTTGGTTGGTCTTGGTCGTATGGTAGCCAGTATGGGTTTTATGGTTTCTCTCTAAGGTATGGTTAGAACATAGGATTCATAAGTTAGGGTACTAATGGTAAGGTGTCAATTGTATGTTTTCCTAAGTTTATTGTATGTGATTCTATTATGCCTAGGGTACAATTTTATGGTACTAATCGTAAGGTTGGGTACCGTTTAGCTTAGGTGGTCTGATGTTGGATAGTTTTTTCATTCAACGTAAGGCCTAGGGTATGAGATGACGGTACCACTCATTTCCTAGGGTACAATTAGTATGGGGTGGTCGTAATATCCTACGAGAATTTTAAATAGTTTAAGTTAGGGGTAATCTTGATATTTCACCTCATAACCTCTTAAGGCCGTATGACTTATAACACTCTTGGGGTATCATTTAACCTATTTGGAATCACTCAATCTCCTTAAACACTCTCAAATTCTCTTAAGGCTCTTGGGTTAAGGAAGGCTAGGTTTTTAAGGCATGTTGCTCCTCCATCATTGTTAGTTCCAACTAAAGGGATTTTTAATGAATTGTTTTCATGGCATAAATTTTATATGGTTTTGGGTTTTAAAATATATGTTGGAGGTTTTGGTTACAATGGTTGGTTATGGTTTTCCCATGTCTTTTACTTATGGTTTCCTTTTTATTACGGTGGTTTCCATATTTGGTTGCATGGGAATTGTTAATTTGTACTTGGTTTTAGCTTTGGAAATTATATGCCCCCAATATGTTTGACAAAATGCTATGAGAATGTTTTTGGTTAAAATGTTGGAATTTCATAGAACTATACAAGGTATAACTTGGTAATGAAACCCTAAATTGTATAAATGTTTTAAATAGTTTGGAATGCTTAAATTGTAAGGGTTTAGTGGTTATGGTTGGTCTAATTGAAAGGCTTGTTGGGTACACGAGAGTCCCCCAAGCAAGCATAATAATGATAACTTGTGGGGAACATGGGATTCCCCCAAGTTAACTTACTAATGTATTCTATCGGTACATTGGAACTCCTTATTCTTAAAAAAAGATTGCTAAGGACATTTCTTCAAAGCTATAGTAGGTATGACGATACCACTACTTATACCCTTGGTTAATAATAAATGGATTGGTGTTTTGGTTGTGTGGTAATGACATTAATTGGGCAATAATAGTGGGGTGTGATAGCTAACCATGAAGGTGTGAGACCAGTGGACATACACTGGAAACTCATGTGTGCCCACATGAGAATTGGTCAAGGCGACCATATATGATACTTGTGGGATACATAGGAATCCCCTAAGTACACTGTTACAGATGTACCATGGAGAGGGAAAGATACTAATGAATCCCATACTCCTATGGTATCTCTAGTTTTCCCGACTACATGCATCGGGGCTCATTCAGGGGGTTACACTGCACCTATATAGCCCGTGGGTGGTTCTAGGACGGTTAAGCTACACATACCCATGTTAATGGTTTTAAAGGCATGTAAAACTAGGTTCCCTTTCACAGCATAGTTACAAATGTGTATGTATGGTTGTGAATGCATATGGTTGGTTTACTTGGTTTTAAAGGTTGGCACTATTTTATCCTTATCTTGAGTGCATTCTAGTGTTCACCTGCTAACCTATTTGCAGGCGGTTTTATCTCTACATGATGCAGGAACTAACCATTCTACTCCTCCTACTTAGTGATCAAATTCGGGATCAGCTAGGTCAGATTGAACTGGTGAGCTTCCATACTATGAAAGGCTCCATTTTATGTCAAGGCTGTTTTTACATAGTTTAGTTATTTCATAGATATTGGTTTTTTCTATGGTTGGGGGTATGTCCCAACCGGATATTGTTTTACATTCGGTTAGAGGATTTGTGGGACTACTATGGGTTGGTATGGGCGGTGTCGACGGTGGTGTCAGCCTTAGTATTGGCATTAGTATTCAGGATGATACTAGATGACTTTATTTATGATTGTTCCATCCTATTATGTTATGGACTCATTGTTACTTATTGTGTTTTTGGTATAGTTATTGGTTGGGTATTGGATGGTTGGACTTGCTTGGGTTGGTCATGGTTATAGACCTTTCCCAAAGTTTAGAATTATACAAAATTCTATCTTGCTATATGTTTGGAATTCATCCAACTCAGGGTACGTGTTTAGAGGTTGGGTTAGGTAACAGCGGTAATCCCTGATCCTAGTTTGACATGGAATGCCCATTACGATAAGGACAATATTTTTGTTGTGTCAAGTTGGTATAAGAGTTTTAGTTTTATGGTAAATTGGGATCCCTCAAAGCCATGCCGAGTAGAGTTTCTTGTAAGGGTGTATAGTGCGCCACACTCATAAGAGAGAGGCTACAAGGCTTTTAGGAAATGTTTCTCTTATTTGTGTTCTATTTTCATGCTTGGAGTCCTAGACCTGGAATCTTCTCTAATTCTGTTTGTTCTCTTTTCAGATCATGCCTCGATGATCTGAAGTTCATGGAAACTCCTTACTCCCAATTGGGGACGATGTTGATGGGACACAGTCTTTCATAGGATCCATACTCGGTCTAGGGATCCTATCCATGATATTTTTGGAGTTCGACTAGTTCCTTCTAGTCCTCCTCAAGCTCCACAGGTAACTGTGATGAATGTAGAGCTTTGTCAGTCGATCCATGTGATTTCTCAGTTGGTATCTTCTCATACTGAGCGTGGTGTATTTGGTATTGCATTTTCTGAGGCCACAAGGGTTAGCCTATTCATGAGGTTGAATCTTCCAACTTTTACTGGTGTTAAGGTGCAGGTGGATCCTCATGGTTTTATGGATGTGATGGAAAAGATCTTCAGGGTCAAGTAGGACATGAATATGGAAGGGGTGAATTTTCCTGCCTATCAGCTAAAGGATGTGGCATACCAATGTTACGAGGAATAGGATCAGGAAAGGGGTAAGGTTGATGAGTCATCTCCGTGGGAGACTTTCTCTAATTAATTTCTGGACCGCTTCTTTCCTTAGGAGTTGTGGGAGAAAAAGCAGATGAATTTGTTAATCTGAAATAGAAGAAGATATCGGTCAAGGAGTATACATTAAAATTTCACACGTTTTCTAAGTATGATCCAGAATTGGTATCTGATAAGATGGGAAAGGATAAGAAATTTCACTTCAAAACTATCTCGTGAGTTGATACTTGAAAGCAAGACTGCATTGCTTATCAAGGACATGGAAATCTCTAGGTTTGTAGTTTATATGCAATAGGTGGGGAAGGAAAAGAGAAAATAGGCTGAGATAGGGAAAGGCAAGGTAAGAAGTTCAGGTTCTTTGAGCAGGATAGACAACACAAAGGTAGTCAAGATGATGGTAAGTATCCAAAGAAGAAGTGGGCGAGTTATAGTTCTTTTTTTCCACAGCTAGTTCTTCTTACCCGAAGCAGTCGGGTGATAGATATCAGTAGGGTGGGGATAACTTAAGGGTATAGGGTGTGAAATCTCAGGCTAGTAGGGCTCAGTCGACCTCATTATGTCCTCCTTGTAGGTTTGGTGGTCGGTTGTATAGAAGTCTCTATGATGAGGGAAGGTATATGTGCTACAAATACGGTCACCCAGGCCATATGCTTAGAAATTGTCTCGTTGGTAAGGTTTCTTAGGCATGTTACACCTCCATAATTGTTAGTTCCAACTAAAGGGTTGTTTTATAAATTGTTTTCATGGCATAAATATTGTATGGTTTTGGGTTTTCAAATATATATTGGTGGTTTTGGTTACAATGGTTCGTTATGGTTTTCCATGTCTTTTACTTATGGTTTTCATATTATTATGGTGGTTTCAACATTTGGTTGCATGGGAATGGTTAATTGGTACTTGGTTTTTGATTTGGAAATTCTATGCCCCCAATATGTTTGATAAAATTCCAATGAGAATGTTTTTGGTTAAATTGTTGGAATTTCACTGAACTATGCAAGGTATAACTTGGTAATGGAACCCTAAATGGTATAAATGTTTTAAATTTTTTTGTATGGTTAAATAGTAAGGTCTTGATGGTTATGGTTGGTCTAATTGAAATACTTATGGGGTATAAGGCAGTCCCCCAAGCTAGCATAATAATGATTACTTGTGGTGTACAAGGGATTCCCCCAAGTAAACTTAATAATTTAATCTATGGGTACATGGGAATCTCTTCTTCTTAAAAAAGATGGCTAAGGACATTGTTTCCAAGATATTAATGGTATGACGATACCACTACTTATAAATGGAATGGTTGTTTGGTTATGTGGTAATGGATTTAATTGGGCAATAATGGTAGGGTATGATAGTTAACCATTAAAGTATGAGTCCAATGGATGGACACTGGAAACTAATGTTTTGCCGAGATGTGGATTGGTCAGGGCGACCATATATGATACTTATGGGGTACACGGGAATCCCCTAAGTACACTTGTACACACGTACCTTAGAGAGCGAAGGGTACTAAAGAATCCCCTACTCCTATGGATTCTCTGGTTCGTGCAGCTACACCCATCTGGTCCCGTTCAGGGGGTTACACTGGACCCATATAGCCCGTGGGTGGTTCTAGGAAGGTTAAGCTACACATACCAAGTTTAATAGTTTTAAAGGTAGGCTAAACCTAGTTTACTTTCCCAGCATGGTTATATATGTATATATATGGTTGTGAATCCATATGGTTGGTTAACTAGGTTTTAAAGGTTAACACTATTTTGTCCTTATCCTGAGTACATGCTAGTGTTCACCCGCTAACCCATTTTCAGACGGCTATATCCGCACGTGATACAAGACCTACCATTCTACTCCTCTTTCTTAGTTATCAATTTTGGGATTATCTCAGTCCGATTGAAGTGGTGAGCTTCCATATTTTGAAAGGTTCCATTTCATGTCATGGATGTTTTTACATACTTTGGTTATTTTATAGACATTGGTTTTTTCTATGGTTGGGGGCATATCCCAACTGGATATTGTTTTACTTTCGGTTAGAGTCTTTGTAGGACTACTATGGGTTGGTATGGGCAGTTTCGGCACTGGTGCCAGCCTTAGTATTGGCACTGGTAGTGGGGCTGATACTGGATGACTATATTTATGATTGTTCCATCCTATTATGTTATGGACTCGTAGTAGGTTATTTTTTTTTGGTATGGTTATTCATTGGGTATTGGATGTTTGGATTTGCTTGGGTTGGTCACTGTTATGGACCTATTCCGGAGTCTGGAATTGTACAAAACACTATCTTGTTATATGTTTAGAATTCATCTGACTCAGGGTACGTGTTTGGAGGTTGGTTTAGGTAACGGGGGTGGACCCTGATCTTGGTTTAACTTGGGATGCCCATTACGACAAGGCCCTAATTAGGTTCATATCAAGTTGGAATCAGAGCTTTAGTTTATGGTCAGTTTGGAGTCCTCAAAGTCGTGTCGAGTAGAGTTTATTTTAAGGGTGTGTAGCGCGCCACACTCATAAGAGAGAGGGTACAAGGAATTTAGGAACTGTTTTTTTCTTTGTGTTCTATTTTCAAGCTTAGATTCCAAGCCCTAGAATATTCTCTAATTCTATTTGTTTGCTCTTCAGATCTTGCCTCGATAATCTGAAGTTCATGGAAACTCCTTTTTCCAAACCGAGGATGATGTTGATGGGACATGCTCTTCTCATAAGATCCATACTTGGTATAGAGGTCTAGTACCTGATATTTCTAAAATTCCACCAATTATTTCAAGTCCTCCTCTGGCTCTATAGGCAAACGTGATGAATTCAAAATTTCTTCAGTCGATCCTTGTGGTTGCTCAGCTGGTTACTTCTCATGTTAAGAGTTGTGTATCTGGTATTGTATCTTCTAAGGCCACAAGCGTCGGCATGTTCATGAGGTTAAATCCTCCAAGTTTTACTGGTGTTATTGTGGAGGATGATACTCAGGGTTTTCTGGATGAGATAGAAAAGATCTTCAAGGTCATACAGGCCACGATTGTGGAAGGGGTGAAATTTTATGCCTATCAGCTAAAGGATGTGGTGTATCAATGTTATGAGTAATGGGATCAGGAAAGGGGTGATGTTGATAAGTTATCTCTATGGGAGACTTTCTCTAATGCATTTCTGGACCACTTATTTCCTCAGGAGTTATGAAAAGCGAAAGCAACTGAATTTGTTAATCTAAAACAGGGGAAGATATTGGTCAAGGAGTTTACCTTAAAATTTCTTCAATTGTTTAGGTATGATACGGAATTATTGTCTGATATTAGGGCTTGGATAAGAAAGTTCACTTCAGGACTGTCCCGTAAGTTGATCCTTGAAAAAAAAGTTGCATTGCTGATTAAGGACATGGATATATCTAGGTTGGTGGTTCATATGCAAAAGGTGGAGGAGGAAAATAGAAAACACGCTTTGGTAGGGGAAAGGAAGGGTATGAAGTTTAGGCTTTTTGATAAAGACAACAACAAGGTGGTCAGGATGATGGTAAGTAGCCAAAAAAGAAGTAGGGGAGTTCTAGTTCTTTCACCACAGCTAGTGCTCCTTACCCAAAGCAGTGGAGTGATAGATGGAAATAGGGTGGCGATAAGTTTAGGGAACAGGGTTCCAAATCTAAATCTAGTGGGGATCAGTCAGTTGTATCATGTCCTCCTTATAGGTTTTATAGTTGGTTGTATCAAGGTCTCTGTGATGTGGGAAGGGACAGGATCTTCATATATGGTCAGCCAAGCCATATGCTTAGAAAGTGTCTGATTGGTAAGGTAGCTTAGGGGGCAAACAAGGTTTCTATAGCCTCTTCATCTGCTCCTGCACCCAGGGGTGCTGCTTCTGTATCTTTTTCGACTTCTGGTGCCAACATTTTCCGGAATAGGTTATATTCTCTTGTTTCCCAACAGGAGTATAAGGCATTGCCTGATGTCGTGACTGGTATGTTACAACTATTTTCTCGTGACGTGTATTGTTTTCCTGATATGGGGTCCACTCTCTCTTATATGACCCCATTTATGGCTATGTATTTTGGTTTTGATCCCAAGGTTATTTGGGATCCTTTTTTTATTTCTTCCTCGGTAGATGACTCTGAGGTTGCTAAAATAGTCTATAGGGGATGTGTGGTATCTGTTGGTAGTAAGGATGATTTGGTGGATTTGTTGAAATTAGATATGGTGGATTTTTATGTTATTCTTGGCATGTATTGGTTATATTCTTGCTATGTGTCCTTACATTATCGAACCCGTAAGGTTGTCTTTAAGTTCCATGGTGAACCAGTTATTGAATGGGAGGGTGGTTCCCTATCTCCTAAGGGGAAGTTTATATCATATCTTAGAGCTCAAAGTCTAATCTATAAAGGGTGTCTCTATCATTTGGTCTGGGTTAAGGACTCTAACTCGGAAGGTCCTTCTTTGCATTCAGTCCCTGTGGTGAATTAGTTTCCTAAGGTCTTTCTGAATGATCTTTGTTGACACGCCCAAAAATCGGGCCATGTTATATGGGCACCTCAATCCCACATGAACCGAAGGTCGCCTCGATAACCCAACCTAATTATCATCACAACAACCACAAGGGTTGGGTGAATCCACACCTTATAATAAGATAGAGGAAATATAAGGCTAATAGGCAATACTTAGACAATATCTAACATTTCATTAAGGTCAACAATCTAGACTATATTCCCAAGTCCACAGTCATCAACAAAACCTCTACCAAACCGAGTCAATAATATGTCAGGACATACCCCCGACAATAGCCAAGTACCAAACCTATACAAGTCTATGACATAAGATAAAGTGACTATGAATGGTAGGTCTTTAAGAGTATGGAAGCTCGCCACTTCAAGGTCCATGCCCGAACCGCTCAAAAGCCCAATCACTGCATAGAAGAAGAAGAAGAAGATGCTCTGGACCCTATGTCTCGCGGGGACGTATCATCTGGAGATGGTTAGCGGGTTGAGCGCTAGCATGTAACTCAAGGATAAGGATAAAATAGTGCACTTTTTGAATCTAGTCAAATCATCATATACAATCATATTTACACAAGTATAGGCATATATGAATATACATTACATATAGTTACACAATGTGCCAAACCATGGAACAAGCTATAACATGCATTCTCCAATCATTCATTCATGAGATATGGAGTGAAGAACTTTCAATCTTCCACCTTACCAATTTTATAATCTTGAACTTCTTTGTTACATTTGTAAAGAGGATCCAAACCTCGAACCTACTCAACCGATTTAACCGATTTAATCAATTTATTAGGCAGGGGACTCTATCATATTCTTACACAATCGGGCTTGGAACTCTAATCACATGACAACATATTCACTCAGGCATAAAACTCTTACCACATGCTCCCATATTCAATTGGGCATAGAACTATAATCATATCCTCCCAAATTTAACCGGGCATGGAACTCTAATCACATGATCCCACATTCAATCAGGTATGGAACTTTAATCGCATGCCAATTCATAATGCGAGGTATTTTAACCTCAAGATATATCTTTAATAAAGAGAATCCAACCACAAGCCATTAGATGAGGGACTTTAACCATAAGTCATTAGATGAGGGACTTTAACTACAAGTCATCTTATTACCATCATTAGTCGACATTTGAACTCTTAACCCATTAGTTCATGAATAACATCCATACAATTCATTTCGACATTTAAGGGATTGAACCCATTCAGGTAATTCAAGTCACTAAGGATACATATCAACACCATAAACAGCCACATAGTCTTTGCCGACCCAATAAACCATTAATCATATAAATAGGCCCAAAGCCTTAATTCACAACATGATGCAAGTTCATTTATGGGCATCTAGATCTCTATAAACCAATCATTACTCATTACTATTCTTACACACACCTTTCATTCAAACACAATTTGAGTTCATATATTAGGGACCATGCCCTATTTAACCATCCAACTATCAAGGACATACCCTTACTCCTTGCTTAGACAACAAGGCCTCTAGAAACTATTTACCAAGAGTTCACATTTATTAACAATATCTTGACTCATTCATTTCCACTAGACCAATACCATTTATACACATTTGGCCTTCAAACAACCATTTAACCACCAATCACTTCAATGGGATAAATTCCTTAATTCAATTCATCATTCAATTAAATTTACGGTCATCAAGACCCACACAACTATTCACATTTCATTAGCAAGCTTATAGCACATTCTCACCACATTCTAGTACAACACACTATTCAAATTCAATTTCATGACTAGGAACTTTAATCCCTTGTTAACCATCTCCCAAAAAAATCATAAATTATACAATACATGGGTCACAATACCTTCACAATATCATTTATGAATCATTCATGCTTATTGGGTCATTTCCCAAATTCAAAACATCACCAACATGTGACTAGACAATTCACTTACACATTTTCACAAACACCATATGTGCATACCTTTAACAAGGCCATTTTCATGGTAGAAATCATAAAGATTAGGGTTACTCAAGACCCTCATAATAAACCACATACAACAAGCACCCACATATGCAATTCATCATCAATAACAGGTATAAACACAAGTCTAAGCAAGAAACAACATTATTCCTCATTAGACAACAAAACCCTTTTCATTTAATTTCAAACCACCATGTACACTTGCTAATCCGATTGTAAACTACATGGGTTTAGAGTTATTTAACAAGGGAAAGGGTTACATTCCTTAAATAAAATGATCCACTAAGAACTTGACTCCTCTTTGTCTTCTAGATGAGCACCCTTCAAACCCTAGCCTCCAATCTTGCTTCAAGAAACTTTGAGAGTATTTGAGAGGGAGTTTAGGATGGTAGATCCACACAAAAAATGTGTTTAAGGAGGCCACAGACACTAATATAGTGAATGAACTTAGGGTTAAGGGTGTAGGAAATGATCATGAGTCTCTTTAAAAAGTTGTAAAATGAACCCTTCCAGGGGTACGACTCACCATACAACTCAATAAGGGAATCGTACCCTAGTGTACGAGTGGTACCTAACTCGTACCCTAGGTTTCTCATAGATCACACAAATTGTAAAAGGTAGGACCATACACCCTTGAGTCGTATCCAAAGGGTATGACTCATCCCTAACTTGTATGTTCCACTCATAATAAAAATAGTCCACTCCAAGCTAAGACGTCACTCCATACGACTACGACTCGTATACTTATGGTACGATTGAGGTGAGGTCATTTTTATAGGGGGAAGAATGCCATCCTTCTAGGCTACTCAAGGTACGATAGGGAAGGGGAGAATGTATACGACCCATATCCAAGGGCTACTAGTGTCTTGTCCAATCGTATCTTGGACAACAAGACCAAAACCCAAATGTTTTTGCAAGGCCAAGATCTTGGGTGTTTCATTCTCCCCCACTTAGGATCATTCATCCTCATATGATGGGTAAGGCAAACATAAACATAAGTTAATGCATTAGCACCCATCAAAAAAACATTCAAACAAGTTAGGACAAAGCGCACAACAAAAATACAATACAACAGATATCATGATCATCATCAATCATCCATTTCATTTTATCGAATTTTGGGATCCAAACCCAACATTTATCAAAAATCTAGATTAATTAAAGGCTTAGGGACTTGAAACTATTGTATACCAAGGACATACACCCAATGAAGAAGATCAATACATACCTTGATCAGGAATTTTGTAAATAGGAAATAAATGTGGATACTTGGACTTCATGTCCTCCTCCGCTTCATAAGTAGCATCCTCAGGCTATTGGTCCCTCTATAGAACCTTTACCAAAGCCACTCCTACCATTCGGAACTGGTGATATTGCCGATCTAAGATCCTTACCACGATCTCTTCACAAGACAAGGAACCGAAAAATACCAAAGCACTCTAAGGGAACGATAAATAAGGGATCAGCAATGCATCTTCACAACATAAAAACATGGAAAATTAGGGGAAATGTAGTTCAAACTAGGAGGAAACTCCAACTCATAGGCAACAGTGCCAACTCCTCTCAAGACCGGACAGGGACCAACATAATGGGGACTAAGCATCCCCTTATTACTAACTCTCATCACTCCCTTCTGGGCTGACACCTTTAAAAATACCCAATAGCCAACACGAAACCCTAATCTGCTACGCCACACGTTCTCATAGATTTTTTGGCAACTTTGAGAGATTTTCAGCCACTCACGACTTACCTTCACATTTTACTAAGGCTTGGTAAACAAAATAGGGGTCAAGCAACTTATCCTTACAAACTTCACACCATCAAATAGGAGGGCGGCATCTCGTACCATACAATTCCTTGCAAAGGCATCTTAGAATCTCCCCTACTTAAGGAATTTTACCTTTCCAATTTGAAAATATCACCATGCTCCTTGAGCCACTATCCAACCCAAGGATGGTCTTGGAGGAGCTAAGGAACAGGAACCACTCACTTAACTTAAGGAAATACCCTCAGTAGAGACACAACACTATAGGTATGATATGCTTCATAGAAACCACCTTGGTCACAATTGAGACCCATCCCGACACAACATACCAAAGAAGGAGTCTTTAGGATTGGGCATTACAAGACACACCACCGTTTACCTTTTGGGAATCTACCATAATCCCTCCACTAGAAATAGATAAAAGAACCAAAAAAAGTTATGGCTTCCAACTAAAAATCACACTTGGAGATCTTGGCATACAAACGATGATCCTTGAAAGTTTGCAACATGGCACAGAGGTGATCTATATGATCCACCTCACTTTTAGAATAGATTATGATATCATCAATAAAGACAATGACAAACATGTCCAAGAACGGATGGAACACCCTATTCATCAAGTCCATGAATGGACTCGGGGCATTGGTCAACCCAAAAGATATAATGTGAAACTCATAGTGACCATACCTGGTTTTAAAGGCAGTCTTAGGGATATCCGCATCCCTAATTTTAAAGTTGATGATAACCGAACCTAAGATCAATTTTTAGAGAAACACTTTGCACCCTGAATTTGATCAACAAATCATCGACTCCATGGAGAGGACACTTATTCATTAAGGTCACTTAGCAATAATCAATGCACATATAAGGGGAACAATCCTTCTTGCGCACAAATAATATGGGAACACCACCTTGAAATCAACTTTTGGGCCTTTAAGATAAGAAACGAATCTCCCCCTAGGCACCAAAGAATCAAATTTCCTTACGATTACCGGCTAATTAGGTAATTAAATATTACCTTACAGGCTCGACAATCTAAGGAAGCTTAACACGAATGGAACTAATCCAAACCCCAGAATGACATCAAAATCAATCACAGCTAACTTTAATAACCTTAGAGAGACTTCAACCACAAAAAAATACCGCACATCCCCAATAGACCCTCTAATAAACCAAAGAGCCTCCTACCGGGGTAGAAATAAAAAAGGAACCGATGGACTCTCATTACAAAAACCAAGATGCATAGGCATATATGGGTTATTTCTGAAAGATTAAACCCTGGGTCATGTAAATAATACTCATCATGAGAGAAAAGATTAAGCATATACGAGTCAGCATTAGAAGATGCATTAGGCTTTCGAGGGATAGAAAGAGAATTAAGATGGCCTTGACCAATGTCGAAGCTAGAAACGGCACCCCTTGGTGCAAAATCTAGAGAAGTGGAAACTGACATCTTTTTTGCCCAAATTGCGGTTATTATAGGACACTCCCATTGTATGTGACCCAATTTACCACATTTAAAACACTGATTCCTTCATTCCTTACAACAACTATGGTGTGATCGACCATAAAACTAATAAGAAGGATAGGTAAATGCGGATTGGTCCCCACTATCCTGATGTTAGGAACTTTGTGCCCTATAAGCATTACCAATATGAAAATGCCTGCCTCCCAATGGGTTAGGATAAGGACAACTAGTAATGGAATGAAGGTTAGGACCCACCCAATACCTCCTCTTAGACTACTTTCCATTAATCTGAGCCAATAGAGCAAAGGAGCAACAGAACCCATCATTTTGAGGCAACAGAGAAAAAATATCACCCCTTGTAGTAGGGTTAGTGGGAATAGGTGGAACCCTACAAGGACAGTCAGATGTCATGATTCTTGATCGGGTTTGAATCCCAGCAGTTAGATGAGCTTTGTCCATATTGGCCCCCAGTTGGGATAGAAGAGCTTACTTGAACATCAGGTCTCCTTGGATATATGATCTAAAAGATGACCAAGCAGAATTCAGAGAATCTAAGACCTTAGACTCTATATATCTTGAGATTGAAACACAAGAAAGGGAAACATTCCTAAAATTGTCATAGCCCCTCTCTTATAAGTGTGGCGCGCTACACACCCATAAAAGAGACTCTACTTGACACGGCATTGTGGATTCTCAACTAACTATGAACCTAACTCTAATACCAACTTGACATGCCCAAAAATTGGTCCATTTCATATGGGCACCTCAAGCTCACATAAACTAGAGGTCTCCCCAATAACCCAACTTAATCATCATCATAAAAAACATAAGGGCTGGGTAAATCACAACCTTATAATAAGATAGTAGAAATATAAGACAAATAGGAAACACTTAGACAATATCGAACATTTCATTAAGGTCAAAATTCTAGAAAATACACCCAAGTCCACAATAATCCACAAAATCTCTACCAAACCAAGTCACTAATATATTGGGTGATGCCCCCGACAACAGCCAAGTACCAAACCTATTCAAGTTTATGACTTAGGATAAAGTCACTATGAAAGGTAGATCTTTCAGAATATGAAATCTCACCACTTCAAGGACAATGCTCAAACTATTCGAACACCCGATCACTGCATAGAAAAAGATAAAGATGCTCCAGCCCCTATATCGCATGGGTAAATAGCATCTGGAGATGGTTAGCGGTTAGAGCACTAGAATGTAACTCAAGGATAAGGATAGAATAGTTCACTTATTCAATCAAGTCAAATAATCATATTTACACAAGTATAGGAATATATGAAGATACATGTAGATATCGTTACACAATGTGCCAAACCATGGAATGAGCTATAACATGCATTCTCTAATCATTAATTCATAAGACATAGAGTGTAAAACTTTCAATCTTCCACCTTACCAATTTTACAATCTTGAACTTCTTTGTTATATTAGTCAAGAGGATCCGAACATAGAACATACTCAATTGATTTAACTGATTTAACTAATTTATTTAATTCATTATGCATGGGACTCTATCACATCTTACACATTTGATCTGTCATGGAACTCTAATCACATGCCCACACATTAACTCGGGCATGAAACTCTAATCACGTGCTTAGAAATTCAATCTATAATAGAACTTTAATCACATGCTCCCAAATTCAATCGGGCATGGAACTCTAATCACATGCTCCCACATTCAATCGAGAATGGAACTCTAATTATATACCAATTCATAGGGGGATGTATTTTAACCTCAAGTGATTTCTTTAAGCGAGGGACTCCAACGAAAAGACATTAGATGAGGGACTTTAACCATAACTCCTTAGATGAGGGACTTTAACCATAAGACATTAGACAAGGTACTTTAACCACAAGTCACCTTATTACTATCAATAGTTGACATTTAAACTCTTAACCCATCAGCTCATATATTAACATTACTATTTAAAATTCTTTATATTTAAGGGATTGAACCTATTTAGGTAATTCTAGCCATCAAGTCTACATATCAATGCCATTTCCACTAGACCAATATCATAGATACACATTTGTCCTTTACACAACCATTTAACCATTAATAACTTCAATGGGATAAAGGCCTTAATTAAATTCATCATTCAATTAAACTTTTGGTCATCAATACCCACACAACTACTCACATTTCATTCAAAAGCTTATAGCACATTCTCTCCACATTTTTGTTTAATACACTATTCAAATTAAATTTCATGATTAGAAACTTTTATCCCTTTTTAGCCATCTACCAATAAGGTCATCAATTATATAACACATGGTTCACAATACCTTCATGATATCATTTATTAATCATTCATTCTTATTGGGTCATTTCCCAAATTTAAAACACCACCAACATGTTACTAGATAAAGCACTTAGATATTTTCACAAATACCTTATGTGCGTACCTTTAACAAGGCTATATTCATGGTAGAAATCATCAATATTAGGGTTACTTAAAACCCATATGTTAAACCACATACAACAAGCACCCGCATATGCAGTTCATCATCAATAATAGGTATAAAGACAAGTCTAAGCAAGAAACAACATTATTCATTATTAAGCAACAAAACCCTTTTCATTTAATTTTAAATCCACATGTACACTTACTAATCCAGGTTTAAAATACATGGGTTTAGAATTATTTAAAAAGTGAAATGGTTACACACCTTAAATAAGATGATATACTAAGAACTTAAATCCTCTTTGTATTCTAGATGAACAGCCTTCAAACCCTAGCCTCCAATCTTTCTTCAAAAAACTTTGAGAGTATTTAAGAGGGAGTTTAGAATATTAAATCCACACCAAAATGTTTTTAAGGAGACCATATTCACTTATATAGTGAAGGAACTTAGGGTTTAGGGTTTAGGAAATGACCATAAGGCCCTTAGTTAAAAGATAGAAATAGACCCATCCAGGGGTACGACTTACCATATGACTCACTAATGGAACCGTAACCTAGGGTACTTATGTTACCCTGACATATACCCTAGGCTTATCCTAGGTTATACATACTGTTCAGGGTACGACCATACACCCTTGAGTCTTATCCAAAGGGTATGGCTCACCCGTAACTCGTATGCTCTACTCGTAACACAAACAGTCCACTCAAAGCTAAGATCCCACTCTATATGAATCACCTAGGTACGACTCATATACTTAGGGTATAATTGAAAAATGTTCACTCATGTAGGGGAAATAATGTCACCCTCTTAAGCTACTCAAGGTATGAGAGGGAAGAAAAGAGTGGATATGACCCATATCTAAGGGGTATGAGTGGCTTGTACAATCGTATCTTGGACACCATACTCAAAACTCATAAGTCTTTGGAAACCCAAGATCTGTGGTGTTTTATTCCTACAGTTCCTCTGGATAGGGAGATTGAGTTTGGGATTTATTTGGTTCTGGACACTCATCCAATATCTATTTTTCCTTATAGAATAGCTCTGTTGGAGTTGAGGGAACTCAAGGATAAACTTAAGCATATATTTGATAAGTGTTTTATCTATCCTAGTGTATCCCCATAGGTTGCACCAGTGTTATTCGTGCTTAAAAATAATGGTTCCCTTTGGATGTTTATTGAATATCGACAGTTTAATTAGGTGACTATTAAGAACAAGTATCCTCTTCTTAAAATAAATGACTTATTGGATCATTTGCAAGGTTCTAAATTCTTTTCAAAGATACATCTTCTGTATGGGTATTATTACCTTAAGATTAGGGAGGTGGATATCCCTAAGATAATATTTTGTACTCAGTATGGAAATTTTGAGTTCTTGGTTAGGTCAATTAGTTTGTCTAATGCCTCGGTGGCATTCTAGGATTTGATGAATAGATTATTCCATCAATTTCTGGATCTGTTTATCATTGTTTTCATTGATGATATTTTGGTGTACTCTAAGAGTGAGGTGAATTATGCCAATCACCTCCGTGTGGTGTTGCGGACCTTGAAATAGCAGTAGTTGTATGCCAAATTTTTTAATTATGAATTCTTGTTGAACGTTGTTACTTTTTTGAGTCATATTATTTCTATTGAGGGGATCATAATGGATTTACAAGAGGTGTCTATAGCTAAGTAGTGGCCTAGACCCTCGACTCTAACCAATATTCAGATCTTCGTGGGTTTGTCTAGGTACTATATGAGTTTGTGGAAAGTTTTTTCATGAGAGTTTCCCCATTGACTAAGTTGACTCAGAAAAAGGTAAAGTTCTCTTGGTAAGATACTTATGAGTATAGTTTTGAGAAGCTGAAGGATAAGCTAACTTCATCTCTGATTTTGACCTTTCCTGAAGGCAATGAGGGGTATATGGTTTCTATGGTGCATCCCAGGTGGGACTTAGGTGTGCTTTGATGTAGTATGGTAAGGTGATTGCCTTTGTTTCTAGGAAATTAAAGGTACATGGGAGAAAATACCATACCCATGATTTGGAGATTTTAGCGGTGTTGTTTGCATTAAAATCTGGCAGCACTATTTATATGGAGTGAACATAGATATTTTTTTTTATCATAAGAGTCTACAGTATGTGTTCACTCTAAAAGAGCTTAACCTCAGGCAGAGGAGATGTCTTGAGCTTCTCAAAGACTATGACATGAGTCTTCACTACCATCTATATAAGGATAATATTATTGTTAATGCTCTTAGCGGGTTGTCCATAGGGATTTTAACTCATATGGATAAAGAATGTTAGGAGTTGGTGAAGTATATTCACCGTTTGGCTAATCTTGTAGTTTGCTTTTTGGACTCCGATATTAGTAGTGTGTATGTAAATAAAGTGGATCAATCATCTCTTGGTGCAGAGATCAAAGAGAAGAAAATTCTAGATCTTCTCTTGATAAAAATAAAGGGTGATGTAGGTGGGTAAAAGGTAATTGTATTTATGATCAGTGGTGATAGTACCTTGCAGTACCAAGGGAGGCTATCTATTCCTATCATCGATGGTTTTTGAGAAAGGGTATTTGCAAAGGCACATGAATCATGCTATGTTGTTCATCCCAATTCTATGAAAATGTATCATGATCTCAATGAGATGTATTGGTGGAATATTATGAAGATAGATGTGGTTGATTTTGTGGTCAAATGTTTGATGTGTCATCAAGTGAAAGTTGAGCACATGAGGCCTGGAGGCTTGTATTAGGAAATTGAATTGCTTGAATGGAAATGGGAAGTAATCAACATAGATTTTGTTACCGACATTCCTCGGTCTCAGAACCAATATGATTAGGTTTTGGTCACCGTGGATAGGATGATATGGTCAGCTTACTTTTTTCCAGTGAGGACTTACTTTTTTATTGAGGATTATGCAAGGTTGTATCTTTATGAGATTTTGAAGCTACATGTGGTACCTATTTTGATTATCTCTAATTGTGGTATGTAGTTTTTATCTCACTTTTAGATATTCTTTTATAAGAGTTGGGTAGTGAGGTTAGTCTAAGTATTTCTTTTCACCCACAGACGGATGGGAAGGTAGAAAGTACTATTCAAAAATTGGAAGATATGATGCATGCATGTGTTGTTGATTATGGTTGTAATTAGGTTGAGCATCTACCACTTGTAGAGTTTTCATACAACAATAGTTATCATTCTAGCATTGGGATGGCCCCTTTTGAGTCATCGTATGGTAGGAGGTGTAGATCTCCTCTTGGATGGTTCAAGCTTGGTAAGGCAGATATGTTTGGCTCGGATGTGGTTTATCGAGATATAGAGAAGGTAAAGGTGATTCAAAATAGGAAAAAGGATGCCCAAAGTCACAAAAATTCATATGTAGATATAAGTTATAAGGACTTGGAGTTTGAGGTTTGGGAATGGGTGTTACAAAAGGTGTCTCACATAAAGAGAGTAATGTAGTTTGGGAAAAAAGGGAAGCTCAGTCCCTGGTATGTTGGTCCTTATGTGGTTTTGAGGAGGGTTGCTATTATTGCATATGGATTGGAGTTGCCTTCTAGTTTAATCTCCATTCATCTTGTATTCCATGTCTCTATGTTGAGAAGGTGTATAGGTGATCCTTCATCAGTTATTCCTTTAGAAGGATTGGGTATCTCAGATTTTCTATCTTATGAAGAGATCCCAATTAAGATCATGGATCGATAGGTTTGTCGATTGCCATCAAGGATGTAGCATTGTTTAAGGTTATATGGAGGAATCACAAGGTGGAAGAAACTACTTTTTTAGCGAGAAAGGACATAAAGTCCAAGTATCCGTATTAGTTTTGTGCTTTGAATATTCATGCGAAAGGTATGTGTTCTTAATCACATCTTTTTTTCTAACTTGGTTAAGGAAAGGTTGATTTCCTTGTATCTTTGTTTTCTAACTTAGTTAAAGGTTGGAATAGTTATGTTGGGGTATAATTCATGCTTGTAATCCATCCTATGGGGATTTTAAGCAGGTTAAGTTGGGGGTAATCTTGACATTTCCCCTCTTAACCTCTTAAGGTACCACGACTTATAACACTCTTGGGACATCATTTAACCTAATTGTAGTCACTCAAACTCTCTTTAAACACTCTCAAATTCTCCCAAGGATCTTGGTTCAAGAAAGTCTAGGGAATCATCGATAGGATCAATTTGGGGCTTCCAAGGGTGATTTCTCTCTGTCATATTCTCAATCTAAGGCATGTTACTCCTTTCTCATTGTTAGTTCCAACTAAAGGCATGTTTTATGGATTGTTATCATAGCATAATTATTGTATAGTTTTGGTTTTTTCAAATATATGTTGGGGGTTTTGGGTACAATGGTTGGTTATGGTTTTCCCATGTCTTTTACTTATGGTTTCATATTATTATGGTACTTTGTTCATTTGGTTGCATAGGAATGGTTAATTGGTACTTAGTTTTGGATTTGGAAATTTTATTCCCCCAACAACTTTGATAATATGCCTATGAGAATGTTTTTGGTTTAATTGTTGAACTTTCATTGAACTATACAGGTATAACTTGGTAATGGAACACTAAATAGTATAAATGTCTTGCAATAGTTAAATGGTAAGGGGTTGGTGGTTATGGATGGTCTAATTGAAAGCATTGTGGGGTACAATGTAATCCCCCAATAAAGCATAGTAATGATCACTTATGGGTACATGGGATTCCCCCCAGTCAACTTAATAATGTAATCTATGGGTACATAGGAATCTTTTTTTCTTACAAAGAATGGCTAAGGACATTGCTTCCAAACTATAGTCGGCATGACGATACCACTATTTATAGCCTTAGTTAATAATAAATGGAATGGTGGTTTGGTTGTATATTAATGGTTTTAAATGAGCAATAATAGAGGAGTGTGATAGCTAATCGTGAAGGTGTGAATCCAATGGACGGGTACTCAAAACTCATCTTTGCCGACATGAGGATTAGTCAGGGCGACCATATATAATACTTACTTGGTACATAGGAATCCCCTAAGTACACTTTTACACATGCACCATGAAGAGTGAAGGGTACTCAGGAATCCCTGACTCTTATGGTATCTCCAGTTCCTGTGGCTACACGCATCTGGATCCATTCAAAGTGTTTCACTGGATCCATATATCCCAAGGGTAATTCTAGGACGATTAACCTAGACATACCCAGGTTAATGGTTTTAAAAGCATGCTAAACCCAGTTACCTTTCCCAGCATAATTATATATATGTGTGTATGGTTATGAATGTATATGGTTGGTTTACTTGGTTTTAAAGGTTGGTACTATTTTATCCTTATCATGAGTGCATGATAACGTTCACCCGCTAACCCATCTTCGAGCGTTTGTATCCCCACATGATGTAGGAATTGGTCATTCTACTCCTTCTTAGTGATTGGATTTGGGATCAGCTTGATTGGATTGAAGTGATGAGCTTCCATATTCTGAAAGTCTCTATTTCATGTCATAAATGTTATTAAATACTTCAGTTATTTCATAGATATTTGATTTGGCTATTGTTAGGGGCATGTCCCAATCGAATATTGTTTACTTTTTGTTAGAGGCTTTGTGAGACTACTATGGGTTGGTATGAGTTGTGTCGGCAGTGGTGTTAGCCTTAGTATTGGCATTGGTATTGGGGTTTATACTGGGTGACTGTGTTTATGTTTGTTCCATCCTATTATATTATGGACTCGTAGTTCGTTATTGTTTTTTGTTTTGGTATGGTTATTGGTTGGGTATTTGACGGTTGGACTTGCTTGGGTTAGTCATTGTTACAGACCTATGCCAGAGTCTAGAATTGTCCAAAATGCTATCTTGTTATATGTTCGGAATTCATCCTACTCATTTTACTTGTTTGGAGGTTGGGTTGGGTAACGGGGATGGTCCCCAATCCTGGTTAGACTTGGGATTCCATTACAGCAAGGCCCCGATTCGGGTCGTGTCAGTATATTATTGATAACTTATTCCCTTGATTTTCACCCTCTAGGCATATGGGGGACCACATTTAGTTATTTACTTTTCCGCACTTACTTCCTTATGGAGGGCAGTTTTGTACTGATAGTTATATGTTCTTTAACAGCATATGGAGCATTATTCCAGGTTTGCTACTTTTACCGCGACTTATCTTAATTATCTTGCACTTTGATTGTAGTTATATTATAGTTTAACTCTGTCGAAAGATGATGCCTACTCAGTACCTATGGCTTTAGTGCACGTACTACACTTATGTACCTTTTTTTATGCAGATCCAAGTACTAATGATCATCGCTAACAATACGATCATGCTGGTTAGAGTTTGGAGATAGGGTGAAATCTCAAAACTGAAGTTGACCTTTTCTCCTTCTTCTACTTTTGTTTAGTCTTTCATTATTCGAGACTAATGTATATTTGACCATTGCAGTACTAATATTCTTTTGTTAGTGGCTCTTGTATTGATATTACTAGATCGTTTCAATGACACTCCATGGCATTTTAGTATTTCTTCTCATTTTTGCAATTTAGAGCTTCCTATAGTGCTCCAACTCATTTATGGCTTGCTGGAATTGACAGTTTGGTTATCAAATAGTTCGTTTGTTTTCTTGAGCCAATTCCCTATTTTGAAGTCTTTGCTTGTTCAAATTGGCTATTGGGTAAACAATTAAGCCAATCGAAATCATAGGCCAATTATAACTATTCCAACCGTATCAGAACGACGGTTTTAGGCAAGGGGACCCTTATTCTGGGTCTTGGGACTCCCGAACTCATTTTAAGTTATTGGCCAAAATTTAAAATAATGGCACATGGGTATGGGACCAACTTTTCATTCAAATTACCTCGAATGGAAATTTTTATTTTTCTATTGAGTTTGGAACATTAAATTTGATAGGGTAGCATAATTCATTTTCGTATTCGAGGTTCTGAATGAATCTCGAGGTGTTGGTGAATACTTGGAATATTCCAAGTCTCAGCTGGTGCTAGTGCATCACCTAAGAGACCAGTTAACTTCTTAAACAACATGGCATTCCCAGTAGGTATCACTTAAACGATGCTTTAGGCACTTAACCGATGGAAGCTTAAGCGGCCAAAGGTCACTTGAGTGATAATTGCAGCAATAGCAAGTATCGCTTAAGCGACACTTGGTAGCTTAAGAAATGTCCTCTTAAGCAACCCAATGTCCACTTAAGTGAAACTTGTACGCCTGGGAACAAAATAAATTCCCCACTTAGCCCGATTTAGTCTATTTTTGTCCCATTCTCAAGATTGTAAAACACTAAAAAATGTGAAAACTTTGGAGAACTATTGTTGTGTGATTTTATAGTATTTGTAAGCTCGAGTAGAGCATTTCTTCTCCGAATTCATGGTTAGTTTCTATAAATTTCATGATTTAATCCTTTATCTTGTTCCTAAATCCCTAGAATACTGGTGTGTTGATTGTATCACCATTATAGTGCGTAATTCACCCAATTTCTTAAGGGAAAGTGTTCCAAGAGCATAGGGGGATGTTTTGTCTATTTTGAAGTGAGATTCCACAAACGATACCCACATGGGATATTTACGTAATTGTGAACCCGAAGCACAATAGTGCAATATGGGTATCATTGTTCTCATTTTGATGAGTAGATTATGATTTGATTATGTGGAATCTTGTGGAAGCTTCTCAGAAAAGGAAATCATTGGTTTAGAGAATTCTTTGTGCTTTTCTTCAGCGTCCAAGTAGGCTAATGTCACGACCAGAACAAGGGCATGGCCTTTAGGGGTATCTAAAGTCCACCGAGGACCGGTGGCCACCCCCTTTGCCTAACCACATATAACATAGCTCACCTAGCAATGACTGAAATCCGAACATATAACAATATAGAAAGATAATAAAATCAAGGATGACTAAAAGTATCAACATGAATTCCCAATCCACAGTAATATCCATAAAACCTCTACTAATCCAAAAGCAACCAACGTCAGGACATGCCCCTGACTCTTGTAATGACAATAATAATTTCAATGATAATGTTAATGTCAAGTCTTCCATTCTAAGTCATGAAAGAAACTGATTAAATGATCAAGTCTTCCTAAGAATGAATGCTTACCACTTCACATCAAATGATTGATGACATGATTTGATCCACCTAACACTACGGAGGAAAAGTATTATTGCCTTCAGACCATAAATCGTTTAGTGGTTTGAGCACTAGCATGTAACTCAGGGGTAAAGGATAAAATAATACCAAGTGAAATCAAATTAAAAATCATACACATATCATCATATCCCTGTATAAGTATTATGTCAGGATAGGGAAAAAGGCTTAGAAAGAAGTAAAACTTTCTCTTAGACTATGTAATTCAACCATCATAAATAGGCCCCCATGGGATATATGGGTTCATCTCCCCCTGCTGAAAAGGCCATAGTGCGTGCTAGCCACACGTACTGGAGGTATCAAGGAAGAATAGGGAATTACCTGAACCCACGTTAATCCAAGATACAATTATATTAATAGTGTAAACTATGCACACGGTCATCAAGAACAAACCTCACGTCGGCAAACATGAGTTTCCAGTACAAGTCATCCAAGACCTACAGCTTCACGACTTGGCTACATATCCCCCATCAAGCCTAAATTAAAATAAGTTAACATATCCAATTTTAACCAAGGATTTAACTGTTAAGTCACACCATAGGTATCGTCATACCCTTACACTTTCAAACTTAACTCTATGCCATAACAATCATATAAACTTGGGGGAATGCCTCGACCCCTTTTGTTCATTAAATCAACCATAGCCAGTAAGGCCATTAAAATTCATGTTCATCGTTTAACCATTTATGAAATGCAATAACATAGGTGAGTAAGTCAAACCAAGTGACAATTCCACAATTCTAAGTTATTTACACAAGCGTGTTTAGGGAACACAATTATTCAAAACCAATTTCCAAGTTTAAAGGATCGATATGGGGAGAAACCTTGACCCCCATTCCAAATCCCACACCCTTTCTCCCTAGTAGTTAAAACCATCAATTTCAAAGCATGAGTAACACACCAAAACCATGGGAAAACAATTCAAGGATCAATCATTCCAAAACCCTCAACCATATAAAAATCCACATTTAAATCCATGTAATTAAACTATTTAAAACACATGATTTTCATGAAATAAGATTTGGAGAAGAGTAACATTCCTAAAATAATAAGATTTAAGGAGATAAATAAACCCTTATGACCCTAGATGTCCAACTTCTTGGAAGACCTAAGTATCTTGACCTTGGAGATGATTGAGAGTTTGAGAGATGACCAACTTCATGGAAACCCTAAGTATCTAGACCTTTGATAGTTTTGAGAGTTTGAGAGAGTGATTTGAGTGTTAAAGTATTGAAAATAACGTCCCAAGGGTGTTTTATAATCGTGGGTATTAAGTGAGGAAAGAGGGAAATGTCCAAAATTCCCTTAATAAAAAAGTTGAATAATTATTGTCAGTGACTATGGGTCACAATACAACTTGTAAGGACTCACTACGACTCGTCACCATGAGTCGTAGTATGGATAGTAGCTAAGGGACCCTTCCAAGTAATGCTAAGACTCACACCCTAAGAACCCTATAACTCGTAGGTTCCAAGTTGTAGTCAAGACAGAATACTTTGGGTATCACACTAGTTTGGCTATGGATGGGGCCTTATGATGCATTTTTAGTCTTTACGACTCGCAACCTTTAGTTGTAGTCACAATAAAAACTCTAGGCCAACATACTAGAAAGGCTACAATTCGGTCCCTAATACCTTCAATGACACGTTACAACTCATAAGGTGAGTCGTAGCCTACGTAGTAAGTTTAAAATTCAGAAATTTTTCAAGGATCAAAATTTGAGGTGTTTCATTCTCCCCCCTTAAGACCATTCATCCTAGAATGATTGAATAAGGCACCCCTTAGCACGATTTAATACTGAATTCAAGCACATATACCATTAACAAAGACAGCAAAATAAGATGTCAAGGAGATCCTAGTTTTCATTAACAAACAAGAAAAAAAAGATGCCAAGATTGCACATACCTTAAGTATGAGTATTTGGAATGGGGAACAAGAATGGGTATTTGGACTTCATGTCCTCTTCAACTTCCCAGGTAGCTTCTTTAAACCTTTGGTTCCTCCATAGAACCTTTTTTAAACCCACCTATTTTGTTCGCAACCTACCAACTTGCCAATCCAAGATCTCAACCAAGACCTTCTCTTACTACAAGAAGTCAAAAATACCAACATTTTCCAATAAAACCACCAAGGAAGTATCATCCACACACTTCCTCAATTTCGAAACATGAAAAATTGAGTGAACAAAAATGAAATAGGGAGGCAACTCTAACTCATAAGCCACATTATCCACTCTCTTTAAAATTAAATATGGACCCACTTATTAGGGACTGAGCTCCCCCTTCCTTCCAAACTACATCACTTTTATTATGGGAGATACCTTTACGAACACCCAATCGCAAACATAAAATTCCAACTCTCTTAGCCTTACTTCTGTAAAGGATTTTTGGCAACTATGAGTATCTTAAGCCTATCCTGGATAACTTTTACCTTTTCCATAGCCTGATAAACTAAATTAGGATTGAATAACCCAGCCTTGCCAACCTCAAACCACCCAATAAGAGAGTGACATCCCCTACCATACAAAGTTTCAAATGAATCCATTCCAATTCTAAAGTGATAACTATTATTATAAGAGAACTCAATGCGAGGTAAATGATCAACCCAGCTACCACCAAAGTCAAACACACAATCCCAAAGCATACCCTCTAACATGTGAATGGTCCTCTCTACTTATCCATCTGCTTGAGGGTGAAAAGTGGTGCTAAGTCTTACCTTAGTTCCTAAACCTCTTTGAAAAAAACTCTAAAAGTGATATGAAAACTAAGTACCTTAAACAGATATAATGGAAACTGGATCACGATGAAACTTCACGATCACCTAAATAAATAGATTAGCATATTCTCTACCAAATAATTAGTCTTTACTGGTAATAAATGAGAAGACTTGGTCATCCTATCCACGATGACATAAATCGAATCAAACTGACTGCAACACTGTAAAATACCGGTGATAATATCCAATATTAATCACCTCCCACTACCACACAGGCAACTTAATTTCTTAAAACAACCCACCAGGACTCAAGTTCTTCACTTTCACTTGTTGACATACCTTAAACTTATCCAAAAAATTGGACGCATCCCATTTCATGTTATTTCACTAATAGATCTCTTTCAAATCATGGTACATCTTCATCGAACCAGGATGAACAATGCATTTCAACTTATGAGTTTTAGCTAAGATCCTCTCTCGCAGCCCATCCACATTGGGAATAAATAATCTACCTTGGTACCATAAGATACCATCACCATTAATATCAAAACCCATCACCTTATGGAAACCTACATCATCCTTGATCAGCATCAAGATAAGGCCCAAAAAACCATTCTTTCCATCAAAAGAATAAATTCTTGCATGATGTGACTCATTACTTCAGGGATGAACCATATCTTTTTCGTTGATATGCGGATAATATTATAAGGAAATGCGTACCAGAAGTGGATGTATTTTTCATATTGGAAGAATGTCATGCTTCCCTAGTTAGGGATCACCATGCAGGCGACCAAACGACTAGAAAGGTGTTGCAGAGTGTCTATTACTGGCCAACATTATTCAAGGATACCTACGAGTTTATGATGAAATATGAACAATGTCAGAGGCAGGGGTTAATCTCTAAATAACATGTGATACCCTTGACTAAGATGCTTGAAGTGGAATTGTTTGATGTCTGGGGCATTGATTTCATGGGTCCTTTTGTAATCTCGTATGGGATGAAGTATATTTTAGTTTTCTGTTGACTATGTCTCAAAATGGATCGAAGATGTAGCATTGTGTGGTAATGAACGCAAGAGGGTTGTTGTTTTTCTCAAGAAGAACATCTTCTCTCGCTTTGGAGTACCATGTACTATAATAAGTGATGGAGGATCTTATATTTGCAACAAACTGTTTTGAGCATCTTTAGCAAAATATGGGGTCAAATCGAGAGATTAAAGCCATCCTAGCCAAAATAGTGAATGCTAGTCGGAAAGATTGGTCTCAGAAGCTCGATGATGCCCTGTGGGCATATCGGACTGCATTCAAGACACCCATTGGCATGTCACCATTTCAGATGGTCTATGGAAAAGCTTTCCACCTACTAATAGAGCTGGAGCACAAAGCCTTATAGGCACTCAAAAGGCTAAATTTACATTGGAAGGAGGCAGCAGAGCTAAGACTGGGGAAACTGAATGAGATGGATGAATTCCATCTCAATACATATGAACGAGCATATATGTATAAAGAAAATATGAAAAAAATACCACAATTCGAGGATAGAGAAACGAGACTTCCAAAAAGGTGACATGGTGCTTCTGTTCAATTCCAGACTCAAATTGTTCCTAGGTAAGCTGAAATCTAAGTGGTTGGGCCCTTTTAAAGTTAGCCAAGTCTAATCGTCTGGAGTAGTGTAACTTGAAAACAATGACGGCAGTACCTTCAAGGTAAATGGGCAACGTGTCAAACTTTACATTGGTCCAAAAGAATCAATGAAAAGTATCACGTCTCAATGAAGTCTGAAGTAATTGAGATACCTGAGTCATGACACAACATTAAATCAGGCATTGCATGGAAGGCAACTCATGAAACTTGGGATTGATCCATTCCAGGTATAGTCTAACCCTTAGTTTAACTTTATTTTCAATTTTAAGTTGAGGGTGTAGGGTAGGAAGTTATTGTAACAATTTTTCGTAGATAATAAGTAGTAATACAGGTACTTGAGGCAGTTATCTTATTTTGTAACTTTTTAGCACCTCTCCATTGATCAAAGTTTATAACTGTGTGAATTGCATTCATCTGTGACTGCGGTGCATCTTTTTGTGGCATTAGTTTGGCAACCTGATGATTTTGGCTGAACAAATTGTATGAATCGAGTAAGTAGTGATATATAATGTTCTTGTGTTCCATGTGTGTGTGTGAGGTTTTACTCAGCTCTTGTTGTGTACCGAATCTAGAACTTGCCTTGTTAGTCCTGCCTAGATTGTAGGATAGGGGTTAGAAAGGATCATAGGCCATTTTTTATTGTAACCCACTTTCAGCCTAAATGACCTTCCCAATGTGAATAATATTATTTGATCCCTGATTTGAGCCTATATGCTTGTTTCTTTCTTTGAAACCTCTTACCTTCCCGTTTACCTCACAATGAATCTGTTTTGGCCCTGATCCTTCTTGGACACTATGCACCTTGACTTAGGCAAATAGCCTAAGTTGATGGTGTTTATCATAGGAGTGCGTGATGCAAAATGAGCATGAAGAGAGGTAGAATAAGAGAAAATAATAAAAAGTTGGGTGCAGTGAAAAGGGAATAAGATAAGAGAAAGTTGTGTTAAAGATGATAAAAAGATAATATGCAGATTGAAAAGACCGCATCCATCTTGAGAATGTATGATCAATAAAATAAGAGGAAAAAAATAAGGTTGAGAAGTGAAATCCTAAGAGTTTAGTAGAGTGTCAAGGAGGCATAGTCACTCTAAAATATCCATGAATATCATACCAGCCCCTATCCTACATTACAAGCCTAAGAAAAGCCCTAAAGTGATCCTAACTGACCTACCTGAAGATTTGGGTACTGACTATAAGGGCAAGCCTATGGCATTTGACATGTAGTGTTTGGAACTTCATCTAAGAGTGAGACTTGTGATTATCCCTATGTTTATGTATGTGAATTCTGATATGAGTGAAAAGGGGATTTCTTTATTGTAAGGGCACATTGGGTATGTTGCTAAGTCACTGACTTGATCAGATAGTGTGATCTTAGTATGGCATAATTGTTATTGCTGAATTTTTTCCATATCTGGATGCTTGTGAGTTGCATGGTTGTTTTTCAAAACATCAATAGTGATTTTTAAATTGACTGACCTTGGAGATGGTGAAATTATTCTGAACTAATATGGGTAGTTAGCTTCCTAATTGTACTTTGTATTCTCTTAGTTATGTTTTAGTTGCTTGAGGACAAGCAATTGTTTTAAGTTGAGGGTGTTAATGTGTGAGCATATACTAACACATTTGAGGCTTTTAACTCTAAATAATTGCAAGGTATTGAGCAACTTTAGTTATTTTTGATTAGTTTATGTTTGATTTTGCAGTTTAAGCTGATATAATAGAGAACCACCATGAAATGAAGCAAAGAAATTGAAATTTGAAGAAATATGAAAACAAGTGTGGATGACAACATTTGTGATAAGTCGTCAGCCCTGTGATAAGCTATCAGGTTGGTCATCATCATTAGACAGAGAATTGGCCTAAAGTGGAAGTTGTGACGACATTCTATGATAAGCCATCAAGGATCCGATAAGTTATCAAGTTTGTCGTCAGCCTTAAATAGGGAATGAGTTCCAGCTGGTAGAATCGATGACATTTTTTGATAGGTCATCATAATGGTGATAAGTCATCAGGAATGCCGTCAGACTTAGGCAGGACATGAGAATTGGAGAAAAAGAGTGACGACATTTCTGATAAGTCATCACAGTCCTGCTAAGTTGTCAAAAGTTATCGTCAACCTAAGACAGGACTAGGGCAGATTTGAAGAAGACCTGACGACATTCTTCATAAGCCATCAGGATCCTGATAAGGTGTCACCAATAGTCGTCATCTATTCTGAGAAAAAGTTGTAACCTTGATTTTGTTTCCTTATTTAGGGTAAACTATTTAAATCTTTGTTTTAGGATTTTTCTAGACATAGACATTATTGTTGTTATTATCATTATTATTCCACACAAGGTCGACACCTTGAGTTTTGGAAAACATATTTTGATATTTTCTCTCTTTACTTCTTGACTTTAACAACATAACTATTATTTTGAGAGATTATTATCAGTATTTTGGAATTTTTCCTTTGTGCTCTAATCTGCGATTCACTAGTTATTATTCATCTTTGTAAGTTTATCTTTCAAATCATGAATTCAATTATGTGTTTCATTAGTTACATCATGAGTGGCTAAACTCCATTAACCTGAGTTATGGGATCTAGGTTTAGATCTTGATGAAGTGCTAGGTATTCAAGATTCAAATGGTGGTAGGATTTCTTGGTAATTTTGAAGTTTTAATTAACGTCTGTTGGTTGCAAATAGTAGACACACCTGCTTTGATTTGATGGAGAAAGAAATCAAATATAGTAGGAAGTTAATTATCAATAAGGACTCGAAAATACTTTATTTAATAATCAGCATTGTAACAAGGTTGGTTAACCTAAGGTAAAATCTGGGCAGTAAATAGAAATTCCCTAAGTCCGAGAGGATTAGGGAATTAAATGCTTAAGTAGGTCGAGAGACATTTAAGAATAACATCCATAAATATAGCTTGTTATCTTACCCACCGTGAGAATCTTTAATCACTTTTAGCATATGTCATGTACCGGAAGCCCTAGTGAACATAATTCTGGTTATTTCATAAACTCTTGATTTACAAACACCGAAAGTAAAGTGACAAACAACAACTTGTTAAACCTAAACCCCCCATTTCTGGAAAAATTAAACTATCAGTTGATTAACTAGAAAACAACTTGAGTTCACACCATATTCCCTGTGGGATTCGACCCCAACCTCGTTGTGTTTTATATTGACAATGATCGCTTACACCCATTTAAGAGTGTAATTTGTGTGTTATCAAGGCTCCGCAGATAATCCTACTATGCTATTGAAAACCAATTGTTAGATTACTCATCTTGGTTGTTTATTCACAAGGTTGATATTGTGATTATGGTCCCTCGATCCTCTAATCCTTTATCTATCTTAGCCCCACAACATCGTTGAGCGGGGATGTGAGAACTAAACCAAATGCATTTATTTTTCATCCTGTAATTAACCAAATAGTTCACTTAGGATATCTCTATCCTTACTTCAAATAACAACTTTGTTTTATAGAAGTTTATAATTCTATTCTATTTATCCCCATGTTCTATCCTCTTGTTCCTCCTCGCAGGCTCACGGGATGACAATGAATGTATTCTAAGGGTTGAAAATCCTTAAAATAGTTATAAAAAGGATAAATAAAAAATAAAATATGATAATCAGTCAAAAACAAATCAATTCAAAGAAATAGTAATCATGTTCTTGGCCTTAACCCCAAAAAGGGGGATTTTAGTCGCTCATGGACATAATAGTACTCACAAAGATAGAAAACATGTTAAAATCCATTAACAAACTAAATTAAATATATAAAACCCATAATTGAAGTGTTTTACATCCCCTATTCAAGTGTCAAAGTAGTCCAAAGTGTTTTGCATTGTACACAACTGTTCTATTTATAGGAGGATAATTTGGTCGAGTTCTAGACTATGTCCTCATTCCCTCTCTCAAAATAAGGAACAAAGTCTGTGGTGCATCCTCGTCTTGGTGACACACTAGAATTCATGTTTTAGGCAGAATCTAGGTCTTCATTACCCCTCTCATCATGTAAACCAAGGTCCACGATGCCCATTGCCTTCACGACCTCTATTTTTACTTCTAAACTTGTCCTATGCATTCGCCCTTCCATCCCAAGCCATATGGTGTAGTTTCCACTTGATTTAAAGGTTTTGTATACTACAAATATCATCATATTCAACTCACCAAACATCATATAACATCAAATACCATGGATTAGAGCTCAAAACAACATAATCTCTAGGACAACGAACTAGAAACTTAAGCTAAGAACTAGTTTTGTCCTTTATGTTCATTAACCTATTGTTTGAATCTAGGATTGATTAAATTTAACCTTAAACCTTGTGACTAAGTATTTTAAGAATGAGATTCTCAATCATACCATTATTAACACATTTCGCGCATAAGTCATCCTCAAAACAAGGCTAAATAAGCAAGAATAACAACATTGAGGCGCACAAATCCACCTCAGATAACCACCCCACTCTTAAAGACTTGTTATTTCTTTAATAACTATTTATTCTAAGCATCATAATCAGAAGTGACTCCACAATTCTAGTACAATCAACACACTCAATATAGTACTACAATGCCAACACAAAATGCAAGTTTATACACTAGGCATGTTATATACACAATTAAAATCTCAAGAATACTACTCCAAAACATCCTAGACTCAACAATTGACTTACAAAGTTGGAAAACTCATACATATTTCTAAGTAAAAGAAATTCTACAAATCACCCAACTATCATCAAACATGTTCCCTCACCACAAGAGAGTTACCCATTTTTTCTCACATAGATGTAGTTTATCACAAAATGGGTATAAGAATTACATTGTGCTCACCCTCTCAAAGAATTCACAAGTTTCATAAGATGAACCATAGGCATGCCTATAGTGAAGTACTCCACTAATATCAGAATGTTAAGGATTAAGATCAAAAAGATATTTATGGGTTATAATGTAGGCTAACGGATGGGTAGGAACTATTCTGGCAATTAATAGTGACTATCTCCCCTAAATGCTTTAATTCATCACATTGCTCATTCAATTCACCTCTAAAAACCCATTTATACCACTTTTATCTACCCACATCTTTTGTTTTTCCCTATATCTTTAAGCTCATTCACATAAACTATGGTAGGAGTATTCTATGTACATATTATTCAATTTGAACAATTTTTTTTCTTCTCATTACCCAACTCCAAACCACCATACATATTAATTGTACACAATAATAACTATTACTTTGGGGCGTCAATTTCACCTTTTTACCTACTTGAATTTCAAACTCCTTAACTCAAATAATTTTTAAATAAAGCACTTACGGGGTTTGGATCAAATTATACTCAATCAAAAAGGATTATACTACATATTAGGCTACGATAGAATAATCTAAAGTCTTAATAAAGTCAACTAGAATTATGCACAAGGGAAGGTAAAACAAGGTATAAATATGGCTATCAAAGAACTGCCTATATCATCTCCTAAATCGATATTTTTTATTTTGTTGTGCATACGCACCAGGAAAGTTTTAGACATTAAGTATAACAAGGAATATACAAAACCTCACACACATATGTAACATGTTAAACTCAAGTAGGATCATTATAGACTCTCAGCCAAACAATTTCATGAATTCAACTTTAAGCGAGCAAGTACAAAAATCATAAACATGAGCCTAAGAGTATCAAAAGTATTAATTCTCACCATCAACATTCTCTTTACATTTAAAACCTACTTGCATTATGTAATCATACGTAGCACCAGCAACAATATCTCATGTTCCTAAAATAAAAAAAATTAAATTACTTATAAAAATGGGAATTTCCCCACCTCCACAGTTAAAAATCTACTTTGTCCCTAAAGTGTACTTAAAAGTAGACATAGAAATACTTCTTAAGGCATCTAAGACTATCTAGTAGCATCTTTATACATTACGAGGGTTTGAGGACCCTACACTCATTCTTCAGCATGCTCTTTAGCTCAGTTTTCCAGTACTTTGACTTTCCATCAACCTGTGACCCGACAAAAACAAAAACTAGGGAAGTAAGAACTAAAAATACTAAAAATAAAACCTACCTTAAATTGTCTTGCCTCCCAAGCAGTGCATAATTTAGTGTCGCGGCACGACCCAACATCAAACTCAACTATTTTACTTCATCCTCTTCCTCCTACTTGGAGGCCATCTTCTTATTTGTTTCTGACATGTTGAGTGTGTACTCTAAAGGTCTACAGCTTTCTCAACAATAGCCTTTTCAGGATCATTAATCAGCATCACTTTAGGCTAGGGTATTTGTGGCATGGGTTGCTCAATGAAATTATTTAGTGAGGTCTTTGGTGGACTAAACTCCACCACCCCACACTTATCCCCTTCAATCACTGTAATTATGTACAAATCTTTATAGTGGGATGTGTGTTGAGTGGTTTCAAATCTTTGAAAACAACCTCTTCATATCCAACCTCATTATGAGCATGCCCTCTCTCACATCTATCAATGCTCATCACGTCGGCAAGAATAGACGTCCCAAGATGATCGGCACCCTTTCATATGCCTGAAAATCTAAAATAATAAAATCAGCAAGAACAATAAACTTACCAACCTTGATTAGTAGATACTTTATAATTCCTTCAGAATGGTCTAGGGTCCGGTCTGCTGATTGGAGTATCACAGAGCTCAATCTCAGCTTCCCTAAGACTAAGGTGTTAGAAAAAGATAAGGGCATCAAATTAATGCTTGACCCTAAATCACTCAATGTGTGGACCATCTTGTTGTTGCCAATATGAATGGGGAGAGTGAAACTCCCAGGTTCTTTGAGCTTGTTTGTTATCTTTGGCATTACCACATAGCTGCACTCTTTGGTGAGTATTATTTGATGATGTCCAAGCAACACCTCCTTTTAGATAATGGTACAGTCATTGTCAAGTTATAGTAACCCAACTATGATTGGGGTCGAATCCCAAGAGAACACATGGCTTAGCTGTTCTCAGTGGTTGAAGTGTATAGGCAAAACAAGAAAAGTAAATGGGGGGATTGGTTTGTAGTAGTCTTAAGCAAAGAAAAATATTAACTTGGTTGAAAATCAGTCTTAAGTGAACACTAGGAATGTGTTCCCCCTATCGTCTCAACTCCGTAGACTTATTGTTCATTGTTGAATCAACCCAATACCTTTTATGCAAAATCAATAAGTTATGTACCTCCTACAGTCTTTTGGCGAGTAGAAGGATTTCACTCTTTATCTTTTGAGTCTCAGGGTGTCACGTTACTAACCCTTATGTTGATCCTAGATAACTATTACCTTTTGAGTCTCTAGTTATTAGATTAAAGTCAACGGTCATTCACTATATTTCATTGTGCGCAATGGATTGACAATTAACTCCCAAATTATTATTGTCCTTATCATTTCCTAGTCACTACTCCTCTTTTGGAGTAAGTATAAATATCTAGGTGGGATCCTAATGTGTGAACCCATTATGGAATTAGTCATAACAAAGATAAAGTAATGCATGACATGGGTATTGGTTCAGATCAACAATCGCACTTCCCCTACTTTGTTAATTTGTTAGGGTTTCCACAACCCTAGCGATGGTTTTTAGCCACTCATTATTGTTAAGAAATAAATAAGCTTCATATTGGAAAGCGAAGATGAAATCACAATGACAAGATGGATGAAAACCCACAACTGTAAACTGAATAATCAATTAAAGTAAATACATGGAAATCCCAAGATCAAGGATGGATCTTGAAATAAAAATATGTTTCTAAGTGTTAAAAGTGTGTAACTCCTTCTAAAAAGTACATAAAGGGTATTCATAGTATAAGAGAAAACCCTAAAAATAAAGCTTGGATAAAATAGGAGAAAATCGGGTAGGTGGCCACCTGCTCCCTGTACCTGCGGTCTAGAAGGGCGCATGTAGTACCTGTCGTCTGGCATCAGGCACAGGTAGTACCTGTGATCTGGCACCTAGTGCAGGTGAAGGCTGTAAGTACTAGATGGACAATTTTCCTGCTAGTCAACTCTTGCGATATTGTCTTTCTAGTACCCACTTTGTATACATGCGGTCTGTAGGTCTACATGTGGTCTGTACATTGACTTAGTAGGTGCGGGGAGTGAGTTTTTTAGCTCTTCTTCGACTCTCTAGCATGAATTGATCACGATCAAGCCAAAAAACATTCCAAACATCAATAATTGCTCCAAAAGTGGCCAAAAACACTTTTTTCATGAATTATCATCCAAAACATGATTTTCTGTAAAACATACCCAAAATAGATCATATCTAAAAAATTCCATATAAACTTGCATATTTTTCTCAGTTTAAGCGTCGAATGTACTATATTTCTATAGCACATCAACACCCTCAACTTAGAACCTTTGTATGTCCTCAGGTAGCAAAACCGACGCTTAACTGGGAGTATGTAAGCTATTCAAGGAAGTCAGTCATCACATTAAGTTCAAATTACAACATCCCCCCTCTAATATTAATTTTTAGAACCAAATGTGTATGAACATAAAGCACAACAATGTCACACAATGGGATAAAGGCATGGCAATAACACTAGCAACAGACAACCACTCATATATACAAATTAAACGACCCAAACAATCAAATAGCTAGCAACATGACTCAAGTGATCTAACAACAAATATGTCCCACTTAATCATATGAAATCATGTGTGTAAATGTAGGAATGGTAAATATATATTCACACTCAACAAAGAAGTTCTAGTCAATGCATGTCAAATACCATAGGATTGCCCTTATTTTCTTTACTATAGCATTAATATAGTCAAGTCAGAATCACTATAGGACTTTTCTCAGCTTGTAATTTAGGATTGGGGGCCGGTATGTTGGTATGATATATATGGACATATGAAGTGATTAATCATCCTTTGTACTACACTAACCTTGGGTTCTCACTTACTAGCCAATTTCCTCTTTATTCCACCCTTATTTCACCCTTTTATTCATTCATTGCATATTCAAGTTGGGTGTGATCTTTTATTTATTTATTTTTTTCTTTTTCATGATTTTTATTTATCATATTTCTTTTCTTTTTCTGGCACATCCATCCCTACTAACTTTTTCTCTTATTTTTTCCTTTTTCATACCTATTTTATACTATGCACAACCCTAAAATAGCCACCCTCAACTTAGGCATTTTGTCTGTGCTAAGGCGCACAATGTCCAAGGAGGTCCTGGGATAAAATAGATAAATTGTAATACAAATGGGAAGGTGAATGGTGAAAACAAGAAAAAATAGGATTACAAGTCTCAAATCATGGATCAAGGGATAAAATGCACACATGGGAGGTCATTTAGGCTAAAGTGGACTAAAATTAAAAATAGCCTATAATCCTTTCCTAATTGACTATCCTTCAACCTAATCAACACTAATCAGTCAAGTTCTAAATTTGACATACAAAGGGAACTAGGTAGTATCTCACACACACATAGCATAAAGTCAATGTCACCATCTACTACCTATCTAGTTCAGGTAATTGTCAGCAAATGGTTATAATGTCCCTAATTCTAATGCCATAACAAGATCCACAAAGTTTACATATATATACATCAACACAGTTCTCAAACACAAAATTTTAGAGGGGTATTAAAAATCAGTCAAAATATGACTACTGCCCTGAATACTTAAAAATCTCCTAATGACACAAAAATAACACAATACAAAGAAAAAAACAATACAACACATAATTATACTAGACATGCTGGTTCTAAAACCATACTGCGGCCGATAGAAAAAGAAGAACGGTGAGAAAAACCCACAGTGGTATGGCATCCCCCCTCCCAACTAAAAAAGTTTACACTATCTTTAATGCACTAAAATAATGCAAAACATAGGGAAGTGAGAACATATCTAGGATGCACTAGGCGCCCGAGTCAGGAACATCCCCAGATGGGGGAATATAAGGTAGCAGAGGTAGTGGTGGTGGTGCACTGCTAGTAGATTCACCCACTTCTGTAGATACACACCTCTTTCTGTTGATGAATGCAGTCTCTAAAGAATCGTGTTTGACCTTTTTAATGGCCTCCTCCTTTGTCATAGTAGGATCCTGCAAATTATCTAAGTGACCTCTCTTGGTCTCAACTACTTGGACCTCCTCATCATCCTCTGTAAAGAAGTCAAAGTGTCTCGGTTCATTTGAAGGTGATATCTAGACCACAGGGGTAAAGTCGAGGGAGTATTTGCAACATGGCTCTCTATAAAAGAGCATACCTTTGCTCATAGAATAACAAAATCCTCTCTTATATGAACAATATCTAGCACACCTATCTTTGTATATTAGGATGGAACTCCAAATCATCAATCTATGTCTGAAAATTAGCACACAGCTCAGATAATACGACTCTTTAAGTAGCCTTCTATCTAGCCTTGGCCTACATAAATCTGTTCTAAACCCTTAATCTTATCTGCCTGAAAAGGGTAATCATTTAAGTCTCAACCACCTTCAATGGAGCAGTTGTGGACCTCTGGTCGTCTACTAAAATCTATAAAAACTAACTGGATACAGTAATCATACCTATTGCAAGAGCTATATTGGATGGGCGAGCAGGCTGTATAGATTCACCAACCGTATTTGAGGTTGAATACAGGGCTGAAGAAGAAGTAGATTATGTCCTCTCGCCCTATGTACTCAAATCTATAGAATCTCTTTGCTCCCCTATCTCCATATCAATACCAATATCCATATCATTTGTATGTTCCTTATTGGGTTCTATAGAAACTCTTTGCTCCTCTGACTAGGATTGTGGTATTGTTTCCTATTATCTCAATCTCCTAGATATACCAGAAGGTACAAAACCCTTAATGGTCCTTGTCTGTGCAGTTGTGGTTGCAGGAACTCTGCCTCATCACATAGAATCTAGATCATGCAATGAAATGATAAATTAGTTAGCTAACCAAAGGCTCTGTCATGCAACTCATGTCTCAGAATAGCAGCAAAATCAACATCAAAGATGGCCATCAGATAGGCAACTAGTACTGCTCTCTCCCACGTCAATGTGTTATCTGAAGTAGTAGGTATCAGTCTTTATGCGATCAGAAACTACCAAAACTTGGTCTATACTTTTATAAGGCCCTTATTGATCATAGGCTGCCCCTCTATCTATGGGGTCTCATCACTAATTGGTGAAATATAATCGGCTATCCATCTATCCATCTCAACCTTTTTTAGTTAGTGCTCAATATCCCGCATAATATAATAATCTTGTATGATCCTAAATCTGTAGTTGCACTCAATTATAGATGAAAAAGTTATGTAATCTAGGCCAAATATGACTTTACAGATAGTCTCCTTTTTTATATCAACTCTGACCCCTCTGAATAGTGCGTGATCAAGCTCTGGCTGTCATGAAAATTTGATAAAGCCTGGATAATGTCACATGGAAAGGACTACGGTGTCTTTGCAATATGTATAAAACTCCCAACCATAGCCAGTCTGTAAGAACCGAGTGGCCTAGTAATCCACTCTAGCTGGTATCTGTCTAATACTGCTCGTAGCTATGGTATATGCTCTATCCCTGATAAGTCAATTCGACGATCCTCATAAATACATTTCATAGGCCTTCTTACCTCCCAAACATGACTATCAATATCATAAATCTCCCACATCTCTTCAACATACTACCTCTAATGTCCCTCATCAAGAGATGAATCTGGGGAAGGCATAGGAGCGGTACTCTATTCTACTGAAGCATTATGGAAAGGTTACTTGGTACCCTCATCAGACTGGGGTACCTATTCCTGATATACATGAGTATCGGTACCCTTCTCAGACTGGGTCACTATAGATGACTGCTCTTACTCAACCTTATTAGATGAATCTCGGGACTCCTCCTTAGACTGGGGTCCTGAGTAGCAATATGTGGAGTAGTCTTGAACTCTATATCCTCCACATCATCATCATCTGGTAGAGGAGTATGTTGGGGTGATATCCATGTGGACTTAATCCTTAGTCGAGATATAGCTGATTGAGTGGCATGGAGAGTCTGTCCTCTCGTAACTCTGTGTGTCATCCTAGTGGCAGTGTCTCTATGTCGCTACCTTAGGTACTCCTCCACTGATCTGCTAGGATTGAGAGACTCTTCCTATCGCCTAAAAGTACCATCCTTAATCTTGTTCACCTTTCTAGGTGTCATATGTACCTAAAAAACCAAAAGTTAGTTTCCAACAAAAGTGAGGGATAACAAAAGTCAAAGAAAAACTCAAAATTCAAAAAGTTACAATTTTTCCTCAATTTTTTCATCCATATAACCTGTTTGAAATCCTAAAAAGTCCAATGTATACACACAAATAAATAATAATGAATTTCAAAGAAAACAAACATGTTCAACTCGTGGTATTACTCTATTAATTCAAGCTCAACTTCCACTTAGGGCCTAAACATAGTATTTTAGTTCAAAACAATGCCCTATATTATGATTTTAGGCTACTTCAAGGATCCCACTTACAAACATGATAGTTTCTATATATTTTGCAATGAAATACATATATCAACTTTTTTAATTGTAGATAAACCAATATATAACCATTAGGAGCCAAGAAAGCTACATCCTATATGAAGATCCGAAAGAGAATAATAAAGAACTCAAGCAAAACCAAGGTTGAAACTTGTTTTTAGCCTGTTGGGACAAGTTGGTATCTCAAACAATTGTTAATTTAGCATTTTCTTAAGTGTGGGCTTGTTTATATTTTTAGTAGGAAGTTTGAATTTAAATATAAAAGTGAAGTTTTGAGGATTAGAATGAGTTACAATAAGGGTAAGAATGTTTTTATATAGGCGGGGGCTTCTATAGGGCATATTTAAATGTTGGTGGGCCTAAAATTTTTATTAAAAAGTGGGCCCATATCTAGACCTACCCATGGCACGTACCTGCACCCTGTACCTGCGGTCGGGTCCTGGGCTGAAGTAGTACCTGCAGCCCATAGGTACTAGGTATAGGTACTGGGCCAAAACTTTTGGCTCAGTTTTCTGTAACCCAAACTCAGTTACTTATTGTCCCGCAACCTAAGTTTTTGGTCCCAAAAGTAAAATTAAATGCCAGAGTCCGTAACTTACCATTTTTCATCCTCAAAAGTTCAACTTTCTGACTTATTACTCAACTTGTCGTGTTGAACTTGTAACCATGATAGGCTGACCACACAGTCCTATTACCTGGAAATCAATGAATTTTGAAATTTTTATCATATTCTTGGTAAGGTTCAAAAGATAAAAAGAGCTACAAAAAGACAAAAACAACAAAAATGTGAACACAAAAGTAGTGGACTGCCTCCCACCCAGTGCTTGATTTAGCGTCATGGAACGACGTGGCTATGTTAGTTACTCAGACTTCACTAACAATCCCATGGGCTACCTCCCATGCAGTGCTTGTTCACGTCTCGTCATGACGCGAGTATCTTGACTACTCAGAATTCATCAATATACCCATAGGAATATCCTTCATGGTCAGCAATATAATCAATCACCAACATTATCCTCATGTTGGTTGGATACTTTATTAACTTTTGAATGCCGAATATCTCCTCCTCACTATTGACTCTAAATTTTATCTCACCTTTTTCCATGCCAACCATAGCTCTACCTATGGCTATGAATGGTTTTCCAAAAATAATGGGTATCTCGATGTAAACCTCGTAGTCCAAGATAATAAAGTCAGCCAGAAAGATAAAGTTATCCACCCTCACAATCATATTAAATGAGATTCCCACAAGATTTTGCACTGTGTGGTCAACCATCAAAAGTCACATCAAGTCAGTTTCGAAGGGTTCAATCCTAATGGGTTGAATAAGGCCAGAGAAATCAAATTAATATTGTCTCCTAAACCACACAAGTCTCAGGCAAAGATGGATGACCCAATATTGCATGGTATAGTGAATGCACCGAGATCACCTTTTTTTCAGCACCAAGTACCTAGTCGTGAGTGCACTGCAGTGGTACATACCATCAACATCCTAAAAATTCACTGTTTTCTTCCTTGTGACCAACTATTTCATAAACCTGTGGTATACAAGCATATGCTCTAATTCCTCATGAAGAGGTATGTTCAAGATCAATTCTCTTAGTATCTCAATAAACAGCTTAAACTTACCTTTCTCTTTCTTCTACCTCAGTCGCTGAGTAAAAGGTGGGGGTGGTCTTGGAATCTATCTGCCTTCTGGATCAACAATGGACCCTTTTTTTAGCAACTATACCTTTATCACTTTTTACCTTCTCAGACTCAGCAACGGGTGTCTCATTATTAATACCTTCAGTAGTAGATAGTTTGGGATTTATAGTAGTTATACCTCTCCTTGAGGTAATGGTAAGTACATGACCATCGTTTCTCAGATTTTACACTGTGTTGATCGAAAGGGTGGTGGCTGCCTCTAGTTCAGAGTTGCTGACATCAACCCAAAATGGGACTCCAACTTCTTAATAGTAGTGGCATGTCATTCGAACTTCTAGGTCAACCGCTAAATATCAGCCTTAATCTCATTAAGACTGGTTTCCTGATTTTCTAGACCCTTCACCAACTTAGCCATCATCTCTTTAATTCTGGATTTTGCATCATGTCTACTATGTGGAATGTACCTATCTCCCTTCTCTCTATAGTCATCCTTCTTTCTCCAGTCGCCATCTTACTTTATGCCACTGATGTTGGGTGAATTTATGCATTCTAGCATTACTATTCTACCCTTTTTAGCCTTGTTTTGAGGATGATTCATGTTCTTAATGTGTTTATAATGATATAAATCTGTATCTAAGTGTCCATGTATGTTTTTACAATGTTTAATAGTGTTTCCACATAATTTTTAATTCAAATTGATCATTTATAAGTCAACCGAGAAAACTAGTGTGACTAGCTTGATCTAGGTGTTTGTCCAGTCTATTGTGTTGGGTTATAACGTGTTTAATGAGTTACTAAGGTTGTTATTTTGTATTTATATGTGAAAAAACTTGTTGGTAATTTTCAAGAGTCAATTGGTTCAAGACAAGAGTCAAAACAATAAGTTAGAAATCAGAGTGAATGAAACTTATGCTTAGCTCGTGTTTCTAGTTCTCCGTCTTGGATGTTGTGTTGTTTTGAGCTCTAAGTTTTTTCCTTTAATGATATAGGATACTTTTTTAATGGATTATGATGATATATGAAGGATATACAAGCTTCAAATAATGTGGAAACAACTCAAAAAGGCTTGGAATGGATCACGAAAGCACAATACGCAACTTGACACAAATTTGGACACCTGAAATGTCTTGGGCGGGTGATAGCACGTGGAAAAGTATATAGGCACGTACTACTCACAAAAGGACTCAGAATGGAACCAAAATAGTGTGTATGTGTTATATGCATGTGTCGTATTCTCCATTCCTATGGAGTACAACGTGTGTCACATGCTCCATTTCACCCCTGGAACTCATGTTGATTCTTTATCCTACACGACTTGGGCTAACCCTAATGTTATAAATACAACTTTGTAAACGTTTTTAATCACTTTGGGAATTCTCAGAGCATTGGAGGCCACCACAACTTCTTTTTAGGTTTTACCATTCTTCAATTTAGTTTCTTTATGTTTTGTATCATCACTCCAAGGGATTGTATGATGAATTTTTCCATTAAAGGCTAAACTCCCACTCCGGGGTTAAGGCCAAGATCATGACTACTTTTATTTTGAATTGATTTCGTTAAAGTTTCTTATTATTAGTGGTTGTTCGTTTATTCTTGTTTTAACTATTTTAAGGATTAGCTACCCTTAGAATACATCAATTGTCAACCTTGTGATCTCGGAAGAGGGAATAGGGAGATAGAACATGGGAATAATCAAGGTAAGATTCGTTGTCTTTTATGAAATAAGAATTTTGAATTAGTATCTAGGAAAGGGATGTACCTAGAAGCCTTACTTGAATCACACGTAGGATGATAACTTTCATAAATTAATTGGACTATTACATCCCCGCTCAATGATGTAGTTGTAATATCCAAGTTAGGTAATCGTTTAGAGGTTAGGAGACTATGATCATGAGATTAACCCTATGAATCAACAACAAAGATTAGTGATTTAACGAAAGAAGTTCAATAATGTAGGTTCACTGTTCGTAAGCCTTAACCCTGGGCTTTAATCCTTTGATTGTCCAAAGTCATTACTTTCCCACATTAGTTTAGCTTCTTTTTATTTTACAATTCTAAAACTATATTGTTTACTTTTTCTCAATTATTGAACTAAAATTGGATAGTCGGCGAACGCAAGTCCCTGAGAGATTGATACTTGGGATTTGTTCAATCTATTTTACTATTTGATAAGACCACGTACACTTGTGTATGTTCTTGGGCATCGTTAAGTTTTTGGCGCCGTTGTCGGGGACTTGTAACTAGGCAACTATCTTATTTTTAGTTTTTCTATATTGAGTTGTAAATTGGTTTTGTTAAGTTTATTTTTATTTTTGTTTATTTCTATTTTTATCACACTCTTCTTGAGATGTCAGTTTTGGGTAGATGGTATTTAAGGGATGATGGTTCTTCTCATTATTATGGAGAACCCCACCATGAGAATTTTTGTCCAGATTTTGATCCAAGCATTTGGAGGAGACCAGTTTGTTTCAAACCTGTGGATCAACCCACAAGTTGGTGTGTGGTTTGTTACAATCTGTATCACTTTGCAGATATGTGTGCTTTTAATACTTATTCAATCATGTTTGTGGGCAATGCTCAATAGACAACTAAGGATGTAGATACAGAGTTGACTTCCCAACTGGTTGCAGAAAAAGTTGTTGGTAATGTGAGAAAGTCTGAGTTCTTGGAAAATATAGTCGTTGAATAGGTTAAGAAGATACAACCACTACCATAAGAATTACAGCTATTCAGTTGCCATCTTTCTCTTGCAACTGAAATTGAGAAAGTGAATAAGAGTGAGGGTGTTTTGGATAGTGTAAATTTTAAAGTAGGATTGGTTGGTCCACACCCAAAACACTTTTCTACATTATGTTTAGGTGATGTCTTATCTGTGGAATCATTTAAAGTAGTGGAAGTGTGAAGATAAGGAACAAGAATCGTATATTCTTGATTTTACACCGAATAAGTAACATATAAAGGCACCTCACATTAAGGCTGGGTGGTTTACCATGCAATTTTATTACTCGGTTCCTTAATCTTTGTACCACCACCCTATGACCAAGACAAAAAGATGGATGCAATATTGGTGGTGATATTCATATCCTCAGGGTGGAGGAAAAAGTTAATTGAGTCATGCCACGACACTAAATTAGGCGCTTCTTGGGAGGAACCCCAAGTTAAGGTATGTTTTTATTTTAGTTTTTAGTTTTTACTTCACGTAGTTTTTATTTTTGATTGAGTCGCAGGTTGATGGGAAGTCTGAGTACATAAAACCTGAATGAAGGAGCATGGAAAATACTAAGTGTGGGGTCCACGAACCTTCATGAAGCAAAAAGATGCTACTAGATAGGCCTAGAGGTCTCGGGGAGTATTTCTATCTCTTACTTTAAAGTTCACTTTGGGGACAAAGTAGATTGTTAAGTGTGGGGTGGGGAAATTCCAAATTTTTGTCTCAATTTAAAATGTTTTTGTGTAATATGTTATTGTTGGTGCTATTTTTGATTGCATGGTGCTAGTGTTTTATTTGGTAAAATCATGTTGATTGAGGCAATTGGTATTTTGGAAACTCTTAGGCTTGTGTATGTGACTTGTACTTTTTGGCTTAATTTTGAATTTATGTTATTGTTTGGTTGGGAGTCTATGATGATCTTATTGAGTTGAGCATGTTCCATGAGCGTGTGAGGTTTTGTATATTCCTTGTTGCATGTGATATCTAGAACTTGCCTAGTGTACATGTAAAGCAAAACAAAGAATGTGGGTTTAGGAGATGATATCGGCATTTCTTTGATAGCTTGTTTTATAACTTCTATTTGTTCTACCATTGTGCATTATCCTACTTAATTCCCTTTGAGCCATTATCTTTTTCTTTGGAAACCTCATAAGTAGCCTAATCCCTTCTTTGATTGACCTTAATTTGATCCAAAATCTCCTAGACGGTTTAATGAAAAATTAATTAAGGAGTTTGAGAAATAAGAGTGAAAAGGATAAATTGATTCCCTAAAGTAATAGTTATTGGTGTTGATAATTGATGTGTCGTGGATGGGTGTGATATAATTTGAGCTAAAAATATTGCCATGGTTGTGAAAAAGAGAAAAATTGATTCATGTGGTAATAAACTATGTGTCCACCAAGTATTTGTGAAAATGCTTAAAAGAGATGAGGCAAAACAAAAGATATGGGTGGATGAAAAAAGTGTAATTTGGTTGTTGGAGAGTGGTTTTAAATGTATAATATAGTGTATTAAAGTGCTTAAAGAAGTAAGTCGCTATTCCCAAATAGTTCCTACCCATCCCTTAGCCTACATTACAACCCGGAAAATTCCTAATTGATCCTAAGTTTATCATTTTGATATTAGTGGAGCATTACACTAAGGGCAAGCTTATGGTTCATTGTGTGTAAGTTATGAATTCCTTGTGAGAGTGAGCGTAATTTGATTCTTGTACCCATCGTGTTATAAATTGTTTAATTATGAGTGATTATGGGTAAACTCTCTTATGGTGAGGGGAACATGTTTGATGAATATGGGTGATTCTTGTGATGTCTTTGATTGAGAAATGAGCATGAGTTTTCCACTTGTGGATTACATTATTGAGATTAGGATATTTTGAAGTAGGATTCTTTAGTTTTCAATTGAGTATAACATGCTTAGTGTTGTAAACTTGCATTCCGTATAATCATTGTAGTGATGGATTGAATGTATTTATTTTAGTAGGAGTGTGGATACTTTCCATATTTTGATGCTTATAGTTAAGGGTCGTTTGAGGACGAACAAGGTTTTAAGTGTGGGATGGTGATGTTGGGTGAATTTATGTATTCTAGAATTACTATTCTAGCCTTTTTAGCCTTATTTTGAGGATGATTCATGTTCTTAATGTGTTTATAATGATATAAATGTGAATATAAGTGTCCATGTATGTGTTTACAATGTTTACTAGTGTTTCTACACAAGTTTTAATTCAAATTGATCATTTAGAAGTCAACCGAGAAAACTAGTGTGACTATCTTGAGCTGGGTGTTTGTCTAGTCTATCGTGTTGGGTTCTAACGTGTTTAATGAGTTCCTAAGGATTTTATTGTGTATTAATATGTGAAACAACTTCTTGGTAATGTTCAAGGGTCATTTGGATCAAGACAATAATTAAAACAATAAGTTAGAAATCAAAATGAATGAACCCTATGCTTAGCTCGTGTTTCTAGTTCTCCGTCTTGGATGTTGTACTGTTTTGAGATCTAAATTATTGTGTTTAATCATATAGGATTCTTTTTAAATGGATTATGATGATATATAAAGGATATACAAGATTTAAATCAAGTGGAAACAACTCAAAAAGGCTTAGAATAGATTACGAAAGAACAATACTCAACTTGACACAAATTTGGACACTTGAAATGTCTTAGGCGAGTGAGAGCGCATGGGAAAGTATATAGGTTCGTGATATATACTTAGAAGGGACATAAAATAGAGTTTACATATGAAATGTGTGTGTCACATTATCAATTCCTATGGAATACTGCGTGCGTCGCATGCTCCATTTCACCCCTGGACTACACGTTGATTCCTTCTCCTACACGAATTGGGCTTACCCTATTGTTATAAATACAACTTTGTAAACGTTTTTAATCACTTTGGGACATCTTGGAACATTGAAGGCTACCACAACTGCTTTTCATATTTTACCATTCTTTAATTTAGTTTCTTTATGGTTTGTATCATCAATCCAAGGGATTGTTTGATGAATATTTCCATTAAAGGCTAAACTCCCTCTCCGGAGTTAAGGCCAAGATCATGACTACTTTTATTTTGAATTGATTTCGTTAAAGTTTCTTATCATTATTGGTTGTTTGTTTATTCTTGTTTTAACTATTTTAAGGATTAGCAACCCTTAGAATACACCAATTGTCAACCCTGTGATCTCGAGAGAGGGAATAGGGCGATAGAACATGGGAATAATCAAGGTAAGGGTCGTTGTCTTTTATGAAATAAGGATTTCGAATTAGTATCTAGGACGGGGATATAACTAGAAGCCTTACATGAATCACACGTAGGATGATAGCTTTCAGAAATTAATTGGACTATTACATCCCCGCTCAATGATGTAGTTATAATATCCAAGTTAGGTAATCGGTTAGAGGTTGGGACACCATGATCATGCGATTAACCCTAAGAATCAAAAACAAAGATAAGAAATTTAATGAAAGAAGTTCAATAACGTAGGTTGACTGTTCATAAGCCTTAACCCTGGGCTTTTATCCTTTGATTATCCAAAGTCATTACTTTTCTGCATTATTTTAGTTTCTTTTTAGTTTACAATTCTAAAACTATATTATTTACTTTTTCTCAATAGTTGAACTAGAATTGGATAGTCGGTGAATGCAAGTCCCTGAGAGATCAATACTTGGTCTTTATTGAAGCCACTTTACTACTTGATAAGACCACGTATACTTATGTGTGCGCTTGGGCGCTGTCATCTACAGTCTTTGTATCTATCATAATAGTTTTAACCTTGGTTCCCTTGCCCTAGGTCTTGGAAACCTGCCAACTGATGATCTAGATAATTAGCTTCCTCTTCCAATTCTAACTCGTATGTTTTGAAAGTTGTCCCCTGTGCTACTACCACATTTACTTTCTCAGAATTAGCCGCTCTAAAGGGATTTGCTTGCCCCCCTAAATCAATCCTTAGTAATGCAATTTCTTACACTACTATATCATTAAATACTCTCTGGTTGAAAGAAGCACCAATAGAATAAGTACCATATCCCTCTAATCTCCCATGTTTGCCACCGTCGGTTAGTGAGTGAGATTCAATCTAACATCTCCGTCGTTGCCTCCCATCGTAATCTCATAAGAGCTTCCCCAGATATGGTGTTAACTATGGCTCTGGAGCTGATGTTCAGGGCTCTGTAGAGTATCTCTGATAAGCTCGTCCCTTATAACTGATCATTTGGCACCATGCTCAGCTTTTTCTTAAACGTGAAACAAGCCTCGTACATGGACTCTGACTGTAGCTATCTAAAATTATAAATCTCGTCCTTCAGTTGCAATATCCGTGATTGAAGGAAGAACTTGTGTAAGAATTGCCTACGCAACTCATTCCAAGTCGTGATAGAGCCTCTTGGAAATTCCCCTAACAATAAAAATTCTTCTATAGTAAGTGAGAAGGGAAAATCCTCAGTGTAAGTGAGGGATAGGCTCAGTGCAAGAGGCTATTTGGTCTGTTTTTAGACATTTCAGGTACGTTATGGCTTAACTTTCTTCAGACTGGGTTGGGTAGTTAATATTGGTACAAAATTATGTTAAGGGTATAGGAACCAATCATGAAAATGGTTATATCATTGTCTCGTTGATATCTCCCAAACTATACCCTCAAAGAAGAATGATACGGTTGTTGTCAAAATATAGTAACCCAACTAGGTTGGGGTCAATCCCACAGGGAATAGGTCAAATCTGTCTCTCAAACATGTTAAAGTAGTCGTAAGAGTAGGAAAGTAAATAAGGGGAATTTGTAGTAGACAATAAAAAGTAACAAGTTTTGAATGCTTTTGATTGTAAACAATATGAGATGAACACTAAGACTATGTTCCCCTTAGTGTCCTAACTCGTAGGTTTCTCATGCTCAGTTCGACTATCTCACTGCCACACATGCAGAATCTGACAAGCTAGGTATTACCAACAGTTTTTTGAATGCTTTTATAAATATCACCATTTATCTAATGAGTCTCAGGGTGTTACCTCACTAACCCTTGTCTTTTATCCAAATTTAAATATCACCTTGTGGGTATCAAGTTATTATACAAGGGTTGATGGCCTCGAATCAGTGTTGTGATCTTTTTTTTCAAATCTCAATCTCTCTTATGAAGATGATCTCAAATATAGGTAAGTTCTTAGTCTTGTCCACCACTAAGAAAGAAATTAAACTTAAGAAGATCACAATGAAAGTGTAAACAATAATCAAGAAGAACCTCACACTTCACCTACTTTGTTATTCTGCCAGGGTTCCCTCAACCCTATCTAAGGGATTTAGCCGCTCTTAGTTTCAAGAAATGCCATGTAATTCAATAACGAATGCATATAAGTAATATAACAACAATGAAGAATAAAACTCAAAGCCTAAAATCAAATAGGCAACGAAAAACCAAGAACAAAGAGATTCCAAGATCAAAAGTCAATTTTAGAATCTAATATATGTTTGTGAATAGTATGAGTGCGTAAAATGACTAAAAACATCAAAAGAGTATTTATAGAGTACACAACAACCCTGGAAATCTAAACCAAAACATAAAGGGAAAACTAAATCGGTGATAACTTATAGCGCCAGTTACGAGACGTAAGTGGCACCTACGCCACGTAGGTTGCCATTAAAGGTACCAAACTTCTTCAAGTTTGCAACATCTCCCTTACACTGATACCTATGGAGAATAAGTAGTACTTATGTCCCATAGGTTGGCCCATCATAAGTACCAGGAAAATCTTCCATCTGCAGCTTCTCCAAACTTCAATCTCTGACACTTACACTGGTACCTACTATGCCGTAGGTGGTACCTATGGGTCATAGGTGACCCATCTTAACTAACAGTCAAAAACTTCAACTTTTGATTTTTTAAAGTATGCACTCTAAGACATATAACAGGCCACTTACAGGCCATATGTGGGTCCTACACCTTGTTAGTGGCATCGTAGGTGGGCCCTTCAATAACTTTTACTGTTTTTCTTCTGTTTAGCTCAAACAATCACGCATAAGTACAAATTACACTATCAGAACTTATAAGAAGCTAGAAACACAACCCATGCACCCTTACAACAAAATATCCCACTCACTCAATTACATAATACATGTTAATGCGGGGATGATGACAAGACACTCACACTCTTAAAAGTTCCACAATGTTCACAGAATACCATAGGCTTTCTCTTGTTTTCTTTACCCTGGTTTTCGGACAATCGGACTAGGATTACTATAGGAATTTACTTTACTTATAATGTTGTCTTAGGGGTTGATATGGTACATTTAAAAATTTAGTGACTAAGCCTCCTTGGTACAACAATTATGAAAGGGGTCCACTATCAACCAAGTTTTTCTTTTGTCGCCCTTATTCCTTCCTTTTTTTTATTTGCCTATTCTGGTTGGGTGTGACTTCCTTTATTCACTCTCTTTTTTAAATAAAATATATCTATTTTTTCCTACCACACCCAACCCTACTTTATTTTCTCTTATTTACACCCTTCTTCATACACAATTCTAATTACATACCTCTATTATAGCCACCCTCATCTTAGATGATTTGCCTAAGTTGAGATACACATTATCTAAGGAGGACCAGGGCCAAAACATGTTCTTTGTAATTAAAATAGGAAGGTGAAAGGTGACAACAAGGAAATAAGTCTATATATGCTCAAAATAGGGATCAAGGGATAATACACATTTGGAAGGTTATTTAGGCTAAAAGTGGACTTATTCAAGAACGCCTATGATCCTTCCTAACCAACTATCCTATAACCTAGGCAAGACTAACTGGGAAATCTCAATTCAACACACAAAGGGAACTAAGTAAGCATATCAGAAACACATGGCACAGGGTAGTATCACAAAATACTACCTATCTGGTTCATGCAAATGCTAGTTATGGTTATTATGTCCCTAATCCTAATGACATAACGAGATTCACAGAGGTCACATATATATACACATCACACAGTTCAAAAATAATTTTTTCTGGAGGGGTATCAATTTTCTAAAACATTTAAACATTAACACAAAATTATCAACTTCCCTTAGGTACTTATTTCCCTCATATTTAAACAAAAACAACACAAAACATTATGAAACATAATGCAATACAAAAAAATATTTCTAGACATGCCGATTGTACTATAAAATTGTGGCCAATAGGAAAAGAAGCACTACAATAAAAACATAGGGCAATTGTGGTACTCCCCACCCCTAACTAAAATACTATGCACTATCCCCAGTGTGTGAGTACAATACAACAAAAGGGAATGAGGATATACCTAGTATGAACTAGGTGTCTCTCTCATGCTCATCTCGATCAGGGTATCTATTATCTCAACCGGTGGATGTAGGGTTAGTAGTGGGGGACTAGATAACATACCCACAACTATTTCATGATGTCTCACCTTATTATCTACCATAGACACAAAATACTCATGGGAAGTCTTTTTGAAGGCCTAATCATAAGAAATAGTGGGGTCCTATAGATCCTTCGAACTACCTCTCTTGGTCCAAACCACTGGGACCATTTCCTACCATGTAACTAAATCAAAGTGTCTCGGGCTGCGTGGATCCATAGAATGAGTAAATGAAGGGATAACTAAAGGAATTGCTAAAATTTGGATCTTAGTGACAGAGTATATCTCTACTAATAATACGTCCACCTCTTCCCAATTCTCGACCAGATACGAAGCATGTATATTTCTAAACTGAGCCAACAACTTCCACCTAAAATCTTCAATCTGGGCATGTAACTCACTCGTTAACTCCAGTATCTTAGCCCAAAGCACAACCCATATTCGAGTTTCAGAACTCTCTACCATTATCCAGACCTAAGGCCGAATTTGCATACAACAAAGCCAGCTCAGACTCTACATCAATAAGGTAGGTGGTTGTTTTATCCAACCACTCAACTAGGCTCATTAAGAACTCACAAGTTACTATAATAAACCCTATAGTTATAGTTATGGTAGTGGAAGTCGGGAGAGAAGGCCCAGTAAATGCCCCAACTAGTTCAAAAGTAGAGGTTGATGCAAAAGTAGAAGTAGATGAAACACCCTCTCCCTCTTTAGAAACCTCGAGCGCATCTTTATGCTCGTTTGTATCAACATCAACAATTGTATCATTAATATATATGTCTATATTATCAACTTTCTCTATCAAAACTAAAGGCCCCTCAAAATGGGTCGATATTACAGTCGGAGATACTCGAGCTCTCTATACAAGGATAAGGTTCGCCAAATCCTTAATCTTACTAGTATATGCAATGCTAGTGGACTCTACCCTCTTATAAATATCTATTATCTCAAGAATACCTACCTCATCGCATAGACTCTGAATCAGGTAAGGAAAGAGAAGACTAGTCATATCCCCAAATGTTTGCTCATGTATCTCATATCGAATCAGCATAGCAAAATCAATCGTATACCATACCAATAAACTCGCCACTAGTGAAGCTCTATCCCTATTCAAAAGTTTATTTGATACAGTCAGACATAATCTAAAGTGAACGACTATCCACTAAAAGCTTGCAGCAAAATAAAGTGTCGCCTTCTTAATCTTTGTCTTTCCCTCAATCTAGGGTGCATCATCACCCAAATATTAAATATAATTGTCAAACCACCAAGATAAATCCATACTATGTCTTCTATACTTAGAATTTTGCACAACATGTTTGTCCCATGGTGATCTATGCCTATGGTCACACTCAGCAGTAGATGTCGGAGCCATATGCTCTGACCTATAGAGAACTCAGTTGATGGTCGCCACTGAAATATCAGCTTGAACTCCTTTCAATAAATCATGCTCTAACTAGGGTTGTTCTACGCCTCTACCTACTCTAGGTGTGGTCAAAGAAACTGTGATGGCGTAGGAAGCATAGAACTACCTGACCAAGGCCTACCTATAAGATCCCAAAGGTCGAGTCATCAACCCTAACTAGTAGTGCTTAAAAACAGCTCACAGGTATGGTGCCCCAGTTATCCTTGATGACTCAAATATCCTCTAGACCTAAATAGTCCTCTTAGGATGACCCTCCTCAGTAATAAATGTATGTCGCTCATAGATAAATTGCACCCCCTCTACATATAACCGCGAGTTTATCTCAGCTATGGGTACCGTCGAGACGTCTGTAGAATTGAATGTGGGGTCAGACAGTGATGTAATAGGAGATGGAAAATCCTATTTAGGGATCTCTATTTCAGGTGATGAAGATGATGATACTTGATGTTGTGCCTGAGTAGCACCCTCCTCAAATTAGGGTACTGCTGATGCTGACTGATTGGCCGAAGCTAACTCATCCTCTGAACCTTTCCCATACAGGGGGTCTTTATGGCCTCCTCCTCAAATGTACCAACAACTTTCCCAGGCTCAACCTTATCTTCGAATCCCAATTCCTCTTCCTAAAAACTATCCTCGAAAGTATGTTCTCTTTTCTCAAACTAGGGAGAGTATGGTGGTAAAGTTTTTAGTGTCGCACTGAGTCTGTGCTAGGATCTGAACATCTAAGGTGGCTGCAGTTGTAGTTTTTCTCTGACCTCTAGTAGGTGGGGCCTCTGGTCTATTCTAGGCTACCCGGTACTCCTTTACCGAGTTATTATGCTCAGGGTTCTCATCCCAAATCCTTGATTGTACTTCTTTCTTTGAGGTTGCCTTGGGTGCCATAGTACCTAAAAAATTAGATATGACACATAAAAATATGGATTTTCATCATTCTTTTCAACTTGTCCCTCTCTTTAGGGTGCCAACCCAGATTACTCAGTTAAGAACAATTAACTAAGTTCTATTTTTAGAATATTCATAAAAAATTCATGAATGTTAGACTTTTTCAAAAATATTCAAATACCAACTCACTTTTCTAAGTTAATATTACAATGTAATTCTATTAGGGGCCAAGAATTTTACCTTAATCTCAGTGATGGAAGCGGGAGAATGAGAAAGTCTTACGAAACCCCAGCTTGAGTGCCTTTTGTGTTAAAATAGACTTGTTGGTAATTAGAATGGGAAGAGTTCTTACCTTTTACGGATTCTAGAGAGAGTTGGGAAGTTTAAAATCAAGAGGCAGTTATAAAATTTAAGAATAGAGGGGAATAGGATTGGGTTTGGGGTATTTAAAGACATTGGTAGGCTGGTCCATGTCGAATACACTAGGGTCCGGCCCAAATTTTTAAATTTTGGACTCAAAATTTTTTCTGTCACTTACGGCCCGTAAGTGGTAGGTCGTAGATAGCATAAAAGTTTATTTCCTTTTGAACTTCTTGTTTTAACATTTTTGATACCACTAAAGTTAGTCCGTAAGTAAAGTTTAGAGACCCCAAAATTCTAAGATTCTTCACTCTCACAGTTATTGCATTACTTACGTGGCCCAATGGTGACTTATTACCCTCATAAATGGGTCAATAAGTCCCCTTCTTGGAATTTTCTGAATTTTGCATTATTTTACCATGTTCAAGGTGGTTTCTCTTTTTTTACACATACAAAAAAAGAAATCAATGTGAACAATAAAATAGTGGGTTTCCTCTTAGCCAGTGCTTGATTTAATGTGGCAACACGACATAGCTATGTTGGTTACTCAGACTTTACCAACAAGCCCATGGGTTGCCTCACATGATGCACCTGATATAATGTCGCGGCATGACTCAATTATCTTGGTTACCTAAATAGTGATTGACATGCTGCCCATTCACTTTGAACGGGGCTTTACCATATTGTTTCATCTTAAGAGCACTATGTGGAAAAACCCTAAGCATGGTGAATTGTCTCTACCACCTAGACTTTAACTTTTTAGGAAACAAATGAAGTTTTGAATTTTATAACATAACCATATCATCAGGCTCAAACACTATTTTTTTATCTTTTTTTCATGATACAACTTTATCTTTTCCTTGTACAAAGCAGAACTTTCATAAGCACAGATCCAAAAATCAAACAACTCATTTATCTTGGTCATTCTCAACTTAGTTGCATCATGCCACTCCAAATTGAGCATTTTCAATGCCCATAGTGCCTTATAATTTTGATAAGTCTCATGATGCAAAAAAGGAAGAATAACATGTCGGGTACGATAGTGTTGAAGAAATGTTTCCAACTCTTTTGGATCGGGCAACTATATTTGAGGAGGACGTGCGAAATTTGCATAAATCCAATGAGGCATTTAAAAGGGAATTTGATAGGACTGAAGAAGTGGGTATGGAAGCTAAGATTATAGATACCATGGGTATTCTCACTCTTCCAACTGAGCTCAATGTTGAAGAATCCTCGATGATTTCCTAACCAACCGAACCAAACATATGAGATAATACCAAGATTAAGGAAATGGTACTAGAGTCGAAAGAAAAATCTAAGCAAATCCTTTGTGAAGGCTCTAGTCTATTTCGGAGGGAGAATTCCAAGAAGGATACAACTCCAAAATTAGGGAGACGACCTCACTTAAACCACTTTTCAACATTATTCTTAGTGGATGTGATGAAATTCAAACCACCTAAGCAAATGATGAATTTTTTAGAGGACGAACAAAATTCCAACATTTTGGAGTTTGTTATTCCTAAAGGAGAAAAGGAAGCCCACCACTTGAAGGTTAACAAATGCAAGACTCAATGTGTAGCAAGTGGATTCTTGAAGTTCTCATCGATACCCAATGGGCCAACTCGGAAATTTGATGTAAAATTGGGTAAAAGATTTAAGTCTTCAAAGTGGCACTATAGAAGTCGTATCGTTGCACCCTCGCCTTGCCCCCAAGTACCATGAAGATCTATTGACCGATAGTTGGGGTGTTATTTTTTGTCTTCCAAGTGGATAAATAAATAAAATTTGAAGAACGTCGAGCTGCAAAGATAAATAAGGTGCTTGATGGGAGGCAACCCATCATTTTCATATTTGTACCATTTCTTCTTAAATAACTCATGTAATTTTTGTGCTTTGCAGGTGCTTAAGGCAGGTTGAAAACCAAAAAAAAGGGAAAACCAATCTTAAAAGTGTAGAAGACATGCATAAAAATAGGGCAAAATAGAGGAGCAAAATGCCTCAGGTACCGCGATTGCAGCGGAGGATCACAATCATGACACCACAATTGCACCAACTATTTTTCGATCGCAAAACTATGCCTAGATTTAATATGGTTATCAATGTGGTTTAAGGGAGCCCTTTAACCCTTCTTATGATTTAAAATTATGTAGTGAGGTCACTACAAGTGTTTTTATTGGGGGGGGGGGGGGTGTCCCTGCCCTTGTGTGAGTACATATTGGCTTGCAATATTTGAACTTAGTTTACATAAAGCATGGAAATTTTGTGAAATTGATTGTTTTCATTCTAGATTTTTATTTTTTTTAATAATAATATCGTACGATCTTTTCCTATGTTAGGCTAAGTGACAAAATTCATAAGGAAAAAAGTGTCGTGATTGGGTTTTGAGCCATGGGTGAATGGAAAGTCTGAGTACCTGTGGTATTTTGGATTTGGGATCGCATTTATACCTATGGCAAAGTTTGAGTAGTCATATGGTTGGTTTTCCCAAATGAAAGCCAAAATATGAGACAAAGGCTTGGATTGGTGCCATGATTAATGAATTATGTGTTGTGCGAATGCAAAGCAAACACCCCATTCGTCCAAAAATTTTCAAAAATCAAGGGCATGGACATGAAGACCTTGAAACAATACCTTTTCTCTTTTTGTGACTCCAAAATTTTGGCTTGTGAAAAATGATAGATACTCCATTTTTGACTCTAGCAGAAGGGGCAATTGAGCCTCTTTGGCAGTTTTAGATACCATGTACGATGAGCCTATTTTTTTGAATCTCATGTAAACATGCCATCAAGAACTCGCCCCCTTTGTCTCTCAAGGCTAATTTTTATTGTACTTGGTTGGTAAGATGATCCTAGGCCATCGCTATGAACTTGGAAGTCCACTATAGACTAAAATGCCTACTCGTGCATAGATGTTATCCCTAGTCACCCACTTCGAGACTTTGGACCTTTTTTTGGTAAATATATTACAAGCCATGGGCCATTCAATTTGTATTACTCTTTTGAACCCTACCCTTCTTGAGATTAGAAATGCAACTTGAGGCTAAGAGCCTAAGTTGGGGACGGTGAAGATTGGAAGAGGTAACTTTGGTCCACAAAGTTGTAAGTGAGTGCCTAAAAGCTTAAGAATTGAGAATAAATGAGTAAGAAAAATAAAGGACCCAACAAAGGAAATTTTTGAAATATGCAAGAAAAAAATGAAAAGAAAATGGGTGAACCAAGGAAATAAAAGTAGGCATATTTGTACAGAAAAAAAGTGGCCCATTATCAAAAGTTAGGAGGAATTGTATGATGTAGATGTTCAAGGAAGGTATAGCCATGTTTTTCCTAAATTATATCTTACTCTACCCCAAACCTACGTTACAAGCTCAAAAAGCACTTCCTGATTTCCAACAAAGTATATTCATTGTAATGGCAATTGAAAATTAGGGCAAGCTTATAGCATGGTACTTGTTCACATTAAGAGTTCTTGAGAGAGAGAGAGTTTTACACTTAAATTTCTTGTTTCATATTTGATAACTTGGTGTGTGAAATTTTTCTTCTTGTGAGAAGGCATGTAAACAAGTTGAGGCGGGTGATTTTTTCATCTCCCAAAAAATGAGGCAAAATGAGTATAATATAGTTGAGGTCAAAAGTGAGTCATTTCTAGAGGATTAGTGATTGTTGCATGGTTTCTCTTTAAATTCTTTTGCATCTTTGAAAATTGTATTTTATGTTGAGGGGTATCGTGGAAGTAGTTTTGCCCATGATTGAAGAGTTATTTGTGGTAGTCATCAAGTTAAAGTCATTATGATCATTGGGTTATATAATTTGGGCATAAATGTGCATTGTCTTATGGTAAGAGGTAGTTTTGTTTGAGGACAATCAAAGTTTTAATTTAGGGGTGTTGATGGGTGGTGAATTTACCACTCATTTTCACTCGACATTCGTGCACATTACCATAATATGATTGTATAAGTGAGGCAAATTTGTGATTTAATGCACTTATTTCCATATTTTTGCAGTTATACAGGTTATGAAAAGGAAGGATGTGGATTTGAGCTGAAAAGGATTGAAATAGAGAAAGAAGTGCAGCTGGAAAACCTAAAGCAGAAATCAGCCTTAGCTACCGTAATCGCATCTGAGGACCGTGATCGTGCCAGTCAGGCCAGGTCAAAGTATCACGATCACAAGGTTTTAATCGCAGTCATGGTATTCGCGATCGGGGAAAAACTCCAAAGATCATGGCCTAGCGGGAATACAGCCTAGGGGTAGAGATATAAATGCACAAAGCTGACCCCAAGTCTCAAAAAGGGCTCAAAAACCCATATTCAGATCATCTTTTTTTCATCATCTTGAACTTAGCTTAGTTTGAGTTTTTCTATAATTTATTGGATCTTGGAGCATAAACTTGTACTAATCATGAGATAAGAAGACATTAGAGTGACTCTTAAGTGAAGAATAGGCAAATCCCATTGAGGATTCATTGGAATTTAAAGTGTGGTTTGCATTCTCTTTATTTTTGATGAATCTATTTGATGGAGATTTTGGTATATCTTTGCTTATTATTCTCACGAGTTGCTAGTTCTTCTTCTTGGGGTTATGTTTGAATAGGGTGGAAGTGTTTATGGGTTGTGAATATTATCTTTAATTCTCATTTAATGTTGTTGGGTTCACGAATGTTTGATTATAAAATGAAATGTTTTAGTGAAAGCCTCAATTTCCATAAATCCCACATCATCCTTTAAAGAATGATGTGGGTAGTCTATATCCTACATCATCCTTGAAAGAGGGATGTTGGTAACATGAGAATTTATGAACAATAAGATAGATAATAGTTATTCCCTTTTTATTGTCTTAGAAATAAGGACAAATTGTGGAAGTGCTAATCTTGGGCATCATCCTAGAAATAGTGATGCCCAATTGAGGCTTTGTAATGATTGGTTGATCACAACGATGAGGTATTTGAAAGAATCTATGGGTGATAGTTTAATGCTTTGTAGAAGACTAGTATCAAAATACCTAACTGAGCCTACCCAAGCATGCCTTAGCTAAGATTTGAAGTTGATTTTCATGTACCCACACACTAGTTGCCTCTAGTAAAGAATAGCCCCAATATTTGTTCCTAATTGATTACGCTCTAATTATTCTTAGTCTCTAATTAGTCCTTATAAACCCAAGAATTATCTTACACTTTTAGAAACATTAAAAATCCCCCAAAGGATTTGCTTACTATATTTGAATTTAGCAAGTAACCTTAATTTCAAACTTATTTAATTGCCACTCACATTGTTCCTCGTGGATTAGACCACGACTCAAAGTTGGGTAATTATATTGACAATGACCGCCTTGCACTTAAATTGATGTGTAAGTTGTGAGTTATAAAAATTCTCCAATAAATAAGCAAAAATAATGACCACCAAGTTATTATTGGCCCCCAAGAATTCATAACACAAGTGAGATGGAAGGTCCTTCAATTCCAAGATCAGTGGCTCCTCAATAGATGGCCGAGCTGAAGGAGTGGTTCTATTCTTTAGATTAAGATCTAGCTTTTTTGAAGAATAATTATAAAAACCTTTACCATAAAACGCGCACATCAATGTCATCATTGTCAAAGTTCATGATAATTGTTGCTAATACCTCAAGCCTAAGCCTCTTTTTAATGGGCATAATCATTGTATCCTTATCAACTGTATCAATCACGGAGACCACACTCATAGTCTTCGGTTGTCATATAGATTGACACACATTTAAAGTAACTTGCTTTTTATTGAGTCTAAACTTTATCTGCCCCATCTCTTTGTCAACCAATGCCCATCCCATAGATAGAAAAGGACTTTTTGAGATAATAGGGACTTCAAAGTCCACCTCACAGTCAAGCATCACAAAATCAACTAGAAATATGAAGTATGCAACATTTGCTGAAACATCGCAAAAAATACCAGCTGGTTTCTTCATAGTCCAGTCAACCATCAATAACTTCATGGATGTAGGTTTTGATGCCCCCAACCCCAAATATTTGTACACTACCAACAATATTATTTTGATACTAGATCATAAATCACATAAAGCTCTAGAGAAGTTAAAGGGCCTAATGGTATATAGAATAGTAAATGCTCTGGGGTCCTCCTTCTTCTTAACCAACAATCTACAAGAAACAACACTGTAATTTTGAACATTATCATCCAACACAAAACTCACTATCCTCTTTCTAGTAACCAAATCCTTCATGAACTTCGCATAACCAGGCATCTTCTCAAATTCTTCTATAAGAGAAATATTAGCAAACAGTTCTTTCAACATTGATAAAAACTTATAATACTTCCCTTCTTTTTGTTTATTCTTTGATCTTTGAGGAAAAAGAAGAGGAGGTCATGGGATGGTCTTCAATACTAGATCATTTGCCTTCTCCTTAGCTTTATTATTCTCAACTCTTTGTCAACACCTGTTAATTTTTGTGATGACTCACTACTAGTCACCAACTTTTTATATTCCACTTTAGGTGCCTCTTCTACATCAACAACATCATCCCTAGCTTCATCAACTATACACATGATAGGTTCAATGTTTGACTTGCTACTACGAGTAGTGTGTGATAAATGGTGGTTGTTTTTCTCAGGATTCTGTACAATATTACTTGGAAGAGTGCCTAGTTGATGCTGATTCAAGGTCGCTGACATCTGACCAATTTGCTACTTAATTTTCTTGATCGCAGTAGCATATGATTCCACTTTCTGGGTCAAACCTAAAATGTCCGCCTTAATTGCCTTAAGTCAACTTTCTTGACATTCCAAACCCTTAACCAAATTATTGAGCAATACCTCCATCATTGACTCGATGTCATAATTCTCAGTAGAACATATGCATTACTCTTCTCCTTAAAATCATCCTTATCTCTTTAGTCACCATCTCTCTTTTTGCTTTGATCTCTGTACCTATACCTATAGTAGTTTAAACCTTGATTCTCTTGTCTTTAGTTCTAATTGTCTTGAGCAAATGATTGGACCTTAGCTTGGAAACCCACCAACCCTCTATCTAAATACTTTTCCTCTTTATCCACATTTGAATTATATGACCTAGTATCTTTACCTTGTGTTCCCACAGTGTTCAACTTTTCAGAATTCATATTGCAAACTATTTCATAGGTAACCTAATCTCTGTCCTCAGTTGCGTAGCCTTCTGAGCCACCGCATCATCTACAAATCTATGCTCTTCTGAAACAACTATGGCATAAGTTTTGGGACCTCTCTCTTTCTCCCGAGTATGCCACCCTCGATTGGTAAAAGAGATTTGATTAAGATATTTGATGTTGCTTCCTAACGTAGGTTCATGAACTTTCTTCTGGTAATAGTATCTTCATATCTTTAGAACTAGTATTCAGGGAACGATAGAAAATTTCCAGTAGATTTTTCCCTAAAATTTTGTGATTAGGAACCATCATCAAATTCTTTATGAACCAAAATCATGCCTTATACATTGGTCAGAATGCATTTTCCTAAAGTTATAGATCTCATCCTTTAATTGTAGCTTTCTAAAAGGAGGGAATAAATAGTCTAAGAACTGCTTTTGTAACTTACTCCAAGTAGTAATGGACCCTTAAGGTAGTTCCACTAACCATAATGTAGCTTCACCAAGTAGAGAGAATGGAATAAATTCAGTCTTAACGCTTTGGTATCCACCCCAGGTATATTATATGAGTGAAAATTCTAGCAAAATTAATGAGGTGCATGTTTGCATCATTAGTCAGCAGGCCAACAAACAGAACTTTAAGATTTAGCAACTGGATCATAGCACTAGTAATGTCAAACTTCTCACCCTTTGGTAATGCAGGAGGAATGATAGATCCTATCTCAGTAGGCTCTATATACCCCAAGTATTCATTTGGATCTTTATATGCTGGAAAGTACTGAAAATTTGGGGGTACTAGAGCTTTATCTCTTCCACCTCTGTCGAGTTCTGCTGGATGATTAGCTTTCGGTCTATGTCTTACTCTCTTTGCCTCTTGAGCTGCATGTTGGGCAGCCTCATTATCCCTTCTAAAATTAGCCTCTACGAGTAACTAAGCATAGATATTTGCTCTACAATTTCCTGAGGAAGTAAGGGAGGTAACTCCTAAGGATTATTTTAAGGCAGCTCATGATGAGATTCACGACCATGTTATGACATCCTATAATTCTGTTGTAGGATTATTTTTGTCTCTGGATAAAATAGGATAAAGGGATTGCCTCGATTCCAAGGATTGGGTATACACTGGCATACACCCTAAAAAGAAAAAAAAAGTAAAACTAAAAGTTTGCATCAACCTCAATCAATAAATCTACAACCGCATTCCCCAACAGCGACACCAATATTTGATGTCGCCCAAACTATACCCTTAAAGAAGTATAATGCAATTGCTGTTAAATTATAGTAAGCCTACTAGGTTGGGGTCGATCCCACATCGAATAGGTCAAATTTGTCTCTTGAACTTGCTAAAGTAGCTAGAATTGCGGGAAAGTAAATAGGAGAATTTGTAATAAACAATAAAAAGTAATAAGTTGTGAATGTTTTAGGTTGTAAACAATCTGAGATGAATACTAGGACTGTGTTCCCTCAGTGTCCCAACTCTGTAGGTTTCTCATGTTTATTCCGACTATCTCACTGCCACACATGTAAAATTTGACAAGCAAGGTATTACCAACCATCTTACAAATGCTTTGATAAATCTTACCTTTCACCTTATGAGTATTAGGGTGTCACCTCTTGTCTTTGATCCTAGTTTAACTATCACCTTATGGGTATCAAGTTATTAAATGAGAGTTGATAGCCTTGAATCACTATTGTGATCTTCGTTTCCCAATCCCAATTTCTATTATGAAGACGAACTCTAATATAAGCAAGTTCTTAGAGTTGTCCACTGCTAAGAAAGTAATTAAAAAAAAATCACAATGCAAGTGTAAACAGTGATCTAGAGGAACCTCACACTTCCCCTACTTATTTATTTTACCAGGGTTCCCATAACTGTAGCTAAGGTATTTATCCGCTCATAGTTGCAAGAAATGATATGTAATTTAATAAAGAAACTATATAAGTAATCTTACAACAATGAAGAATAAAACTCAAGGTCTCAAATCAATTAATCAACCAAAAATCAGGAACAAAGAGATTCATAGATCAAAATTCTATTTTAGAATCAAATATATGTTTGTGAATAGTATGAGTGCATAAACTGACTAAAAACTTCAAAAGTGTATTAATAGAGTACAGAACAACACTAGAAATCTAAACCAAAACTTATAGGAAAAACTAAGTTGGTTGCCACTTGCGATGCCATTTATGGTCGTAAGTGGCACCCTTTCCATATAGGTGACCATTGCAGGTACCATAATTCTTCAATTTTCTAGTATATCTCTTGCATTAGTACCTATAGGGCGTAAGTATTACTTATGTCCCATAGTTTTTCCCATCGTAAGTACCAGGAAAAAACCTACATTCGCAGATTCTCTGAACTTTAATATTAGACACTGACACCGGTACCTACGATGTCGTAGATGGCACCTATGGTCCGTAGGTGACACATCGTAACTAGCATTCAAAAACTTCAACTTTTGACTCTCTAAAGTTTTCACTCTGAGACATATGATAGGACACTTAAAAGCTTAGATGGAACCTACGCCTCATAAATAGCATTGTAGGTGGGGCCTTCTATAACTTTTACTTATTTTTCTTATGTTTAGCTCACAAATCCTAGTTCCCAAAAAGTAGACACAAAAACAAATCATATCTACCAAAACAAACCTAAGTACTTGCAGATTTTCTGATTTTAAGCATTGAAATTCCATGAAACCATGACACATCAGTCCTACCTATTTGAGGGCCTAAATTATTTCTAATTGGTGGTATTGGTACATTAGTTGTTATGTGCAACCGTTTTGGTTCTTATATGATATTTTTGGCCTTGTGTATATGAAATTTGTTGTATCTTTTTTTATAAAAATCCAATTATGGTATCAATGGAATATTTTTGTATATTTTACTCTAATTTCATATGGATTAGTTTGGATTTCATTGATGGTTGGAATAATAAGTGGATTTTTAGCTAACTTGGTGGGTAGATTGGTTGGAGATGGAAATTCTCATTCTTGTTGGTTATGATCATTACATCCTTATATCATATACATTTATGAAACAATGTTACCACCATGAAAAAACTAGAAACAATGACTTTTTCTGATAAAAAATATGATATCTTTAAAAGCCTCTATCGATGGGTATGTCGGAGAAGACATATGGATATAGTATTCGATATGGATTATATATGTATTGATGAACCCTCCATGGGTCCTACCTAGAAAGAACATCTCAGTAGGTGTATACGGAGGTTGTACGACGACCTCGTGCACCATTATCACGATCATCATTGCATTTTACATACCTTGCTCTTTTTATGTTGTATTATCTCCTTTGATATGAAATTGTCTATGGGTATTAATTACTTATTGCATGTATGTGTGATATTTGTGTACTTGTGTTTCCTTGACGTATATGTGCATGGCATAAGTGAATATGATAGAACTGTTAGTGAAGATAGTGTAGGATATATTTTTTACTAAGGGTGATATGCCCATTTTTTGTATTTTGTATTCTTTAATTTATACTTTGCGCTGTCAGCCTATGATACCTAATGAGTACAAGTGGACCATACTCACCCGTACTATACCTTTTTAGTAAAGAATCAGATATGAGTGTGCCTTACAGTAGTTGATTCAGGCGATACTTAGAGCCCATTCGAGGTAGCAGTTGATCTATTCATCTGGAGTTAGGTACTACCTTTTCTCATCTAGATAATGTCTTTATTTGTATTTAGAGATAGAGTTTCTCCTTTTTGTACATTCTATGTATTTTTGACTTTGAATTGTATTAGTTAGTTCATACACTGTCATGTCGAGTTTTTGGGGTATTATATGTAATCTTGACTATGTATTTCTACTTTTACTATATATATGTGGTTTTACTCAATTCTAGGTGTCTTTCCTTGGGTTTTGGTATTGATTTCTTTTTTTAAATAAGTGTGGGTGATAGGCTTACTTGTCAAGGCTCGCTGAGACAAGTGCCATCATGACCCTTGGTTTTTGGGTAGTGATAAATTAGTATCAATGAGTTGGGTTCATTGGTCTTAACGGTGTAAGAATGAAGTGTCTAATAGTGTCTCATAGATCAGTACGTAAACGTCCATATCTATCTTTGAGAGGTTATAAGATTTCTTTAGGAAACTTTCCTTATTTTATTCTATATCAAATGGATCTATAATACCTTACGTTTTAAGTTATATATCACTTTTTTTACGTAGATACTGAGGACTAGATCCAGTGAGGTTAGAGATATGAATCCATTATTTTAGAAGAGAGCCCAATCTAGAGGGAGAGTTATGATTCATAGTCGAGCTCAACGTGGGTCATGGGCATGAGGATTGACCCATCAAAAGACAACACTAGAGAGCTCTCCCTTGAGCCTCGAGATGAGCATGTTAGACATATTGGTCCAACTCAGGTTTCATCAAGTTTTTCTCTTCAAGTCTTAGAGGGGTTACTAGTTCACTTGTTGAACTGATTATAGGGTGCTCCTATGAGTGCAATGGTGTGCCTCTATCTTTGATTATTGTACCTTAATCTATTCCAGAGTTAACTTATAGTTTTTCTCCAATTTTGAGTATAGATCCTTCTATTATGATATCTACTTATGGTACTCCATAGACCCCGAGTTCAGTTCCTCCTTCAATGTCGATATCTGAGTATTGTATTTTAAGGTCAAGAGTTTTGCCTTCTTCTATGATTCCTTCTCAAATGGATTCTCAGCTAGTCAGTTTACTATGCCTATTTTTGTTGTGAATGTATCTATGTGTTTTGAGGATCAAAAGAGGTTTGAGAGATTCACTTATTGTAGTTCTCCTAGGTTTAGTGGTGTTGTAGTCAAGGATACCTATGAGTTCTTGATGGATTTTTATGAGAAGTTGAATAACCTTGGTTCCCTTGAGTCACATGGAGTCGCTTATACTACTTACTAGTTGAGAGATACAACCAGAGATTAGTGGAGGTCACTTATTTGTCGATGACCACTTGGTTTACCAGAGATAAATTGGGATCAGTTTACAGAGGTCTTTTTGGATGGATTTATCCTTTTAGTTTGAGGGATTAGATAAGAGATGAGTTTGATTACTTGGAGTAGGGCTCTATGATTGTTCGAGAGCATGAGGTATGTTTTCCTATCTTGTCTAGATATTCTTATGCCAGTATTGCAATTGAGTCTGAGAAGATTCAAAAGATAGTGAAGGGGTCAGATGTTTCTCTTCAGCGTGCTACGACTCAAATGGAAATGTATAGAGTATCATTTTGTGTATTATAGATCATGCTAAGATGACTGAGGCTATTCTTCGAGGATCTCAGGGAGGCACCAGAAAGGTACACCATCAGGGTGAGTTCATAGGTCACGTCTCTCAAGGTAGAGATTCTATAGGTTTCAGCATGTATCATAGTATACTAGTGCAGGCAGCCCTGCAGAGTTCAGGTAGTGGATCTTCTAGTTCAACAGCTTTGGGTAGTCTTCCCAGTTCAATCGTACCTCCTTCCATTGAGCTGGGCCATAGGATTTACTATGTGTGTGATGATATTGGCCATTTGTCCAAGTACTTTCCCCGTCATGTCTTCAGAGATACATGTATATTATATATAAGAGGTAGAGGTTTTACTAGAGGTGTGAGAGGTAAATCTTGTGGTACTCATGGTGGTGGTAGATGGACTATCCAGTGAGGTAGTGGATGTGGTTAGTGCTATTGTATACCTATTAGGCCAGAGGTAGAGGCTTTTGATACCATTATGTCCCTTTTATTTTAGACCTAGATTTGTGTTATTTGATTCAGGATCAACTTTCTCCTATGTGTTAGCATTTTTTTCTTCAAGTGTTTATTCTGCTTGTGATCCTCTTGATATTCCTCTCCGTGTATCAACCCCCGTAGGAGACTCTTTAGTAGTGGATCAAGTGTACCAATCTTGCATTATGACTTTTATTGGGCGTGATGCTTGGGTAGATTTTCTCATATTAGATATGATTTACTTTGATGCAATCTTGGGTATGGACTGGTTAGATCCTTATCATACTGTACTAGATTGTTATTCTATGACTATGACCTTGGCTTCACCTGGTGTACCGAGGAGAGCTTGGAAGAGTGTGCTTTATTCGGGTCCCAAGAGAGCTGTATCTTTTCTTCAGGCATGTCATTTGGTTAAGAGAGGTGTTTATCTTATTTGGCTCATATTTGTGATACTAGAATTGCTTCACCTTCTTCTTTGGATTATGTTCAGTTATTCATGAATTTATGAATGTTTTCCCTACAAATGTGTCTAGTATGCCTCCAAATCAGGATATCAACTTTACTATTGATGTTTATTTGGGAACAAGGCCCATTTCTATTCCTCCTTATAGGATGGCCCCATTAGAGTTAAAGAAATTAAAGAATCAATTGCAGGAATTATTGGATAAGCGATTTATCTGACCTAGTCTATCACCTTGGGGTGCACTGATTTTGTTTATGAAGAAAAATTATGGGTCAATGCATATGTATATTGATTAACAGTTGTTGGACAAGGTAACAGTTAAGAATAAGCATCCACTCTCTTATATTGATGATTCTTTGGACTAGCTATAGGGTGCTTCAGTGTTTTCGAAGATTTATTTAAGGTTTGGGTATCACCAGTTAATGATTAGGGCTTCGAATATTCTGAAGATAGCTTTCTAGACTCGATACTGTCATTATGAGTTCTTGGTCATGTCCTTTGGGCTGACCAATGCCCCAGTTGCGTTCATGGATTTGATAAATCAAGCATGTCAACTGTATCTTAACTTTTTTATCATTGTATTTATAGATGATATCTTAGTTTATTCCAAGATTGAGATCGATCGATCATAAGGAACATTTGTGGATTGTTCTTCGAAAATTGAGGGATGAGAAGTTGTATGCTAAGTTCTCTAAGTGTGAATTTTTTTTAGAGAATGTCTCTTTCTTAGGTCACATGGTGACCAAGGATGGTATTATTGTCGATCCAACCAAGATTACAACGGTTTGTTATTAGGATAGGCCTACTTCTCCTACCAAGATTTGAAGTTTTATTGGTTTAGCAGTTTACTATCGATATTTTTTTGTGGGTTTTTCATCTATTGCATCCCCATTAACTAATGTGACTTAGAAGAAGATTTCTTTTCAATGGTCTAATGCTTGTTAGGCGAGCTTTCAAAATCTTAAGGATTTGTTGACTTCAGCTCTTATCTTGACCTTGCCTAAGGAGGGAGTGGGTTTTACCATTTTTTGTGATACTTTTGGTATTGTATTTGGTGTTTTTTTTATGCAGACCCTACCCATGATTTAGAGTTATGCACAATTGTTTTTTCTTTACAGTTATGGTGGTACTACTTTTTTGGAGTCCATTGTGAGACTTTTTCGGATCATCGGATCCTTTATTATATCTTCACCCAGTGAGATGTTAACATGAGGTAGCATCATTGGCTTGAATTTCTTAAGGATTATGACTGGACTATACTTTATCTTCCAAGCAAGACTAATGTGGTTGCAGATGCCATGAGCCAGAATTCGACTAGCATGGGTAGTTTGGAACATCTTTTGACAAAGGAGAGACCTTTGGCTTTTGAGGTTCCATCTCTGGCTAACCATATTGTTAGTCTTGATGTTTCAACACCTAGGTATGTTTTGGCATTCGTGGAGGCTAGGTCTTCCTTGGTAGAGTAGATTTGGGCTCATCAGTTTGATGATCTTGGGTGATGAGAGGAAAATTTACCACTTTGTATCTCATTTCTTTCACACTATGGTGAGTTAATTGAATATGTGAGACTAATTCTTTATAAAATACACTAATTTTCAGTGTGTGTGATCTTACAAGGAAATCTAATGAAAAAGGAGCAAAGGAAAAGCTGGAAAGGAAGGAAAGTAAGTAAAGTTGGATAAAGGTTGAAGATAGGCCCCAGGATATGACCCTCAAGTGTTTCTATCGCACTCTAAGATTCATGATCATGATTCATCCAATCAGCATGAGATACTATGATTCTTAGTTAATGCACTGCGATAGCGAGAGTCGCGATCGCGACAAAAGTGGGTAATCACGAGCATCTGGCAAAATTTCTAGGGCACTGATGTAATTTTACAAGGATCAGTCCCAAAATATAAAAGGCTCAACCCTTCATAATTCCATCATCTAATTTCTAGTTTTTAGAGTGAAAAACACTATTGTGGGTGCAAAACAGTTGTTGGTGATTTCCAAAGGAGAATTTATCTATTTGATTGAATTTGAAGCTCATAGAATATATTAATTTTTCCTTTCATGGATAAAATGAATGCTAATTTTGGTATATTTCTTTCCTTTATTTCCATGAGTAGCTAAATTTATCTCTTGGGGTTATACTTTATTAGGTGATGATTAATGCATGGGTGTTGATTATTTGTCCAATTAATTAGTTATTGGTGATGGGTTTTGCTTTTGTTCAGTGCTTAATTAAGAATTGGGGGTAGCAAAGCTCAATTACCCGTGAACCCATATCATCTTTGAAATAGGGGATATGGGTGAGGAACAATTGTGAACAATACTTGATTTAGCTTATTTAATAGCATATCTTAGAGATAAGGATGGTATTTGAGGTAGTAGATTGGTAGATTTGATACACGGTGTTCGAAAGAACCCACTTGTGAGATTTGGTGTTTTATTGAAAGATTAACATTAATACCCCTAAATCTAGCCTACCCAAAACACTTGACTAAACTTGGATGAAAAATTGACAACCCATGCATGACTCCCACCTAGATTTGCATAACCCTAAGGATTCTCTCCATTTGGTTACACTATTTGATATTTCAAACGCATACTAGTGTTCAAACATTGTTGTTACAAAATTACACAAACCAACCCACCCACACCCTCCATTTACTTTTATTTGTTGTTTAATTTTGCACTATGAGTTATCATCTAGTTAACTACCACACTCATAGGTATTTAATTCTATGTCTTCACTCCTTGTGGATTCGACCCCGACCCTTAGTTGGGTCAATATATTGACGATGATCACTTTATATCACAATTTTAGTGTAACTTTGAGCATTATCAAAAATGGCATCATTGCTAGGGAGTAAAACATAGTTTTCACTTTTGTAGTGTTGTTAATGACCTTAGGTTAGCCAGTGTTTTAGCTTACATGATTTGTCATTTTAGTCTTTTCTCAGGTGACGATCATAGCATACACGAACCATGAGCCAACACAGTAGTAATGATGGATCTTTTGATAGGCTTGAGGATATGGATCATCTAGGAGATGTGATTCAAGCTAGTGCTATTCATATTCCACCAGTATAAGGAAATGGAGTGTTTCACGTTACTATTGTGATGCTTCATTTTCTTCAAATGAAAGGATTATTTGGAGGCCAAACGCATGAGGATGCTAATATACACTTGAAATATTTTATTGATGTGTGCACTCTATTTGAAATAGCCCATATTTCTCAAGAATCAATCTGGTTACATCTTTTCCCATTCTTTTTTATGAGAGAAACGGTCTTATGGTTGTGGTCTTTGCCCGCAGGATCTATCACTTCATGGGTTGAGCTCATAGGTGCATTCTTAGATATGTACTTATCTCCTTATAGGATGTTGCAACTAAAGGATGAAATCATCAACTTTCACCACCATAATGGTAAGCCATTCTATGCAGATTCAGTTGCAATTTAATGCAATGCCCAAATCATGAGATTTCGAAGAAAATACTTCTTTAAATTTTCTATAGGGCATTAGACCAATTTTAAAAAATAGTGGTTGATAATGTGGTAAGGGGTTCTCTTGTGAAGTTATCTTATGGTGTTGCTGTGACTTAGTTAGATCAAGTGACAAAAGAAAATAGAGGATGGAATATAAGGGACACCAAGGTAGCCATGAGGTCCACAGCATCATCTTTTATATGCAAAGAGCAAAAGAAGAAAGATGAGAAAAAGGAGGAGAATATGGCCAAGGTAATGACCCAACTTGACCTTCTTACCAAACATGTAATGGGGGATCCTCCTAAGGTGGTCAATGTTGTTGATTCCAAGAGTACTAGGGCTTATGATGATAAATAAGTAAAGAAGCTTGATGAGGAGATTCGATTATTATTGAACCATTTGGGGTGTTCCTACCCTACCTATAAAAGTCAGGGTGGGAATCAAGGTTTAAATGATCGAGATTGAGATACATATTAGAGGTATAGAGACCATGATAGAGACAGAGAATGGATAGACAAGGAGAAAGACTATGACCGGTACATATCCCCACATGATGGGCCCAAGGAGAAAGAGTCAAGCTCCACTGACCCAGAAAAATTCAAGAATAAAAATGTCTTAGCCTAGATTCTAATTCATATAGAAGGGACCGAAAAAATGGTGAAAGATAAAAAAAGAGTCTTCTCTCAACTAAACCAAATAGTGACATCCCATTCCGCCTCCATCAAGCAACTGTAAATGTTAGTGGGATAAATCTCAACTCAGCTCAATGCTAGGCCAAAAGAAGGTTTGCCTAGTGATACGATGGTCAATCCCAAAAATAATGCTCATGTTATGGCCATCGGCACTAAATGTGGCTGAACTCTTCGTAAATAAATGGTTGAAATGGATGAAAATCCCAATGAAAATACATATAATTTACAAGAAAATGTAAATATAAGCATCTAAAAAAGACAACTGATGATGCTCAAAGGTCTAATGAAATGGTTGTTGAGAAACCGATGGTAGTTGAAGAAAAGGGGGAAAATGAGGAAATTCTTAAAGTAATCGATGGTGATGTGCCAAAAGTGAATAAACTTCAAATTGTCCCACTACCACCAATCAAAATTCCTCCATCATTCCCATAAAATCTTTAGAAGAAAGAATACAATACCAAGTTCGAGAAGTTCCTTTCAAAGTTTATCAACCTATCAATAAATATTCCATTCATAGAAGCTCTATAAGAGATACCGGGATATGTACTCATAATTTAAACTCTATAATGTCAAACACAATGGTGGTGAAGAAAAAGGACCTGGGTGCATTCACCATTCCTTACACTATAAGGGTGTATAAATTTGGAAAAGAGTTGTGTTATCTTGGAGAAAGTATTGAATTGATGTCATATGTTGTGTTTTAAAAGTTAGGATTTTTTCTCCTACTCCCACCACCATGAGGCTTTTAATGGACTGCCGTTCAATCAAGAAGCTTGGCAGCATGTTATATGATGTATTGGTAAAGGTTGATCAATTTATCCTTCCATCCAATTTTGTCATTCTCTATTGTAAAATTGATCATGACATACCAATCATTCTTGGTATGCCATTCATATCCACTGGAAGAGACCTAGTTTATATGGAAAATGGAGAGATGAAGTTTCGTTTAAAAATGAGGAGGTCTCCTTTAGTGTGTTCAAGACTAAGAAGTAATTGATGGAGTTACAAGTGGAGTTGATCATTGATGTGGTGTAAGAGAAAGTGACCAATACTATAGAGGTAGATCTTGGGTTTCTTTAATTTAAGGATCAAACTTTATGAGGAATGAACGTCGAGTTGTGATGTTAAATCAAGTGCTAGATGAGAGGCAACCCATCATTGCCAGGAATTTAGCACGTATCCTTTGATTTTTAAATTGTTAGCATAGTTTTTGCTGTTGTTTTTGACTAATCCATAAAATATTTGCACTTTTAAGGTGAATTCAAGAAACTTGGGAGACACTAAGTGGATTGGAATTGAGTTTGGAGGCGAATCAACTGAAAAAATAAGGGAATTGAGAGTTCTCAGTTATCATGATTGTGATCGCACGTGACTAACATGCTACTCAGTTCTCACAATCGTCGAGAGGTTTCCATGATCACAATCTCTCATTTCAAGAGAATATCACTATCTCAAGATAATCACACTCACCTATACCATTGCATTTGGAAGAGGACGACCATTGTAAATAAAGCTCAACTTATCTTGAGTGCGAATACTCGAGGAGTGTAATTAGCCTTCTAATCTTATGTGTGTTAAAAATTAATAAAAAGTTACCCATAATGTAAATACATTAAAAACATGATTTAAAATGGGGGAGTTGTTTTGGACTGTGATTATAACAAAGTCTACTCAAGATAACCATCAATAGGCAACAATTGTAATTGAAAATTCAATATGAGAAGGATCTTGGTATTATATCTACCTAAGGGCAAGTTATCCATAGGTACATGATGATTTGGCGTAAATTATAGTCATTAATTATATGGTAAGCTAGGTTGAAGGTCCTTGAGGATAGTTTGTCAAGAAAACCTCATGAATATCACTCATCAACCCTTTAGGGCACCTCATGAGGGTGTTAATTTAAACCACCTAATACCTAAAGGGGGCATCCCTATTTCTGAGATGATGCCCAAGACATAGCCAACTCTCTACTCACCCTTATTTCTAAGATAGCGAAAAGATAGCAAACTACATTCATTATAGTCCGTTATAGATTTATCACCCATATCCATCTTTCAAGGATGATATAGGTTCCAAAAGTTCACCTACACCTCTTTTTTAAGGATGATGTGAGCTTTCAAGAACTTGGGGTTTTCACTCACAAATCCATTTTGGGCATTTAGGGTTTTCAACCACAAACCCCAACTAATTCCAACAAGCAATAGTGAAACCCATCATCAACCAACTAGAATCTACACAAATGCATCACAAACCACACATATTTGCACCTTAGTTCAACATAATCCTAAGACAAGAAAACTTATCTACTCATGAAGTAAAGTGAAATAAATATACCATAAGGTTCATTCAAAGCATCCATGGTAATGACAGAATTTCCCCTAGGCATAAACCCACGAAGCCGCAATCTTTTCCAGTTGTCCACAATTACGGCTATAGCCATTGACTTTAGATCCTCGTGATTACGGTTGCTGACCAAAGTGGACTGGCCGCGATCGTGGCCCTCAAACCGTGATCGCGGTAACTAAGCCTGATTATGTTCAGGGTCTTCCAACTTGCTCTTTTCTTCTCCTTTTGGTTCGTTTTTAGCTAAAATCCACATCTTTCTTTCCCATCATCTGTATTCTTGAAAAATATGGAAACTAGTGCATTAAACTAACAAACTTGTCTCATTCATACCGTCAAATCATAGTAGTGTGCATAAATTTTCGATGTAATAAGTGGTAAACTCACCACTCATCAATACCCCCAACTTATACCTTTGCTTGTCCTCAAGAAACACTACCTTTTACTCAATGAGACAATGCAAATTTAAGTTCATTTATGCAACCCAATGATCATAATGACTTCAAACTTGATTACTACCACAAGTAGCTCTTCAAACAAGGGCAAAGCTAATCTCACAAAACCCCTCAACATGAAATGCACTTTCAAAGATGCAATAGACTTTAAGGAACAACGATTACTGACACTCTAGAAGTGACTCTCTTTTGACCTCAAATCCATTATACCCCTTTTTGCGTCAATTTTTGGAAGATGACAATATCACTTACCTCAAGTTGTTTACATGCCTCCACACAAGTAGTATATCCCACACATACCAAATTATCTAATATTTAATAAGGGATTTAAGTGTGAAGATCTCTCTTATAGAAAGAATCTCGAAGCTAAGAAGTACCATACCATAGGCTTGCCCATATTTTAAATCTCTACTACAATGAGTACACTTGGTTGGAGATCTTGAAGGGCTTTTCTGAGCTTGTAACATAGGTTTTGGGAAGGGTAGGATATCATTTAGGAACAAAGTATCTATACCCTCCTTGAACATCTACATCACACTATTCCATCCTAATTTAGACCATGGACCCCTTCTTTTTTTCTCACACTTGATACATGCCTATTTTAGGTACCTTGATTTACACAAATTGTTGAAGGCATCTTTCATTCATCTATTTCTTTTGCAGTCTATGACTCATTCTTATTTTTATCATTCCTTTCTTTTTCACTTTTTCATTGCTTAGCTCATATGCATCCACTTACACGACCTTAGCTTAAGTTTTTCTCTACCATACCTACCACCCCTAACTTAGGCATTTAGACTCAATTTTCATTTTTTCATTTTTTCATATTCAAGGAAGGTAGGGTTCAGGAGAGGGAAAACTTTGAATGGTTCAAGGCTTGTAATGTGGTTGCCAAATAAAGGCTTCATGGTTCAAAATGGGTAACTAAGGGTACTATTCTATGCATGGGTAGTCTATTTAGGTTAAAATGGATTCCTATGTTCACAAAGATGGCCTAGGATTATTTCACCGACCAAGCATAATCAAAATTATACTTGAGAGACTAACATGGAAAGTTATAGATGGTACAAGTATGAATGAGATTTAGACTACTATGGTCATTGTACATGGCATACAAACTCATAAAGGGGCTCAATTTCCCTTCCCACAAGAGACAAAATGGAGTTTCTACCAATTTCTACAATCCAAAACTTTGGAGTCACAAAAAGAGTAAAGAATTGTTCAAAGGTCGTTCACATCCGTGCCCCTTTATTTTTGAAAGAAAAATTGTTTTGGATGGAGGGGGATGTTTGCTTCACATTTGCACCACGTACAGTTTGCTATTTATGGCACCAAACCAAGTTGACATCTCGCATTTCGGCTTTCATTTAGGCAAACCATATGCCTACTCATACTTCACCTTGCATTTGTAACTCTGATGCTACTCGTACTCAGATTTTCCATGCATTCATGGCTCAAAACCCAATAACAATGATTTTCCTTAAGAATGTCGTCACTCAATCTATCATAGGGAGAGGCTTTTCCAATGTCACCATATACAAAATAACGATAAAGTAAAAATCTAAAAATGAAATAAACAACTAATCCATAAAATGTGGACACCATCAGAGTGCCCGAATATTACAACCCACAAAAATAAAAATCATCCAAAATGACATAGAAACATCAAGAAATATCTAAATAATAAAGGCCCAAATGAATAAAAACAAAGACAGTCACCCCCAAATAAAAATCTTACAGTGACCTCACTACATTAACTATAAAACATAAAGAGAGGAAAGGGTGCTCCCTGAAACCACATCAAGAGCTACTCTCACCTTCAGACTCTGCATCATCTCCAGCATTATTTGAATCAGACCACTCATCTAGGGCCTCATCATCACTCTCAACTCGGAGGAAAGAAGTCTATCTCAGAGTTTTAGGACCTTCCAAAGGCCCTTTACCCCCTTCCACATCTTGCTGAAGAACTTGTCCCTCTTCTTCTCCTTTTTCTTATATTTTAGCTTTCTATGAGACTCTGCCAATAATGAGTAGGCCCTCTCAATCCTATAAATGGTTGCTCCCTATGTCTGTTGATCTAACAAATACTTCTCATAATTATATTGGGACACATATGAATTGCTCATGGTGGAGGGCTCTCTCAGTCCCTCAGGAAATCTCATCACAAGCTCCCTAATCACCCTCAAGTCAACACTGATCTCTATAATAAAGCTGGCTACAGATGGCCTGAAAGACTTTGTCTCCTTGCATATCGACCTACCCAAGTCAATCTTCCTCTTCCTACTCTTGCCTTATGGACCAACACACCTAATTCTTAGATGATAGATGGGGTGCCAGGGCACACCCATGTGTCTCAGGGTACTACACAACCTTAGCTCTCCTACACGACTAAGTAATCAAACAAGGGAATAAGAAAGGTATACCACTGTGGTTCTTGAAGAAATTCATATCAGATACCACAAGCCGACCAACATTCAAATGAATGTCGTCTAGTATGCAAGAAACTTTTTAGGTCTGAAAATCTTGAACCACTGACATGTGGGTGCAAGGGTAAATCCATCTACGAATTATGGTCAATCAAATCTGGGCCTCGGCAGTGAAGTCATTCATCGATATATTCCTCTTGGTAGTGCCCAAGGGACCTCTTTTCCCGAACATAACTTCTCCGCCAACCAACTCTGTGGTTCACACCTTTTAGCCTAAAATTAATTTATGTTTGCATTTAGGAGCCCATAGATGTCATTTATCTCTTCATCTCCAAAGTTTATGATCTTCCCTCGAATCCTGATGACTAGGTGATCTTGGATGTATTTATACGCCTAAGCACCATAAATTACCCATATTTTAGCTAAGTTTATAGAACAAAGTGCCTAGTTTCTTATATTTTTACTGTACTTCTATGTGATTAAGCTAACTGATGTGATTAGCATGATTTCAGGTATTAATGAGGTAGATAGAGACATAATGGGACTATGGAATACTGATGGCATAGGACACAAGAGAGAGTAGTAGTCTGGACCAAATGTGCCACCTAGAAACTATGTCCAAAACTAATTTGTCATTTATAATTAGTTCAGGGACTTAGAAGGAAATTATTAGAGAAAAGATTATTAAAAATACTTGATGCTGAATTTTTTATCATTATTCATTATTCTGTATTATTTTGGCACTGAGAGTGGCGGCTTAGCAAAAGGGGAAAACATGCAACTTCATCTTCTCCGCCAAGATTGTGTTTACTTTTTGGTACGATGAATATTTCTATTGTGATTCTTGTTTTATTCATGAGTAGATAAGTTTATTAGTTAAGGTTATGGAAGCCTTGTAACATACAATCTATTACTTTGGGTTTTTGAATTCTCCATGTATTGATCTGCTTATATCATACTTTTTTCGTTTATCTTGAATTCTTATTGTTGCAAACATAAAGGATGTGCCTTAAAACTCAACTTGTTCGATAGAAATGTTGAGGTTCAGAAAAGAGAGTAGTGACAAGAAAATAGGGTTTCCAACCCCTATTGAATATATTAATGCCTTAACAAGATTAACTACTTGGAGATTTCATATTATTTTTGTAAACACTTTTGATTCTAGAAAACTAAAGTGAATTAGTACTTGATGGTTGAGAAATACTAGGATTATGTTATTAAATACAATATATGTAAGCATGATGCATGTATGAACTCATAAAGCCCATAGTTAGAAAGTATTGAAAACTACAAGGTGGACATAACCCTAGCTTGCTATTTCTCTAGATTCAAATACTACACATCTCTCACCTTGTTAATCTGAAACTATCCCCCTATTTATTTTACGGAAATGATTGATTAAAAGTCAACTTATATGCATACAACTTTATTAGCACCATATTCCCTGTGGGATTCGACCCCAACCTAGTTGGGTTATATATTTGACAACGATCGCTTACACTCTTGTAAGAGAGTTGTAATTTGGGCATATCATATTTTGGCATCATTGCTAGGGAATACAGTTGTCGATTGAGTTTGTGTGTGTTAATTGACTGTTAGTCAAGTTTTCTTATTTTATGTTTATTTGTTGTTTTTGTTCGTTACAGGCTTATTGTTGTTTATGCCTCGAACCAGAAGTTCAGGAGAACCATTATTACCTGTCAATCCTGAACCTCATCTCATTGAAAGAATGGCTAACCAACAGGAAGCTGAATGATTAGACGTTTTGGATAATGCTTAATTAAATCTACAAAATACAGATAACCCATGTCGGGTACCTAATCTAGATGAAGAGAACCTAGGAGATGATGATTTAATTGACTTGGCTAATATGAGGTATGTAGCAGGAGTAGTTACACCTATAAATCAAAATCATCCATTTAGAGGAAGACTAGATCGCCAAACTGTGTAGTTTGATATATACAATAATGAGGATGATTTAGATGAAGCTGGAGCTACAGTGGGAATCATTCCACCAGCACTAGATCCTAGGGTGAAATTTAATATCATCAGTACTATGATCCAGCTACTGAATTTGAAAGGACTCTTTGGTAGATTACCTGGTGATGATCCAAATCTACATTTGGTGAATTTCATCAATATTTGTAAGTTATTTGATAATCCTGGAGTGGGACAAAATTCTATTCATTTGAGATTGTTCCCACTGTCTCTTTCTGGAAAGGCAACTATGTGGTCGAATGAGCTGACTCCTAATTCTATAATAAACTGGAGGCAATTGAAAGGAGCTTTCCTAGAAAGGTTCTTTCCACCCTCTAGAATGTTATAGTTGAGGGATGAGATCAGCAACTCTAGGTAATTGGCTAATGAAGCTTTGCATGAGACTAGGGAGAGGTTTAAAAATAAGTTGACTCAATGCCCAAACCATAAGATGACTGATGAACACTTGATGGAAACATTCTACAGAGCTTTGAACTCACTTACAAACCCAATAGTGGATAATACTGTAGGAGGAGCTTTTATGGAGCTCACCTTTACTGAGGCAGTAGATATGTTAGAAAGAATGACTAAGACAAGTAGAGCTTGGCATACCAGAGATTCTATGGTAGCAAGCAATACTGGGTCTAGTGTAATATCAGCAGAGCAGCGTAGGAGGGAAGAGGACCATAATCAGGATATGGAACACATAAAAACCCAGATGGATCTGCTCATGAAACATTTGCTATCAGGGAATGTAGAAAAGTTAAAAGTTGCGATGTCCAATGGTAAAAAAGTTGAATCAAACAATGAGGAAGTGGCTAACTACTTGCATAACCAGGGGGTTTCTGGACCGGTGGTCAAGGAAACTAAAGTTGGAACCATCAAGGAGATTGGGATAATAAAAGTGACAAGAGTGGACTGTATGTACCTCCTATATGCCGTGATAATGTTGCCACCAATTCAGGAAAAATTTCCATGGAGGACATGATGGATAAACTATTAAAGGGAGTTGAGGCGACCAATTCTAGGGTGACTACGATGAAGAGTGACTTATCTTCCATGAGTCAACTAGTAAATTCATACTCAACTACTATTAAACAACTGGAGCAGCAAATGAGCCAATTATCCACAATATTCAACCAAAGACAGAATGGGAATCTTCGAAGTGATACAGTTCAGAATTCAAGGACTAATGGATCATGTATGGATATTACCACTAGGAGCGGTAAGATATTATTTAGTCTAGGATTGGGAGCATCCTCTAATACTGATGTGGTCAAAATGGATTGGGAGATGATTAATGAATCATCAGTGGTGCCAATAGAGTTGGGAAGTTCGGAAAAGAAGATTGCAGAAGTGGAACAACCACCTAAGCTAAAGCATGTTAGTAATGTGGAGCAAGGCATAAGAAAGAAGGTAAAAGTTTCTCCAGTTGAAATCCTAAGGACACCACCCCCATTTCCACAACGATTAAAGAAGAAATAAGATGAAGGAAAGTTTAACAAATTCATGGCTATGTTGAAGCAACTGATAGTGAACGTGCCTTTAGTTGAAGCCCTTGAGAAGATGCCAAGATATGCTAAATTTATGAAAGATCTTGTGATGAACAAAAGAGTGGTAAGCTAAGAACTGGTGGATAATCTCCATCATTATAGTGCTATTTCTACAAGGTCACTGGTGTAGAAGAAGGAAGACCCAGAAGCTTTCACCATCCCTTTTACGATTAGGTCTATGGATTTTGCTAAGGACTTATGTGATCTGGGAGCTAGAATCAATATAATGCCGCTAGATGTTTATATAAAGTTAGGTTTGAGAGACCCCACACCAAAAAACATGTGACTTCTAATGGCGGATAGATCGGTGAAAAGGCCGGTTGGGATTCTACATGATGTACTTGTAAAGGTGGCCGACTTTATATTTTCTGCTGACTTTGTAATTCTTGATTGCGAAGTGGACTTTAAAGTACTCATAATTTTAGGTAGGCCATTCATAGCAATCGGGAGAGTGTTAGTTGACCTGGAGTTGAATGAGCTAAAATTTAGGCTCAATGGGAATGAAGTTAGTTTTAAAGTGTGTAAATCCATGAAACAATAAAAAAAGATGAGTAGTTTCTCTATCGTTGATGAATTCTATGAAGATGAGGTACAAATGGTATCATCGATGTATCTTTATGAAGTCTGAGTAGTCAAGATAATCTAGTCATACCACGATGTCAAATCAGGCACTGCATGAGAGGCAACCCATGATTTTATTTTATTTTATCATATTAAATAAAAATGCAAAAATAAGAGTCGATCCACGACCAAAACTATGGATCTTTGTGGGAGGTAACCCATTGTTCTAATCATTTTTAGTTGTTTTTGATTAAGTGTAGGTACATAAAGTACTAAGGAGGTGATTGGTTCAAAATTTTGTTTGGAATTCAGCCATGTCAACGGTGGTAAGTTTAGGAGTAATGGGAACATTACAGGTAAGTTGGAGTGGTCAAATATGTATGGCTCGAGTCATGATTCGTGTTAGAGTCATGACCCGAATTATGTTAATTCGACCTAAAAAATTTTGTGGTGCAAATTTATTTTGTGATTTTCAATGAGGTCTGTAGTGGTAGCATAGCGATCGGGCCGATAGGCCCGATCCCGAAGCCGACCACTTACCTCGATGGGGGTGAGAGAGTGAATCCCCTGCGGCACGGACCTTTCTAAATACTTTATATAAAGAATGAGGTGCATGGTGTCCAAGTTTGAGTGTACTACATGGTGTGTGATGCCCAAGTTTGCATAGGCCAAGGCAAAGGCGTTGCCTAAGAAATAGTCTAATTACACTACCTCAAGTAAGCATTACCATGTGCAGTGTACACCTTAACTTGTGCGACACCTTATATGGCACACACCTTAATGTTGGCAATAACTTGTGTGTCGCACACCCAACCACACACCCTCACTATTTCCTTGTGTGATACCTTAGGCGGCGCACACTTAAACTTGTGCGATAACATATGCACCGCACACTTACCTTTGTGTGATAACATATGTATCGCACACCATACTACATAGGCTTCCTTTTTTACGTGTGTGATGACGAATGTGGTGCACACTTAAACTTGTGCGATAACTTGTGCTCCGCACACCCTTCTAATTTCAACATGTATCCATCTTTGAATTGGGTCAACCCGACCCAGATTTCATTCTTTCAATAGACTCCACACCCTAAATGCCCAAATTCATCCTTATTTCACCCCTAAGCCATACAATATTTCTCCCTCACCATTCTCTTTGTCCTTCAAGATTACTCTTTGCTTAACAATCTTTACGATTTTCCCTTTCTTTTCCAAATCTTCCATCTTCAAAGGTAAGTTTTACTTTCTTAATCCTTAGTTATTATGACTTTATGTATAGTTACTTGATTTCTTGAGGGTTATAGATTAAATTCTTCCCATGGCTATGTCAAAGAGAGGTTTTGAGCATCTTTGGAAGATAAACATCATTGTTGTAGTAGACACCATTATTGTAGGACTTTGAGCTTTGGCATGTGATTGAATTGTTCATGACTAACGTAGTTTAGTTGTGTGGCCATTATTTCACAACTTACTTGATGGAACATAGTGTTGGTTAAATCGTGTGAAAGTGATGGTGTTTTGTGTATACTGATATGTTAAATCTCTTAGGCATAACTTTGTTCAAAAATTGTTTAATTGAAGTAAAATTGGTGGAATTGAAGTGAGTGAATTGTATTATGACTAATGTTGGTGCACCACATCAAAGTGTATGTCGGTGAAGTCTGTGTACCCGAAAATAACACTTAATTGATTTATACTAACAAATTAAGTATGGCGTAGTCACTTCACCACCTTTATCTTAATTGTAGGTAGTTTCATTATGTGTGGATGATTTGATGAATTCAAGACATATACTAGAGTAGGGAAGAAAGGAGGATGTAAAAATTCTCTTAGATGCCAAAATTATGACCACAAATGAATGGACTTTGAGAGAGAATTCAAAGAGGGAGTGTTAGAAAATGGGAAATTAGATGTTCAAAACTGCGAAGACCATGATCGTGGTCCAAGGTCTGTGATTACGAGCAAGCAGCGACCGCGATTGCGGAGGTATGGGGCTCATAATTGCGGTAACAGAGGATATTTCTGCACCTCTATTTTCTTTTGTCCATCTCATTACCCATTTTTACACACTTTGTTGTATTTCAATCTAATTCTAACAAATCCAAAGTGACACAAAGGCATGGATTAATCAATAACAAAATAAAACTCTACTCTACCAAATAAAAAACAAGGGATACGAGCCACTTTCGTGGCATTTATGGGTTGCCTCCCAGGTAGATAGCTCCTTAGTTATCGTCATCGCATAAACTCCTTCATATTTTCAAGTTAGATCCTCAAGGGACTCATTATTCACCTCCTCATCCTCAACATCTATAACCGATACCACTTGAAGCTCCATGGGTTGTTTCTTTGTTTTAATTACCTAAAAGGACACTTCACCGCCATGGACCCTAAACTTTATTTCACCCAACTCCAAATCAATAATAGCTCTTCCAATAGCAAGGACAAGTATACCAAGGATAATAGGCACTTTTTGGTCGATTTTTCAATCAAGCACCATAAAATCTACCGAAAGAATGAATTTATCCACCTTTACTAATATGTCAAACAAGACCCCATCGGTCGGTCTGCCATCAAAAGCCTCATCATTATTAGACAAGGAGTGCATAATACAAGTATCTTATATATTGATAGGGCATGAGATAGATACTTGCACCAAGGTCACATAAAGTTTTTCAAACATATGTGTCCTAATTGTACATGGAATTGTAAAGGCCTCGGGATCCTCTTTCTTTTCCTCCATCACACTAGCCTTGATAGAACTACAACCATGCATAAATTCATTGGTGTTACCCTCAAGCTTCTTTTTTGACATCAATTTCTTCATAAGCTTAGCATACCCCGGAATCTCTTGGATGGCCTCCAGTAACGAGATACTAATAGAGATATTGCTAAGCTTAGCAAGGAATGATTTGAATTTAGCATTGCCCTCTTTATTTTTAAGACTTTAAGGAAATAGAGGGGGAAACTTAATGGTAGTCATCGGAGTCACTTTGCACTTTATCAGTCTCAACTACCTTTGGGTCTCCCTCTTCATCATCCACTTCTTCATTTAATAATGGTTTTTTTTCGTTCGCTTCTTGAGACTTAGGAGCTTCCTCATTAGAATTATTCATAAACTTTTTCTTCAAATTAGTTTGTTCAATATTTGTATTTTTTTCAACATCCACCACAAGGTCAGCGAGTGTTTTACCACTCTTAGTGACAATAACCAACACTTGGGCATCATTTTTTGGATTATTCTCAATGGTGTCACTAGAAAGGCCCCCTCTTTTGTCTAGCATTGAGTTGGGTGGAGATTTGGCCTATTTGTGTTTCCAATTGTTTAATCAAAGCGGAGTTGGACACAACTATTTCGTTGATTTTCAAAAAGTCGCCCTTCAATTCACAAACAATCTTTTATGTTTCCTCTACTTTCATCAAAATTCTTTCTATGACATCTTCAGTTTTGTATTTATCTGGGTCAATGAGGTTTTCTTATTTTCACTTTGATCGGTCATAAGGGGTCACATAATGATCATACTCTTGGTTTTTATCCCTTCAATCATGGTCACGATCTTTATCTCTTTTGTTCCAACCTTTGTTCCCACCTTACCTTTGATAGGCAGGGCAGGAACCCCCCGAATAGTTAGCCAAATACTGAATTTCCTCACCAAGCCTCTTGGCCTCTTTATCATCATAGGCTTTGGATGCCACGATATTCACCATTTTTATTGATCAACCCATCACATGTTTTGTTAGAAACTCCAATTATGTTATCATTTTTTCCATGTTCTCTTCCCTTTCCTCATCTTTTTTCCTTTGCTCTTTATCAACATAGAAGGTGGTAGGAGACCCTTTAGCAACCTCAGTGTATTGGGTGTTCCATCCCTTATTTTGATTTGTGACTTTCTCAAGAAAGTTTGTAGCCGTATCATAAGTCAACTTCACAAGAGAGCCCCCCACCGCATTATCCACCACGATTTTGTTTAGTTGTTTCAATGCCTGGTAGAAGATTTGGAGGAGAATCTTATTATGGACCTCATTGTTGGGAATTACATGAACTTCCCATTAAATCTCTCCCACACCTCATACAGAGGCTCTTCATTCAATTGACAAAAGTTTATTTCATTAAACAATCATAGCATCTTGGATGGTAGGAAGTATTAGTATAGGATAGCGACAGTTAGTTCATACCATGAAGTGATTGACCCGGTCGGAAGGGATCAAAGCCATAATTCTGCCTCTCTTATTAAAGAAAATGGGAAATATGCAACCTTATAGACTCTTATATCAAAGGGATGCATAAACTTCTACAAAGTTCTTCAAATGCAAATTAGGGTCCTATGGGCGAGCCCCCCAAAAAGTCCCTTCATTTGTAACATATGCAACATGACTCTCCTAACGTTGAATACCCCATTCCCTTAATTAGGTGGGATACAGATGACATCGCATGTTCGGCGTCATGGAGTTTCTCCTCATCATCAAGGGGACCATCAAAATACCCTGCATTACTTGCATTGTCACTCATAGTTCTGTGAACACTATGGAGATCACCTAAAGAGACATAATAATAACCACCAAAATAAATACACACCACTACAGGTATACCCAAAGTAACACCCAACACCGCACAAGTGAAAACAAAATTTCACTATCTGGCAATGGCGCTATTTTATTTAGGCTCACCTATGCTATTACATTTGGTAGAGAATGATGATTGTCCAGAAATCTCAACTTATGTTGAGGTGAAATCCTCGAGGAGTGGAATTAGCCTTCTAATCTTATGGGTGTTAAAAATTACTAAAAAGATACTTCTAATGTAAATATTGTAAAATACATGATTTAAAATGTGGGTTAGTTTGGAATGTGGTTTTATCATTATTTAAGCTAACAATTAATAGGCAACAATTATGATTGAAAATTCAATATGAGAAGGATCCTGGGATTGTCTCTACCTAAGGGCAAGTTATGCATGGGTGCATGATGATTTGGTGCAAATTCTAGTCATTAACGATGTGGTAGGCTAGGTTTAAGGAACTTCAAGCTAGTTTGTCAAAAAACATCATGAATATCCCTCATTGACCATTTCAGGTACCTCATGAGTTTTATAATTAAAACCACCTAATACCTCAATTGGGCATCCCTATTTCTAGGAAGATGCCCAAGACATAGCCAACACTCTACTCACCCTTATTTCTAAGATAGAAAAAATATAGAAAACTTTATCCATTATTATCCACTATTTCTTTGTCATATATATCTCTCTTTCAAGGATGATATGGGTTGCAAAAGTTCACCTATATTCCTTTTTTAAGGATGATGTGAGCTTTCAAGAACTTGAGGTTTTCACCCACAAATATAGTTTGGGCATTTAGGGTTTTCACCCACAAACCTCAACTAATTCAAACAAGCATTAGTGAAACCCATCATCAACCAACTAGAATCTACACAAATACATCACAACCCACACATAATTGCACCTTAGTTCAACATAATCACAAGACAATAAATCTTAGCTACTCATGAAGTAAAGAGGAAGAAATATACCATAAGGTTCATTCAAAGCATATATGGTAATGGAAAATAAGAAGATTCTTCACTTTACATTTAAATTTCACCAAACTCAAATTGGATAATTCAAACACAAAGGTTTCCCCAATAAGTATGGTTACAAAATACCCAAAATTCAATTTTTTAAAGTGTGAGATACCAAATGGGAAAGGTTTTTAGCATTATAAAAGATTTGGGGTCAGATAGGTAAAATGACAGAATTGCCTCTGGGTATCAACCCATCAAGCCACGATCATTGCAGATTGTCCACGATCGTGGCTACTGCGATTGCCTTAAGATCCTCACAATCATAATTTCTTATCAAAGTTGACTAGACATGATTACGGCCCTCAAACCACGATCATGGTAACTAACCTTGATTATGTGTAGGGCCTTTCAGCTTGCTCTTTTCTTCTCCTTTTGGTTTCTTTTTAGTAAAATCCATATCTTTCTCATCACCTGTATGCCTACAAAATATAAAAATTAGTGCATTCAACTAACAAACTTGTCTCATTCAAACCTTCAAATCATAGTAGTGAGCACAAATTTTAGATGTAAATAAGTGGTAAATTCACAACTTATCATGAGACCCAATTATGATCTCAATCTTGGCTGTTATAAAAAGCCTCAACCATCTCCTAGCCAGTTCCAGTTCCCTCTTCCATTTGATTACCCCATTTCAGTTATTTTTAATCATTTCTAAATGGTTTTGAAAGTGATAATTATCCTTATGTGCATCCAAATATCAGGTATGCCTTTTAAATCTTCTCATTAATGCTTAAATTTGATCCTTAGTATCGTGCTTAGGGTCTAGACTTGGTCGTGAGATTTATTTGATTGATTGGTATTTAGGGTTATCTATCTTGTGTGGTTTGTGTTTATGTCGGTGTGCACTTTATTGGGGAAGTCTTGAGTACCAAAAATTTGCTCAAAATAAGGAATAATTTAAAGTGCACAAAAAGTGTTTGATAAAATGTCCAAATGAGTTTTTTGATAAGTTTTCTATAATTAACGGGTTAATTTTAAGTAATTATGAAGTGTGGTTTATTATTATTAGTCCTATACATATTTTATGAACATTTTTGGGGTAGAAAATTACAAATTTGGTATTGGAAAATGTAACACTCCACATTTTGGGCTGGAATGAAAATCGTCATTCCTTCGTATAAAGGTTCCAAAAGCCATAAATCCAATGCAAATTTAGTGTGTTAATCAATTATGTAGTGTAAGAATCTATTTGAGAATGAATTGAGATCATAGATGTCCCCTAACTCTAAGACGAGTTGAAAACATTTCTATCGATTAAGTTTTAGAGGACGTTTCAACTTGGGTCAACTTCCATCAACCATAACTCTTTGCATATAACGAGTTATAGGGCCTACTATATATCAAATGAAATATATTAGAATTATCTTTCCAACGATACCAATTTAGCCTTAATCCAATACCCGAGAAAAACATTATGCCCATTTTAGTGAGAGGCAGTAAGGGTGTGTGATGGGCAATTCGCCGCCCAATCAAATTTGTGTGATTGGGAGTGTGAAGCACACTTAAATGTCCGCCATAAGGTGTGTAACACATACCTTAAGGTTTTCCATGGGTTGTGTGCCGTATACCTCACTTCCAAGTGCCAAAAACACCCCTATATATGTCTATAATATGGGATTTAATCCCCAATTATCCAAAATCCTTTCACTTTCATCAAAAATTGGTCAAGAACACTCTTAAGGGTTTCAACCTAAAGATCAAGATATCTCAAGATTTAATCGTAGTTGTTCAATAATTCTTTAAGATTCGGATTTCCCATTTTGAGGGCTATGAGAAGAACCCATTAATCTCAAGAATAGCAATCCGAAGTTAAGAGTTCATCCAAAGCTTAAATTTTAAGGTATGTGGGGTTTGAATAGGAACACCCTTTCGTTCTTGTGCTCAAAACTTATATTAGATTATAAATTACTGAATTTTTTATTATTTTCCATGAAATATAAGTTGGGGTTTATACCAGGGAAAAGGCATCGTTTTCACCCTAAACTATACCCGAAAAGTCTATGCCATACCTAAACTATACTAGTGACCTATTACACACCTTAACTCTAAAAAGGTGATATTATTACCTCCCCACGACCCCCATTCTAAGGCTCGTGTGTTACACTTATTTTAGGCGCGTCCAAGCTATTAAATAACAAAAGTAAACGGCTAAAAATATTAAGGGGAAAGTCATTGTTTCCACCCCAAACTATAGTCGAAAAGTCAAATCCACACCTAAACTATATAAGAGACCTATTACACATCTTAACTATAAAAAAGTGATACTTTTTACTAACGTGGTGCTGAAGTGGCAGCGCATGTAAAACACTACACCACATGCAAGTGGTGGTAACCTGACAGGGTGTAAATAGTTTTACTTTTTTATAGTTTAGGTGTGTAATAGGTCAATAGTATAGTTTAGGTGTGGCTTTGACTTTTCGGGTATAGTTTGGGGTGGAAACGATGCCTTTTCACTTTATACCCATGGTTGTAATTACAAGCTTATAAGATTCTCAATGATTTAGATGTGTAATTGTATGACTAATTTCACATATTTATGCAAGTAATGTGATTTTCTAGATTTTTCCAAGTGAAGTTAAGCATTATATTGTGAATCTTGATTTCTATATTTTGACATTGTTAAAGTATTTTCAAGAAGTCTATTGAGTATGATTTTTTTCTATGATATTACATGAGTATGTTTATATTTTCATGCTTATTGCTGAAATTTTCAAATTTTGAGTTGATTCATCAATATTTACATTATCAAGCATGAATCTTTTGGTGTTTTAATACGAGTTTGATATATGGTTCATTCACCCCTATTTAAAGATTGTTATTTTGAGAATGAGTTATTGAGGACTTTTAAAGAATTGCAAAAAATATGTTTATATTTCCATTATTATGAGATCTTTAAAGCTTTGATGATGAGTCTATCAAGATTTCAGGAAAGAGTTGATTTTTGAACTGAAGTAAGAAAAGAAATCCACATTTGATTGATTTATGATAAGAGGGGTAGAATATTGGCTCCCAATGTAAATTATTGAATTATTTATTGTGAATTTTCTTTAAAGTTCTGAGCTAAGTCCGGGAGTAGTATTTAGCTCCGAGCAGGTAGTATGGTACTTTCCTAAAACTACGTGCCCCCGTAGGATGTGATCCTGAGGTTGATATAGTGATCACTAATGAACTAAAGTTAAGGTTTTATCAAATGGCAAGGATAGAATTTCTCTCCTCAACGTGGGTAAGACGTTGGACTCCATGTAGCTCACATGGTTTATGTTCGTTAGAAGAAACTCCCAAAGATGTCCCTCACTCTTGAAATAGTTTTATTGATTTAAAGTGTTAAGTTAAAGAGTTTACTAAACAGAATAAGTTTCAGATTTCATCTAGCTTACAAGTTTTGAGAATAAGTGGAGAATACAGATTTTAGAAGCAAGTTAAATGACTCATGAGATTTATACATGTTTCATTATTCATGATTTATGAGATTTATACTTCAGATATTATTCAAGCTATGTGAGTCATTTATGTAAGCATGCATAATTTTATAAACTATGATGATTTTGAGATAATGTTTACTTATTGCATTGCACCCCCATATACTCAGTACATTCTCAAAATGTTGATCCACATATACGTCTATGTTCTACATTGTCTCATAATATAGGTACAAGACTTAGTATGCACATTTAGATTCAGTCAGTTCGAAGCTTCCAGTCAGAAGGTGATGAGATCTTTTAATTCAAGGGCTAAAGTCAGTTATATTATTCGAGAAGTATTGTATTTTCTTTACTCAGTCGTATTGAGTTTGGATAGTTGGGAGTTATGACCCGGCTATCTAAAGTTAGTACTATTAGAGGCTTCATTGATAGTCAGTAGAAGTTGATGTATCCAGTTTCAGTTTTGATTTGTAAAGCAGAGTTATAATTTTGTAAATATAGTTTTGCATTAATCAAATTCAGAAAAGAGTTTTTTTCCGCTAACTTGTATAGATTTATACTTTTATTCAGTAGCTTATAAGTTATGCTAGTAGAAGGGTTAACTTGGGATTACTTATGACCTAGGGTGTCTGTGAAGTCGTGTCTAGTAGAGTCTTGCGGAATGGTATGGAGACGTCTGTACTTTTCTTCGAGAGGATACAAGGCATTTAGGAAATGTTTCTATTCTTTCAAGTCTCAGATCGTTCCATAGAAAGGTTCTCTAAGAAACTTATACAGATTCTCATCTTACTCTGTTCAGGCCATCTCCGCCTTATTTTTAAGATATCAGAAACAGTCAAGATTAAACCTTTACAGATAGTGCTTTCTCATATAGTCTACACAGATAGTTACAGGATTATAAGCGATCTAGAAAGTATCCCATTAGTGCCTTTGAGTTTCGAAGATTGAAGTGTTTTATTCATGATTCATAAAAGTCGTGCACTAAGTCCAAGTTAGATATACTTTCAGATTCCTCCTCAGAATCCATAATGTAAAGCTATACTTCCCTATCCATGTATTATTCTTGAGATATCATGATCAAAAAGTTCCAGTTCCTCCCCAGATAATGCTCTTATATTTGCGAGCAGAAGTTTAAGAAGTTACACAAAGTGCTTGAGAGCAGCTCTCTAGAGTTTTAAGTTCCTTAAGTTGAAAGTTATGTCCTCATTCTTATGAGTCGTTCAATTAAGATAGAGTGAGATGTGTACCCTTAGATAATTGAATAGTGTGTGTCAAGTTTCTCCCTTGTATTATGTAATCTTGTTATTATGGTATTTTTGAAAATCAAAGTCTAGTGAAGCTGTGTGAGGCCTATTTCGATTCACTAGCATAGTTGTTTTGTTATTCATCTCATTTTCTTGTTCAAAACACAAAATCAAAGTCTAGAGAAGCCGTGTGAGGCCTATTTTGATTCACTAGGAACTTTTTGTTCATCTTGTTATTCTTGTGTTTGTTAGAACTAGGTGCTTAGAGGTATAGTGACAAGAAGGGTGGTAAGTGAGATTTATTAAATATGTGTATACATAAATCTTTTTGCATAGGATTGAGTTAGTAATGAAGTGATGCATCCTTGTGTGTTAGTCTAGTAGAAGGTAGTGAAGAAGTTATTATCTAAGGCGAACTGTGTTTTGCTTGAAGTATGAAAAGAGTTATTGATGGTCTTGAATGTGTTAGAAAAGTATGGATTATTGAGGAATGCTTTAGGTGGTTTAGTATTGTGAATCTAGACTTATAGAGCTTCGGTATAAAGATGGGTGAATAGTCATGATGTTTAGAAGGAGGATGCATTATTAGATTTTAGTAAGGTATGTCTTAGAATTATGATTGATTGTCATTGTTATGGGGTTCTAGTGTAATAGTATTTCTTAATACCTCATTTTATAGCTTTTAAGTGAGAATTATGTGTGAGGTTGGGTTGTAAATCATGTTTAGCACTAGACATTAAGTTTGATCAGTTGATGGTCATGAAGGGGTAGATATTGCAAGACTCGCAAAATCCTAGTAGCTTTCATCCTAAATAGCAAGACAAGAGAGGCTCCAGACTTAGAAAAGAATTTTCAGCTAAGAATCAAGACTTAGAATCTAGAACTTTCCGACCTTAGAATGTCAATTTGCGAATTGATTCATGATCAGGGTAAGTTGTAGATCATCTCAGGCAAGTTTCATATTTTTTCAGACTAGCGTAAGCCTGAGTTTGGGTTCCCAAAATAGTGAGGGGTCGGGATAGGCTCGTATCGCAATGTGTACTTGACCCAACTGGGGTCGCGACGTGAGGGGACCCTATTCAGTATTATTTTTCTTCTTTTCATTTTCAAATACGTAAGGTTATGGTATTTTCTATGGTTATTACATGTTGTGTGTGGTTAGTAGTATTGTTGAGTTGCTAAGTGGAAGGAGACTAGTTATATAGTATATGATATTCTTGATAGCTAAGTTAAGGAGTTATGATTAATGATGTTGAGCATTTTTATAGGATCTTGATTCTCATGGTTTAGAGGAAGAATGTAAGTTAGGAGATATGATATTGTGTGGTATTAGCAAAGAATGAAGGAAGTATTATGGTTTATTAAGGTTTGAATATATATATGTTAAGTGTTAGAATCTAAGTTTGAAACCTTGAACATAGAGAGCATAAAAGTGAGAGTTGAAGCTCTAGATAGTGTGAATTCAACATGTATTAATACTCATGAAGATTCTAAGTTAGTAAGTGGTTGAAATATTATGTGATGACTAGTGGGGGATACAAAAATATAGATTTGTACCTCAGGAGAATGTATTACAAGCTGGTTTTACACTTTCAGGTATTGTCTTTCAAAGTAAGCTTATTAATTGTGTGTATTATCGTATTCCAGACCCCAGAGTGCCGTGAGTGTAGTTCATATTAGAATTTACCAAGAGATCTCTCAAACTTTGAATGATGTCTTAAAGCTAAGGGGGAGATGATAGAATGAGTAACCAAATTAGGCTCTCAAATTCTAGTAGTAATCCCAGTATGATATGAATCATCAAAAAGTGACGATGATTTCAGTTATCCTAGTACCTACTCATGCCTTACATTTCAGTTTCATGATGACAGTTCATGTTCATGCATATAATAGAGAATCATATGCTCTTCCAGTTCCTAAATGAGGAGTTCCTGTTCTTTCAGTAGTCGGAGTCACATTCCATATGTTATGAACTCCAAATTAAGGTTACGCAGCTCATGACTCATGTACTCACGCTTTATAGTGTGCTCAGCACCCATAATTCATGCTATACTCTTTATGACTGATGAAATTCAGCTTATAGTCATGTATGCCTCGATTTAGATCACTTTGATGAATCCATGATGTTGATTTGCTATTCCCCAGGCCTCAGTTAAATGTCAAGCCTCGTTTAATATCCTTCCATGCTTCAAGGTCTTATGTTGTAACCTTTTTGTGAATCCTCTTTATGTAATGATAGTGGTGATGAGTAGATGTTTCTTGTTGATGAAAGATCATTATATACTAGTTTTAGATAAGGTCTTAAGTGTGAAGTAAGATTTAGGGCCAAGTGTTTGATATATGTTATGGTTAGTTCAAATTTTGTGTGTATGTTCTTGGGGTAGCGTGTGGGAGTTATATTGATAGTGGTTTAGAGAATATGTGAAGTATGTCTTTATGGGTGGTTGCCTTAAAGTTTATATGTGGTTATAAAGATAGTCTTGAATGACATGTTGGGATTTAAGTGAAGGAATGCAATATGTGCTAGTGAATTCATAGTAAGAGATAAGAGTTAGTCATTGTAGTGGTAAGGCATGGTATACTTAGGGTGTGAACTTTAAAAATATATAGAAGATTGAATCATATAGTTTACACTAGGATCGTGGTATGGCATGTTGTATTTTTTTGACTTGGAGTTAATCTTGATCACCGTGGGAGGATTTAAGCTACTGTAGACATTAGTAGAAAGACTTATAAATGCCCATATAAGGATCATAAGTTGAATCGAATGAATATTATAGTTAAGGGAAATAGTATAGTTAAGGGAGTATTCGAGAAGTGTGCTAAGCTTGAAAGTAAGAAATGGCATTGCCTAAGGCTTGGTAATTCTATCCTAGTTTATGAGTTATATGTCTATATTCCATGTTGTGGAGTAATGTTACTTCTGTGATTCCTTTGTTGGATGTCTTGTGTAACTCATACCCAAGATTCTTTGCTCCCTAATGCTACTAGGACTTCTTTAGAAGGAGTGTTGAAGAGATAATCTACTACATACATGTAAGTTGCGAATTTAGTTCAGTGCAAGCATCATGTTTCACATTCAGCTACTTAGTTATGACTCATTTCATAAGAGGTCAGAGCATAATTTCAAATACTTCCAAGTATTTTAGCTCAGGAAGTACAGTACCCTAATACGATCTAAGTCTATTTGCCTCATGATTTGTACTTGCATAAGTTATCACTTCTTAATTATATATGTATGAATGGATCCTGAACATTTTAAGGGAATCCTACACTTTCAACCCGCATCAGGTCCTTAAACCAAGAAAAGTCAAATCAGCTCAGAATTCAATTTCATGATAAAGTTTAAATATTTTAGATCAGTTATATTATATCATTTCTTAAAAGACACATCATGTTCGCATTATTCCATATCTTTTAGAGCCTCAAGAAGTCCCTACCCATCGTTCGGCGATGAATGATCCCAAGGGGGAGAAAATGTAACACCCGCATTTTGGGCTAGAAAAAAAATCATCATTCCTTCGTGTAAAGGTTCCAAAATCAATAAATCCAATGCAAATTTAGTTTTTTAATTAATTATGTAGTGTGTAAATCTATATGAGCATTAATTGAGATCATAGAGGTCCCCCTAACTCTAAGACGAGTTGAAAATATTTCTATCGATTAAGTTTTAGAGGACGTTTCAACTTGGGTCAACTTCCATCGACTATAAATCTTTAATTATAATGAGTTAGAGGTCCTACTATATATCAAATTAAATATATTTAAATTATCTTTCCAACGATACCAATTTCTCCTTAATCCAATACCCAAGCAAAGAGTTATGCCAATTTTTGTGAGAGGCAGTAAGGGCGTATGATGGCCAATGCGCCGCCCAATCAAATTTGTGCGATTGGGAGTGTGAAGCATACTTAAATGTCTGACATAAGGTGTGTGATGCACACCTTAAGATTTTCCATGGGTTGTGCACCCTATACCTCACTTCCAAGTGCCAAAAACACCCCTATATATGTCTATAATATGGGATTTAATCCCCAATTATCCAAAATCCTTTCACTTTCCTCAACAATTGGTCAACAACACTCTTAAGGGTTTCAACCTTAAGATCAAGATATCACAAGATTTAACCGTAGTTGTTCAATAATTCTTTAAGATTCGGATTTCCCGTTTCGAGAGCTATGAGAAGCACCCATTAATCTCAAGAATAGCAATCCGAAGTTAAGAGTTCATCCAAAGCTTAAATTTCAAGGTATGTGGGGTTTGAACAAGAACACCCTTTCATTCTTGTGCTCAAAACTTATTTTAGATTATAAATTACTGAATTTTTTATTATTTTCCATGAAATTTAAGTTGGGGTTTATACCCATGGTTGTAATTACAAGCTTATAAGGTTCCCAATGATTTAGAAGTGTAATTTCATGACTACTTTCACATATTTATGCAAGTAATGTGATTTTCCAGATTTTTTCCAAGTGAGTTTAAGCATTATATTGTGAATCTTGATTTCTATATTTTGACATTGTTGAAGTATTTTGAAGAAGTATATTGAGTATAATATTTTGCTATGATATTACATGAGTATGTTTATATTTTCATGCTTATTTCTGAAATTTTCAGATTTTGAGTTGATTCATCAATATTTACATTATCAAACATGAATCTTTTGGTATTTTAATACGAGTTTGATATATGGGTGATTAACCCCTATTTAAAGATTGTTATTCTGAGAATGAGTTATTGAGGACTTTTAAAGAATTGCAAGAAGTATTTTATATTTCCATTATTATGAAATCTTTAAAGCTTTGATGATGAGTCTATCAAGATTTCAGGAAAGAGTTGGTTTTTGAACCCAAGTAAGAAAATAAATCCACATTTGATTGATTTATGATAAAAAGGGTAGCATATTGACTTCCGATGTAAATTTTTGAATTGTTTATTATTGATTTTATTTAAAGTTCGGAGCTAAGTCTGGGAGTAGTATTTAGCACCGAGCGGGAAGTGTGTACATCCCTAGAACTACATTCCCCCGTAGGATGTGAGCCTGAGGCTGATATAGTGATCACTAATGAACTAAAGTTAAGGTTCTATCCGATGGTTAGGATAGAACTGCTCTCCCCAACGTGGGCAAGACATTGGACTCCATGTAGCTCACATAGTTTATGTTGGTTACAAGAAACTCCCAAAAATGTCTCCCACTCTTGAAATAGTTTTATTGATTTAAAGTATTGAGTTAAAGAGTTTACTAAACAGAATGAGTTTCAGATTTCATCTAGCTTACAAGTTTTGAGAATAAGTGGAGAATACAGATTTTAGAAGCAAGTTAAATGACTCACGAGATTTATACATGTTTCATTATTCATGATTTATGAGATTTATACTTCAGATATTATTCAAGCTATGTGAGTCATTTATGTCAGCATGCATAATTTTATAAACTATGATGATATTGAGATAATGTTTACTCATTGCATTGCACCCCCATATACTCAGTACATTCTCAAAATATTGATCCACATATACGTCTATGTGCTACATTGTCTCATAATGTAGGTACAAGACTTAGTATGCACATTCAAATTCAATCAGTTCGAAGCTTCCAGTCAGAAGGTGATGAGTCATTTTAATTCAAGGGCTTAAGTCAGTTATATTGTTCGAGAAGTATTATATTTTTTTACTCAGTCGTATTAAGTTTGGATAGTTGGGTGTCATTACCCGGCTATCTAAAGTTAGTACTATTAGAGGCTTCACTAACAAGTCAATAGAAGTTGATGTATCCAGTTTTAATTTTGATTTGTAAAGCAGAGTTGTAATTTTGTAAATATAGTTTTATATTGATCAGATTCAGAAAAAAGTTATTTTCCGCTAACTTTTATAGATTTAGACTTTTTTCAATTTCTTATAAGTTATGCCAGTAGAAGGGTTAGCTTGGGGTCACTTATGACCATAAGTAGCATCTCACGTCTCAGGACCCATTTTCGGGGAGTTACAAACTTGGTATCAAAGCACAGAGTTCAAGTGTCCTAGGGTGTCTGTGAAGCTGTGTCTAGTAGAGTCTTGCAGAACGGTATGGAGACGTCTGTACTTTTCTTCGAGAGGCTACAAGGCATTTAGGAAATGTTTTTATTCTTTCAAGTCTCAGATCGTTCCATAGAAAGGTTCTCTAAGAAACTTATACAGATTCTCATCTTACTCTATTCAGTCCATCTCTGCCTTATTTTTAAGATATCAAAAACAGTCAATAGTTATGGGATTGTAAGTGAGCTACAAAATATCCCATTAGTTCCTTTGAGTTTCGAAGATTGAAGTACTTTATTCATGATTCATAAAATTCGTGAGCTAAGCCCAAGTCAGATGTACTTTCAGATTCCTCCTCAGAATCCATAATGTAAAGCTATACTTCCCTATCCATGTATTATTCTTGAGATATCTTGATCAAAAATTTCCAGTTCCTCCCCAGATAATGCTCTTATATTTGCAAGCAGAAGTTTAAGAAGTTACACAAAGTGCTTGAGAGCATCTCTCTAGTGTGTTAAGTTCCTTAAGTTGAAAGTTATGTCCTCATTCTTATGAGTCATTCAATTAAGACAGAGTCAGATGTGGATATTTAGATCATTGAATAGTATGTGTCAAGTTTCTATCACTTGTAATATGTAATCTTGTTATAATGGTGTTTTTGAAAATCAAAGTCTAGTAAAGCCGTGTGAGGCCTATTTTGATTCACTATCATAGTTGGTTTGTTATTCATCTAATTTTCTTGTTCAAAACACAAAATAAAAGTCTACTAAAGGCGTGTGAGGCCTATTTCGATTCACTAGCAACGTGTTGTTCTTGTGTTGGTTGGAACTGGGGGCATAGAGGTGTAGTAAAAAGAAGCATGGTAAGTTCGATTTATTAAATATGTGTATACATGAATCTTTTTGCATAGGATTTAGTTAGTAATGAATTGATGCATCCCTGTGTGTTAGTCTAGTAGAAGGTAGAGAAGAAGTTATTAGCTAAGGCGAACTGTTGTTTGATTGAAGTATGAAAAGAGTTATTGATGGTGTTGAATGTGTTAGAAAAGTATGGATTATTGAGGAATGTTTTGGGTGGTTTAGTATTGTGAATATAGACTTATAGAGCTTCGGTGTAAAGATGGGTGAATAGTCGTGATGTTTACAAGGAGGATGCATTATTAGATTTTAGTAAGGTATATCTTAGGATTATAATTGATTGTCATTGTTATAGGGTTCTAGTGTACTAGTGTTTCTTAATACTTCATTTTATAGCTTCTAAGTGAGAATTGTGTGGGAGGTTGGGTTGTAAATCATATTTCGCACTAGATATTAAGTTTGATCAGTTGATGGTCAAGAAGGGGTAGATATTGGAAGACCCGCAAAATCCTAGTAGCTTTCATCCTAAATAGAGTGGGTCCAGACTTAGAAAAGAATTTTTAGCTAAGAATCAAGACTTAGATTAATTCCTACCTTTGAAATTAGAGGACCTCAATTCTTGAACTTTCCGACCTTAGAATGTCAATTTGAAAATTGATTCATGATCAAGGTCACTTGTAGATCATCTCAGGCAAGTTTTAGATTTTTTTGGGACTAGCATAAGGGTGAGTTTGGGTTCCCAAAATAGCGAGGGGTCACGATAGGCCAGCGTCGCGATGGTTACTCGACCCAACTGGGGGTCACGACGCGAGGAGACCCTATTCAGTATTATTTTTCTTCTTTTCCTTTTCAAATGTGTAGAGTTATGGTATTTTCTATGGTTATTACATATTATGAGCGGTTAGTAGTACTGTTGAGTTGCTAAGTGGAAGAAAACTAGTTATATCGTATATGATGTTCTTGATAGCTAAGTGAAGGAGTTATGATTAATAATGTAGAGCATTTTTATATGATTTTGATTCTCATGGTTTAGAGGAAGAATGTAAGTTGGGAGATATGATATTGTGTGGTATTAGCAAAGAATGAAGGAAGTAGTCTGGTTTATTAAGGTTTGAAGATATCTATGTTAAGTGTTAGAATCTAAGTTTGAAACCTTGAAAATTTAGAGCATAAAAGTGAGAGTTGAAGCTCTAGATGGTGTGAATTCAACATGTATTGATACTCATGAAGATTCTAAGTTAGTAAGTGGTTGAAATATTATGTGATGACTAGTAGGGGATACAAAAATATAGAGGTATACCTCAAGAGAAAGTATTACAAGCTGGTTTTACACTTTCAGGTATTGTCTTTCAAAGTAAGCTTATTAATTGTGTGTATTGTCATATTCCAGACCCCAGAGTGTCGTAAGTGTAGTTCAAATTAGAATTTATCAAGAGATCTCTCAAACTTTGAATGATGTCTTAAAGCTAAGGGGGAGATGATAGATTGAGTAACCAAATCAGGCTCTCAAAATCTAATAGTAATCCCAGTATGATATAGAACATCAGAAAGTGAGGATGATTTCAGTTATCCCAGTACCTACTCATGCCTTACGTTTCAGTTTCATGATGACAGTTCATGTTCATGCATATGATAGAGAATCTATGCTCTTCCAGTTCCTGTTCTTTCAGTAGTCAGAGTCACATTCCATATGTTATTAACTCCAAATTGAGGTTATTCAGCTCATGAATCATGTACTCACGCTTTATAGTGTGCTCAGCACCCATAATTCATGCTATACTCTTTATGACTAATGACATTCGGCTTATAGTCATGTATGCCTCAATTCAAATCACTTTGATGAATCCATGATGTTTATTTTCTATTCCCCAGGCCTCAGTTAAATGTCAAGCCTCGTATAATATCCTTCCATGCTTCAAGGTTTTATGTTGTAACCTTTTTGTGAATCCTCCTTATGTAATGATAGTGGTGATGAGTAGATGTTTCTTGTTGATGAAAGATCATTATATACTAGTTTTAGATAAGGTCTTAAGTGTGAAGTAAGATTTAGGGACAAGTGTTTGATACATGTTATGGTTGGTTGAAATTTTATCTGTATGTTCTTTGGTTGCGCGTGGGAGTTATATTGATAGTGGTTTAGAGAATATGTGAAGTATGTCTTTATGGGTGGTTGCCTTGATGTTTATATGTGGTTATAAAGATAGGCTTTAATGACATGTTGGGATTTAAGTAAAGGAATGCAATATGTGCCAGTGAAGTTTTAGTAATAGATAAGAGTTAGTCATTGAAGTGGTAAGGCAAGATATGCTTAGGGTGTGAACTTTAAAAAGATATGGAAGGTTGAATCATATAGTTTACACTAGGATCGTGGTATGAAATGTTGTATTTTTGTGTCTTGGATTTAAGCTTGATCACCATGGGAGGATTTAAGCTACTGTAGACATTAGTAGAAAGATTTATAAATGCCCATATAAATATCATAAGTTGAATCGAATGAATATGCTAGTTAAGGGAAATAGTATAGTTAAGGGAGTATTCGAGAAGTGTGCTAAGCTTGAAAGTAAGAAGTGGCATTTCCTAAGGCCTAGTAATTCTATCCTAGTTTATGAGTGATATGTCTATAATCCATGCTGTTGAGTAGTATTATTTTTGTGATTCCTTAGTTGGATGTCTTGTGTAACTCATGCCCAAGATTATTTGCTCCCTAATGCTACTAGGACTTCTTTAGAAGGAGAGTTGAAGAGATAATCTATTACATCCATGTAAGTTGTGAATTCAGTTCAGTGCAAGCATAATGTTTCAGATTCAGCTACTTAGTTATGACTCAGTTCATAAGAGTTCAGAGCATAATTTCAAATACTTCCAAGTATTTTAGCTCAGGCAGTACAGTACCCTAACATGATCTAAGTCCAGTTGCCTCATGATTCGTACTTTCAGAAGTTATCACTTCTTAATTCTATATGTCTGAATGGATCCTGAACATTTCAAGGGAATCCTATACTTTCAACCCGCATCAGGTCCTTAAACCATCAAAAGTCAAATCAGCTCAGAATTTAATTTCATGATAGAAGTTTAAATATTTCAGATCAGTTATATTATATCCTTTTTAAGACACATCATGTTTGCATTATTCCATACCTTTTAGAGTCTCAAGAAGTCCCTACCCATCATTCAGGGACGAATTATCCCACGGGGGAGATAATGTAACACACTGCATTTTGGGCTGGAACGAAAATCGTCATTCCTTCGCGTAAAGGTTCCAAAATCTATAAATCCAATGCAAATTTAGTTTGTTAATCAATTATGTAGTGTGTAAATCTATTTGAGCATTAATTTAGATCATAGAGGTCCCTTAACTCTAAGACAAGTTGAAAACATTTCTATCGATTAAATTTTAGAGGATGTTTCAACTTGGGACAACTTCCATTAACTATAACTCTTTGCATATAACTATTTTGAGTTCCTAATATATATCAAATGAAATATCTTTGAATTATCTTTCCAACTATACCAATTTTGCCTTAATCCAATACCCGAGCAAAAAGTTATGCCCATTTTCGTGAGAGACAGTAGGGGTGTGCGATGGGCAATGCGCTGCCCAATCAAATTTGTGCGATTCGGAGTATGAAGCACAGTTAAATGTCTACCATAAGGTGTGTAACGCACACCTTAATCTTTTCCATGGGTTGTGCGCCGTATACCTCACTTTCAGTGCCAAAAACACCCCTATATATGTCTATAATACGGGATATAATCCCCAATTATCCAAAATCCTTTCAGTTTCATCAAAAATTGGTCAACAACACTCTTAAGGGTTTCAACCTAAAGATCAAGATATCTCAAGATTTAACCGTAGTTATTCAATAATTCTTTAAGATTCGGATTCCTCATTCCGGGGGCTATGAGAAGCACCCATTAATCTCAAGATTAGCAATCCGAAGTTAAGAGTTCATCCAAAGTTTAAATTTCAAGGTATGTGGGGTTTGAACAAGAACACCCTTTCGTTCTTGTGCTCAGAACTTATTTTAGATTATAAATTACTGAATTTTTTATTATTTTCCATGAAATTTATGTTGGGGTTTATACCCATGGTTGTAATTACAAGCTTATAAGGTTCCCAGTGATTTAGAAGTATAATTGTATGACCAATTTCACATATTTATACAAGTAATGTAATGTTCTAGATTTTTTCCAAGTTAGTTTAAGCATTATTTTGTGAATCTTGATTTCTATATTTTGACATTGTTGAAGTATTTTCAAGAAGTATATTGAGTATGATGTTTTGCTATGATATTACATGAGTATGTTTATATTTTCATGCTTATTGCTGAAATTTTAAGATTTTGAGTTGATTCATCAATATTTACATTATCAAGCATGAATCTTTTGGTATTTTAATACGAGTTTGGTATATGGGTGATTAACCCCTATTTAAAGATTGTTATTTTGAGAATGAGTTATTGAGGACTTTTAAAGAATTGCAAGAAGTATTTTATATTTCCATTATATTAAAATCTTTAAAGCTTTGATGATGAGTCTATCAAGATTTCAGGAAAGAGTTGGTTTTTGAACCCAAGTAAGAAAATAAATCCACATTTGATTGATTTATGATAAGAGGGGTAGCATATTTTCTTCCGATGTAAATTGTTGAATTATTTATTGGGGATTTTCTTTAAAGTTCTGAGCTAAGTTCGGGAGTAGTATTTAGCATCGAGCGAGAAGTGTGGTACTTCTCTAGAACTACGTGCCCCCATAGGATCCTGAGGCTGATATAGTGATCACTAATGAACTAAAGTTAAGGTTCTATCCGATGGAAAGGATAGAACTGCTCTCCCCTACGTGGGTAAGACATTGGAATTCATGTAGCTCACATGGTTTATGGTTGTTAGAAGAAACTCCCAAAGATGTCCCCCACTCTTGAAATAGTTTTATTGATTTAAAGTATTGAGTTAAAAATTTTACTAAACAAAATGAGTTTCAAATTTCATCTAGCTTACAAGTTTTTAGAATAAGTGGAGAATACAAATTTTAGAAACAAGTTAAATGACTCACGAGATTTATACATGTTTCATTATTCATGATTTATGAGATTTATACTTCAGATATTATTCAAGCTATGTGAGTCATTTATGTCAGCATGCATAATTATATAAACTATGATGATATTGAGATAATGTTTACTTATTACATTGCACCCCCATATACTCAGTATATTCTCAAAATGTTTATCCACATATACGTCTATGTGCTACATTGTCTCATAATGTATGTACAAGACTAAGTATGCACATTCATATTCAGTCAGTTCGAAGCTTCCAGTCTGCAGGTGATGATTCCTTTTGATTCAAGGGCTTAAGTCAGTTATATTGTTCAAGAAGTATTGTATTTTCTTTACTCAGTCTTATTACGTTTGGATAGTTGGGAGTCATGACCCGGCTATCTAAAGTCAGTACTATTAGAGGCTTCATAGATAGTCAGTAGAAGTTGATGTATCCAATTTCAGTTTTTATTTATAAAGCAGAGTTGTAATTTTATAAATATAGTTTTGTATTGATCAGATTCAGAAAAGAGTTGTTTTCCACTAACTTGTACAGATTTATACTTTTATTCAGTTTCTTATAAGTTATTCCAGTAAAAGGGTTAGCATGGGGTCACTTATGACCCTAAGCACTGTGTGAGGTCTCGGTACCCATTTTCGGGGCGTTACAGAAAATATGGAAATGATAAAGTCTCAGATGTCGCGATCATGACTCAATAATTTTTTATTGCAGAACCTAAGACCTACCTTACAGGGACCTTAGTTATCGCGATCACGACCCAGATAATCACAATTGCAACACCTGAGGTCTGTCTGCATATTTGTTCAAAATCCTGCAATTTTATTTTTAAGCCTTAATATGATTCTTGAGCCATTTTTTTAGCTTCACTCATTCACATAGCATTGTTTTCACATAAAAATTTTATAGGTTCATGCTTGTGTGTTGTTTTTTTGGTTCAAAGGCTAATAATAATAGAGTTTGACCAAAATAAATTTCTCTCTCCCAACTGTCAAGCCATATATTATGAGGATCTAGCCAGAAAGAAACTACTCCCTGAGAGAGTCATCTCATTAGAGTAAGTGCCTAAAAACTCCAAGTGTTCTATCAAAGATTAGAGGCAATGGGCTAGAGATAGTTTTCCCCTGAGCCATGTCGAGGCAATGAACAATAGGTGGGGGAGTTTTTATGCAAACCTCAAAGACGTAAATCTATCCAACCCAGTCATGATTATTCGGGGAAAGGTTGTCTACTTTGGATCTTAGGCAATCAATGAGCTATATGTTTTCCAAATGTCAACTCGAGAGAGTTTAAGGCAAAAAATTATGCTCCAGGGAGTTTATTAGCCTCACAGCTGTGCCTAGGAAGAGAAGTCCCATGGGCCTCCACAAATATAGGGATCACCTTTAATGAGTTCATGGCAAAAGAGTGGAGTTGGTTAACAATTATTTTTTGTCGTGTCTCTCTGACCATGATTATTACAAACAACTCTGCTATGCGAGACCAAATGGTAGCTTATATCATAGACAATATTCCTTTGAATGTGGTTGATCTCTTTCTTATTACAAGGTTCCTAAGTTACAAGAATAGAGGTAGGCCCATGATTTGTTGCCATCCCTGAGTTGTGCAAGTGGGATAGAGTCAAATAATATCTAGGGGACAATTGGATTACCTGAAAGACACTTATTTATCCATTGAAGATGCATGGTAAAGGCGTAGCTTCTAATAGCAAGAAGAGAAAGATTTATTTAGGTAAGTTGGTGGATGATGATCTCTACTCATGACGGGAATCCTCGACAGGGCCATTTGAGAAGTTGTTCCCTTAGATGTGAATAGTTTGGGACTTGGTGTCTAAGTTACCTATAAGGTTGGGTGAGTCTTCTATATGCCGCACCTACTACGTCTCCAAAAGTAAGTATAATAAGCTCCTGGAGGATTCGAAGAAGTAAGGGGAAAATATCTCCAACTAGGAAATATCCTACACTTCCTTGGCCAAGTCACATCAAAAGCTTAGTATCTCACATGCAAAGATAAAGATAAGGACGAAGAGGCGAGTTAAGTTCTTCACCCAGATATGGGAAGAGGTAAAAGGACTATAAAAGGTCCTGAAACCAAAAGACAGACTTTTCTTTGCGAGGATGAATATTGATGATGAGATCCCAACACGGTGGTCTGGGGATGTGGAGCTTGATTTTAATGATGATGAGAAGGATATTGAGAGTGATGCCAGCCCATGATACAATTTTAGGGATCCCTTTTATCTCTTTTATGTTTTCATGATATACAGTAAGGACGCTGCAACTTTTTAGTTGGGGGTGCCTTATGTTTCTATATTCTATATTCTATGTTTCTTATCTAGTATATAATATTTGGATGATTTGGTTCTTGTTTGTTATGGATATTTGTATTATTCATATATTTTTTAATTTTGTTATTTTAATGATTTGGTTTGTATATTGGGTATCCTTATCACCTATGTTTTGTAGTGATTTTATGGATTAGTCATTTTTTATTTTTAGATTTTTATTTCCCTTATTGATATTGATGTTGCATGAGTCTTTCCCTATGATAGATTGAGTGATGACATTCTTAAGGGAAAATAGTTATATGAGGTGTTGGAGTAGGATATGCAGGAGAAGTCTGAGTACCCGTGGAATAACAAATAGGGATTGACTTGGCGATCATGGTGAAGTCTGAGTAGCCAAATATCATGGTGAAGTCTTAGTAGTCATGGCATTATTTCCCTCGTTAGAGATAGAATAGAGATGGTGGCTTGATTGGTGCTAACAATAGTTAATCTAGCATAGTGAAGTGCATAATGAGCACCCTCCTCTATTTTAATTTTTTGTGCAAATCAAGGGTATCAAAGTGAATAATTTTTTAATAAAGCTTTGCCTATTTTTTGTTCTATATTATTAAGATTGTTTGTTTTCATCTAATAACTAGACACTCAAAAGGTAATAATTAATTGGGATCAATAAAAGGGTTAGTAATGCAACATCCTAAGACTCAAAAGGTAAAGGGTGAAATCCTTCTACTCATCCAAAAGACTGTTGAAGGTACAGAAATTATCGATTCTGCATGTAAAGTATCGGGTTGGTTCAGTGAAGAGTGATTAGCCTACGGAGTGGAGAAGCCAGGGGGAACACAATCCTAGTGTTTACCTACACTGATTACAACCAAAGTTAGTACAGTTAATTCCTCGAGATTACTACATCAAAACCCCTATTTACTTTTCTTGTTCTTTCCATTGAATACAACTGCTGAGATCTACAAAGTCACGTGTTCCCTTAGAATTTGAGCCCAACCTCTGTTGGATTACTATATTTTGACAGTGATTGTATCATTATATAATAGGAGGTGTTGTTTGGACATCATCAATAAGCCCATTGTTTGTAGCAATAGGCTACAGTTTGGCTTACCTACGTGAAGGATAAAGTAGGTGCCATCATGACTTATAAATTGGGTTGTGACAAATTTGTAGCAGAGCGTAGGTTCACAAGTATTATTGGTACAAGAGCAAGTCTCTAGTAGAGTCCCGCAGATCAGAACAATGACATTTATTTCTTATCTTTGAGAGGTTGTAGGACATTCTTAGGAGCTATTCACTTCTTTCAGTCATTTCATGCTAATAATCTGGGTTGGTTTCTACAAAGTTCAGTTGATTTCACTATTTCGCAGATGGCTTGGACACGTGTTACTGCTATACAATATAAGGGTCTCGAGATCGATCCTAGGGATCCTATTGCTTTTCGTGGATGACCTAGAGGATGTGGTTAGCCTATATATGTTTCCCAATAGAGGGCCTCCACCAAACTCTATTTTTGCTCCTAAACCAAAGATTCTTCTGCCACAGCTAGGGGTGGGCTAGGGACCAGCCTAGGCTCTACCGAGGTTTATCTCCTCTTTAGTACTTAGAGTTACTTTGGTTCATCTTTCAGAATTGAATGGTGGTGCACCATTTGATGGTGCACAGTCTATGGATTAGAGGGGTATTAAGTTGGAGGCGCAACCTATAGATACGACTCCCAAAGTTGAGGTTCCTCCTACGCTGGTGGTTTCTCATTCGATAGTTTCCCAGCCTAATATGTCTGTTAAGGAGTAGAAGATGTTGCGTAGATTTCTTAGATTAGCTTCGTCTATGTTTTCTGTTGCACCAGGCGAGGATGCATATGAGTTCTTGATTGCTTGTGAGGATAGGTTCCCTAATTTGGTCCACCGAGAAAAGACTCATGGTGTGGATTACTATCACAACCCGAATCCAGGCCTGGCCATAATAGGTAATCTCAAGCCCACCATGGGCCGGAAACAACCCCCTTAGCCTTGCCTCAATAGCACCATAAATATAAACAGCGAAAGTCAACCAAAATAGCAATAAGAAGGATAAATAAACCAAGTGATAATTCCAAGAAATAAAACAAACAAACAACCCAACACTTGTCCACAAATCCTCTAAAACAAGAATACAAAACTAAGTCAAGTCATGCCCCTGACTATGACAAAAAAGAATTTATAATTCCCAAAATATAAAAATAAACCTAATAAAATTGCAGGGCTTTTCGTAAGATGGAGGCTCACCAATTCACAACAACTCAACTGACGAATCACACCACCTAACATTGCATATGAGTGATAGAAAAGTCCTCTAAACCTACATCATGAAATGATGCAGCGTTCGGGGATGGTAAGTGGTGGAGCACTGGCAAGTACTTGAGGAAAAGGGAGAAAGTAGTGCACTTATCAAGATTAGTTGAAACCACATGCACAACATTTATATATATACATATATAGGATGTCGGTATAGGCACAACATTTAAATTATTAACCTAAACAATGTAACTCACTCTGTCCTAAAAGCACCCATGGATTATATGGGTCAGACTCCCCCACCTAAAGGGCTCCAGTACATGTTAGTCATATCTACTGAGGAAACTAAGTAAAGGATATAGACATCACAATGATAGCCATCAAAAATATAAAGTGTGCACCAAGCACACGATTACATAGATCCCCACATCGGGCAATGTGGTTTCCAGTGTTGATCCCCTTGAGACTACACCTTCAAGGTAAGATACACAATTGACTTTAACCACAAATTAACACATTTTACAAATGAACTCAACTATTAACCAAGGAGTCTTTATTAAGGCATTTTCCAGCATGGTATCGTTATACCAATATGCTTGCAAGCTAATTCAATTATTCCAAACCAGTCTATTTCACCATTAGACTCCCAAGTTCCATTTAAAATCAAAAACCATGACCACCAAGGCATGCCAAAACCATTTCTATGCACTTACCCTTTTATGCAATGCAATGTTTTCAAAAGATAATTTGAATCATGCAAATATCTAAATTTAAGATCAAGTTTACACGGTAGGTGTCAAAGAAAAGAAGACCCTGCTAATTTAGGTTTTATTTGTTAATTATTGTGATATTATTTTAATTTTTTCAATTATGAATTCCTTTGATTGTATCACTTCAATGAGTGGCTAATTCCCTTATCTAGGGTTGTGGGAACCCTAGTTAAATAACGAAATAAGGGACGTTTTCAATCCTTCTAGATTATTGTTTTTGTATGCATTGTGGTTTTGTTTGAGTTTATTGCTTTATTAACTATTGCAAACTTTAGGATCCACCCTGTATTTACTACGAACCTGAGTGAAAGGTAGAGATTGGGAAAAGGAGATCACAATAGTGATTTGGGGTTAATTACCAAAATAAGCTTACATGTATTATCTACTTAAGAGGATTAACTTACATCTAATTAACTTGGGACTGAGAGGAGATAGTTTAAAATAGGGTCCAAGGTGAGAGAGGAGATAAGTTAAATTCACCAAATGGTGCTGAGAGATAGTTGGTGATACCTAACTTACAAGATTCTACATGCGCAGTAGTTTGATAGTTGGATTGAGTACGAAAATCCTACTAAGTTAGAAACCAGGGGAACACAATCCTAGAGTTCATCTCTGACTATTTACAACCAAAGCTCTTGAGTTTGGATACTGGTTACAACCTCAAACCCTCATTTACTTTTTGTACTGCTCTTTGATTCCAGCAAATGAGTGATATAATTCCACGTATTCTTTTGGGATTCAACCCGAACCTTTTTGGGTTATTATATTTTTCTTCGGCCTCTTTAGACTTATTTGGATGCGTAGCGTTGGGTGACATCAAGACTCCCAAGTTCTATTTAAATCCAAAACAATGAGCACTAAGGCCTTCCAAAAGCATTTTTATCCACTTATTTTTTTATGCAATGCAATATTTACAAATGATAAGCTAAATCATGAAAATATCCAAATTTAAGATCAAGTTTACTAGGTGGGTTGAATTTAACTCCATTACCATGCCAAAGATCATCCATTTTATAAAACCCAAATCACCAATTTTCAAAAAATGTGTTAGTGCGTCCATTCAATTCCAAAAATACATCAATTTAAGCATGAATACCCCATTAAAACAAGGAATAAACAATTCAAGTGTTAACCACCAAAAATCCTTAACCCACATTCAAAACCCATCATTCAAAACACATGAATATTAAGTAAATAAGTGCCACAATGTAAAAGTACAAGTTAGGGATGAGCAACAAGTTTGTTGTATAGAAGAAATTGAAGAGAATTCAAAGTTTCAATCCTGAACATTGAATTCCTTGTAGAACCCTAATATCTCTAGCCTTGTGAGTTAAAGAGGAAATATTAAAGTTTGATTTTGATAACTAATGGAAGAGGGGTCATTTGGGTGTTTCTAGTCATGGAAAAGAGTCTGGAGGGAGGAAAAAACCAAAAAGACCCTAATTAAAATGTGCAGGAAAAGTCTTGAAGGAGTTATCATGATTTGGGTAACGACTCATGTGGTTTCACCAAGAGTCATGGTCTGGAGTCATTACTTGGGGATTGACAATCTAGTCCTTACTATTATGGGGTCTCTCATAATAACTCGTTGTGTCTCACAATGAGCCATACCCTATACTCATTGTCAAGGGACTAAAATCTAGGCTTCCTCACTATCGTACCAATGAGTCCTCCTGACAACTCGTTATGTTTGATAACGATTTATCCTCAGAGCCATTGTCACTAGAAGTTTGACATCACCACAGTAATGTTTTCATAACTTTCTACCTCAATCTTGGATTAAGGCAATACTAGTGGATTTGGAAAGCTAATCCAACTATTTATATCATGGAGGGTCTATTGCTCAAGAAATTGGGGTATTACACTATCCCCCCCCTCCAGTTGGATCATTCATCCCTAAATGAGAAGTTAGGGAACCCTTAGTACGATAAAAAAAAGAATGCAAACAAAATCCAAGGACAAATTAAAAAGGCTATAAGAGGGAAACAAAACTCATTACTTAAGAAGTTTCATCCACACTAGAAACAAGGAAGAGTACTTGGCTTTCATGTCTTCTCCATATTCCTATATAGCTTCCTCCATCTTTTGATTTCTCCAAAGGACCTTTACCGACACTACATCCTTGGTCCTTAATATACAAACTTTTCTCTCCAACATCTCCACTGGGACCTCTTCATAAGAAAATGAATATGTAACACCAACACCTCCACAGGCACTATCAAACAAGGATCACCTACACACTTCTTCATGATAGACACATGAAAAATAGGTTGAATTAAAGCCAAGATCACTAGCAAATCTAACTTATAAGCTACACGCCTAATTATCCTCACAACCTGATACAGATCAACATAATGGGGATTGATCTTCCACTTCTTCCCAAATCTCATAACTCCTTTCATAGGAGAAACCTACATGAACACCTAATCACTAACCTTAAACTCTAGCTCCCTCCTCCTCATATTCACATAATACATTTGGCAACTTTGGGCACTCTTATGCCTTTATCTAATCACTTTTACCTTCTCCATGGCTTGGTGAAACAAGTCAGGGAAAAACAAACTAGTCTTACCCACCTCAAACCATCCAGTAGGAGACCTGCACCTTCTACCATAAAGAGCCTCAAAAAGGGCTATTTAGAGTCTGGAATAATAATTGTTGTTGTAAGCAAACTCAATAAGGGGAAAATAGTCAACCCAAATTCCCTTAAAATCAATCATACAGACCCTTATCATATCCTCCAAAGTCTAAATAGTACGTTTTGCTTATCCATCCATTTGGTATAGAAAGTGGTGTTATGGTTCACCTAAGTACCCAAACCTTTCTAAAATAAATACTAAAAGTGACAAAAAAACTTTTTACCTCGGTCTAAAATGATGGACACCGATGGCCCATGAAACTTAGCTATCTCTTTAATGAATAATCTAGCATAATGTTCTTCTGAGTAGTTAGTCCTCATAGGCAAGAAGTGAGCAGACTTAAGTCATTCTATCCACTATGGCCTAAATAGAATCATATTGATTGTGAGACCATGGAAAACCAATATTGATATCCATATTGATCATCTCCCACTTCCACATAGGCAACTCAATCTCTTAAGACATGCCACCTGGCCTCAATGCTTAACCTTGACTTTCTAACAAACTATACACTTAGCCACCAAGTTTGCCACATCCTTCTTCATATTATTTTACCAGTAGATTTCCTTCATGTCATGATACATGTTAGTCGAACCCGGATAAACTACATATCTAGAATCATGAGGCTTAGTCAAAATCCTTTCCCGCATCCCGTCAATATCAGGAACACATAATCTTCCTTGATACCTCTAGATGCCATCTACCCCAATCTCAAAAGTCATAACCTGTTGGTAACGCACATCATCCTTGATTTGCATGAGTATGGGATCCAAAACCTAGTTTTCTTTAACCTCAATGCTAAGAGACGATTTAACCACCTCTTGAATGAACACTACACTATCCTCGAAGTCCAAAAGGTGAACTCTTAAATTAGCTAGTCTATCAATGTCCTTCACTAATTCTTTTTTATCCTCATGAACGTGGGATAAGCTCCCCATAGACAATCTGCTAAGAGCATCAGCAATAACATTAGCTTTACCTAGGTGGTAGTGAAAACTTATATCATAATCCTTAAGCAATTTGAGCCTCTAACTCAGCCTGAGATTCAATTCTTTTTGCATAAACATATAATGCAAGATCTTATGATTAGAATAAATATCCACGTGCACCCTATAAGCATAATGACGCCAAATATTTAGACAAAGACTACATATGCTAACTTTAAATGATAAGTCAGGCAATTCCTCTTATGAACCTTAAGATACCTGGAAGCATAGGACACAACATTACCATGCTACATCAATACATAAACCATTCCCATGCGGGACGCATCACAATATGCTAAAAACCCATTAGTACCCTCGGGTAGGGCCAAAATAGGCACAGAAGTCAACTTATCTTTAAACTTCTCAAAACTACCTTCATAAGCATCGGGCCACAAAAACTTAATATTTTTCTGGGTTAGCTTTGTCAACAGGGCAGTAACAGAAAATAAACTATCAACGAACATCCTATAGTACCCAACCAAGCCCAAGAAGATCCTAATGTCGATTGGGTTCATGGGTCTAGGCCACTTGTTAACTGCCTCAACTTTTTATGCATCCACCTTGATCCCTTCACTGGAAACAACATGCCTAAGAAAGATTACATCACTTGCAAAAATTCACACTTAGAAAATTTCACATATAATTTTTGGTCCATAAAAGTCTGCAGCACAATCTAGAGGTGATTTTCATGATCCTCTTCACATTTGGAGTACACCAAGATGTCATCAATAAAGACTATAAAAAATAAATCCAGAAACTTTCTGAATAGTTGATTTATAAGATACATAAAAGTATTTGGAGCATTAATCAACCCGAATGACATAACCAAAAACACATAATAGCCATACTGGGTCCAGAAAGTAGTCTTGGGAATATCCACCTCCCTAATTTTTCACCCATTTCCTAGAATGTGAAACCCTACAAAATGTGAAAACTTTGAAGAACTATTAGTGGATGATTTTGCGATATTCATAAGCTCGAGTAACGCATTTTTTCTCTAAATTTGTGGTAAGTTTCCATCAATTTCATAATTTAATCCTTTATCTCTTTCCTAAATCCCTAGAATATTGGTTAGTTAATTGTATCACCATTAGAGCTTGGCATTTACCCATTTGTCTTAGGGTAAATATTCCCTGAGCATAGAGGGACATTGTGTTGATTTTGAAAGTATGATTTCACAAATGGGTCCCACCTGAGATTTGTATGTATGTTTGGACCCAAAGAACAATAGTGAAATATGAATATCATTGTTCTCATTTTGATGAGTATATTATGATTTTGATAGCATGGCATCTTACGAAAGATTCTTAAAAAGGGAAATTGATGGTTTGGCTGATTTTTCATGCTTTTCTTCGGCATCCAGGTAGGCTAGGTTTATCTTCTTTATAGATTGAGATATTTCATAGTATAATTATGATATTTTGCTAGATATGGGATAGAATTTAGGTATTGTAAGTATGATTGACCATATTTGGATTATTTGGACTATTTAGGATATCTTGGAACCATAAATTAGGCATAATTGACTTTGTTGCTAATAATTTAGGTAGAATTGCTATCTTAGGTCTAATTGTGGTTTACGTAACATATAGAAGTGAATTTAGATTCCATAGCCTAGTCTGTGGTAGAATTTTCCTTAGAGTGGATTTCGAGGATTAGAAGGGGGGCCCTTCAGCACACCATAGGCCAAGATTTATGTTAGCTCTTGTATACTTATATACGCTTGTTATACACTTCAAAATGCTTATTTTAGGACTTTTAGAAGATTAGATACTTAATAATTATGTTGGTTTGGTATTTGGGAGTTGGTGCTAATTCCGAGCAAAACCCAATGGTTTATTGATATTGCATTTTAGTTTAAGTCCGATGATTGATGATGATATATTATGATATGAGTTTTGGTTCAAGTCCATCAAATGATGTTATGAGTTTGATGATATTGATTTCTGATTTGAGTCCATCATTGAGAGTTTATTTATGATATGATACGATATGGATGGTTGCGTAGTTATTGTTGTTATTCGATAAAGGTATGGATCTTTGGTCATTTACTTTTCTTGTTTACAGCCTCCATGCTTATGAGGGCCCATGTTGGGTTATTTATTTTTTTGAACTTACTGGATTATGAGGGTCAGACTTGTAGTATTAATTATGTTTTATTTCATATTATGTATGTTTCGGTTATTTATTTTCAGTAGTGGAGCATATTTCTAGGTTTTCCCTTTTACCTTGACTTATCTTAATTATTTTGCATCTTTATCATATTTATCTAATGATTTAGCTTAGTTAGATGATGATGCCTACTTAGTACCCATGGTTTGGTACTCATACTACTCTTCTATACCTTTTTGATGTAAATCTGAGTACTAGTAGTTGCTGCTAATTCTGGAGATAGGGTGAACTCTAAGAGTCAGATTTACCCTTTTTTTCTTCTATTATCACTATTTAGTCTTTGATTTTCTGAGAAAGATTGTATTTGACTATTCAATACTTATGTTCCTTTTGTAGTAGATCTTTTACCGACACTACTAGGTTGTGGGATTGTTGTTGATGTTTTATCTATATTTCATACTATCATTACTATCATATTGTTATTACAAATCTTTAATTGTTGATTTCCAGCTTTTAGGCCATTTTCAACCACATTAGCCCATTGCTTATAGCTCTGGTTATGGTTTGTCTTACCTACTGGTAAGATAAAGTAGGTACCATCATGACTCATAAATTGGGTTGTGAAAGTCGTGAGATGTTATAGTTATCTTATATGTCTTTATTATTATCATTACTTAAGTCAGTGTTGCAAGTGTTTACTTGTAAACTTTTGGCATTTATGTCATTTTTCACCAAATTGGCCCTTTATTTATAGCTTTGGGCTACGATTTGGCATACTTATTATTGGGTTAACGAATGTGCCATCATAACTCATAAATTGGGACATGAAAATCATCTAGGTAGAGGCTTATCAGGTATATGACATCATTATTAGCCTAGTAGGGACTAGTTCAGATTGTATTACAAACTTCCGATGGTGGTCATTCTAGATAGAGTAACTAGGGCAGCCATATTTTAGGACAGGCATTTAGAGGTTCTTATTTTGGGTTTTTAGGTCATGACTATTACTTTACTTCTTCTAGGAAGGATATATAGAAGTCTTGATTCAAGTCCAGGTAGGATATATGGAAGTTAGTTTTGAGTCTATGACTGATACATAGATCTAGTAAATCCTATCTAGGTCTTGCCTCACAATCTACAACTATAGAGGGATGTACATCGGTAGGCATTGACCATTATATTTCACTACATAACATCATTACTATTGTGTTTTGAGGTGATCCTTAGTTCTTTGTTTATATTGAACTATTGGAAAATTTTTGCATGCAAGGTTATCTTAGTAGTACTAATCAATGTAGTACCTACTGAAGCCAGTTGACCTATGTTGCCTAGTATTTTACTCACTCCTACTTCTATACATCATTTATATGAAAATGTGTCACAACCCAAACAAGGGCTTAGCTATGACGGGTATCTCGATTCCTACGTGGATCGGAGATCACCCCCTTCACCTAACCTAATCAACATATCAACCACAAGTGTCGAATGAATTCCAAACATATAGCAAGATAGCAGATAGAAAGTCTAATATAACTCATAAAGTATCTAAGTCAATCCACCAAACAACATACTAAACCATCACACCCAAGTCCACAATAATCCACAAAGCCTCTACAAAATCAAAGTCAATAACATGTTGGGACATGCCCCCGACAATAACCAAAAACAATGTCTAAACCAAGTCTAAGACAAAAAGTAAAATACCATGACATGAATGCCTTATGAAGTATGGAATCTCACCACTTCAATATCAATCTCACGAATCACTAGATCACCTGATCACTGCACAGTAAAAGAAAAAGAAGCTCTAGTCTCTGCATCATATGGGCATACAGTGTTTAGAGACGGTTAGCGGTTGAAGCTCTAGCATGTACCTCAGGGATAGAGGAATAAAATAATGCCATCAATAAAACAAAGTCAAATCATTATATGCAATCATATGTATGCATACATATATAAATATACATATATGTATATCATAACGGGATAGGGAATAAGGCTTAGCATGAACTTGAAAGCATTAACCTGGGTTATGCAGCGTCATAAAACAAGGCACCCACGGGCTAAATGGGTCTAGATCTCCCCTATATGGAAGGTCCCCAGTGTTTGTAGCCTCATAAACTAGAGAATATCCATATCTATATATGTCATTTTGGGGGACTCAAATCTCGCGGCATAATCAAGGTGACTTAGCACCAATGTATACTATATGGGGGACTCGAACATTGATAACACTCATCTTACATGTCAATTTAAGTACAAGGCGGTCGTCGTTAGTATAGTTACCCAACTTTGAGTTGGGGTCAAATCCTTGAGGAACAATATGAGTGGCGATCTAAATAAGTTTTAAATTGAAGTTGCTTGCTAAATTCGAACTTAAGATACAAGTAGTTGGGGGATTTTAGACGTTTTAAAGATGTAATTACTACTCGACTTCTAAAGGACTAACTTGGGGCTACGAATAACTAGAGTGTAATCAATTAGAAATGGATCTTGGAATTATGCTTTCCTAGGGGAAAATTGTGCATAGGATCATGATGATTCGGTGCAAATTCTAGTCATTGTTGATGTGGTAGGCCAGGTCAAAAGTCCTTGAGGCTAGTTTGTCAACAAATCCTCAAAGATGTCACTCATTAACCCTTTCAAGTACCTAACGAGTGTGTCAATTGAAACCACTCAATACCTCAATTAGGTATCCCTATTTCTAGGATGATACCCAAGGTATAGTCAACCTCATATTCACCCTTATGTCTAAGATAGTGAAAATTAACAAACTATGCCCATAAATTATCTACTATTTCCTTGGTTCCCACATCCTTTTTTCAGGGATGATATGGGTTCCAAATGTTCACCAAAACCCCTCTCTCAAGGATGGATTGAGCTTTCAAGATCTTGGGATTTTCACCCATAAACCCATTTGGGTATTTAGGGATTTGACCAACAAATCCCAACCAATTTAATCAAGAGATAGTAGAACCCATCACTAACAAACTAGCATATACACAAATGAATCACAACCCACACACAATTGCACCCTATTCTAACATAATTACAAGAGTAAGAACTAGCTACACATAAGATTAATACGCAAGATTACCCAAAAATCTCTATCAATTTGATTTATTGAAAGATAAAGAGAATGCAAATTGTAAGATTTAGGATTCAACAAATCTTCAATGGAAATTGCCAATCCTCCACTTGACAGCTACTATAATGTATTCTTCACCCAAAAATTATTACAATAGTTGTCTTCTTCAAAAATGAAAACTAAAAAATGGTGGAAAAAATCCACAAAAGTCAAATCCCCTTTCAAAGAGATAGGGTTGAGCTTATTAAGGGAATTTACAAATCAGTTGTGTGCATTTACATCTTTACCTTGGGCTCTATTCCCAATAAGTCGCTATCGCGGGAACTTGTCCGCGATTGTGGCTACTGTGACTACAGTCAAAACTCGAGATCACGGTATATTGACCAGTCTTAATTGGCCACGATCGCAGCCCTCAAACCGCAATTGCGGTAACTGAGGCCCATTTCTGCTCCAGGTCTTCCATCTTCACTTCTTTTCTCTTTTTTTGTCCTTTTCCATTCAAGTCCACATCCTTCCATCTCATAATATGTATGCCTAGAAAATATGGATATTAGTGCATTTAATCACACATGTCTCATTTATACATTTAAATCATGGTAATTTCCATGAATGTTGAGTGCAAATAAGTGATAAATGTATCGCTCATCAACACCCCCAACTTAAATCTTTCTTTATCCTAAAGGAAAACTGCATCTTACCATGAGACAATGCATATTTATGCCCAAATTTAATGAACCAATGATCACAATGACGTCAAGCTTAGTTACTACCACAAGTATCTCTTCAAACATGGGCAAAGTTATTCTCTCGACACCCCTCAACATAAATGCAATATCCAAGGATGAAAAAGACTTCAAAGAGAAACCATACAATAATCACTAATACTCTAGAAGTGACTCGAATTTGACCTCAATAATAACATACTCCTTTTGCCTTATTTTTTGGGAGATGACATAATCACCCACCTCAACTTGGTTATATGACTCCTCACAAAAAGGATAATTCCACACACCAAGTTATCAAATATCCAACAAGGAATTAAAGTGTAAAACTTTCTCTTTTTCAAGAACTATCAATGTTAACAAGTACCATGACATAGGCTTGACCCTATTTTCAATTGCCACTAAAATGAAAATACTTGGTTAGAAATCATAAAGGGATTTTTGAGCTTGTAACATAGGTTTGGGGTAGGATAGGATATTATCTAGGAACAACAATGCTATACCTCCTTGAACATCTACATCACACTATTTTTTATCATGGGCCACTTCTTTTTGTTTTCACTTTTTACACATGCCTACATTTATCTCTTGGTTCACCCATTTTATTTTTATTTTCTTTTCTTGCACCCTTTGTGATTCTCTTCCCTTTGTTGGATCCTTTCTTTTTCTTTTTCAATTGTTCTGAATGATTAGGCCCATAAAAACTCTCTTATAACTTCGTTGCCCAAAATTACCTCTTCCAATCATCATCACCCCCAACTTAGGCTTTTAGCCTCAAGATGCAATTTTAAGTTCAAGGAGGGTAGGGTTCAAAAGAGGGATATGAATTGAAAGGCTCACGGCTTGCAATAGGTTTGCCAAAGAAATGTATAAAGGCTTAAAGTGAGTGAGTAGGGAAAATATCTATACAAGGGTAGGATTTTTAGGCTAAAGAAGACTTCCAATGTCACAGAGATAGCCTAAGATCATTTCACCAATCAAGTACAATAAAAATTAGCCTTGAGAGTCTAATGGGGCAAGTTCTAGATGGTACAAGTACACATGAGATTTGAGAAAATAATCTCACCACACATGGCATGAAAATTCACCAAGGGGGCTCAATTGCCCTTCCCACTTGAGACAAAAATAGAATATCTATTAATTTTCACAAGCCAAAATTTTTGGATTCACAAAAAGAGAAAAATTATTGGTAAAAAGTTGTGCACGTCCATGCCCTTGATTTTTCAAAAATTTTAGACGGAGGGTGGTGTTTGTTTTGCATTTGCACCACGCAAAATCTACTACCCATGGCTTACATTATGGCTTTTATACGGGAAAACTAACCATATGGCTACTTAGTTTTCTCCATAGGTATGAATGTAATTCCAAATTTGAAATGACACAGGTAATCAAATTTCCCTTGCATTTGTGACCTCGATGCCACAGGTACTCAGACTTCCCCTGCATCCATGGCTTAAAACCCAAACACTATGTTTTTACCTTAAGAATGTCATCACTTAATCTATCATAGGGAAAATCTTGTCCAATATCATCTCAGCTAAAATACACATAACGTAAAATAAAAAAATCCAAAAACAAACCAAATAACTAATTCATGAAACATGGGCACCATCAGAGTGCCCAAATGTAGCAACCCAGAAATAGAAAATAAAAATTATCCAGAACTTCATCAAAAGCAACCTCCAAAAACAACAATCCAAACATCCAAAAATATCTAAATAATACAACTCCAAGGCCAACACCCCCAATTGAAAGGAAAGTAGTGTCCTCACTGCATAATAAATCTAGCACAGCAAAGAGAAAATGGTGCTCCCAAAAATTGCATCAAGAGCTGTTCTCTCCTGCTGACTCTGTACCATCATCGCCAGTATTAGTTTCTGACCACTCAGTAGGGTACTCATCATCACTCTCCACTCTGGGAAAAGGTAGTCTATTATGGGGTTTCAGGACCTTCTACAGGCCCTTCACCCCTTTCACATCTTGTTGAAGAACTTATCTCTCTTCTTCTCCCTTTTATTTATCTTCACATGGAAGTATTAAAGTTTCATGCGAGAATCCACCAATGTTGAATATGCCCTATCGATCCTAGCAACAGTGGCTCTCTGCGTCTGCTGCTCCTCCTGATACTTCTCATAATTTGAGTGAGAGACATAAGAATGGTGCCTAGTAGAGAGATCTTCCAACTCCTAAGGCAATCCTGATACCAGTTCCTTGATGACCTTAATATCAAACACCAATATCTTCTAGTGGCCTAGCATTATATGGCCTACACGGCTCTAATTTCTCAACTGTCGACTTGCCCACATCGATCTTTATCTTTTTGCTCTTACCAGGTGAACCCTTACCCCGGATCTTGAGTGGGTAAATAGGGCTTCCAAGGCTCACCCAAGTGTCATCTGGGTATTCCACTACCCTTACTCTCCTACATAGATAAGTAAAAAAAGAAGGAAATAAAAGATGTGTACCACTATAGTTCCTATAGAACTTCATATCAGATATCACCAGATGACCAACATTCAAAGAAATGTTGTCCAGTATGTAGGAAACTATGAGGGCATACATATCTGTAGCTATAGTCATGTCCATGCAAGGAGATATCCAGCTATAAATAATTTTCAGCCATATTCGAGCCTCAGCTATGAATTCATTCATAGAGATGCCTCTTTTTGTTGCCACCCACGGAATTTCCTTGCCCGGGCATAGCTTCTCTGCCATCTAGATGCCCAGATCATAGAACTTGGCATTAAAAGCAGTCATGTCTGCATCTGGGAGACTATATAGATCATTGATTTACTTTTCTCCAAAATGTGCATCCACCCAAATCTTGATAATAGAGTTTGCAAAAGACACTATACTAATATTAGCGTAGAATTCTCACACCCACTGCTCATTTTCCCTACAAGTGTTTGAGGCAAAATATCTCCATCTGGTGGCATGAGTTTATCATGAAATGTTGAAAGCATTTTCGGCACTCTCTCCAAGCATATACCCCTTTCCAAAAGAAGCTTAGTCCTTGGGAACTCATCGTAATATTGGTTGTGATATTCGAGAGTCATGAATAGGATTTAGTCAAAGTTCTCCATGATGGAAACCTACAAAATATGAGGACAATGCAAAATCATTCATCATCAACATTTTCATGATTATAATACACCACATTATCCAACAAATTTCATGGGATAGGTATTTGGTGGTGTTTGAACAAAAAATTTAACTGCAGGAAATTTTGGCCTAGGCTGATATTAGTCTCAATTCTAGAGATCACGACAGCTCTTCCACAATTATAGTTGTCGTGATCGTAGATACAAGATCGTGATCGCATGTGCTGTGATCGTGATCGTGATGGCTATAGTTGCGGGACCTGTGACCTAATAGTTGAGTTAAAAAATCCATTTTTAGGCCAAAATATGTTCCAAAATAAGAATCAACCATTAGTAACATGAAACATGCATTCTAAGAGTCCAATTACTCCCCCACAATGCGGAATAACTAATTATTGACTCATTTGGGCAATTGATCGGCCACTTGGTGTGCACCCAAAATTATGTGACACCATATCTAACAGCTAATCAATGCACAATCATGCTTTATCCATCATTTTGTAATGAAAAACTCAATACTAGTCGCACCTAGTTCGTGCACCTTAAGGCCTACTCATAATAATTAAAAACATAAGCTAGAAGCACTTACTATACTAGTGATGCATATGGATGCAAAGATGCCTTTGATATGTTCAAAATATAGCCACAAACAGTTGCAATTTGAGAGAGAAATTGGAGAGGAAGTGTGGGAGGAATGTAAGACCGATGGTCTTTTAAATATGATCGAACCCTGATCGCGGTCAGAGTTCTACTGGGCCACGATCGTGGAAACAGAGGGTATTTTTGCACCTCTGTTTTCCCCTGTTCAGTACACCATGTAAGCATCCCACATTTTTCTTTTTTAATTCATTATATACAGTCCAAATAGTACCACAATTTCATGGATTATGCATAAACAAAAATAAAACCTACTCTATCATGTAGAATAAAAGAATATATGCCGTTTTCATGGCATGATGCATTGCTTCCGATCTTTTTTGGAAAGACACCCCTCCAACTATCATTTGTGTTTCCACTTAGAATATTTGAATCTCCATCCCAACTTTCGCTCACTATACATTGAGCGGTATAGGACAGAAGATTCAAATCTTCCAAGATAAAACGTGATAGAAATGAGGACATAGAGATGCGGTTTCTATCTCACCACTTTGAATACTTGAACCTTTTACCCAATTTAATATCAAATTTCTGATTCGGCTCCTTGGGTAATGGTGGGAACATCAATAGGCCACTAGTTGAACATCGGAAGTTTCACTCATTGGCCTTTGAGTGTGGTGTTCTCATGTGCCTTTTTGGAATGTCAAACTTCAAAATATAGGAATAGTGATCCTTCTCTCCAAAATCTATATTTGTGTAGGTGGGTGGAATCGCATCACATCCACTAAGCATAATATTGAAAAATAGTTTGAATCGGGTCTATCCCTTAATTTTGGAATCGCATCCCTATTAGCATCCTCACCTCGAAATGGACTAGAGTTTTAATATGAGGTTTGCTTGACTTCTTCTTTTTACTCTAGAACTATTTCCTCAATTTTGGCATCTTTAACTATATTATTTTCAGTTGGTTGGGAAATCACTGATGACTCCTCAATTTCAAGCTCAGTTTGAAGAATAGGTATATTCATGGTACTTGCAAGATTGCCCTCCTTGCCTATTTCTTCAATCTTTTCCATTTCCCTTTTTAATGCCTTATTTGATTGATACAAGTCATTTAGGTCCACCTCCAATGTAGTTTCCCATTCCAAAATATTTTGAAGCATTGCTTCAACACCATTGTATCTGATATGTTGTTCTTTGATATTGGGTGTATTTATGCACTTTAGCGTTGTTATTCTAGCTTATTTAGCCCTGTTTTGAGGACAATTCATGTGATTTATGTGTTAATAATGATATAAATGAGCATCTAAGTGTTTAAGTGTGTGATTACAAGGTTTAAAGGTGTTTTCAAACAAGTTTGTTCTTAAATCGATCACTTAGAGTCTAGACGAGAAAACTAGTTATACTAGTTGGAGCTTGTTGTTGTTCTAGTTGATCTAGATGGATTATAACAGGTATGATGAGTTCCTAATGGTTTGAATGTGTGATATTGTGTGTATACACTTTTTTATAGTGTGCAATTTTTAATTTGAACAATCCAAGAGTCAAACAATAAGTTAAAGATTAAAATATGAGAAACTAGCTCTTAGCTTGAGTTTCTAGCTTGTTGCTCTTGATATATTGTTGTATTGATCTCTAATTCGTGATGTTTGGTTATTTATTATTCTTGGTGAGTTAATATTGGATGATATATGATGATAAACTAGATGAAATACAAGTGGAAACAACATCACAAGTCTTGGATAAAGGGATAAAGGCTTGAGACAAAGTTGAACGTCAAAATGGCAATTACAGTGAGGGCAGGCGATATAGAAGCGATTCCCCCTTTACTCTGGAGGTATAAGTCATAAGGAGGCCCCTTTATAGTGGTGGACTAATTCAGGTGGTGCCTCAAACATTTTGGGGGTCTAAAGTAGGAAATGCCCCCCTATTCCCACATGGCCAATTTGCATCTACTATAAATACACGACTTTAAACACTTTGTAAATACAATTGAACGACTTGGATAATTAAGGAGGGGATGCTACACACTTATTAGGGTTTATTTATCTTTAACTTTTCTCTTTAATGGATTTAATCATGTATTCATTGTTTTGGATTACAGTTATGTCTATTAGTGGCTAAACACCCCCATTCCAGGGTTAAAGGAAACAACATGACTACGATTACTATGTATTGATTTGGTTTTGTTTTTTTATCATATTTGGTTGTTTTTTACCCTTTTTATCATTATTTTGAGGATTCGCGACCCTAATAATACATATATTATCGACATTGTGATCTCAAGAAAGAGAATAGAAAGATAGAAAGAGGGGGTAGATAGAGTATGGTTCTTATTCCTTTATAAAATAGAGTATTTGAATTAGCATCTAGAATAGAGATATACCTATAAGACTTAATTGGTTGACTTTGGGATGAAATATAAATGTGTTTAGCTTAGTTCCCACATCTCCACTCAATGATGTAGTTGTAGGGCTAAGTTAGATAGGTGGTTAGAGGTAGGGAGACCATGATAATAAAATCACCCTCGTGAATCAACAACCAAGATAAGTTACTTGACTGATAAAGTTCGATACGTAGTATGATTGTTCGTAGTGCTTTAGCCGAGTTTTAATCCATTTATTTTCTCAAGTCTTTACTTTTACGCGCTGTTTACTTTACATTTAGTTTATAACTTTCACAACTCTGTTTGTCACATTTGCACTAATTAAATCTTAATAGTAAAACTAAAATTAGATAGTTGCTTAACACTTGTCCCTTTGGGATCGATACTTGGCTTGTAAAAGGGCCAGTTTACTACTTGTGAGGCCACGTACACTTGTGTGTGCGCATGGGCGCAACAAGTTTTTGGCGCCATTGCCTTGGACTTGTAAATTGGAAAATATTTTTTTTGTGTTACTTTTTAGATTTCTTTAGTTCTTTACTCTTGGTCTGGTATTGAATTTGCAGGAAACAGGTTTGCATAGTAGTAAGCTGGCAAGGGATAGGGAATTAGTTGAACCAAACCCCAAACCCGAGCAATGCTTCCATCAATGAAGGAGAGAAGAAATCCTTCTCCCTTGTATCCTACAATTTCAAGAGGTACAAGATAATCCTGCTCTCATGGATGAAGATCAACCAGCCCACAGGACAGTTAGAGAAGTGACAATCCCACTTCAGATAAATTTGACCTCCCTTTTTCAGAAACCATCTATTGGAGGTAATTTTTGAGCTAATATAGAACATGGTGTGTCTTTTGATTAGAAGTGTATGGTTTACAGGGCTTTCACATGAAGATCTACAAGTCCATATATGGAACTTTCTGGAGATCAGTGATGCATTCATCCCTACGGGTGTGTCAATTGATTATGTTAGGCTGACACTATTTCTCTTTTCACTATTAGGGGAAGCGAAGAAGTGGTTGAATGCTGAGCTGGCAAGTTTAATCACAACATGGGATGACTTAGCCCAAAAATTACTCATCCTATTCTTTCTATCTTGTAAGACTGCGAGACTACGCAGTGAAATTGTGTGTTTCAAACAGAAGCCAAATGAGAATTTATATCATACTTGGGAGCGCTTCAAGGCTCTTCTTCAGGACTATCCACATCACCAGCAGTTGAATGAGGTATTAGCTCACACTTTTGTGGAGGCACTTTACCATAACGTTAAAAATTTTCTAGATTCAGCTACAAGTTGTCAAGCGTTGGAGTTGACTTATGATGAGATATATACTTTGTTGTACCCGATTGCAAAAGGAAATCCTAAATGGCATTCGAACTCAAGAAATGCTACAAAGAAGGTTGCAGGTGTGTTGGAGGTGGACCAATTTAGTTCTACATCTTCCCAAATTATTTCTCTACAAAATCAAATAAGTAATATAAAGTTGGGGGTTACATAGTCTGCATCCACAGTTAATATAATTCAACAGACTGCAGGTTGGTGTAATGTTTATGGTAATAGTAGGCATTCAGCAGCTATATGTGCTACAAATCTTTAGTCTATAATGTTTGTGGGTAATGTTCAAAGGCTAAATTATGGTAACGCCTACAATCAAAAGTGGCAAACTCAGCCACTAAATACCTCATGGAACAATTAGGAGCAGTATCAGCGGCAGCAAGTTCAAAATAATTAGGCCACAACTCAGACAATCAATGTGGAAGAGATGATAAAGCAAATCATGGCTACTCAATCACAATTGGAAGCAGATATAAAGAGACAACAATCATCTATAAGGATCTTAGAGTTGAAAATTGGTCAGTTTACAGAGGTACAAAATACCATCCCTCAAGGTGGTTTGCCAAGCGGCACCGAAAATCCTAAATAAGTAATTGCAATCTCTTTGAGGAGTGGTAAGGAGATAAATGAAGAACCTCCAAACAAAACTAAAGAGGTAGATGCAGAGTTGAGACCCCCACAGGTATCTTAAAAAGTTTTGAAAATTCAAGGAAGTTTGAGTACTCAAAAGTAAAAGTTGTTGAATAGGAGTAGAAGAGACTACCACTACCCTTCCCATAGAATCATATAGAGGCAAAGGAGGATGCATGCTTTAAAAATTTCTTTGACACATTCAAAGAGCTTCATATTAACCTTTCTCTTTTAGATATTTTGCAGGGAATTCCCAAATACGCTAAGTACTTGAAGGATGTGATCTCTAATAAATTTAAGCGGCATGATGTTGAGATAGTAGCACTCACTGAAGCGTGTAGTTATATGGTGATGCAAAAAATGCCCCAAAATCTTAAAGACCCTAGGAGTTTTACTCTCTCGATTCAAATTGGCAGTAGTAAGGTGGTCTACGCACTTAGTGACTCGGGGAAAATATAAAATTGATTACCTTCTCCTTGTTTAACACCTTAGGCCTGGGGAAGCAGAGATCAATCACTATGATACTTCAATTGGCCGATCGGACTCCATCCCGTCTTGAAGGAATCATAGAGGATGTTCTCATCAAGGTTGTTAAGTTTATTATTCCTTCTGACCTTATTGTTTTAGATTTTTAGGCATATGAAAAAGTACCAATCATCTTGGGACGTCCATTCTTAGCAACGAGAAGAGCCTTGATAGATGTGAGAGAGGACACACTCACAATGAGGTTGGATGATGAAGAGGCGGTATTTAAAGTGTACAAACCTCTCAAGACACTTCCCACTACAAAGATTTGCTCATGATTACTATGATTAAAGGGGATAAGTGTGGGGTGGTGGAGTTTATTCCACAAAAAACCTCTTCATACTTTCTCATTGAGCTACCCAAGCCTCCAATACCACAGCCTGGCATGATGCAAATTGATGATCCTAAAAATGCTAAAGTTAAGAAAGTTGTTGAACTTTAGAGTTCACACTCAAGAGGTTAGAAACAAATAAGAAAATGGCATCCTAGTGTGAGGAAAAGGATAAAGGTATATGGATGAGTCAGATATTTGGTCATGTCGTGACACTAAATCAGGCGTTCCTTTGGAGGCAACCCAAGTTAAAGTATGTTTTATTTTTGGTATTTTAGTTTTTACTTCACTTGTTTTTATTTTAGTTGAGTCACAGGTTTATGGGAAGTCTGAGTACCAAAAAACCTGAGCTAAGGAGCATGGATAAGACTAAGTGTGGGGTCCCCGGACCCTCTTTATGTATAAAAATGTTACAAGATAGGCCTAGAGGCCTCAGGGAATATTTCTATCTTTACTTTTAAAAAGTATACTTTGGGGACCAAGTAGATTTTTAAGTCTGGGGTGAGGAGAAATTCCCATTTTTAGGGGTAATTTTAAAAAAATTTATGTTAGGAATAAGGAAGATGGTCTTGTTGGTGTTATGTTTGACTGCATGATGCAAGTGTTTTGGTTGTAAAAGCATGTTGATTATGTGAATTACTACTTTTGAAACTCTCAGTCTCATGTTTATGACTCTTGTACTTGTTGGCTTAATGTTGAATTCATGTTATTGTTGGATTAATAGTCTATGATAATCCTACTTGAGTTGAGCATGTGATATGTGCATGTGAGGTTGTTGTATATTCCTTGTTTCATGTGATGTCTAGAACTTGACTGGTGTGTGCGGAAAATAAAATAAAGAGTATGGCTTAGGACATGATCTAAGCATTTCTTTGATAGCCAAGTTTATACCTGTTTTTACCTACCCTTGGGCATAATCCTAGTTAAACCCGTTGAGCCTTTAGCTTTTTCTTTGGTAGCCTCATTTGTAGACTAACCCCCTTATTTGATTGACCTTAATTTTATCCAAAGATCCTAAGAGCTTTAGTGAAAAATTAATTAACTTAAGGTGTAGTAATGTCAAGTAGGATAAAGGTGAAATTAAAGCCCCAAAGTAATAGCTATTGGTGCTAAAAATTGTTATATGTTGTGGTTGGGAGTTAAGTAGTGAAAAGAATAAACTTTGTTCAAATTGAATAAGTTGTACATATACATTACTCACATCATAGTGTATATAAATGAGCTTAATGAGATGGGTCAAAACAAAAGATAGGGATAAATAAAAGTGGTGTTAATTGGTTTTTAAGAGTGAATTGAGTGTATAATGTGATGTATTAAAGTGCTTAGGAAATATAGTCATCATTACTGGCTAGAATAGTTCGTACCCATCCCTTAGCCTACATTACAACCCATAAAGAACTATTTGATCTTAATCTTTAATATTCTGGTATTAGTTGAGTACTACACTAAGGGAAAGCTTATGGTTCATCTTGTGTAACATGTGAATTCCTTGTGAGAGGGAGCGCAATTTGATTCATGTACCCATTTAGTGATAAATTACATCTATGTGAGTATTTATGGGTAATTCTCTTGTCATGAGGGCACATGTTTCATGATAGTTGGGTGATTTATATGATTTATTTGAGTGAACAATATGTGTGAGTTTTCCAACTTGGAGAGTCAGTTCTTGAGGCTAGGATGTTTTGGAATAGTATTCTTGAAATTTCAATTGTGTATGTAACATGCTTAGTATAGTATTTTGCATTATGTGTAGTCATGGTAGTATTATCTTGAGTGTATTTCTTGTAGTAGAAGTGTGGATTCACCTCAGCTTATGGTTCTTATAGTAAAGAGTTTTTTGAGGACGAACAAGGAATTAAGTGTGGGGTGGTGATGTTGGCTGTATTTATGCACTTTTGTATAGTTATTCTAGCTTATTTAACCTTGTTTTGAGGAAAAATTGCATTATTTATGTGTTAATGATGATATAACTAATCATACAAGTGTTTAAGTATGTGATTACAAGGTTTAAAGGTGTTTTCAAATAAGTTTTTACTTAAATTGATCACTTAGAGTCTAGACGAGAAAACTAGTTTTACTAGCATGAGCTAGGTGTCGTTCTAGTTGATCTCGATAGATTCTAATGTGTATAATGAGTTACTAATGGTTTTAATGTGTGATATTGTGTGTAACAACTTGTTTATAGTGTTCTAAGTTTAATTGGAACAATCCAACAGTCAAACAATAAGTTAAAGATTCAAATGAGCGAAACTAGCTCCTAGCTTATTGTTCTTGACGTTTTGTTGTGTTGATCTCGAACTTGTGATTTTTGGTTATTTAGGATTCTTAGTGAGTTAATATTGGATGATATATTATGATACACAAGCATAAATTCACTTGGAAAGAACTTTACAAGGCTTGGATAAAGGGAGAAAGGCTTGATATAAAGTTGAACGTTAAAATGGCAATTCCAGTGAGGGCAGGCGATATAGGGGCGACGCCCCCTTTACTCCAGAAGTCTAAGGAAAGAGAATACCCCTTTGTATAGGTGTAAAATTCAGGTGGATCCCCATTTATAGAGGTGGACTAAATAAGGAGGCACTTTAATCATTCCAGGGGCTTAAAGCAGGCGATGCCCCCCCTCCCACACGGCCAATTTGCCTCAACTATAAATACAAGACTTTAAACACTTTGTAAATACTCTTGAATGACTTGGAGAGTTAATGATGGGATTATACACACTTTAATTAGGGTTTATTTTTGTTTAGCTTTTCTCTTAATGTATTTAATCATGCATTCATCATTTTGGATTACGGTTATGTCTATTAGTGGCTAAACGCTCTCTTTTCGGGGTAAAATCCAAGAACATGACTACGATTGCTACGTATTGATTTGGTTTTGTTTATTTATCATATTTGGTTCTTTGTTTACCCTTTTTATCATTATTTTGAGGATTCCAACCCTTAGAATACATATATTGTCGACCTTGTGATCTCGGGAGGGGGAATAGGAAGATAGAATATGGGGGTAAATATAGTAGGGTTCTTATTCCTTTATAAAATAGGGGATTTGAATTAGCATCTAGGATAGGGATATACATAGAAGCCTTACTTGGTTCACTATGGGAGGAAATTTAAATGTATTTAGCTTAGTTCTCACATCCCCACTCAACGATGCAGTTGTTGGTCTAAGTTAGATAGGTGGTTAAAGTTTGGAGACCATTATCATAAAATCAACCCCGTGAATCAACAAATATGATAAGTAACTTAACCGATGAAGTTTGATAGCGTAGTATGATTGTTCGTAGTGCTTTAGCCCCGAGTTATAATCCTTTGATTGTCCCCAGTCTTTACTTTTATGCACTGTTTAATTTACATTTAGCTTATAACTTTCACAACTCTGTGGGTTACGTTTGCACAAATTCAATCTTAATGGTAAAAATACAATTGGATAGTTTCTTAACACTAGTCCATGTAGGATCGATACTTGGCTTGTAAAAGGGCCACTTTACTATTTGTGAGGCCACGTACACTTGCGTGTGTGCTTGGGAACAATATTATTCATTTTTCACACCATGAGACCTATCAAACTCGTAAGAAGAACTAGCATACTCGTTAGAATAACTAGGGGGAGGGGTATTTGGACAATAACTCCCATTTCCATCTCAACCACTATATAAAGAACAACCATACTCCCAATAGGACCGAGATGGTGTCTCCATCTCTCTCCAGGGAGCATATCTACAATCTTTCCAAAAATGGGGTCCATCACAATATGGACATGGATCATCAATATAGGATTTCCAACTACCAAAATCATATTTTTCCCAAGATGCCATAGTGATAAGATAACAAAAATAAAAATCTACGTAACACAAGAAACAAAAGAAAATCACAAATAAATATTTACAAGTTTGAATCCTAGCAAGTAGGCTAAAATTTCAAACTAACTCTATACGCCAAATTATTCTCCGACAACAGCTTCATTTTTAATAACGCTCAACTTACACGTCAATTTAAGTGCAAGGCAGTCTTGGTCATTATAATTACTCAACTTTGAGTCGGGGTCGAATCCTCGAGGAACAAAGTGAGTGGCGATTTAAATAAGTTTGAAATTGAAGTTGCTTGCTAAAATCGAACTTAAGATACAAGTAGTTGGGGGATTTTAGATGTTTCAAAGATGTAATTACTTGTAACGCCCCAAAATATCATCCCGAGATGCCACACGGTGCCCAAGGCTACATGTACCCTCAAGCTAACCCTTTAAGCCAAAACACTACCCTTGGGTTCCAAGACAACAACATACACGCTACGCTAAGGATATATATATAAGTACATATCATATCACATCGCACACGGCACGGAATATCGTTAGACTGTAATATATGGAATATCTATACATAAACCAACCCAACAATACACTAGTCTGACATAGCCTCTATACAGCAAAATCAACGAGCTATTGGGACAAACCCCCTACTGACTCAACATACCAAAGGGATCAAAAAACAACAGCACCAAAACTAGCAACTTGGTCCTCGAACCATGAGGACTCACCACTGGAGGAACGTAGATGCGGCACTCGAATATCACTGTCGCGGCTGCGGCTGAGTACCTGAACCTACATCATGGTAAGAATGTAGCCCATAGATAAATATGTGGGTCAGCACAAGATACATACTGAGTATGTGGGGGCGTATGCAAAATATAAATAATATCATAAATTTCGTAAAAACGAACATACGGACCATAATGACACACCTGGCTTGAGTGACATTGAATCATGCAACTCATAACATCTTAGATAGGAAATGTAGGAGAAAAACCTCATAAATCATCATAGATCATCATAGCCAACTTGACTTACCACATCAAAACTCAGAGTGACTCGGTATTTCGATAAACATGACTCTTATGGACAGGGGAGTTTCCTATAACCGACAACCCCACGTAAGCTACGTGGAATACCAATGTTTGAAACCCTCGTTGGTGGGAGCATCATACTCTTTGCCAGGGAGTACGACCTTAAAAGTGCAATAATCACAATCGGGTTCTCTGGCCAATAATATCATCATCAAACAACCCTACGGTGGCACATAGGTTTGGGGAAATACCAAATTTCCCTCTCGGTGATAAGTACTACTCTCCGACAAGCTCAGAACGCGTTAGGAAATCCACCACAACATCACAAGGTTCTATCACAAAGACCAAATCAAATCTCTTTTTCATTTATCAAATCATATCAATTTGTGGATTCCTAACTCAACACATTTTAGCTCAAAACATTTTAATCTTCCTCAACATCAACAAGGTATCAATGCAGTGAACCATAACCGACTCGACATTTGGACAAGGATATGAAGACTCAATACATAATATTTTCAACAATTTAACTCATCAAAATCATCCGGAAAATACCAAGACTCATTGCAACTTCAATATCAACACTTCTCAATTTGCCATCCAACTCTCATTTAAAGGTACTTGAGACATCAACCCATAGTAGGGATATAGAATTTCCAATATCAATTATAAATTCATATTAAGGAAATAGTGGAATGATAGTATAAATCAAGGCTTAACAAATTAAATCATCATACTGTCATAATCAAATACTTTTTGGACATAATTCCATCTCAACATCATACACATATCGGATGACATAATCCCATAGCTCATGGACAATAATATAAGATATAAAACTATATTTCCAATTCATGGTAAAACATGTAAAATATCATGTCAATGTAATTCAACAAAAATACCGGGAACAAGATCGAAAGGATAATCTTGTTCAAAGCCCCACATACCTAAAAATGGAAGATGAATATGAACTTCCGACTCCGGAACTTTATTCACGAAAATAAAGGGTGCTTCTCGAAGCCCTTAACATGATCAACTCGAATCCCAAATCAATTTGAAATTTCTATGGTTCAATCAAGAGACATAGAAGGATGAAATTTGGAGTAGTGGGGTTGGGGTTTGAGCCTTAGGAAATTTTGGAGAAAAATGAGCTATTGAATGCTCTTAATGGAATTAAATCCATGGTTTACCCGGATGGATTGGAGTGGGAATGACCAAAATACCCTTAAAAATCAAATAATGTCAAATATGTCCTTTGTTGGACTGTTTTGATAGGCTGAAGTAGACCGACCATAACTTTTTGCACTGATGCCCAAATTGGATGAAACCAATTTCATTGGAAAGAGGACTTTCAGATATTTTTGTTGATATATAGTATCTCACCCAGATCATTATGTACAAGGAGTTATGATTGTTTGAAGTTGACCCTAAAATTCTTCTGGCCTCAATATTTTTTCCTGCATATTTACTGTTCACCACTATTCACGGTTAGATCGGAATGATCATAACTCATCGCTCGAGTGTCCATTTTGGATGATCCACATATCATTGGAAATATTATTCGATGCTCTACGCGATGACGGGTTGCATATCCAGAAATTCCACACCAAAAAATTATTAATCACGATAAAGAACAGAATTCGACACATTTTCATTCGAGATCTTAACGAAAAAAAATTTCTGGGGCATCACATTACTACTCAACTTCTAAAGGACTAACTTAGGGCTATAAATAATTAGAGTGTAATCAATTAGAAATGGATCTTGGGATTATGCTTTCCTAGGGGTAACATGTATAAACACAATTTAAACCAAAAGTAAACAATACTCAACATTATGCAACAAAACCCTCAACATTGGTTTTCAAAACCTTATTTATGATTCAAGAACGATGTTTAAAACCCATTATATTTGAGAACTAATAATGAATGGTGAGTCACATGCCATATTCACAAAGATTCATAGAAATAACTTGGCTCTTGAGCCTTTAGATGAACACCTTGTAGAAACCCTAACCCAATCTTTAAGAGAGTTTAGAGACAGTTTTGAGAGTGTTTTGATACTTCAAAGTGTGTTATGAGAGGCTAAAATATGTTATAAGATGTGGTCTTAAGGGCTTTTTGTTGCGAAATTTCTTGAATACCCTCATCTTAAAAGCTTAAAAATGTGCGCAGGAGGGCTGGGTACAATGTTCCCCTTCCATACGTACCCACATCATACGAGTGGTACCCTTCACTTGTATGTTGATCAGAATGTTGGACACCATAATCTATCCAACATATGACTCATTATCATGAATCGTACCCTACCATATGACTAGTACCCACTCAAATTGTATCCTAGGCAGAATGTCAAGTCTAGACACTGAGCAACATATGATTTGGACCTTACTACTCGTACCCTAACATACGACTAGTATGATGCCTTCTCGTACCAAGAATGGAACTTGGCCAATATGACACTGACCAACATACGACTAGGGATTTCAAATCATATCCACTCCATACAAGTGATATAATGTAGTCGTATGATGAACAAAATGTTCAAGGCTCAGAAAATTTTGCAAGGGACAAAGTTTGGGGTATTTCATTCTCTTCCCCCCCCCCCTACACACCCCTAGAATTGTTCGTCCTCAAATGGTAGGACAAGGTACTACAAACATGATTAAACACCAAACATCTCTACTCTTAACTTTTAGATGGATAATAAACACCAAGAGATTCACAAATCTATCTTCAACAAAGATATAAAACAAAGGCGTTAAGAACAACACATACCTCAAGCACGATTTTCCAAAACCGAGAATAGGAATGGATCTTAGACTTCATGTCCTCCTAAGATTCCCAAATAGCTTGCTTAGACTGTTTTTTCTGCTATATAACCTTTCTCAAAGGCACGTATTTTCTTCGTAACCTTCAAACTTTCCAATCTAAGATCCTCACCGGGACCTCCTCATAGGACAAAGAATTTGAGATACCAATGTCCTTCAAAGGAACAATCAATGAAGGATCACCCACACATTCCTGCAACATGGACACATGGAATACCGAATGAATGGAACTCATGCTAGAAGGCAAATCCAACTGATTGCAACACTACCAATCCATCTCAAAACCACATATGGGCAAACATACTGGGGACTAAGCTTCCCCTTCTTCCCAAACTGCATCACTACCTTCATGGGAGATACCTTTAAGAACACCTAATTCCAACCTTGAACTCCAAATCTCATCGCCTTACGTTCGCATAGGACTTTTGATGACTATGGGAAGTGTTAAGGCTATCCCAAATTACCTTCACCTTTTTCATAGCTTGGTGAACTAAATCCAACAAAAATATTTCTGCTTCACCAACCTCGAACCACCCAAAAGAAGACCTACACCTCCTTCCATAAAACTCCTTAAAATGGGTCCATAACAATGCTAGGATGGTAACTATTATTATAAGCAAATTTAATCTAAGGTAAATGGTCGAACCAACTTCCACCATAATTAATCACACAAGCTCGCAACATATCTTCCAAAGTCTGAATGGTCCTTTCCGCTCATCCATCCTATGGGTGAAAAGACATACTAAGACTCACCTTAGACCCCCAACCACACTGGAAAGAATGCCAAAAATGCGATGAGAATAGGGTACCATGATCAGAGATAATCGAGACAGGTGCACCATGCAACTTTACAACCTCTTAAAGATATAACTTTGTATAATCCTCGGTAGAAAAAATAGTCCTCATGGGAAATAAGTGAGCGGACTTAGTTTTCCTATCCACGATGACCCAAATAGAGTCACACTGATTCCGCGACCGCGGAAGGCTGGTAACAAAAACCATATTAATTATCTCCCATTTCCACCCCGGTAATTCAATTACTTGAAGCAACCCATCATGCCTCAAGTGCTCCACTTTCACTTGTTGACATACCATACACTTAGTCACAAAGTCGGACACATCTTGTTTCATGTTATTCCACCAATACATCTCCTGGAAATCATGAAACAGCTTTGTTTAACTGGGATGAACCGTATGTCATGAATCACGGGCCTCGGCTAAAATCCTGCCTCACAACCCATCCATGTTTGGAACACACAACCTCCCTTGGTACCTCAAGATACCATCTCCACCGATGTCGAAAACCATCACCTTTTACCTACCCACATCATCCTTGATTTTTATCAAAAGAGAATCTAACACCTGCTTCTTCTTTATTTTCAAACAAAGAGATGATTTTGGAACCTGTTGTAATAACACACCACTATCCTTAGAGTCCAATAGACAAAATATAAGGTTAGCCAAATGGTGAATATCCTTCACCAACTTCTGCTTATCCTTATGCATATGAGCTAGACTCCTCATGGATAACCTGCTAAGAGCATCACCAAATTTGTTAGATTTACCTGGATGGTAACAGAGACTCATATCGTGGGCCTTCAGCAACTCAAGCCACTTTGTTTACCTGAGATTAAGCTCTTTCTGAGTGAACACATATTGTAGGATCTTATGATCGGAAAATATGTCAACATGCACCCCGTAAATATTGGGATGCCAAATTTTCAATGTGAGCACCACAGCTAACAATTCCAAATCATGAGTCGGATAGCTCCTCTCATGAATCTTCAACTGTCTAAAGGCATAGGCAACTACCTTACCATGTTGCATCAACACACAACCCAAACCAACCCGATATGCATTATAATTGACCAAAAAACCCTCAGTACCCTTAGGTAAATTTAATACCGAAGTAGAAGTCAACTTATCCTTTAGTTTCTCAAAACTACTTCCACAAGCATTAGACCACCAGAATTTCACTTTCTTCTAAGTCAATTTGGTTAATGGAGCATCAATAGAAGAAAAACACTCCACGAATCTCCTATAATACCCCGCTAAACCCAAGAAGCTTCAAATTTCAGTTTTTGGCGTGGGCCTAGGCCACTTCTTAACCACAACAAATTTTGAGGATCCGCTATAATCCCCTCACTAGACACAACATGATGCTAAAAATTTATGGCATTCAACCAGAATTCACATTTAGAGAACTTAGTATACAATTGTTAATCTTTCAAGGTTCGCAACACAAGACAAAGGTGATTGGCATGATCCACCTTACTCTTAGAGTACACCAAGATGTCATTAATAAAGACAATAACGAACAAATTCATCAAATCCATTTATGTCGCAAGGGTATTGGTCAAACCAAATGACATCTCTAGGAACTCAAAATGCCCATACCGGGTACGGAAAGATGTCTTAGGGATATCCACCTCCCTAATATTTAATTGATGATACCCGAACCAAAGATTGATCTTAGAAAAGAATTTTGCACCCTGAAGCTGATCGAAGAGATCATCAATTCTCGAAAGGGGATAATTGTTCTTTACCATCACCTTATTCATGCGGGGAATCAATAAACATCCGAAGGGAACTATCCATATTACGCACGAAAAACACTGGTGCATCCTACGGGGACACACTAGGATAGATGGAACCCTTGTCTAAGAGATCCTTCAATTTCTCTTTATGCTCCTTCAACTTAGTTAGAGCCATTCTATAAGGAGGAATAAAGATAGGACGGGTTTCCAAAACAAGATCAATCCTAAAATCAATTTCCTTATCAGGAGAAATACCCAAAATTTCATTAGGGAAAACCTCAAAAAACTCATTAACCACAGGAACAGATTCTAGCGAAGGACCTTCCAAGTTAGAATCTTTAACCCGAGCCAGATAATAGAGACACCCCTTGGAAATTAATATCTGAGCTCTAAGATATGATATAAACCTTCCCTTAGGAGATAAGGAACCACCCTCCCACTCAAAAATTAGCTCATTATGGAAATTATACATGACCTTTCGGGTCTGACAATATAAGATAGCATTACACGAATGCAACCAGCCCATCCCCAGAATAACATCAAAATCAACTATGTCTAAATTTATCAAGCACACCAGAGTTTCACTACTACCAACAGCTACCACACACCCTTTATAAACCTTTCTGACAACCATAGAGTCTCCTAGTAGGGTAGAAATAGAAAATGGGTGATAACACTTAAATTACACGTCAATTTAAGTGTAAGAAAGTCATTGTCAATATATTTACCCAACTAAGAGTTGGGGTTGAATCACGAGGAACAATATGAGTAGATATTTAGTAAGTCCAAAATAGTAGATGCTTGCTAGAGTCAAACTTATGATACAAAATGGTTTGGGGATTTTCAATGTTTACTAATGTTAGAGTAATTCTTAAGCTTCTAATGGACTAATTAGAGACTACGAATAATTAGAGTATAATCAATTTAAATGGATCTTAAGATTATGCTTTCCTAGGGGAAAGCTATGCATGGGAACATGATAATTTGATGCAAATTCTAATTGTTGATGATGTGGTAGGCTAGGTTTAAGGTCTTTGAGGCTAGTTTTTCAATAAAATTTCAAAGATTTCACTCATTGAACCTTTCGAGTACCTAATAAGTGTGTAAATTAAAGCTACCCAATACCTCAATTAGGTATCCCTATTTCTAGGATGGTACACATGGTATAGTTAACTTCATAATCTCCCCTATTTCTAAGATAGTGAAAATTTAGCAAACTACACACGTAATTATCTATCATTGCTTTGGTCTCCACATCCCTCTTTCAAGGATGATGTGAATTCTTAAAGTTCACCCAAACTTCTTCTTTCAAAGATGGCTTTGAGCTTTCTAGAGTATGAAACTTTCATTTATCAAACCCATTTAGGCATTTAGGGCTTTCACCCATAAATCCCAACCTATTAAATCAAACAACAATAGACCCATCATCAACAAACTAAATTCCACACAAATATATCACAACCCATGCACAATTGCTTCCTATTCAAAAATTATCCCAAAAGGTAGATCTAGCATATCATAATAATAATAAACACAAATAAACCAAGATGTCTATTAAAGTTATTCATAGGAAAAATAAAGAGATGGCAAACCACCCTTTAGACTCGAATGAATCCTCAATAGAAAAAGCTAAATCTATACTTGAAAGTCACTTTAATGTCTTCTTTGCTTAAATTAGTAAAAATTTGAGATCCAAGCTCTAAGAAATTACAAAACCCTAAACTAAGGATGGTATGTGGGGTTTTGGAATCTATAATACTTGATAAAATAAGGGTTTTGAGTTTTTAAATGGGAATTCGGGGTCTGCTATTCACTTTTTACGACCTCACCCCTCCGTTGATTTCCCGTTGTCCCGCGATCACATGTGGATAGTTGCAATCAAGGTACCTGAGGTTCGGTCTGCACAGGTTTTCTAACTTTTGCACTTTCCTTCCCACTTTGATCCTTTTTCAGCTCATTTTGCCTCTTTTCATCTCATCACTTGTGTACCTGCAAAACATGGAAATTAGTGCAATTTCATGATATTTTTGCCTCACTCATACCTTTAAAACATAGTAGTATGCACTAATTTGGATGTAAATGAGTGGTAATTTCACCTTTTATCAACACCCTCAACTTAAATATTTGATTGTCCTCAAGCAACACTTTTTTTTCTACATAAGACAATGCACTTGTGAGCCCATTTGTGCCTCCTAATGATCATAATGACTTTGAACTTGATTTGCACCAATAATTTGCACACATGCATGGGTGAATCTATTTTCACAACTCCTCTTAATATGAAAACAATTTTAAAGGCGCAAAGGACTTCAAAGAACAACAATACAATAATTTCCCACTCTCTTAAAGAAACTCTCTATTGATAGCACTCCACTACACTCTTTTTGCCTCTCTCTTGGGAAAATAACAATGCCACTCACCTTGATTTGTTTACATATCTCCTCACCAGAAGGAAATCCTACTCACCAATTTATCTATTAAGAAATAAGGTATATAAGTTCAATAGACACGCTCATAAAGAATCCCTCCATTCGAATGAGCATCATACCATATAATTGCCCTTATTTTACATCGCCACTACTATGAACATTCTTGGTTATAGATCCCAAAGGACTTTTTAAGCTTGTAATGTAGGTTCGAGGAGAATGGGTAGGATATAATTTAGGAATAGAGTGATTACATCCTTCTTGGAGATCTACCTCACTTTTACACTATTTAACCAAACTTTTGACCATGGGCCACTTTATTTGTTTCCCTCTCTAAACATGCCTACTTTTGCTATCTTGATTCACCCATCTGTTTGAAGGCATCTTTTTTTAATTTGTTTTTTCTGCAATCCATGGCTTTAATTCTTTTGCTTATTATTTTCTTCTTCTGTTCGTTTGTTTTAATGCTTAAGCTTGTAGGCACTCATTTTTACTTTTGCGGCCCAAAGTTGCTTCCTTCAATCTTCAACACCCCCAACTTAGGTTTTTAGCCTCAAATTGTATTTTGAAGTTCAAGAAAGGTAGGGTTTAAAAGAGGGATAACATTTGAATGGGCTAAGGCTTGTAATGTGGTTGCCAAAGAAAGGTTTGAAGGCTCAAAGTGGGTGACTAAGGATACAATCAATGCACGGGTAGGCTATTTAGGCTAAAGTAGACTCTTATGTTCACCAAGATGGCCTAAGATTATTTCTCCAACCAAGCAATGATCACAATTATCCTTGAAAGACTAACTGGGCAAGTTATAGATGATACAATCAAGCATGGGAGTCAAACAATTACGCTCACCGCACACATGACATGCAATCTCCTCAAGGAGGGTCAATTGTGCAATCCACTAGAGACGAAAGGGAGAATTAACCAACTTTCATAAGCTAAAGACTTCAGAGTCACAGGAAGAGGTAAAGCATTGTAACAAAAAATTTCATGTCTATGCCCCTTGGTTTTTAAAGATTTTAGATGGAGGGGGTATTTGCTTTGCATTTAGACCACATAAGATTTGCCATTACTAGTGTCAATACCAAGCCACCATCTCACATCTTAGCTCTTGAGAGGGCAAACCATATGGTTACTCAGACTTCACCATAGGTATGATGACAATCCCATACTCTCAAATGCCACAGGAAACTAAATTTCCCTTGTAATTCTAGTTACAATGCTACGGGTACTAAGAATTCCCCTGCATCTACGACTCAAAACCTAGACATGTCACATTTTTCGTAAGAATGATGTCACTAAATCTATCATAGGGAAGGGCATATCCGATATTATTATTAAAAGAAGTAAGAAGATAGAAATTAAAACAACTGACTTCACAAAATTTCCATTCTTTGTGTCAACTAAGTTCAAGTATTTCAAGACAATGTGTACTCACACAAAGGCAGAGCCGCACACCCCCAACTTAAAAAGACTAGTAATGACCTTACTACATAATATGAAAGCAGAAGAAGGTTCTAAAAGACTCCCTAAAATAGCATTGATAATCATGTTGAAAGCTGGACACAGAGGTGCGATCGTAGCCTGATTGGTTTGATCATGGCCCTCAACCCGCGATTGTGGTAACTGAGGCCATCCGCGCCTCTATTTTACCCTGTTGTTCTGCATAGCTTCCATACTTCTAAACTTGTTTTTCCCCTGTTTTTAGCTTCCAATCCTGTCTAGAGCACTTGTAAAATATCAAAATTATGTGACTTATTCAAAATAAAATAGTCTAAACATGAAAACGATGGGTTTTCTCCCATCAAGTGCTCTATTTAACACCGCAGCACGACGCATTTTTAATCCTTATTTGTATATCCACTTAGAGGACTTAAATTTTCTGCCCAATTTTTTATCATTACATCTTTAAGGCACGTTGGACCACGGTGAGAACATTAGAAGGCCACTAATTGGACATTGATCTTTAATCTTCTTGGCCTTTGATTTTGGGGCCTCGGTATGCCCATTTGGAAGGTTAAACTCCAAAATTAAGGAACTTGCTCTTTCTCTCCAATCTTTATCACTTGCTTGGGTGGATTGACTTTCATCAAATCCACCAAGTATAATGTTGAAAATTGAGTAGAATAGGGTCTTTTCCCTAATTTCGAAGTCGCATTCTGTTGGTCATCTTCACCCCGAAATGGACTAGAGTCGTTGTAAGGGTTTTGCTTGGTTTCTTCTTCTTACTCTAGTACTATTTCTTCCTTTTCGTTATCTTCAACCATATTAGATTCAGTTGGTTGTAAAATCACTTAGGATTCTTTAATATTAAGATCATTCAGAAGTGTGGGCATGGTCTTAGTATTTGTATGATTGACCTTTATGCTCATATCTTTTATCCTCTTACTTTCCTCGATACCCGTCTCCATAGATTGATGCATAAGGTTTATATTATCCCCCGTTGATATCACTCGGTCCATGATAAGTTAAAGCATTGCTTTATCACCATTATTTCTAGTGCTTCATTATTCTTTTTCTTAATCATAATACCCATCAAAATATTAAGAAGAACTAGCACTTGGGTTAGCATAACGAGGGGAGGGGGCATTTGGACAATCGCTCTAATATCGTAAAACATCTTTCGTTGATGTCACCCGATCAAGGATAAGTTGAAGCATTGCTTCATCACCATTATTTTTAGTGCTTCATTCTTCCATTTTCTTTTCATGAGACCTATCAAAATCATAAGAAGCACTAGGAATCGGGATAGAATAATGGGGGAGGGGATGTTTGAGAAATTACTCCAATGTCCATTTCGACCACCACGTAGAGAACAACTATACTCCCCATAGGATGTAGATGGTGCACATATCTCTCTCCTAGGAGCATATCTATAATCTTGCCAAATATAGGGTCCACCATAATATGGACATGGATCATCAAGGTATGATTTCCAACCACCAAACCCATATTCATTCCATGATGACATATTGAGAAATAAACAAAATAAAGAAAATCTACCTCACACAAGAAACAAAATAAAATAACAAAAAATATTTACAAGTTTTAACCAAAGAAAGTAAGCTATTATTTCAAACTAACTCAATACACCAAATTATTCCCCAGCAACGGCTCCAATTTTTATAACGTTCAACTTGCACGTCAATTTAAGTACAAGGCGGTCATTGTCAATGTATTTACCCAACTAAGAGTGGTCGAATCCACGAGGAACAATGTGAGTAGGGATTGAGTAAGTCCAAAATAGTAGTTTCTTGCTAGATTCAAACCTATGGTACAAAATGGTTTGGGGGTTTTCAATGTTTGCTAAGGTGAGAGTAATTCTTGGGCTTCTAAGGGACTAATTCGAGACTAAGAATAATTAGAGTATAATCAATTAAAATGGATCTTAGGATTATGCTTTCCTAGGGGCAAGCTATGCATGGTAACATGATAATTCAACACAAATTCTAATTGTTAATGATGTGGTAGGCTAGGTTTAAGGTCTTTGAGGATAGTTTTTTAACAAAACCTTAAAGATGTCACTCATTGACCCTTTCGAGTACCTAACGAGTGTGTCAATTAAAGCTACCCAATACCATAATTAGGTATTCCTATTTATAGGATGATACCCATGGTATAGCTAACTTCACAATCACCCTTATTTCTAAGATAGTGAAAATTTAGCAAACTATACACGTAATTGTTTATCATTGCTTTGGTCTCCACATCACTCTTTCAAGGATGATGTAAATTCCTAAAGTTCACCCAAAACACTTCTTTTGAAGATGGTTTTGAACTTTCTTGAGTTTGTAACTTTCACTCATCAAACCCATTTAGGCATTTGGGGCTTTCACCCATAAATCCCAACCTATTCAATCAAGCAACAATAGAACCCATCATCAACAAACTAAATTCCACACAAACATATCAAAACCTATGCACAATTTTTTCCTATTCAAACATAATCCCAAGAGGTAGATCAAGAAAATCATAATAATAATAATAATAATAATAATAATAAACACAAATAAACCAAGATGTCTATTAAAGTTATTCATAGGAAAAATAAAGAGAGGGCAAACCACCCTTTAGACTCGAATGAATCCTCATAGGCAAAGCCAAATCTACACTTGAAAGTCACTTTAATGTCTTCTTACCTCAAATTAGTACAAATTTGAGCTCCAAGCTCCAAGAAATTACAAAATCTTAAACTAAGGATAGGATGTAGGGTTGTGGAATCTACAATACTTTATAAAATAAGGATTTTGGGATTTTAAATAGGAATTTGGGGTCTGTTATGCACTTTTTTATGAATTTATCCCTCAGATGATTTCTCGTTATCCTGTGATCGCGTGTGGATAGCCACGATTATGGCTCTACGATCATTGTATTCTTCAAGTGATCGTTCCTACTGACTTTCTTAACTTACCACAATCACGGTGATCACTCCTCGAGCGCGGTACCTGAGGCTTGGTCTGCATAGGTTTTCTAACTTTTGCACTTCCCTTCTCGCTTTGATCCTTTTTTTAGCTTATTTTGCCTCTTTTTGTCTCAGCACTTGTGTACCTGCAAAACATGGGAATTAATGCAATTTCATGAAATTTTTGACTCATGCATACCTTTAAAACATAGTAGTGTTCACTAATTTGGACGTCAATGAGTGGTAATTTCACGACTCATCAAAGGGTCCGATAGACACTCAAGACCAAAACCAAAATACACAGTCATAAATGGGGTCACATAAGAGAGAGAGGACCCCAAATAAAGTAATCAGTACACATCACAGGAAAAGAGTTTCAATATACCAGTAACAATATTAGGATATTCCTCAGACTCCTGACTAGTAGTGAGAGCATAAAGGTGGTTCTGACCAGTGTCAGAGCCAGAGAAAAAACCCTTCAGAGTTGGAACTAAGAAGAGGCAATAGGAACCTTGCTTACCCCAAAAGAAAATCTAGAGGGATAATCCCATTGTATATGACCATTATTCGGGCCCTCATATTAGATACCAATTCAGGAGCATATCAGGACAATTGATGGAATTTCAAGGAATACTCCTTGACTGTCATCCTTACTTACTTCAAGTTAACAAATTCTTCTGCTTTAGCTTTCATCAACTCCTGAGGAAAAAAGTGATCTAAAAATGCACTAGAAAAATCATCCTATACAACTTAACTAGCATCCTCACTTGTCGACTTATCCCAGTCCTCGTACCATTGGTATGCCACATCTTTCATTTGGTAGGCATCAAACTTAACACCTTCCACTTCTGAAGCATGCATAACTTGAAAGATCTTCTCTATGTCATCAATAAAGCTTTGAGGATTCTTCTCGACCTTTATACTCATAAATATCGGGGGATACAATCTCTTGAATTGGCCAACTCTAGCTTCCTCAGATGATGAACCTATAGAAATAGCAGTAGAACCAGACTGTTATGACTGAGATACTGAGTTAACAGGGTAATGGAGAAATGAAACTCAGCATTAGTATCCTTCCTGAAGGTGACTAAGTATGAGTGTAACCTTCCAAAGTAAGATTCATAGAGGTAGGTGGAACTTTATGAGGAAAGTCAAATACAGCGACCCTTGACTAGTTCTAGACCCCAAAAGTTGGATGAGCTCCATCTACATTGTCCTCAGATAGGAAAGAAGAGTTTCATGAACATTAGATCTTCTTGGAGGCATGATCTGAAAGATGAGAAAACTAAAATTGAAGAATCCATGACCTAAGACTCTATAGCTAGAAAATAAGACAACAAGAAAGGGAAACATTCCTAAATGTCTCATAGCCTCTCTCTTATAAGTATGGCACACTACATACCCATAAAAGAGACACTACTTGACACGAATTTTTGGACACCCAAATTACCATGAACCTAGGCTCTAATACTAACTTTATCATGACCTGAACCAGGGCCTATTCGTGATGGGCATCTCAAGTTCCAGATGGACCAGAGATCACCCCCTTTACCTAACCTAATCAACATATCAACCATAAGTGTCAAATGAATTTTGAATATATAGAAAGATGACAGAAAGAAAGTCTAATAATAACTCATCAAGTATCTAAGTCAATCCACCAAACAACATACTAAACAATCACACCCAATTCTACAATAATCCATAAAGCCTCTACAAAACAAAAGTCAATAACATGTCGGGACATGCCCCCGACAATAGCCAAAAATAATGTCTAAACCAAGTCTAAGACAAAGAGTAAAAGACCATGAAATGAATGTCTTCCAAAGTATGAAAACTCATCACTTCAATGTTGATCTCATGAACTACTGGATCACTTGGTCACTGTGAAGGAAAATAAGAAGAATTACTGGTCCCTATATCATGTGGGGATACAGCATCTGGAGATGGTTAGAGGTTGGAGTGCTAGAATGTAACTCAGGGATAGAGGAATAAAATAATGCCATCAATAAAACCAAGTCAAATAATTATATGCAATCACATATATGTATAATATATATATATATAGTGTCAAGACAGGGAATAAGGTTTAGCATGAACTTGAAAATATTAACTTGGGTTTTGTAGCATAACCGTCATATAACAAGGAACCCATGAGCTATATGGGTCCAGCTCTCTCATAGTTGGAAGGGTCCCAGTACATGTAGCCGCACAAACCAAAGAATATCCATATCCATATATGCCATTATGGGGGACTCGGACATTCCGGCATAATCAAGGTGAATTAGCATAAATGAATACAATATGGGGGACTAAAACCTCCCATTCACAAATTTGTTTCGGGGACTCAAACCTCCCGGTCATCTAGACACCCAGACCGGCTAGCGCAATTTCCTGTGCTAGTCCTTGGGACTCCACTTTCATATCTCGGATACATATCCCACTTTAAATCCCAATTGAAAACATTCTTTTCACATGCACACAATTATTAGTCTAATTACTTACCAGAGGCATTCCGTTGGTATTGTCATACCAACCCCACTTGCAAGTGTATAATATGCCATGGCCGTTATAATTCAACTTTGGGACTCAAACCCATTGTCTATATAAATTCATCAATTCAATTCAACATTTAGGGACTCAAACCCATTTATCCATTTAAACCACAAAGGTTACAATTAAAATCCACATATGGCCAACAAGGCCTTCATGAAACCTTTTACCAACCATTTACATTATTAGGCCAATGCCTTAGTTCAAAATATATTTCAATTAAATTTATGGTCATCAAGACCTTTACAAAATCATTTATCCTTCATTAACATTCTATACCAAGCATTAGTTCAAAACCCAATTCATCATGTGATTAGTTTGTTCTCTTAAACATTTTCACAAACACATTGAGGGTACATCATTACCAAGACTAAAACCAAAGTAAAACTAATCAAGTTTAGGGTTAACCATGACCCTATTGTTAAACCACAATTAAAAATCACCCACATGTAAAAAATGATCATTAAAACATGTATAAACACAATTTAAACCACGAGTAAATAATATGCAATAAAACCCTCAATATTGGTTTTCAAAACCTCATTTAAAATTCAAGAACAATGATGAAAATGCATGATATTTTACAAATAACAATGAAGTGAGAGTCGCGTGCCTTATTCACAAAGATTCAAGGAAAGAACTTGACTCTTGAGCCTCTAGATGAACACCTTGTAGAAACCCTAGCTCAATTTTTAAGAGAGAGTTTAGAAAGGATTTTGAGAGTATTTTTATCCTTCAAAGTGTGTTGTGAGAGTCTAAAATGTGTTATAATATGTGGGGTATTAAATTTTTTGGGGTGTAAAATGTTCGGAGTACCCTCAGCTTAAAAGCTGAAAAATATGCGCATGAGGGTACAGTTTGCCCCTTCCACTCGTACCCACATCATACGAGTGGTACCCTTCACTCGTATGTTGATCAGGATTTTGGAAACCATAATATGTCCAACATACAACTCCTTAGCATGAATTTTACCCTACCATAGGACTAGTACCCACTCATATCGTACCCTAGGGAGAATGTCAAGGCTAGACAGTGAATAATATATGGTTTGGACCTTACTACTCGTACCCTAACATAAAAATAGTATGATTCCTTATCATACCAAGAACATAACTTGGACAGTGTGACACTGATCAACATATAACCAAGTAATTCAAATTCTATCCACTTCATACGAGTGGTATGATGTAGTCGTATGATGCACAAAATGTTCAAGGCTCAGAAAATTTTGTAAGTGCCAAAGTTTAGGGTGTTTCAAAATCCTAGTATGAGTTGCCAATGTGACCCTTGATTCATGTGAAGTGTTTTGATTTGAATTTATGGTGAGATTCCATTTTAGGAGACTATCTTATTTTCTTATATCTTTTATTTCTATCTTATTTACTTCTTGGACTCTTTTGTATTTTAATTTCTTACTATCGATTTAAAATGTCACTCTTGTACATATGATAGTTGAGTCTTGTGATTCTTAATTTATTATTTTCCTTTTATTTGAAAATGTTTAGAGTTATTATCAGTTATTCATATTGGTATTAACCATTTGCCTTTATTTTGAGTTGGTGGTATTTGTTAAGTTTGGCTTAGCTACCATGGATAGGTTGAGGTAGGTGTTATCATAAATCTTGTTATTATAGACTGTGATAAGTTGGTATCAGATCATGAAATTCACCAATCTTATGACTATAAGAGAAATTTTTTGGAAGAGTTTCGCATATCAATACGATGGTTTCTGTATCTATTATCGGGAGGCTATAGGACAGTCTTAGGAAAATTCTATTCTTTGATTCTTTATAATCAGGAATTCATTCACTTATTGAATTCTAAACTTTGTGATTCATTCTATCAATAGATAGTGAGAATGAGATCATCTTCTAATGAGGATGGTGTTCCTGAACTCACTACTAAGTCTAGAGTTCATGACAAGTTTTTGGAGGTTCTCATTTTGGGTTTTTAGGTCATGCAAATTACTTTAGTTCATTGGGTAGGATATGTGGAAGTCTTGTTTGAATCTAAGCAAGATATGTAAAAGTCTCAATTTAAGTCCAGGCATGATTTATGGATCTCACAAATCCCTTATGGGTCTTGCCTCGAAGCACACCATAACAGAGGAATATATATGTAATAACCCTCTAGGTTATTTTCTACTTTTTTGTGCATTTTTTGCATTTAGAACCTTCCTATAGCTGCACCAAGTCATTTATTACTCATTTGGTGTTTTACCCAAGCACACATACAAGTGTACGTAGTCCCACCAAGTATTAAAGTGGCCTTTACAAGTCAAGTATTGAACCCACATAGACTTATGTTAACAACTATCCAATTCTAGTTCACTATTAAGATTATATTGGTGTAAAAGTAACCAAAAGAGTTTGAGAGTTATAACTAAATATAAACTAAAACAAAGCTTTAAATTAAAGTTCTTGGACAATAAATGAGGAGAAACCCAGGGTTAAGGCTCTGGAACAATCATACTATGCTCTTGAACTTCATTGGTTATGTTACTTATCTTGGTTGTTGATTCACAGGGTTGATATTATGACTGTGGTCTTTCGAGCCTCTAGTCACCTATCTAACTTAGAACTACAACTACATCATTGAGAGAGGATGTAAGAACTAATTTAAATAGGTCACTTAGGTATATTCTTATCCTAAATGCAAATTATAACTTCATTCTATAGAAGATTATAATCATATTCTATTTACCTCACGTTCTATCCTTTTGTTCCTCCTTCCAGGATCATAAAATGACAATGGATGTATTATAAGGGTGGATAATACTTAAAACAGTAAAGAAAGGATAAATAAACAACCAATTTTAAAATATTATAAATAATCAAAACCAAGTCAATTCATAACAAGATTAATCATGTTTTTAGCCTTAATTCCGGAAAAGGGTGTTTAGCCATTCAAGTACATAACGGTAATGTCAATGATAGAATACATGATAAAATCCATAAAAAAAAAATTAATGGATTAAAAACCATAATTTAAGTGTGTGTATAGCATAATGTTTAAGGATCTTATTTATAGGAGGACACAAGCTGTCGATTTAAACTAGGGTCCATGCCATGCCTCTTATCATGGTGAGTAGGGTCCGTGGCATGAACTTATTGAGGTTAAACACTGGAATTTTTCATTAATTATTCCCCTAATGTCTTGGAATGGACCTTAACACGGTAGCTCAGATCTGTGGCACGCCAATGACACTAGAACGTCCATTTTACGTCAAGTCTTGTCTCGTGCTTTTGTCCATCCATTTCAAGCCTTGTGGAGATGTTTTCACTTGATTTACATCATTTTTATAATCCATATATCATCATGATAAACTCATTATGAATACTATAAAATCAAACACCACATATTAAATCTCAAAACAACATACAATCCAAGACAATGAACTAGAAACTTAAGCTAAGAATACTAGTTTTCTCCTTTTGATATTTAGCTTAGTATTTTGTCTCTTGGATTGTTTAAATTTAACCTTAAGTACTATAAAAAAATTTAGTACGCATATAATGACACAATCATACCCTTAGGAACTCATTACAAACACTAGAATCTATCGAGATCAACTAGAACAACACGTAGCTCAAGTTAGTAACACTAGTTTTCTCCTCTAAACTCTAAGTGGATAAATTGATTCCAAACTTGTTTTAAACACACCTCAAACATTAAAATAAATTTATTTAACACTTATATGCTCAATTATATCATTAATAACACATTAAGCACAAAAAAAGTCCTCAAAACAAGGCTAAAAAGGTTGGATAACAACACTGAGGTGCATAAATCCACCTCAGATCATTGGGAATAATTGTTTAGTTACCAGTTAGTTTATTTGGTTTTTATAGCCATTTTTCTATTTTGGAGCTTTTAAATTTAAAAAAATAGTCTCGAGCCAAAACATCAGGAAAATAGCCTTGAATTCCAATTTTGATGATTTTATTAGCTCCAAATTTCAATGTTATGCTAAGAAAACCCATGGTTTGAGTCTCAAGTCATCTGGGATCATTTTGGGCTTTTGGGTGGACTTTGGTTAAAAAGGAACCTCGGGTGTAGGACCCATATTCTGTCATAATGACCTAAAATGAGAATTTCTATGGTTCTTCGAGTGAGAAATACCGAATTTGTTAGGGTAGCATAGTTCATTTAAATTTAAGGGGTCCAAAATAAATACCTAACCCCCGGTATAGGTCAGCTTGTAACTTAGCAAAAATTTCAGGTGTCAAGTTGTTGGTTTAGCCACGTAAGTGACTTGGAGACTATTTTATCGGCTTGGCACCACTTTAATGTTAGCTACTTTAGTGATCAGGATTTCTTTACTGGTAGCTGGCCAGCTGGGCAGGGCTCGCTTAAGCACCGGTTTTTCTGCTTTAGCGGTCATTTTTTCGCTTAAGCAGCCACTACTAAGGGTATATATAGTTTTTCCCTTTGTTTGTCAGTATTATTTCTAAATGTTTTCCACTATTAATGACATTGGAAGCTTGAAAAATTATGGGAAATTGATAATTGGAGCTGGGATTATGTAAGGGACTAAAGTGATTATTTCCTAGTCTTAATCACGTAAGTTTCCAGCTTAATTTCTATTTGATTCAAAGCTTGAATTCTTCATTTCTGTCAAACTTTATGGTCTATTTGGGAATGAAATTGAGGGTTGGCTGATAACGCTCAACTCACTCCCATAATTGAAGGGTGAGGTTGTCGTTGTCAAGTTACCCAATTTGAATTAGGGTTGAATCTCAAGGAGTGAATGCTATAGACTTCGAACCTATGGGTATTCCAATTACTATAAGGTTACTCGAAAAGCTAATTAGAAAGACATGTATAATTAAATGGGGGGATTTTTTTGGAAAATTTTTCACTACAACCTTTAACAAGTAGTTTACAATCGGTATCTTTGATTTGATTTCAAGGTTTGAAGAGATCTTGGGATTATGCATCCTTAAAGGTAAAGCATGTGGGATAATGTTGGTTTATTATGGAATTTAGTTTTTAATTAAAGGATAGGCTAGGTCTAAGATCATTGGGGTCAATCTTTCAATAAAACCCCAACGAATTCATCCATTGGCTCTTTCGAGCACCTAACAAGTGTGGAGTTTATATAACCACCCAAAACCTCAACCAAGCATCCCTATTTCTAGGATGATTCTCTTAACGTGATTCATACTCCTTAAACACTTATTTCTAAGATTACAAAGGGCAGAAACCATAGGCTTAGTTGTTCACCATTGTTTTGTCCCCCGATAACCCTCTTTCAAGGATGTTATGAGTTACCTAATATTCATCAAAATCCCTCTTTTGATGATGACAAAGGGTTTCTAGAGCTTGGATATTTCACTCATGAAACCCATTTGGATATTTGGAGTTTTCACCCATCAAATTCTAACACATAAGCTCAAGCAATGGTGAAATTCATACTCAATAACTAAAATCTATGCAAACGTAACAATACCCACACACAATTACACTCTAGTTCAACATAATTCCAAGACCAAATTACTTAGCTACTCATGAAGAAAGTAAAGAGAAATATACCATATGGGTCATTCAAAGCATTCATTCTTCACCAAGAAACTAAGAATTTGAGCCTCCGAAATTAATTACATACTTGCCCAATTAGGGTTTCAAGCTTATAGTTCAAAAACTATATTCTCAAGTAAGTGGTGACCTAAAGAGAAAGGGTTTTTTTCTTTTATAGGGCCTTGGATCCATCTAGAGTAAATTACAAAACTGTCGAGGGCCACACTCCTGCATAACCGAGATTGCATGAGTTTGTCTGCGATCACGACCAATGCGACCGCAATTGTTATCTGTGATCGCTCTTTGATGATTAGCTTGTCTGCCAATGACCGCGGCCGATGTTCTGCAGCCGCGGTGTCTGAGGTTCATCTACTGCAGGTCCTCTAATGCACTCTTTTGCTCCCTTTGGATCATTTTAAGCTCCAACCCTAATCTTTCTATCTTATCAACTCTATATCTATAAAGAGAGTATATTAGTGCATTTATAACCTAAGATTGTCTCAATATTTAATACAAACATGATACTGTGCATGCATAATTAGTGCAAACGAGTGGTAGGCTCCCACTCATCACTAGACAAGCCCAATTTTTTAGCACTAGATCATTATAACCTGAAGATGTTATGGCAATTTTAAATTTGATATTATGCAAGCATGCTCCATAGGTATTTTTAGCTTGATTTTTGACCTGGAGCATAATATACAATATAGGTATTGTGATTATCATCTTGACACATGGAATATTATTTTGAAAGCATGATAGTGGTCAGAGGCTTCTCAAAAATGAAAAACTCTATTATAGAGGATTTAAAATACTTTTGGCAATGTCCAGGTGAGGTAGGCTTACTTGTCTTATAAACTTTTCTTTTTAATGATATTAGTGTGAAATTATACCAATTATTGGTGGGTTCTTATGACCCAGAAATTTATTTAGTAACTTCTAATTATTTTTAGTCGATTAGGGGGCTTTTAGTGTAGATTTCACCTATTTCTCTTAAGTTAGTATTTTCTTATCCTTTAGGATTATACTTAGCTTATTTAGGGACTTGGGATGGGATTACAAAGCTTTAGCCTAGGTTCGACATATGTTGGATTTTTGCGACTTGTAGTGGACCTTATCGCCCTTTATGATATTGGTTGTTTTCGAATAGCACCCACTTTGACCCAAATGATTACGGAACCGCTTCGTTAAATTGTTACTTGGGATTGTGTTGAGTTAGTTATTATAATAATCTTGATCAACTTTGTTACCCTTGGCAGGTTATTACTTAGCATTAATATGTGACTTTGGATTTAATAACTAAAATTGGGATTTCCTTTAACATATTTAGCCTTCTAAAAATGGGAAGATAATTAGATAGATTTGAAATGGATTATGATTATGGGTTACTAGTATGTGTTTCTTACTTATTTTTTATTCTAGTCCACCACCTAGTTTATTTATTATATCTTGCTAGCTCTGGTTCAAGTTTGACACCTAGCTTATGAATTATATTCTATTAGTTACAGTTTGAGTCCAATATTTATTATAATTATTTAGTTTGGGCTGTGAAATTTGATTTTAGACTGGTAAGATTATGGTTATGGTTGGATAAGGATTATACGGTATGCATATTGCATCATGACTCACTTTTACGTTTCTTACTATTATATTTGGCTTTGTTCTAGTACTATACTTCATGTGCATCCACCGTGCTTATGGGGGCATGGTTGGGTTTAGTTCTCTTTGTGTGTTCCTTCTGGGCTTATGGGGGTCCAGTTAGGTTATAGCTAGGCATTTATTTTTGTGTTTTAGTTATTCATATTTGGTTTACCGCTTTCTCTTAGCATAGCCTATAATTTTGCTTCTAACCCTTATTTACTACCTTTAGAATGCATATTTGCATTTTAATTATGCTTAAACTATAATTGAGCTCAGTCGATCTATGATGCCTACTGAGTACCTTCTGTTTTGTACTCATACTACACTTTTGCATCTTTTTCTTTGATATGGATCCTAGTAAGAGTCATTATTGTTGTTGTTTATCTTGAGCTCTATTATTGATCAAAGATTTGGGTAAGCTTTCAGAGTTTGAAGTTGATCCTTCTTCATCTACTTTTATTATAGTCTTAATTTGTATATCCCGAGACTATGATATATATATATATATATATTAACATTGTCTAGTACTCTTTTTTGGTATAGTGGATCCTATACCTTATCGAGAATTGGGGGATTTTTTTGATGTATTTTGTCCTCCCCCCTCTTATATAGTGTATTTCTAAATTTATACTTCTCATTTGTCATTATTATTGTTATTATTTTATCTTATTTCTCTCTTTTTTGCCTATTAGACCATTACTCACTATTTTGATCTATAGTTTGGCTAATGGGTTACACTAGGAATCATTATGACTCGAACAATTAGGTCATGGTAGTTTAGTATTAGAGCCTAGGTTCATTGGTACCATGAGTACATAAGCTAGTGTCTAGTAGAGTCCTATGGATCGGCATGATGACGTCTGTGTGCTATCATTGGGAGTATGCAGTACATTTTTAGGAAAATATTAACTTTTAATTCGTTATCATGTGTTGTATCAATATTATTTTCTAGATTCTTATTTTTTTTGCTCTTTCACGGATGGATAAAATATAGGCCACGGTGGCCAAGGATGGGTCCCTTAAGTCTATAGCTAAATCTCCAGTTAGGTCCAGAGGTAGAGGTTGGCCAAGAAGCCATAGTTGATCTAGAAAAGGTGAGTCGGTTATTAATTTGGAGCCAGAGTATACACCTAAGATAGCACTATAGGATCTTTCTGCACAATAGTCGGTAGGATATGGTAGCCTAGGATTTACCCTGGTTTATACCTTCATCTATTATCTGTGATGCCTTGGAATAGTTATTAGGCACAGTAGGTAGCCAGCTGATAGATAGGGTCCATACATCTGTCCAGAGGGAAGTTCAAGATGGATTGGATATAGGGGCGCAGCTTACAGCTTTATCTCTAGAGTAGAGATTCCATAAGCACCAATGGTTCCATAACCAATAGTAGACCAACCATCCATGACTTTTGAGAAGTGGAAGATGTTGTGATAGTTTCTTAGATTGCTCCACTGAGGTTATTAAGGGTCCTAGGAGAGAATATATTTAAGTTCCTTTCCATCTGTGAGGGGATGTTGTGAAATTTAGGTCTAGTTGAGTCATATGGAAAGGATTACGCAACCTTTAAATTTTATAAAGTAGTGAGACAGTGGTAGAGGGATATCTTGATTGTAGGCCAGTTGGATATCCTCATATGACATGGGTAATTCTCTGAGGATTTCCTAGAGAAAATATACCTCTCAGCATTCACGAATGCTTGAGAAATGAGTTCACGGGGTTATAATAGAGCAATATGGTAATGGAGAAGCACAAGGTGAGTTTTCATAAGTTGAGTTTTCATAAGTTATCTATACATGCCAGCGTGATTCTACCTACTAAGTATAAGGTAATATAGTTCTTTATTAGAGGAATGAGATTTCCATTTCGTATAGCTACTCAGAGTCTGGTAGCTATGAGTAGATCATTTGTTAATATTGTTGACTATACTCACACTATGAAGGATTTGCATCGTGACTCCTTTAAGGACAGAGAAAAGTGATCTCAATAATATGGCAGTTATAGTGAGATCCATAATGGCTTAAAATTTACGGGTAGAGGTTTTTAGGGAAAATATCCCAACAACAGTTGTATCATCATCAGGATCAGTCTAGTAGGCTCGTTCATGTAGAATTTATGTATCTTAAATGGGTTCATCTTGGGTATAGTAATTTTATTGGGTAGGGAAGTGTTAAGTCATTAAGGGGTATTTAATTAGGGTCTTTAGGTTGTAGTACCTATTCTAGGTCAGTTGGACCTTCTCATCAAGTTAGAGTGCTCAAGCCATGTTTTGACTGTAGGGTTGTTGGTCATTTCTCTTGAGTGTGTCCTTGGTGTGGGTTGATTGAGCCTGTTGCACCATATTTTCCACCTATCAGGTCAACTTTTCCCCCAGCTAGGGGTGGTGTACAATGTCATAGGGATGATCCCTGAGGTTTTTGTAAATATCCCTAGGTAGGTAGGGTAGGTAGTCGGGTAGGCACCTAGTCTAGAGGAAGATGGAGTCATTCATATGTTATTTTTGGTAAACCAGAGGTTGAGGATTTGGATGAAATTATTATGAGTACTAATTAAGTGTGCCATCAGCCAGCTTTAGCTTTATTTAATCTAGGCTCCACTTATTCCTATGTTTCTACTTATTATGCATCTTAATTGGGATTGTTTTGTGAGTTATTAACTATGTCTATATATTCTTTAGTGATGGATCATGTTTATAAATCGTGTATTATGACCATTTGGGAGTATGACACTCGAGCTAATCTTTTTATATTAGACATTATTGATTTATATATGATCATGGGCATGGACTAGTTATCCCATATCATGCGGTCTTGAATTGGTTTGCCAAGACCATTATCTTAGCCATGCCTTGACCTCAGTTGTGTGGTAGGGTAATTATAGATACACGTTGATAAGGATTATTTCTTATATTCGGGCTTGAAGACTATTATCGAGAGGGTGTATGTCCTATCTTACTTATGTTTATGATGTTAGTATGAGATTTCTTCACTTGAATCGATTCTTGTAGTCTGTGAGTTCCCTGATGTCTTTCATATCGTCCTACCTGTCCTTCCTCCTGAGAATGATATAGACCTTACTTTTGATCTTGAGTCGGGCACCCAACCTATTTCTATTACACCTTATTTATGGCTCATACTAAGCTTAATAAGCTAAATATTTAGCTTTGGGATCTTCTAGATAAGGAGTTTATTAGACTGAGTGTCTCATATTAGGGTGCTCCTATTACGTTTGTGGAGAAAAAGTATGGTTATATATGTATGTGTATAGATTAAAAGCAGTTGAATATAGTGATAGTGAAGAATATGTATCCTATGCCTCGTATTGATAATCATTTTGACCAGCTTTAGGGTGTTGTCATATTTTTAAAGATTGGCTTGATGATAAGTCGTTAATTTGAGGATTTTCTAGCACCTCTTAAGCCTAAATTACCATGATTTTCCATTAGTTTTATGTTAATATCTTACTTAATGCTCATTTGTATAGGATAAATAAAAAGGGAAGATGAGCAATTCATCCAAGTCAAAAAAAAGGTTAAATGTGAAAGGAAAGATCCAAATGCTAGAAATCAAGCCTAAGAATCGACCCTCAGTTATCGCGATCGCGGTCTAAGGGTCACGGCCTGAGGGTCGCGATCTCGACCAATCAGCAAGTCAACCAAAGGGTGATTGTGATATGACTACCGCAATCGCATGAGTTTCAAATGCGGTAAAGAGGTGGCAATCGCGGTAGAGCGGAAAAGTTTTAAGGGTATTTTTGCAATATTTGGAAAATATGGAATTGGGGTTCAAATAAGGTTTTTTAGCTCATTTTTCACTATGTATTATTCATCTTTCATCATTAACTTAGCTTAGTTGTAGGGTTTTGTTTTCTTTGGAGCTTGGAGCTTGAATTTTTACTAATTTGAGACAAGAAGCAATTAGAGAAACTCCAAAGTGTATATTTGGCATCACCTATTGAAGATTCATTGGATTTTAAAGTGTGGTTTTCCCTCTCTTTATTTTTAATGAATAACTTCAATGGAAATATTGTTATATTTTTCTTTATTATCTTTATAATTTGCTAGATCTACCTCTTGGTATTATGTTTGAGTAGGGTGCAAGTGTCTGGAAATTGATTGTTAGCTCCAATTTGTGGTTAATGTTGATAGGTTTCACAAATGTTTGAATGTAAAATGGGAATTGTCGGTGAGAACCTCAATTTCCCCTATGATTCCCACATTGTCCTTGAAAGAGGGATGTGGGTTGTCTAGATCCTACATCATCCTTGAAAGAGGGATGCAGATGACATAAACATTTGTGAACAATAATATAGATAGTAGTTATTCTCGTTTTGTTGCCGTAGAAATAAAGAGAAAATGTGGAATTGCTAACTCTTGATTATCATCCTAGAAATAGGGATGTGAAATTGAGGCTTTTAGGTTGATTAGAATATCAACACCCGTGAGGTATTCAAAAGAATCCATGGGTGATATTTTGGTATTTTGTTGAAAGACTAACACCGAAACCCCAAACCTAGCCTTCCCACTCACACATTAATTAAAATTGGATGTTATCATTCATATATCTACTCACACTAGTTTGCTCCTAGGAAAACATAATCCCAAGATCCGTTCCAAATCAATTACACTCTAATTATTCTTAGTCACAAATTAGTCCTTTAGAAGCCCAAGAATTGTCTTACACTTTTGAAAACATTCAAAATCCCCCAAAATATTTGTATAATATGTTTGAATTTAGCAAGTGACTTTAATTTCGAACTTATTTAATTGCCATTCACATTTTTCCTCGTGGTTTTGACCCTGACTCAAAGTTGGGTAATTATATTGACAACGATCGCCTTTTACTTAAATTGACATGTAAGTTGAGCGTTCTCAAAAAATGGTGCCGTTGCCGAGGAACAATTTGGCGTATTAAGTTAGTTTAAAATTTTAGCTTACTTTCTTTGATTCAAACTTGTAAATTTTTCTTTGTGATTTTCTTATGTTAGGTAGATTTTTATTTTTGTTTATTTGTTACTATGGCATCTTGGGATGAATATGAGTTTCGTGGTTAAAAATCTTATCTTGATGATCCATTTCCATATTGTGAAGGACCCTACTTTTCACGAGATTGTAGATATGCTCCCAGGGAAGAGATGTGTGCACCATCTCGATATGCTGGTTCTTCTTATGAGTTTGATAGGTTTCATGATGTGATAAAGGAAGAACAACATATTGGGTACAATAGTTTTAAAGCAATGCTTCAAACTCGTTTGGATCAGGCAACTACATAGGAGGAAGACGTGCATGACTTGCATCAATCCATGTCGACATTTGGAAAGGAGAGTGAAAAATAAGAAGAAGTGAGTGACAAAATTGATCTTTCATGTACCATGAATAAACCCAATCTTGAAAATAAGGAGAATAAGGAAAAGATATCAAGCCATGTCATGGACGGAGAGCTTGATAGTGAAGAACCCTCAATGGTTTCCCAACCAATCAAACCAAACATGAGAAATGATGCCAAGATTGATGAAATGGCACTAGAGCCAAAAGAAAAAGACAAATAAATCCTATCTATTCCACCATACAGAGTGGCACCAGCAGAACTCAGAGAATTGAAAGAGAAGTTGAAGGATATCTTAGATAAGGTATTCATCTGACCCAGTGTTTCCCCGTAGGGTGCACCAGTCTTATTCGTGCGAAAGAAAGATGGTTCTCTCAGAATGTGTATTGATTACCGTCAACTCAATAAAGTCACAGTCAAGAACAAGTATCCACTTCCTAGAATCGATAACTTTTTTGACCAACTTCAGGGTGCCAACTATTTCTCTAAGATAGACCTCAGATCTAGCTATCATCAGCTCAGAGTCAGGGAATGTGACATTCAAAAAACAACCTTCCAAACTTGGTATGGTCATTTTGAATTCTTAGTCATGTTCTTTGGTCTTACCAATGCCCCAACAGCTTTCCTAGACATGATGAATCGAGTGTTCAAGCAGTACTTAGATATGTTCATCATAGTCTTCATAGATGACATCCTTGTCTATTCCCGCAGTGAGCATGATCATGCAGACCATCTCGGAACAATGCTTCAGACTCTCAAAAATCATCAGTTGTTCTCTAAATTCAGTAAGTGTGATTTTTGGCTAAGGTCAGTAACATTCCTTGGCCATATCATTTCTGATTCAAAAGACCGAAGCAGTAAAAAATTGTCCCAGACCTGTCTTTCCATCAGATATTAGGAGTTTCTTGGGTTTAGCTGGCTATTACAGATGGTTTGTTGAGGGATTCTCTTCTATTGCATCCCCTATATCCAGATTGACTCAGAAAAAAGTCAAGTTTTAGTGGTCAGAAGTCTAGTGGATCCATGCAGGAGTTTAGTATTCCTACTTGGAAGAGGGAATAAATAAACATGGACTTCATGACGGGTTTGCCTCGTACTCGTCATCAGCATGATTCAGTTTGGGTTATTGTAAATAGGATGACCAAATTAGCTTATTTTCTTCCAGTCTATACCTCCTATTTAGCTAAGGATTATGCCAGATTCTATATCAGGGAGCTGGTCAAATTACACGATGTTCCATTGTCTATTATCTCATACAGAGGTACCCAATTCACCTCTCATTTCTAAAAAGCGTTCCAAAAGGGTCTTGGTACCCAAGTTCATCTTAGTACAGCCTTTTATCCTCAGATATATGGTCAAGAAAAAAGGACCATTTAGACTTTAGAATATATGCTAAGGGCGTGTGCAATTGATTTCAAGAGTAGTTGGGATGACCTCTTGCCTTTGATTGGGTTTGCATACAACAACAGCTATTATTCCAACATTCGGATGGCTCCATTCGAAGCTCTCTATGGTAGGAGGTGCAGATCTCCATTCGTTTGGTTCAAAGATAGTGAGGCCTCAGTCATAGGGCCTAACTTAGTATTCGATGACTTAGAAAAAGTCCAGTTGATCAGAGAAAGACTCCAGCTGCTCAGAGCCAATAGAAGTCTTATGCACATATGCGCTGAAAGGATCTCGAGTTTGAGATTGGTGACTATGTCTATCTAAATATCTCTCCCATGAAGGGAGTGAAGAGATTCGGCAAGAAAGGAAAGCTCAGTCCTCGATATGTCGGTCCCTTCAAAATTCTCAGTCGCTTCGACAAAGTAGCTTATGAGCTAGAGTTGCCTTCATATCTAGCCTCAGTTCATCCAGTTTTCCATGTCTCTTTGCTCAAGAAATGCATAGGTGACCCAGTAGTTACTGTCCCTATTTAGAGTATAGATGTTTAGAACAGCCTCTCTTATGAGGAGATTCTAGTCGAAATCCTTGACTATGGACTCGTAGCCTGGGAAACAAAAAAGTCCCTCTAGTCAAAGTTCTTTGACGGAATCAGTCCGTTGAGGGAGCTACTTGGGAAGCAGAAGTGGACATGCGTACCAAGTATCCTTACCTCTTCTCCTCTAACTCAGACTCAGCCCAAGGTAACAGTTCTCCTTAAGCTTTAAGTTTTATGTTTAGATTTCAGCCACAATTTAGTATCTAGTTCATGATCAGAATTCCATTATAAACTAGGTATCGATTACCATTGCATATTCAGTCATGCATTCATGTATTAGTTCAGTCATATAATCATGCATTAGATATAGACATTCTCATTGTGAGAAACTCAGTTGATCAGAACACTCAGTCGTGTATTCATGAATTAGTTACACATACATCAGATATGCATGCTTAGTATGATGTATTAAGTTATCAGTCATGTCAGTCATGGAATCATGTTTCAGTTGTTCATGTTCAGCATGTACGTCAGTTTATCTTTTCTCCCTCTCAGTCGGTATTATTCGAGGATGAATATTCTCAATGGGGAGATATTGTAAGACCCCATAAAATCCTAAAGCTTAATTCAGTCCTTTAAGCTTGTCAAGAGGTCCCGAACTTAAAAAATTCTAGCTAGGTTCCCAGACTTAGCCTATTATTGGCCTTCGAAAGTTGTCAATCTCTTTTCGCAACCTTAACATCCTTTAATGGTTTGTATTTTTATTAATTCATGATCAGGAAGGTCAATAGGTATTCCTGGATAAGTTTCAGATTTTTTGGAACACATTTAGATCATGTTTGGAGTCCCAAAACTGAGGACCAATGCGATCATAGTGAACCGTATTGTCAATCGCGTTGGTCAACATTTGTGCAGGCTTCCAGAGCCAAAACTTTTGAGGCGCGATGCGTCGAGTATCGCATCGCATCCATCACCGCATCGCGTCACTTATAGCGTCGGCACCCTATTTTTAGTCATTAAATAACCGTGTCCTCAAGGTCAAAAGGGTAAATTTCCCACCCCTATATAAGACCAAAACATGGGATTAAGCCCCAATTCAACCTAAATATACTTATCTCCCTCAAAATCAATCAAGAACAAGCTTAGGGTTTTCAACTAAGGATCCAATTTCTAGAATTTCACCATTTATTTTCAAGAATCTTCCATCCAAGGTATGCATAGGGTTGATTTATGGATTTCTTTCATCCATAAATATCAATAACCCTATTTCAAATTATAAATCATGATGTTTATGTTGTGGGTTGTTTTGTAACCATGTTTATCTTGTTGTACGATTCCCAAGTTGGAATCTTTATGTGTTTTTCATGAAACTACGTTAGCATGCAAGTTGAAATCCATGAATTGAATTATTTATGATGTGTAATTTGATGATTACACCTATGCCCTAAATTGTACATGTATGGTGTTCGACAAAATGCCTAAGAGGATAGAAATTATGTATTATAGCTCAATTGTGACCCATATGATGAATGTATGTTTTTCCCTTATGTTCAACTGACTCTCATGCTATTGTGGTACAATGTAGATGTTTGTTGGAATGCTCATGATGTTAGAGTATGAAATTATGACATTGATTATATACATTCCTACCATGTACAAGATTATGATAACTATGTAATTAATGAAATCCCCAACTTATTATACTATGGATTGTTGGTCACATATTCAAGAATGTCATGCCTTGTCAGTTTCTTTCTATCGAGTCCTGGGGGTACTTGTACCCGATAATTTAGTTGTGTGCCTAGATCCAGTGTCATGTTTTTAAGATACTCTCAATCAAGCCATGATCCATAGAACTCAGTCAGTCATATGACTCAGGAAAACTCAATAAACTCAGTAATTTCAAAAACCTCAGAAAGCTCAGTAATCTCAGTAGTATTCTGTCAGTCAATAAAACTCAATAAACTCAGCCCATTTTAGTTCAAATAATTATGTTCAATGTCTATTCAGATGGGAGTAGGATTTAGCACCGAGTGAACCCAAGGATGGGAACTCTCCTACCAGTTGAGGGTGTGATTCTTAGAAGTAATCCTTGCGTTCCAAAACTACGTAGCCAGCATAGGTTCAGACATCAACCTGTCAGTCGAGGTTTGATGAGGTGGATTAACCTGTCAGATGAGGGTCCCACTATTCTCATTAGATTACCTGCCAGATAAGGGTCACTCACAGCTTGTCCTTACCAGTGGTGTGGTATTGACACCCTTCTAATTGGGGTTATAGATTGGACCCCAACATATCTATATTACTTTATTTGGGGCATGTCGATTAGATAACTATTTCCTACAGTTACAATTTTAGTCTCAGCCTTAGTAATAGAACTCAGATAGGTCTACAAAACTCAGGACTGTCAGATACAGTCGCTCAGCTCAGTACAGAACTCAGCAAGTTCCATCAGAACTTAGACTGTCATACACAGTCGCTCAGTATCAGTTACCAGTAACTTATGTTATCAGCATTCAGACTCAGTAGTCAGTATCATCACGAATTCAGTTACAGTCACTTATTCATACATGTATTCTCACATTCATGTTATACAATTAGTTTGCGTTATTCATGCATTTAAACCCTTTGCATTCAGCCTACCTCACTTGCATACCGGTACATTCAATCATACTGATGTATTTGTGTTATGGTGTTTTATACCATAGGTTCGGAAGTATGATCTCTAGAGCATTCTTAGTGGATCACACGTTCAGCAGCTAGACAAGCAGTAAGTCCTAATCATTTGAGGATAGCATAATTATTTTATTACTTTATTATTTCAATAGTTCAGAGTTAGTTGGGGGTATGTCCCATTAACTCCACAATTTTTAGACAGATTAAAGACTTCCAGACTACAGTATGTTCAGATAGTTTATTTCAGTTTTCATTTTGGTATTGATATACCGTACTCTCAGATGTTATGTTTTATTAGTTATTTGAAACTTATGGCCTCAGCCTTTATTTCTGTATTTATACAGTAAATTATGTAATGTTTAGGTACAGATATCATTCATGGGTTGGCTTGTGGCCTTTCGAGGTCATGAGCACCGTGTAGCGTTCTAGGTACCAGATTTGGGGAATTACAATTTCTCCATAATTTTTTCGAAATCCCTAAATATTTGGTTGCTTGATTGTAGCACCATTAGAGCTCGGAATGCACCTAATTTTGAGGGTTAAGGTTTCTTGAGCATAGGGATGTTATGTTGGTTTTGAAAGTATGATTTCGCAGATGGGCCCTACATAGGAATTTTACTTTATTTTATACTCGAAGCACAATAGTAAAATATGGGTATCATTGTTCTTATTTTAGTGAGTATATTGTGATTTTGATAGTGTAGCATCTTGTGGTGGCTTTTTGAAAAGGAATATCGGTGGTTTAACGAATTCTTCTGGCTTTTCTTCGGCGTCCAGGTAGACTAGGTTTACCCTCTTTATAAGCTGAGACATTTCATAGTATGCTTATGATATCATGCTAGATATGGGGTAAGATTATGTGTTGGAGCTATGATTGAAAATATTTGGGTTAGTTGGACTACTTATGTTATCTTGACACCATAATTTAAGCAACATTATCGTAGTTGCTAATGTTTTGGGATAAATTTCTATCTTAGGGATATTTAGGGATTATTTAATATCTAGAAATTAATTTAGATACTTTATCCTGGTCTGAGTTAGAATTTGCCTAAAATAGATTTCGGAGATTAGAAGTGAGGCTCTCTATCCCACCTTAGGCCAAGACTTGTGTTAGCTTTTGTAGACTTATTTACACATCATGTACCCTTATTTATGATAAATTTTGTACTTGAAGAGGCTAGATGCTTATTGCTTATGCTATTTTCGTAGTTGAGAGTTAATGATAATTCTGGGTATGTTCTGGTGGACGATTATTGTGTTTTAGTGATTTTTCTTATGATTGTTGTTTGTTTACATGATCTACTAATATGGTCATATGATATATGAGCTCCAGTTCGAGCCCGACATTTGATGTTGATATCGATAATATGAGTTCTATTTCAAGTGTGGCATTTTAGGAGTTAATTATGAAATGATATGGTTTGGATGCACTCATGGTTATGGCATGGTAATTGGTAATTTATGGTTATTGGGGTTATTTAAATTCGTTGATTGCACCATTCACGCTTATGGGGCCTGAGTTGGGTTATTTACTTTTCCGCACGTATTAGCTTATGGGGGCCAATCTTGAAGTTATAGTTGTGTGATCCTTGCATTACTATTTCATAGGTATTTATCTATTCTTGTACCTCAGTATTGGAGCTTATGTTCATGTTTTCCCTTTTATCTTGACTTAGTTTACTTTATCTTATATATTATCATATTTATATAATAATTTAGCTCAGTCAACCGATGATGCCTACTGATTACCCATGATTTTGGTACCCATACTGTACTTCTATACCTTTTTGGTGCATACCTGAGTGCTAGTAGCCGCCGTTAATTTAACGCTCATACAGGGTTGATTTCAAAGATTGGGTGAGATCATGAAGTTAAAGTTACCTTTTTTCCTTCTATTTATACATATCTATTCTTACATTTCTTAAACAGATTATATTTTACTATTGAGTACTTATAGTTCAGTTGTAGTAGCTCTTATACTAGCATTACTGAGTCTTGGGATGGTTGTTGACCCTTTTATCTATCGATTGACTATTATGACTGCTTTAATATTGTTTTAACTGTTTAAATGTTGATTTCCATCTTTTAGGCCATTTTCCACCAAGTTATCCCATTGCTTTAAGCTCTGGCTATGGTTCAACTTACCTACTGGTGAGATAGAGTAAGTGCGACTATGACTCATAAATTAGGTTATGACAAATTAATATTAGAGCCAGATTTCATCGATATTGTTGGTACAAGAGCAAGTGTCTAGTAGAGTCCCTCGGATTAGAACAATGATGTATGTTACTCATCTTTTGGAGGCCATTGGAAATTCGTAGGAGTTCTTCACTTCTCTTACACATTTCATGATAAGAGTTTGAATTGGTTTCTAAAACTTTTCTTTGGTTTCATTCTTTTGCAGATGGCTAGGACACGTGCTACCACTACACGAGATGAGGGTCCCAAGACCAATCCTAGGAATCCTATTATTGTTCATAGATGGCATAGATATTATGGGCATCCCAAGGACATATCCATAACTAGGGTCCATTATAGAGGGCCTTCACCGGATGTTATTCCTGGTCACAAGTTAGATATTCTTCTTCCCCAGCCAGCTATGGGATAGGGACTAGCCCAGACTCCACCTAATTTTATTTCTTCTTCAGTGCTCAGGGATGCTTTGGTTCAATTTCATGGATTGGTTGGTGGTGCACTGCCTGATGGTGCACAGTCTGCAGATTAGACTAGTACTGAGCTAGGGGTGCATCCTGAAGCTATAGCTCCAAGAGTTGAGGTCCCTCTTGTGCCGGTAGTTTCCCAGCTGGAAGATACTCAGTCGATAGTTGCCTAGCCTACTGTGTTTTTTTAGGAGAAGATATTGGGTATGTTTTTTAGATTGGCCTCGCCTCAATTTTTTGGTGCATCGAGAGAGAAAACGTATAAATTATTGATTGCTTTTGTGGATAGGCTCCATAATTTGGGCCTAGATGAGACTCGTGGTGTAGATTACACTAGTTTCTAGTTGGACTAGGTAGCTTGACATTGGTGGAGAGTTCATCTTTATTCCAGGCAACCTGGATCTTCCCTATTGACTTGGACTCAGTTCTCTAAGATCTTCTTAGAGAAGTATATGCTTAGCAACCTTAGAGATTATTTGAAATATCAGTTCTTAAGGTTGGAGTAGGGCTCTACAACTGTTGTGAAGTTTGAGGCCCAATTTCATTATTTGGATAGGCATGCTACTTCTATTTTGACTACTGAGTATAAGAGAGTTTATCTCTTTAATCGGGGATTAAGACTTCCTCTTTGTAAGTCTACATAGAGTTTGGTTGATGCGGGTAGGTCTTTTTTGATATTTCTGATCATGCTTAGGTTATGGAGGAGATATATCATGAGGTTCAAAGGGGCAGCAATAAGAGGCCATATTATCAGGGTAGTTTTAGTGGGAGTCGTAGTGGCTCATGATTTTGAGGGAGTGGTCTTTATCATAGGTACCTTCAACATCAGCCATATCAGCATCGGGGTTAGTCTAGTAGTGTCGTTTAGGCAGCTCTTTAGATTACCGATGGGGGCCAATTTAGTTTTAATGATCGTTCTGGCTAGGGTAGTGATTAGTCTTGGAGGGGTTTGTATTTTTGTTATTCTATTCATGGTGGTTATTTTGGGTTAGCCGGATCTTCTAGATTCAGTGTTGTGCTCGAGGCATGTTATGGTTGTGGAGTTTTTGGTCATTTCTTGAGAGAGTGCCCCAGTAGTGGAGCGATGGTTCCTTTAGTTTAGAGTATTCCACTGACTCCGGTAGTTTTGCGTTGAGTTAGAGGTGGTATACATTGTTGTAAGGGTGGCCACCAAGGTGCTCATGGAGGATCTCAGGAAGGTAGGACAGGAGATCAGTCAGGATCCCATCCAGGTGGCGAGTATGGTCAGTTGTATACAGTACCTGCTAGACCCGAGGCTGAGTATTCGAATGTTGTTATCACAGGTATGATCTTTGTGTGCCATCAGTTGGATTTGTTATATTTGATCCTGGATGCACTTATTCTTATGTGTTTGCTTATTATGCTCCATGGTTAGAGTTATCTTTGGATTTATTATCTTTGCCATTTTGTGTGTCTACTCTTGTGTGTGATTCTTTAATAGTGGATCAGGTTTTCAGATCTTATGTTGTGGTTTTTTGGGATCTTGACACTCACTTTTATCTTATTATATTAGACATGGTGGATTTTGATATGATATTAGGCATAGATTGGTTATCCTACTACCATGTGGTCCTATATTGTTTTGCCAAAATCATTATCTTAGCCATTCCTGGCGTACCCCTATGTAATGATCCTCCAGGTCATTTCCTCTATTTTTTTGCATTCTTGGTGTTTTGATCCTTACCATAGTGGCTATAGGTGATTTATGACTTACTGGAACTATCAATTTGGTGATAGGTCAGTTTCTTTTGATTTTTGGCTTATTTTCTTATTTTGGAGCTTTCATTATTTAGGATTTGGTCTTGGACTGAAACTCCTAACAGATGACCTCGGATGAGAATTCCGACAGCTCTATCAGCTCCAAAATGTTGATTTTAGGCTAGGGGACCCTTGGTTCAGGTCCCGAGGCTTCCTGATTTATTTTGGGGTATTATGCAGATTGTATGAAAAAACAAAAATATAGGTGTGGGCCCAACACTTTGTCTACACAATCTTAGATGAAATTTTGATGATTCTATTGGATTTGGAACATGGTTTACAATTAAATTTCACTATTGGATCATGTTCATAGGGTTTCGAATGAGTTTCGGGGGTTAAAAACAAGTTTTTAACTTTACTGGTGCTAGAGTGTTCACGAAAGAGAACCTTTGACCATTGATTTTTTTTGCTTAATCAATAATTTTACCTGTTGATCAGGTCGCCTAAGTGATCAAAGTGTCGCTTAAGTGATCATTGTTGAGTATCAGACTCCATATTTGTATTTTTGATATTTTGGGAGCTAAGAAGCTCCAATTTTGATTATTTTTTGTGTGTTTTTCTTGTATAATCTTTGCCTATCAATTTATAACCCTATTTTACCCATTTTCCAAGAACTTATATTTTATTTTTTGTGATTTTCACCCAAGTTAAGAATCAAAACCCCATTTTCACTATTTTTAGGGCTTGGGAGCGAGATTTCGACGATTCTAAAGGAGTTTTGAGATTTCTTCCATGGATAAGTTTTCTAATCTTATAATTATTATTTTTACCTCGATTCTATCTTTGAAACAACTTCAAATTCTTGATTTCAAAATGAGTTTTGGGATTTTTTGTCGGTAGAGCTTGAAAATGATTTCTCTTTGATTTGAACCTCATTTTTAACTCGTTTTTTCATGGATTTTTAGATGTAGACTCCAATGAGTATGGAGAACGTATTTCAAAAATAAAAATTATGATTTTACCCCTTTTATTTTCAAACCCATTTTTGGGGTCCCTTTTTAGATACCTCTTAAATATAGCTATATGGTTCTCATTTTACTCCTAACGATGTGTAGATTACAATTTTGTTTATGTGATGGAATTTAGAGATAGTGGAGTGAAGGTAGATAATTTGTGGGTGATTAAAGTATTTTAGTCATTCATCGAGGTAGGATTCTATCTACTCTTCTTCATAGGATGGTGTTTTATTTATGTTGCATATTAGATAGGAATATTAGGATGTGATTTTGGGTAGAACACCGGGACTTAGCCTAAACTATAACTTAGGGAGCTAGAAAGGTAATTGACCCTTAAGGTGAAATACTTATTATACTTCAATGATCCTATTACCTTTTTCATAGATTGAGCTAATTCGTAGAATGATTATGATATTATACTAGATACGGGATGGAATTTAGGTGTTGGAAGCATGATTACTATGATTAGTCTAATTTGGACTTTTTAGGCTATCTTAGAACCGTAATTTTGGTGGAATCTGCTTAGTCTCTCATATTTTAGGTGTAATTGCTACCTTAGGGCTAATTATAGCTTATTTAACATCTAGGAGTAAATTTAGATATCGTATCCTAGTTCGGGATAGAAATTGCCTAAAAATGAATTTTAGGGATTATAAGTGGGTCACTCTGGCCCACCATAGGCCAAGACTTATGTTAGCCTTTGTGGACTTATTTATGCATGTTAGACATAGTTGAGACTAATAAGCCTTTAGTATAAGGTTACTTCATGACTCGGTGGATTGTGATGGTTTTCCAGATTATGTTATTGTTATGCTGGATATATTATTGGGCTTAAGGCTGTGATTATGATATTGGTTGGATTCTTAGAAGTGTTTGATCCTTGTAAAGGACATGACTATAGTTTTTAAATATTTTGATGCTTATTCTCGCATTATTTGGATACTGGTGATGATATGCATAGGTTCAGTACATTTATGATCACTAAGCGGTAAATGGTATGATTCCAACTAAAATATGGTTTTATTACTTTTTTCCTAAAAGGGGATTCTTCCCACTTTTGGCTTTTAAAATAGATTTCTTCAAAATGGGAATCATACCACCTTAATGAATAACTTATGAACCTTTGAAACTAAAAATAATGATTCAGAGATTTTACCGAGATAGATTCCAATCACAATTTTATTACTACTATATACCCCGATCGTGAGATATTCTGACCCTTCTACACTTTGATGATTACTTAGTCTAGGATGTTTACCCCAGGCAATGGATTTGCAGACTTATACACTTTTAACCACAATCCTAGATGGGTATTTATACGTATATATATATATATATATATTTGATACTGCACTGAGTATATTGATGATGATATTGATGATATGAGTTTCGGTTCAAGTACGACGATGGATTATATTAATGAATGATTTTTAGTTTAAGTCTGATAATTAATGATATGATTTTTGATTGAAGTCCAAAAATTGATGATAATATAGTGGTTAAGGTAGTATGGATTCTCCCCGCATTCATTCATGCATGTGCATTGCCTATCACCAGTATGCGCCTATATCTATCAGCCTTATGGAGGTTTCATAACTATAGGTGATGAGTATTTCTTGTGGTGTGTTGTGTGTTGATTGGATCTTCCTGGCCTACGGTGGTAGAGGTTTATCAAAGGCCTAGTTAAGCATTGTTTATCTGAGAAAGCAGGTTACTTTATATTGTTATTGTTATTTTGGTTAGTTCGTGACAGGTTGATTATTGGACTGGTATTTAGATTTGAGGTGTGATTCTGGTTCTTTTGTCTTATAATTATATTATTACGCATAATTATCTATTTCTTTATTGTGGTAATTATCTCATGCTTAGACGTATGGATTAGAGACCCTGATTATATTACCACTAGTTCCTACTATGATTAGAAGGCCTTGGGATGCTAGTGTAATGACTTAAGTGGTACCTTGAGTTGTCCATGTTTATGTATACGTACCTATCTATCATAGTTAAAGTATTACTGTATCTCCCACTCTTCTTTCATTTATTCATGTTGTATATGAATTCCTTTACTTTATATATATATATATATATATATATATATATATATACTTCTTCTGTTCTTTATTCGTATATTGGCTAGTGATATATGGTATAGTGCTTAGATTCCTGAGTACTGCTAGAATATAATAGTTCATCCTTATTATATCCTTAGCTTTACTATGTGGTATCCTGGATATTTGGGTGTAGTTTACATTCCTATAGCATGTTATTTATATTTGCATTATCTTTGGAGCTCAGTCGATAGTTGCCTATTGAGTACCATATTTTGGTACTCATACTACACTTTTGTAGCATGTAGATCATAGTATGAGTTATCACTGTTGTTGTGTGCATCTTGTAGAGCATCTTGTGGAGCATCTATGGCTCAAAGATAGCAGATGATCTCTTTATGTTCAGAGTATTACTTTTCTCACTCTTATGTACTATACTAATCTCTATGTTGTATTCAGAGATGGGTTGTATTTGTATATTGATTTAGTACTTCATTTTATATCCTTATTACATTAGAAGCTCTTGTACTGATTCCACTGGGTTTTAGGACTATCTTGTGTTGCCTTTTTATTATATTTATGTTGCATTCTTCCTTCTTCTCTCTTGGTAGTCCTTTACTAATAGTTTTAAACTACGGGTTAGTTTGCCTACTAGTGGGGCATAGTAGGTGTCATCATGACCTGAGAAATCAAGTTGTGACACCTCGGTCATGTGGAAATAAGTGGTTAGTTGTAATCCGGTGGAGATTATTTCTTATATTTGTGCTAGGAGGCTTATTTCGAAGGGTCACGAGTCTTATCTTGTTTATATTTGTGATATTAATATGGAGAGTCCGTTGTTTGACTCTGTTCCTGTAGTTTGTAAGTTTCTTGATGTTTTCCCTATCGATCTATCTGGTCTTTCTCCTAAGAGTGACATTGAGTTTGTTATTGATCTTGAGTTGGGCATCGAACCTATTTTATGGAACCTTACCATATGGATCCTACCGAGCTTAAGGGGATAAATTCTCAGCTTCAGGATCTTTTTGCTAAGGGTTTAATTAGACCGAGTCTCTCTCCTTAGGGAGCTTCTGTGTTTTTTGTTAAGAAAAAGGATAATTCCATGCATATGTGTATTAATCATAGGCAGATTAATAAGGTGACGGTGAAAAATCGATATCCTGTGCCTCATATTAATGACTATCTTCAAGGAGTAGCGGTGTTTTCTAAGATTGATTTAAGGTTCGGTTACCATCAATTAAGGATTCACACTGAGGATATTACAAGGACAACCTTTAGGACCCATTATGGTCATTATGAGTTTCTGGTGATGTCTATTAGATTGACTAATACCCCAGATGCATTTATGGATTTGATGAATCGTGTGTTCATGCCTTATTTGGATTCCTTTGTGATTGTGTTCATTGACAACATCCTTATGTATTTGTGGAGTAGAGAGGAGCATATGCAGTATTTGAGGATTATGTTCCAGACTCTGAGAGATCATCTGTTTTTGCCAAATTCTCTAAATATGAGTGTTGGCTTGAGTCGGTGACATTCCTTAGGCATGTGGTGTCTAAGGATGGGATTATTGTTGATAAAGATTGAGGCTATTTTTGATTGAGTCAGACCTACATATTCATCAGAGGGTTATAGTTTCATTGGTTTGGTCGGTTACTATAGGTGGTTCATTAAGAGTTTTGCTAGCATTGTAGCACAGATGAATAAATTGACTTGGAAGGAGGTCCTTTTTGATGGTACAAGGAATGTGAGTTGAACTTTGGATAGCTCAAGGTATTCCTCACTTCAGCTCCTATTTTGGGTCTTCTTGTTGAGGGTGAGGGATTTACCGTGTATTATGATGCTTCTAGTATTAGTTAGGTTCGTGTATTGATATAGTAGTGCCATGTTATTGCTTATGCATCGAGATAGCTGAAGGTGCATGAGTGCAACAACCACACTCATGAATTGGAGTTGGCGTTGGTAGTTTTCGCGCTTAAGATTTATGAGTCATTATCTTTATGGCATGCATTGTCAGATTTTCATAGATCATTAGTCTTCCACATCTTATGATCCAGAGTGAGCTTAATTCTAGGCAATGTAGATGGATGGAGTTTCTTAAGGATTATGATATCTTAATCTTGTATCATTCGAGCAAGGCAAATATGGTAGCGGATGCCTTGAGCCTGAAGGCAGTGAGTATGGGTAGTTTTACTTGCATTTCAGTTTCTCATAGGCGTTGGCACAGAACATTCAGTCCTTATCCAACTTGATAGGGCAACTTGATATTTATTACCCTAGGAGGATTCTTGTTAGTGTTGAGGTGAGGTCTTTGCTATTTGAGTTGATTCGGAGTCGTCGGTTTAAGAATAAGAGGCTTTATATTATATGTGATCAGGTGTTGAGTGGTGAGCCTAAGAGGGATACCATTGATTTTGAGGGTGTCCTGAGATTTGATAGTTGTATTTATGTTCTGAGGGTTGATTACTTGATTCAGTTGATCTTACATGAGGTTTACAGCTCTAGATATTCTATTCACCTTGGGTATAGCTAAAATGAATAGAAATTTGAGACAATATTATTAGTGGAGTGGTATGAAGAGAGATATGGTGGATTATGTAGCTCGTTGCCTATGTTGTCAATAGGTGAAGGCTGAGCATCAGAGACCTGGTGGCTTGATTCAGTGGTCGCCCATTCTCGAGTGGAAATGGGAGCGGATTACCATGGATTTTATTAGTGGTTTGCCTCACACTTCCTATGGTTCCGATGGTATTTGAGTCACTGTGGATCGGTTGATCAAGTCGGAATATTTCATTCCTATTCAAATATTCTATAGTGTTGATAGGTTGGATGGTATCTATATTAGTGAGATAGTTTGTTTGTATGGTGTACCTATATCTATCATTTCAGATCGGCGTTCAATGTTCACTTCTATCTTTTGGATACCTTTTCAGGGGAAGTTGGGTACTCAAGTGGATCTTAGTATAGCCTTCCGTCATTAGACTGATAGGTAATTGAAGCGGACTATTCGTGTTCTCGAGGATATGCTCTAAGCCTGTGTTATGTATTTGGGAGGTCAGTGGGAGAAGCACTTGGCATTGGCAGAGTTTTCATATAATAATAGTTATCATTCGAGTATTGAGATGGCACCTTTTGAGGCTTTGTATGGTAGATGATGTCGTTCTCTAATTGGATAGTTTTAGGCATCTGAGGATAGATGTTGTGGTACTGACTTGGTTCAAGATTCGTTGGATAGAGTCATGCCTATTAAAGATAGGTTGAGTGCAGCTCAAAGTACACTGAAGGCTTATGCAGATCATAGACTTTGTACCTTGATATTTGGAGTTGGTGACCGGGTATTCCTCCTTGTATCGCCCATAAAGGGTATGATGAGGTTTGGGGAGAAAGGCAAGCTCAACCCCAGATATATTGGACCTTTTTAGATTCTACGCACAGTTGGTGAGGTGGATTATGAGTTAGCCTTAACCCAAGATTTTTCTGTTGTCCATCCAATTTTCAGTGTCTGTTTAAGCGGCATCCGCATACCTGGGAAGGGTATAAGTTCCCCACTTAGCCCGATTTTCACCATTCTTCAACCATTCTCTAGAATACTGAACCCTGGGAAGTGGGAATGCTGAGGAGAATCAATTGTGGGTGATTAAGGAGATTTAGTATCATTAATTTAAGCGATTCTTCATTGAATTTGTGGTAATATTCCATTATTTTGATGTTTGATTTCTACATACTTTTGCTAAAATTCCTAAAATCTTGGTGTCTTGATTGTAGCACCATTGAACTCAGAATCACCCATTTTTAGGGTAACGGTTCCTTGAACATAGAGGGATGTTGTGTTGGTTTCAAAAGTATGATTTTACAGACGGTCCCTGCATAGGATATTTACATAATTTTAGACCTGAAGAACAATAGTGCAAATTGGGTATCATTATTCTTGTTTTGATGAGTAGATTATAATTTTAATAGTGTGGCATCTTGTGGAACCTTCTTGAAAAACAATATCGATGGTTTAGCGGATTCTTTGAGCTTTTCTTTGGCGTCCAAGTTGGCTAGGTTTACCCTCTTCATAAATTGAGTTATTTCATAGTATGCTTATGATATTATGCTAGATATGGGATAGGATTTAGGTGTTGGAGGTATGATTGAAAATATTTGGGTTATTTGGACTATTTAGGCTATCTTGACACCGTAATTTAGGCGACATTTAGTTGCTCATGTAGGATAAATTTCTATCTTTGGGCTAATTAGAGATTATTTAACATCTAAAAATAAATTTAGATATCTTAGCCTAATCTGGGATAGAATTTACCTAAAATGGATTTCAAAGACGTATGATAGCTTTTGTAGACTTATTTATGCATAACATACCCTTATTTAGGATAAATTTGGGATGAGAGAAGATTAGATTCTCTTTCATTATGCTAGTTCGGTTGTTGAGAGTTAGTGCTAATTTCGGGTAAGTTTCGGTGGATAATTATTGTGTTTTAGTGATATGGCTTATGATTACAATTTATTTACATGGTCTATTGGTATGGTCTAATGATATATGAGCTCTAGTTTGAGTCTGTTATTTGATAATGATATCGATAATATGAGTTTTGGATCAAGTTTGGGAAATGATGGTAATGATGATGAGACTGTTAAGTTCTGGTTCAATTTCAGTATTTTGGGAGTTAATTATGAAATTATATGGTTCGGATAGATTTGTGGTTATGGCATAGTAATTGGTAATTTATGTTTATTGAGGTTATTTATATTCCTTGATTGCACCATCCAGGATTATAGGGGCCTTAATGTAGCCCAAAACAATACCCTCCAAGAAGATATAATGTCCAAGAAGATATAATGGCGTATCAACCATGGTACTCACCACTTCTATCAGTTATCACAATCTTAATTTGCTTTCCACATTGTTTCTCTACTTCAGCCTTAAGGTCGATCCCACGGGGAAGAGGTCGAACTCGTCTCTCAAACTTGCTAAAGTAGCCGAAAATGTAGAAAACTAAATGGGGGGGTTGTATCAAATAGTAAAAGTAACATTTTTTGAATGCTTTTGGTTGTAAACAATCTGAAATAAACACTAGGCTTGTGTTCCCCCTGGCTTTTAACTTCATAGGTTTATTGTGCTCAATACGACTATTTCAAGGTCATGCATGAAAAATTTGACAAGCTATGTATCACCAACCGTCGTGTGAACGCCTTTGGTGAATCTCACCCTTTACCTTGTGAGTCTCAGGGTGTCACCTTACAAAACCCTATCTTTGATCCCTGTTTAACTTTCAGCTTGTGGTTCTCAAGTTATTAGATGAGGGTTGATAGCCTCGAATCACTGTTGTAACCTTCTTTTCCCAATCTTGACCTCTCTACTAAAGATGATCGCGAATGCAGGAGAGTCCTTAGCTTCTACAATAGCCTAGGAAGCAAATAATGCAAACAAGATCACAATACATTCATCAATAATTGTTTAGTCCAACCTCACACTTCCCCTACATCGTTAACCCACTAGGGTTCCCACAATCCTAGATAAGGGAATTAGCTACTCATATTTCCAAAAAAATCAATTGAATTCAATAGATAAAGTATAGAATTAATCTGACAATGATAAAAGAAGAAAACTCAAAGTCTTAAATCAATTACGTAAACAAAAACCAAGAACAAGAGCACTCCAAGATCAAAAGTCAATCCCAAAATCATTATAAGTTTGTAAGAGTATACAGTGTGTAAACTAACTAAAAACATCAAAATAGTATTTATAGATTACATAGAAACCCTAAGAAAACTTTCCAAAACAAAAGAGGAAAACTAAGTCAGTGACCACCTACGGTGCCACTTACGGCCCGTAGGTGGCCCATCATATGTAGCAGGGCAAAATTCTGAACTTTTAATTATCTGAACTTCAACCTTATCACACCTACTCTATTACCTATGCCACGTATGTGGAACCTATGCCAAGTAGGTGCCAATTTAGGTTGGTCAAAACTCAACTTTCAGTTTTTTTTCTTCGTTTAGCTCCAAAACCCTGGTTTCCAACAAAATAAGACACAGAACACATCATATCTAACAAAATAGCCTCAGTAACTTGCATATTTCTTAGTTTTAAGCTTCAAAAGTTCCATGAAACCATGGCACATCAACACCCTTAACTTAGATGTTTGCATATCCTCAGGTAATAAAACACAAAAAACAACACAACGATGTTTAACCAAGAGAAACCTAAGACACCTACAGCAGTCAATTTCAATTTAAGCTCAAGAACATTAACCCCCCTATAACTTTAACACTTCAAAACCAACTGTGCGGATATCTATATACCCCAATAATGAGACATAAGGGAAACAAGATATGGCATTACATTAGCAACAAACAATCACGCATATGTACCAGTTACACTACTCGAACAAATAATCAATTAGCAACACAACCCATGTACCCTCACAATAAAGAAGTCCCACTCACTCAATTGAATCATGCATGTTAATGTAGGGATGATCACCAAACACTCACATGAAGTTCCAACAATGTTCTTAGAATACAGTAGGGTTGGCCTTATTTTCTTTACCTTAGTTTTCAAACAGTCGGGTTAGGATCACTTTATGACTTTACTCGACTTGTAAAGTAGGCTTGGGGATGTTATGGTACATATTTGGAATTTAGTGACTAAGCCTCCTTGGCACTACACTTACTTTTTTGGGGTCCACTTATACACCACTTTTTATTTTATTTCACCTTTATTTCTCTCTTTTTATTATTTTACAACTCATTCTGGTTGTGTATTGTTTCATTTATTCTTTTTTCAATTATTTCTTTTCTTTCTCTTTTTCTTTTCACTACCACACCCTGCCATACTTTTTTCTCCTATTTATACCATTCGTTATGCCCATTTCAAATCATGCACCCCTATGATAGCCACACTCAGATTAGGCGATTTGCTTGAATTGAGGTACACAACTTCCAAGGAGGACCAGGGCCAAAATAGATTCATTCTAACTAAAATCGAAAGGTGAAAGGTGAAATAGAAAAATAGTCTATTAGGCTCAAAATCGGGATCAAGGGATACTTATTCACATTTGGACGATCATTTAGGCTAAAAGTGGACTAATTTATAGAATGGCCTATGATTATTTTTGAACTGACTACCTACAACCTAGGCCAGACTAACTGGGCAAGTTCTGAATTCATTACACAAAGGGAACAAAGTAAGAATCTCACACACAAATGGCACAGGGTTGCATCACAACCTACCACCTATCCAGATCATGCAAATGTTAGCTATGATTATTATGTCCCTAATACTAATTTCATAACGAGATTCTTGTTTGGAGGAGTATCATTTTTCTCAAAAACACTTTAAGCACAAGCAAACAAAACACATAAACTCCCTTAGGTACTTATTTTTTACCTGTTAAACTAAAACAACACAATATGAAACAAAGCACAATACAACACAATATTTCCTAGACATACCGATTTTATAATCATGTTGCAGCCATTAGGAAAAGAAGCACGGCAATGAAAACCTGAGGCAATTGTAGTACACCTCACCCCTAACTAAAAGACTATTTATTGTCCCCAGTGTATGACAATAATATAAAGTAAGGGAGAAAAGTCATACCTGGGATGCACTAGGCATCCGATGTATGCTCATCCCCATAAAGGGTATCTCAATTAGAGGTGGTGTAGTGGGGGTAGTGTAATACTAGAAGATGCACCCACCATAATCTCAGCTTATCATACCGTATCATCTACTCTGGACACCCTAGAATTAAGGGTGGCTCATCTCAGAGCCTAATCAAAAGGAATATAAGGTTCTTATAGATCCTCCATCCTAGCTCTCTTAGTCTCAGTAGCTGGGACCATCTCCTCCTCCTCCATAAAATAATCAAAACATCTTGGGCTACATAGAGGCCTCATTGAGAAACTAAAAGGATAACAGGAGAAATGTCTAGAATCTAGCTCTCAATGAAAGATCAAACCTCTTCTCATAGTGTGGCCACCTCCACCCAGATCTTACCTAGATCAGGGGCCTATATATCACTAAACCAAGATGGCACCCATATCTCAAAAGCATCAATGCAGGCGTGTAACTTAGCAGTGAAATCTAACATCTTAGTGCAGAGTGAAGCCTATATCCTAGTTTCAGTGGACTCTAATGTCAACTAGACCAAGGTCGGATTTGTCCATATAATGAAGCAAACTAAGACTCAATATCAGTGAGGTGGATGGTAGTCGCATCCTGCCACTCCACTAAAATCTATAATAACTTATGAGATATTGTAATGAACCCAATATTTATATATATGGTAGTTTCAATGGGTGAAGAGGCACAGTAGATGCCCCAACCATCTCAGAAGTAGAGGTCGGGGCTAAAGTAAAAGTAGTTTTCCTCCCTTTCCTTATGTATTAGTCTTGAGTGTATCTCTACACTGACCCATATCCATGTCAAACTCAACCCAAACATCCATATACGACCTATCACTATGCTCTATCAAAATTAAAGGCCCCTCAAATTGGGTTAGAATCTTTGTCGGAGGTGCACCAACTCTTTGGTTAAGGAATGGGTTTGCCGAATCCTTGATCATACTCATCTGTGCAATTCTCATCGCCTCTAATCTCCTATCAAAATTCAGTATCTCAGGAACACTTCCATCAAAGTGCATAAACCAACTAAAAATTTCAAAAGAGTGTTTATACATTATATAGAAACCTTAGAAAATCATTCCAAAATGAAAGAGAAAGCCTAAGTCGGTGTCCACCTACGATGCTACTTACGAGTTATGGGTGGAACCTACGGGTCATAGGTGGCCTCATGTAGGTGAAATGGCCTTTTAATCTACATTATCTCCCTAAATCTTCAATTTAAGATACTTACTCTAGCACCTACGGGCTATAGGTGGTACCTACGAGCCGTAGGTGCCATATCGTAAGTAGCAAGGCCAAATTCTCAACTTTTGATTGTCTAAACTTCAATATTTTGACACCTACTCTATTACCTATGCTACATAGGTAGCGCATACACCAAGTAGGTGCCAACGTAGGTTGGTCAAAACTCAACTCTCGGCTTGTTTTCTTTTGTTTAGCTCCCAAAACCTGGTTTCTTGCCAAAATAAGACATAAAACACATCATATCTAACAAAATGGCATAACTTGCATATTTCTCGGTTTTAAGCATTGAAAGTTCCATGTAACCATGGAACATCAATCCTGCATTGGATTATTTACTTTTTTACACTTATTAGATTATGGGTTCCAATCTTACAGTTATAGATGTGAGATCCATGCGTTACTATTTCATGTGTATTTGTCTTATCATGTACCTCAGTGTTGGAGTATTTTCAAGTTTTCCCTTTTACCTTGACTTAGTTTACTTCATATTGTATCTTTTGTATCTATATTATTATTTAACTCAGTCAGTCAATGATACTTATTGAGTACCCGTGGTTATGGTACTCATACTACACTTCTGTACCTTTTTGGTGTAGATCCAAGTACTAGTTGCCTCCACTGATTAAACACTCGTGTAGGGTTAATTTCAGATATTGGGTGAGCTCTTGGAGTCGGAGTTACCTTTTTTCCATCTATTTATCCATCTCTAGTCTTTCATTTTTTAGATGAATTGTATTTGACTTCGTTCTTATAGTTCAGTTATAGTAGCTCTTGTACTGACATTACTAAGTGTTGGGATGGTTGTTGACCCTTTTATCTATTGGTGGACTATTATGACTGCTTTTTTTCTATTTTAACTCTTTAAATGTTGATTTCTGACTTTTGGGCCATTTTTCACAAAGTTAGCCCATTGCTTTCAACTCTGACTATGGTTCGGCTTACCTATTGGTAGGATGGAGTAGGTGCCATACTAACTCATAAATCGGGTTGACTAAAATTTTACTACATATCATTGCATAAGATTATTATTTGATTATAATTGTGTTTAGGGGTGATTCTTAATGATTTATTGATACTAAATTGTTGGTACTTTTTTGTATGCTATATTATCTTAGTATTCCTTAGTTGATATAGTATTTTCATGAGCTAGTCAGATTATGATGCCTAGTGTTGTGCTCACCCCTACTTTTCTACATCCTTCTAATGTAAATCCTTGTGTTGATTCAAAGTTGTGGTAAGATTCCTTGTTTGGAGACTGACTCATTTTCCTCTATCTTTATTTCTATGTTATTTACTTCTTAGATAGCTTTGTATTTTTGTTTTTGATAGTCAACTTTAGATGTCACTCTTGTACTTATGACAATTGAGCCTTGAGATTCTTGATTTATTATTTTCTTTTGTTTGAGGATGTTTTGAGTTATTATCAGTTATTCATATTAATATTTTTCTATTTTCCTTTATTTTGAGTTGATAGAATTTGTTGAGTTTGGCTTACCTACCATGGATAGGTTGAGGTAGGTGTCCGCACAATCCTTGTTATTTTGGATTATGAAAAGTTGGTATCAGAGTATTAAGTTCACCAATTTTATGATTACAAGAGAAAAGGTCTAGTAGAGTCTCATTGATTGGTATGATGATGCATGTATCTATCTTTAGGGGCAATGGGACATTCTTTGGAAAGACTATTCATTAATTTCTCATCATGGGGAATTTGTTCACTTGTTGAAGTCTAAAATTTATAAAATTTAAGTTTCATTCTCTAAACAAATGGTGAGGACAAGATCAATTGCTATTGAGGAAGGTGTTCCTGCACCCACTGTTCGGGTCCAATCTTAGGCTCGAGACAGGGGTCATTAGGATGTGGCTTATCAACCTGAGGGAATAGATCCAGTTGAGAATGTTACTAATCAACTCATAGATATTTTCACTCCATATTTTTATTTTAGATCTTAACTTGTTAATTAGTTAGAATTTGGAGGTGGGTAAGTTTGATTTTTATTAATATACTTTGTAGAGGTTATGGGTAGGGCGGTCTAGTGATAGTATTATGGTGTGGAGGTACGATGTAAGCAATATGGTATTGGAATTTATTTTGTCACAGTAAAATGTCTTACAGTTGTTGTTAATATGTCATGAACTTACGGAACTTTTAGTGTTTAAAATGATGGATATTTGCAAGTACAAAGGTACTTCGATGTGGATATAATGTGTTCTTAGGTATTTGTACACCAAATCGACCTGGAAGTAAAGTGTTGATTTTTGGAATTAAAGGGAATTAGATGAACCATCCCACGATCATGGTATCTGACCATAGTCATCCCAAGTGATCATAGAATGAACCAGAGGATGAAGTCTTTGGTTTTGAATAAACGGAAGCTTTCTACGATCCATAAAATTTGATCAGGGGAATAGGACCTGGAAATAGTGTTGCATATGTCAAGTGATGAAGATCAGATGATGGCTTCCCATGATCATGCCTTAAATTCATGATCTTACCAAGTTATCATGGGAAGGAAGTTCAAATATGAAGTTTGAACAAGTTGAAATGTAAGAGGATCAGACGAAATGAAAGCACGATTGTACTTAAAAGCCATAAGCTTGTACTGATTATCACACCGACCATGATTAGCGAGATGACAAAGTCCATATAAAACTGACATCGCCCAAGAGCACACGCAAGTGTACGTTGTCTTATCAAGTAGTAAAGTGGCCTAATTAAATCCAAGTATGGATCCCACAGAGACTTGATTTAACAACGATTTAATTTTTGTTCACGGTCTAGATTAATTTAGTGCAAAAGTAACCAAAAAGATTTTGGAAAATTGTAAATTAATAATAAAGTAAACAGTGCGAAAATTAAATTACTTGGAACAATCAATGGATTAAAGCCCAGGGTTAAAGCACTTCGAACAATCATACTATGTTGTTGAATTTTATTCGTTAACTTGCTTATTTTGGTTGTTGATTCGTAGGGTTAATTGCATGACCATGATTTTCCAACCTCTAATCTTTTACCTAATATGGACATTACAACTACATCATTGAGCGGGGATGTAATAGTCCAATTAAGTTAATTAAAGCTATCATCCTACGTATGAATCAAGTAAGGCATCTCAGTACATCTCTGTCCTAGACGCTAAGTTTAATTCCTTATTTTATTAAAGAATAAAAACCCAAACTTTGTTTATTCCCATGTTTTATCTCCCTATTCTTTCTCCCGAGATCAAAAGGTCGACAATATATGTATTTTATGGGAGATCAATCCATAAAATAATTAAATCAAGAATAAACAAACAACCAAATATGATAAGCAAAATTAATTGAAATTAATCCAAAATAATAGTACTCATGTTCTTGGCTTTAACCCCGGAAAGAGAGTTTTTAGCAGATAATATTCATAATCACGATCCAATTAATTGAATACATGATATGAAAAATTAAAAGCCAAATTAAAAATTAATAAACCTAGAAAAATGGTAGAAGCAGTCACGTCCAAACCTCTTCACCGTGTCCAAGAATTCACCAAAGTTGTCTCCATGTAATTGTCCAATCTTGTATATATATTATAAATATAATAATCCCACTTCTGGTGGGATTAAGCAAATTGGAACCCAATTTCACACCTTCCAATAAAATATTCCCTATTTGAAGATATAAATAACCAATCCATGTATATGTGGACTTGACCAAAATTTGATCAGTGAAGTGTAATATGCGACGCACGAAGTGGTGCACTGAAATGGAGCATGCGACGCACGCATCGCTGCACCGAAATGACACATGCGTCGCATGCAAATCACATTCAGCTACTGGAATTTTTCTTCTAAAATTTCTCTAAGGCAATGGAGCACTAAAATACAGCATTCGATGCACGCTCATCGCGCACCTCCACTGGAATTTGCATCTCACAATTTTGGTTAAGTCTTTCGTCCCATCTTCCATCCCTTGTATAGTGGTGTATTTTCCATGGATTTTTGGAATTTCTATAATCAATATATCACCATATTCAGACCACAAATCTTCCTACATAATCATATAAGATGAATTAGAGATCATAACAACACAATATTCTCAACGACGAATCAAAACAAGAGCTAAGATAAGGCTAATTCGCAATGAACTTCAACTTCATATTTCGACTCTTGACTTATTCAAGTTAAACTTTGTACCTTACAAATAAGTTATTCCACTCATAATTACACATTTAAAACATTTCAAATAAATTAAACACAATAGAATCCACCGAGACCAACTAGACATACAACTAGCTCAAGCTAGTAAAATTAGTTTTTCGGGTTTAACTCTAAATGACTCAATTAAGCACAAACTTGTTTAAAAAACACGTTGAACATTGTAATCATGTACTTGGACACTTAAATGCTTATTTATATCAATATGAACACATTAAGCATAGGAATTTCTCTCAAAACAAGTGAAATAAGCTAGAATAATGATACTGAAGTGTACAAAACCACCTCAGATCATCACCCCACACTTAAAATCTTGTTCGTCCTCGAACAACTCTTTACTCTAAGCATAAAAAAACCTTAGGATACTCTACACTTCTACTAAAATAAAGACACTCAAGATAGTACTACAATGACTACATAGAATGCAAGTTACTACACTAAGCATGTTATTTACACAATTGAAAGCTTATGAACACTACTTCAAAACATCCTAACCTGAAAAATTGACTCACCTAGTGGTAAACTCATGCATATTTCTCAATCAAGTACATGATACAAGTCACCCACATTCATCAAACATGTTCCCCTTGCAACAAGAGTGTTACCCATAATCACTCACAATTTAGCAATTCATAATATGATGGGTACAAGAATCAAATTATGCTTACACTCACAAAAAATTCACAAGTTACACACAATGAACCATAGGCTTACCCTTAGTGTAGTGCTCTACTAATATCTGGATATAAAGCCTAGTATCAATTAGGACTTTTACTGGTTGTAATATAGGCTAAGGGACGGGTAGGAACTATTTGGGAATAGTGACTAACCTCTCTAAGAGCTTTAATACACTACATTATACATTTAAAACCAATATCCAAAAACCAAATTATACTTTTTCATTCACCCATATCTTTTTGTTTTTCCCCATCTCTTTTAAGCATTTTCACAAACACTTGGTTGACGCATAGTTTACTACCACAAGAATCAATTTTTCTCTTTTTCACAATCATGGCAATATTTTTATCACAATTTATATCACATCCATCCACCATACATCAATTATCAACACCAATAACTATTACCTTGGGGAATCAATTTCACCTTTTTCTTCTTCAATTTCTCAAACTCCTTACTAAATTAATTTTTCATTAAAGCACTTAGGAGCTTTTTGGATCAAAGAATGGAATTATATATAAGGCTACCAAAGAAAAAGTTAAAGGCTCAATGGGGAGGGGGATAACTAGGATTATGCACAAGAGTAGGACAAATATAAGGTATAAAACAAGGTTATCAAAGAAATGCCTAAATCATCTCCTAAACCCATATTCTTTATTTAGCTTCACACACACACCGAGTAAGTTCTAGATATCACATGCAACAAGGAATATACAAAATTCTCACACACACATGGCACAATGCTCAACTCATATAGGATCATCATAGACTCCTAACCAAATAATAGCATGAATTCAAATTTAAGCCAACAAGTATAAGAGTCACAAAATGAGCCTAGGAGTCTCAAAAGTAGAAATTTCCTCAATCAACATGCTTTAACCAAACAAAGAACTTACACCATGCAATCAAAAATAGCACCGACAAGAATATCTCACACAAAAAAAAAATTAAGCCAAAATTTGGAAATTTCCCCCACCCCACACTTAAAAATATACTTTGTCCCCAAAGTGTACTTAAAAGTAAGAGATATAAATACTCCTTAAGGCCTCTAGGCCTATCTGGTGGCATCTTTTGCATTAATAGGATCTGCAAGACCCCACTCTCAGTTTTTGTCATGCTTCTTAGATCAAGTTTACGGTACTCAAACTTTCCATTAACCTGTGACTCAACTAAAAACAAAAACTATGTGAAATAAAAACTAAAAACTGAAAAGAAAATATACCTACTTTAAATTAGGTTGCTTTCCAAGCAGCCTCTGATTTAGTGTCACAGCACAACCCATATCAACTCAACCATATTCCTTCACCTTTTTAATCTCTTTCGGGAGCCAATTTTTTATTCGTTTCTGACCTCTTAAGTTTGCACTCTCCAGGTCAACCTCTCTCTTTACTTCAACCTTCATCATATTGGGAAATAATGGCTTCATATCAGGCCACTCAATCAAGTGATCCGAAGAGGTCTTTGGTGGATTAACCATCTCACACTGCCCTTTCAATAACATTGATCATATATAAATCTTTAACTTGGGACATTACATTGGGTGCTTTGTAAACATCAAATGCTACCTCTTCATCATCAACCATCATCTTGAGTATGTCTTCTTTAACATCAATCAAGGCACCTCTAGTGGCTAAGAATAGATGCCCCAAGATTATTAGCACTTGTTCATCTAACTCAAAATCAAGAACAATAAAGTTAACAAGTATAATGAATTTACCAACCTTAATGAGGACATCCTCAATTATTCCATCTGAATGTGTAAACGTCTTATCTACCAGCTGTAACACCACGGTGGTCGGTCTCGGTTCTTCTAAGCCTAATATGTTAAATAATAATAGGGGCATCAAATTTATGCTTTCCACTAAGTCACTTAGTGCATGGTCCTCATTACTTCCAATTTGAATAGGGATAGCAAACTTCCCCTGATCCTTCAATTTCTTGGGGATTTTTTATGTCATTACCACACTACAGTCTTCAGTGAGTGTTATTTCTCCCACATCCTGCAATTTCACCTTCTTCGCCACCACATCCCTCAAGTACTTTGCATACTTGGGCATACTCTGCAAAACATCTAGAAAAGGTAAATTAATGTGAAGTTCTTTGAATGTATCAATGAACTTTTTTAACAGGTCATCCTCCTTTACTTTTATTTACCTTTGAGGGAAATATAGTGGTAGTGTCTTCTTCACTTCTGATTCAACAACTTTTTCTTTCAAGTACTCAGACTTCCATGAATTTTCAGCAACTTCGTCATTTACCTATTGGGTCACCATATCAGCATCCACCTCCTTTGTTGCCTTAGGAGGTTCTCCTTGCAACTCTTTAACACTTCTTAAGGTGATTTCCATAACCTGCTTTGGATTTTCTGTATATGTTGGCAAACCACCTTGTTGTCTTGTATTAAGTACCTGTGATAATTGACGCACTTGCAACTCTAAACTTCTTGAGGCCGCTTGCTGATTTTTCAATTCTGTCTATTGATTTTTCATATCCAAAAACAATTATTCTTGACCAACTAAGAGTTGTTTCAATATCTCTTCCATGTTGCTAGTTGAATAATTTGATTGGGTCTATGGTTGTGGGGTGTTCCATTGCTGATTTGGTGGATGAGTTTGCCATTCATGTTGTATGCATTACCATAATTTGGCCTTTGAGCATTGTCTATATAATAACAAATTCTGGATTTGAAGCACACATGGCCGCAGCATGTCCACTATTTTTGCATACCTCATACCAACCTAGATCTTGTTGGACGGTATTGACTGTGGCTGTAGGTTGTACTGCTCCAAACTTTATGCTGTTGAACGATGTGTTGATTAAATTTTGTAAGGCAAAAACCTATGCTTATAAGGCTGTGAATTGGTCCACCTCCAAAACACCCGCAATTCTTTTTGTGGCACTTATAGAATATGAATGTCACTCTGGATTTCCTTGTGCTATGCGGTTCAACAATGTGTATAGCTCATCATAAGTTAACTCCAGCGCTTGACCACCTGCAGCTGAATCTAGCAAAATCTTCATATTGTGATCAAGAACTTCTACAAAGGTATGAGAAAGTACCTCATTGGACTGTTGGTGGTGTGGACAATCCTGAAGAAGAGCCTTAAAACGTTCTCAAGCATGATAGAGGTTTTCATCAGGCTTCTGTGTGAAGCTTACTATCTCACTGCGAAGTCTCACAGTCTTGCCTGATGGAAAGAATCTGATAAGGAACTTTCTAACTAAGTCTCCCATAAAGTAATTGAATTTGCTGGCTTCACATTCAACCACCTTTTAGCTTCCCCCAAAAGTGAATGGGGAAACAGTGTCAGCCTCACATAATCTGGAGTCACCCCAGTCAGGGTGAATGTATCAGTAAGATCAATGAAGGTCTCCAAGTGGTGGACTTATGGATCTTCGTGTGAAAGTTCAGCAAACTGTCCACTGCTAATAAGAAGATTCACCATAATGTGTCTTTGAATTAGGGAAGTCAAGTTCATTGGAAGTGGGACTGCCACTACCCTAAATATCTTCAGTCTAGTTGTTCTTCAGCCATTAGAGCAGTATTCTCTTTTTCTTCTTTGATTTAATAAATTCTAGGGAGAAGGATTGCTTATCTCCTACATTGGTGAAAGTCTTGCTCGGGTTCAGAGCTTGGTTCTACCAAATCTCATTCTCTTTCCAGCTTATCAACTTAAAAACGTGTTTTCTTCAAGAACAAAACCAAGACCAAGTGTAAAAACACCAAATAAACCTCAAAATAAAACTAAAATAAACAATTGCCAATATACAAGTCCCCGATAATGGTGCCAAAAACTTGACAGCGCCCTACCGCACACAAAAGTGTGTGTGGTCTTATCAAGTAGTAAAGTGGCCTAATTAAAGCTAAGTATCAATCCCACGGAAACTTTATTTAACAATGATTTAATTTTAGTTCATAGTCTAGATTAATTTAGTGCAAAAGTAACCAAAAAGGGTTTGGAAAATTGTAAATTAAAAATAAAGTAAACAATACGAAAATTAAAGTACTTGGAACAATCAACGGATTAAAGCCCAGGGTTAAAGTACTTTGAACAATCATACTATGTTATTGAATTTTATTCGTTAACTTGCTTGTCTTGGTTGTAGATTTGTAGTGTTAATTGCATGATCATGGTTTCCCAACCTCTAATCTTTTACCTAATATGGACATTACAACTACATCGTTGAGCAGGGATGTAATAGTCCAATTAAGTTAATTAAAGCTATCATCCTATGTATGAATCAAGTAAGGCATCTAAGTACATCCCTGTCCATGACGCTAAGTTTAATTCTTTATTTTTATAAAAGAATAAAAACTCAAACTTTGTTTATTCCCATGTTTTATCTCTCTATTCCCTCTCCCGAGATGAAAAGGTCAACAATATATGTATTTTATGGGTGATCAATTCATAAAATAATTAAATCAAGAATAAGCAAATAACCAAAAATGATAAGAAAAATTAATCAAAATTAATCCAAAATAATAGTACTCGTGTTCTTGGCTTTAACCCCAGAAAGAGGGTTTTTAGCTAATAATATTCATAATCACGATCCAATTAATTGAATACATGATATGAAAAATTAAAAGACAAATTAAAAATTAATAAATCTAGAGAAATGGAAGTAGCAGCCACGTCCAAATCTTTTCACCGTGTCCAAGAATTCACCAAAGTTGTCTCCAGGTAATTGTCTAATCTTGAATATATATTATAACTATAATAATCCCACTTCTGGTGGGATTAGGAAAATTGGAACCCACTTGCACTCCTTCCAAGAAAAGATTCCCTATTTGAAGATATATATAACCAATCCGTGTATATGTGGACTTGACCAAAATTTGATCGGTGAAGTGTAACATGCGACGCACGAAGTGGTGCACTAAAATGGAGCATGCGACGCACGCTTGGCTACACCAAAACGACACGTGTGTTGCATGCAAATCACATGTAGCTACTGGAATTTGTCTTCTAAAATTTCTCTAAGTCAATGGAGAACTGATTTACAGCATGCGACGCATGCTCACCGTGCACCTCCACTGGAATTTGTATCTCATAATTTTGGTTAAGTCTTTCGTCCTATCTTTCATCCCTTTTATCGTGGTGTATTTCCCATAGATTTTCAGACTTTATATCATAAATATATCATCGTATTCAGATCATAAATCTTCCTACATAATCATACACGATGAATTAGAGATCATAACAACACAATATTCTTAACGACAAATCAGAACACGAGCTAAGATAAGGTTAATTCGCAATGAACTTCAACTTCATGTTTCGACTCTTGACTTATTCAAATTAAAATTTTTACCTTACAAATAAGTTATTGCACTCATAATTACACATTTAAAATATTTCAAATAAATTAAACACGTTAGAATCCACCGAGACCAACTAGACACACAACTAGCTCATGCTAGTAAAACTAGTTTTCCGGGTTGAACTCTAAATGACTCAATTAAGCACAAACTTGTTTGAAAAACATGTTGAACATTGTAATTACGTAATTGTACACTTAAATACTTATTTATATTAATATGAACACATTAAGCACGGGAACTGCTCTCAAAATAAGGCAAAATAAGCTAGAATAATGATATCAAAGTGTATAAAACCACCTCTTATCACAAACCTACGAGCACCGAGGATGATCGTGAAGTCGAATCATGATCGAACCTTCACTCATTCGAGTAGGTGTCTCATCAAATCTTGTTATGTTTAGAATAAGCTTTACTTTGACTATAAATACTCCTATTAGGACTTTTGTACTAGTTTACACATTATTATGACCTATTGCATGATTTTAAGGTTTCAAGTCATTCTTGTTCTTGGAATATAATGACCCTATGGGTTATTTTTTATATTTTCATGTATTTTCACTATTTAGAGCTTTTTTATAGCTACCCCCAAGTCATTTACAACTTTCTAGAGCTAACAGTTTAGTTATCAGATAGTTCATTTAGGTTTTACAGCCAATTCCCTATTTTCAACTTTTTGCAAAAGTTGGATATTAGGGGTAAAATTCTATTTAATGACCTTGTATGCTAATTCTAACTGTTCAATCAACTCCAAAACATCAATTTTAGGCTAGGGGACTTTTGGTTTGGGTCCCAAGGCTTTTGGACTTATTCCGAGCTATTGGTTAAAACTTGAAAAAAATGACCTTTGGGTGTGGAAATTTGACTATGCTATTGACTCCAAAATGTCTAATTTGATAGGGTAGCATAGTTTGTTTGTGCTCATGGGATTCTGAACAAATCCTATGTAACGACCTTAATTTTGGTGAAATATGTCTTTTGTGTGATATGATCATTTACCCCTCCCCTTGGTTGTGTTGTGCTATTTCTGAGGGGTGGAAATGATTGGTACGGTTCTCGGTGCATTTCAATGTGATTTATGTGATTTTATGATTTTTGGTGGCTTAGAGAGCCTCAAGTTGATTTCAGTTGATATCTTTTGATCCGTGCAACAGATGGAAGAATGGATTACGCCAGCAGATTCAAAACATTGATTTTAGAGTAGTAACATAGTTGGTGTGGTTTTATGGCCTTTAAATCTCATTTTGACCCTCAGTTTGGAAACTTGTGATGTTGGGTTTCGGGGATCAACTTTGTGAAAATAATGTCTTTTTGAAAATATGATATCTCTACTGAGTCTGAAGCATCAAATTTTATATGGTATCATAGTTTTTTTTCATTCATGGGATTCCAGATGAATTCTGAGGGGCTCACAGAGACTTGGAATGCACCAAGTCCCCAACTGGTGCACCCGCGATCGCGATACTCCTGTCGCGATTGCGATTGGGCCTACAGTCAGCGTGTCATGATTGTGATACCCTCTCCATGATTGTGAGACCCTAGATAGTCTAGGTACCGCGGTCGCAACCCTGGTCTACAGTCATGAAGTCGGGTATATAAATACCTGGTTTTTACTATTCTTCACCATTTTTTAGACTTAGAGCTTAGGGTTTCATGATTGTGAGCTATTTCTTCCACTTCTAAGCTTGGGTAAGCTCCATAACACCTATTTTAATTATTTTCTTCAATCGTTATCTTCTAATTCTTGTTTTAAACTTGAATTAAGTATAGAATTTGGGGATTTTGGCCTGCAAGGCCTAAAAATTGTAGTTCTTTAATTCAAAACTCAATTTCAAACCTTTTTCACTTGGCTAAGTTTCAAATCCTATAATTATCAGTTTCCCTCAATTTCATCTTCAAAACAATGTTGATTCTTGATTTTTAAATGGATTTTTGAGATTTTTACCGGGTAAAGATTGAAAATGGTTTTTCTTTGATTTGGAACTCATTTTTGCTTGGGTTTTTAGCTATAGACTCCTACAAATATGAAGAACATGTTTTTGAAACAAAGTTATGATTTTGCCTTTTTTTTTAAAACCCTTTTTGGGGGTCCATTTTGTCCCCAACTTGAAAATATACAATATAGATATTGTTGACTTTCTTTTATGTGTAGATTCTATATTTTGATGTTTTAGTTGATTCTAGGACTGTTTAAGAGAGGTGAGTCTTTGGGGTTGAGGCTTTTGTTCTAGTTTTTGGCATTCGAGGTAGGTTATGGCTTAACTTCTTTCAAACTGGGTTGGGTAGTTAATTTTGATACGAAAGCATGTTAAGAGTGTTGGAATTGATCATGAAAATGGATATCTTAATATGTTGTGCCTATGTGAGGGCCTGTATGTGATGTTATGTGGTGGTTTTGGAACATTATGTGCTATGTGTAACTGTGTGGGGTCCTATGTGATATTGATAGACTTGTATACATAATGATAATTGTATCTTATTTGATGAAAAAGCATTTTGTGGTACCAATTATTTGTTGCAATATCATACTCTATTGGTGTATGATTCATGTTGGATTTCATAGATGGTTGGAAATAATGAGTGATAATTTAGCTCATGTGATGGTATATATATTGGTTGTGAAAATACTCATTCTGGTTGGTTGTGGAAATACTCATAGTGGTTGGTTGTGTAAATACCCATTATGGTTGGTTGTAAGCATTACATCCTCATACTCATTCATAAACTTTGGTACCACCGTGGAAATACTGAGAAACACTGGCGACACCTTTTTCTGACAGAAAATATGGCATCTTATAAAACCCACACCGAGAGATGTGCCAAAGAGGAGATATGGATATATGTGGATTGTATATGGGTTGAAAAAACCCCCATGGGTCCTATATCTTGTAGCTTTAGCTATGTAGGCGCATACGGAGACTGTGCGATGGTCTTGGAGGTTGTACGATGGTCTCAAGGTTGTTAGACAACCTCGTACATTACATTATCATTATCATTCTTATTGTATTTACTTTATTATGCTTGTTATGTGATTGTATATTCCGTTTGACTTGTTACCTATCTATTATTCTATCTTTCCTTACTTGTACTTGATGTTCCTATGTATTTTGTCTCTTTTCCTTACTTATATATGGTGTAAATGTATACTTGTATTCCTTTCTGGTGTTTTGTTGTGTTATATGTAGATATTATAGGACTGTTAGTGTAAGAGGTGTGGGCTACCATTGTAGGATATTTTTTGACTGCAGGTGACGTGCCCGTAGTGTGTATTTTGTATGATTTAAATTCTACTTTGCTCAGTTGGCTTATGATACCTAATGAGTATAAGTAGACTGTACTCATGCCAACTATTCCCTTTTGGTGTAAATTCAAGTTTGGGTGTGCCTCACGATGTTAGATTTCAGGCGTTAATTAGAGCTTTCCAACATAATGATTAATTTTAGGTGTCTAGAATCTACTTCTATCTTTCCTTATTAGACTATGTCTTTATTGTAGTTTAGAGATATAGTTATATCCTATTTTAGGTATCTTTGCATTTGACTTCAAGTTGTACTTGTTATGTTTTTACACTATGACACTAGGTTCTGGGATTGGATATTATTGATTATGCTTCTTTCAGTATTTGTTATATTGATATGGTTTGGCTTTGTTCTAGGAGCCTAGTCTTGGGTTTGGATTGCTATTTCCCTTTTGTATCAGTTTGTGTGATAGGCTTACGTAGCAAGGTTTGTTGTGATAAGTGCCATCATGACCCTTGATTTTAGGTTATGACAAATTGGTATTAGAGCAGCCAGGTTCATTGGTCTCAATGGTGTCAGAAAGGGATGTCTAATAGAGTCTTGCAGATCAGTACGTAGACCTCTATACCTATCTTCGAGAGGCTATACGATGTCTTTAGGAAATCTCTCTTATTTTGTTCTTTATCATGTGAACTTCCTTCATACCATGTGTTCTAATTCATATTTCACTCTTTTTTGCACCGATGTAATGACTATATCTCATATTGTTAGAGATGTATAGCCTTTATTCGGGGTAAGAGCCCAGTTTAGAGTGTGTGTTGTGATTCGTGGACAGACTCAGAGTAGTGGATAGGCACGTAGATCTACCCCATCTAGGAGTAGTGCTAAGAGACTTTCCCCTAAGCCTCGTGTTGATCATGTTAGAGGTGTGGGTCCTACTTCAGTTCTATTGAGTTCTTCTACCCCAGTGTTGGAGGGGTTGTTGGTTCACTTGTTGACCCATTTGGAGAGTTATCCTTTAAGCGCACTTGGTGTTCCTCCAGTCCTAAGTGTTGATCCTCCAGTTGCACCTGCTTCTACTCTTAGTGCTCCTCAGACCCCGAGTATTATTCCTACTTTAGAGACGGTATCTGATACTAGTATTTCGAGATTAAGAGTTCATCGTTTATCTATGTTACCTCCTCATATAGGATCTCAGCCCGCCAGACTCACCATACTTCCTCTTGCTGCGAGTACAGTTATGTCTTCTAATGATTAGAAGAGGTTTGAGAGATTTACTCATTTGGGTCCTCCTAGATTTAGTGGTAATGTAGGCGAGGATGCCTATGAGTTTTTTGATTTATTGTTGGGAGAAGTTACATAATATGGGTTCACTTGAGTCGCATTGGGTTGTTGTACTACTTATCAGTTGAGAGATACTACTAGAGATTGGTGGAGGTCGTTTGTTAGTTGCAGACCTCTTGATTCTCCCGAGATGACTTGGGATCAGTTTGCCAATGCCTTTTTGGAGAGATTTATGCTTTAGAGTATAAGGGATCGGTTGAGAAATAAGTTTGATTGCCTGGAGCAGGGCTTCATGACTATTGTATAGTATGAGGCATGCTTCCATGCCTTGTCCCGATATTCTTATGCCAGCATTTCCAAGGGTCTGAGAAGATTCTAAAGTTAGTGAAAGGTTTGGATATCTCTCTTCGAATGGCTACATCTCAGATGGTTGTATTTGGAACATCTTTTTAGAGTATAGTTGATCAAGCTAAGTTGATTGAGGGTATTCTTTGAGCATCTCAGGGAGGAACCAAGAAAGTGTGTCATTTTGGTGAGTTCAGAGGTCAGGCTTCTTGAGGAAGAGATTTCAAAGGTTTATGTGGTATCACGGTAGACCAATGCAGGTGATGTGCTACAGAAATATAGCACTTTTGATGCTTAAAATGATGAAAATATGAAAGCTTCTTAGGATGTTTTGTTAGATTTGAAGTGTTTTAGGTATGTTTTGCAGGAAACTAAGTTTTGGATTCTAAGTTCGAGAAAATGATGCAAAGTGGAGTTCTTGGCTACTAACTTGATCATTCTTAGGCATTTGTGGCACTTATCGGATTTACGTAACCAAAGCATGTGCTAAAAATTGAAGTTCGAAATCTTGGTTGAAAGAATTTGAAGGTCTGGCACTTACCTATGTCCACATATGGACCACATATAGCACATGTGGTCCACATGTCACTAAGGTAAGTGATGAGTGGTGAATCTACCACTCAATTATACTCCACATTCTTGCATATTACCATATTTTGAATGAATAAGTGAGACATAATTGTGATTATATGCACTAATATTCATATTTTATAGGACCCAAGATGATAAGATAGAAAGATGTGGATTGGATCTAATAACGGAACAAAAGGGAGCAAAGAAGTGCAGCTGAAGACCTAGAGCAGAACAAGGCCTCAGTTATCGTGATCGCGGTCCTCAGACTGCTATTGTGGTCAGTCAAGATGGTAAAGATACTTCTATTGCATGGCATTTCCCACGGTCGCAGTAAGCGCGATCGTGGCAAAGCTAGTGTGATCGCGGCCTAGCGAAAATCAGCCCAAGGGAAAATATGTAAATGCACACAGTTGTTCCCAAATTCGCCCAAAAAAAGAGTCAAACCCAATCATTCCATCATTCAATCTTTCAGTTCCTAATTATTGAATATTGTTCTAGTTCTTAGGCTCCACATCTGGAGAAGAAAATATCGTGTTAATTTTGGGTGAAGAATACATTGGAGTAGCTTCTAAGTGGAGAATTAGCAAACTCCCATTGAAGATTTGTTTGAGTCCAAAGTATGAAGTAACATTCACTTAGCCTCTTATAAATCAAATCAATGGAGATTTTGGGTATATCTTTACTTATTTATCTTATGAGTAGCTAATTTTTCCTCTTGGGGTTATGTATGAATAGGGTTAAAGTGTGTGGGTCATTATTGTTAGCTTCAATTAGTAGTTCATGTTGATGGATTTTGCAAATGCTTGATGATAACATGGAATTTGTTGGTGAAAGACTCAAATTTTCTACTCCCTACATCATCCTTGACATAGGGATGTAGGTAACCTAGATCCTTCAACCAACCTTGAAAGAGGGGTTGAAAGTGACATGAGCATTTGTGAACAATTACTTAGATTGTAGTTGTTCCCTTTTTGTTATCTTAGAAATAAGGATAAATTGTGGAATGTTTATGACATAGGCATAATCCTAGAAATAGGGATGCCTAAATTGAGGTTTGGTTACCAATTGTTGAACACACCCATTTAGTATTCGAAAGAATCAATGGGTGATAGTTTGGTGCTTTGTTGAAAGGCTAGCATCAAAACCCCTAACCGAACCTACCCACATTTAATCTACATCTACCACTAAATTGTGGTCCACATTTATGCACATTACTATGATTTGAATGAATAAGTGAGACATAATTGTAATTATATGCACTAATATTCACATTTTGTAGGCACCAAGATGATAAGATGGAAAGATGTAGATTGGAGCTAAAAAAAGGAACAAATGGGAGCAAGGAAGTGTAGCTGAAGACCTAGAGTAGAACATGGCATCAGTTATCGTGATCGCGGTCAGTCAAGATGGTAAATATACCACTATCGCTTGGCATTGCCCGCGGTTGCGGTATCCGCGATCGTGCCAAAGCTGGTGCGATCGCGGACTAGCAGAAAATTAGCCCAAGCACAAAGATGTAAATACACATAGTTGTTCCCAAATTTGCCCAAAAAAAACTCAAACCCAATCATTCAATATTTCAATTCCCAATCATTGAACATTGTTCTAGTTCTTATCCTCCACAATTGGAGAAGAAAATATTGTATTAATTTTGGGTGAAGAATACATTGGAGTAGATTCTAAGTGGAGAATTAGCAAACTCCCATTGAAGATTTGTTTGAGTCCAAAGTTTGAAGTAACATTTACTTATCCTCTTAAAAATCAAATTAATGGAAATTTTGGGTATATCTTTACTTATTTATCTTATGAGTAGCTAGTTTTTTTCTCTTGGGGTTATGCATAAATAAGGTTAAAGTGTGTGTGGGTTGTTATTGTTAGCTTCAATTAGTAGTTCATGTGGATGGGTTTTTCAAATGCTTGATGATAACATGGAATTTATTGGTGAAAGCCTCAAATTTCCTAATCCCTACATCATCCTTGACAAAGATATGTGGGTAACCTAGATCCTTCAACCATCCTTGAAAGAGGGGTTGAAGGTGACATGAGCATTTGTGAAAAATTACTTAGATAGTAGTTGTTCCCTTTTTGTTATCTTAGAAATAAGGATAAATTCCGGAATGGCTATGACTTAGGCATCATCCTAGAAATAGGGATGCCTAAATTGAGGTTTGTTTACCAATTGTTGAACACACCCATTTAGTATTCGAAAGAATCAATGGGAGATAGTTTGGTGCTCTGTTGAAAGGCTAGCACCAAAACCCCTAACCAAACCTACCCACGTTTAATCTACTAAAAATGAAGTTGATTGTTAACACCCTCATGTTAGATTACCTAGGTAAGACATAACCCTAAGATCCGTACCTAATTGATTACACTCTAATTATTTGTAACCCCTAATTAAAACTAGAAAATCCCAAAAAGAAATACTAGGTGTGGTACCATTCAAACCCTCCTCCCCCTCCCTAATTTTTGCATTCTTGTACTCTAGGTTTGAATTGGAGCGAGTGTCTATTATTTTGAGCTAATTTGATCGCTATTCACATTGTTCCTTGTGGATTCGACCCTGACTCTTGTTGGGTAATTATATTGATGACGCCCGCCTTGCACTTAAACTGACGTGTAAGTTGAGCGTTATCAGTACGTACCACAATTAAAGATCCTGAGAGTGCAAAAGATGAAAAAGGAGTTCTGACACTTACCTATGTTTACATGCGGACCGTATGTGGATAAGGTAAGTGCTAAAAGTCTAACATCCCGAGGGCAAATAGTGTAGGAATTTTTCACGCACTTACCTAGGTCTACATATGGACCGTATGTGGTACATACACCCATTGCCAGACCACATGTAGACATAGGTAAGTAGCCACTATTCCTTTCTTCTTTTGTCTGGTCTTTGATTTTTAGGGTTTTCTCTTTTTCTATAAATACCCTTTATGTGTTTTTAAGTAGAGAGGATGCACTTTTTATACTCACAGACATATACTTGATTCTGAGATCTATTGTTGGTCTTGGAATAATTCTGTATTGATTTTGGTTGTTAATTAAGTTAAAGTTTTGGATTTTTTAGTTGTTGATTATTTTGTGATTGTTGAATGCCTTCAAACATAAATTCATTTAATCATTACACAAGCATGAGCGGCTAATCTTCCTTAGCTAAAGTTGTGGGAACCCTAGCTACATAAGGAAGTAGGGGAAGTGTTCGATCCTTCTAGAGTATTGTTGCTACATGTATTTGGGTTTTCTTTGATTTGATTTCTTTCTTAATTGGTGCACATATTAGGATCCAGCCTGTATTAATTCAAGGTTTAGCTTGGGTGTGATTAAATCTTGGTACTGTATGTGGGTAAGGTAAATGTTATTAGTCCAACATCCTGAGAGGAAATAGTGTAGGAATTTTTCAGGCACTTACTTGGGTCTATATGCGGACCACATTGGTATATGCGCCCACTGCCAAACCGCAGGTAGACATAGGTAAATGGCCACCGACCCTTTTTTGTTTTTGTCCAGGCTTTGATTTTTAGGGTTTCCTCATGTACTATAAATACCCTTTATGTGTTTTTTTAGTAGAGGGGAGGCACTCTTTATTCTCACAAACATATACTTGATTCTGAGATCCATATTTGGTCTTGGAATTATTCTATATTAACTTTGGTTGTTAATTAAGTTAAAGTTTTGGGTTTTTTAGTTGTTGATTACTGTGTGATTGTTCAATACCTTCAATAATGAATTCGTTTAATTATTACATAAGCATGAGCAGCTAATCTCCCTTAGCTAGGGTTGTGGGAACTTTGGCTACATAACACAGTAGGGGAAGTTTTCAATCCTTTTAGAGTATTATTATTGCATGTATTAGGGTTTCCTTCACTTTGATTGATTTCTTAATGAGTGCACATGTTAGGACCCAGCCTTTATTCACTACGAATCCTAAAGGGAGGTAGAGATTGAGAAAAGGAAATCACAGCGGTGATTTGGGATTGATTGTTGATATAAGCTTACATGTATTATCTTCTTAAGCCCGTTAACTCCCATCTAATAAACTGGAGACCAAGATAATATATTTGTAATTGGGGTCCAAGGTAAGGGTTAGTAATGCGACACTCTAAGACCGAGAGGGGATGTGTGAAATTTACCAAATGGTGTTGAAAGGTGGTTGGTGATACCTATCTTACCATAAGTGACATGCACATTAGTTATCTAGTTGGAGTAAGCATGAGAAGCTTATTGAGTTAGAAACCACGAGGAATACCGCCCTAGTGTTTGTCTACGATTGAATTACAACCAAAGTCAATATTCGCTACTTGTTCGATATAATCACTTCAAACCCCTTATTTACTTTCCAGTTTTGCCCATAGACTATAGTAGCTAAGAGCCATTGTTCCATGTATTCCCTTGGTATTCGACCCCAACCTTTGTTGGGTTACTGTATTTGACAGCGACTGCATAATCTTTAAATTAAAGATGTAGCTTAGGTGTGATCAATAGGCAGACTTGCAGAGTTTAGGTAGTGGATCTTCTGGCCCAATAGTTCGGGGTGGCTATCTAATCCTAGTGGTTCCTTCTCCTATTGATTCGGGTCCTAAAGGTTGATTTATGTGTGAAAATATTGGCTATTTAGCCAAGGACTATCCCCCCATATAATTAGAGCTAATCCTATTTTAGTTGTGAGAAGTAGGGGTTCTATAAGAGGTGCGAGAGGCAGAGGCAGTGGAGCCTATGGTTGTGGTCGTGGGGCTACTCAGCCAATTGGTGGTCAAGGATAGTGATATGCTATACCCGCCAGACCAATGGCAGAGGCTTTTTGTGTTGTGATTACAAGTATCATCCCCATTTATTTCAGATTTGCAGCTGTGTTATTTGATCTAGGATTGACTTTTTCCTATGCGTAAGCATATTTTGATTTGGGTTTTTATTCTATTAGTGATCATCTTGCCATGCCTATTTGTGTATCTACCCTAGTAGGAGATTCCTTAGTGGTGGATTAGGTGTACCAATATTGTATTATGACTTTTCCTGGGTGAGAGACTTGGGTAGACTTGCTTGTGTTAGATATGGTTGATTTCGATGTTACTGTGCGAAAATATAATCATGATGAAATCTAGAAAACTAAAATACTGATACAATTTTACATTCGTATAAAAATAAAGAGTGGAACTAAAATTACTAGACTGACTCTGACAAACATCTGTGAATCCTCTACTATACTAACTATAGATAGTTGGGATGGGACTCTAACTACCACAAATCAATACATATGGATAATAAAGTAAAGAATATAAATAATATTTAACTGAAGTCCCAAGAGTAGGAAGACTCATCCTCTGCTGACTGGAATATGCAACTGTCTAATTGTGATATATGGACTACAACTGAGCTGGTACCTACATTATTAAATAATGTAGCACATAGACATATATATGGATCAGTACTTCTGGAATGTACTAAACATGTGGGGGTGAACGCATGAGTAAAACAGTAATTCAATGCTCATATTACTTGTAAAGATTACATGCTAAATGTAAATGACTCGCACTGGCTTGAATAACTGAAAGTTGAAAATCATAAATCATGAGAAATAAGCTTACTGTATAAATCTTGTGAGCTATAACACTTAGTTCTAAATGTTGAACTTTTACTCTTTATGATAATGAACTGAGTAGGACTGAAGTTAAGTCTGTTTTCAAATCATCCAGTCTAAGTGTAAAAAGGACTCACCTTTATCATATGAAAATTGAAAGCTGAAATTTGATAACTGATGTCTCATGTAAGACAATATCTGAGTAAAATTTGTGAGCCTTTACACTTAGTTTCTAAAAGCTTTTCTGCTTTTCTTTTCTGTTAGGGCTACTCTTTTCTGGAGGGAGATTCTTCTAACCAACATAAACCATATGAGCTATCATGGAGTCCAACGTCTAGTTCCCCTAAGGGGAAAACCTCACGTTGGGGAGAATGTGCCATGCTCTTACCAAGGAGTATAACCTGAGCTAAGTGATCACAATTTGTATCTGTCATCCATATAAATGGGAATAATCAGAATAATTTGTACCTACGTTGGCTCATAATTCTGGGGAAGTAGGATGCGCTAAACCCACACTTCCCTCTTAGTGATAAATACTACTTCCTTTAAATATGTATGCTCAATCTGTAGGAAATCCACTTTAAAACTAGCATAAGGGTTTATAATGAAAACCAGTTATGCATCTGTTCCCTGTAAACTGTTATAAAACTGTAATATGAATTTCATATCTAAGCTGAGGATCAAAAGATCAAATCTTTTCTCATAATCTGAATATGAACTAATCATAGGTGCTTAAAAGCATTATCTTCTTGAAATATCAATACTCAAACTAGGGCTTAATAACACATGCTTTAAACTCATGTGAAATTATCACCAAGTCATGCTCAATAATCAAAATCTTGAAATTCTGTAATAATTCTAGTCAAAATAGTGAAATTCAATTCTCAATATATATATAATCACGTCACACACATAAACATACAAAATAGAGATGCAATTCAATATTCAAATCACTTGTAACATCATAATCTTCAAATGATGATAATTGAGTATGAACCCTAAATTGCAAATCATGTAAATTCAACTTTAAAAACTAGTTTTGGGAACAAGGATGAAAGAAGTATCCTTGTTCATAACCCCACATACCTTAATGGATTAAATTGATGAAGACACTTGACTTTGATGTCCTGTTGGTGTTCTTGAAGGTTGTTTCTTGAAGTTCTTTAATCGGTCAAATTCTTGGTTATCTTGAAAGAGGAACGGTGGAATTTGGGGTTTATTGAAGTCTTATGTTGAAGCATTAGGGTTTTGTTGGAGAGAATTTTGGTGAGGATTGAGTGTAATATGATTATAATAGGGTTAAATCTTCTATTTTCACGATTTGGGGGCGTGGAAAAAAGACTAAGTTGCCCTTGAAATTTAAAATTCAGAACTGGAGTGTCGTTTAAGGTGTCACCATAACGCGGTGAATGGGGTCATCGTGCTTCCCACCGCGATACAGTGGAATCACGGTGGCTCACTGGAATGGGACCATTAGTGATTTGGGCATCACCGCGACGCACCAAGGCTACCACCGCTATAGCCACCGCGACTCGCTACAATCGCAGTGACTTGTTATTTTGGAAATCCAAGTGTGATCCAAACCTCACCCGAAAAATATGAAACTTACCCGAGACATGCTCCTTACATCCCTGAATATGAATCAACTCAAAAACTATCGTCTTAGAGTCTGGAAGGTCAACTTAAAATTTCTCAAAGTTAGAAGGTCTTAAAAAAGGCTAAATCCTCAACACATAGCTAAATTTTCAAGCTTTTAGCCTTTTATGCAAGCACTAGGAGCTGAACTGAACTAAGAAAAATATGGGGTATTACAATATCTCCCCCTTGGGAACATTTATCCTCGAAAGATACTAGTTAGACTGAGAGTACTGTACTAAGGTAACTGAGGTCATATATTGAACATGCATGACTTGGAGCATGATTGCATAACTGAGTCTGAAACATGATACATCAACTAAATATCATAACCAAGCTGATTTCTTGAATACATTCACTGACATGGGAAAGGTTATAAGGCTGAGATATAAATGAGAGAGTCAACTTATGAGTAACCATTACCTCAAGTTGGATCTGGTTTCATTTAGAAAAGATGAGTGGTTTAGGACATGAAAACTCGGGGTGACATCTCCCCCTTGGGATACTTTGTCCCCCGATTGATACTGCCTTGGCTGAAATACTAAGGAAAGACTGAGATGATTCACGGGACACTTACAAACTGAATTATGACTGAATATCTGGAATCTGAAATATGATGCATGAACTGAGAAGAATTCATAATTTACATGAATGCGAATATTTTACCTCATGGAATGGCCTTACTAGTGAAACTTTGGGTAGTAAGACTAAATGGGAAGTTTGAAATCTAGAGGAGGTTATCTGCTTAATTGCTAAACTGGATCACAGGCTATATTGACTTAATCAAACTAAAAGCTTATACTCAACTGGAGCATTTCTTCGACACTCTTTCTAAGAAGTTATACTAACATTAGGGAGCAAGGGATCATGGGCATGATCTGAACAAGACATCTGACTAAGGAATCTTATTATGGTTATAACATCTGTAATATGGAAAATAGGCCTATGAAACATAAGCTAGGATAGAACTTCTAAGTCGTATGCAATGCTACTGCTAATCTTCAAGATTAGCCACACTTCTCAAATACTCCCTCAACTATAGTACTCCCCTTAAATGCTTTCTCACACGGGTACATATAACTACTCTTGCCAAACTCTGAGTTGGACTATGAACTCTCACCATGTTCAATCCTAAATCAGAATCTCAAGGCACTACACATAACACCATAACACTAGTTTGACTATGAATTTAATACCCATGTGTTTTCATAACTTCTCACCTCAAGAACAATACTCATTCCCACTTCAACAACTAACTCCAACATCTTACCATGAATTCACTAGTGCATAATGCATTCATCCACTTATACACCAACATAACCTTCAAGCCTATTTTCATAACCACACATGAACTTCTAGGCAAACAACTACAAAAGCATATTTTTCACATTCTCTAAACCTCTATTATTAACAACTCCCATGCACTATTCTTTATAAAATCACACATAAAATTTCAACTAACCATAAAATATATCAAAAAACTTGTCCTCAATCTTCCTTCACACTTATAACCTTAGATCAAACAAGCATACAACAATTTCTCTTAGCCAAATAATTACTCGCCACCACTATCCCTACAAAAGGAGAGGTCACTGAAAGGTTAGATCATGAGGACCTGAAACATGAAAGGATAACTTTGACACTTAACTAAGGCCTGGGGAATAGAGTATCAACTTTATGGATTCATCAAAGAGATCTAAACTGAGGGGCATACATGACATAAAATGAAATTTTTTGTTGATCATTAAGAGTGTAGCATGGGTACTAGAACTGAACATACTGTAAAGCATGAGTACATGAGTCATGAGCTGCATGACCTGAGTTTGGAGTTCATAAATTTCTAGAACATGATTCGTATTGTTGAATGAACTGGAACTCTTCATGCTACGAACTAGGAGAGTACATGATTCTCTATTATGTACATGAACATTGAACTATGATCATGGAACTGACACATAAGGCATAAGTAGATATCGTGATAACTAAAGTACAAATATCAAAATAAGAATGGTTCAGGCATCTTCCTCCCTAGTGTTATTCTGCAACACACTGGTAACACTACTGGAATCTGATAAACTGACTTGGTTATTTTTACTATCATTTCCCCCTTAGCTTTAAACCATTATTCTACATCTGTGAAACCCTTTACTAAACTCTAATCTAAACTGCAATCACTTTACTCTAGATCCTGGGGTATAATAATAGACATAAATATCAAACTTACCCAGAATGAACTACACCTAAAAGTGTGAAACCCACTACTAATACTTCCATCTGAGATACAACTCTATATTTCTATAGCCCAATAGTCATCATCATAGACATACACTCTATTAACTCGACAAACATACTTGCCTTACTAAACACATAATCATAGCCTACCAAGATCGCATCTCATATTATATTACAAATACATGAACTTAAACTCTTGCATACACTACTCAAGCCTACTAGATCACTTCCATATAGCTAGCATCACTAACCAAGAAATCATTATTTTCGCCTTTTATGATCATCCACTGTTCAAACTTAGTGTCTAGTGCTAGGCATGATTAACAACCTAACCTCGCATACTATTCTCACTTGGAAGTTATAAGATAAGACATCAAGAAACACTAATCCACTAAAGCCTCATAATAACAATAATTGATCATGATCCTATGGTCTATTTTATTACAATCCATTAGCACATCCTCCCTCTATGCATCACTACCATTCACCTATCTATATATTTGAATTCCTTTCATAGCTCTATAAGTTTCAACTAAACTCATTTCAACCTCAAGAAAAGCCTAAATTCATAATACTCAACTACTAAATACTTTCATCATCAACCTATACTTTTCTAACACAATAAATACCATCAATAATGACTTTCTTACTTCAAGCAAGCAACAATTTACCTTAACTAATAACTCTTTCCCTGCCTTCAACCAAGGAACCTATACCATATTCATTACTCCTAAGCTGACACACAAAGACATATCACCTTAGCGTAAACTCGATAACATACATAAGTTCATATATATACTTTCTATCAATCATCATCACCACCTTTCTTGACACTACACTTCTAAGACCACACTTCTAACTATAAGAAGATTCTACTACTTATAAATCATAACACTCTAGGTTACAATATCCCTCGAATCCAAACTATATTTAATAATCTAGGTTCATACTATCTTCTCTAATGAGTACTATATATATTAAAGTGTTGACGAGGAATTTGAATATATATCATACTCTGTCTTAACTAAACAACTCATAAGAATGAGGACATAACTTTCAACTGGAGAAAATTATATCACACTAGCGAGCTCCTCTCAAGCCCCTTATATGACTTCTAAAGTTATTGATAGTAAATTGGGAAGCATCATCTTGGGAGGAATTTGGAACTTACATATCATGTTATCTCAAGAATATAACAGAGATGAAGAATTATGGAGTAACACATGAATCGACAGAAATTTCTGAGAGAAAAACTTTACAGCATGATCTAGAGTATGAAGAAAATGAGACATTTCTCAAATACCCTGTAGCCTCTTGAAGAAAAGTACAGACATCTATGTACCATTCCATAAGACTCTACTACACACGGCTTCACAGACACCCTAGTACAATTGAACTCTGTTCTCTGATACCAAGTTTGTAATGTCTGAGACTACCGCCTGGACATCACACAGTGCTTAGGACCGCAAGTGATCCCAAGCTAACCCATGAACTAGCTTACTATTAAGCAAATAATTCAAATATATATTAAATAACTGAGTTTACTATGTGGAAACATAATCATGATGAAATCTGGGAAAATACAATACTGATACAATTTTATATTCTGATAAAACTGAAGAGCAAAACTAAAATTACAAGACTGACTCTGACTGACATCTATAAAGCCTCTACTATACTGAGTATAGATAGATGGATACGAATCTAACTACAATAAATCAATACATATGGATAAGAAAGTAAAGAACATAAATAACATCTAACTGAAGTCCCCGGAGTAGAAAGACTCATCCTCTACTGACTGGAATCTGCAGCTATCTAGTCATGATATATGGACAACAACTAAGTTGGTACCTACATTATTAAACAATGTAGCACATAGTCATATATATGGAGCAGTGCTTTTAGAATGTACTAAGCATATGGGGGTGAATGCTTAAGTAAAACATTAATTCAATGCTTATATAACTTCTAAAGAATGCATGCTATGTGTAAATTACTCATATTGGCTTGAATAACTAAAAGCTAAAAATCATAAATCTTGAGAAATAAGCAGACTGTATAAATCTTGTGAGCCATAACACTTAGTTCTAAAAGTTGTACTTTTACTCTTTCTGATAATGAAGTGAGTAGGACTGAAGTTAAGTCTGTTTTCAAATCATCCAGGCTAAGTGTAAAAAGAACACACCATTATAACATGAAAACTAAATGCTGAAATCTGATAACTGATGTCTCATGTAAGACAATATCTGAGTAAAATTTATAAGCTTTTACACTTAGTTTCTAAAAGCTTTTTTGTTATTTTTTTTGTTAGGGCTACTCTTTTCTGTAGGGGAGTTTTTCTAACTAACATAAACCATGTGAGCTATCATGGAGTCCAACATCTACTTCCTCTAAGAGGAAAACATCACATTAGGGAGAAGTGTCATACTCTTGCCAAGGAGTATAACCTGAGCTAATTGATCACAACCTGTATTTGTCATCTACATAAATAGGAATAATCTAAATAATCTATACCTATGTTGGGTCGTAGTTTTGGGGAAGTAGGATGCGCTAAACCCTCACTTCCCGCTTGGTGCTAAATACTACTCCCTTTAAGTTTTTTTGCTTAATCTGTAGGAAATCCACTTTAAAAATAGCATAAGGTTTTATAATAAAAACCAGCTATGCAGTTATTCACCGTAAACTATAATAAAACTGTAATAAAACTATAATGTGGATTCCATATCTAAGGTGAGGATTAAAAAATCAAATCTTTGCTAAATATTTGAATATGAATTAATGATAGGTGCTTAAAAGCATTATCTTCTTGAAATATCAATACTCAAATTAGGGCTTAATAACCCATGCTTTAAACTCATGTGAATTTATCACCAAGTCATGCTCAATAATAAAAATCTTGAAATTCTGTAATAATTCTAGTCAAAATAGTAAAATTCAATTCTCAATGTATATATAATCATGTCACATTCATAAACAAACAAAATAGAGATGCAATTCAATATTTAAATCACTTTTAATATCATAATCTTCAAATAATGATAATTGGGTATGAACCATAAATTGCAAATCTTGTAAATTCAACTTTAGAAACTAGTTTTGGGCACAAGGATGAAAGAAGTATCCTTGCTCATAACCCCACATACCTTAATGGATTAAATTGATGAAGACACTTGACTTTGAATTCCTATTGGTATTCTTGAAGGTTTTTTATTGAAGTTCTTGAATCGGGAAACTCAAATTCTTGGTTATCTTGAAAGAGGAATAGTGGAATTTGGGGTTTCTTAAAGTCTAATATTAAGCATTAGGATTTTATAAGAGAGAATGTTGGTGAGGAATGAGTGTAATATGCTTCGAATAGGGTTAAATCTTCTATTTTCATGATTTGGGGGTGTGGGAAAAAGACTAAGTTGCCCTTGAAATTTAAAATTCAGAACTAGAACGTCATTTAAGTCATTACCGCGATGTGGTGAATGGGTCATCGCGATTCCCACCACAATGCGGTGGAATTGCGGTGTCTCACTGAAATGGGACCATTGCTGATTTGGGAATCACTGTGGTGCGCCAAGGCTGCCACCACTATAGCCAACGCGACACACCACAATCGTGGTGACTAGCTATTTTGGAAATCCAAGCGTGATCCAATCCTCGTTCAAAAAATCCAAAACTTACCTGTGACATGATCCTTACACCCTGAACATGAATCAACTCAAAAACTATCACCTCGGAGTCTGGATGTTTAACTTAAAATTCCTCAAAGTTAGAAGGTCTTAAAAATGGCTAAGTCCTCAACACATAGCTAAATTTTCAAGCCTTTAGCCTCTTATGCATGCACTAAGAGCTGAATTAAACTAATAAAAGTAGGGGGTATTACACTATCATTTGGGCAAGGCTAATTTAGTTGCGATTGCCTTGAGTCAAAAGTCGACTAGCATGGGTAGCTTGGCACATCTTTTGACCCAAGAGAGGCTTTTGACTTAAGAGGTTCATTCTTTATCTAACCAGATGGTTAGGTTTGATATTTCAACACTTGGGTGTGTTTTGGCATTTATGGAGGCTAGGTCTTATTTGATGGAGCAGATATAACTTCATCAATTTGATGATGCAGGATTGAGGTTGATTTAAGATAAGGTGTTGAGTGGTGAAGCTAAGAAAGCCTTACTTCATTTTGTTGGTGTTTTGAGGATTAAGGGTTGAGTTTGTGTCCCGAGAGTAGGTGATTTTATTAGATAGATTTTGGAGGAGGCCCATTATTCCAGGTATTCCATCCATCTAAGAGTGAGTAAGATGTATCGTGACTTGAGATAACATTACTGGTGAGGTTGTATAATGAAGGATATAGTGGATTTTGTAGATCGTTGCCTCTGCTTCCAGCAGGTGAAGGCTGATCATTTGATACTTGGTGGACTGCTTCAAAGGTTACCCATTCTAATGTGGAAATGAGAATGAATCACCATGGATTTTATGACCGGCTTGCCTCGCACTTCTCATGGTTCTGATAGTAGTTGGGTCATCATGAATTGATTGACTAAGTCTACTCATTTGATTTCAGTACAGGTCTCCTTTTGTGCTGCGAGGTTGGCTCATATCTACATTCATGAGATTGTGCAACTACATGGAGTACCAGTGTTTATTATTTCAGATCGAGGTTCTATAACATCTCACTTTTAGAAGAATTTTTTGGATGAGTTGGGTTCTTGGGTTAATCTTAGCACATCTTTTCACACTCAGACTAACGGTCAGTCAGAAGGACTTTCCAGGTTTTGGAGGATATGCTTTGCGCTTGTGTAATGGATTTTGGTGGCTAGTAGAAGCATCATTTATCCTTAGAAGAGTTTTTATATAATAATAGCTACTATTTCATTATCGATATGGCTTCTTTTGAGGCTTTGTATGGAAGGCGTTGTTGCTCTAAAGTTGGTTATTTTAAGATTTTTGAGGTTAGACCTCGAGGTACAAACTTGCTTTGTAAGTCTCTTGTTAGAGTTTGGATAATTCAGGATAGGCTTTAAGTGGCTCAGAGTAGGAAGAAGTTCTATACAAATCATAGACTTTATTTCTTGAGTTTTGGTGTTGGTGATCGTGTTTTCCTTCAAGTTTTACCCATGAAAGGTTTGATGAGGTTTGGGAAGAGGAAAAATCTTAGCCCCTGGTATATTAGCCCATTTGAGATTCTTCGAACTATTGGTGATGTGGCTTATGATTAGCTTTGCCTACAGTTTTATCAGATGTTCTTCCAGTTTTTCGTGTTTTCATGCTTCGCCAATACATTCTGGATGAGTCTTATGTCATTCATTGCGAATTGGTTCAGTTAGATGAGATATTGTCTTTTCTTGAGGAGCTAGTCTGCATTTTTGGTAGGGATGTTAGACAGTTACACTCCAGAGTTATTCAGGTGGTTAAGGTCTAGTGGAGGCATCGATATGTAGATGAGGCTACTTGGGAGGTCATATTTGATATGCGTAGTTCTTATCCCCAACTTTTTAGTGATTCAGGTATTTCCTTTTCCTTAGTTCAAGCTCAAACTAGATCTTTAGTGGTGTATGATGTAACGACCTGAATTTTGATAAAAATAGGTGTTTCTGTGTGATTTGACTATTTTACCCCTCCTCATAATTTTGTTGTGGTATTTCTGAGGTGTAGGGAGTATTAGAACTATTCCTGGTGTATTTTGGTGTGATTTCATGGTTTTTCGCGGCTTTGAGAGCCTTATAGGTAATTTTAGTTGATATATTTTGGTTCGTGCAACGAATGGCAGAACGGACTACGCCAGCAAATCTAAAACGTCAATTTTAGGGCGGTAAGATGGTTTTATGGCCTTTAAATCTTATTTCGGCCCTCAATTTAGAAAGTTGTGATTTTGGGTTTTGGGGGTCAATTTTGTGAATATAATGTCTTTTCAAATATGAAATATTGTCATTGAGTTCGTAGCATTGTTTTTTATAGGGTAGCATAGTTCATTTACATTCACGGGATTCTAGATGAATCCCGAGGGGCCCTCAAAGACTTGGAATGCACCAAGTCCCTAACTGGTGCACCACTCAGCTCATGTACACACGATCGCGATGCTCCTATCTCGATTGTGATTGGGCCTGCAGTTGGAGTGTTGTGATCGTGAACCCTTTGCACGATCAAAATATCCTTGATAGGCTAGTTACCACGATCGTGACCCTGGTCCGCGGTCATGAAGCTTGGGTATATAAATACCTGGTTTTCAGTATTTTTGAGACTTAGAGCTTAGGGTTTTGTGATTTTAAGCTATTTCTTCCACTTTTAAGCTTGGGTAAGCTCCATAAAACCCATTTCAATTATTTTCTTCAATATTCATCATCTGATTCTTGTTTTAAACTTAAATTAAGTATAGAATTTGGGAATTTGGCCCGCAAGGCCTAAAAATTATTTTCCAATTTAAACCCCAATTTCAAACCTTTTTCACTTGGGTGATTTTCTAATCCTATAATTATCAGTTTTCCCTCAATTTCATCTTTAAAACCACTTCGATTCTTGATCTTTAAATGAATTTCATGGATTTTTACCCGTTAAAGCTTGAAGATGGTTTTTCTTTGATTTGGACCTCCTTCTTAACTCATTTTTGCTTGGGTTTTTAGCTGTGGACTTCTAAAAATATGGGGAACATATTTTTGAAACAAAGTTATGATTTCTCTCTTCTTTTTGACAACCCATTTTGGGAGTCCGTTTTGACGATAACTTGAAAATAGGCAATATGGGCATCATTCGTTTGTTTTGACACAGATTCTATATTTTGATGTTTTAGTTGATTCTAAAACCGTTCATGAGGGGTGAGTCTTTTCTATTGAAAGCTTTTGTTTTAGTTTTTGGCATTCGAGGTAGGTTATGGCTTAACTTCTTTCAAACTAGATTGGGTAGTTAATTTTGATACAAAAGCAGGTTAAGGGTATGTGAACTAATCATGAAAATAGATATCTTAACGTGTTGTGCCGATGTTGGGGCCTACATGTGATGTTATATGGTGGTTTTGGAACATTATTTGCTATGTGTGACCATGTGGGGTCCTATGTGATATTTATAGCCGTGTACACATGATGATAATTGAATTTTGTTTGATGAAAAAGCATTTTGTGGTACCAATTGCATGTTAAGATATATTCATACTTTGTTGTCATATGATTAATGTTGGATTTCATTAATGGTTGGAAATAATGAGTGGATATTTGGCTCACATGATGGTATATTGGCTGATTGTGAAAATACTCATTATGGTTGGTTATAGAAATACTCATTGTGGTTAGTTATGAGCATTACATTGTCATACTCATTCATGAAACATTGGTACTACCGTAGAAAATTTTGAGAAACACTGGCAATACCTTTTTCTGAAAGAAAATGTGGCATCTTATAAAACCCTCCCTGATGGATGTGTCGGGGAGAAGATATGAGTATATATGGATTGTATACCAATTGAAGAACCCCCCATGGGTCCTATGTCTTGTAGCTCTAGCTCCATAGGTGTATATGGAGACTATGCGACGATCTCAGAGGTTGTGCGATGATCTCAAAGTTTGTGCGATAACCTCATGCATTACATCATCATCCTCATCCTTATTGCATTTACTTTGCTATGATTGTGATGTGATTGTATATTTTGTTTGACTTGTTGCCTATCCATTGTTCTATCTTCCCTGACTTGTATTTGATGTTCCAGTGTATGTTGTCTCTTTTCCTTGCACATATATGGTATAAATATATGCTTATATTCCTTTCTGGTTTTTTTGTATAAATGTATACTTGTATTCCTTCCTTATGTTTTGTTGTGTTATATGTGGATATTATTGAACTATTAGCGTCAGCGATGTGGGCTACCGTTGTGGGGCATTTTTTGATTGCGGATGACGTGCCCTTAGTGTGTATTTTTTATGTTTTATTTTCTATTTTTCTCGGTCGGCCTATGATACCTACTGAGTGCAAGTGGACCATACTCACTCCTACTGTATCCTATTGGTGCAAATTTCGGTTTGGGTGCTCATCATGGTGTTTGATTTTGGGAATCATTTGGAGCTTTTTAAGGAAGTGGTTCATTTTAGGCATCCGGAGTCTACTTTTATCTTTCCTCATTAGACTATTTCTTTATTGTATTTCAAAGACAGATTTATATCCTATTTTAGATGTCTTTTACATTTGACTTCGAGTTGTAATAGTTGTGTTCTTACACTGTACACTAGGTTTTAGGACTGGATATTATTGTGTATGTTTCTTTCCGCATTTGTTATATTGATATGGTTCGTCTTTGTTCTAGAAGCCTAGCCTTGGGTTTGGATTGTTATTTCCCTTTTCGTATCAGTTTGTGTTGTAGGCTAACTTGTCAAGGTTCACCGCGACAAGTGCCATCATGACCCTTGGTTTTGGGTCGTGACATCTTGAGGGGTCGTTACATCCAAGTTTCAGCTAGTGCATCCGCTAAAGCAGGCCTTTGGCCATTTTAGCGGCCCTGTCTTTCCCAGTGAGCTGCTTTAGCGGTAGTCTGATCGCTAAAGTGGAAGCCGCTTTAGCAGCATCCTGTCTGCTTTAGCGGTCTGCCAGCCCAAATGGGTCTCGCTTTAGCGGTACTTAGCCGCTTTAGCAGTGACTACTTAAGCGGTTAAGTGTCCTCTTAAGTGGCACCTGGAGGCCACTAAATGCCTCATTTTCCCGATTTTCTCTAATTTTTCTCACAAGTCTCAAGATTTAAAACCCTAGAGAGCGTGGGAAATTGGGAGAAAAGTTATTCGGAGATTTTGGGGTGTTTGTGAGCTCGGATTACTCATTTCTTCATCAAAATCTTGGTAAGTTTCCATCAAATTCATTGTTAATTTCTCAATTATTCCCAAAACTCCTAGATTCTTGTTGAGTATATTGAGGTATCATTTGAACTCAAAATTTTCCTATTCTTAAGGATAAATGTTCCTTAAGCATAGAGGGACTTGTTGACTGTTCGAAAGTGTGATTTTGTAAGTAGGCCCCACATGGGATTTTTACGTGATTTTTTATTCAAATCATAAAATGCAATATGGGTATTGTTGTTCTCGTATCCATGAGTATAGTATCATTTTGATTGAATTGTATCATGCAAAAACTTCTAGAAAGGGGAAATTATTGATTTAGCAGATTCCACCAGGCTTTCTTCGGCATCCAGGTAGGCTAGATTTACCTTTCTTATAATTGGGTTAAATTGTAGTATATTTATGATAATGTGCTAGATATGGGTTGGAAATTAGGACTTGGGAGTTACTTTTAGAATGAATTGGATTATTTAGCCGATTAGAGGCGTAATTAGGCATAATTGACTTAGTTACTCGCTCTTTAAGTAAATTTGCTATCTCAGGACTAAAATGTGGCTTATTTAATATCTAGTAGTGAAATTAGATACCCTAGTATAGTTAGGGATAGAATTTTCCATAGAATGGATGTTTGGGATTAGAAGTAGGCCCCTCCGGCCCACCTTAGGCCAAGACTACTATTATCTCCTTAAAGACTTAAAAGGAGTGTTACATCATCTAAATTTATATTTTATAGCTTGAGGATGTTTAGACACATGACACTTTATTCTAGATTGATGCTTGGGAGATGATACACGTTCTGATTCAAGCTTCGTGATTTATGATCTTAAGAACAATTTGATTCCAGCTTATTCAAGGTATGAGTTTTGGTCCAAGTCTGGAAAATGATGATGTGAGTTTTGGTTAAAGCCTGGCATCGATAGATTATTTATGACGGTTATGGAATCGGTTTAAGTCCGGAGTTTATGTAATGGAAGGATCCATGCTTATGATTGAGAGATTCGACAAAGTAGCATAATTTCGATTATTACTTCTCTTTGATTGCACCCTCTAGGCTTATGGGGGCCTGTATTAGGTTATTTACTTTATTGCTTTTAATGGCTTATAGGGGCCAGTTTTGTAGTGATAGTTATATTTCCTTTAATGTTATATTCTAGGTTTGACCTCTTACCTTGACTTAGCTTATTTATCTCGAATTTTATTATATTTATATTATGCCTTAGCTCAGTCAATCAATGATGCCTACTGAGTACCTGTGGATTTTGTACTCATACGACACTTCTATACCTTTTTGGTGCAGATCCAACTAGTAGTTGCCACAGTTGACGTGCGATAGTGCGAGCCAAAGTTTAGAGATAGGGTGAGCTCTCGGAGTCAGAGTTGACCTTTCTTCATCTTTTGTATTTTTCTTAGTCTTTTCATTTTGGGGATTGATATATATTTGACTATGATAGTACTCATATTCTTTTGGATTAGTGGCTCTTGTACCGACATTACTAGGTTGTGGGATATTGTTATTTCTCTTGTATACCTTCTATTTTATTATTATTTCCATTATTTATTTCTTGTAAGTCTTTTACTTGAATATTTTTGACATTTATGCCATTTTTCCACCAAATCAACCCATTGCTTATAGATCTAGACTATGTTTTGGCTTACCTACTGGGATAAAGTAGGTGTCATCATGACTCAGAAATCGAATCATGACATGGAATTAAAAATCGTGATTCTTACGATTTTATTTCAAAGTGAGATTTTAGAGTTTTTCATCTCATTATTGTATGTTCATAATTATGCTTTCTTATTATAATTCTTTTTGTGTTCTTGGAATTATGTGTAGCTAAAAACCACAACTAGGATTGTGGGAACCATGACAGATTAACTAGGTAGTATGTGTACAAGGTGAATCTCAAAAGGGTGTTTAGGCATATATTGTTAATTCTTTTCAGATTGTTTGCTTTCTAATAGTGTACAATGTTAGGACTCACCTTATCTCTACTCTAGACTTTAGATAGGGTAATCGAATGGAAAAAGAGAATCAACAACAAGACTTGGACATACCAACCTCCATTAAATTAGGCTTTAACTTATAAATTGGAAAGACTAAATTGGGATAATAGATAGGGGTTAGTAAAGCAAAAACCATGACACATGAACCTTTTTGCTTGGGGATAGCCATCTACAAAGAGCGTAACATAGTCGGTTAGATGATACATAACCTATCGATTCTTCATATCGAGCACTATAAGAGATCACTAAGTACGAAGAACCTATAGAATTATAAAGTTATTGGGGAACACGGTCCTAGTGCCTTTCTCAAATTGATCACAAATCCAAAGAAATCAGCAATTGTTACTATTAAATTACATATTTACAACCCCCCCCCCCCTCTTTTACTGAAAATTGTTGTTGATTGCTTAGACAGACATATTAATTAATATTTTGACCTATTACTTGTGGGATCAACCCCAACCTAGTTGGGTTCTATAAATCTAGATGTAAAGCCTCTTTTTTTAATTAAAAGAGGACTAGAAGACCCTTTATTAAAAATCAAGAATATTTAAATAATGAAAATAATGACCAATTACCATGTCCAAGCCAGCAGACCCAATCCCAGTAAAAGGTCATATTCAGAAGAAAAAAAAAACAAAAAAGGAAATGACAAAAATCAGAAGCTATAGAGAGTTCTACAATCTTCATCTACTCAATCATCACTACTAAATTTGTAATCTCCAGATTGATGTAGATCGGTTGACTAAGGAAATTGTTGAACTTCCCTTATCTGGTTGTCATGGAAATGTAACATCTAAGAGTGAAATCGAGTTTTAGGTGCTTTTGCATCGTGCATTTAGATATCTCACAAATGTCATGAAATTATTCCAACCGAAGACTTCTTTAACTCAATATACCCGATATAGCCTCCATTAACTGAGATAAGTATTCATCAGCATCTTTATTTTTTGTATTGTTCGATTTTGACTATCAATTTCTTCTTAACTTTTTTTCCTTGACAGGTTGAGCTCAACAAGTTTCACAGACAGTGAGTCAGTTTCTAGGCATAAAGCAAGATAATTCATATCAATGCAGACTTCTAATCCAACCATAGTGCTACTACTTCAGCATATACCATATTGCCTAAATTATCTCTGACACAAAAAGAACCTAAACTAGGTCCTAGATTCACTTTAGATGCACTATTTGAGAGTCATTTAAAAGCTATCATCCTGGGGACCTTCCAATACACCACCTTACAATAAATACTATGTGTGTAATCATTTAAAAACTTCACAAATTCAGGCCAAGAATCAGGGATGTTTAGCATCCAAGGGTATATGCATTTAGCTATATAGACAAGGTTTCTAGTAATCTTCATTCTTGTTCTACCATCAGACATTCTTCCCCATGCTTAATAGAATTCCTCCTCTTCCAAACCTACCATAGTATAAACATTGGCACAACCACATATATTAAATTAAATTTTGGAATGGTTATAGTGTTCCACCACTTAAAAACACAATCCTTGATCTGCAAAAAAGGTCCATCCACTCGTGCTACATCTATAAAATAATTCCATAAAGAATTAGCAGTAAATCAAATCATAAACAAGTGTTTAAATCTCCCTTGTACCCCATCCATATTATAACAACACAACACACTACATCATCACAAATTTTATTTCTTGTGAGAATTTCCCCAATAGGTAGCCTCTTCTCCCATAACCTCTATATAAAGAAAGGCACTTTAAATGGAACAGCTTTTATCCATATTTACTTAAAAATTAATTGCATGTCTCTTAAATGTCTTATCATTCCCAGCCAGACCCCACTATAAATTTTTCTAAACTATTCAACATCCATTAAGGTCGATCCTATTCCTCTGAGTCCTCATAATTTACATTCTTTGCCATTGTACACCTCTTTATTCAAGGATTATTGCAAAATTTCTTCATTCCATCTTACATTTGCATAAATTTGAATCACATCCTTTAATTGTTGTTTATTATTACTATTAAGTACTAGATAATAATAAAGTGCACCCAATTGAGTCCAACTATCATACCAAAAACTTGAGTGACCACATTTGGGCTCCCACTATATCTCCGATCTAATTTGCACCTAACCTCAAGAATATACTTCCATGTTAAAGTTCTATATTTTCATTCTACTATTTTAGGTCTCACCTTCTTACTATACTTTTTCCACATAAAGTTGGTCAATGAATACTTTTGAGTCCTAAAAATCCACCACAACTTAGAAAAAGTGTTTTTGACACATCAAACAAGGACCTAAAATCCAAACCTCATTCCTCCTTAAGGATACAAATAATAGTTCAAGCTACCCAATTTTTATTTCTTCCAATATTCTTGAAGTTCCATAAGATTCTAGCAAAGATTCTATGCAAATCATAAATAACATACTTAGGAGGTAATAGCAGATACTAAATAAATGGGGATGTTTTTCAATTCATTTTTAATTAAAACAAACTTACCACTAAATGAAAGCATCTTCCCTTTCCATGTTTGTAAATTTTTATGCACTTTCTTCATTAGTTCTGAGAAATGAACCTTTTTCTTCTTTCTGTGACCAATAGGGCAACTTAAATAGATTAAAGGAAATTTTCTGGTACTAAAAATGGTGCACTCTTCCACCTCCCTGATATGAGTATGAGTTGTCTTATGATAAATAATAAAAGCACTTTTTTCCTTGTTAATAAATGAACCAGATTGTGTCTGATAATTCTATGGTACATCCATTATCAACTGTAAGGATTTTCTGTCTATAAAGACAAATATAATGGTAGTATCAGCATATGCTAAGTGTTTAATGTTCTCACTCCACTTAGGCATACCATAATATTTAAATTCTACTTACAAAAATAATGAATTTAAAACTTAAAATAAAACTGCTACTGATAATATAAATAAAGTTAGAGATAGAAAATCTGATGAGTCGACAAATTGTGATTCATTTGGACACAAAATGGAAGTAAATAAAGACCTCAATGCCAATTTAAATGAGCTTCAATGTTAACTTGGATTAATTTTAGGGTCAAGACTAAAAAATAGTTGACAGACCAAAAAGATGGAAGGTTAGAGCTAAAATACAAAGAAGCATCACCAAAGTACTTTGGCGCATCGTCAAAGTGCTTTGTATATTGATAAATACAAAGTTGCATCACTAAAAGTGATAGTTTATCCCAGTTCTTATATAAGAAAAACATCGATAAGGAAGGGTAAATCGATGTATCACCGAAGAGATCGGTAAAGCAAGTACATATCACCAAAGTGATAGATGCCAACCTACAAATCTTAAGATTTATGTTAATTCAATTATACAATCACTGGAAGGTATGGTGATGGTATCTTAGTTCATCGATCAAGACGCGGTGGCATTTTAATAATTAACTAGCTCAATTTTGCTTCTAGTATAAATAACTTTTTGGCATCTTGAAACCCTATTTTTTGTTATATCTTGAATCTAAATCTTGTAATTGCAACCCTAGTTGAAATCTTAGTTACTTGTTGCTTATTTCTTGATTGGAATTTAGAATTTCTTTGGAAATATTTGGATTTCATGATAGCTTTATTTAGGTTTGCTAAAGCTAGGGAGTGTAAAGGTCAGGATCTGGACCAAGTGAAGTGTATTAAGGGAGAGGATGGCAGAGTGTTGGTAGAGGATGTGCTTATTTAGAAGAGGTGGAAGTCGTATTTTAATAAGCTCTTGAATGATGAGGGGGACAGAGGCATTGTGTTAGGGAAGTTGGAGCACACCGAAGAATCTCACGATTTTGGCTTTTGTTGGCGCTTTAGGGTGTATGAGGTATGTGAGGCTATTCACAAGATGTAAAGGGGTAGGGCGACAGGGCCTGATGAGATTCCGATGGACTTTTGGAAGTTCATGAGTGGGTCAAGGTTGAGGTGGCTCACCAATTTGTTTAATAATATTTTCAAGTCTACTAAGATGCCCGAGGCGTGGAGATGTAGCACGATAATTCCTTTATATAAGAATAAGGGTGACATTCAGAGTTGCAACAACTACTATGGTATTAAGTTATTGAGTCATACGATAAATATTTAGGAGAGGGTGGTAGAGCGGAAGTTGATGAAGGTAGTGTCTATTTTGGAGAATCAATTTAGATTTATGCCCAGTCGCTTGACGATAGAGGTAATTCACATTGTGTGGAGGCTGGTAGAGTAGTATCGAGAGAGAAAGAGGGATCTTTACATGGTGCTTATCGAGTTGGAGAAGGCATATGACAAAGTCCTTAGAGAGGTTCTTTAGAAATACTTGGAGGCAAAGGGGGTACCAGTGGTGTATATACAATTGATTAAGAACATGAATGAGGGGGTGAATACCCGAGTAAGGATGGTGGGAGGTAATTTCGAGAATTTTCCAGTCTTGACAGGGTTGCACCAGGGATCAACTCTTAGTCCATTTTTATTCGTCTTGGTGATGGATGTGTTGATGCGGAGTATTTAAGGAGAGGTGCCTTGGTGTATGTTTTTTACTGATGATGTAGTGTTGATTGATGAGTCGCGTCGAGGTTTTAATGATAAGTTGGAGGTTTAGAGATAAACCCTAGAATCTAAAGGATTCAGATTGAGTAGGACCAAGACAGAGTACTTAGAGTGTAAGTTTAGTGACTTAAGGCAAGAGGAAGAGGAGGTAGTGAAGTTAGATTCATAGGTGGTTTGTAAAAGGGATAGTTTTAGGTATCTTGGGTCTATGATTTAGGGGGCTGGGGAGATTGATGTGGATGTCTCTCACCGTATTAGGGCAGGTTGGATGAAATGGAGGCTTTCTTCTAGGATTTTATGCGGTAAGAAGGTGCCCCTCAAGATCAAAGTCAAATTCTATAAAACTACGATCCGGTTGGCTATGTTGTATGGGGCAGAGTGTTGTCCTGTTAAGAACTCTCACGTCCAAAAGTTGAAGGTGGCGGAAATGAGGATATTGCTTTAGATATGTGGATTCATGAGGGCTGGCAGGGTTAGGAATGAGATTATTCGGGAGAAGGTAGGAGTGGCATCGGTGGAAAATAAGATGCAGGAAGTGAGGTTGAGATGGTTTGGTCATGTGATGAGAAGGGGCACAGATGCCCCTTTTCGTAGGTGTGAGAGGTTGGCCTTGGATGGTTTCAAGTGGGGGGTGGGGGGGTAGACCAAAAAAGTACTGGAGAGAAGTAATTATATGTGACATAGAGCAGTTATAGCTTTCTGAGGACATAAACCTTGATAGGAAAGTATGGAGGAAAAGCATTAGGGTGGAGGGCTAAGGTGGGTGGTTGAGTCATAGTCTGTAGTTAGGAGGGTTTGGTGTAGCTTGGTTAGCAGGTCTAGGGTGGGGGAGGGGGGTCCATTGTCTTTTTGTGTACTTTATTGTTGTGTTATTTTATTCCTGTTGCACGCTTTGGATTTTTTTTCTTTGTCCTTTTGTCTTGAGCCGGGGGTCTATCGAAAACAGCCTCTCTACTTCCCCGGAGGTAGTGGTATGGACTGCGTACATTTTACCCTCCCCAGACCCCACTAGGTAGGAATATACTGGGTTTATTATTGTTGTTGTTGATAGATTTGAATGATAATATAGGTATATTTCCTTTTTCTCTTGTTATGAGTAGCTAACATCCCAAGCTTGGGGTTATGCATTACTTAGAGTTGATTATTATGTGAGTAGTGATTATATACCATTTTATTTGATTGAATATTATGATTTTAGCTAACTCTCTATGTTTTAGCTAAAGAATTAAGGTTGCAAACTCTAATCATGTTTAGATCTCTTGTCTTGCTTGAAAGAAAAGACAAGAGTGGAGAGATTTAGTTTACAAATACTTGAGTAATCCTTATTTAATAGGTAGTTCTAGAAATAGACTAACTAATTCGGGGTAATTGGTTGCTCTGTATTGGACACATATGGGTATTTAAAAAAAACATATGAAATGTAGTGGTAGATTGAAAGGTTACCCCCAATACCTAAGACCAAGCCTATTCATGACTATCGATCAAATTTAGGTGCATTTTCACTTACGCACACTTTTAGTCACTCTTAAGAAGGCGTAACCCCAAGTGCTTTTACTTATCGATTACATTTTAGCATTCTTTTTGACAACCAAAGTTGAAATTGATAATTTGAACATGGAATAATTTTGAATTAATAATTTTGAATTAACTCCCCCATTTACTTTATCACTTTATTTTGGCATTATGTGCAAACACTTAGTCACTTACAACACCTAAAGTTGAACCTCGATGAAATTGGCCCGACTCCAAGTTGGGTAAAAATGATATTTCCAGCAAATGCATACATCTTGAGGTATATATGAGCATTATTAAAATCCCCTTTCTTTACTCCCCTTGTCGAATGAAAAAATCCCATGGGCTTAACCATTAATGAGATTAGAATACCGGTTATTTACTATAAGTCTACAAATTTTATCCACCACAGCATTATCAAAACCTATTTTTCAAGTATTTTAATAAAGAAAGGCCAGTTCACATTGTCATAAGCCTTTCCCACATCCAGTTTGCGCACCATATTTGTTGGTTTTCTCATTATGATGTCAGAATAATCTCTTGTGCCAACAATATATTTTTAGTGATGTTTCTCCATTTCGTAAACCTTGATTGATTCTTTGAAATTAGAATAGGTAACAAATCTTCCATTCTATTATGAACTACTCCTGAAATTACTTTATTTAAGAAATTACTCAAACTAATTGACCTCATATCAAAAAAAAGTTGCGTAATATCTTTTTTAGATAAAAGTACCTAAGTAGTATGAATGATGAATTTGGGATGAGTACAACACTCATAGAATGCATTCACCACTCTGAAAATGTCCTCACCTACAAAGTTCCAATAACTATGGAAAAAATTACAGTAAACCCCTCAAGGATACTAGCACTTTCCCTATTTAATTCAATTACCACTTTTTTTACCTCCTTCAATATGGGAAAAGCTTTAATGGAATTATTGAAATCATCAATGACTAAAGAAGGGATGTGTTCTAACAGTAAAAGCCCAATATCTCCAGCAGACTCTGAAAATTTGTCACAAAAAAGGGATAATGCCTCCTCTTTCACCTAGTCAGCAACCTCATCCCATGAACCATCTTCCTTTAGAATTTTAGAAATTGAAAACCTATTCTTTCTTTCATTGGATAAACTATGGAAGAATATGATGTTCTTTCCCGCTTTTAGAAACAATTTTATGCCTATTTTTTGCCTCTAAAACTATTTCTTATAATGAATATATTGTTTTAATTCACCTTGAGCCCTTTGTAACATTATTCTATTCACAATAGTAGGATTTTCCTCAAAAGGTCTTCCTTGAGTCAAACAATTTCCTCTCTGATGATAAGTTACTTGAAGATATCTCCAAATCTTTACTTGAAGATATCTCCAAATCTTTCTCTACTCCAGCTAGACAAAGTAGTCTTATTTTTCTTTATTTTTTTCTTAAAATTCATGAATATATTAGGTTTATTATAATCTCAATTAGACCTTACCACTTGTTGAAAATCTACCTCTTATGATCAGAATTGGAGAAATCCTAAAGTTTACATAGATTATCAGACTAACTTCCACATATGAGCAACAGCGGAGCATGATTTGATCCATTCCTGGCTAAATGATCTACTTATACTTGCCCATACATACTTAAAAGACTTGATTGATCAATAATTTATCTAACCTTTTGATAATGCATTCATTATTTTCTCTACTATTCCACCAAGTAAATGGTCCTTTGATAATTAGCATTTTCTCTACTAATGGCAGGGGGATATTAGTTGGGAGATGATAGGGATTATTTCTAATGTTCATGCTAGGAGGTTTATTTTGAGGGGGTGCAATTCTTATCTCTGTTATATTAGTGATGTTAGTATGGAGAGTCCATTACTTGACTCTGTTCCTATAGTTTATAAGTTTCCTGATATTTTCCCTACTGATCTACCTGGCCTTTCTCCTGAGTGTAATATTGAGTTTATTATTGATCTTGATTTGCGTACCCAACCTCTTTCTATGTCACCTTACCATATGGCTCCTGAAGAGCTTAAGGAACTAAATTCTCAGTTACAGGATCTTCTTGGAAAGGGTTTCATTATACCAAGTGTGTCTCCTTAGGGAGATCTTGTGTTTCTTGGGAAGAAGAAAGATAGCTTTATACATATGTGTATTGATTATAAGCAGCTTAATAAGGTAACAATAAAGAACGGTTATCCTATGCCTCGTATTGATGACTTGTTTGACTAGATTCAAGGAGCAGCGATGTTTTCTAATATTGTTTTGAGGTACAGTTACCATAAGTTGAGGATTCGAGATGAGGATACCCCAAAGACAACCTTTAGAACTTGTTATGGTCATTATGAGTTCCTAGTGATGTCTTTTGGGTTAACTAATGCCCTAGTTGCATTTATGGATTTGATGAACTGTGTGTTCAGGACTTATTTGGTTCCTTCATAATTGTGTTCATCTATAACATCCTTGTGTATTTGAGGAGTAGAGAGGAGAATGTGTGGCATTTGAGGATTGTTTTCCAGACCTTAAGAGATCATATGATTTTTACCGAATTAAAAAGTGTGACTTTTGTCTTGAGTCAATGACATTCCTTGGGCATGTGGTATCTAAAGATAGGATTAAGCAAATATTAATGCTATTTGTGATTGGGATAGGCTTACATCTCCGACTGAGGTTTGTATTTTTATCGGTTTGGCTGGTTATTATAGGTGCTTCATTAAGGGTTTTGCTATTATTGCACCACCAATGACCAGATTGACTTGGAAGGAGGTTCCTTTCTAATGGTTCAAGGAGTGTGAGTCGAGCTTTGGAAACCTCGATGGATTTCTCACTTCAGCTCTTACTTTGGCTCTTCCTATTGAGGGTGATGGACTCATCATGTATTGTGATGCTTTTAGTGTTGGTTTGGTTTGTGTATTTATGCAGGAAGGTCGTGTTATTGCTTATGCTTTGAGGTAGCTAAAGGTTTACGAGCGAGACTACCCCACTCATAATTTGGAGTTGGTGGTAGTAGTTTTTGTGCTTACAATTTGGAGGTATTGTCTTTATGGGGTGCATTGTCTGATCTTCACGGATCATAGTAGTCTTAAGCATATTATGACCTAGAATGAGTTTAATGCTAGGTGATACGACCCAAAACTAACCTCCAAAGAAGTATGTTGCGGTCGATGTCAAATATAGTAACCCAAACCAAGTTGGGGTCAAACCCACAAGGAATGCATGGAATTACATCTCAAACTTGATGAAATCACGAGAAGTGCAAAGATGTAAATGGGGGACTTGGAAGTCACAGTAACATGTAACCGAACTTGAGTGCTTGAGATTGTAAACAATAGAAGACGAACACTAGGACTGTGTTCCCCTGGCTTCTAACTCTGTAAGATTCTCGTGTTCCATGTACCTATCCACTGCTCTACATGCAAAGTTTGAATATTTATGTATTATCAACCTTCATGTGAACACGTTGATAAATCTCACCCTTCACCTTTTAAGTCTCAGGGTGTCGCTTACTATCCCTTGTCCTTGACCCCAGTACAACTATCACCTTTTGGTTCTCAAGTTGATTAGATGAGGGTTGATAGCCTCGAATCGGTATTGTAAATCTTTTTTCCCAATCTAAAACTCCCTTGTGAGGATAATCTCGAATACAGGTAATTTCCAAGCTTCTGCAGTAGCTTGGGATACAATTAATATAAAAGAGATCACAATACATACAACCACAACAATATAGATGAATCTCCCACTTCTCTTACGTTGTCAATCCACCAGGGTTCCCACAAACCTAGTCAAGGAAATTATCCACTCATGCTTATGCAATAATCCATAGAAATCAATAAACAAGACATGTAATTAATTACACAATGATGAAAGAGTAAAATCCAAAATCTTCAATTGAATATGAAAAAACAAAAACCCAAGAACAAAAATATCAAGTTGCACAAAGTCAGTGTATAAGAAAAAATATCAAAAGTATGTAACATAACAAAGGAATAACCCTAGGGAATTTATAGTATCTCAAAATAACAAAGGAAACCTACTTAAAACAAAATAGGAAAACTTTGTCGGTAGTGGTCACGCCTCTGACAACGAGTCGTTAGGTCTGGTTATGACTCATTGCCTGCTGTCGTATCTTTATTAGGATTCAGTGGTTACGACTCGTAATGTCACCATGCGAGTCGTATACTACTAATTGTCGTCACTCCAATAGCTTTTCACTTTTAGGGCTCTTGAATCTATTATTCTTACGATTCCTCACCATGAGTCGTAGTCACTCCTTACAACTCATGGTCTTCACTCATTACCACTGGAGCATTAATCTTCAAAACTTTATACACTGGTCACAGTACGACTTTTGACTATAAGTCGTAGTTGACCCTTATGACTCGTAGTCTTATATTGCCTATTTTTTGGGCTTTAGCTTTGCTCGCTATTATCTTTACAAGTCTAGCTACGAATCGTAATGTGACTTAATGACTCGTAGCTTGACCAGTACTTCAACTATTTAGAACTTTCTTTTCCTATTTTAGTCCAACACCCCTTTTGACCTAGTTTACCTAGAAAACACATAAAGCACACATCATATCCAACAAAATGACCTAATTCAATGCATATTTTCACCATTTTAAGCATTGAATGTGCCATGAAACAACGGCACATCACTAGGCAGTGTATAAGGATGGAATTGGCGTAGGATTATGATGTCTCTATCTTGTATCATTTGGGTAAGGTGAATGAGGTAGCACATACCTTGAACAAGAACGCAGTGAGTATGAGGAGCTTGGCTTGTATTTCAATTTCTCATAGGTCATTGGCACGAGACAATTAGTCCTTAGCCACTTGATATTTCTGACCCAGGGAGGATCCTTGCTAATGTTGATGTGAGATCCTCATAATTTGAGCAAATTTGGGATTTCTAGTTTGAGGATAAGATATTTTGCATCATTTGTGATCAGGTGTTGATGGTGAGTCCAAGAGGGCTATCATAGATTCTGAGGGCATAATGAAATTTGATAGCTGCATTTGTGTTCTGAACGTTGGTGACTTGATTCAGTCGATCTTTCATAAGGATCATAGATCTATATATTCTATTCACTTAAGTTCAGCTAAGATATATAGGGATTTGAGGCAAAATTATTGGTAGTGGTATGTAGAGAGATGTGGTAGATTTTGTTGCCCGTTACCTATGTTTTCAACAGGTGAAGGCCGAGCATCAGTGATATGGTGGTTTAGTTTAGAGATTGCCCATTCCCAAGTGGAAATAGGAGAAGATTACTATAGAATTTATTAGTGGGTTGCCTTATATTTCTCGTGGTTCTGATGGTATTTGGGTTATTGTGGATTGGGTGACAAAATCTTTCCATTTCATTCTTATTCTGATGTCTTTCAGTGCTGAGAGGTTGGCTCGTATCTATGTTAGTGAGATAGTCCGTTTGCATGGTGTGCCTATATCTATCATTTCATACTGGGATTCAATGTTTACTTATAGCTTTTAAAGAGCTTCCCAGGAGGAGTTGGGTGTTTAGGTCGATATAAGTACATCTTTCCAGTCGCAAGCTGATGGCAAGTCAGAACAGACTATTCAGGTTCTCGAGGATATGCTCCAAGCCTATGTTATGGATTTTTTAGGTTAGTAGGAGCAACACTTTTTCTTGGCAGAGTTTGCTTATAATAATAGTTACCATTCGGGTATTTAGATGGTGCATTTTGAGGCATTATATGGTAGGTGATGTTGTTCCTTGATTTGATGGTTTAAGACTTTCGAGATTAGACCTCATGGTACTGACTTACTTCAGGAGTCTTTGGATAGAATTAGGCTAATTTAGAACAGGTTTAGGGCAGCTCAGAGTAGGCAGAAGGCTTAAACAGATCATAGAATTCATTCCTTGAGATTTGGAGCTGGTGATCGGGTATTTCTCTGTGTATCGCCCATGAAGGGTGTGATGAGGTTCGGGAGGAAAGGCAAACTCAGCCCCAGATATATTGAACCCTTTGCAATTCTTCACACAGTTGGTAAAGTGGATTATGAGTTAGTCTTGCCCCCAGATTCTACTGTGTCCATCTATTTTTTGATGTTTCTATGTTGCGGTGGTACATTCCTGAACCGTCTCATGTGCTTATATGGGACTCAGTCTAGTTGGAAGAGCATTTGACCTTCGTGGAGGAGCCTGTGCTCATCTTAGCTAGTGATGTTAGGAGACTACGCACTAGAGAGATTCTAGTAGTTAAGGTTTAGTGGAGGCACTGCCTAGTAGAGGAGGCTACTTGGGAGATCGAGAGAGAGAGACGTGGACCCATTACCCTCACCCTTTAAGGCTTTAGGTACATCCTAATATTTTACTTTTGCGGACGAAGGTTCTTTTAGTAGTGGATATTGTAATGACCCTCCAGGTTATTTCTTGTAGTTCTACTTATTTTCTCTATTTAGAACTTTCCTATAGCTGCCCCAAGTCGTTTATGACTTGCTAGAACTGACAGTTCAGTTACCTTGCAGTTTGTTTGGTTTTTAGAGCCAATTCCCTATTTTGCAATTGTCGCTGGTTAAAATTGGCCACCGGGCGTTAACTTTAGTTAAATGATCTCGTTTGCTAAATTTGACTATTCAAACAGCTTTAGAATGTTGATTTTAGGCTTAATGGACCCTTGGTTTAGGTCCCAAGGCACCTAATCTCTTTTTAAGATATTGGCGGGAAATTATGAGAAATGATTAGTGGGTGTGGGACCGACTTTGTATCAAAACGACCTCGAATAAAAATTTTGACTGCTACATAGACTCTAGAATGTCGAATTTGATGAGGTAGCATAGTCCATTTGTGTGTACGTGATTCCGGATGAGTCCTGTATCAACCCAATTTCTCACGTCATTATGGCGCCTACTATAAACCACCAGTCGGCAAGCCAACCCATAGTCCAGAACTACTAGTAAAGGACTACCAAGAGATAAAAAGGAAAGAATTTGGAAAAAGTGTGATAAAAGAATAACATACATAAGATAATCCTAAAACCAGGTGAAACCAATATAAGAGCTTCTAGTATAATAAGAATACAAAATGAACTACCAAGGGAAATACATTGATACAGCTCATCTTTGAATACAACATAGAGACTAGTCTAGTACATAAGAGGGAGGAAAGTAATACTCCAAACGTCGGGAGCTCTCTCAATGTCTCCGAACCATGGCTGCTCTGCACGACGCACACAATACCAGTGATAACCCTTACTATGATCTGCAGGTTGCAGAAGTGTAGTATGAGTACCAAACACATAGTACTCAATAGGCAACTGTCGACTGAGCTCCAAAGATAATACAAATGTATACAACATATAAACAAAAATAGAGTCTATGCCCAAATGACCAGAAACCACATAATAAAGACATTGAGATAGTACGGATAAACTATCCTACTCATATCCAAGAACTAACATAGTAAGGCTAACGAAGTATTAAGGATGAACTATCCTATTCTATCCATACTCAGAAATCTCAATACTATACCTTATATCACAGGCTAGTGTATGAATAAAGGGGGAAGGATATACAACAGTATACAAAGCCAAGGAATGAATTTACAATCTAAATAAAACAAGGAAGGAAGGGATATATGGTAATACCATAGATATATATAGATGGATATACATATATATACACATAAACAAGGTCAACTCGAAGTATAACCTAAATCATGAGACTAGCATTTTAAGACCTCATAATCATAACAGGAAGTAGTGCTAGTATACTCAGGGTTTCTAACTCATACATCTAATCATAAGGTAATCATGCATAATAATGTAATAATTAGATAAAAGATCCAGAATCGTACCTCGAGTCTCAATACTAAATCATTAATAAATCTGCCAGAAATTAGCATAATAACGATCATACAATAATAATAACAATAGCAATAACAATGTGAGTGACCGGCTAGCCTGGACAACCGATAACTAACTGAGACTTTCATGAACCCGCACTGCCCCACGCTTAGAAGGTTCAATCAACATACAATCCACCATAATTCATACTCATCACACATACCTATACAACCCCATAAGGATGATAGATATAGGTGCATACTGGTTATAGGCAATGCTCATGCAAGAATGAATGCCAAGATACAATCCATAACATCATAAATAATCTAAAATACCAGAATTAACCAAGTGTATAACCTCACATTATCTGTACCATAATCAATAGCCGGACTCAAACTAGTAAATATATAATCAATAGACAGAGTCGAACCAGTGAATATATAATCAATAGTTGAACTTGAAATGGTAAATATATAATTAATGCCCTCAATACCGTCAACATCATCAACCATCGGGTTTTACTCGAAATTCATAGCATGAATAACATCATCATCATCCTTCCCAAATCAAAGATATGTATATATAGATATATAATAGGTGCACAAACTTAAGTCGTTGCTAAGAAAAGGGTAAATCTGTAAATCCATTGCCTGGAGTAAACTTTGGGATTAAATCATGATAAAAGTGGAGAAAGGGGTCAGAATCTCTCGTGACCAGAGTAAATAGTAGTATCAAAATCATATACTGGAATCTATCTCGGTCAAATCTATAAAACATCATGTCCAATCTCTTTACACATAGGTTATTCATTAAGACGGTGGAATTATTATTATGAAGGAATCCATTTTTAAGGTGAAAAGTGGGCCTTAACCCCTATTTAGGAAAACAACAATAACAAAATCATATTTTAGTAGGAATCATATCATTTATTGATTTAATGATCATAAATGTAAAGAATCTATCAATGCCATCACAAATATTCAAACAATGGAACCATAAGCGTCAATATATCTATAAACTACAACCGCATCCTTTACAAGCGTAAACACTTTCTGAAAGTCTAACCGATATCATAACACGGCCTTGGGACAAATAATGTGTTTGGAATAATTACAACATCATAATCATGGCCTTAGGCCCATATACATATCTGGAACCCATATTAATAATTATATTCATAAACCATCTCGTATCTATAAGCCATAGCATATCTATGAGGCATATCATATCTCTAAGCCATATCTATGAGGCATATCATATCTCTAATCCATATCGTATGCATAAGGAATATCATATCTATAGGCTATAAATCATATCTAAGAGGCATATCACATCTATAAGGCATTTTATATCTATAGGCAATATATCATAACTACGTATATGCCTATATTATTAAATATGTAGATGGACCCATAAGATATAAAACATATCACCTTGTGAATAAAAAGTAGACAGAAGTCCACCTCAAAGTCGAATCGCAAATCCTTGAATCATCCATAAAATATTTTTCTTAACTCCACGATCTCAAAATATTGCTATGTTATCAAAATAATAATCTATGCGCCATTAGGAGTCAAATGAGACACATATTGCCATATAACAGGTTGGGTCAAAATTTGGGTAAAAAGGGAACAAAATCAAAAATTACAAAAATTGTACCTGTAACGAGGTCACTCGAAGGACAAGGAAGTTGTTCTCAAAGGTTGAGCACAAACGGAGCACAAATCGGGTCGCAAATCAACCCTTAAAGTTTGAGAATTCAAAGCTCTAATTTCTAAGAATTTATCAAGAAATTGAAGGAATCTTAGAATGAATTCAAAGGGAAATCATGGAATAATAATTATCCAAGATCCAAAAATCATCTACAAGCTTTAATCTCACCTTGTCTCACACTTCAGGTTTTTTGCTCTCAAGAAATGGATGAAAAATGAGCAAAATCGGGCAAAAGGGATCTATTTATACCTATACCAGACATATGGATGTCTCTATCACTACTGAGCATCGTGATCATGATCTATACATGTAAATCTTATGTCGTGATTGCCATTTACCCTTCACTTTTATAATTTTTTCTCTACAAAGGTAAAACACTTTTGACATATGCAATTTAAAGTCAATGTTCATAAAACATAATGTCCCATTGTTTCATGACACTTTTGATGCTTAAACTTGGATAATATGCATGTGTTTAAGGATATTTTATGGGATTTGATGTGTTTTTAGAGTGATTTTGCAGGAAACTAGGTGTTGGAAGATAACTGGAAGAAAACAGAATAAAAACCCTAAAAAATAACTACCTACGGGGCGTAGGTGGGTTTGTAGGTTTCAGAGAAAGAAATAAAGAGACAAAGTTTTAGTGAGCACCTACGAACCCCCCACCTAAGGGGTGTAGGTGCCACCTACGCCGATGTAATTTTTTCGGGTAGTTTTGAAGTTGTTTCTTATGGTTTCCATGTATCGTACATACACTCCTATGATGTTTTTAGTCATTATTATTTATGTTTAGTGAAGTTTTCCTCTTTTGTTTAGGATTTGAATTCTAGGGTTTCTTGATAATCTATAAATACCCATTTTACGTTTCTAGTTAGGGGAGTCCAGAGATTGGCCCTTTGGGGTTGAGTTCACATCATTCACAAACATTTTTGATTCAAAGATTGACTTGTAATCTTGGGATCTTATTGTTCTTTGTTTATTTTTGGTTTGTTCTTAAAATTAATACATTGGGTTTTATTCATGCACTATTGTGAGATTTATTCCATAATTTTTTCTGTGAATTCTATGAATCATCTTGCAACTATGAGCAGCTAATTCCCTTATCTAGGGTTATGGGAACCCTGGTGGATTAATGAAGTAGAGGAAGTGACAAATCGTTCTAGATAATGATTCTTGCATGTATTGTGGTTTTGTTAGATTTGATAGTCTTCTTAATGGGTGTGCATGTTAGGATCTCACCTATATTAACTACAAGTCTGACTGGGAGGTAGAGATTGGTAAAACAAGATCACAACTGTGAATTAAAGTTAATTGCTAAAATAAGCATACCTACATTATCTACTTAAGACGATTATCTTTCATCGAATAACTTGTGACTCAAAAAGTAATAGTTAAATTGGGATCTAGGATAAGGGTTAGTAAGGCGACAACTTGAGACTCAAAAGTTAAAGGGTGAAATCAATTAATGAGTCCACAAGACAGTTGATGGAACATAACTTATCAGATTATGTAGGTAAGGTATTGGAATAGACTGACAGTGCATGATAAATCAACAGAGTTAGAAGCTAAGGGGTACACAAGCCTAGTGTTCGTCTTAGATTGATTACAACCTCAAGCATCCAGTTTGTGTTACTTTTTAATATTTTAGCAAATCCCCCCATATACTTTCTGTATCGACTGGTGATTTTAATAAGTTCAAGAAAGATTTCAAACATTTTCCCTAGGAGATCGACCCAAACCTAGTTGGGTTATTATATTTTGACAGTGCTCGCTTTATCCTACAACTTGAGGTGTAATTTGGGCGGTAGCAAAATGCCCTCCGCGATTGTGATTTATGCTTCCAGTTGCACCAGATTTCCTAAGTCCAGAATAGACTTTGATCGAGTGCTCGAGTTTCGTCCGAAACCCCGTATATGCAAACAAATTAGGTAACCATACAAAATTCGACGTTCTAAATGCGATGTCACACTTGGAATTTCCAATTGAGGTTGTTTCAACCAAATATGGGTCCTACACCCAAGTTTTAAATTTCTCAACTTTTTGACCAATAGGCCAAAATGAGCTCGGGAGCCTTGGACCCAAACCAAAGGCCTACCTAGCCAAAAATCGATATTTCAAAGATGATGCACTATAGGATTTCTCATCTGAGGTCATCTACTAGGACTTTTGGTCTAAGGCCAAATCATAAACAGTAAAAGCTCCAGAATATGGAGATGAGCCTAATATCCAAATGAATTGTCTGATCACCAAACCGACAATTTTGGAAAGTCATAAATAACCTGTAGCCGCTATTCAAAGGCACAAAATACCAGAAATTCATGCAAATCAAGGAAATGACCTAAAGGTTCATTATAATATCCACTGTTAAAAGGACTTTCATCCACGAAATTCAATGAATAGAAAGATCTCAAACTCGAAAGGATGAGGTACTGGGCCCATATGCTTCGAGCATAACTTCCCCTATAACCTCCATGGAGAGAGTGCACTTCCAAGGGATTTTTCCACAGGTATCCCTTTTTAAACTAGCTCTCTAACTTCACTTTGAAATAGCCAAAACTCAACCTCAACCACTATAACACCTTGAGTCAGCACCCCGGATGATACACAGTGCTCATGACCCCGAAGGACCATAAGCTAACCCATGACTGGCACCTATTGTGAGTACTGAACAATAATATTTAAATAATGCAGAAAATTGGATGAAATGCCATAAGGTTCATAATCTGAAAACAAATATTGAACACTGATAAATAAATACTAGAAACTGAACATCTGTTTGAAATAATCTATCCTAAAAGCCTCTAATTGTCTGAACATGGAGTTGATGGTATAAGTCCCAACTAACTCCGACTACTGAATATACTAAACTACTAAAATAATAACTTTGTCCTTGAACTATGAGGACTCACCACAAAATCTGTTGCTGATAGGCTAGGCTTCTAAGTACGATCAGGAGCCTGTGCCTCTAAACCTATGATATAAGACATCATAGTGCAAAAGAAAGAGTATATACCAGTACTTTAAATGCACTGGTATGCTAAGTAAAGTAGGCTGATGTGCAAGGGTTTATATGCATGAACAATAACTGGCTGAGTAATATGAATATAACTGAATGAGAGTATATGTATATCTGAAACTGCTGTAAATACTGATTTTTTTACAAGTACATGTATATCTGAAACTGCTGCAAATATTGATTTTTTTGCAATGTTGCATGAGAATCTACTTTACTGTAAATGAGATTGCTAATAACTAAATTACTGATAACCGAGTTACTAATAAATGGGTGACTATTTCTAATAATTCTAATTCTGTAGAACTAAATTGAGTTCTATACTAAGCTGGGTGACTGTGTCTAACAGTCCTGATTCTAAATACTGATCTAAGATTTTATACTAAGTCTGGAACTGAAACTATAACAGTGGCAGTGTTCATCTGACTAACATATCTCGATTATAAAGTGAGTTGGATTCCAACCTGTGACCCAGTTAGAATGGTGATAGCTCATTGCCAAGGGATACTAACAATGGCTATGAGTTAACCCTCACTGGCAGGAAAACTCGTACGAGATGTATAAACCCTTATCTGGCATGAAGATATCTCAACCTATACTGGCTACATAGTTCTGTAACACAGGGATTGCTACTAAGGGTCAAACCCTTCACGGACAAGAATGCCCCCATCCCTGGGTTCACTCAATGATAATTTCTATTCCGAACTGAATAGTCACTAAACTGATTTCTAGATTGTACTAGGCTTGACTGAACTATTACTAATCGTGCTAACTAACTGAACTGGATTGAGTTTACTAAGTTCTGTTAACTGACTGAATACACTGAGTTCTGTAACTGACTGAGTACTACTGTATGTGACATCACTGAGACTATTCTGAAGCTACTGTAATTCTAAGTAAACAGCTAGATTTCGGGTATTGAATAACCCCAAGACTCGATAGCATTAAAAGTAAAACATGGCATGGTCATAATAACATACAATAGTAGTTTGCCAACGATGCTTTCATTTAGACATTTTGTCAAACACTTTGAGATATATGAACTTGTACATAAATGAGACCACGTGATAACATGTCATGATTTCACTATTCCATTCACATAGGTATTCTATCAAACACTTGGGGGGCATGGTTATTTCACATAATAATAGTCAACACATGAACATCATGGAACAATAATCAATTGCAATTTCAAGGGTTTAACATGAAATCATATAATAAACCACACATGCTATTTTAATTTCATGAAACTTGTAGTAAATCATGGATTCAAACCCAAAAAATATCATGAACATGAATACAATTAAATTCAATATGAAATTCATTAGAGAAATCACCTTGTAGTTTTAAAAGAGGTTCTTGAACTCCAAGAGTGGAAGGAAACCCTTGGATGAACACCTAACATATCTTTGTAATCAAATTCGTAAAGATTGATGGTGTGTTCTTGAATCTTGAATTTGAATTTGGATGCCCTAGGGTTTGTTCTAGAGAAATTTGAGAGAGAATAAGCGATTTAGCCCATAGGATATTTTAATTTCGTATTTTAGGGCTGAATAAAAGTGGAATAATAACCCAAATACCCCTCTGGACGCAGACATTTATTTACTAAAAAACGTTCCCAGTGATGCCCTGGGCGACGCACCACATCGATGGCCGATGGGATAGTCAATGCATCGCATTGGCTCACTGGAATTTGCACTGAAGGCTGGTGAAAAGTTCTAGTCGATGCGCTGGGCGACGCGATGCGTCGAGATCGCATCGATCCACTATTTTGGAATCCCAAACATGCCTTAAATGACATTCAAAAAATCCAAAACTCACCCGAAGTAACCTATTGGCATCCCTGATCATGAATCGACTTAGAAATTGACATTTTACGGTTATAAGGATCAAAACTAAGATCATCGAATTATGAAGGCTAAAATAATTCTAAGTCTAAACACTTAGCTAAAATTTCTAAGTCTGGGACCCCTCCTTTTTCATGCTATTTAGGGCTGAATTAGGTTATGACTTTTACGTGGTCTGACAATATTTCCCCCTTGGGAATATTCATCCCTGAATAAGACTGACTGAACTGAGAATACTGAGGAACTATACTGGTACTGGCATTCACAACTGAAACGTGATCAAATGACTGAAACTACTAATAAACTGAGTTTTCATTCTGAACATGCATAACTAAAGCATGATTGAATTCTAAAGACATGACACATGACTGAGCTATTTTATAAAGGCATGCATGATATGAGAATGTTATGCAACTGAAACCGATACCGAGTTTGTAAAGGTAATCTGAGCATGGAACTAAGTAAATTCAAGGAAAATGGTTACCTTGACCTGAGTCTGAGTTTCCGGAGAAGAGGTGAGGATACTTGGTCCGCATATATGTTTCTGCTTCAAAAGTAGCTCCCCTCACAGACTGATTCCGCCAAAGAACTTTGACTAGAGGAACTTCTTTGTTTCTCAGTCTGTGAACCTAATGAACAAGAATTTCGACTGGGATTTTTTCATAAGAGATACTGCTCTGAACATGTATACCCTCTATAGGGATTACAACTTCTGGGTCACCAATACATTTCTTAAGGAAGGATACGTGAAACACTTGGTGTACTAAAGCTAAGTCTAAAGTTAACTCAAGCTCATAAGCTACCTTTCAAAAATGGCTGAGGATTTGGTAAGGACCAACATATCGGGGACTAAGATTCCCCTTCTTGCCAAACTTCTTTACTCCCTTCATAGAAGAGATTTTCAAATACACAAAATCAGCAATATCAAACTTGAGATCTTTTTTTCGCACATCTGCATATGATTTCTGTCAGCTCTGAGCTGTCGTAAGCCTTTCCCTTTTAAACTGAACTTTTTCTAAGGCATCAAATACCAAGTCAGGCCCTACTACTGCAGCCTCACCCACTTAAAACCAACCAATGGGAGATCTACATCTTCTCCCATAGAGCACCTCAAACAGAGCCATCTGAATGCTGGAATAATAGTTATTATTATACATGAGCTCAATCAAACGCAAGTGGTCATACCAACTACCCTTAAAGTCAATGGCACATGCTCTTAACATATCTTCTAGATAATGAATGGTCCTTTCTGCTTGACCATCTATCTGAGGGTGAAAGGTTGTACTGAGGTGAACTTGGGTACCAAGACCCTTCTGGAAGGCTTTCTAGAAATGAGAGGTGAACTGCATACCTATATCTGAAATGACAGACAGTGGAACTCCGTGCAATCTAACCAACTATCTAACATAGAGCTTGGCGTAATCCTCAGCTGAATAAGAGGTGTGAACTCATAAGAAATGAGCTGATTTGGTCATCCTACCTACAATGACCCAAATCGAATCATGCTGACGACGAGTACAGGGCAAGCCCGTCATAAAATCCATGTTCACCTCCTCTTACATCCAAGTGGGAATATTGAACTCCTTCATAGGTCCACTAGGCTTCTAATGCTCAATCTTAACCTGCTGACATGCCGAGCACTTAGATACAAACTCTGTAATGTCTCTCTTCATCCTACTCCACCAATAGACTTCCCGCAAGTCGTGGTACATCTTGGTGGCCTCTTGGTGATTCTAGTAGCGCGCACCATGCGCTTCTATAAGGATACGCTGTCTCACGCCATCCACACATGGCACAAATAGTCTACCCTGACAGCGCAACACATCATATCCCCCATGGGAGAAAACCTCTACTTTCTGATCTCTGACTGACTACTTTAGTTTAACTAAACTGAGATCCCTGTCCTATTTTTCTTTTACTTCGGAAACCAGAGATGATTCTAAGCTATTCTGCACCCATATGCTACCCTCTGCTGAATCGACTAAGCGGACACCTAGCCGGGTAAGATGATGAACTTCCTAAACTAACTTTCTCTTACCATCTTCCACGTGAGCAACACTACCCATAGACATCCTACTGAGAGCATCAGCCACTATATTGACCTTGCTCGAATGATACAGAACACTTATGTCATAGTCTTTCAACAACTCTAACCACCTTCTTTGAAATAGGCTTAGGTATTTTTGAGAAAACACATACTACAGGCTTTTATGGTCTGTGAACACATCAACATGTACTCCATACAAATAATGCCTCCAAATATTTAAGGCAAACACTACAGCTGCTAACTTAAGATCATGAGTGGGATAGTTCTTTTTATGGGGCTTAAGTTGTCTAGAGGCATAGGCTATGACCTTACCTCTCTGCATCAAAACACACCCCAAACCAACTCTGGAAGCATCACAATATACCACAAACTCATCTGAACCATTTGGTAAGGTCAAAATTAGGGTTGTAGTGAGTCAAGTTTTCAACTCCTGAAAACTCTCCTCACAAGAATCTGACCACTGGAACTTGACTTTTTTCTAAGTCAATCTGGACATGGTGGATGCAAATCCCTCAACAAACCATCGGTAATAGCCAGCCAAACCCAAGAAACTCCTGATATCTGACAGAGAGATAGGTTTTCCCCAATTTCTCACTTCTTCTGTCTTTTGAGGGTCAACTCTAATGCCATCACTGAAAAATGATATGACTAAGGAAATCTACTGACCTTAGCCAAAATTCACATTTACTGAATTTGGCGAACAACTGATAGGCTCTGAGGGTTTATCACACTATTCTAAGATAGTCTACATAATCATGTTCACTACGGGAGTAGACAAGAATGTCATCAATAAATACTATGACAAACATGTCCAAGTACTACTTAAACACGTAATTCATCAAGTCCATAAAAGTTGCTGGGGAATTGGTAAGACCAAAGTACATGACTAGGAATTCGAAGTAACCATACCGAGTTCTGAAAGCTATTTTAGGAATGTAACATTCTGTAACTCTAAGATGATGATAGCCTGATCTGAAGTCTATCTTAGAAAAGTAGCTGGCAACCTAAAGTTGGTCAAACAAGTCATCGATTCTGGGAAGTGGATACTTGTTCTTAACTGTGACTTTGTTTAACTGACGGTAGTCAATACACATTCTGAGAGAACTGTCTTTCTTATGCACAAATAGAACTGATGCACCCCAAGAGAATATGCAGGGTCTGATGAATCCCTTATCTAGGAGATCTTTCAACTGTTATTTTAACACTTTGAGTTCTGCTGGGGCCATTCTATAACTCGAGATAGAGATAGGCTGAGTTTTAGGAAGAAGGTCTATTCCAAAGTTAATTTCCTGCTTGGGAGGGACTCTGGGAAGATCTTTGGGAAACACATCTGGAAATTCACATGCTACTGGGACTGACTCAAGACTAGGATTCTAGGAACTAGAATCGTTAACTCGAACAAAGTGGTAGACACACCCTTTAGATATCATTTTTCTTGCCTTTAGGTAAGAAACAAGCTAACCCCTTAGTACTAAAGTCCTACTCCTCCATTCTAGGATATGTTCATTTGGAAACTGAAAATAGACAATTCTGTTTCTACAGTCAACTAAAGCATAGCATGAATAGAGCCAATCTATGCCAAGAATGACATCAAAATCTATCATCTCTAACTCTACTAAGTCTGCTGAAGTAACTTCTTGAGATACCATAACCAGACAATTCTTATATACCTATCGGGCTATGATAGATTTACCCACTGGGGTAGAGACTGAGAACAGCTCTGCTAGGATTTCAGGACTAACTTCAAAATCAACAACTATATAAGGAGTTACAAAGAACAGAGAAGCTCCTGGATATAGCAAAGCATAAACATATAAATGATAAACTTGTAACATACCAGTGACCGCATTAGAAGAACTCTCCAGATATTATCGGGACTGAAGTGCATAGAGTCTATTTGGGCATTGCCCACTGGTGGTACTGGAAGCGGAACCCTGCTGATTCGGGCGACCGGACTGAACTGGGGGATGATTATGCTGACTCTGCGAACCCACCTGAGGACACTCTCTGACCCTATGGCATGCCTTGCTATATCTAAAACTTACATCACTGCCAACTCGACAGACACCCTGATAGTTTCTGCCACACGTCTGGCTAAGAGGATTTATTCGGGCACTACTAACACTACCCTGGGGTTTAGGTCCTGGTGCCCTATCTTTATTGCCATCCTTGAATTTTGGCACTGGAGCAGTGGTTGAGGATGGATCTGGAACTAAAGATTTTGGGCGGAACTAAGAACGATTGCCACCCTCTGTCTTGGGCTGAGTGAAGTTAAAGCTACCTATTCTAGCTCTCTTGTTCTCTCTCTCCTTCTCCTTATTCTTATCCTCCTCTATCTATTGAGCATGGACTATAAGCCTAGATATGTCCATCTCCTTAATTAGCATTGTGGTCCTACACTCTTTGACCACACTGTTAGACACACCCGACATAAACTTACTCATCTTAGATCTACTATCTTCTACCACATGAGAGGCATATCTAGTTAACTGAGTAAACTTGAGAGAATACTCTTTCACTGTCATGTTGCCCTATTTCAGATTAACAAACTCCAAAACCTTAGCTTCCTTCAACTCCAGTTAGAAGAACCTATCAAGGAAAGCAGTAGCAAACTCTTCCCATTCTATGGGCCATGCATCTGAGCCCCTATCTACCTTCCACTACTTAAACCATATATGAGCCATATCCTATAATTGATATGCGTGTAACTTCGCACTCTCACTGGAAGTCACCCCTATGATATCTGTGACTTTTTGCACCATGTCAAGGAATTCTTGTGGGTCTTCCTCAGGCTTAGACCCTATAAATGATGGAGGATTCATTTAAGTGAAGTCCCAAATTCTAGCTGCAGCAGTATTGGCCACTGGGTTGGCCTGAACAGCAGCTGGGAGTTCATTCTGGGATGCCACAGAATGAGCTAGAGTGGTGAAAGCTACTCAGAATTTTGCGTGGGAGACATGCTCGTCCAGGGGATCTACCTGAATGGGTGGAGGTGCTGACTGGTTTCCTGTTCTTCTTCCGTTGTTCTTTTTAGAAGGCATGTTCTGTAAATGAAAGTAAGAAAAGGATTAGATAGAGAGTTTAACTTGAGTTCATGCTCACTCGCACGAAACTTTTCCTTAAAATGCCTCATAGACTCTTGTCCATAAGTGTGGCGCACTACACACCCATACACAAGACTCTACTAACATGGTTTTAAGACTTCCTAGGACTCTGTTGAGCCTTAGGCTCTGATACCAAGTTTGTAACACCCTGAGTCTGCACCCCGAATGCCACACGGTGCTCATGACCCCGAAGGACCACAAGTTAACACAGTACTTGCACCTGCTGTGAGCACTGAACAATAATACTGAAATAATGCAGAAAATAGGCTGAAATGCCCTAAAACTGAACATCTGCCTGAATTAATCTAACCTAAAAGCCTCTAACTGTCTGAACATGTAGTGGATAGGATAATTCCCCAACTAACTCCGACTATTGAATATACTGAACTACTAAAATACTGAAATAATAAATCTGTCCTCGAACTATGAGGACTTACCACTAAATTTGCTGCTAATAGGTTGGGCTGCTAAGTACGGTCAGGAGCCCGTGCGTCTGAACCTATGATATAAGACATCATAGCGCAAAAGAAAGAGTATGCATTAGTACTTTGAATGTACTGGTATTCTAAGAAAGGTAGGCTTATAGGCAAGGGTTCATATACATGAACAATAACTGGTTGAGTAAAATAAATATACCTAAATGAGAGTACATGTATATCTCAAACTACTGTAAATATTGATTTTTTTGCAATGTTTCATGTGAATCTACTTTACTGTAACTGAGATCGCTGATAAATGAATTACTGATAATCGAGTTACTGATAACTAGGTGACTATTTCTAACAGTCCTGATTCTGTAGAACTAAATTGAGTTCTATACTGAGCTGGATGACTGTGTCTGACAGTCCTGATTCTGAATACTGATCGGAGATTTTATACTGAGTCTGAAACTGAAATTGTAATTGTGGGAGTGTTCATCTAACCGACATACCCTGATTATAAACTGAGCTGGATTCCAACCTGTGACCCCAGTTGGAAGAGTATTAGCACCTTTCCAAGAGATACTAACAATGGGAGTGAGTTAACTCTATCTGGCAGGAAGACATCTTGTCAACCCTCACTGGCAGGAAAACTCATACGAGATGTATCAACCCTTATCTGGCAGAAAGATATCTCAACCTACGCTGGCAACGTAGTTCTGTAACACAGGGATTGCTACTAAGGGTCAAACCCTTCATGGACAGGAATGCCCCCATCCCTAGGTTCGCTCGGTGCTGATTCCTACTCCTAACTAAATAGACACTAACCTTATTTCTAGACTATACTAGGCTTGATTGAATTGTTACTGATCATGCTAACTGACTGAACTGGACTGAGTTCACTGAGTTCTATTAACTGACTGAATACACTGAGTTTTGTAACTGACTGAGTACTACTGTATATGACATCACTTAGACTATTTTGAAGCTACTGTAATTCTAGGTAAACAGCTAGATTTCGGGTATTAAATACCCTCAGGACTCGGTAGCATTGAAAGTAAAACATGGCATGGTCATAATAACATATAATAGTAGCTTGTTAACAATGCTTTCATTTAAACATTTTGTCAAACACTTTGAGATACATGAATGGGACTACATGAGGACATGTCATGATTTTACTATTTCAATCTCATAGGCATTCTATCAAACACTTGGGGAGCATGGCTATTTTACATAATAATAGTTAACATATAACATCACGGATACAATAATCAATTGTAGTTTTAAGGGTTTAACATGAAATCATATAATACACCACACATACTATTTTAATTTCTTGAAACTTGTAGTAAATCATGGATTGAAACCCAAAAAATATCATGAACATGAATATAATCAAATTCAACATGAAATTTATGAAAGCAATCAACTTGTAGTTTTAAAGAGGTTCTTGAACTCCAAGAGTGGAAGGAAATCCTTGGATGAACACCTAACATACCTTGGTAATCAAATTCGTGAAGATTAATGGTATGTTCTTGAAGCTTGAATTTGAATTTGGATGCCCTAGGGTTTGTTCTTGAGAAATTTGAGAGAGAATAAGTGATTTAGCCCTTAGGATAGTTTAATTTAGTGTTTTAGGGCTGAATAAAAGTAGGAAAATGACCCAAATACCCCTCTAGATGTGAAGTTTTAATCACTGAAAAATGTGCCCAACGATGCGCTAGGCCGCGTTAATGAACGACGTGATAGCTAACGCAACGCATCGATATTTGCATTGGCTCTTTGGAATTTGTACTGAAGGCTAGTGAAAAGTTCTGGTCGATGCAATGGGTGATGCGACGCATCGAAATCGCGTTGACCCACTATTTTTTATTCCTAAACATGCCTTCAATAACATCCAAAAAATCCAAAACTCACCCGAAGTGACCTATTGACATCCCTGATCATGAATCGACTTAAAAATAGACATTTTAATGTTGTAAGGATCAAAACTAAGATCGTCGAATTATGAAGGCTAAAATAACTCTAAGTGTAAACATTTCACAGAAATTTCTAAATTTGGGACCCCCCTCCTTATGCTATTTAGGGCTGAATTAGGTTATGACTTTTACGGGGTCTTACAACCACCAATTGGACTCCAACCAAATCGAGGAAGGATGATGCATGCAAATCTAAACCACCACATACTGATACCATCTTGATACCCATACAAATCAATCTAAGGCTTACCCAACACAAAAGCAAACCAAGGAATGAGTCATACAACCGACTCCAAATCCAAATATAACCTTCTTTTACCATTCCACACCTCATATCCACTCCAAACCAAGAGAAAAATCACCTGAGTCTTGTCCGCGCAATCTCATCCCAGAAATCTCGAAGAACTGAGGTTGATCTACTGAAATTTCATACGGCAAACACGAAAATAAGCTCATAAGGTGATATTCGGTCACACAACCGGTGGCAACTAAGATCAGCAATTTGCCAATGCTATAACTAGTCTAAATAATCCTCAAAAATAAAAATCTAGGGGTCTGAAGCATAACTACTCACTACAGGATGATCCGCCCCAAGATGTCCCATCAACCGAGAATTAAACCATTCTAAATCCCACTCAAACATACTACTCACACTGAGTACATCATCTAAAAATCTAAACACCAATGCCAAAATCCAGAAAATCGGCCAAGCAACTCGAGATAAAGAATTTCTAATTCTCCAACTCAAGAAGCGATCACAGGAAAGACCACCTGCCTCTAACTCTCTACTCCATTTTAGATAAGAACCACATCACAGCATGAAGGAAGCATACAAGTCTACACAAATAACAAGGGCAAACCATCACTAGAAGACGAACCCAAGAAATTTGAGAAATGAATCCAGGACATCTTGATATCAATATTAAACCACTATCGGGCAATGAAATAGCAACAAATAAAGAACTGGCCCTAAACTGGTCAATCTCAAAATGGGTTATATAGATAGGGATAGCCAATACAAAAATCTTTGTAACCCATGAGGAAAGTCTAAGAATCTCAAACTCAAGAATGATAATATAGCTAAATTGCCAACTCTAGAACCATAGTAGAACCACAGAAGGTAAACTTACCTTCAATACCATAATCTATTCCAAAGTTAGTCTAGCACAATTAACAAAAGAGGAAAATAGCCAACCTCACCTCGCTATAAAAAAAAATCACCCAACTATGATATAGTTATGCAAGCCAACGAATAAGAATCGAATAAAAGGGAAAATTCTAACTAGATGCCAATGGTATAGCCATCTACCAAGCGAGGATCAATTACATTAAATAATAACAATAACAGCATTATAACCATTAATATCATGAATAGGTGATACCAAAATGAAAATCAATAGCAAGTACCACTCAAGGGACACAATAAGGCCAATGTGCTGAGGTAAGACTTGAAGCCAATGCTGCACCCATAGGGATAAAATATCAATATAGATTTATTCCATCCACTATTAAAAGAAATAGATAAAATATCAATATAGATTTATTCCATCCACTATTAATAGAAATAACCCACGGGGTAGCCACATAATCATGAATTCAATAACAAGGCACACAATAACCAATATGAACTTATCAAGGTATACAATCATCAGTGGGTATGGAAACCCTAATACACACAAATAAAAAAGGTAAATATGGGAAATAAAATCACACCTATCATGGTGAAATCCATAATCACATACATGATAGGTCTAAGGGAGAATAACTCTGAACAGGTCCAAACTCTGATTGACTGGATCATCAACTATGGTGCTAAGCACATATCTCCAACTAAAGGTGCCATAACATTACAAGGCTGGTCTGGATGAGTTGAATGACTAGTAATCCCATGTCGAGGACATTCTCTTGACCAGTGACCAAGTTTTTTACAATTGTAGCAAACTCCTGAAGCCCTAACCTAGCTAGAAACATGACTGAGCCCAAATGGCTAGCAACTTGATGCTGAGAGAACTCTCCACTACCATGATCATCCTTCCCATAGCCATATCTTACCTCAAGAACTCTAGGCTAGCAGGGAATATATGTTAACTCTGTCTGAACAATAACCTTGCATCTGGGGCACACTCTAAACTAAGGACCCATTTTTAACTGATGGTGAGACCCCATCCCTATGTTCGCTCGGTGCTAAATTCTACTCCCAACTAAATTGACATTGATTACTGGACTTAACTAAGTTTAACTAAGCAATACAATTGATCATGGTGACTAACTGTATGACAATGCTCGTGGTTTATCTGAAACCATTCTAGAAATAATAAAACAATAGAAACCGCTAAGTATCAGGTATTTATAACCCCCACCATTGAATGTAAATAACAACAGAGGTGTGTAAAAGCTTTGAAAACCATAATGGGGAATCATTTTACAAAATCATTCTCTTTGGCATTTCATCAAACAAATGGAGATTAAGACATTAACATGGGGATGCTTTTAAACATGATGTGATAGCATGATTACATGACAAAATCCATAAATTGAGGATTTATCCTGAATTGCATGAACATGACATGGGAACTTCAACATCTAAAACATATTATAAACTATTCCACTTCAAAACATTGTAATCTTAATTTGAAATCAAAATAACAAGTAATTCATGGAGATGATTCATTTAAAACATGGAAAACTAATAATCCAACATAAAAAAGAATTCATAGGCTCCATGGTGAAAGGAAACCATGGATGAACATCACACATACGTTAAATCCATAATAATAAATGGGAAAGACAATCTTGAAAGCTTTCTTGAAGTTCTTGGATTGGGAGACTTGAATTCTTGGTTTTTCTTGAAGAGAATCATTGAATTTGATGTTCTTGGGAGAGGTTTAGGGTTTCTTTGATCAAAAATTGGAGAATAATGGGCAAATAATGCCCAAATTATTGATATAAGTTGGGTTATGACAACTTGGATTGAGGGGAAAAGACGTTACTGCCCCTCAGATATTTAAATTCATAACTGGAATGCATTTTGGAGGAGCACTGTGATGTGCCATGGGCCTCATCGCTATACCCACCGCGACACACCACTATAGCGGTGAGGTGCTGGAAATAAAATTCAAACATGACCTAATCCTCATTCGAAAAATCCAAAACTTCCCCGAGACATGCTCTTTACACCCCCGAGTAGAATTAACTCAAAAACTTATGTCTCAGGGTCAAGAAGGCAAGTTTAAAAATCCTTGGAGTTAAGAGACCAAAAATAATACTAAGTCCCCAACACTTAGTGAAATTTTCAGGTTCTAAGCCTCTTATGCATGCACTATAAGCTGAACTGAGCTAAGAAAAGTATGGGGTATTACAATCCTACTCAAGCATACTACTCACAGTAAGTACATCATCTGAAAATCTCAACACCAAAGCCATAAAATAGAAAATAAACCAATCAACTCAAGATAGAGAATTTCTAATTTCCTAACTCAAGAAGCAATCATTGTAAAGACCACCTACCTCTATATATACTTTATTTTAGACAAGAAGCACATCACATCAAGAATGAAGAATCCAACTCCATACTAATAACAAGGGAAAACTGATGAGTGGTAAACTTGCCATATATTTACATCCAAATTTTTACACACTACGATAAATAAATCATGTAAATAAGGCAAATTTCCCATATGAATGCACTAATTCCCATGGTTTGTAGTTTTAAAGTTAAATAAAGGAAAAAAATAAAGTGAGCTGAAAAGAACAAAATGGGAAAAGTAGTGCAAAAGTTGGAAAATCCAGAACAAGGACTGACCCTCAGTTACCGCGATCACGGTTTGAGGGTCGTGATTGCACCTAGACCGAATCGGTCAAAGCTTGTGCAAGTTGGATTATTATATTAACAATGATCTACCTACATCAAAACAATGGTATAGGTGAGCGTGATCAAAATAGTTTCATTGTTAGGGAGTGAAACTTAGTTTTCACTTGTGTGGTATTGATAGTGACTTTGGGTTTACCCATACTGTGTGTTATTTATTTTGGTTATTGTTTTTGTTTCTATATAGGTGATTTCAATAGTGTCCATGACACAATGAGTGATCATGCAAGCAATGCCGGGACCTTTTATGGGCCCTTGATGATGAAGATAATCTCCATGATATGGGGCATTCTAGTGTCATCTGCATCCCACCGAATGTGGGGAATGAGGTCTTCCACATCACAAGTGTGATGTTACATATGCTTTAAATAAAAGGACTCTTTGGGGGTCAAGCTTATAAGGACCCAAACTTACACTTGAAAATTTTTGTGGAAGTGTGTGCCCCATTCGACTTTGCTCACATCTCATAAGAATCCATATGGCTATGCTTCTTCCCATAGTTGAGGTCAATTTCCGCCGGGTTAATCACATCATAGGTCGAGCTTACCGATACTTTCTTAGATCATTACTTCCCACCATCGAATATGTTTCAGTTGCAGGATTAAATCATTAACTTTTGTCAACTCAATAGGGAGCCTCTATATGAAGTTTGGGATAATTTAATGAAAAACTTGTACAATGTCCTAACCATGAGGTACCGAATAAGATGCGCCTATAAATATTCTATACGGCATTAAACCAACTCAACAAGATCATGGTGGATAAAGCGACCGGTGGATCATTGTGAGATTATCATATGGAGTGGCTTCAACTTTGCTTAAGCAAATCACAAACCAAAATATGGAGTGGCACACACAGGACATCGAGGTAGTTCAAGGTTACTCTAACGCCTCATATTTGGATAAATAGGAAAGGAAGAAAGAACAAGAGAGGAAGGAAAATATGGCAAAAATAATGACACAATTAGACTTCCTTACAAAGCATGTGATGGATGCACCCACAAAGACGGTAAATGTTATGGAATCCAAAGGATATGATGAATAAGAAACCAAAAGGCTTGATGAATAAATTATATATTTGGCAAACTACTTAGGGGGTTCTCGCCCGACCTATTAAAGGCAAAGTAGGAACCAAGGTTAGATCGATCATGATCAATAAATGGAATGGTGTGATAGAGATAGAGATCGTGATTGGATAGATAAGAAAGAGAGTAGGATATATATGTGCCCCCCTCTCTTCCCATGACCGAGTGAAGAGCAAGGAGTCAAATCCCCTGGATCTCAAAAAGTTCAAAGCCGAGGATGTGCTTGATAAAATCTTGATGAGAGTAGAAAGGATGGACAAGATAGTCCGAGAATTAAAAGAAGACTTTTCTCAAATCAACCAAATGGTTGTATCACACTTCGCTTCAATCAGAGATTGGAGACCCAAATTGGTCAAATCATAGTCGTGCATAATGTTAGGCCCAAGGGTGGCCTCCCTAGTGATACGGTGGAAAATCTAAAAAATAATGCTCAAGTCTTAGCAATTTTCACCCAGAGCGGTAAAGAACTTGGTGCACAAGAGGTTGAGATAAAGAAAAGTCTCATAACAATCTAGTGAACACAAATAAAAAGCATGTGGGTGAGTGGAATGATGAGACTCCAAAGTCTCAAGAAGAGGATAATAAAGAGCCAATGATAAATGAAGAGATGGTTGATGAAGAGGGAACTTCTAAGGTAGTTGAGGGTGATAAAATTCAATGTGACTCATTGTCCAAAATGAAAGTCCCTTCGCCATTCACTCAAAGACTCAAGATAAAGGAGGAGAATATCAAATTCAAGAAGTTCCTCGCCAAGTTTAGCAGTCTTTCAATCAATATCCCATTGCTAGAATCCATTTAATAAATACTGAGATATGCGAAGCTAATAAAGACATTGATGTCCAAAAAGCATCTTGTGGATGGTGAAACAATTGAAGTTACCCATGGTTGTAGTGCTATGGTGGAAAAGAAAGAGGATCCAGGAGCCTTCACAATCCCTTGCACCATTATGACACACAAATTTGAGAAAGTCTGTGCAACCTTGGTGCAAGCATCAATCTCATAACATATGCAATTTATCAAAGACTAGGTTTGAGAAATCCTACTCCAACAATAATGAGGCTCTTGATGGTGAATCAGTCTATTAAGAAATCGGTTGGAGTTTTGTATGATGTCTTGCTCAAGGTTGATCATTTTATTTTATCGGCGGACTTTGTGGTTCGAGATTGTGAAATTTACCAAGAAATATCCATTATCCTTGGAAGACCCTTTTTAGTGATCGGGAGGGAAATTGTTGATATAAAGCAAGGAGAAATAAAATTTTGGGTTGAAAATGATGAAGTGTATTTATCGATTTGAATAACTAAAAACAACCAATGGAACTTCAAGTAGTATCCATCATTAATTTGGTGGACAAGGAGGTGGAGGATGAATCCCTTAAGGATCCAACTTGAAAGATGAAGAATATTGTGTCGCGATGTTAAATTAGGCGCTAGGTGGGAGGCAACCCCCCAATGCCACGATAGTAGCCCGCATCCTTTGAATTTTGATTAGTAGAGTAGGTTTCATTTTTGTTTGTGATTAGTCCAAGAAATTATGGCAGTATGAGGTGTTTTGAGGTTGAGAAAGGGGAAGTATGATGTATTTGAGTAGAGGGATAAATAGGGGAAAACATAGGACCAAATATTAGCCTCAGTTACCACGATCGTGGTACGCAATGCTATTGTGATCGCGATCGCCGCATAGCCGTGATCACAAAACTTTGACCACGATCACGGCTAAGCAAGTTTTAAAAATAAATTGGCACCCCCACTTTCCCCCATACTTCTTTCAAATCTCCCTCAAATTGCAACTGATTTTGAATATATTTTGGGCATCCAAAAGTGCATAAGCAACCCCTCTGTATATCTCAATACAGTATGTGCTTCAAAAAAAAAATTTATGCGTATGGGTAGGCCTTAGAACTCATGTCTTAGGAATGGCCTAAAATTGTGATTTGTATGCTAAAACTTTGCTAAAATTATGCTTGTTTGGTATGGTTCGTTGCTGCTATTGGTGTGCACACACTTGGGGAAGTCTTGAGTACCCAAAATTGTTTAAAATGATAGAAAAAGAATGTGGACACAAAGTGTTCGATTAAATGCCTGGAAGAAGTTCTTACTAGTTTTTAATGTTCTAAGGGAATGATCACACATCTAGAGACTAAGTTTCATGTTTATAATGTAAATTTTTCATTTGGAACACAAATAGGCATTGAAAATTGGAAGTTTTGAACTTTGCAAATTTTGGTCGAGCATGCTTTATTTACAGCGATCACGGTCACAGGATCACAATCACGTTAGAGGGATCGCGATCTCATTAGCGTGATTGTGGCTCAGTGGCCCGCGATGGTAGCATCAGGGGCTATTTTTCAGCCTGGACCAAAAATCTTTCAAGTCTATTTCTTGCCCAATAATAGACAAGACACCACCCTATTAGCTTAATTTAATAACATAGCATAGTTTTCACATGTAAATATTGATAATTAATGCTTTAGTGTTATTCTCAGATTTCTAAAGCTAAAAATGGGAGACTATGACCAAACTCGTTTTATAGATGCTGAGTGTCTGAATTTGTACTATGTCGACTTGCCTAGAACCAATTTACTCCCAGAGTGAGGCATCTGCTTGGACAAGGTGCCTGGGTAGAGGTGGTTTACCCTAGATCCATATCGGGAAAATGAGCATTGGGTAAGGGATTTCTATGCAAATCTCAGTGTAGTCTTTATACAGGATCCAATTATGAAGATCCAAGGGAAGGAAATTCACTTTGGAGCAGAGCAGATAAATGACATATATAGGCTATAAGATGCTGACATGAAACCATACAAAGATAAGGGGTATGAACCTGGGAGCTGGCTTGTTAATAAGTTGTGTCCTGGTAGAGAGGTTATGTGGGCCACTACGAAGATGGGGATATCATTGCATGATTTTACATCTGAGGCTCGAATTTAGATGGCTATCATCAATAGCTGAATTTCTCCATGCACCAATATGACCTATGTCCCTAATGTGAGAGCCCGGATGATTGCATGTATTTTGGACAACATTCTTATGAATGTTGGACGTCTTATTCTGCTAGATATGCGACATTTCAAGCTCAAAGATAGATCCTTGATTTTATTCCCATCTTTGATTACTGAGCTTTGCAGGAGAGTCGGGGTTAAAGAGTACCCCAGAGATACTTGGGTGAACCCAAAGACCCCCATTTAGACTCTTAAGATTTGGGGTAAAGGTGCACCTGGTAAGACAAAGAAGAGGAATATTGACTTAGGCAGGTCGATAGATGAGGATACCAACTTTTGCAGGTCATCCACATCAAGTCCTTTTGAGGAGATCTCGATTGAGATGAGGTCAATCAAGGAGCTTATGGTTGGGTTACCTACAGGGCCGGAAGAGTCTTCCACTACCCCTCACTCCTATATTGCTCAGTCTGATAATAAGAAATACATAACAAAACAAAAGAATCAGGGAGCCACTATTTCTAGGCTTGAGAGGGCCTACTCATCTTTGGCACAGTCACACAGGGAGCTCAGGGATTTCCATGAGAAGATGAAGAAGATGGAAAAGAGAGATACAAAAATATGGAAGAGGGTCAAGTGCCTTTGGAAGGTCCTGAAACCCAACGACGGACTTCTTTCTCCTAAAGATAAGAGTGATAATGAGGTCCCAGCATCATGGTCAAATGTAGATGATGCTAGAGGTGATTCATAGATCAAGGGAGACGATAGTCCTTGATGCGGTTACAGGGAGAACCATTTACTCTTTTTATGCTTTCTTGATTATGCAGTGAGGTCACTATAAGCTTTTAGTTAGGGGTGCCCTTCTCTATATTCATTTATTATGCCTTGGTCTGAATTATTGAGATATTTGTTGGATGTTTTTATGTTGATTTGGATGATTTTTATTTCGGGTTGTAATAATTGGGCACCCCGATGGGGCCTACATTTCATGGATTAATTGTTTGTTTTATTCTTAGATTTTTCTTTCATTTTTATGTTATTTGTGATAATGTCGGATGAGCCTTTCCCTATGATAGATTTTCATTTATTTTGGGTTTCACTAAAGCTTGATATTTAAATACGAATTTGTGGGTGAAAACCCCAAAATCCCAAAACCCCACATCATCCGTGAAATGGGGATGTGGATGCTCTTTTAGATCTAATATAATCCTTAAAAGAGAGATATGGGTCACAAGTATTTGTGAATAATAACTAGATATTAGCTTATTCTTTTACATAGTCTTAGAAATAAGGATGGATTGTGAATTTGTTATGTCTTGGGCATCTTCCTAGAAATAACGATGCCCAATTAAGGCTTTGGGTTGATTTGTTTGCTACACCAATGAGGTATTCAAAAGGATCCATGGATGGTATTTTGGTGTTTGGTTGAAAAACTAGCATCTAAACCCCTAAAGTATCCTACCCATATAGTCATTAACTAGAGTTTGCATTTGACTTTCATGTACCCATGCACTATTTGCCCCTAGGAAGACATAATCCCAAGACTATTCTCCTATTGGAATCTTACTTATAATTGTTGCTCTCTATTGGTAGTTTAATTAGAATTCATTCAAACAAACTTTCAAACAATAACCCCCCCCCCCAATTCAATTCATGTCTTATTCTATATTTACATTGTGGGTAAATACATAGTAGTTTTCAACAATACATAGGAATCGAATACTAGTGACACTCCTCATGGATTCGACCCTAACTCAAGTTTGGTTATTATATTAACAACGATCGTCCTACACCAAAACAATGGTATAGGTGAGCTTGATCACAAACCATCACTAGGAGATAAACCCAACAAACCTAAGAGATGAATCCAGGACATCTCGATATCGATATCAAATAACGATCAGGCAATGAAATATCCATAAGCTAAGAATGAACCCCAAACTAGTTAATCTCAAAATGGTTGATATAGAAAGGGATAGCCAATAAAAAAACCTTCGCAACCCAAGAGGCAAGTCTAAGAATCCAAAACTCAATATAGCTAAATGTCCAACTCTAGAACCCAAGCAAACCCACAGAAGGTCAACTTACCTTCAATACCATAATCCATTCCACAATTATTATAGCACAATCAACAAAAGAGGAAAACAACTAACCTCATCTCGCTATAGAAAAGAAATCACCCAACCAAGTTATAGATGCCCGAGACAATGAATAAGAGCCGCATAGAAGAGAAAATTCTAACAAAATGGCAATAGTCTAGTCATCTACCAAGCCAGGATTAATTACATACAATAATAACAATAACAACAGTATAATCATCAACATCATGAATAGGCGGTACCAAAATGAAAATCAATAGCAAGTACTACTCAAGGGCCACAATATGGCCAATGTCCCAAGATAAATAGGACTTGAACCCAATGCTACACCTATAGGGATAAAATATCAATTCAGATTTACCGTATCCACTACTAAAGGAAATAACCCACGGGATAGACACAAAATTATGAATTCAATTACAAGGCACACAATAACCCATATGAACTTATCAAGGCATATAATCATCAATGGGTATGAAAACTCCAATACACATAAATGAAAAGGTAAATATGGGAAATAAGAGCACACCTATCATGGTGAAATCGGCAATCAGATGCCTGATGGGTCTACGTGAGAATAAATCTGAATGGGTCCAAACTTAGACTGATTGAATCATCAACTTAAGCTCTAAGCGCACTATCTCTAACTGAAGGTGCCACAACATCAAAAAGATGATCTGGATGAGCTGAATGACTAGTAATCCCACATCGAGGACACTCTTTAGACTTGTGACCAAGCTTTCTGCAGTCGTAGCAAACTCCTAAAGCCCTAACCTGGTGAGAAACACGAACTGAGACCAAATGGTTGGCCAACTAATGCTGAGATCACTATCTACTACCATGATCATCCTTACCGCAGTCATATCTTGCCTCAAGAATGCTAGGCTGGCAGGGTATACCTATTAACTCTGCCTGAACAATAAAATTGAGTCTAGGGCACACTTTGAACCAATGTCCAATCTCGCCACAACCAAGACAAGCTCCTTGAATACTTTGAGGTGCTACACACTCTGGTCCATAATAATCACTATGAATAACCTGAGAGTCCTCAATAATTAGAAATATTGCCTACGTAGAACCGATGGGATACAAGTGAAGCTGGCCTATACCAGAAGGATCCTAACTTTTAGGTAAAATACCAATAGCAATAAATTGATAACATGGCCTCATGCCTCCACCTCCATAAGTTTCAATACATGTTTTCTCTATAGACCTCGCATGATCAACAACCTGAGAGAAGGAAGACCTAAATGATATCAAGTGCTTCGATACCGAATGGAGTGGTAATGCTAATTCTCTAATAAATCCGTGCACCATGTCCTACTCAGAAGGGTATAACATAGGGATATGTCTGGCCCACTCATGAAACCCAATCTCATACTCTAAAACTAACAAGGAACCCTGCTGAACACTAATAAATCCAACTCTAGCCTGAGAACTGCTTGTTGAATCGGATGTCATCCCTAGTGTGGTGTATCCATAATTAGACTCGAGATCCCCACTGTTGTACCTCAAAGGGATAAAGTATTCATGTTACCTATTGGAGCCTAGGGTAGCCCTAAATTCTATAGTTGACGCTGAAGATATTTGATATCCATCTCTGACTCTCTAGTTGATGCTCCTCAGAAGCTCTAAAAATATGCATTGAAATCTCATCTACATCTATCGACAATCTCGCACAACCATTTGGTACAGAATAGATTCAAACAATTTGCTTGAGGCTCATAGTAATACAGATACATAAAATGGAGTCAAGAAATGTATTTCGTAAGAATGCCATGTAGCCTCCCAAAGATCGGTTACGGACATCTCTGCACCGATCCACAGGACTATACCAAACACTTAGCTCTTGTTCTAATACACTGATGAACCTAGGCTTTGATACCAATTTGTCACAATCCAATTTCTTAGGTCATGATGGAGCCTACTATAATCCATCAGTAGGCAAGCCAACCCATAGTTCGGAACTATTAGTAACGGACTACCAAGAAAGATAAAGAAAAGAATGCAAAATAAGTCTAATAAAAGGCTATACATAAGATAATCCCAAAACCTGGTGAAATCAGTACCAGAGCATCTAGTATAGTAAGAATACAAAATAAAGTACCAAGGGAATTATACTAATACAGCTCATCTCTAAATACAATATAGAGACTAGTCTAGTACTTAAGAGGGAGAAAAGTAATACTCCGAATGTTAGGAGCTCACTTTATATCTTCAAACTATGGGTGCTCCACACGACACACACAACACCGGCGATAACCCATACTATGATATGCAGGCTACAGAAGTGTAGTATGAGTACCAAGACTGAGCTCCAAAGATAATGCAGATATATACAATATATAAACAAAAATAGAGTCTAAGCCCAAATGTCCAGCAACCACATAATAACGCCATTGAGATAGAAAGGGTAAACTATCTACTCATAACCAAGAACTAACATAATAAGGCTAAGGAAGTATTAAAGATAAACTATCATATTCCTGCCATACTCAGGAATCTCAACAACTATACTGTATATCACAGGCCAATATATGAATAAAGGGAAAAAGAATGATATATAACAGTATACAAGGCCAATTAATGAATATACAATTTGAATAAATAAAGGAAAGAAGCGATATATGGTAATACCATAGCTACATATAGCGGAATATACATATATATAAATAAATAAGGTCAACTCAAAGTACAATCTAAATCATCAGACTAGCATAGTAAGACCTTATAATCATAGAAGGAACTAGGGTTAGTATACTCAGGGTTTCTAACTTATACGTTTAATCATAAGGTAATAATTCATAATAATGTAAACGAAAGATTAGAGAGCCATAATAGTACCTCGAGTCTCAATATTAGAACTGCCATAAACTACCCATAACAATTCTTATAACAATAACAATAACAGTAGCAATGACATTGAGAGTAACCAGCTAGCCCAGACAAAATACCTAATCGAGCCTTTCACGAACCCCTATCGCCCCAAGTTCAGAAGGTTCAATCAACATACAATGCACCACAAGTCATACTTATTACCCATACCTATGTAACATTCCTCCCCCATAAGGCTGATAGATATAGACGCATACTGGTGATAGGCAATGTACATGCAAGAATGAATGTCAAGTTAACATCCATAACTTCATAACCAATCTAAAACACCAAAAGTATCCAATGAATAACCTCACTTTATCTACACCATAATCAATAGTCAGACTCGAACTAATAAATATATAATCAATAGCCAGACTCAAATCAATAAATATATAATTAATAGCCAAACTTGAACCGATAAATTATATATAATTAATGCCCTCAATATCATCAACATCATCAACATCATCAATATCATCAACATAATCAACCATTGAGTTTTACCCAAAATTCATATCAGTAATCCCATTCTCCTTCTCCGCTCCACACTGGAGAGATGTGTATGTAGATATATAATAGGTGCACGAACTTAAGTCGTGGCTAAAATATGTGTAAATCTAAAAATTCATTGCCCGAGGTAAACCTCGGGACTAAATCATTATAAAAGTGTAAAAATGGGTCAGAATCTCTTGCGATCGGAGTAAATAGTAGTATCAAAATCATAGATTGAAATCTATATCGGTCAAATCTTTAAAACATTATTTTCAATCTTTTTACACATAGGTTATTCATTAAGCCAGTGAAATTATTATTATAAAGGAATCCATTTTTAAGGTGAAAAGTGGGTTGTAACCCCTATTTAGGAAAAAAAACAGTTAAAAAATCATATTTTATTTGGAATCATATCATTTATCGATTTAATGATCATGAATATACTGAATCTACGCATGTCATCACCAGTATTCAAACAATGGAACATAAGCACCAATATATCTACAAACTACAACCACATCCTTTACAAGGGTAAACATTTTCTAGATGTCCAACCAATATCATAACACGACCTTAGGCCCAATAATGTGTCCAAAATAATTACAACATCATAATTACGGCCTTAGGTCTACATACATATCCTAAACCCATATTAATAATCATATTTGTTAACTATCTCCTATATATAAGCCATAGCATATCTATGAGGCATATTATATTTCTAAGCCATATCATAGCATATCTATGAGGCATATCATATCTCTAACCATATCGTATCCAAGGTATATTATATCTATAGACTATAATTATAAAGTCGTCAAAATGGGTTTGGCCCTTGAGGCCGACCCAATAAAACCCGCTATAAGGGTTGGGTTGGGTTTTGATTTTTGAGCCTATTTAAAACTAGGTCTTATAATCCCAACCCACTAGCCCGTGAGGCTTGACCGAGGCTGGGCTGCGCCGGCCCGTGGGTTAAAATACTATTTAATTTAAATTAAAAATAAATGGATATTGTAAAAGAAAAAGTAATAATTAAGAATAGTAGTTATTGAATAAGTTTAATATCCTACATAATATTTAACTTATTAAGTGTTAAACCTTAATCATCAAGTATTGATGTTTCATTTGTTATTATTATTCACTTTAAACTTAAAATTAAAAAAAAAATTATAAGCAAAAAGAATTAAAAATATAAATAGTGATTACTCAATAAATTTTACCTAGTATCTAACACAATATTTTACTCATTTAACATTAAATGGAAAATATTCAAATTTCTAATCATAAACATAAAAATTGTATCCATCATGAAATGGTCAAATACTTGTTGCAGCTACTCGAAATCAATTGCACAACATTACTCAAATTCAAAGCAATAATATTTCTAAGTGAATTTTAAATATTATTAATTTTTGATATAAAACTTTTGGATATTGTTCACTTATTAAATTTGCATATGAATTTAGATGAATGTTGATGTTAATTAAGATAATGTAATCAATGAATTCAAATGTGTTTGGAAATGTATTGGTATTGAAAAGATTATAAATCATCATAGAATTATGTACTTTATATAATAATGTGTTAGAAGTGAAAATGGATTGTCATATCTATTAGTTCAAATTGAAAAAGAAAATCTAACAAAAAATTGAAAAAAATAAAGGGCTAGTCCACCCCAACCTGCGACCCTATTAGGGTTGGGTTGGGCCATACATTTTAAGGCCTTTTAAAGTGAAGGGTCGGCCCGTCCTAACCCGTCAAATTCTTTGGCCCCCGAGGCTTCGGATGGGTTGGGTTGGGCCAGCTCATTTTGACAGATATAACTATAAATCATATCTATGAAGCATATCACATCTATAAGGAATCTCATAACTATAGGCCATATATCATTATTGTGTCTATGCCTAAATTATTAAGCATGTCGATGGACAATATCATAAATCAAGTCTGAAAGCCATATCATAGCTACAAGTCATTAATCATAATCCAAAAAAACCATCATTATTCATTAAGTCATGAAATAACCTTATACTAAAGGTTAATAGTCTCAACTATGTCTAAAATGCGTAAATAAGTCCATAAGGGCTAACACAAGTGTTGTCCTAAGATGGGCTGGAGGAACCCACGTCTAATCCTCGAGTTCCATATTTAAGTAATTTCTACCCTGGACTAGGCTAAGGTATCTAAATTAACTTCTAGGTGGTAAATAATCCAAAATCAATCCTAAGACAGGAATTCCACCTTGAACATGAGCAATTAAGTTAACTTTGCTTAAATTACGATTTCAAGATCTCTAAAATTGCCCAAATAAGGTTAATCATGCTAACCACACTTCCAACACTTAAACTACATCCCAAATTTAGCATCATATTGTAACAATTCTATGAATTAGCTCAATCTATGAAGAAGACAAGGATCCTAGAAATATAACAAGTATTACACCTTGTGGGTTAATTCACCATCTAATCTCCAAACTTCAACAATACGACTAAGTCCTGGTGTTCTATCCATAATTAATCTTAACATTCGCGTTCACTTGTAATATATAAAACACTTTATCTTGTGAAGAAAAGTAGACAGAAACCTACCTCGAAGCCGAACCGCAAATTCTTAAATCATCCACAAAACGTCTGTCTTTATTCCACGATCTTAAAATGATGTTAAGCTATTAAAATCATAATATATACACCATTAGGAGTCAAATGAAACCCATATTTCCATATAATGGGTCAGATCAAATTAGGGTCAAAATGGGCATGCGGGGCCTGCTAACGAAATCCAAAATTGAACTTGTCATGAGGTCCCTCGAAAGACAATGAATTTGTGCTCAAAAGTTAAGCACAAACGGAGCACAAATCGGGTCTCAAATCAACTCATAAAGTTTAAGAATTCAAAACCCGAATTTCTAAGAATTTATCAAGAAATTAAAGGAATCTTAACATGAATTGGAAGAAAAATCACGAAAAAGTCATTATCCAAGCTCCCAAATTATCTACAAGTTTCAATCATACCTTATATCATACTTCAGGTTATTTGCTCTCAAGAAATGGATAAAAATAAGCAAAATTCGGAAACAGGGGCCTATTTATACCCATACCAGGCATCCGGATGTCGCTATCGTGACTGAGCATCGCGATCGTGATCTGTACATATAAATCACATGTTGTAATAGAAATTCTATCACTGCAAGGGTAAAATACATTTGGCTTATGCGATTTACAGCCAATGTTCATATAACGCCCTCCGCAGTCACGATTTATGCATTGTGATCGCGGTCACATCAGATTCCAATTGCACCAGATTTTCTAAGTCCAAAATGGACTTCGATCGGGTGCTCAAACGAACTATTTAACCGTACCAAATTTGATATTCTAGACACAATGGAATACTCAAAATTTCTATCTAAGGCTGTTTAGACTAAATATGGGTCCCACGCCCAAATTTCCAATTATTCAACTTTCTGACCAATAGGTCAAAATGAGCTTGGGTGCCTCGGGACCCAAACCAAAGGTCTACCTAGCCTAAAATTGACAATCTAGAGTTGATGGCACTGTTAGAATTTTTATCTGAGGCCATCTAATGGGATTTTTGGTTTGAGATCAAATCCAAAACAGCGAGAGCTCCAAAATAGAAAAATGAGCCTAAAATCCAAACAAACTATCCGATCACCGAAATGACAGTTTCAACAAGTCATAAATGACCTAGTCTCAATAAGAAGGCTCAAAATTCCAAAAATACATGTAAATCAAGGAAATGACCTGGAGGGTCATTACAAGTCCCAAGGGGTTGGCGGAGACTTGAAATTTCGTTAAGTTTTATCTTGTGCCTGATATGGTATGACCACTAAAGCAGGTTCTTAGGAACTTTAGAGGAGGGTACTTTAGTGGCCCTTGGGTCACTTAAGAGGCCCTTCCCAGACAGCAGATACTATTTTAACGGCATCTGTGCCCTTTACCGGCTAAAGCTAAAGCGGCCCATGGTCTGCTTTAGTGGCCTGGATTGTGAGGGTGGGTACCGCTTTAGTGGTACCAGGTGGTATAACGATGAATGCTAAAGCAGCCAAGTGTCCGCTTTAGCAACACCCGCGTGCATGGAAAGGGTATAAATACCCACTTAACCAGATTTTTCACCATCTTCATCCATTCTCTAGAATTTAAAAGCCTAAAAAGTGAGAGTTCTAAGGAGAATCAATCATGGGTTAGTGTGTACCTTTGGTATCATTTAATTACGTGATTTTCCATAAAATTAGAGGTAAGATTTCATTATTTTCATAGTTGATTTCTCCATATTTTGTGAAATTCCGCATTAAAATCTTGGTGGCTTAATTTTAGCACCACTATAGCTCAAAATCCACTCATCCTTTTAGGATAAATATTCCTTAAGCATGGAGGGATATTGAGTGGGATTCAAAATTGTGATTTGTGTAAATGGGCCCCACTTAAGTTTTTTACGTAATTTTTGACTCAAAGCACAATAGTGAAATACGGGTATCATTGTTCTCATTTTGATAAGTAGATTGTGATTTAGATAGTGTGGCACCATGCAAAAGCTTATCGAAAGGGGAAATAGGTGATTTAGTGAATTTTTCAGGTTTTTCTTTGATGTTCAGGTAGGCTAGGTTTACCTTCTTCATAGATTGAGATAGCTCATAATATAATTATGTTATTATGCTAGATATGGGGTGAGATTTAGGTATTGGAAGTATGAATGAGAATATTTGTTTTAATTAGACCGTTAGGCTACCTTGAAATCATAGACTTGGAGTAGTTAGCATACCTATTCATGGTTTAGGTGGAATTGAGATTCATGGTATATATTTAGAATAAGAATGCCTTAATTACTCAAGGTAGGTAAAATTACCTTAGTCATTCATGTTAGAATGGAATTGTCCTTAGTTGTTTAAGATAAGGGAATCGCCTTAGTTTTTATATTTTAGGTAGGATTTCCTTAGTTGTTCATGTTTGGGTAAAATAACAATCTTAGGGCTAATTAAGGCTTACTTGAACTCTAGAAATAAACCTAGGTACCTTAGCCTAGTCTAGGGTAGAAGTTGCTTAAATGGACTTCTGAGGATTAAAAGTAGGCCCCTCCGATTAAGACTTGTGATAGCCTTGTAGGCCTATTTATGTATGTTATACTCGTATACATGGCTAGGCTTGACATTTGAGTGTTCAATATATTTATTGATTGTGTTATTTGGATATTGAAAGATTGATGATAATTTTGAGTATCGCTAATGATATTACTCATATGCATGATTAAGGATATAATTTATAAGTGTGATTATTGATATGTTCTTCGAATATGATTAATGACTTATTCATGTAATTATTGGTATGGTTTCCTTTTATGACTAATGACATGGCCTATTGATATGATTAATGCATTAGATGTCGGCATGATTAACAGTAAACACCTGATGAATATGATATGGCTTGTATGCATGATATTGCTAATATGTATGATATGGATTATAGACACAACTAATGGCTTATGGATAGGAAATGGCTCATGGATATAATGTGGCTTATAGATACCATTAACAGCCTATGGATATGATTATTGATAAAAATTTTGGATATGCTTAATAATATTGCATATGAATATATTATTGATATGGATTCAAGATATAACTAATAATATGGCTTATATACGTGATTATGGATGAGACTTATGGTTATGATTCTTAGTTCTGTGTGTAGATACGAGTAAAGAAATAGTTTATAGTTATGATTTATTGGTACAATTATTGAGTTTAGCTTATCAAAATGGCTCACTAATATGGTTCATTGATACAGTTTAAAAATATGAGTTCTGGTTCAAGTTTAACAATTATTGAAGGTATTAATAATATGAGTTTTGGTTCAAGTCCGACAAAAATTGGTGGTAATAATGATGATACTAGTGAGTTTCGGTTCGAAACTGACATTGACGGTTGTTCATGATGTGATTTGGTGATGTGTGAGCAGATGCTAACACATTTGAGTCTTTTAATTGATAATAATTGCAAAGTCTTAAGCAACATTTGTCATTTTTGATTATTTTCTCTTTGATTTTATAGTAAAAGTCAAGATGCAAGAGAACCAGTAATAATAGAAGTAAAAAAGTTGATTTCTGAGATAGTAGAGAGGGAAGTATAGCTGATGACTTATCTAATAAGTCGTCGACCTTGTGATAAGCTATCAGAGTTGCCGTCAGCCTTAGACAGAGAATGAGATTCAGCTGAAAGAAGTGACGACAACCTGTGATAGGCCGTCAGAGTTATGATAAACTGTTAGGCTCGTCATCAGGCTTAGGCAGTGCTTGAGAACTTGAAGTGAAGAAGCGACGACAATTCTGATAAGTCATCACATGTCTGATAAATCGTCAGGCTTTATCGTCAACTGAATACAGAACTTGTTCAAATGTGAAGAGAAGCTGAAGACATTCTTGATGAGGCATCAGACTCCTGATAAGCCGTCACACACGTCATCGTCTGTCCAAGAAAATACTGTGATCTATTATTTTGTTTTCATAATTAGGATGAAGTATTTAAAACATATATTAGTATTTTCTAATCATAAAAAAGAGGCGGAACATCTTGAACTTATTCCAAAGAAAAAGACACCTCTTTTTGGGGCTCAAAACTTAGAACTCAATTTTCAGCTCTTTGATTTGGTTGTGGGAATTTTCTCTTAAACTTAGAAGAGAATCAACTTCAGACTTCATCTTTTGTAAGTTTAATTACTTTGAATGATGATTACAATTGTTGTTATCTCTTTTTTTCTCATGTGGAACTCAAACCCACAGCTAGGGTTATGGGATCTAAGATTATTCCCCCATGGATTTAATAGTTAGTTAGGGTTTGAGTGATTGTGGGGACATCTTGATAATTTCTCTGTTATGATTGTTATTTATTAGTTGCAAACAATAAACCCCGCCTTATGTTGATTTGCTCGAACTAAGAAATAAACTAAAAGTAGCGAATTATCAATAAGGATTTGGGAAGGTTAAGCTCTCATATAATGACTAATGTTGTAACAAGATTGATTAACTTGAGATAAAATCAGTATGAATAGAATGATTTTCTAAGTTCGAGAGAATTAGGGAGTTCAACATCTAAGTAGGTTGATAAACACTTAGATGGATTGTCGAAATTGATAGTTTGGTGTTTCCCACAAGTCATGAGAACCTAACACTACAGCTATTATTTAATGGGGATTAATAATCATAGTGATCACAACCCTAGTTTCTCTTTATCATTGATTTGAACTATTGAAATTTTAGTTTTGAGCTCTGAAGCAAGTTAAAACTTTAACATTTGTTTGATCATCAAAAACCCCCATTTTATCTTTTCGTATCATTTGTTTGAATTCAACTTAGAGCTATAGTTTTAAATTAGTTTAATCGTCACTCACATAGTTCCTCTTGGATTCGAACCCGACTCTAAAGTTGGGTAAATATATTGACGACGACCACATTTCACTAAATTAACGTGTAAGTTGAGCATTATCAAAAATAGCGCCGTTGTCGGGGAATAATTTAGCGTATTGAGTTGATTTGGAATTTTAGCCTACTTGTTTGAATTCAAACTTGTAAATATTTGTTTTTAGTTTTCTTTTATTTTTTGTGTTAGGTAGATTTTTATTTTAGTTTACTTATTACTATGGCATCGTGGAATGAATATGAGCTTGGTGGTCAAAAATTTTATCTTGATGATCCATGTCCATATTATGATGGACCTCACTTTTGGCAAGATTGTAGATATGCTCCCCGAAGAGATGTGTGCACCATCTCCATCCTACCGGGAGTATAATTGTTCTTTATATGGTGGTCACGATGGACATTGGAGTGATTGCCCAAATTCCCCCTCCCCTTATTGTGCTAACCCAAATTCTAGTTCTTCTTATGATTTTGATAGGTCTTATGGTCAAGAAAAGAAAGAATGAAGCACCGGGAAGAGTGGCATTGAAGCTATGTTTCAACGAGTGTTGGATCTCTAGAAAGAAACGTATGATATCGTATGTGATATGTGTCAAAACATGAAGCCAATCATTCATAAGGAAATGGATATAAAGGTCAATCATTCAAAGTATTCTTTTATATTATGTTTAGAAGATATCTTATCTGTGGAATCATTTAAAATAATGGAAGAGTGCAAAGATGAGGAGCAAGAACCCTATATTAATATTGAGCAACCCTCAGTGATTTCCCAACCAACCAAACCAACCATGAGAGATGATGCCAAGATTGAGGACATAATGCTAGAGGCAAAAGAAGAAATAAATAAAATGTCTAATAAAGACTCTAGCCCAATTCGAAGTGAAGATGTCGAAAAAGTGAATAAAAGTGAGTGTGTAGAAGATAGTGTAAATTTTAAAGTAGGATTGATTGGGCCTCATTCAAAGCACTTTTCTACATTATGTTTAGATGATATCTTGTCTGTGGAATCATTTAAAATTGTAGAAGAGTGTGAAGATGAGGAACAAGAATCCTATATTCTTGATTTTACATTAGACAAGCAACATAAAAACACACCTTACTTTAAGGCCGAGTGGTTTACCATGCTCAATCCATTACTCGACTTCTTAATTTTTGTACCACCCCCCTATGAGCGAGCCAAGAAAATAAGTTGGGGGTGAAATTCATATCCTCAAGGTGGAGGGAAAAGCTGAGTTAGGTCGTGTCGCGGTACTAAATTAGGCGCTGCTTAGGAGGCAACCCAAGGTATTTTGTTGTTAGTATTTGTATTATATGATTGACATCAGATTTTTGCACCCATGGTGCCTTAGGTATGTTTCTAACTCTCTTGTTTTGTTTGACGCATTGGGGACATTGCATGATTTTAAGTCGAAGGTGGGGTTAATTGTAGGTATTGATGTCCTCTTGGGGTTTTTGTTGTCGTGCCCTTTTTCCCCGGAGTCTTATTCCTAATAGAGACGGCATGTTTAGGCATATTGTGATTTGTTGTAAAATATTGTAGTTGACTAGGAGAAATACAAGAACCTTAGGCAGTTAACATGTTTTTGTTGATTTTTGAACACCTCTCCAATGATCTATTTTATAACTATGTGATATGCATTTATGTGTGACCACTGTGCATCTTGTTATGGCATTAGTACTAGTGACATGATAATCATTGCTAAACAATTGCAAGAACCGAATGGGTAATAGCTTGTGATATACCTTTGTGCCATGTATGTGTGAGATACTACCTAGTTTCAGTTGTGTTAAATTCAGAACTTGCCCGGTTGGTCTTCCCTTGGTTGTAGGATAGCGGTTAGGAAAGGATTATAGGTCGTTGTTGATATTAGTTCACTTTTAGCCTAAATGACCTTCCATGTGTGAATAATATCACTTGATCCTGATTTTGAACCTGAACGCCTATTCTTTTTATGTTACCTATCACCTTCCCATTTGTATCACAATGAACCTATTTTGGTCCTGGTCTTCTTTGGACATTGTGTACTTTGACTTATGCAAATAGCCTAAGTTGAGGGTGGCTATCATATGGGTACGTGATGTAAAGTGAGTATAAAGAAGGGTAATAAAAAAATATGCAAGGCTGGGTGTGGTAGAAAAAGAATGAGAAACGAAAAATTGTGAAAAAAATGAATAAATAAAAACTATACCCAGCTTTAATGTGCTTTAATCAAGAAAGGGAGAAATAAGGTAAAGGTTGATAAGTGAGACCCCAAAAATAGTGTAGTGCCAAGGAGGCTTAGTTACTTTAAATATCTTTGTGTATCATACCAACCCCAAGCCTACATTACAAGCTGAAGAAAAGTCCTATAGTGATCCTAACTTAACTGTATGAAAGCTTCGGTAATAAAAATAAGGGCAAGTTTATGGTATTTAGCATACATTGACTGGAACTTCTTTCTGAGAGTGAGTGTCTCTTGACCATCCCCTTATTGACATGCTTGAGTTCACATATGAGTGAGGAGGGACCTCTTTGTTGTAGGGGCACACTGGTTATGTTGCTAGTTGCTAACTTATTTGGATAGTGTAATCCTTGTACATACATGGTTGTTGTTGCTGAATTGATGCTATATCTTGATTCCTGTGTGTCGCATTATTGTCTTTCAATAATATGCATAGTTGTTTTTTAAATTAATTGACCTTGGAGATGGTGAAGATGTTTTAAGATAATATGGATGGTTGGTTGTCGAATGTACTTTGTATCCTCTTGGTTGTGTTTTAGTTGCTTAAGGACAAGCAATTGTTTTAAGTTGAGGGTGTTGATGTGTGAGCAGATGCTAACACATTTGAGGCTTTTAACTGAGAATAATTGCAAAGTCTTAAGAAACTTTTGTCATTTTTTATTGTTTTCTCTTTGATATTGCAGTAAAAGTCAAGATGCAAGAGAACCAACAATAATAAAAGTAAAAGAGTTGATTTCTGATCAAGTAGAGAGGGAAGTATAGCTGACGACTTGTCTGATAAGTCATCAGCCTTGTGATAAGCTATCAGAGTTGCCGTCAGCCTTAGACAGAGAATGAGATTCAGCTGGAAGAAGTGACAACAACCTATGATAGGCCATCAGAGTTGTGATAAATTATTAGGCTCGTAGTCAGTCTTAGGCAGTGTTTGAGAACTTGAAGTGAAGAAGCGACGACAATTTCGATAAGTCATCACATATCTGATAAGTCATCAGGCTTCATCGTCAACTGAAGACAGAACTTGTTTAAATATGAAGAGGAGCTGACGACATTCTTGATAAGGCATCAGACTCCTGATAAGCCATCACACACATCGTTGTCTGTCTAAGAAAATACTGTGATCTGTGATTTTTTTTTCATAATTAGGATGAAGTATTTAAAGCATATGTTAGGGTTTTCTAATCATAAAAAGGGGCGGAACATCTTGAACTTATTCCAAAGGAAAAGACACCTCTTTTTGGGGCTCAAAACTGAGAATTCAATTTTCAACTCTTTGATTTGGTTGTGGGAATTTTCTCTTGAACTTAGAAGAGAATCAACTTCAGACTTCATCTTTTGTAAGTTTAATTACTTTGAATGATGATTACAATTGTTGCTATCTCTTTTTTTCTCATGTGGAACTAAAACCCACAACTAGGGTTGTGGGATCTCTGATTATTCCCCCATGGATTTAATAGTTGGTTAGGGTTTGAGTGATTGTGAGGACATCTTGATAATTCCTTTTTTATGATTGTTATTTATTGGTTGTAACAATAAACCCCGCCTTATGTTGATTTCCTCGAACTGAGAAATAAACTAAAGGTAGCGAATTATCAAGTGAATCGAGCCGTAATAGATTCCATCTTGGAGTAACTATCTTGCCATTTATTACTCTTCATTATTAGGGATTGTGATTTGCTCTTCATCTTTTCCTTTATTCTCATCATATCTTTCATCTTCAAATGCCTTTTTAAATTCAGGATATAAACTTTTACATTCAGCTTCCCCATGTTCTTGTAGTTTACAAGTATGAAAATATTTTTGTGGCAAATCATTTTGTATCTTTATTTTTTGTGCTCTTGCTTATTGATCTTGCTATTCTGTACATTAAACTTTACATACTCTGGTAACTTCGCGTCCAGGTCCACATAGACCTTAACCCTTGCACAACTAGGGTGGTTCTCATTTATTGTGGGTATATCTAGGTGGATAGTCTTTCCCACAACAGAAACTAATGAAAATAATGATTCCTTTACAGAAAATATGGGCAAGAGATCAGGAAAAGAAATCCAAGACATTGTTTGGGTTTTCTCTTCACTCGGTTCAAATTTGGCATCATAAATGAAGGGTCTCATTTAATATGCCACTCTATCCTTCGTAGTAGTATAATCGACATTTTTAGACATCATGTCTATAAAGTCCTCTATTAGGTTAAATCTCATCAAAACGTGTCTGTAAGCAGTTCAATTTTATAGTCACCCCTAGCCTTACATTGCTTTGGTATTTGGATTCGAAGATCTTTTAATTCTGTCCATTCATAAAAAAATTATCGATCATTGCAAGTTGTAAATACCTTGATGACTTTCATTTTTGAACCTCTTCCTCCATCCATATGACTTGTGGTACCCCATTCTTTTATTCCATCAGCTTCATCACAATTGAGTTACGTACAATTTTTTTATCATGTTGTGCATTGGCATTAGGCTTTATAAGGTCAACGTACTTTACTTTGGATTTATTCACATCCTCGTTAACACTTTGTCCCTCAATATTGTCAATGCTAGGCAATCTCGTAGGCTCGTTAGGCAAACATTGCTTTTCGGGAGAATTAGCATGATATAATTCTAGGAATTTGGTAGGGGAAGTAAAAGAAAACACTTGGCCAGCAACGGTGGACTGTTCAGTGTCCACTCTGGCCATGCTGGCGGCAGTGATATGGCTAGGGTTCTGAATTTTTGGAGGGAGAAAATTGCCACTAGGATAGGAATTGTGGGACGATTTTTATATATATCAAAAGTCATAAAGACCTAACATATCAACTGGTGGAAAACAAAATGCCTCTTTTATTACATGATATTTTCTTTTGAAAGAATTTCAAGAAAACAATAAAGACAGATGAAGAAGATAGGCAGTAGCATAAATGAGATTTATTTACTGACATGTTCACCAATTTCTTTTTAATTTTATTATTTCTTCATTACTAGTGTATACTAAGTACATAATTAGTGCATATAAATTATACTCTTCTTATAATTTCTATTATATTTAATAGACCATATATTATATAAAAGAAAGATGGTGCCAATGATTACAATCAATATGATGGATATTGACGTGTATATAATGTGTATACGATACAGTTATTATATATTGATGTGATAATTTCTACATATGTATATTTTGCATATATATTTGTACAATGTTATATATACAATATCTATAAGGTGCATATTTGTTGTAGAATATATGTTTATATCATCTAGGAATCTTAAATGCACATTTTATCTATTTCTCTATCATACACACGCTATTGATGTTTCTTTTGGCAAAGAAAAAGGTTACAAATAATTTTTCAATATTTTGCAATAATTTTTTGTCAGATCCAAAAAGGATCACATATACTGAAAAAATGATGAAGGAGTAAAACATCAATAGAAGGTCGAAAAATAAATAAGATGGAGTTTGAGAAAATATTTTTGCTAGATTTTTCTATTTAACAAGTGAGGATATAGGTGAGGTGTTTTGAGAATGTATATACATGTGGTGAAATTGGGCTTTGAGCTTTCGAATTTAAGGCTGAAACTAAAAGGGTGAGGATTAATTCGTATGATGGATTATTATAATAACAAGAGGACAGAGTAAAATAACTGTTATATTTTTAAAAAGGGTAAATTGGTTAGATGATGATACAGGACCACGACAATGAATGAAAATGATAATGAATTTAAGGTGATCGTGAAAGGGCAACCAAAAGATAGATATGAGGAAGATGGGTTGCGTTTGGATCCTTTTTCTTAAACAAATATATTTTTTTTTATTGACTACAACTTGTAATTAGGAATTGTGATATTAGACTAATATCTTAAATTAGTGCCGAACATCTACATATGTAATTTTCTCCTTCTCCTCCCAACCCCATCCCGCCAAAAAATAAAAGCTTGAACAAGCATCTTCCCATATTTTTAGAGAAATTTTCGTAAATGAAAATAATTTGGGTCTTATTAATAATTTGTAGCTACAGTTTAGGTATTTACCATTCATAACAACTGTTTGAGGTGTCAGATAATTTTTCTAGAAAAAACTAATTTTTTTGAGGCTATCAAGTGACTATATTGATTATATCATATGTGCATTTAGGTTGTATTGACGAATGTAGTTAGAGCATATACAAAAATACAAACAACAACAAATACAAGGGGTGTATTCCTGCGCTCTAATTTTACTTGTATTCATTTGTTCTAGTTTCATTTGTATTCATGTGCGCATTTAGGTTGTGTCGACAAATACAATCCAGATGTATACAAAGATACAAACAAAAAAAATATAGAAGATTGTAGTCATCCGCCCTAATTTCACTTGTATTTATCCATTTTTGTATTAATTGTAATTATTTATTCGCCCCTAATATATCATTTTTTACCCATTCGTACCATTTGTATTTATTTGCTCTGGTGGTTATATCAACACATGCAATTTTGATGGATACAATTGCAATATATTGTATGTGTTCACTTAATTCCACGTGGTACACTAAAGGCAAAATACATAAATACAATGTTGAAATATGAGGGTGTATACAAAACACAAACAATAAAAATATATTGTACAATTAAGGAAAAATACGAGAATACAATAAATTATCAAAAAAGTCCCCTATAATGTGGAATATAAAACTACAACAAAGAGAGAGAGACAGAGAGAGACGAAAATACAAAAATATAGAAGAAAAAAAGGCAAGAAAGGAGAAAGACAATCGAGATTCGGGACAAAGGGAAGAGAGAGTGAAGTATAGTTAAAAACTGTAACTTTGTAAAAGTATAGCTATGAATAATAAATGCATACAATATATATTTGCTATAGTATGTAAAATTTCCTTACTTGTACAAAATTGGCTTATACATCAAATTCCTGGCCCAATAAATTAAAGCCCATTACCACAATGATCTTGTATGAGTGACACTATCAGTCTTGCAGGAAATGACATAGGATGACCCACGTAGTGGGTGGCTTTACTTTTTTGTCTTTTATAAAAAAAGTTTTAAAATACTACTCTTCCTTCCTTTTTATATACAAGACAAGTACATTTTTATCCCTCTACACCTCAAATGATTTTTCGCTTTTCATGCTCATTTTTCTCTCAACTTCTATTTTTATTTCTTTTTTTCTCTTTTTTATTTTTTCTTAATTTTTATTTTTTCTTTTCTTTTTTTCTTGTTTTAATTCATTTATCTCGGTCTTTATTTATTTTTCTTTTTTCTTTTTTTTTCATTCTCAAACATTATTTATTTTTTATTTCTTTTTTTTTTAATTCATTTGTCTCAACCTTTTTTTATTTTTATCTTTTCTGCTTTATTTTCATTTTTCTCAAACTTTATTTTTATTTTTCTTCTTATTTTTGTTTTTCTCAATCTTTTTTTTGTTTTGTTTTTTATACTTTTTTTCTTAGACTTTATTTTATTCTTCTTTTTTTTTCTTTTTTCTCTATCTTATTTTTTTAATTTTTTTTAACTTCTATTATATTTTGCTAATGAATAGAACGTTGGATAATCCGTAAAGAGGATATTCTTTCCTTGACAATAAAGTAAATTTAAGGGCGTGATTTTTGTTTGGAAGTCTTTTGGGATAAAACTTGTGTCTAAGGCAAGAGTTATAGAACATCTCATAAATCAAAAAACAATATGGTAGTATCAAGTCTTGCTCGTGGGGCATAACTTATTGTTGAAAATTCTTGAGCTAAATCTTACCTCTAACACAAGAGTTATAGAGCATCTCATAAGTCAAAGCATAATGTGGTAGTGCTAACTCTTGTCCATGAGGCATAACTTGTTGTTTGAAAGTCCTTGGATAAAGTCTTACCTCTAAGACAAGAGTTACAAAGCATCTCATAAATTAAAAATCAATGTGGTTGTGTCAACTCTTGCCCATGGGGTATAACTTATTGTTTGAAAGTCCTTGGGTTAAGTCTTGCCTCTATGTCAAGAATTATAGAACATCTCATAAATCAAGACACTGTGTGGTAGTGCCAACTCTTGCCCATAGGCGTAACTTGTTGTTCGAAAGTCATTGGGCTAAGTATTGCCCTAAGGCAAGAGTTATAAGGCATCTCATAAATTAAAGCACACTATGATAGGGTCAATTCTTGTCCATTATATGTATCTTGTTGTTTGAAAGTCTTTGGGCTAAGCGATGCCTCTAAAACAAAAGTTATACAATATCTCATAAATCAAGACAAAATGTGGTAGTGTCAACTCTTATCCATTATACATATCTTATTATGTGAAAGTCTTTGGTCTAACGGCCTCTAAAGTAAGAGTTATAGAACATCTCATTAATCAAAACACAATATGATAGTGTCAACTCTTGCGCATGGGGTATAACTTGTTGTTTGAAAGTTATTGAGCTAAGTCTTGCCTTTGAGGAAAAAGTTATAAAACATATTATAAATAAAACACAATATGGTAGTATCATCGCTTACTCATGGAACATAACTTATTGCTTGAAAGTCCTTGAGTTAAGTCTTGCCTCGAAGGCAAGATTTATAGAACATATCACAAATCAAAGCACAATGTGCTAGTGTCAACTCTTGCCCATGAGGCACAACTTGTTTGAAAGTCGTTGGTTTAAGTCTTGCCTATAAGTCAATAGGTATAGAACATATCATAAATCAATACACAATGTGATAGCGTTAACTCTTGCCCATAGGGCGTAACTTGTTACTTAAAAGTCATTGAGTTAAGTCTTGCTTCTAAAGCAAGAGTTATAAAGCATCTCAGAAACCAAAGCACAATGTGGTAGTATCAAATTTTGTCCATTATATGTAACTTGTTGTTTGAAAGTCATTAGGCTAAGTCCTGCCTCTAAGGCAAGAGTTATAGAACATCCCATAAACTAAGATACAATGTGGTAGTGTCAGTTTTTACATGTGAAACATAACTTGTTATTTGAAAGTCATTGGGATAAGTCTTTCATCTGAGGTAGGAGTTATAGAACATCTCATAACTAAAAACACAATGTAAAAGTGTCAACTCTTGCCCATGGGACGTAACTTGTTGTTTGAAAGCCCTTGGTCTAAGTCTTGCCTCTAAGATAAGATTTATAGAGCTTCTCATAAATCAAGACACGATGCGATAGTGTCAACTCTTGTCAATGGGCGTAATTTGTTGTTTGGAAGGAATTGAAGAAAATAAAAATAATAAAAATTGAGGAAAAAAAAGAAATTGAAGAAAAAACATTTAAAAAAAAAAGAAAAATCAAAGAAAATAAAAACGAGAGATTGAAAAAAAAAGGAAAAAATGAAGAAAAAAAAAAAAAAAATAAATAAAGGTCGAGAAAAATAAAAAAGAGAAAAAAAATAGAAGTTGGGAGGAGAAAAGGTTGAGAAAAAAAATTTAAAAATAAAAATGAAAATCAAAGCAAAATAAATAAGTGAAAAAATATTGAAAGATAAATAAGCATAAATGGTTATTTAAAAATATTTGAGATATAAAGGGATAAATAGATATTTGTTAAAAAAAAAGACTAGTTTTATACATAATCCACCAAAAAAGGGAAAAAAGGATCAAATTTACCCCTCTACTTTGAAAAATTAGCTAAATATATCTTTTGTCAAACTTTGGAGTCAAATTTATCCTTGTTGTCATACTTTGAGGTCAAATTTACCCCTCTACTTTAGAAAATTAGCTAAATATACCCTTCATCATACTTTGGGGCCAAATTTATCCTCGACATCATACTTTGAGTCAAATTTTACCCTCGTTGTTAAGAAACTTTTCACATATACCATTTCTTTAATAGAAAAGCCCAAATCAACGTTAAATGCCCCATTATTTAAAAATAAAACACACTCTATTCTTACCCTCCCGACCCGACTCGAACCACACAAAAGCACAAACATATATACCCTCTTCAATTTTGTTGATCAAATTTTTTCAACGAGATTAAACCACTGGATATTTATAGTGCATGGCTCATGAAAAATGGATTTACATTACTGCAAATACAAACAAATATACTCCTCTTTTAGTTCATGGATCTGTATCAGTGCAGAGCTCATGAAAAATGGCACTTAACAGTCAAATGCAATAGACTATAACCACTGAATATTTCTCTAGATGATTGAGTTAAGATATCTACTTATGTGTCAATCGTGACATTTGTTCATTTTTATATCGTCATATATTATTTGGATCTACACAAATTTTTCATCATGTCATTTGCTCAAAAAACTTATTCATTGATTCCCGAATCTAGATACACATAGAATTACATACCAAATTTTGAAATTTGGATGTAGCTGAAACATAAAAAGAGTTTGTAATAGACATTTTCTCTAATTCCACGCTTCTATGTTATCCTATTACATTTTACTTTTTATTCATTTGTAAACAACCTACCAGCATTGTACATTGAAAAAGAAGTATATTTGTTCATTGAGAAAATTCGACCAACAAAACTGAGGGAGGGGTATGTTTATTTTTTGTGGATTGAATCAAACGAGTTAGGTTAGGGTGTTTTTTTTTTAAAAAAAGGTCTAAAATATACTTGAACTTTGATGAAAATTGCTATAACATGTCTTAACTTTGTTGGGGTTCTATTTTCGCCCCCCCCCCCCCAATTTAATGTAGAATATATGTTATTTTTATGTTGACGTGGCAAACAGAGTGAAATACACTTTTTGCAGAGAGTGAGAAGTTATATTCTAATTTTTTAAAAATTATTTTTATTATCACAGATAACAATTGTCAAAATCTGCGAGAATTATTATAATCACTTGTAAATGTTATGATATGATTTCTCTCAAGTTCGAAGCTCAAGCTTCATCAATAACGTTACAAATCTTTCTTCAAGTTTCAGGCAACCAATTTAGTAGATAACTCCAAATAATATTTCTCAACTTATTTAAACAATTGATCATTATATTCCTGCAAATATGAAAATGCAGTCCCTCTTCTTCATCTTTTTTGTTCTAAAAATTCGATGCAAAATCACCCTAAATCTTCTCCGAATTGCTTCAAATTTTAGATATGACCTTCTCTCAACTTTTTCCTTCTTTTAATATGTTATCCACTCAAAATTTAAACTAAAGCTTTTGAACAAGCTTTAATAGTGATTTTCAGGTGGTGGTTCAATTTTCAACCTTCAAACACCCTCATTCATTAAACAACCCCAAACAATGATACAAAACTCTTCAAACAATTAATCAACTTAGCTGCTCCCAACTTAAGAATACAGATCCAAAAATAAGACACACTTCGATCAATTTGGACGTCTTAGCTTATAATGGAGTTTTTAGAATAATAAAATCGGAAAAAAATAAATTAAAAAAAAATTAATAAAAAAGAAGGATTAGTATTGAAGATGGAGAAAAAAAAAAGAAGAATAAAGAAATAAACTAAAAAAAAAGGAGAAAAATCATGATATTTACACGTGGTAGAATGCATGCATACTACCAAAAAATTGGTTATGCTTATTCAGTGTTGTATTTATTCTGTTTTAAAGAAGTTCAGGCGGGTAATAGGACTCCCGCAAAGTTAAGGTGTGTTAGAATAATTTCCATCAAAATTTGAATATATTTTGATATATTTTTTTTTAAATGAGTCATTTAAAGTTGATTTGGACTTTTCTGTTAAAAAAGAGTATATGTGAAAAGTTTCTTAATAACGATGGTAAAATTTGATCTTAAAATATGATATTGATGATAAATTTAACCTCAAAATATAATAAAGAGTTTATTTAGTAGTAAATTTTTTTAAGTAAATAGGCAAATTTGACCCAAAAGGAGAACAATGAGGATAAATTTGATTCGGGTATTCTATATATTAGAAAAACAGTTTCGACATGGCTGTTTTATGTCATTGTTGTGAAAAGTTCAAGGGTATTATGGTCATTGAGATATTTTTTAAAAGGGGTTTGCTTAAGAATATTGGCTACTTTTGCTTTGTTAGTTGAACCATACCAATAACTTAAGAAAGGTCCATTCCCGCCACCCTCAAATTACCAGATATGCCATAACATTGAAATGTCTGCTGAATCGGTGGGGTCCATAAAAATTTGCAGTTTGACACATGGAGTTGTTTTCAATCTTAATAGGCCTGGATATAATAAATATGATGTCATCTATGACTAGGTGTATATTAATTTAGTCGAATTTAATACAATAAGGGGTCGTTTGGTAGAATGTATTGAAATGTTAATGCATGCATTAATTTAATGTGTATTAGTAGTATCTTATTTGATATACATTTTTACCATATGTATAACTAATGCAAGCAATAGTTATACACTCTATTGTGTATTAAGGTGTGTATTACTAATACCTCAAAATTCATGGCATTAGTAATGCAATGGATCTAATGCATGCATTAACATGCTTAAAGAGTCTATTATCCCTCAAAAAAATTTCTACATCATTTCCAACATATATATTGAGGGTATTATGTAAAAAAAAAAAATTTTTTTTAGAAATTATGTAATTCATGTTTTTTTAATATATTGAACCAAACACTGCATAAGAAAAATAACATAACAAATACAAGCATAATTAACATTACTAATACAAGCATTACTAATACACTATATTTTGTATTATTCTTATACACTCTACCAAACGACCCCTAAGTGATCTGATAGAATAGTATTTTATAATAATTAATTGATAGTGAGTATTAAAAATTAAATAATGTTACACGGAGTTTGAAAAAATAAGAAAGTATTTTCATGTTGTTTTAAATTAAAAATTTATAAAATGTATCAAAATATTTTTAATTTTATTGTTTTAAATATGTCACGTGGATAACTGGAACTAAAGAGTTGTCAAAGATAAAAAGGAAAGTTTTTTTTTTAAAAAAAAAAATAGACTAAAATGAAAGTAAGAGAAACAAATTAAAATAAAAGGTATACGTTTTTATATATATATTTCGATCGAATATTAAAAAATAATTCTTTTAACTTATTTATTTTATCAAATTGTGAGAAAATTTTGTTTTGTTTTAATATTATCTTTATCGTTAGGTAACTATATAAAACTAGGTAATATCTGTTATCTTTTGGTCTCAATTTGTGTAACAAAAATATAATTTAGATTATCAATCATATTTTTAATATGTTTTTAGATATTTTAAATTGTTAGCTATTGTAATTTATAATACTTTTTATGTATTTTTGAAATAACATATGTTACTCTCCTTGTCCAAACTTTTGTGGCTCAAACATATTTTTATGATAATTTAAGTTTTAACTATTGTAATTTATAATACTTTTTTTCTTCAATTTAAGTAACACTGCTAAAATTTCGAGAGTCAACCAAATATCACGATTAAAGCAGCGAAGTAGACATATCTTAAATGACTTATAATAACTAATTAGAAGTGATATAACATAATTATTATAAAAGATACTTGTGATAAAAAATCTAAGTGAGCCTTATATAGGATGTCAAGTTAATTTAAAACATCAAAAGTTAATTTATCATTTTATGTCTATTTTATCTTTTTATTAATATTATTAATTTTTAATACTTATATGACTTATAATAATTAATTAAGAGTTTTAATACAACTGTCAAAAATATAATTTACTTTCATCGTTATTTGTTCTATGAAATACTATTTTGCTTAATTTAAATTTTCAATGTATAATTAATAAAATTAATTAGTAAAATTAATTCTTAATAAATATTTTTTAAGATTTGTGTCAAATCAATATATACCGAGAAGAAAATATCATTGAATGTAGTGGGCCCCATCAAAACTTTTCTAAATCTAACATAAATTAAGTAATTTTGAAAAAAATCATAATTTATATTAATTAATTATAATTAAAATTTAAATAAATGCTATATATTTTTTATTCTTGTACTAAAATAATATACAAAAAATATTATTTTACTCATTTATTTTAGAAATAAAAAAAATATCAATTATTTTCTTCTAATATTAACCTTGTGATTTAGTAATTCTATCAAATACTAAATATCAAATTTAAGTTTTCAAACACATTAATAAAATTAATTTAGTAAAATAAATTTCTAATAAATAATATTTAGGACGTGTGTATGGACCAAGTAAATAAAATAGAAATATATTTAATAAATTGACATAAATTGTTAATAAGATTTTACTTTCGCCTGGTTATATATTAATAAAATTGATTAACATTAAAAGAATGTGAACTTATGATATTGTTATTTTTTTCATTAATATTTGAGAAGACTTTACATAAAAAAAAAAAAAGAGCAAGATCATATAAATATACTTTAATTTTTTTGATTTATGTGATCTATTTTGAATAAAAATGTACTCTTTCATTTTCATAATATTTAATTTCATATGATTTAAAATAAATTTTGAGTAATAAAAAATTAATAATATTTAATAAAAAAGTAAAAAAGACATTTTTCACATGTCTGTTGCAGTTGTTATAATCGTAATATTACTATATTATTTTTAATTAATTATTATAAGTCATCTAAGTATTAAAAAATTAATAACATTTAATTAAAATAGTAAAATAGACATAAAATGATAAATTAATTCTTGATATTTTTAATTAACTTTACGTCTTATATAAGGCTCACTCAAAAAAAAAATCACAAGTATTTTTATAGTAATTTTGCTATATCCCTTCTAATTAGTTATTATGGGTCATGAAAGACATCTGTTTCGTTGATTCAATGGTGATTTTACTCTATCACCACTAATTTATTATTATGATTATTTAAGCATTAAAAGATTAATAATATTTTGTAAAATAGACAGAATGATATGTCAACATAAAAAATTTAATTGACTATCAAAATTATATTAGTGACATATAAATTGGCTGATTGCTCAAATTTTAACAAAAATAACAATAATTAACAAAAATATTTTAAAAATTGACTGATTGCTCAAATTTTATCTGTGGCGCATAAATTGGGACGAATAGTGTATTCATATCTTATTGAAAAGTTATATAAAAAATATTATAAATCACATAATTAATAATTTTAAAAATTTAAAAAATATAAAATATTTGATTGACTCTCGAAATTATATCATTATCACTTAAATTGAAATAGAAAAAATATATTATAAATCACAATAATTAAGAATTTAAATTATTTTAATAATTAAGAATTTAAATTATTTTAATAATTAATTATTTAAATTTTATTTACGTCACATAAGTTGAAATAAAAAATAAGTATATATTGGGTTAATATATATAGATTTGACCAGTTTTTTTTTTTTTAAAAAACACTCAGAAATCCCTCCCCCCACCCTCTTGATGAAAATCAAGAATAAGGGGACGCAGAGTGTGGGGAAAATTGGATTTTAGCAGCTCCTCTTCTCTCTAAAATGGCCAAGCAAAAGAGAGACAGAAAGAATCTCATTGCTTTGACGGGAGCCGCTGCTCTTGTAGCTATTGCAGTCAACTTTGCTATCTCCGCTATCAACAAAAAACATCAAAAGAAAAGAGGTCCCTTTGCTTCCTCCTCTATTTTACACTTTCATTTTTCTTTATTCATATAACAATTGAAACCTTTTTTTAAACTTCTTGTTGAATTGCAGATGTTCCAGGTTCAAAAGTTCGAGTGAACCTATCTGCTTCTGAAATTTTTAAATTGGCGGAAAGCATAATTAATAAATCGAAACAGGTTCATGATGCTGTTGCTTCAGTTGCACTTGACAAGGTACTTATTGTGTTTGACTGTGTCTAGTTAGGTTATGGTCTGTCAATTTTATTCTAATATTTTGGCTATATCATTTTTCTTGTCTAGCATAGTAAGGTGACTGTTGTTTTGTCATGAAATTGAGAAATTCTCTTTTGCCACTAGAAAAACATATTGGGCACAAAATGAATGGACTTAATTTATTGTAATGATTCTCAAGTTTGAGGTCCTGGATGAGTGGCTGAAGTATAAACTAATAACATAAAGATCTTACACGTGAATTGAATCTCTGCTGCAACACTAGTATGTGTCCTTCTGCTCCAACTTTCGTGGGTAGGTTTGCACTCTGTTGTTCATACAACATATTCTTGAAGATATATCAAACTTTACCTTATTTAAAAAAAATAAAATTTTGTGGGTACATTTACCTACGTGCTTGTGAGTTGTAAGCCAGTGTTATTAGAAGTAAAAAAGCGCAAAAACGCTTAAGGTCTGTTGGGGCTGTAAGTGCAAAACACAAATAAAGTATGTTTAATGAAAAAAATGCACAAATGGAGAAAAACAAACAAACATATATATGCTTGGTCCAAGACTAATAAGTATAAGCATGAATAACAAATATATGGACAAAGAAATTGAAAAAAATTGTGATAAAATCGAAATATTGATTGTTTAGGGTCGCCTCTTTAGGAAACACTCATTGGCAAGGAAAACTGTCTTAGAGCCTTGATGATAGCACTGAAGTGCGCATTAAGCAAGACAAATTGCTTAACATGTTCTGAGCCTCGCTTCAGGGCTTAAGTGCGCATTAAGCGTGCCTTTGACAACACTGGTTTAGCAAACCGCCCAGTGGATTACTCGAGGGGTGTGTAGGTTTGTGGGGACACCAATGTCATAAAAATGATTCCTTGGTGGCCTGGCATGATGACATCATTCACTAATATTAAAAACATTTAGGGAAAGTACAATATCCAAAATTCATACAACAATAGCTCCTCTTTTCCTTTCTATGAATATAATCTATTCTTTAAATCTTGTAGGCTAGTCATATCTTGTGTCTATTCTTATGCTTTCTACATCTTGACTGCTGCGTTGAGTGGGATCTTCAATTGCTTAGGCTTCTATATCTCGGTTGTTGGAGAAATATTCACCAACTCTCTGCCCACTCTTATTTGTTTTGTAATCCACGAACTTAAGTATAATCCAGCAGCTGCCAACTTGGTGACTATCTGTCCCGGCGTGCTCCCCAGCTAAGTTGCTTGGACTCTCCAAAAACGTTGCCGCACCCGTGTCGGATCCTTCAAAAATACACTATTTTTGGAGGATCCGACACGCACCCGTAGACATTTTTGAAGAGTCCGAGCAACTTAGCTCCCTAGTGCCAGAAAATGGACAAGTTGTGTTTGTAGGCCTGTTAGGAAGCTCGGAATTGTTTCTTCTTACTTCTTCAGAAGTTTCAAAGGTAAGACATGAATAGAAGGGACTGAACTCAAATTCTATTACCTCTGACTTTATTCCTTGTTGGAGTCTTGTCTCCAGCGGACTCCAAACTGTGGGTAAAAAGGTTATGGGGGCGGGAAAGTCCTGGGAAGGGCTGTGTGCTTGGATCTACCGGTAGGGCCTTTGTTAGGAGATTTCCTACTATAGCAGTTATACATCTATATTAGACATTGTGTAGTCTCTTATACAATACTCTTGTGATATTGAAAACTGAGAATGGTTCTCTCCTTAGCTTCTCTCTCTCTCTCTCTCTTAGCTCAATCTGAGCTAGCTCATCCTGCAATCTCAAATTTGACGCCCAAGAAATATTCACTGTCTGACCCTACCATTTGTTGTGAAATCCATGAACTTATCAAACATTTATCTAATGGAACTTTTATATTGTGGAAGATTTTTCTAACTGATACAAAATACAGTATGCAGACTATGGCTGACATATTGCATATATGTTTGTCGCCCAGTTATGTTAGTGCAATAACAAAACCGCAATTTAGGCAGAGGGCAATCACTAGCTAGAATTGGTGGATTCTTGGGTGATTATTCTAGGTGGATGGCCACATAAAGCCCAATCCAGACCACTGTCTTTGATACATTGATAGAGGATTAAGTGGCAAACCTATACTATGCCAAGTGTCTAAGTACTAATTATGGTACCCTATATTTAATTCTGATTAAACTTTTTGTTAATATTCAAATTCATCATATGAAGAGGGATGTGTCTCATTTAGCTACCGTTGGGCTAACTTGAGTGCTAGGTTGCAGTCTTGTGGTTGAAAACTAGTCTTTAATTCTCTACTTACATTTTGGAGTCAATCAGGGGTTTGTTTTTCTGGGGACTTGTCAAAGATTGCTATTTTTAATTGTCCTGTGCATTTAATATTACGCTTTATGCTTTAATCTGTTATGCTTTTCTCAATAAGTGGCCGTTTTTTTATTTTTAAATTTGTAGGTTGGCTATGTAAATGTGATATTGCCATTAGCAGAGTTGGAGGCACAGCAGTTCCCATTGATACAGTCATGTGTGTTTCCTAAATGGTTATCATCTTCTGAGGATGTACGCAAAGCTAGTGCTGAAGCAGAGAGAAAAATAGATGCTCACATTTCAATATGCAGGTTCTGCCGTTGCAAATTTTCCATTTCTTTCTGCTAGTGTTTTAATTGCAAATTCCTCTTCTGCTTCCTGGTATGTTGAAGTAGGAAAGAAGATATGTTTAGTTCCGAGTTTGATCTGCTGAAATGGAAACTTTTTCATCTGTAGTAGTGATAGTAATTTGTTGAAATCAACTAGCATGGGAACTGTTAGAATAAGAATAGGAATAACATATTGAATTCTACTTGGAAAGGGATTGTAATGTAGTGTCCTATTAGGAATAGGATTGGAATGTACTGTCTATAAATAGGGTCTCAATGTAATAATTTAGAGACAACAATTCAATAATATTTTTCTCTTATATTTTTTCACATGGTATCAGAGCAGGTTAGAAATATCAGACGAGATAACTCAGTCACCGTGCGTCAATTCCGGTGACTGATTTGGGTCAATTTTTATTTTGTGGGTTGTGTAAAAAATACAACACCATCAAAAGGATCGGAAAGATCAGGCAACAAAAAAACCCCGACGAAAACCATCGGAAAATTACCCTCCACGCGCCAGCCGGAATCCAGAAATTCTGGCGAGATCTGCGTCACGTGTTGGCGCGTGAGCCCATCTCCAATCGATTTTTGAGTTGTTTCTTTTTCTGTTGGGGTCGCCGGTCTATTCTGACTCCGACCACTTGCTCCTTTCCAGATTCCGACAATTATTTTGAGATTCCGACCGCCGGAACGGTTCCAGCGACATCAGTTTTTTTTTGGGGGATTTTTTTTTTAGAAATTCAGATCTGGTTCTTGGAATTTTCAAGTCAAATTCCCAAGATATCTTTTGGGCATGATATTTTTTTTTTGGCTCCAAAAATATTGAAATTGGAAGTTCAAGTCCTATGATTAAATCTGAGCCCTTAATAAGAAGATCAGAAAATCAAACGTCACAGTCCATGAAGAATCGACGAGGGGAAGGTCGATTTGAAAGATCTCGTCCTAGGTGTAGTTATTGTAAAAGGCTTGGACATACTCGTGGCGTATGTTATTCTAGACCTAAGTGTAGTTATTGTAATAGGCTTGGACATACTCGTGGAATATGCTATTCTTTGCATGGTCGACCAACTAAAAATGCTCATATTGCTCAGTCTAACACCACAGGTGATCAACGGGTGTATTTATCTGACAAGGAATATAATGAGTATCTTCAGTATCTAGCAAGTAAGAATATATTTCTACCAATAGCCTCAACTGCACAATCTCCTACCTTTGGATTATGGGTTGTGGACTCAGGTGCTTCTGATCATATTTCTGGTGATAAATCACTTTTGTCTGGTATTGTTTATTCGCAATCTCTTCCAGCTATTACTTTAGCTAATGGAATTCGAACAGAGCCAAAAGGAGTTGGACAAGCCAAACCCCTATCTTCTGTCACTCTAGACTCTGTTCTTTATGTCCCTAGTTGTCCTTTTAATCTTGTATCTGTTAGTCGTTTGACACGTGCCCTTGATTGTAGTATACCTTTTTTTGATGATTTTTTTCTAATGCAGGACCGCAAAACGGGACAGACAATTGGCATAGGACATGAATCACAAGGCCTTTACCATCTTACTGCTTCAAATTCCTTCACAGCATGCTCCGCTACAGATCCTTCCAACCTTATTCACAAATGTTTGGGACATCCTAGTCTATCCAAGCTACAAAAGATGGTGCCTAGTTTGTCTAGCCTATCCACACTAGATTGTGAGTCGTGTCAACTTGGGAAACACACCCGTGCTACATTTTCATGTAGTATTGAAAGTCGCTCAGAGTCTATTTTCTCATTAGTTCATTCCGATATTTAGGGTCCTAGTAGAGTCAGTTCACCGTTAGGATTTCGTTACTTTGTTACTTTCATCGATGATTTTTCAAGATGTACTTGGGTTTACTTAATGAAAGATCGTTCCGAGTTATTCTCTATATTCAAAAGTTTTTGTACTGAAATACAAAATCAATTTGTTGTTTCTATTCGTGCTTTTCGTAGTGATAATGCCTTAGAATACTTATCCTCCCATTTTTAGGAGTTTATGACTCATCAAGGAATCATTCACCAAACATCATGTCCATACACCCCTCAGCATAACGGTATAACAGAAAGAAAAAATAGGCATCTCATTGAGACTGCTCACACTCTTCTCATTGAATCCCATGTTCCACTGCGTTTTTGGGGCGATGCGGTCTTCACATCTTGCCATCTCATTAATAGAATGCCATCATCTTCGATCCAGAATAAGCTTCCCCGTTCCATACTATTTCCTCAGTCACATCTCTACTCTATCCCCCCTCGTGTTTTTGTGAGCACATGTTTTGTGCATAACTTAACTCCAAGAAAAGATAAATTAGCCCCTCGTGCTCTCAAATGTGTCTTCCTTGGTTACTCTCGAGTTCAAAAAGGGTATCGATGCTATTCACCTGATCTGGGTCGCTACCTTATGTCCGCTGTTGTCACATTCTTTGAATCTCAACCTTACTATACATCTTCTGATCATCTTAATATCTTTGAGGTTTTACCCATACCTCCAGTCTTACCCACACCAATCTTTGAGGAATCTACGGTTACTTCTCCATCTCCAGCCACAGTGCCACCACTTTTGACGACGTCCAGTATCAGTCCCAGATGATTCATGTCCTGCACCTGACGCTTCCCCTACTGCGGGCCTGCCTCTTCCTAGTCAATCAGTTGCACTTTAAAAAGGTATAAGATCTACTCGTAATGCTAACCCACATTATACTTTCTTGAGTTATCATCGTTTGTCATCACCCCATTATGCTTTTGTATCATCTTTGTCCTCTATTCCATTCCTAAGACTACAGGTGAAACACTTTCCCATTCAGGATGGAAACAGGCTATGATTGATGGGATGTCTGCTTTACATACGAGTGGTACTTAGGAGCTTGTTTCCCTTCCTGCAGGTAAATCTACTGTTGGTTGTCGTTGGGTTTATACAGTCAAAGTTGGTCCAGATGGTCAGGTTGATCGGCTGAAGTCTCGCCTTATAGCCAAAGGATATATACAGATATTTGGGTTTGATTATAGTGACACGTTCTCTCCCGTGGCTAAAATAGCATCGGTCCGTCTTTTTCTCTCTATGGCTGCCGTTCGTCATTGGCCTCTTTATCAGTTGGACATTAAGAATGCTTTTCTGCATGGTGATCTTGAGGAAGAAGTTTATATGGAGCAACCACTTGGTTTTGTTGCTCAGGAGGAGTCTAGTAAGCCTTGTATGTCGATTGCGCAAGTCAATCTATGGTTTGGAACAATCCCCTCGAGCCTGGTTCGGAAAGTTTAGCACAGTTATTCAGGAGTTTGGCATGATTCGTAGTGGAGCTGATCATTCAGTGTTTTATCGCCATTCTGAATCAAATCTGTGTATTTATTTGGTGGTTTATGTTGACGATATTGTTATTACCGGCAATGATCAAGATGGTATCACTAACTTGAAGCAACATCTCTTTTAGCATTTTCAGGCTAAAGACCTTGGCAGATTGAAATACTTTCTAGGGATTGAGGTTGCTCAGTCCAGCTCAGGTATTGTTATTTCTCAACGCAAGTATGCTTTAGACATTCTTGAGGAAACAAAAATGATGGGATGTCGACCCATTGACACTCCTATGGATCCAAATGCTAAACTTCTGCCAGGACAAGGGGAGCCACTCAGTGATCCTGAGAGGTATAAGCGGTTGGTTGGAAAGTTGAATTATCTCACAGTGACTAGACCTGACATCTCTTTTCCTGTGAGTGTTGTAAGTCAGTTTATGACTTCCCCCTGTGATAGTCATTGGGATGCAGTTGTTCGGATTTTGCGATATATAAAGTCATCTCCAGGTAAAGGACTACTCTTCGAGGATCGAGGTCATGAGCATATCATTGGATATACAGATGCTGATTGGGCAGGATCACCTTTTGATAGACGTTCTACATCTAGATATTGTGTTTTAGTAGGAGGTAATTTGGTATCCTGGAAGAGTAAGAAACAGAGTGTGGTTGCTCGATCTAGTGCCGAAGCAGAGTATCGAGCAATGGCTGCAGCAACTTGCGAGCTGGTTTGGATCAAGCAATTGCTGAGAGAATTAAAATTTGGAGAAACTGGTAAGATGAAACTTGTATGTGATAATCAGGCAACCCTTCATATTGTATCTAATCCAGTGTTCCATGAGAGGACCAATCACATAGAGATTGATTGTTACTTTGTCAGAGAAAAGATACTCTCGGGAGATATTGTTACAAAATTTGTGAAGTCAAGTGATCAACTTGCAGATATCTTCACCAAGTCCCCCACCAGTCCTCGTATTAATTACATTTGTGACAAGCTTGGTACATATGACTTGTATGCACCAGCTTGAGGGGGAGTGTTAGAATAAGAATAGGAATAGCATATTGAATTCTACTTGGAAAGGGATTGTAATGTAGTGTCCTATTAGGAATAGGATTGGAATGTAGTGTCTATAAGTAGGGTCTCAATCTAATAATTTAGAGACAACAATTCAATAATATTTTTCTCTTATATTTTCTCACAGGAACTAAATTATCAGGAATCATCATCCACATTTCATCTTGGCCTTTCAAATAACAATGTGTTGGCCTGGGATCCTCCTGGTCATTAAGCTGACATGATAAATGTGTATCTTATTAAAAATCTCAATTTCCACCTTCCATTGTCATCAAGACTACCTGGAATCCTCTATTCATTGTTTTAGCGCTTAGCTATTATTTGGCAAAAACTTAAATTTTGGATCCATGTCCAGCTCATTTGAGTGAAGTTTCTCTATTAACACGTTTGTGCAAAATCATAAATTTAGTGGCTTGTACAGTATAATAGCTGCCGAAAACCATGTAAGTCACATATGAGTCTACTGTGCATTTTTATGTTCTTACCGACATCCCTAAAAAACTAAGGTACACGTCCTTCAACAAGCTCTTCATGCGACATTCTTATCTAGGATGCCCAACTTGCCATGCAGAGTCTTATTTCTAAACTCCCATCAATAAACACAAGTATGTCTGTTGGTTACATCTGGCAACTATCTGCTGATGTGAATAATTGATATTTTGCCGTGCATTAATTTAGAACTCTTAGGAACTACTTTCCCGTCAAATTTTGCGAAGAAGCATTTGTGCAGTAATTAACTAAAAGATCCGAACTTTTCTTTATATGAGTTCAGGAAGCGTGAGGATGTGTACAGAGTTGTCAAGGCTTTGACAGTAACAGGGGATGGATTGAGTGCTGATGCTAAAAGCTTTACTCGTTTCCTGGTATGGGGCATGGACTGATTTCTTCCCTTATTTGTTTTTAATGTACATTGGCATTTGTTCACTGATGATTATGTACTTTTTCTGCATTCACTCAACCTTTTGTTGGCTTAGTCTTTCTAGATGGTTACTGTGCTTTTACTTTAGTTGAGGTATTTCCTAGGCTTGTACTTTTTTAAATCGTTGTTTAAGTTTTCCAAAGGTATGTAAGCTGTTCACTTTGTCAAGGGTTGAGAAATACAAATGTGTCAGAGTAGTCAGAGCTACCTTTCTCGGGAAGTGTAACCTTCAGTCTTATGCAATTAAAAGATAGAGAAATTACCCATTCCACTTCCGGACTATACAATGGAGATTACACAAGTTTGCTGGATACACATTTTGATTCTCTATCTCTGCAGGGATAGACATTTTAATATTTTTTCTCTGCAAAATAAATTGCTACTAGTTTTTGATTGAAAGCTATTGGAAAAGCATACGTTGTTTCTTCACAATATTGATATTCAGTGCTTATTTCAGACGAGTTTTCGTCATTCTTATAATAATTCATAAGTTTGATATTTCAAGTTTTGATAAGGTCTATTTCCCAGGATTTCTTATGCCTCTGTGTACACTTCCGAAAGACCCCTTCTCTCCGTGCAGTTATTCAAAATTGGGCTTTTTCCAGTTGAAGTTTTGATTTTTATTTGAAGATATTCTTTTCAAATTTTTATGGGTTAAGATTCAGTGACAGGTTCGAGAATTTGAAAGGAATGGTGTGAATCTGACCTTATCTAAGAAAGAGGAGTTGCAGCGTTTAACAACAAATATAGACGAGCTAAGCATGCAATACATTCGTAATCTGGATGATGATTGTAGTTTTCTACTTTTCACTGACGTGGAGCTAGATGGGTTACCCCCCGAGTTTCTCAAGGTAAGATGTTAAATGTTAGTCTTCACATCCATCTCCCATCTGATAGTTGCAGTAGTCTGCATGCACGGTGGAAATTTGTTGCCTTCTATTTCTGTCATTTTCAATCATCACCACTGCATGTTATTTACTATGAGAAAGTTGCAGAGGGCAATCAATTATCATATTGGGATGTGTAACTTTTAAATTCAGACAAAAATTGATTTCGGTGGTTATAATAATCAATGACATCCTGCAGTAGTGTACAATTTCATATGTATTTACACCCTAAACAAATTTAGCTTGATTTGTGTGATAAATAAGAGAAAAGGAGAAGAAATGAATTGACTAGTTGATGATTTAAGGAATACAAACACCTATTTTTTGTAGGTATCAATATTACAGAAATGATATTTGTCCAAGTTGGGACAATATTTTACTCAAGAACATGACACTTCTAGTTCTGGATTTAATATTTTAAGGTTAGCACTTCACATTCCCTAATATTCAAACACACCAACTCAAAAGTTGATTTTGAAAACATAAAAAGCAAATTCTCACCACAATGGTCGCCGGAGAACTTGCAGAAAGTCAATGGAAAAGTTCTAATCAGCGGGATCTTGCTGGAAGGTTCTGTTTGCAGAAAGTATTTTTACACTAACATATGACATTCTAAATATTTTAGAGGAGATCGTTGCGAAATGATTTCAAAGCGACTTAGGACCCGTTTGGCCATAGATATTCAAGTAGTTTTTGGGAAAAATCTTGGCAAAATTTGTTTGACCATAGAACTTGTCAATTTTTGGCACAATTTTTGACAAAAATCCCAAGATCCCAACAACCAGAAAAAGTGTTTTTTGGGTTCCTTTAAAAATTTAAAACTTATCCCAAACTTTTATATTTTGTAAAAAGAACCCACTAATTATTACTCCAACTATAATCTATCTACCCAACCAAACCCCCATTAAACCACCCTAATCTATAAAGAATAACTTGTTTTTACCATTATTATTATTAAAGGGCAGCCCGTTGCACTAAAGCTTGCGCTATGCGCATTGCCCGGGTAAGGGTCCCACCACGAGGGTGTATTGTATGCAGCTTTACCTTGCATTTTTGCTAGAGGCTGTTTTTAAGGCTTGAATCCGTGACCTCCTGGTCACATGATAACAACTTTACCAGTTACCATTATTATTATTATAATTATTGTTATTGTTATTATTATTATTATTATTTTTTGCATTGATGTATCTTTGTAATCACTTGTTATTTGATAAATCCCTTCGTTTTTCTAGTTGATAATCAAGTGTGATCAACTATTTTTTTTTGTTTATCGATCTTTGTTTGTTCTCTATTTTGCTTTGTTTTTGGTATTATCTAGTTCATTAAAATGATAATTTTGTGTTCAATTTTTGGGTATTTTTAATAGCTTTTAGAACTCATGGGTATAAATCACATTTCATTTTTTTCTTTTGAAAAAAGGAAACATGTTTCCCAAAAACTATGGCCAAACATATGGTGAAACTTCACCAAAAGCATCACCCAAAACGGACTTGCCAAAAATATTTGGGAATCTATGCCCGAACACTAGCTTATTGTTGTTGATTAATGAATCCTTATAAATTATGTGTACTTGAATCTTTATAAATTATGCGATTTGTCAATGTAGTGTCCTAGGATATTACGATATCCTATTTATGAACTATGGTTTGCTCATTTGATAACATTATATAATAATTGGAGAAAATATAATAGTTTTCACAACTTGTGGGGTTTTCATGTTTATTAGAAGAAATACAAATTAAAAAACCCAATTGACTACTCAAATTGCATGTCCAAAAGGGCCCTTAGAGTTAAGCCCTTATTTTGGCTGCATAAGTTTCAATCATATTCACTTTGAAAAGTATTTTACTTGATAAAAAAAGTTCTTTCAAAGAGCATTTCCTTAAGCTCTTTTCATTGTTGAATTCATGCAGAGCTTAGAACGATATGGAGATGGTAACAGAAAAATCATTTTGAGAAGCCATCAAGTTTCACCGGTGCTAGAGCTTTGCAAGGTGAGCCAAGTAGAAATTATGACATGAGTGCAGTTTTTGCTGAAAGGCAATTTTGTGTTACAGGACTATTTTTTGTCATTGCACCTAATCTTTGGTTTTCTAGACTTTACGTGGTACATGTTGATTGTTTGGGGAAGGCAGGAAAGTGTTTACTTTTCTTTCTGTGTATCACCAGTTGAACTGTTCTCACTCATAATCCGAACATAGTCTGGTTCATTTAGTTGAACGTAAGGAGCTTCTGTTTATTTGAAGTTAAGTGCTCTTGAAAAGTTAAACACAAAAACTTCTTTTTAAAAAAATGAAAACTAATGTGAACTAGTTATGATTTATTTCATAATTTTGGGAAGTGTTATGGAAAACAATCCATTCCTGTCGACCAACTCACATCGCTAAGCACCAACATCACATGACACTTGAGAGATCCAGAAGATACTGCTAACTCAATCCTCAAGATTAGGTCTAATTGCATATTCTTATTTTGTTTTTTGGCATAGAATGGAACATGTAAAAGAGGACACACACACCATAGAATGTGTATTCAAAGAATGTCGAAAGTTCCAAATCCTCATGCAAAATCTTCAATGTTAAGTATTTATACAGAATTGACTGTTTTCATCCCTTTGAAATCTTCCAAGTCATTAATCCTTTTTCTTCGTTACTTCTTGTTATGACGCAAATCTGGCACTAAGGCAGCGACGGGGCACCTGACGAGCTACTATCCATAAGGTGAACTCGGCTAAGCTAAACTTGTGGAATATACGAAATAAAGGAGAATTCTACTAACAGTCTTGATGTATAGATAAGTGTGGAAACATAGTAAAAGTACTACGTCTGCCTATGTAACCCATAAAGTGAAAGTCATGGAGCTACTATATTTGAATGCAAAGTATGAGTCACAGCTCATAGAGATACTGAGTCTGCTAAAAGTTGAAGAAGGTGCATGATCTAATGGGACTCACCTAATGGACCGGAGCTGGAAGTCAGGTACCAGCGACCTGGTTGCTATCTTCACCCTTGTACAAACGACAAACCCAAACAACAAGAAGCATGAGTCTAAAGACCCAACAAGGTCTTACCCCTGAGGCAAGTCTTAGAAATTGCTGGTAATGCACAAAAACACAAATAAGCAGTACATCTATAGGAATAATATAGACATACTGTACTAGATCAAAAATCGTGAATACAAACAAAGAAGACATCATAAATACTGTATATGAAATCTTCTTAAGGGACATGGTAGTTGTTATGTAAATGTCCACGTCTTATCCCGTTTTACAAAGTGGGGATGATGTACCTGTGTCTTACCTGGATTTTTGTAACTCTAGCATCTACCTCTGGCTGAATATCCCATAGGGCCAGACAGAGTATGCTCATGGGCCATACAGTATTCTCATCTGATGAGATGATCTCATTAAGTGGAATAAACATCCAAGCAATATCATGTCCGGTGGAGAAAGACAATATTGCCTATTTTAAGTCAAGCTCAAAAGCTCCCAACAAGAAATGGTGAAAAACAAAAGAGAAAAAAAGAAAGGATTATGGTGGGCCAGGATCAAGTGTAAGGGTCAGTTCTCTATGATTCATTGATGAGAAAAGCCTCAAGCTTAGTTCTGTAATTGGCTTATTAGATTCTGTTGTGCATTAAGTTTTAGGGATCCTAGTTAAGCTCTTTTTTTTTGTGAAGAGAAAGGTATTGTGTGTGAATTATATGAATGCAGTTGGGGATTTTTAGGTGGGTGTTCAGCGGAGGGTCTAATAGCTGAGGGAGGGTGGTAATATAATGGTGGTGGTCATGGTGGTAGTGATGGTGGAGAGGGAGGAGATGCTAGTAGTGGAAGAAAAGTGGGGTAGGGAGTAAAATGGGTTGGCAATGAGGTGGCATGCCACGTGGTATCCACCTCACCGAGATGGCAATGCCATGTGGATTGAACATACATCCTGGACAACTCTATTGGAGGAGGGGCATATTTGAGCTACTTGTGTAATAGTAGGGGTACTTTTGCATCGAAAGTATAAGGGAGGGCAAATATGATCCTTTCTCAGAGTAGAAGAGTAGAAGGGTATTTCTGACCCTTTTACCTTCTAAAAATTTCTTTCACGAACTTTTAGGCCCTAAACCTCGGTCAACACCTTCAATATGCTTTGACGTTAGGTTCTTTTAGTGTATTTAAGTGAGAAATAGAGAGATAGGGGCTTAGGAAGAGGAGATCACCGGTTTTAATGGAAAAAATGGGGAAACTATTCGCGTTCTAGTTTTCTGTCTAGCGGTTGGGTGGGGATTATATTTTTTCACGTAGGTTGTTGTCAACGTTCTAAAGGTAGTTGTTGGAATATCAACATCCAACGACCTGTACTTGGTCTAAATGGCTGTCAGCTGAGTCTGTTTAAAATTTTTTATTTATCTTAATATAGACCGTTGATTACAGCTGCGAACTGTCCTTTTTCTTACCAAAAAAGCACATTTATGGACATAAGCTAGTTTCTTAACCCATTTTAGGTGCAAATTCTATTATTTATCTCCGGTCAAACTGGGTTTATGTGGTGCTGTTAAGTCCTTGCTCAAGGTTCAAGTCCCTGACAATTTTTTTTATTGCTTCAGTCTCTGTAGATCTCTTCAATTCTTTCCTCCTATTTAGTACCTCCTGAAATAGGGTCTCATTTTATGCAAAAATCTTACATCTGAAAGCTTTTTGTCCGTCTTCCTTGATCAACATCCTAAACATTTGTGATTTAGAAGTTGTTTGTCTTTGAAGGTGGGATCAACCAGAAGAGCTGTTGCTATTTCCTATGGGCGCAGATGTGAAGCCAATGTCACTATTCTTGAACAGCTGGTAAGAAAACCCAGAAGTTTGCAGTTTTTGAGCATTTATGAAGAAAAACGATGACTTTATACTTGATAATCATAGTAGTTTTATTTTATTGAGTACTAAATCTACTATGATCTTATTTTCACCCCATTCCCCCCACTCTCACCCCTACGTTCCATAGTATTTGTCTAGTTTATATACAAATGATTTTAGGAGAATATTCTTTGCTTACATACCGAGCACAAGAAAATAAGTAAGAAGCCCACTTATTTTCCAAGAAAACAATTTTCATTGGAAAATATTTGCTTTCATACCGAACACACCCTAAGATGGAACTTTTTGTCAATGTAAGTTCCTGCTGGTTGCAGATTGACTGACCAAAATGTACTGATCTGCTGCCTTCTCCTCCTATTTCGAATTTCAGTTAATATTCATGTTTTCTGAACAATTTCAGATTCAGTTGCGTCACAAACTTGCTAGATTGCTTGGATTTGCAAATTATGCCGACTATGCCACTGATGATAGAATGGCAAAGTCTTCCTCTAAGGTTGGTGCAAGTCTCATTGATGATTGATATTCTTCACAGAACATGGACAGTTGTCCCCAAAGAAGAATGCACTCTCCTCTTGGCTCCTGTTAGGCATGCATTTCTTTCTCAACTCTCTTCCTTTATGACTCTGAGAAAAAAGAGAAACTGAAAGAAAATATCGCTTGATTATTCCCTCATGCCACCAGGGTTTAAATAGCCTTGTGTACAGGTTCTAAGAAAGGAGAGTGATCGCTTATTTGGTCAAACTTCTGAAGTCTTTTTCGAAAAAGATGCAGTTTGTGTTTGGCTAATTCATTTAAAAAGCTCTCCTTAGCAGCAATTACTATTTGACCTAACTTTTAAAAAGTGCTTCTAAGAGCCTGCTTAGATTGCATGTTGGCTTATAAGCCGAAAGCCATAAGTTAGAAATCCCAAGTTATGACTTTTGGCTTATTTCTATTATTTTGCCTTCAAGTGCTTTAGAGCACTTTGTTGTTTTATCCAAACACTATAAAAGTGCTTACAAGCTATTTTGGCTTAAAAGCAGTTAAAATAAGCCAATCCAAACAGTCTCGTGTAATTTCTGAATATTTTTCAAAAAGTACTTTTGGGAATAACTACTTTTTTTAGCTTTTGAAAAACAACTTTTGCTACTCCCCAAAAGCTTGGCCAACCACCCACTTTTTTAAAAAATAAGCACGCTGAACCTACCAAAAGCTTGATCAAACAGGCTATGTATCAAATACATAATCACGGGCTGTAAATCATGGTATACTATATTTACAAGATCTTTGAATATCTACCAGATTCTAGCACCCCCCTTTAAGCTGTTGCATAGAAATCATATATATCGAGCTTGTTACAAATGTAACTGATATGGAGTCGGTGAGAGACTTGGTTAAAATATCCGCAAGCTGATCATTTTAAAATATCCGCTAGCTAATCATTTGACTTAATGAATTTTGTAATGATGTCTTCTGCGAGTATTTTTCTTTGGATGAAGTGATAATTGATTTCAGTGTGTTTAGTTATCTCATGAAACATTGGATTTGATGATATATGAAGAGCAACTTGGTTACACACAAGTTCCATCTGGTTGATTTCTACAGGTTTCAATATTCTGAACAACTGATTAATTTAAAGTAGTTCAAAAGTTGCCACAACCATTGTTTGGTTCTTCTTGTGCACTAGATCTAGGCATCTAGCAATCATATTTTGTTTGTTGCTCTTCCAAGATACCAAATTACCTCCTAGAACACAACATCTAGACGTAGACAACCTATTAGAAACAGAAGGTCATCCTGCGCAATCACTGTCTGTATATCTAACAATCTACTCATGGCCTCAATCCTCAAAAGCAATCCTTTGCTAGAGCTGATTTTATATATCGAAGTTTTCAAACAATTGCATCCCAGTAACTATTACATGGTGAGTCAATAAACCGATTTACAACACTCACATGAAAAGCAATGTTAGATCGAGTAACTGTGAGCTAGTTTAACTTGCCAACTAGCCTCCTATACCTTCAGGATCACTAATTGGCTCCACTTGCCGTGACAAATGTAAATATTCGGGTCCATAGGAGTATCAATAGGTGACAAGTCATACCCATTTTCTCAAGAATCCCTAGGGCATACTTACGTTGTAAGACAATAATTCTTGATTTGGACCGAGCGACCTGAATGCTCAAGAAATACTTCAAGCGACCCAAGTCTTTCATTTGGAAGTGCTAAAAGAGATGTTGCTTTAATTTATTTATACCATCTTGTTAAATCATCAATACAAACTACCATAGTGCAGGTTATCTTTATCAGAAGTGGTTTCCTTCAATTGCTCATGGGACACCAACTAACCCAGATTTCTTAGTAGGTGCAAAATGAAGCATGACCCCTCGACCCGTCTCTCTTCCTGTTGAAGATAGGAATATGCATCCTCATGAGAAGGAAAGGGGATTTTATCGAGACCGTGAACACTGATCTGATTATATTCTTGGTTCAAATCAGTCCGAAAATCATAGATTATTTCCTTCATTCGAAGTATTGAATTCGAAGGATAGTAAATGGGTGTACTCGGAATGTACTTGCAACCCTCCAGTGTAAACTTTTCTCCAAAAAAGTACCGGAAAAGTTCCATGCCCCGGTTCGGCGCGTGAACTTAAGCGTCACCAAGGGGTCCTATTAAGAGAAAAGACATCAAACCCCCCGAACTTGTAGCCAAAACTTACTTTAGACCCTAAACTAATCGGGCAATTATTTACCCCCCTTAACAACTTTAAAGTGAATTAAATTCACCCCTTAAGGCTGACATGGCAAAAAAAAGAAAGAAAAGCGAGTGAAATTCTTTTTTTTAAAAAGGACCCACTTTATTATTATTATTATTAGCTCTCTCTCTCTCTCTATATATATATATATATAATTTTTTTTTTTTTTTTTAAAAAAACTAGAAACCCAACATCATCATCTGCATAATACCAACTAGGGGTGGACATTCGGTATTCGGTTCGGTATTTTCATAATTCGGGTTCGGTAATTTGATAATCTGTAATTGAAAGTAGATACCAAATACCATACCATTAAACTTCGGTTCGGTGATTCGGTAAATTAAATTTTGGTTCGGTACGGAATTCGGTATTACCATATTAAAGTTGGACATGCTTGTAGTGATCCTATTTGGTGATAATAGTGGTGATTTCCATCCAACGTTTTCAGAAAAATTCAATTTTGTTTGGTAGTTTGACACCTCTGAATACATAGTTTTACACCAGGAAAAATCAATTTATTTGGTCTTGTTACACGTTGATACGTGTGACTCAATTAATGAAACATCTTAAAACCTATGTTATTGTAGTTTGATCCAGCTCCAAGAAGGGAAGAACTGGATGTAACACGAATAACATTTACATCAAACTGGATGCAACACGAACTGGATGTAACGAACTGGATGTAAATGTGACGTAAAGTCATAATATTACTTTTTATAAATGTGATGGAGAGTAATATATGTTATGTTGTCTGCCAAATGCTGAGTTTTGCTTCTATCCGCTGTTGACATATGAACACAAGGATTAAGAAAGCTTGACCAAGTACCCTTGGTTAAATCCATATTCCGACCTACGTTAGGAACATTAGAGTTGGGCAAGTGCAGCCACCAATGGTGTTATGTATCATATCATGAAGACTTCTTTTTTTGTTGTTCCCTTCCACGCCCCTATTTTCAGTTTTAGCGTGATATTTTCTTCAAAAGTTGTCATATGTTGGTTGCAAGGAAGTCTGCTGTGTAAAGTTAAGAGTCTACTTTATGACTGTGTTTAACGGTTTAAAGTTTGCTTGGGCAATATTCACACAAGTATGTGACCTTTGGAGTGTGGACTAGGTATGTGGCCTATGGGTCACTTAACTATAATTAGAATTTCGGAAAATACTAAATACCAAACGGTAGTAATATTTTTTACCAATTCCGAATCCAAATACCGTAATTTTAAAATTTTATTCCCAAATACCATCCCAACTACCAAATTACCGAATACCAATTACCAATTTTTTCGGTTCGGTTCTGTAATTCGGTTTTTGGTATTTTATGCCCATCCCTAATACCAACACCCCATTTCTTTATCTTCTTCGTACCCTCACCCCCACCCTCACTCCGTTTCTTCATTTTCTTCGTTTAGGCCAATTTTGGTATTAAATTTTGTTGGCAATAACCATTCAAATGCTCTGTCCCTCAAATTATGATCCAAAACCTCAGAAAGATGATTGGTGTGGCTGCAATGATAGTGTCATGCTTGGTCACTTCGTTTGAAGACGAGAAAAGCAAAAGTAGTTGAAGACTGCTTCCATAGCTGAAGCAATTTTAGAAAGAGCGACAAAATTGGGCATTATGAGGTTTTAAAAACAAGTGGTTGGGAGATTTCGTGCTGCTAGTGTGATCTAGAATTGATTGTGAAAAATAATTTCTTTCTTCTTCCAGTTTGTCAGACCATAAACTTTTTCCGGTGACAAGTACTAGCTAATCACTTCCAACCACATTCTTCAATCTTTTTGAGTAAAAGATTGAAAATTTGGGAGTTTTGGGATTTTGGATTTTGGTTAATGTGAAAGAGTTTGGGTTTGAGATTTTGTGTATTGATGTGTTTTTGTGATCCTGTACTTGTATTTAGTGGGTGTTTGGATGAGCTTATTTTAAGTTAAAAATAGCTTTTAAGCTATTTTTAACCTTTTTAAGTGTTTGGTAATTTGAAATTTGCTTAAAAAAAGCTGAAATTTGCTTTTTATAAGCCACTTTTTAAAAACACCTCATTAGGTACTTATTTTTTGGGGACTTATAAGCCATTTTGTTTTAACCCACTAAAAGATATTTTTATCCCTCAATTTTTAATTTTTTAAAGAAAGAGGAACTTTTTTTATCCCTAATTTTTTTATATTTTTTTTCTTCCGTTTGGGTTTAACTTATCATTTTTTGACATGATACACTTATTAAAAAATAATTATTTTACCTTACTGTCTCTATTAGTTGATGTTTAGGATCCGTTTGATCATACATTTTTTAAGTAATTTTTCGAAAAAAATTTGACAAATAATGTTTGGCCATATAATTTGTCATTATTTGGTAACTAATTTTGGCAAATAATTCAAATTCTCAAATTTTATTAGGAAAAAATAGTATTTGAACCAAATTTCATTTTTTGGAAACGCTTACAAGTGAAATATGTTTCCTAAATACTATGACCAAATACATGGTGAAACTAAGGGAACGTTTACAAGTGAAATATGTATTTTGCTTGATGATTTATTTTAACAAAAAAAAGGTTTTTTAGCGCACAAATTAATAGTCATTCAAGAAAATATTCTCTCTCTCTCTCTCTCTCTCTCTATATATATATATATATATATATTAAATTTAATTTCAATCATTTTAGAAATAAAAATTAATAATAACCAACTCTACATACCCTTAATAGCTTTAAGGGTATTTCAGACATTTTGACAAAAAAAAGTGCTTAAAAACACTTGTTTACCAAACACATCAATAACTTTTTTTTTAGTTTCAACACTTTTATCCAAACACGTAATTGCTTATTTTTAAAATAAGTTCAGCACTTTCAAAAATACTTTTTAAAAGCAACTTTTTTTCAGCCTATCCAAACGGGCCCTTAGTCCATTGTTGGATTTGCTCAAGTTAATTCAAGTTAATTTTTCATTTGATGAAAAAAATAACCTCACTGAAAAGCTTGCAACAATGGTGAAAAGAAGAGAAAAAAGGGTGCTTCTATGTGAAGAAGGCGGAGGAAGGGGGGGTACGGGGGGCGCTGAGGAGGAAGGGGGGGACGGGGGGCGCTGCTGTTTGCTGAAGAAGAAGGAATTAGGGTGGGGGCTGTGAAGAAGAACGAAGGGGGGGGGGGGTCTATTTTATTTATATAAAATATATATTTTTATAAAATATATATATATATAAAATATACTCTTTTAAATATATATATATATTTTCTTTTTTATAAAAATATATATTTTATATATATATAAAAATAGTAGATATATATATTTTCTTTTTTTTTAAAAACATATAAAAAGTATGTGCGTGGGATTTTTTTTTTTTAAATTATAATTTCTTACGTGTGATACAAGATCGACAAGGAAGATACTAACACACACCAAAACAGTCCATGATTTGAAGAACCGAGGACCCCTTTTGGTGACCCCTCTCGGATTCACTACACAATAACAATACAAGCACGATAACAAGATTCTAAGGTGTTCAACACCTATAATCAGCGAGCCACAAACTAAGATTACAACACAATAACAAAAACAAAAATGACACAAGGTCTCGGGTTTGGACACCCAAAACCGAGAATGAACACAACAACAATAATAAGATAGAATGATAGATAACTTGACACACAATGCACAAACACTATGAACCAAAGTGTATATTGAACACTAGGACCCAAGAATTCATACAAATAACATCAAGTTCTTACGGTGACCTTAAGGGAACGTTTCAAAACAAGCAACCAACACAAGTGATTCCACACTTGTCACAAGTGATATCCACACTTGTATGAACACTCTCAAAATATCATCTAAGTTATGACAAAATGACCTATCATGTTCTATTTATAGCCTAGGTTTCAACTTAATACAAAATGACTAGAATGCCCTTAATGAGTCAAGACAAAAGGGAGGCCTTGGAGTGTGCATATTGGATGGCTTTGGAGTGTTGGGACTTGTTCTCTACACTTCAAAGCTTGTGTTCCATTGGTTGGGCAGCTACCCGAGCTCGAGTCTTTACGTATTGGTCCACAATCATGATCGTATTTGTATCATCCTCCCTTTCTTGAAAAAGGATTCGACCTCGAATCCGAACCTTGCAAAACAATAGGAAAGACAAGCAAACACAAGTTCCTCAAGGTATGAGGGTTAGGATTAGTGTAATCAATCATAGCATCTTGCCAAGGTGGCTCAAACTTCACATACACCCAAACATCCCTCTTACCCGAATATCCTCCCAAGAAAGAGTCAACTAGTCTATCCACACAAGTGTGACAAGAAACAAGGAATAAGAGTTGCACATCAAGTGGCAAACATAGACTCTTCTTGGAACAACAAATAGGCTTGAAAGCCGAGATAGGAAGGCCATAAATTCCATGCGCATTCAAGTCATTCCAAAAGACATCCTCATCACCATACTTCAAATGATCACCGGGATCAAATGGGTGGAGTGTCAATGGACACGGGTTTAGGATGCATTTCCTTTTCCTAATACTACCACTAGTACAATCATATATCCTATCTATTCTAGCATGGTCTACAACAAAAACAACTAGAGGGTCATCCATAGTCAATCGACCAACATGTTCAACATCACCATTTTCACACACAAGTTGGTCTTCGTGACTTCCACAAGACAATGTACTTTCACTTGCCACAATGGCCTCAACACTAGATGGATCAACTAGTGTATCCACAATCTCAAGTTGTACATTATCATCACCAAATGGAGGCACATTCGGCTCACCTAAAGACAAACTACTATTCACACTTAGTTGGCTACTAGCCCCATTCACTAGAGTGCAAGAGTTAGTTTGATTACCTTGTAGCTCATGTGTAGCATGTCCACTCACAAGAACTTGATTAGGAAGGCTTGGATTCTCTATCAAGTTATCCAACTCCTTGCAAAGAGAGCTTTCCGTCCCTTCCATTCTTCCTTCCACTCGGTCCATTATTTTTTCCATTCTCTCTATTCGGCTACTAAGGTCATGTTTCATACCTATTATGGCAGCCATCAAATCGTTCATGGTCACCTTTTCCAATGCCATAGTTCCTAACAAAAGAAATTCTAAAACAAAAACACAAAAAACAAGAAACTAGTTAATGTTAGAAAAGAAAACATCCTCACAAGCTCTCAAGCTCTCACACTTTGAAATGCCTCTCAATTGGCCTCACAAGTGTTGGTAACTCGTTCATACTCCAAGGAGGTTACTTGGTACCAATTGGGGCTCGAGGTCGGAATAGATTCTCTTTTGAAACAACTCAAAGAAAATACGTACGGACTTGAACCAAGAAACTACAACGAATTTCAAAAGATAAAAGCACACAAAGAAACGTAGACACGAATAAACGGACCCAAAAACTAATTTACAACCTAGTAGACAATTACTAGTTTGTTAATTAGCAATAGAATCAACAAATTGCAACTAAGAAACAAAGATTAGAAACTAAGAAATCAAAAAATTGAGCCTAAATTTGTCGTGTGAACAGTAAAACATGACGTGGCAGCCACGTATTGGTTGCGGTCTTGACAAATTTTATTTTCCAAAATTGGAAGTCTTGAACAATTTGTGATTTGGAATTGGTGGAAATTTATTTAGGAGGGAAACAAGTCTTGAAATTCTATTGTCAAATTCAAAAGTGGAAGACTTGACTTTTTTGTACCATCCCCCTTAAATCAAGGAAAGTTGTTGGGAAGTGATTGACTAGTTGATGGGGGATGGAAAGTCTTTCAAGACTAACAAGCTTTCACCTTTTTCTCTTCAACTTTATAGATCTAGTATTCACTTTATTTTAACAAGTCTTGAAAGGGATGAAGAACATCAAGAACAACTTCAACAATCACCAAGAACACAATAATCCCAACAACCAATTCCAACAACAACAAGGCCAACAAATCACGGCCAAGTCTACCAAGATGACAACACAATCGGTTAAGGCTTTAAGTTCACAACAACACTTCAACAAATGCAAGCTCAAATTTAGATCTTGACTCAAGAGTGTTAGTGATGAAGAAAACTAACACTTAGAAACACCAAGACAAACAAAATGACTCCAAGATCTAATGTTCAAGTCTCGGCCAAACACAACAAGAACACAACAAACTTTCGGCCAAGATCCAAACTCAAGAACACTACTCTTTTTTTTTTTTTGTATTTTCAAGCAAGCTAGGCCAAGATTGATCTTGTGGGAACAAAATCAAGCCATGCTTTGATACCAAATGATACAAGATCGACAAGGAAGATGCTAACACACACCAAAACAGTCCATGATTTGAAGAACCGAGGACCCCTTTTGGTGACCCCTCTCGGATTCACTACACAATAACAATACAAGCACGATAACAACAAGATTCTAAGGTGTTCAACACCTATAATCAGCGAGCCACAAACTAAGATTACAACACAATAACAAGAACAAAAATGACACAATAAGGTCTCGTGTTTGGACACCCAAAATCGAGAATGAACACAACAAAAATAATAAGATAGAATGATAGATAACTTGACACACAATGCACAAACACTATGAACCAAAGTGTATATTGAACACTAAGACCCAAGAATTCATACAAATAACATCAAGTTCTTACGGTGACCTCAAGGGAACGGAATCCCCAAGCAACCAACGTTTCAAAACAAGCAACCAACACAAGTGATATCCACATTTGTATGAACACTCTCAAAATATCATCTAAGTTATGACAAAATGATCTAACATGTTCTATTTATAGCCTAGGTTTCAACTTAATACAAAATGACTAGAATGCCCTTAATGAGTCAAGACAAAAGGGAGGCCTTGGAGTGTGCATATTGGATGACTTTGGAGTGTTGGGACTTGTTCTCTACACTTCAAAGCTTGTTCCATTGGTTGGGCAGCCACTCGAGCTCGAGTCTTTACGTATTGGTCCACAATCATGATCGTACTTGTATCAACATGGCAATGACATGGCACTGATGTGGCAATGATTTGGCAATGACATGGCGCGTGTGTAGTGCACTCTCCGTTGTGAGAGTGGGATTTTGATTTTGAGGTTGAAATTAATTCACTTGATAGTTGTTAAGGGGGATAAATACTTGTCCGATTAGTTTAGGGTCTAAAGTAAGTTTTAGCGACAAGTTCAGGGGGGTTTTGATGTCTTTTCTCTCCTATTAATTGAGTTAAGGAAGCACTCCTGCCTAGTGCTGGAAGATCAAGGAAATTGGTGACCTGATGACAGGGGAGCGGCGACTGAAGTCCCAGTGGACGACAACCATAACAATAATGGTCCTAGTGCTGTAGAGGGAGAAAACTCAATGCCTCTGATACCATGAAGTTTTCAAAAAGAAGAAAACCTCTTTGTAAATTTTGATGGATTTATATACGTATACAGTAAGTCCTACTAAATAAGGAAAGAAAATATTACATAATCAATCACAATTAATACAATACCAATTACTCCTAAGCTAGGAAATCAGTTTATCAACCAAAAGCTATCTCAAAGGATGTTGCCTATTTGCTTAGCGCTAAAGAAACTCAAAAAGAAACCATCCAATCATTCAAGTAGGATCCCAAGGATTTTTTGCCAAAAGCCTCCACTCCAAGTCAAGTAAATGGAGTACTAAGCTGATAGAGTTTTCCCAAATAGGGAGCTGCAGATGTACTGACAGTGCTGGAAAGTGAGCCTATTCGTGGGAATGCTAATTTTACCCGATTTCTCATGGGGGAAACAGAATCTATTTCAATGCAGGATTCAAATCTTTTGACATCACTAGATGGACAGTCGGGAGAGATACGTGGTTTGAATGGGTGGAGAGAAGTCGTAACATGATGAGAAGGTCAACCATGAGTGTAAAGGCTTTGATGTGGCTCTGTACCATCTTCAAAGAGGCGTCCAAGGATAGGGAGAAGGTGATTAGGAGATGGAATAACAGAGAAAAATTCACTAAGATCTTTTGTACTCGAAAGGTGAACGAGTATGGTAAATATTTGAGCATCATATCACTTAATGGTCTGGAGAGGTCTGTCTTAATTGTCCCAGAACTAGCTCCAAATGCAGGGTGGAATGAAATAGCATTTAAGATAGAGAGGTTCGTTCAATGCTCTCACCAATTGAAGACTGTTGAACAAACCAGAAATAGTAAGAGTGATCTCTCGTACGCCAGAGCAACAATGGAAAGAAAATGGCATTTAAACACTCTCGGCGAGTCGTCAATCACTTGCAATGAAGGAGATCTACATATTACAGATTCCCCTGGCGCAAGAGACACTGGACTTTTCTAGAGATGTATTGTGGGATCTTTTAAAGAAGGAGAATCAGAACTCCCCTCTTTATCTAACATCAGGAGATGGAGTGCAGTTTCTTGGAAGGCTGTGTTCGGGGTCAGCATCTATGAGATGGCCAGCAATATGTTCCTTTTTGAATTTCCAAATGGGAACATTGCGGAACAAATCATCCAGAGGAAGTGGAGTTGGGGAAAGACCAGAATTAATTTTCAGTGGTGAAACCTTGTCATAGGATGCGAAAATTCGAAATTGAAACCCAAAACAACTTGGGTTCGTGCCATGGGAGTGCCTCTACAGCTTGGTCGCAGCAGTTTTTTTACAGAAATTGGGAACCTCTGTGGAGGATGGGTAGAAACGGAGGAGGAGACAGAGCTAAAAATCATCTGAAGCCCAAGAATCAAAGTCCGAGGAGATGGACAAAACTGCCCCAACGAAGTGTCAATCGAAAGAGATGGAATAGAGTTTTTCATCCTTATCTGGGTGGAATAAAAGGTTCGCTTTCAGAAGATGTCACTGGAAGTGGGAGAAAGTTATCAGATGGTGTCGCCGGAGCTGGGTGAATGCAGCACTGGACCCAGAGGTACGACATCAGTAGAGAACCAACGGGTAAAATTCATGTCCACAGCAGGGAAAGGACGACTTTTTACCTAGGACTGACACTATGCAGGAGAGGCACGTGGGGGGCCAGTGACAGCTAGTTTTTTTTTAAATAAAGCTCCAAAGTCGCGTGTTAAAGGGGTGGATAGCCAAGTCTGTTTAAAAAAGTCTTTGGGCCGGGGTGACAAACAAAAGAACTTTGGGCCTGATAGAGCAAATGTCATTTTTAATGACTTATCAGGCCCAAGTGTTGAAGGCTTCTTTGACCCTTTTCTTCCAGAAACAAACGAACAAGTCTCAGCCTTAAAGAGAGATTTAACAGAACTAATCAGTGCAACTGGGGAGAGACATGCAGACCATGAAATTACTGCCCCAGATTCAGGAGATACTCCGAAATATCTCTGTGCAGCGAAGGTGATGGAGATTAGCGGTGACGGAGCAGCTAGGGTTTTGGAAACTGAAAACCAAACCATCGAAGCTTACATGCAGAATGATATGCAAATTGAAGAGTGGTTGGTGGAGAATGTTGAACCAATTCAACATGATCAGTGTCTTGCAATTCAGAAGGAGAAAGAGACATCTGCATGGGTGAGACAAAATTTAATCAAACTGGGGAAAATGTTTGGGATCGATTTTCAGGGGCATAAGGAGGAGGCGCTAGAACTTCTTATGCAAATAGATAGTTCCATGCAGGTTAGAAAGCTGGAGAATGACTCCATTATCAGGAGGCCGAGATATAAGGGGGTGCATAAGCTCAAAAGACTTGCATCTTTTGATGTAAATTTCAAATGTGAAGGGAAAAGAGAGGGGGAAAGAAAGCAAACCTTTACAATGAAGGCAAAACTTGTGTCATGGAATGTGAGGGGTCTGAATAGTAGGGATAAGAGGAGAATTGTGAAGAGTCTGATCTTCAATCGGAACGTGGATATAGTCTGTTTGCAGGAATCCAAACTAGAGGGGGAGATTCAAGATATGATAAAGGAAATTTGGGGTGGTAGATGGATTAAATATGCGTGTTTGCAAGCTAGTGGTACCAGAGGGGGCATTTTAATGTTATGGGACAGCAGATCATGGAAAGGTGAAGTATTGGAAGTTGGCTCTTACACTCTTACTTGCAAGTTCGAGGCAGTGTTACAAGATTTCAACTGCCATATTACCGGAGTTTATGCTCCAAATTGCAGATTAGAAAGAGCATCCGTGTGGGGGGAAATAAGTGCTGTTAGGAGTCTATTTGGGGGCCATGGGCAGTATGTGGAGATTTTAATACTACTACATTTCCTTCGGAGAAGAGAAATTGCAGAAGGAGAGCAGCATCAATGATAGATTTCTCTGACTTCATTGAAGATATGGACCTTCTGGACTTACAATTGGAAGGGGGTAGATTTACTTGGTACAAAGGAGACAACAATAACGTTGCTTCTAGAATTGACAGGTTTTTAATTTCTAAGGAATGGGATGATACTTTCAGCAAAATAAAATAGGTTGCAATGCAGAGATTGTGCTCTGATCACAACCCCATTGTTTTACAATGTGGAGTTTGGTAACACAAGAAGTCCTATTTCAAGTTCGAAAATTGGTGGCTGAATACAGATGGCTTTGTGGAAAGAATCAGAGGTTGGTGGGATTCTTTTGTTTATACTGGCAAACCTGATCACATCTTTGGATGTAAGCTAAAAGCCCTCAAAGGCAAATTAAAGGAGTGGAGCAGAACTAGTATGGGAAATCTGGGAATGAAAAAGGCGCAACTTCTTAGTCAATTAGCCACCTTGGATGAAGCAATGGAAATTAGAATTCTAACAGAAGAAGAGTCAGCTTTGAAGGCATCTCTACTTGTGAAATATGAAGAGCACCTAAAAAATGAACAGATTGCGTGGAGACAAAGATCAAGAGCATTGTGGTTGAAAGAAGGGGATAAAAATACCAAATATATATTTCCATAAAGTGGAAAATGCACATAGAAGAAGCAACAACATAGACAATTTGGTGATTCAAGATGAATCCAGAGAAAATTAAAGCAGAGATTATTGGGTTCTATCAGAGGTTATATTCAGAAACTACAGAGAGGAGACCTAATAGTAATTTGATCAACTGTCCGATGATTACTGAAGCTGAAAGTGATGCTCTGCAAAAGGATTTTGAGGAACAAGAAGTACTTTCATGTCTGAAGATGTGTGCCATGGATAAAGCTCCAGGCCCAGATGGATATACAATGAACTTCTTCGTCAAATGCTGGGTAGTAGTGAAAAAGGATATCATGGAAACTTTCAAGAACTTCCATGACTATGGCATCTTTGAGAGGAGTTTCAACACAACATACATTGCTTTGATCCCAAAGAAGACGAGAGCCAAAGAATTGCGAGATTTTAGGTCCATCAGTTAGGCAGTGTTTACAAGCTAATTTCAAAGGTGCTTACAGAAAGATTGAAGAGAGTTGTTGACAAACTGGTAGATGTCTAGCAAATGACTTTCATTAAAAACAGACAATAATGGATGCTATCTTAATTGCAAATGAGGTAGTAGATTCCAGAATCACACAAGGAAAAGTAGGAATTTTGTGCAAACTAGACATTGAGAAGGCTTATGATCATGTAAGTTGGGAATTTTTATTGAGAATGCTAGCTTGTTGGAAGGAGGTGGATTCATTGGGTAAGATATTGTATTTCCACTATCCGGTTGTCGGTTCTTATCAATGGATCACCTGAAGGTTTTTTCCGTGCTCAAAGGGGCTTGAGACAGGGTGATCCGCTGTCCCCGTTTTTATTTATCATTGTCATGGAGGGTCTAAATAACATGATAAAGGTGGCTAGACAGAATGATTATCTCAGGGGTTTTGAGGTAGCTACAACTCAAACCTCAAGTCCAAATAACAACATGGAAGTTACTCATCTACAATATGTCGATGATACCTTAATTTTTTGTGATGCTGATGAAGGGCAATTACTGATTCTGAGATCAATACTAGTACTCTATGAAGGTGTCTTTGGCCTTCATATCAATTGGAGAAAAAGTCAGTTGTTCCCAATCAATGAAGTCCCAAATATGGTAGAGTTGTCTAGAATTCTAGGAGGGGAAGTAGGTTCTCTACCTACCATTTATCTGGGAATGCCTTTAGGTGCCAAATCAAAAGTTTTGAACATCTGGAATGCAATAATTAAAAAGAGTGAGAAGAAGCTAAGCAGCTGAAAATGTCAATACATCTCCCTGGGAGGTAGAGTCACTCTCATTAATTCAGTTTGGATGCCCTTCCAACCTACATGATGTCTATCTTTCCCATTCCCGATGGTATAATCCAGAGACTAGACAAGATTAGGAGGGATTTCCTTTTGAAAGGGATTAAGGAGAGTGACAACTGTGCAACATCTAGTCAAATGGAAAAAAGGTTCTCTGGGGAAGAAGCAAGATAGGTTAGCAATAAGGAACTTAAAATTGCAAAGCGAAGCTCTTAGATTGAAATGGTTATGGAGGTATTCTCAAGAGCCTCAAGCATATTGGGGCAAAGTAATCAAAGCTAAATATGGAGAGGAAAATAAGTGGGTGACAAAGGAGGTTCTCACACCTTATGGTGTAAGTCTATGGAGGTCCATCAGAATACTTTGGCCTCTTTTGAAGAACAATACAATTGTCAGGACAAGTAATGGAAGAAAAACATCTGTCTGGGAGGACAAATGGTTGGGCACTTCAAGTTTGAAGAATTTTTTTCCTGAGATGTATAAGCTGTCGGTGCAAAAACATATTAGCTTAGCTAACATGACACAACAAGGTTGGAATCTCCCGTTTAGAAGGAACTTCAATGATTGGGAAATTGAAAAAGTGACACAATTTTTCAGTGCTCTGGATGGTTTTAAAGGAGTGGAGGAGGAGCCTGACAGGTTATGGTGGATCAAAGACAACAAAGGTACATTCAGTGTGAGCTCAGCTTATAAGTTCTCACTTGTATGTTACTGTTACTGGGCAACAACTAATTTCTCACTTAAGATTTAATACCATGTAAAAAAGAAAAGAAATTGAAAGAAAGCGCTCTGGATTACTCCTTCAAGCAATTGAGGCGGGGGTATAAACTGCTAATATAAACTGCTAATATGAATGTTTCAAAGAAGGAAGGAGAATCAAATACATAATTATGGGGAGTAAGCTATACTATATTTACCAGATCCTAGAATATCTACTAGATTCTAACAACTACCTTTTCTTTCCTTTTAATAGTTCTGACCACTACTATATGTTTAAGAGAAGGACGTTGCCCAAAATGTTAAGAGGTGGTGAATATCTTTTTCTTTTACACTATATGCAAAGACTAACAAATTATCTCATAGATTGGAATGTCATGATCAAGTTTGCAAAATGGATTTGTTCATCCATTCTCATGATTTTGAAACTTCTTAGGTGTTTGAGTTTCTGGAGAGTCTCTCTGCCAGCTTGAATGATTTAGCATCCAGGGAACTTTCAACGCTTAAAGCATTAAAGGTAACTTCAAATTTACTATATGTGACTTAAGAGTTCAGCTTATGCTTGGTCTGTTTCACCTATATGCTTCACCTCTTGAAGATTTTTCTATTCTGGTAATATAGAAGAAAGAGGAAGGTGAATCTCCTTTCGGCATGGAGGATCTTGCATACTATGTCAAAAGAATCAAAGATCAACAATTCCATATTAATTTTGGAGTAATTAGACAGTACTTTCCTATCATTTTGGTTTTATCCGGCATCTTCAAAATCTGCCAAGACTTATTTGGTAATCACTGCAGTTGTATTTGGTTGTTGTCTTTGTTTCTTCTTTCCTAACGTATTGTGCAAGAATGTAAATAATTGTAATTCTTTGTTCAATATTAGGCTTAGGTTTTAAGGAAGTTGAAAATGCTGTGGTTTGGCATCCAGATGTTCAGCTTTTTTCAGTTTCAGATTTAAGTTCTAAAGAGCTTGTTGGATATTTTTACCTAGATCTGTACTCCAGGTTATCCCAGCTTGATTACTCTTTTTCTGTTTTAATGTGCTTGCTTTATCAGTTTTATGGTAGAACACTGAAAATCTGTTACAATTTGAACAGAGTAGGCAAATATGCTCACACTTGTGTCATAGCTCTTCAGAATAGTTCACTAAATAATGGTTCTAGACAGGTAACTGCTGAATGTATCACTTGCTGAATTCTAGTGCTTGGATTTTCAGTTAATGACATTTCCTTGAACCCAGATTCCCGTGGCTCTACTTGTTTCTCAATTTGAAAAGGAAGTTGATGGTCACCCTGGGTTATTGCAATTCTCAGAAGTGGTTAATCTTTTTCATGAATTTGGTCATGTGGTATGTAACTTTCCTTTGAAGCCAGTGCAAAATTTAAAAACTAGTCTAAATTCCAGTTGTTTCTCTTGTCACGTTATAATGCATTTGGGGAGCTATGTTATCCTGTCACTTGCCTTCCAATTAAATCATATATAAAAGGGCAGCCCGGTGCACTAAAGCTACCGCTATGTGCGGTGTCCGGGGAAGGGCCCTACCACAAGGGTGTATTGTACGCAGCCTTACCTTGCATTTCTGCCAGAGGCTGTTCATGGCAGCAACTTTACCAGTTACTCCAAGGCTCCCCTTCAAATTAAATAATATATATTTTCTTTAATCCTATCCTATCTTGCAAATACTGTTTTGACTACTAATTTCCAAGGAAAAACCTTGTGGAGCACTCTCGGCCATTGCCAGCTATGCGACTTGTTAGTCAAGGGGTGTTGGATTCATTCCAACTAACTACCACTGCCTTCGCAAAGTGGATTTACTCGGATCGAATCCATGCTAAATGTTTGCTGAGTTTCCTTACTTAGCAAACATACCGATCATCTGCTGTTCTAACCAAAGAATTGAAATATGCTGCCATGAAACTTTACTGCTTACATTGTCTTGAAGGAGAACTACAGAGCTGTACTTTTGACATTATTTTGTTCAAGCTACTGGAAGACTTTCACCGAGAACTGCTTGATCTTATTCATAGTTGTTATGTGCTTCGAGTAAAGAGTATCATGTGTAAAATTCTGACACCCATGACGTAGGGAGGACTAATGAGGGCGGGTCAAGGAGAGCAACTGATAGAATTCTAATTACGCAAGCTCCCTAATAAGGGGTCATATATGATATGACACTTTTAAGTCTCAGTTGGGAAAAGGAGAGGAAAGTGACGTGCTTTGTAGGATAGAACACAATTCACATGGTACGTGTGGTATAAGCTTGATATGGCGTAACTTGAGACAAATCTATGAGGTACAATCCGTACTATGGGCTTGGTATTTTTCAAATATGGAGTCAAATCCGGACTCTCACAATACAATAGTTGGGAAAATCTCAGCAAGGACGCAGAGTGACGGCCATGAAAGAGGGCGAGGTGATGATGATGTGTCAAGGAGAATGACGGACAAATTCTGGGCTTGTAGAAATTTTTAAAATGGAGAACATTTGACACTTATCTCACATCAGAAAAGGACAGAAAGTGAGATATTATATAAGACAGAGCACAAATTCACATGATACATATGTTGTTGGGCTCAATGTGACATTCTTCAAGGGGGACAATCCATAAGATATGTTGAATCAAGCGGACAGTACGTTCCTGCAATAGAGTTGGGCTGTGAAAAAAATGGAATGACTAGCCACATAAGTCCCAAATCTTGTCGACAAAGAACTCTTTTATCCTCCTAGTTAGATTTTGCTTTTTGGTCCTTAAAATTTCATTTGTCTTTGCTCATGCAGTGTTCTGTAGGGTGACATGGTAACAAGACCTATTGTAAAGGCAAATTAGAACAAATCTAAAGGGAAAACCGTACTAAAGCTGAGATGACTAAACTCACTTCTCTTTTTTCTATTCTTTCTTGCCTCATTCTTATCATTTGCACTAGCAACACAATCCTTTTTGACCCCAGCTAAGATCTTCTCCTTTGGGTGTGAATCGTTTCATAATTTTTTAATTATTTTAAAGTTCACACCAATTTTTCTATTAATTTATTGCAAATAGGCATATCCAATATTAGACTTTGGTAGTTATAATTGCTTCAGCTTTTCTCGGTATTAAAGTGTATCAGCAAGGGTACGCTCTTATCATTCATCAGCAGAAATATGCCCTAGGTCTCTTGCCTCGTGCAGACATGCTTGATTCTGGTCCTTTGGCCACTCCTCTTACTGGTGGTACCGAGCTTACCTTGGATGTCACTTCCATTCCTGATCTTGTATCAGTTTGGTTATGTTAAAATTTTGATATTATTATTTTAATAAGAGCCTGTACGGATGTCAAAGATGATAATAGGATGTATTGTTTTTTAATATAATGTAATACTCTATTTGTTTCACTTTTTTATACGGAAGATATTACCATTGGAAGTGAAATAGATTTTTTACCATAATTTTCTTCAAATATTTTTAAAAGATTTGTAATTATAAGAGATGGTAATCTGTAGATTTTTGTCTAGTTCTATTTATGCATATCCTATTTCAAAAATATTAAGTAACTTGTATCCGAACTAAGATCGAAAATTAGAAGGTTATGACCCTCCATCAGTGTTTTGGACGGCGAAAGGCGACAAGTGCGGCGAGGCGATCGCCTTTTGAAAGTGCGGCGACAATTAATACAAAAAAATTAAAATAATATATAAATGATCAAAATTTCAATAGCACTAATATATTAGGAAATATTTCAAGTCAAGAACTAAAAATAGATAGTAGATAGATGCTAAAAATCTAGAAGTATTAAAAAAATTTAACAAGTATTAAATTTTTTTTTTTACATAAATACATATGCTGTTACTGTTTGTCTGTTACAGTACAGTGTAACACTGTATCACTGTTACAGAGAAAGAAAAATAGAAGAAGAGAAAAAGAGGAAGAAAAAAAAATCAGTATGTCAATCGAGTAGCTGGAGTCTTCGGATTAAGAAGAAGAAGAAGAAAGAAGAAAAAAAATAATAGAAATCGATACTTCCGGAGTTGCTGGAGTCGCCGGAGTAGATGCCGCCGGTCGCCAGAGTCGGACTTGTGAGATGGTAGATGGTAGCAGCTGCAGTCGCCAGTCGAGTAAGTTGGTAGAGCCAAAATGGGAAAATAAGCCCTAAAATTAGCTTTTAACCCTAAAACCCTAATTTTTTTAAAAAATTTTTAAAAGGCAACGCCTTTGTCGCCTCGCCTCGCCATGTCGCCTTTCTCGCAAAGGCGTTGCCTTTTGGATGTCGCAGCGCCACGACGACAAGAGGCGACTATGCCTTGCCTCGCCTCGCCATTCGCCATTGGCGACGTGGCGAGCGCCTTTTACATCACAGCCCTCCATACTCTGAACTGCTTCATTCTTTTTGGATTGGAGGGAGTAACGATAACATCCAAAATATAGGATTTTCCCAATAAAAAATCAATACTAGTAAGTGACATTAATTGTTAAGAAACAATAGACCGAATAAGCAGTATATATATATATATAGTACTTTTGTGATTTCTTAGATCTAATATCCTTTGTTTAGCCATCACTAAGTATAACATCTGCAAAATTTTGTTCTCGTTAATATTATTATATTGCTTTGTTGTTACCTATTATCAAAAACAAAAAAATGGTGGATTGATAGAAGAGAATTACAATGAATCAATTGTTTGGTAGATCTTGATGATATTAACTATCTCATACGGCATCCTCCAATTGAAAAAAATTATGAAATTGTAATGTTGTAGTAGAATAATAAAACTATCTACTATCTTATGGCAAGTTCTGAAATTTGAACTTCCCTAGATTATGACTAAAGTTTTAAGCAGGTAAAACTCCTTTTCTGTGGTGTGCTAGTTCAGTTTTTAGACTGGCTTTCCTCCTCTAATAATATGCTCCTGTAGATGCTTGATAAATAGTGTACTTATGCCCTGTAGTTTAGACCAAAATTGACGGGGCACCACTTTGTCGATACTTATCATTTTTCTGTGGTACTCATGTTGATAAACTTTGACCTTAATTGTACTTCTTTATATAAAATCTCATCCACACTTCCGGGTTAATTTTGCAACAGCCACACTTATTCTTACTCGTGTATTTAATTCAGGTACATCACATTTGCAGTTGCACATCCTTTTCAAAATTCTCGGGGCTGAGTTTGGATCCTGATTTTGTGGAGATCCCTGCCCTTTTGATGGAGAATTGGTGTGTTTTTAATAGTTTCCCCTTTATATTGTTAATTTATGGTTTTATAAGTTTGAAATACTTGTGCTAGGTGCTACGAAAGCCTCTCTTTGAGACTGATCTCTGGCTTTCATCAGGTACTTCCACTGTAATTTCTTTTCGTTCTCGACTATTTTCTGTAGGAATGTCAGATACTCAGACTTGCTACTATTCTTTTTCTCCTTGCTCTTCCATCCATGATCTCTGCTGCAAGAAATGTTCGTTTGAGTTTTGAGAGATAGTTCCCTTAAAAAAATGAAAATAATGATCAGTTGCTTTGTGGAAGAAACAAAGGAAACTTCCACCTTGTGCAGTTGCGTTTTTAGTTGCTTATGTTAACCTTTAAGCAAGTTGAACCATAGACTTAAAATTTGACACACCGGTTTCAAATCAAAAACCATGCTTTATGTGAAAGTTATTGCAAACAAGTTTGGTAATTGTTTTATATCAGATAGTTCGATTATGTTAATCCTCTATCTCAGCCATATGCCTTTTGTAGGATATCACAAAGCCCATTAAGGATGATCTTTGTAAATCACTTAAGAAATGGCGATGCTCCTTCTCAGCACTGCAATTGAAACAGGAGATCTTTTATTGTAAGCCTTTCTATTAACTTGCCAAAACTTAGCAATGTACTGATTCTTTTTCTAATCCATGAAAGGCTAACTTAGTTTGTTCTGTGGGTCCTTTTAGATGCTAAAATTGGTATTCTTCAACTCAAGCATGTATAACGTGATTTCCTAGGAAATATAATAATTCTGTCAGATACACTTGCTACTGCATGTATTCAGAACTTGCGCTTGTCATGCATGCCTTATTAATTTGCCACTATTTCAGTGACATGCTTGTTTCTTTCCAATTTTTGTATGATGTATTCTTGGGATGCACCCAGTGAAATCCCACAAGTGGATTCTGGGAGGGAAAGTCTACCAGATCGTACCACACCTTCGTGGAGGTAGAGAGACTATTTTTCAAAAGACCCTTGGTTCAAGTGCAACAAATCCAGGTACAAGGAAGAGGGAACAGTGAAGGAAACATAACAACTAATAAGAGTAGTGCAAAGCCTACCAGAGAGGAATAAGAACAAGAACAAGAACAAAATAATGCGATAATCGAAACACAATAAACAATGATGGGTATCAAAAGCAAGAAGTACGAGAATATGGCTAGTATGACGACAAACACCACCAAGCCTAAACCTTCTAAAAAGCAAGACGACACTCCACTACCTACTAAGCTTCTACCCTGATATGCATCCTCCACATCCTCCTATCTAAGGTAGTTGCACAATGTCCTATCTAGTCACCTCTCTCCAATATTTCTTCGGTCTACCTCTACCTCTTCTCGTACCTGCTATATCCAAGTTCTCGCACCTTCTCACTTGGGTGTTTACACATTTCCTCTTTATACGTCTAAACCATCTCAATCTCGTTTCCCTCATCTTATCACCATGGAGGCCATTCCCATCTTATCCTAAATATCCTCATTCATATTCTTATCGGTCCTGGTATGTCCACACATCTACCTCAACATCCTCATTTCCACAATATGCATCTTCTAAATGTAGGAGTTTTTGACTGGACAACACTCCGTCCCATATAATAAAGTCGCTCAATCACCACTCTATAAAACTGCCTTTTAAGTTCTGGTGGTATCTTCTTATCACACAAGCCGCTAGAAGTAAGTCTCCATTTCATCCATGCCATACCGATATAATGCGTGACATCATCGTTGATGTCCTCTCTTCCCTAGATTCTCTTCCCTAGATTACAGACCCAAGATCCTTGAAACTATCTCTCTTGGGGATAGATCGTGTGCCAATCCTCACTTCCATGCGTACCTCATGCACTGCATCACTGAATTTGCACTCCAATTTGTTTTGGTCATGCTCAACCTGAACCCTTCAGACTTCATAATTTGTCTCCAAACCTCCAACCTAACATATTAACTTTTCCGCGTGTCTTATCAATCAATACTATATCATCTGCAAGTAGTATACACCATGGCACCTCATTTTGGATACACCGCGTCAATCGTCAATCACCAAGGCAAATAAAAATGGGCTAAGCACTGATCCTTAATGCAACCCCATCTCAAGTGGGAGGTGCTCCGAGTCTTCTCCCACTATTCTAACTCGAGTTTGGCTCCATCACACATGTCCTTTATCGCCCTAATGTAAGCCATCGATACACCTTTAGCTTTCAGACATCTCAAGAGGACTTCCCTCAAGACTTTGTTGCAAGCCAATGAACACCATATGTAAATCCTTTTTCTTTTTCCTACATTTCTCCACTAGTCTCCTCATAAGATGGATGGCTACTGTAGTCAATCGCCCCGGAACCTGAATTGGCTCTTAGAAATTAGGACACCCTTCCTCACCCTTTTCTCCACTATGCTGTCCCAAATTTCAAATTGTGCCGTAGCAACTTGATACCCATGTAACTGTTACAATTTTGGATATCAACCTTGTTCTTGTACAACAGAACCATTGTATTCCCCCTCTATTCTTCGGGCATTTTTGTCGTCTTAAAAATAACATTAAACAACCCAACCATACTTGCCATGTCTGTGCTCTTCCAAAATTCCACCAGATATCTGGTCCGATCGCTTTTCCCCTGCCCATCCTACTAATAGCACACTTAATCTCCTCAACCTTATTACACCTATGACACCTAAAATCCCTATGTCTCTCAGAGTGATCCAAATGACCGAACATACTGTCTCTGTCCCCTTCTTCGTTTAAAAGTTTGTGGAAGTATGATTGTCATATTCACCATATGAGGGTCTCTTCCACCAACACCTTGCCTTCCTCATCCTTGATGTATTTTACTTGTCAAGGTCTCGTGCCTTCCTCTCTCGCCTCTGTGAGCCTGTACAATTTCTTGTCTCCGTATTTGTCCCATAGTTTAAAATACAGTCGTTTAAAGCTATCGTCTTTGTTGCCGTAACCGCTAAGTTAGCCTTCGTTTTCACGGCCTTATATATTTCCTTATTCGTTCGCTTCTCCTCCTCATCTTTGCACTCCACTAACGTTGCATAAATAGCCTTCTTTGCCTGCACTTTGCCTTAGACATCTCCATTCCACCACCAATCCCCTTGCATCAGTAGCCTTCTTTGCCTTAGACATCTCTATTCCACCACCAATCCCCTTGATGCCCACCAAAGTTATCCCTCGACACCCCTAGCACCTCTCGATCAACATCCCTAATGCTACTAGCTATCTTATCTCACATGTCGTCCGCGTCTCGACTATTTCTTAGCCCCCATCGCCATCAACTTCTCCCCCATCTCCTGTGAGAGGGCAGGGGCCAATCCACCCCATTTAATCCTTGGTCGTTCATATAAAGTCTTCTTCCTCCTTTTTTTCTTAACCTCTGGATCCATCAACAAAAACTTATGTTGGATTGTGAAATTCTCACTCAGGATAACTTTGCAGTCCTTACAAAGGCCTCTATCACCTTTCTTAAAGAGCAGTAATCTATTTGAGATTTAGCCACTATGCTACAAAAGGTAACCAAGTGGTCTTTCGTCTTCAGGAAGCACCATTCAGCTATCACCAACTTAAATGCTTTAGCAAAATCCAGGAGTGAAGCTCAACCTTTATTTTATTCCCAAAACCAAAGCCTCCATGCACATCACTAAAACCACTAGAAGTTGCTCCTATGTGGCATTGGAATTTGTCCAATGAATAACTTTTCGGTGTGTGGTATACCTCTCACCACCTCGTCTAAATCCTCCCAAAAGTGCTTCTTGACCTCCCCGTCTAATCCCACTCGTGGCGCATAAGCACTAATAATGTTTAAAGTAAGCCCTCTAAGGACTAGTTTAATCGTCATCATTTTGTTATTTGTCCTCCTAACTTCCACCACTTGCTCTTCAACTAAAATGCCTACTCCATTACTAACCTTCGAGCCTCCTAAGTACCACAACTTAACCCGTCCACACATGTTACTTGGTACCTACTCATCTGGTCTCCTAGACACAAGCTATATTAATCTTCTTCTTCTTTAGAATCTTCTCTAACTCTATAGATTTTTCCATCAATGATCTTATGTTCCAAGACCCTACACTCAGACTAGGAGATCCTTTAACACACTTTCCACTCCTACCTCTCACCCTTGACCAAAGACATGACCCTGGTGTGAACAAAGCAGACACACCACAGTAAACTTAAATCTTGCCCACTTTTAACAAATGCCTAATTTTCCTTTCAGCAATCGCACTTTGTGCAGTAATTGTGCAGTAATATTAGGGACACCTTGTTTGAGGATTATCCATTGAACTTCAGATAAACACCAAATCTTTTATCCATGTATTATTGGTGTGTCCAGAAAATACTTTCCTATTTTCTCATGTTCGGTTGGTTAAATTTTTGAAAATATTTTCATTAGGAAAATAATCTTTTTGAAAATAAGGAAAATGACTTCCTTAATGAAAGTAGGGAAACAAGTGAGATTGTCTCCTCCCATCCTCACAACCACCCATCCCCACCTCGCCCCAATTCTCACCACACCCCTACCCACTCACACTTAACGAAGTAGCTCGCCTAAAAGGAGAGGAATGAAGATTCGTGTTTGTTTTTCTTCATACCCCAAACCACTCTCGCTCGCCGCTACTAACCCAACCCCAATCCCCTACCCACCCCCACCCCCACCCCCACCACAATACCTCATCACCCTACCACCATCCATTCTCATAGTTTTGTTTTAGATATATACAAATTCTTTTAGGATTATATTTTTTACTTGCGTGCCGAACACAAGAAAATAAGTAAGAATATTTTCCTTCATATCAAACACACTCAATATGTCGTCGTTAATTCGCAAGAATTTTATTTTAGCTCAAATGGAGTACAAATTATCTTATGAATGGCTGAAAGCTATAAGAAACCTCACTTTTGGCCTTCAGTATACACCCTAGACATCCTAGTGCGACAACCAATATAGGTAGCAAACCATCGATTTTCAGTCAAGGAAACAGTTTGAGAAGACCCTACACATCATACTAGATAAACGTAAAAAGAGTAGTACTTTTATTATTAAGAGTAAGAGTTTTGAGTATGCTTGGCATATTCACAAGCATCACTGTGAGAAAATAATGGAGAAAAATTATTATTGAATTGTGTCTACATAATTACATTGACTCCCTATTTATAGACACTATATTACAATCCTTTTCTAAGTAGGATTTTGTATACTATTTTTATTCCTATTCATATTCTAACACTCCCTCTCAAGCTGGTTCATACAAGTCATATGTACCTAGCTTGTTACAAATATGATTAATACGAGGAATGATGAGAGACTTGGTGAAGATATCTGCAAGTTGATCATTTGACTTTTCAAATTTTGTAGCAATATCTCCCGAGTCTTTTCTCTGACAAAGTGACAATTAATCTCTATGTGGTTGGTCCTCTCATGGAACATTGGATTAGATGCAATATGAAGGGCTGCTTGGTTATCACATACAAGTTCCATCTTACCAGTTTCTCCAAATTTTAGTTCTCTCAGCAATTGTTTGATCCAAACTAGCTCGCAAGTTGTTGCAGCCATTGCTCGATATTCTGCTTCGGCGCTAGATCGAGCAACCACACTCTGTTACTTACTCTTCCAGGACACCAAATTACCTCCTACTAAAACACAATATCCAGATGTAGAACGTCTATCAGAGGGTGATGCTGCCAATTAACATCTGTATATCCAATGATATGCTCATGGCCTCGATCCTCGGAGAGTAGTCCTTTACCTGGAGATGACTATGTATCGCAAAATACGAACAATTGCATCCCAATGACTATCACAGAGGAAGTCATAAACTGACTTACAACACTCACAGGAAAAAAAATGTCAGGTCTAGTCACTTTGAGATAATTCAACTCTCCAACCAACTGCCTATACCTTCCAGGATCACTGAGTGGCTCCCCCTGTCCTGACAGAAGTTTAGGATTTGGATCCATAGGAGTGTCAATGGGTTGACATCCAATCATTCCTGTCTCCTTAAGAATGTCTAAAGCATACTTGCGTTGAGAAATAATAATGCCTGATCTGGACTGAGCAACATCAATACCTAGAAAGTATTTCAGTCTGCCAAGGTCTTTAGTCTGGAAATGCTGAAAGAGATGTTGCTTCAAGTTAGTGATACCATCTTGATCATTGCCGATGATAACAATATCGTCAACATAAACCACCAAATAAATACACAGATTTGGTTCAGAATGACGATAAAACACTGAATGATCAGCTCCATTACGAATCATGTCAAACTCCTGAATCACTATGCTAAACTTTCTGAACCAGGCTTGAGGGGACTGTTTCAAATAATAGAGTGAATTGTGCAATCGACATACAAGACTACTAGACTCCCCCTGAGCAACAAAACCAGGTGGTTGCTCTATATAGATTTCTTTCTCAAGATCGCCATGCAGAAAAACATTCTTAATGTCCAACTGATAAAGAGGCCAACGACGAACGGCAGCCATAGAGAGAAAAAGACGGACTGATTCTATTTTAGCCACGAGAGAGAGTGTCACTATAATTAAGCCCAAATATTTATGTATATCCTTTGGCAACAAGATGAGCCTTCAGCCGATCAACCTGACCATCTGGACCAACTTTGATCGTATAAACCCAACGGCGACCAACAGTAATCTATTTCAGGAAGGGAAACAAGCTCCCAAGTACCACTAGTATGTAAAGCAGACATCTCATCAATCATAGCCGGATTCCATCCCGAATGGGAAAGTTCTTCACCTGTAGTTTTAGGGATGAAAATAGAGGACAAAGATGATACAAAAGCATAATGGGGTGATAAAAAATAATGATAACTCAAGAAAGTATAATGTGGGTTAGCATTTCGAGTGGATCTTATACCTTTTTGAAGTGCAACTGATTGGCTAGAAAGAGGCAGGTCCGCAGTAGGGGAAGCGTCAGGTGCATGACATGAATCATCTGGGACGGACGTGGGCGGCGGTGATAAGTCAAAAGTGGCGGCACTGTAGTTGGAGATGGAGAAGTAACCGTAGATTCCTCAAAATTTGGTGTGGGTAAGACTGGAGGTATGGGTAAAACCTTAGAGATATTAAGATGATCAGAAAATGTATAGTAAGGTTGAGATTCAAAGAATGTGACATCAGCGGACATAAGGAGCGATCCAGATCAGGTGAATAGCATCGATACCCTTTTTGAACTCGAGAGTAACCAAGGAAGGCACATTTGAGAGCACGAGAGGCTAATTTATCTTTTCTTGGGGCTAAGTTATGAACAAAACATGTGCTCCCAAAAACACGAGGGGATAGAGTAGAGATGTGACTGAGGAAATAGTATGGAATGGGGAACCTGATTCTGGATCGAAGATGATAACATTCTATTAATGAGATAGCAAGATGCGAGGACTGCATCACCCCAAAAATGCAGCAGAACATGGGATTCAATGAGAAGAGTGCGAACAGTCTCAATGAGATGCCTATTTTTTCTTTCTACTATACCATTCTGCTAAAGGGTGTATGGATATGATGTCTGATGAATGATTCCTTGATGAGTCATAAACTACTGAAACTAGGAGGATAAGTATTCTAAGGCATTATCACTATGAAAAGCACGAATAGAAACACCAAATTGATTTTGTATTTCAGCAAAAAATCTTTTGAATATAGAATAACTCGAAACGATCTTTCATCATGTTAACTTTAGTACATCTTGAAAAATCATCAATGAAAGTAACAAAGTAACGAAGTCCTAAGGATGAACTGACTCTACTAGGATCCCAAATATCGGAATAAACTAATGAGAAAATAGACTCTGAGCGACTCTCAATACTACGTGAAAATATAGCACGGGTGTGTTTCCCAAGTTGACATGACTTACAATCTAATGTGGATAGACTAGACAAACTACGCACCATCTTTTGTAGCTTGGATAGACTAGGATGTTCCAAACATTTGTGAATAAGGTCGGGAGGATCTGTAGCGGAGCATGCTGTGAAGGAATTTGAAGAAGTAAGATGGTAAAGGCCTTGTGATTCATGTCCTATGCCAATTATCTGTCACGTTTTGCGGTCCTGCATTAGAAAAAAATCATCAAAAAAAGTTATACTACAATCAAGGACACGTGTCAAACGACTAACAGATGCAAGATTAAAATGACAACCAGGGACAAAGAACAGAGTCTAGAGTGACAGAAGATAGGGGTTTGGCTTGTCCAACTCTTTTTAGCTTTGTTCGAATTCCATTAGCTAAAGTAATACCAGAAAGAGATTGTGAATAAACAATATCAGACAGAAGTGATTTGTCACCAGAAATATGATCAGAATCACCTGAGTCCACAACCCATGATCCAAAGGTAGGAGATTGTGCAGTTGAGGCTATTGGTAGAAATATATGCTTACTTGCTTGATACTGAAGATATTCATTATATTCCTTGTCAGACAAATATACCCGTTGATCACCTGTGGTGTTAGACTGAGCAATATGAGCATTTTTAGGTGGGCGACCATGCAAAGAATAGCATATTCCACGAGTATGTCCAAGCCTATTACAATGACTACACGTAGGTCGAGAATAACATTCTCCAGAGTATGTCCAAACCTTTTACAATAACTACACTTAGGTCGAGATCTTCCAAATCGACCTTCCCCTCGTCGATTCTTCATAAACTCTGACATCTGAGTTTCTGATCTCATTAAGATTTAATCATGAAAAAGAAATACTGCCGGAATTTGGGCGGGAAAAAAAGAAAAGTAGTTGGATATAAGATCTGATGTCCGGAAGTTGCTCTGAATCAGAAAATAATCATATGAGCAGCCTCAGAATGAATAAGCGAGGCTACTGAAAAAAACTTTCGGAAAAGTCGTCGGAAAATTCTGCACGTGCCGGCGTGTGGGCTGACGCGCTCGTCATAGAATTTCTTTCGGCGGCGCGTGTGCTGCCTATTCTCGGCGAGTCTTAGGAAGAGAAGGATCAATATTGCGTGTGTTCAGGAGACCAAGTGGGTAGGTTCTAAGGCTAGGGATGTAGATAGGTACAAGTTGTGGTACTCTGGTAGTGAGAGGCATAGGAATGGTGTTGGTATCTTAGTGGACGAGGAGCTTAGAGGGCAGGTAGTTGAGGTGAAAAGGGTTAGTGATAGGGTGATGACTGTCAAGTTGGTCTTTGGGGGGTTTACTTTGAACATCTGTAGTGTGTACGCGCCACAGGTGGGCCTGGACGAGGAGGAGAAGAAGATATTTTGGGAGGTTTAGGACGAGGTGGTAAGAGGCGTGCCTAGTTCAGAGAAGATTTTCATAGGAGGGGATTTCAATGGGCACATCGAGTCATTGCCGATGGGTTATAATGATGTGCATGGAGGCTTTGGGTTCGGGGATAGGAATGTTGAGGGAGCTGCTCTTTTGGATTTTGCGAGGGCCTTTGGGTTAGTGGTAGTGAATTCCAGCTTTCCGAAGAAGGAGGAGCATCTGGTTACTTTTCGTAGTAGGTTAGCCAAGACTCAGATTGACTTTTTGATGCTTAGGAAGGGGGATAGAGCAATGTGTAAGGATTGTAAGGTTATTTCGAGTGAGAATCTTGCGACCCAGTGTAGACTGCTGGTGATGGACTTGGTTATCAAGAAGGGCAAGATGAGAAGGGGTGGGTAGGGTCGACCTAAAGTTAGGTGGGGTGGCCTGACTTTGGTTAGTGCCTTGGAGATAGGGGCGAAGTTGGAGGGGTTGGGGGTTTGGGAGTGTAGGGGGGACGTGGATAGTATGTGGGATAAGGCTGCGGGATACATCAAAGAGTCCGTCTCGAGGGGCTGGTCTGGCCGGTATCGGGGGGATTGGTGGTGGAATGAAGAGGTTAAGCAGAAGATGGAGACGAAGAAGGCGACTTATGCTAAGTTGGTGGAGAGTAAGAATGAAGAGGAGAAGCGGGCGAGCAGGGAAGAGTATAAGTTAGCTAAGAAGGAGGCTAAGTTAGCAGTTACTACTGCTAAGACAACAACTTTTGAGAGTTTGTATAAGGGGTTAGAGGAGAAAGGTGGGGAAAAGAGGTTGTTTAGGCTTGCCAAGGCTAGGGAGCGGAAAGGTCGGGATCTGGACCAAGTGAAATGTATTAAGGGGGAGGACGGCGGAGTATTGGTGGAGGACGCCCTCATTAAGAAAAGATGACAGTCGTACTTTCATGGGCTCCTGAATGATGAGGAGGACAGAGGTGTGTTAGGGGAGTTGGAGCACACCGGGGAGTCGTGATTTTGGCTATTGTCGGCGTTTTAGGTAGAGGAGGTCAGCGAGGCTATTTGCAAGATGTGAAGGGGCAGGGCGAGGGGCCCAACGAGATTCCTGTGGATTTTTGGAAGTTTGCTAGCGGGGCAGGGTTGAGGTGGCTGACCAACTTGTTTAACAACATTTTCAAGTCCTCAAAGATGTCGGAGGCGTGGAGATGGAGCGCGATGATTCCTTTATATAAGAACAAGGGTGACATTCAGAGTTGCAACAACTACCGGTGATACAATACAAACTTGGTACGTATAAAAAATACTCTAAAAACAGTCCACAAAGAATAGGAAAATCGAGAGCAACACAAACACAAATCTTGGGTCCAACAACAACAAGAAACAATGTGTAACTGACACCAAAAACACTACCAACAACAAGAGATAAACCACAATATGATAAGGAGAACAATAATAGGATAACAACAATCCAACGATTACAAAATTACAAGAACAACAAGAACTAACGGTTTCCCTAGATAACACTAACTAAGACATGAAATGTAGAGATAGATAGTGAGACATACACTATAATAAGACCCAAGAACCCAAAGATATAATAAATCTAAGGACCCCTAAGACTTACAATAGCAACACCACACTCTTACGAAGACACGAGAGGGATTCCACTGCTCAAGCACCATCGTTTCCAAGCAATACACATTCACAAGTGAGTCCATACTTGCTCATGTCCTAGTTTTAGCCTAGGGAGGCTCTCTCTCAAGAGAAGTGTTCTTTCATCAATATTTAATAACTAATGAGCTAGAACCCTAACATGTTCTATTTATAGACTTATTACAATAAGTGACAAAATGACAAAAGTGCCCCTTAGTGTTAAATGAACAAAATGGAGCCCATGGAGTGCAATAGAGGGGTGACTTTGGAACCTTTTTCACACTTCAACTCGTACACTTCGTAGGTTGCATTCAAAATACTCAAAAGCGTCTATCTTCATGATTATGCTTGTATCATCCTCTCCATCTTGAGAGGAATTTGACCTCAAATTCAAGGCACAAATCAAATGAAAATGACTCTCAAAATAGTCCACAAAATTAGAAGAAACCGAGAACATAACAACTTCAAGTCTCAGCCAACATCTTCATTTTGTACCTCGGCTTTCTCTCCATCTTGAGATTTGCCTTCAATCTTATTCAACTCAATTGAGTTTCATCCCCGGCCAAGATAGCACTAGGAACGTTGTTATTCATTGTAGCCAAGAAGTTACCTACAAAACACAAACAAATTAGTTGTACAAGAAAGGTCCTCACACTCTCTCTTTATTTCTTTACCTCTTGAATTGCTCAAACTTTAATCTCACAAGTGTTGTAAGCTTACTTGTACTTCGTGAGGTGTTGAGAGGTGAACCAAACGTTTACAACGACTCCAAAGAATTAAGAGAACACACAAGGACGTAAACATGAAGGAACGGTTCACAACCAACTCACAATCTAGTAAATGGTCACTAGCTTGTAAGTTAGTGTTGGAATCAACAAACGAAACTAACAAGAAAATGAAACTACGAAATCAAAAATTTGAGCCAAAATTGTTGTGTGAACAGTAAAATGATGATGTGGTAGCCACGTATTGATTGCGGTTTCTACAATTTTATTTTCCAAAGTCCAAGTCTTGACCCATTTTTAATTTTTGGATTGGTGGAATTTAGTTGAAGGAGGGAATAATAAGTCTTGGAACCTTTTTCAAGTTTCAAATTTCAAGATTTGACTTTTGTAATATTTTTCCTTAAAACATGGGCCCTTGTCTCATGGAAAGTGGTTGGAAGTGGGTTGTAAAGTCTTGAGTGTGTAGGAAAAGTCTTTGAGTCACAAGTACTAAATCTTGAAACTTGGATCTATTATCTTGCAAGACTAACACAATACACACTCTTTTTTCTTCAACTTCTAAGATCAACAACCACTTTTTCTTCAACAATATATGGAGATGGTGAAGAACACCAAGAACACAAACTTTGAGTCTTGAAGTTCTAAGGTTCATGTTGGACCCCCCAAACAACACCACCACCTTTTCAAGCTTAAAATTCACAACACAATACCCATAATACACGTTCAAAACTTGAACCAACAACAATCGGCCATACTTCGGATTCACAACAACATCAACTTTTAAAGCTCAAACTTAGATTTAGAATCCTTTAGTGTTAGGGATGAAGAAGCTAACACTACCAATAATATAACACACAAAAAGGACACTTACATCTAAGTTTACAAGACACAAATCTCGGCCAAGACACAACAAGACACAATTTCGGCCAAGACAACAAAACTGGATAGATTTGCTTCTTTTTGGAATTTTCAGTTTTTAACATTTTTTTTTTGAATTTTCAAGCAAGCAAGCCCAAGATTGATCTTGTGGGAACAAAATCAAGCCATGCTCTGATACCAAATGATACAATACAAACTTGGTACGTATCAAAAACACTCTAAAAACAGTCCACAAAGAAGAGGAAAATCGAGAGCAACACAAACACAAATCTTGGGTCCAACAACAACAAGAAACAAGGTGTAACTGACACCAAAAACACTAACAACAAAAAGAGATAAACCACAATATGATAAGGAGAATAACAATAGGATAACAACAATCCAACGATTACAAGATTACAAGAACAACAAGAATTAACGGTTTTCATAGATAACACTAAGACATGAAATGTAGAGGTAGTTAGTGAGATATACACTACAATAAGACCCAAGAACCCAAAGATATAATAAATTTAAGGACCCCTAAGACTTACAATAGCAACACCACACTCTTACGAAGACACGAGAGGGATTCCACCGCTCAAGCATCATCGTTTCCAAGCAATACACATTCACAAGTGAGTCCACACTTGCTCATGTCCTAGTTTCAGCCTAGGGAGGCTCTCTCTCAAGAGAAGTGTTCTTTCATCATATTCAATAACTAATGAGCTAAAACCCTAACATGTTCTATTTATAGACTTATTACAATAAGTGACAAAATGACAAAAGTGCCCCTTAGTGTTAAATGAACAAAATGGAGCCCATGGAGTGCAATAGAGGGGCGACTTTGGACCCCTTTTCACACTTCAACTCGTACACTCCGTAGGTTGCATTCAAAATACTCAAAAACGTCCATCTTCATGATCGTGCTTGTATCAACCGGGGTATTAAGTAGTTGTGTCATACGATGAAGATTTGGGAGAGAATGGTGGAGTGGAGGTTGAGGAAGATTGTGTCTATTTCGGAGAATCAATTTGGATTTATGCCTGGCCGCTCGATGATTGAGGCAATTCACCTAGTGCGGAGACTGGTAGAGCAATATAGAGAGAGGAGGAGGGATCTTCACATGGTGTTTATTGACTTGGAAAAGGCGTATGACAAGGTCCTTAGGGAGGTCCTTTGGAGATGCTTGGAGGCGAGGGGGTCTCTGTGGCGTACATCAGAGCGATTAAGGACATGTATGAGGGGGCGAAGACTCGGGTAAGGACTGTGGGAGGAGATTCTTAGCATTTCTCGGTCTTGACAGGGTTGCACCAAGGATCAACTCTTAGTTCGTTTTTATTCGCCTTGGTGATGGATGTGTTGACGTGAAGTATACAAGGCGAGGTGCCTTGGTGTATGCTTTTTGCGGATGATGTAGTTTTGATTGATGATTCGCGGCAAGGTGTTAATGATAAGCTGGAGGTTTGGAGACAAACCCTGGAGTAAGGGTTTTAGATTGAGTAGGACCAAGACGGAGTACTTGGAGTGCAAGTTTAGTGACTCAAGGTAAGAGGATGAAGTGGTAGTGAAGTTGGACTCCCAGGTGGTTTGCAAGAGGGCTATGATTCAGGGGAATGAAGAGATAGATGCGGATGTCTCTCACCGTATTGGGGCAGGTTGGATGAAATGAAGGCTCGCTTCGGGAATTCTATGCGATAAGAAGGTGCCCCCAAGCTTAAAGGCAAATTCTATGAGTTGCAGTCCGGCCGACTATGTTGTATGGAGCGGAGTGTTGGCCGGTTAAGAATTCTCATATCCAAAAGTTGAAGGTGGCTGAAATGAGGATGTTGCATTGGGTGTGTGGATTTGCAAGGGCTGACAGGGTTAAGAATGAGATTATTCGGGAGAAGGTGGGAGTGGTGTCAGTGGAGGATAAAATGCGGGAAGTGAGGTTGAGATGGTTTGATCATGTGATGAGGAGGGGCACAGATGCTCCAGTTCGTAGGTGTGAGAGGTTGGCCTTGGATGGTTTCAAGCGGGGTAGGGGTAGACCGAAGAAATATTGGAGAGAAGTGATTAAGCGTGACATGGAGCAGTTACAGCTCACTAAGGACATGATCCTGGATAGGAAGGTACGGAGGAAAAACACTAGGATAGAGGACTAAGGTGTGTGGATGTATCGTAGTCAGTAGTTAGGAGGGCGTTGGTGTCCTTTGTTTGGTAATGTACAATATTATTGTGGATGTCGTACCTATGTTATTTTTTGTATCATGTTTCATGCTTCTGATGTTCCTGTATATTGTCCTTTGTCTTGAGCCGGGGGTCTATCAGAAACAACCTCTCTACTTCTTTAGAGGTAGTGGTATGGACTGCGTACATTCTATCCTCCCTAGACCCCACTATGTGGGAATATAATGGGTTTGTTGTTGTTTGACTGGGGTTTGCTCGCCAAGATGTTCCGATCATGATGGCGGTGTTGGTTTGTTTTGAAATACACCGACGAAAAGTATATTTGTTTGGACAACAACCTCTGTTACCGGAAAACGATGCAGTGACGCCGGAATGATATTTTCCTCACGACCTCTCTGATACCATGTGAGAAAATAATGGAGAAAAAATATTATTGAATTGTGTCTACATAATTACATTGACACCCTATTTATAGACAATACATTACAATCCTTTTCTAAGTAGAATTTTCTATACTATTCCTATTCCTATTCCTATTCTAACAATCACAAAATAAAAAGTCAAACTAGTTCTTGAACAAACTAGGATATAACTTTTGTAAAAAACAAAAAAGAATGAGTGCCCCAAGTGCCACTGCCACTAGGAATATTTCATGGTTTTCATCCATATTTCCTCCAAAAGATGCTTAACCAGACTCCATAGTCTCGAGTTTCAGTAAACAAATAAGCTATCTTGCAATTTACCACTGTCAATCCTCTTCCTTGATTGAAGATCTTGAATAACACAACGATTAGGGAAACACTGGGTACTTGCCACGACCCATACAGGACCTGGCCGGGACGGGCATCTCAAACCCACCGAGGGCCGGAGATAACCCCTAGCCTTACCTCAAGAGCACAATAAAAGTAAACAACGGAAGCCAACCAAGTCAATGAAAGATATATAAAACCAAAAGGAAATTTAAAGAATCAAAACAAGACATTAATGACGTTTCAATCCTGTCCACAAAAGCCTCTAATCCGAGAATACCAACAAAGTCGGACATGCCCCTGACAATGACAAAAGAAATTCATAAATACGAGAAAAATAAGGAAATCTAAGAGAATGACCGGGCCTTCCGAAAGATGGAGGCTGACCACTTCACAGTTGACCAACAAGAGTACCAAACCATTTAATGCTGCACAGGATCACCAAAAAAGCCCTCGAAACCTACATCATGAAATGATGTAGCGTTCGGAGACGATCAATACGATGAGTACTGGCATGCAACCCAAGGGAAGGGATAAATAATGCATTTACCAAAAATTCAGTCATAAAACCACATGCATAACAATTATATATACATATATATAGGATGTCGGGATAGGGACAAGGGATATGAAATATGATCGTTTAAAACATTAGTCCTGAACTATGTATAGCTCATACCGACTTTTCAGGCACCCACAGGCTATATGGATTCGGCTCCCCCTTCCGGAAGGACCCTAGTCCATGTTAACTGTATGTACCGAGGAATGACTAAAGGCACCAAGGCGATAGCCGTCCAAAATATATTGTGTATCTAGACACAATGGTCATATAGACCCCCAACGTCGGCAAACGTGGTTTTCAGTGTTGGTCCCCCCGGGACTACACCTTCTCGGCGAGCTACACAACTCCCTTGAAGCCAAAATTAAAACAATTCACATAAACCATCCATTAACCAAGGAGTCCTTCATTAAGGCATTTTCCAACTTTGTATCGTCATACCAATAGGCTTGCAAGTTGTTCCATTTATGCCAAACCAATCCATATAATCAATTTGACTCCAATTACTGGTTCAAAAATTCAAACCATAGCCACCAAGGACATTCAAACCTTTATATCCATTTATCCTTTAATGCAATGCAATGATTTCAAAAAATAAGTTTAACCCTATAGAATCCATGTTCAAAGACCAAATTTTTGAAGTAGATTAGGGTTCATATCATCATCATGCCAAAATCCATAATCAATGTGAAACCAAGTACCAAATTCCACCATCTTCATAAGACACAGTTTCCATTCACAATTCACCATTTAAACCAGGAAGAAAAACCATTAAAACAAGGGTAAAACCATGCAACTGTAAAACAAACAAAACCCCCTAAACCCATAGTTTATCAAGCATTCAAAACACCAAAATACTAATTGAATAATGCAATAATATTATAATTAAAGTAGGGAGTGTACAACATGCCTGAAAGATGAAAGAATTTGGAGAAAAGCTCGAATCCTTCACTTTGAAGCTTGAACCCTAGCTTGAAATCGATATGGACACTTGGATTTGTTTCCCATACCTTCGACGATGAAATTGGTGAGAAAAACATTGAAAAGAACTTGAATTTGAAGCCTTGGAAATTGAACTTTGGGGAAAAATTCTTATTTGGTGTTCTTGAGAATTTGGGAGGAGAGGAATTGGGTTTTTGGGTTATGGGATGAGGGAAATCACGTTACTATTAGTTATAGGATGATTTAGGATGTAAATGAGTAGTTTGCCCCCGAAAAACTGAAGAGAAACGTGTGTTTTAGCGTCTCTCAAACATGAGCATGCCACGCCCTTAGCGCGAAGCATACAGAGCGTACCACACTCTTATCGCAGAGCATCGAGGGCGTGCTACGCCCTTATCGCGCACCCTCACTAGTTCGCTCGCGAAAATGCTCTTAAATTTTCACCCCGGGGGTCGGATTAAGGCGAAATCGGATGTATTGAAAAGAGGACTCAGTTATCTTTCATTTGGTGGATCTTGAGCTCCAAAATTCCATATATTCGAGAAGTTATACACGTTCAAAATTGACCCTTGCAGGATCGAATACCTAAATTCAGTCGATAACAAAAATTCTCAACTAAACTTCACTCTTAAGTGTTTTCTATGAACATTCTTCACAAAGAAAGCACTTTACACACTAGGTAAATGATCATGACACTTATATTTGCATAGAAATCATGGTGTTCGGGTTTACAAATGTAGGAATGATGGTGTTACAGTACTACAACTTGGTTCCTTGATGATAGCAACAACGGTAAAGGTTAACAGAAAACTTACGTACATGAAGAACGGATGATGATGTAATACTAGGTGTACAGGGTAAAACTTGTTCCAGAAATGGGGGGTAGAGAGTCATTGACCATTCTGACATAATTTTCTTTTGCGACTAGGAGAGTAGCTTTTTAAGCATTTAGAGGAGCCTGTCATGAGCGTATTTGCACCAAAATTAACAGTGCGATGATTAAGATGCGCAGTAAAGGCTATCAGCCCGTCGTGTGTATTTGCACCAGAATCAACAATGTAGTAATTAAGGTGCACACTAAAGGCAGTACCTGATTGCACATAATTAGACGTGGCAACAAAAGGTGAGTCAAGTTTAGTCAGTTGTCGGCAAAGATGTTGAATTTCATCTGAAGATAGTTTGTCCCGAAGAAGTTTGCGTGGACCTATAGCTAGACCCCTTGATGGACCTAAATGTTTTCCTCCAAGACTCCTGTTAGTCTGCCTGTAGTTTCCATCGTGTCTCCTTTGTATGCCTTAGCTTTCAGTGTTGTCAAAGGCACGCTTAAGCTCTAAAGCGAACTCATACAAAGGCGTGTCTCCTTTGTATGCCTTAGCTTTCACTGTTGTCAAAGGCGCGCTTAAGCTCTAAAGCGTTGAGTGCTTTGCCTCGCTTAATGTGCTCTTTAGTATTGTCATCTAGGCTCTATGGCATACATTTTCTTGCCAATGAGCGTCTCCTGAAGAGGTGACACTAAACAATTGATATTTTACTTTATCGTAATTCTTTTTCAGTTTCCTTCTTCATATATTTGTTATACATGATTATTATTATCATAAGTCTTGGGTTAAGTATATATTTATATTTTTTCTCCATTGCGCCTTTTTTTTCATTGAAGTCCACCACTATATTTGCGCTTAAAGCTCGAACGGATGTTGGAGTTTTTTTATGCCTTTTGCTTTTGATAACACTGTTAACTTTCCACAATAATCACAGCGCAAGTAATCTTTATCAGAAGTAATTGCCTTTGGTTGTTCATGAGAGATAGTTAACCCAGATTCTTTAATGGGAGCCTGATACAACATGACACCTCGTTGGCTCTTTTCATGTTGAACAGAGGATTATACATCCTCAGGAGAAGGAAAAGGAACTTTGCCAAGAACTTAAACCTTGATCTGATCATACTCTTGGTTCAAACCGACCATAAAATCATAGAACCTTTCCTTTTCAACCGATTGCTAAAAAAGAACCACATCATCCGTATACACTTGGCTTGGAAATCCTGATAATAGTCAATTTCCTGCCATAAACCACTTAGCTTAGAATAATAAGTAATGATGGTTAACTCTACTTAATGCATGAATTTTACTCCAAATTTCAAAATTACCATTGCAAGAGTAAGCACACTTAGTTGAAATCTAGATCTTTTAACCAATATCAAGCAATAAATATTGCTTTTGAGATTTGATGTGCATAGTATTCAAAACTCATGTCATAACAATTGAGTTATCGAAATTCCATAGACCATTATTAGATGTTGTAGCCTGTTTCTTCTCTCCATTAATATTTTTTTTTGATAACCGTGGTGTCCGAGCCAGCTTGCTCGCACCTCGACTAATTCCATGGGATACCTGTCCCACCAGCAGTAGGTACCAGATAACTCTGTCCATCAAGGTTAGAACAGATAGGAAGAAATTATCTAGTGTTTGTCTCTGTTGGGAATTGAACCTGAGACCTCATGGTGCTCAACCCAACTTCATTGAACCACTTGGCCACCCCCTTGGGTGCTTCTCTCCATTAATATAATGAAGCAATTTTTAAGATTTAATATAGAGCAAACAAGACCTTGACCCAGAAAAATTCGTACCAGCCCTGTCTAGTTTCACAATTCCGATTTGTGAAAATTATTCTCCACTGCCTTTGTGTCCCCCATAGTTTTAATAGGACTTCAAATCAGAAAATAGAATTTTCTAAAACTCTAGAAGGAAATATCTTCTAATCAGTCCGTTGGAGAAGAAAGAAAAAACTGAAAAACTCGTCATGCAACTCATTGGAAAACCAGATGTGCCTTGTTCAGAACCTTAGCTCCCATGATTTAAAAAATCTGAAACTTGCGGAGTAGGCTCGTAATTGACAGGCGAACCTAAACAAGAAAGAATCTTGAAAATTTTTGCTGGAGATTGCCTTTGCCGACAGCTTCAAGTTGAGAGAGAGCTCAACCTCTTTTTGAGAGAAAAGGAAGCCTAATGCTGGAATGGAGAAAACTCACTTCAAAAGGCAGAAATGAGCCAATGACTCTGATGCCATGTAGAATTTGAGAAAGAAGAAAGAGGCTTCTTTGTATTTCAGTATGCCTCTACATCCTATGATAATGAGTATTTATACAAGTAAATCGTAGCTAAATAGGCAAAGACAATCGATTGCAATAAAAGAAAATATTCTATACCTATAATTACGTCGGGAAAAGGAAAAATAAAGTTTCCTAATTCATGCTAATTAATTAACATAATCACCAAATACACATGCATAGAGTTTGCAATAACACACTGAGCATTGAATGTTTGGTAGGACTCCTGAATTATCAGAATGCTGTCATATACACTGGTAAATAGTTTTTGGGTTACAAATTTGTACTGCAGATGTCTTTTTATTTTATTTTTCTTTTTTATATGGAAGGGAGGGAAGGGTAGCCTTGGAGTAACTGATAAAGTTGCTGCCATGTGACCAGGAGGTCACAGGTTCAAGCCTTGGAACCAACCTCAGGTAGAAATGCAGGGTAAGGCTGCGTACAATACACCCTTGTGGAGGGGCCCTTCCTCGGACCCTGCGATAGCGGGAGCTTTAGTGCACCGGGCTTCCCTTTTTATGGGAGGGAGGGGTGGGCACTGCACGCGCTACTCAGAAAGAATATGTTTGGGCAATGATTGTTATCATGCTTAAACTATATTAGCTGGCAGTACATTAAGCAAATGTTTTGGACAGTTGAAGGTTGGTTAATGCAGTAGAAAAAAGCACAAACCTAAGAATTTGTCGCTTTATATTTCAGAGTCACTTAACAGAAGTTGATACTCATCTTTTCAGGTTTATTTGATCAAATTATTCATTCAACCGAGAATGTTGATATTATTGGGCTGTTCCAGCATCTCTATCCAAAGGTATGATTCGTTACTCTTATTTATTGGAGGAAAACTAATATTTGTGTGCTTAAACTCTTCATTTCTTCAGGTTATGGTGGGGTTACCGCTTCTAAGAGGAATAAACCCAGCTTCATGTTTTCCTCGAACTGCTATTGGCTATGAGGCCACTTGCTACAGTCACATCTGGAGTGAGGTCCTGCTCATCCTTGTTCATAGTCTTACTTAACAAGTTTGTCATTCATGGAAGTGTTCCTAAAACCTAAATAACTTTTGGTACATTTTTCTTTTCCTCCATTTACTCCCTCTGTTTCTTTCAGGGGCGGACCTACCTTGTATTTTGGGGTGCTCCGGCACCCACTAAACTCGATGCGAAATAGGTATAATTACATAGAAAATATATGAAAATAGGTATAAAACATATAAAAGCACCCACTAAAACAAAAGTTGGTTGGGTGCATTGGCACTTAAGTTGATTTTAAGGTGCTTCATTTGAAGGAGGTCCTGGGTTCGAACCTCATCGAGGTTATTTTTTCTCTTTTTCCAGTTTTTAAATTTTTTAAGCACCCACTATCCTTAAATCTTGGGTCTGCCACTGGTTTCTTTTATATGGCACTCATTCATTTTTTGTCCTTTCCAAAAGGAATGACGCCTTTATATACTTTGAAAGTCTTTCAACTTTGAACTTTCTATTTAGCATTCATGACATACTCTTATGACCATAGAAATATCATAGCATGTTTAAGATCACAAGTTTCAAGGACACTTTTGGTATGTTCTAAAATTCTTTCTTTCTTTCTTTGTTAAATAAACTTATTTCCAACCAAACATCGCCATATAAAATGACACGGAGGTAGTCATATTTGCTGAATGCATTACTAGCCACCTCATGTCATGCTTTCTCCTGAATTTTCCAGAATTTCAGCAGAGTTTGAAATATAGATGTTCTATTTGATACATGGTTTATGGGTTTGATAATTTTTTCAATTCCTCCCTAGGTCTTTGCTGCTGATATATTTGCCTTGAAGTTTCATGATGATATTTTCAACCTGCAAGCAGGCTTGCAATTTAGGAAAAAGGTACCAAGTACATCCTTGAGATTACTATTTACTTGGATTTCATGTTTAGATTGACAATAATTTGGCTGCTTTTGTGAGTAACTTCTGGTAATCCATGTAGCAAATATAGATGTCTTATTCTGATTAGTTTTGAATGATCCTAACAAATTACTTAAACATTGATAGATCACTTTTTCTCTTGCATGTTTAAAGACCAGAACTAGTTTTTGCAATATGAGATGTAATTGTCTTCTTTTTGTGATTATCCGAGGAACAAGTGGTTCTTTGGGGACATCCGATTGAAAAACATAGGTACATGTCAATGGTAATCTAGGTTTTGCAACTATTGCAGCATCTGACATATCAGGCTATGTTGCTTCGTTTTCCAAATTCCACATCTAATCAACTGAATCCCTCTTAGCCACTAGGACTGTTGTCTCGTCCACATTCAGCTATGTTTCTATCAAATTTGATGTCCTCCCAAGGCCCAGTAAAGTTGAAACTCAAAATTTCAGGGAGCACTAGAGAACCTTGTCTACATGCAACTCCCCCATTCTCTAATTACGATTGCAGTATAAGCCCCTGCTCCTTGAAAGATTAGGGCCTTTCTAGCTATGACTATTGAGTTTCACTTATTATTAAAGGTCTTTTAGTTTCACGATGAGATTCAATTTGAAGAAGTCTTCATGTTCCTTCATAAAGTGAGTGCAGTTTCTAAGAACTGTCAGGAAAATCTCATCCTAAGTTCCTTGCTGAATTGGTCATACATTTTCTGAAGTAATGACATGCGAAACCATTCCTTTTTTGGCACTTTCAAAAATTTATTTTCACTTTGTGATAGGTATTGGCCGCAGGAGGAGGAAAAGACCCCCTTGAAATATTGTCAAATTTTCTTGGGAGGGAACCATCAATACAAGCTTTTCTTGACAAACAGAGCTGATATGAACTCGCTTTGTTTCACTTTTGGTAACAGGGTGATTTTCTGGTCCATCATGTGAAGTTTTAGTAGCTGGCAGGAAATATACTATTTTGCATTATGATAATACTCTTGAGGAGAAACAAAAAGGACCATAAATGGAAATAGCATGTAAAATCTAACAGTTCAACTGCACTTGCAAAAGTTCTGTGGTTGAGCTGTTGCTAATGTAATGATCTCCCTTTTCGGGTTTCATATTTTTTTGTATCAAATTTTTGAGAGGGGTCCAAAGTATAACAAAAACAATTTTGTAATTGTGAAGTTACTAGGTATCATATCCTTGTAGCTTGTAACTGTTATTTTGTAACAGAATAACAAAAGAAAGTAGAAATATATATAAATTCCATTTTATCCGAAAAATTTCCAGGAAATTAGGTTTTAAATTTTCAGAAACTTCACGATTGTATTTAGTTGAATCGCTTTACTTATTTTTGATCGTCATTGTTACAGTGGGTTTGATCCGACAAAACCGACACCATGTAAGAGTCGTAAGCTTAATAGTGTTAAGGATATCAATTTTTATTTTATGGGATATTCTTCTGGACACATTATTCAACTGTTCGCAACAATTTTTTAAGTTTTGAAAATTAACAGCAATTAAATATAAATAAGAGAATAATTTTATTGATGAATTCTATGGGGTATAATTTTTTTGTCTCTTCATTTTTCTCTTGAAGGGAGCCTTGAAGTAGTGGTAAAGTTGTTTTCATGTGATGAGGAGGTTATGGGTTCAAGTCGTAGAAATAATGGTAAAAAAGTGGAGTAAAATTGCGTACAATAAATTCTTGTGGCTCGACTCTTTCTTGGACCTTGCACATAACATAGGCTGCTAATTTTTTTCTCGATTCTTCTCTTCTAAACTTTGTGATTTAAGGACTTTTGGTAGAGTATTTTTTGAATTGCATTATGATTTGAACCTTTTAAAAATGTGTCATTCTTTTGATGCCAATGCTTGCTGAATGTCCTCTTAAAGTTATGTAGCTTGCATATTATAATTGGAGGAAATAGGAAGTTCACGTACATAAGAAATCTCCTGTCTGAATCTGATTGGTTGGTTTATGTAAGTCATTAAATTTATTACAAATGTTATGTGATAAGATTATTGATGGGTTAAAACATATCAATTTGGACACTTGACAGTTTTTGATTGCCTGTTGAATTTTTGTGGAGTTGCCTCATCATTTGAAGACATCATATAGATATATCTGTCCTTTAACTTGGCTTCAGTTTGGATCTATGTCCTTCATCTTTGGGTGTGTACAAGTAGATATTTAAACTTGTATAAAACTGAACAAGTATACACATTTGTCCTATGTGGCATCCTACATGAACAATTTGCATCCTACGTGCATTATGCCACGTATGACGCGTGTGTTTACTTGTTCAATATTATACAGGTTTAAGTGTCTATTTATGCACATTCAAAATTGAAAGACATAAATGTTAGCAGATGCCAAGTTAAAAGACATGTTTATGTATTATGTCTCATTTAAATATGTGTCATTATCTTGATAGTCTTGAACTTAGCTGGAATGCCATGACACCTTAATACACGCATGAATTTAGAGTTCAAGGTAAAATGAACCTTAGATTTGAATTTAAAAATTAATTAATTTATATATAAAGTTTGAATTAATTATTCAACACAAATAAAACTTTTATGTCTACAGATGTCCCCTAAAGTATAATCGAATTAGTCATCAACAAAAGCATGAAATTCATATTAAATACAAGTTAAGAGAAACCTACTTCTCCACATGCCTAGCAAAGAGTCCGTCCCGAATCCATTTCAAATAATCCTCAAATAGAGAGGTACCATGTGTCCCCAATATAAAATTAGAAACAAATAAATATTTTTTCTCAAAAATGAGGGTCAAACTTGATGAAGTGCCCACAAAATTGATAGTGTATTCTTATGCAGCTCATAAAAATTACACATACAATAAAATATACAAATATATATAAAAATATAATTTATCAGCCGATGATCCAAATTTAGATAAAAGAATGTATTTCAGTAACTTTGATACCTGCTCCTAAACATGGGTAAAGATGTATCAGTATCAACATCAATATTGATTTTTGTATGTAAGACGAGACATGTTTTGAGATTTAGGCTCGAAAGCAAGTCGACAATCAATTGAAATTGCGACTCTGGTTGTATTTGCATTATTGTTTTGGTTATTAGGATGTACCATCTAAATAGGAACCTAATGCATAATCTGGTCATCAACTGTTTAAATGTTGGCATGGATGGACTTGAGATCATCAAAGTATGAAACAGTTTGTGCTTTGGGTATTTTTCAAATTTATATCAGAAGGTTGTTCTTTATGTCATCAGCTTTATTAGAAACTCCAGCCTCTATTTTCTTGGAGTATCTCACTTTGAAACTGAGCTTTAGATTTCTAACTAATTATATAGAGTATGTTAAATACTTATGTCAAGACATTATACTTAAAATGAAATGCACTGCAATGTAATGAAGATACTTAATCTTCCATTAAGTTGTCATCACTTTGTATGCAGTGACAGAGCCAGAATTTTTATTGAGCAGGTTCATAAGTAAACATACAAAACTGGCCGAATGGGGTTCAAAATCTATCATATATATATATATATATAAATATTTTTAATCATATGAAAATAGTATAAAAATATTATAACTTTCCGTCAAAAGAGTTCGGCTGGATGAAAAGTGGCTCCTCCCCTGTTTGTATGGCAGAAATAGGATCAAATATAACATCTGATGCTTCAACAGATTTTTCATTATTGTTATGAACATCATCATTTTAAAAAGAAATATGTAGATTGAACATACATAATAAATGATTCCATGTATTTTAAAATATAGATAAAAGAGAATGTAATATTACACTTATATATAAGTGAACGTCTCTGTGATAACGAAGGGCATATTTGAAAGTTTGTATTTATTTATATTCCTGTGTGTCACTCTAATAAAGTCCCCACGTGTCCTCAATGAAAGCTGAGGACTCCCTTTCATTCTTTTTTTTCTCTTCTGGCATTCACCATTTCACTATCTACTTTCATGTTGTTGCATCCGCTGCTCTCCAATTATGGTGAGGTTCTTTCTCATTGTATCTTCATTCGTGGGGCATTGATTTGTTCATCTTCTTGAGTTACTAATTATTCTTTCTTTTTGTTTTTGTGTGTTGAGTTAGTTTTCATCGCTTTATATTTCTTGGAGTTGAATACATATTTTTCTATTTTTCTCCACATCTTTCTTTGTGGTATGTGTACATGCAATGATTTCTTGTCAACTTCTTTACATTTTTCATCTACATTCAAGTGTATGATTGCAGAATATGAGTATTACTGATGCTCATCAGGTGTTTGATAAAAATCTCTTGTAGCAAATACAGAGAAAATATTCAGGAAATTGCAGATTTCAAAGAGAAAAAAACACATAATGATGCAATTACTATACTTGAATGTTGTACATGCAATAATTTCAGTGACATATTTTTCTTTGATCTTTATCATTTTTTGCAGCTTCTTTACATTTGTCCAGGATTGGAGTTCTACTAATGACCATAAGGTGTTTGATAGAATCTCTGTTAGAAAATAAGAATCTGCACGACGTATTTTTTTTCAAAAAGACAAGTTGTATTTGTTTTTAGTTAGATTTAACTTTCATTCTTGCCATTTAAAATTCATTCAACACCATCGAATTAACATTATGCCCACCAGTGAATTTTAGCTATCGAATGATTAAACTGGATAAATTCCCAATGTCAAGTTCGAATCGTGGTAGTAAAAAAATCTTTGTGTGGGGGCACTTTACATGAGTAGGTATACCTGGTGCAAATTTGAATTAATTCATCGGTGAGCTTTGGGTACCGGATGATTAAGCTGGAGAAAAGAAAAAGCTTTCATGAATGATATACTTGTTATTACTGAAGTTTATGTTTTAATCAATTCTTTGGAACAAGTGCATCAGTTAAAAGTTTTTTATGTTTCAATTAATATTGAAACAAATGCATTTTGAGTTACAAAGAAAATGAATGTGAAATTACAATTGAAACAAATGCATCTTGAGTTGCAAATGCATTAACAATTGTAAATTCATTTACGTTTTAGGTTCTTGAAACTTGAAAGAAAGATAATTTTTGTTCATGAACCTAGTAACTATTGCTTAATTAATACTTTTCACTTGCATGAAAATTTTACCCAATAAATAGTGTTTCTTTTGTTTGAAAAAGACAAGCACTCAAAATTACTTTCCCCTTGAAAAACACTTGAGAGACATTGATCAAATGGTGAAATCACCAATTCAAGAATAGAAGAGCAACATTCTTGAATGCTACTTGTTTTGTGACTTAGTTGAATTTCGAAGATAGAGTTGTCATGAGTTCTTCCATTTGCTCGTGGGAGAGACTCCAACTATCTTCAAGAAGCGTATTATCGTGCCTCTAAGCCAAGAAAGTTTTATTTTGAATTTCTTGTACAATTATCATTATTGTTCTAACAATTTGAAGATAGTTGTCTCTATGGCTTCTACATCAATATCAAATAGTATTCCATCTTTGCCTAATCCTAAATTTAAAATATTTGATGGCAAAGACTTTCGTAGATGGCATGGAAAGATGAAATTCTTTTTAAGACGATTAAAGTTGGCATATGTTCTTGAAGAACCTTGTCCTAATGCTCCTGGTTCTGAGGTAGCATCTGACGAGGCTACTTTGATTAAAGAACAAATTGCCAAATGGCAATATGATGATTATTTGTGCAAGAATTATATTCTTGGAGGAATGTCCAACAAATATTATGATCAATATTATGTTAAATGAAAATATGCTAAAGAGATATGGGACACTCTTCAAGCTATTTATTTAGCAGAAGAGGCGAGTTCTAAGAAATTTCTCGTTTCAAATTTATGGACTTAGAAATGGTTGATGACAAGTCAATCACTGAACAAGTACAAGAATTCCAACTTATAGCTAATAAAATTGCTATATATGGAATTGCTCTTGATGAAAACTTTCACGTTGGTGCTATTGTATCAAAACTTCCTCCATCTTGAAAAGAGTACCGAAGCAAACTCTTACACAAAAAAGAAGATTTGACTCTTGAACAGTTGTTGCAACACTTGCAAATGAACAAGAGACACGATGGCGCGATAATAATAGTTTGAAGGAACCTGTCATGAAAGCTCATATGGTTGAAGAAAAATCAAACAAGAAGGAACCAGAAAATAAGATTTTTTTCAAAGGCAAAGAAGACTACAAATTTCAAGCGTAATGGTGCCAATTTTAAATCTGGTGAATGCTATCATTGTCACAAAGTTGGTCACTATGCGCGTGATTGTAGAATTCTCAAAGCCGAAAAGAAGAAAGAAAAAATAAATAAAAATAAAAAAGATGATCTTGTGGCAATGGTCACAGAAGCATTTGTTGCGGAAGATCAAGTGGAATGGTGGATAGATACCGATGCAACTCGTCACATATTAGGTAACCAAAATTCTTTCAAGACTTATGAATTAGTGGGGGACGGTAAAATTATATATATGGAAAACTCCTCCTCTACTAAAATTGTGGGAAAAGGAACTGTTGAACTGAAGTTTACTTTCGGAAAGATAGTTACATTGATGGATGTATTGCATGTTCCTGATATTCGAAAGAACTTGCTGTTAGGTACGCTTCTTTCAAAGCATGGTTTTAAAATATTTTTTAAGGCAGATAAGTTTGTTTTATCTAAAAATGACATGTTTGTTGGAAAAGATTATGTTGCAAATGGAATGTTTAAAACTCAATATTGAAAATGAAAATATTTCTGCTTATCTTGTGGAGTCTATGGACTTATGGAATGAACGTCTGGGACATGTGAATTTTAGATCCATTCAACTTATGGTGAATAATAGATTAATCAAAGATTGTAGAAAGAGTCATACTACTAAGTGTCTTACTTGTAGTAAATGTAAGATTACGAAGAAGCCTTTTAAGACAGATGAAAGGACTTCCACACTTTTGCAATTAATCCACACTGATATTTGTGAGATGAATTATTTGTCACGTCATGGAAAGAGGTATTTTATCACTTTTATTAATGACTACTCAAGATATACTTATGTCTTTCCATTGAAAAAAAAATATAAAATATTTGAGACTTTCAAAACATATAAAGAAGAAGTTAAAAATAAATTGAGTGTGAAAATTAAGTCAATTAGGTATGATAGAGGTGGAGAGTACTTAAAGTCAAATTTTATTGATTTTTTTGAGAGAGAAGGAATTGAAAAACAATTGACCATGTCCTATACGCCACAACAAAATAGTGTAGCAAAAAGAAAAAATAGGACTTTCATAGAAATGGTTAATTCTATGCTTTATGGATCTGGTATATCTGAAAATTTATGGACTGAAGCGTTGCTTTTAGCATGTCATATTTTGAATAGAATTACTTCCAGAAATCATGATGCATCTCTATATGAACTTTGAAATAATCAAATACCAAATATAAATTATTTTAAAGTATAGGGTTGCTTGGCTCATGTTCGATTACCAAATCAACATTTAACCAAGATTGACTATAGAGGAGTAGATTGTGTGTTTATTGATTATTCACAAACCAGTAAGGCTTATAGATTTTTAAATCTTGAGACCCCAAGTCCTCACACAATTATTGAATCTTTAAATGCTAACTTTTTTGAGCATATATATCCCAAGAATTTTTTTTTTGAACAAGATTCAAGTTTTTCTATTTCTCCTCTTAAAAGGAAAATAGTTGAGCCATTGGATGAAAGTCAACCAAGAGGTAGTTCAAGATCAGCCAAATCAAAAGACTTTGGACTTGATTTTCAAGCTTATTTGGTTGAAAAAGATCCTGAAAGTTATGCTGAAGCTATGTCTTCACATAATGCTCCATTTTGGCGTGAAGCCATTGATGATGAAATGCATTCTATATTATCTAATAATACATGGATATTGTCAGATCTTCCTCCTGGATATAAACCAATTGGTTGTCGATGGATTTTTAGGAAGAAAATGAAATTCGATGGTACTTTAGATAAGTGAAAAGCCCATTTGGTAGCTAAAGGCTTTACTCAATTGAAAGATATTGATTATTTTAATATTTTTGCACCTGTAGCTCGGATGACCTCTATTCGTCTCTTGATTGCTCTAGCAGCAATTCATGGTCTTGTGATTCATTAGATGGATGTGAAAACTGCATTCCTGAATGGAGATCTAGACGAAGAAGTCTACATGAAACAACCAGAAGGATTTGTCAATCCTGGTCAAGAACGTAAAGTTTGTAAACTTCTTAAATCTCTTTATGGATTAAAACAAGCTCCAAAACAATGGCATGATAAATTTAGAAAAGTTATGATTTCTAATGGCTACTTAATCAATGGTGGAGATATATGCATATTTAGTAAATTTCAAGAAAATTCTGGTTTTATAATATGTTTTTATGTAGATGACATGTTGATCTTTGGAACTGATATCGAAAAAGTCAAAGAAATAAAATATTTTCTTGCTTCTCAGTTTGAAATAAAAGATCTTGGAGAAGCTGATGTAATTTTAGGCATCAAAATTGTAAGATCGACAAGTGGTTTGACTCTTACTCAATCAAGTTATATTGAGAAGGTTCTAAAGAGGTTTGGTCATTTTGACGACAAACCTGCTCCTACACCATTTGATCCTAGCATTAAACTAGCCAGGTATTGGTTATGCAGTAGGAACTTTGAGCAAGTTTACTGGTAGCCCTGGAGTTGAGTATTGGAATACCTTAATTAGTGTTTTAAGGTATCTGAAAGGTACAATTAATGTTGGCCTGCATTATTCTATCTTTCCAGCAGTTCTTGAAGGCTATAGTGATGTTACTTGGAATTCTGATCCGAATGACTCTAAATCTATTACTGCTTGGATTTTCACTTTGGCTGGAGCAGCAATATCTTGGAGATCAAAGAAGTAGACATGTATTACTCACTCAACCATGGAGTCAGAATTTATCGCTGTCTTCTGCTGGAGAAGAAGCTGATTGGCTGCAGAGTATGCTGATAGATATTCCATTATGGGGTAAGACAATACCACCTTTGACTATATATTGTGATAATAAAGCTTCTATATTTTGGGCTTCAAATGATTGTTATAATGGCAAGTCAAGACAAGTTCATCTCAAACATAATCATGTGAGAATATTATTGAAGGATGGCATAATATCGCTTCAATATTTGAAGTCCAAACTCAATTTAGTAGATCCTTTATCTAAAGGGTTAGGCAAGAAATTGGTGGTACAAACTTGTAATGGGATGGGAATAAAGTCTGTTGTAGGTTGATTGTACTTTATGGTAACCCTACCTAATGATGTAATCTTAGGTTCAAAGGGAAAAACAAGTAAAGTTGCAATTGTGAAGCACATCAATAAAATTTTCTTTTTCCCTAGAGAGTGAGTAGATGTGCATAAGTTGAGATTTTTTCTCTTGATAAATCTATAAGACCGATATCGGTTGGAATAAATAATAGCACTCTTGATATATTTGACAGTATTCCTACAAAAGAAAAAGATAAGATTATATTCTCTTATTAAGTCTATACACCGATTTCGGTTGGAGTGTGTAGGAACACTCTTGATAGATTTACTGATACTTTGTTGTAAAGGAGGATGAGATTAATTTCTCTTAATGAAATTCATAGACTACTTAGTCGGAGTATGCAAAGTTACTCTTGATGAATTCACCGCACTAAGTGTGAAGTGGAGGCCGCTTCAATAAGATTTTAACAGGGAAATCTTAAAGCACTTAGCTAAAAGGATTTGGGACACATGGCCGTAAGGTGTCAAAGGATTTTGATTTTCATCGAAATATAGAAATATGCGTGGAGTATTTTTCTACTTCATTCAATAAACCACTTAGTTCAAGATTTGTTAACTAAGTAGTCAATGATTTAGAAAGTCTTCACTAGCTAATGATTCAAGTCCAAAAGACATCATTATTGATGCATGTTGCTAGATTAGTGTATCAAAAGAATTTTGTTTCTTAAAGATAAAATTTCTTGAAACAAGTGGGGGATTGTTATTACTGAAGTTTATGTTTCAATCAATTTTTTGGAACAAGTGCATCGATTAAAAGTTTCTTATGATTCAATTAATATTGAAACAAATGTATTTTGAGTTACAAAGAAAATGAATGTGAAATTACAATTGAAACAAATGCATCTTGAGTTACAAATGCATTAACAATTGTAAATTCATTTACGTTTTAGGTTCTTGAAACTTGAAAGAAAGACAATTTTTGTTCATGAACCTATTAACTATTGCTTAATTAATACTTTTCACTAGCATGAAAATTTTACCCTATAAATAGTGTTTCTTTTGTTTGAAAAAGACAAGCACTCAAAATTACTTTCCCCTTGAAAAATACTTGAGAGACATTGATCAAATGGTGAAATCACCAATTCAAGAATAGAAGAGCAACATTCTTGAATACTACTTGTTTTGTGGCTTAGTTGAATCCTGAAGATAGAGTTGTCACTAGTTCTTCCGTTTGCTCATGGGAGAGACTCCAACTATCTTCAAGAAGCGTATTATCGTGCCTCTAAGCCAAGCAAGTTTTATTTTAAATTTCTTGTACAATTATCATTATTTTCTAACAATACTCCCTGGTTTCCCATTGAATTAGTAGCTAATCAAGTTATATCAACTTTGACAGTTAATATGACAGTGCATCTGTGACTGATATAAAATGTTTGTTTGTTTAGTTTTAAATAATTTGCTTTGTGGCCCCACTTGGAGAAAGTTTTTAATCTCTTTCATCGTGTGATGAAAGTGAGCCTATTATGTTAAGTAGCCACGAAACATAGTGTTGAGTTATTTCTTACTCTCATGGGTAGGAAAAAGATGTAATTTATTTGTATCCTGAATCAATAATATTACATTACTCTAAATAATAAATGAAACTTTTGTGAAGTTGATAACGCTCAATCTACAACTCTCGTTTGAGTGTAAAGCGGTCGTTAGCAAATATAGAACCCAACCTGGGTTGGGTGTCGATCCCACAGGGAATAGCTTGGCCAACAAGTAAGTAAAATTACTAAACTTTTGGTGCAAGTCTCGTAAGAAGGGGGGATTCTTGTTTTGCAAGTAATGTAAACAAAAGCTGAAAATAATAAAGTAAAAAGAGAGAGATTGTTACGTTGGTTGTAAACAATGAGAATTGAAGCGTTGGGGTTATGTCCACCTTCTGAGGTATACGTCTCTATTGGCTATGAGTGTGTAGAATTCTGACATGCAATTGCTTATAGAGGATTGTAGTCGATGGTAAATCCAAGCGTCTCTCGACCTAAACAAGGACTATTTCACTTTAACTCTCTCGAGCTTAAAGCGTGTCTAACGGTACGAATTCTCCAAGAGGTTAGTCCAGTTACGACACTAGCTTTTTAGTAGGAAAGGGTGTCCTACTACCTTGACATTATCTCTTTTCCAGACAAATAACTTTTCTCTCGAACAAGTTAAATGTTAGACTGGCGTATTTTTGCGTTTGCAACCGCTAAGAATGTAGATTAAGATGAAGAGAATAATGATATACGCAATATACGTGCCTCGAACTCACAAACTCACAGCAATAGATAGTAACTCATTCGGTTTCCATAACCCCAACAGAGAAGTTTAGTTACCCATGAATGCGAAGAAAATCACGATTGACATTGTTATTATATCACGATATTGAGTAATGGCGTGTAGATCAAGTGATAGGCGTGAGGCGTGATTCCTTAGCAAGTAACGATTCTGTTATTGTGGAGTTTAAGAATAGAAGAGTAGATTAGAAGTGTTTGTAGTGGAAGATGAGAGGAATGGAAGAAAATTAATTATTGAATGATGAATGTCCCCCCTCATAAATCTCTAGCATGATAGGGTATTTATAATACCCATATCCTACTCCTACTAAGCTAATGAAATAAATAACCAAATCCTACTAGACTAATGAAATCCTTAACCCAAATGTACTAGGTTAAGGTAACATTATCATAATCCTCATAAAATAATGAAATACATAACCTAATTGCACTAGGTTAATGTATCATTGTCAAAATATAGCTTTGTGTCTGTAAGTCCCCAAAGTCTTCAGAATTGCTGTTTTAGCCCGGGACAGATTTTCCATGCAACAATTTTGGTCCTTTAGGCATCCCACTTCCTTCTCCTTCGTTCGTGAGCTTTCTTTTGCGTCAAGTTAGCCATAAAATGCTGTATTTTGCATCATTTATACCTGAAACTTTCCTAGTCATGTTCGTTAGCTCATTTACGGGAAAAAGGACTAAAAGTGCATGAAATATATAATTTGTTCTCAAAACTAGGCTAAAATATGGGCAAAATATATTGATATAGGCGTGTAAATCCGCCTATCATCAACACCCCACACTTAGAGCTTTGTTCATCCTCGAACAACATATCATGTCCTTCTAAGCATCAACTTAAGGTTTTTACAGCAACAACACAAAACATTTATTAAGACAAGCACAACGATTATCAACCAAGAGTAGCTTTCCGATTATAAGTAGAAACAATTTAACCTCAAGTATAGACTCGTGATGGTGATCAACTCGCATGCAAACGTTAAAGTGCATAGAATCATATACAACTATCCAAAACTCATCAACCATGTGTGTCTCACCATATAGTACCCATAATCACTCACAAATATAGCATATTTTTCAAACATGGGTATCAAAATGTCCTTGCTCTCACTCTCACAAAGAGTTCATATGTAGCGATTGATGACCATAGGCTTGCCCTTAATGTAATACTCTACTAAATGTTGGAATGTTAAGATTAGGATCAAGTAGGTCTTTTGATGGTTGTAATGTAGGCTAAGGGACGGGTAGGACTATTTTGGCAAGGAATAGTGACTAAGTTCCTAAGCGCTTTAATACATCACTTTGTATCATTGACACTTTTTTCTTTCAACCTTTCTTCTTTCTTTTGTTATACCACCCTTGTTCTCCTCTTTTGTTTTTCAATTTTAAGCACAACTCGCTTTTCAGCTTTCTTTTCCTTTTTTTTTCACAACATACCTCTTATGATAGCACTTTCTTTTTCATAACACATTCAAGCACCATTACAATTTATAGCATCAGACTCACCCAATTTCCTCTTATGTTGTCACATGACTTTTTCACTTTAAAGAACTTAGGAGTTTGGATCAAATTACGGTCTTGAAAGAAATGGATTAGGCTTGCATACAAGGTTGTCAAAGAAATAGTCTAAAGGCTCAAAAGGATTTAACTAGGATGATGTCCATGGGTAGGTAAAACTGAAGGTAAACAAATATGGGTTGCCAAAGAAATGCCTAAATCATATTCTAAACTTACACTCCTTATTTTCGCTTTGCATACATACCAGACAAGTTCTAGCATCAGCCACACACATAGATTATACGATTATCTCACACACACAAGGCACATGGTCGACTTGATTGGGAGTAGTATAGACTCTCGACCCAACAAGTGAAGGAATTGAATCACAATATCACATAATGAGTCACAACTAGAGCCTAAACGTCTCAATAGTCACAATTGTAGCACATCCTCTTGTTATAATCTCATGCTGCCTATCAAAATAGTTTCATGCGAAGCTAGAAAAAATAACAAAAACAAAAAAACTAAAACACGAAAAAAAACAACAAAAAAAACAACAAAATAAACAAACATAGATGCGATAGAGAAGTATAGCATACGATACCGCCACCCCACACTTAAATGGGACACTGCCCTCAGTGGAAAATAAATACGAGGAACCTGGTTAGTCGGACTCTTCCTCAATGTCGGGGGTCATACCCCCTTCTTCGGAATCATCATAAGAGTCGTCGTCAGAGTTCTCCTCCTCGTCAGAGTCTGGCAAGCGTCGATCGTCATCAGTCGGCACATCATCATCTAGAGGTTCCTCAAAGTATGTACCTACTCCACACATCTCCCGTGCATGAATATTCATTGGATAGTCATGGTCCATCTGTTGGAGCTCTGCAGCAGTGGGAACACGACCTCCGCTCATCATTGTAAACTTCATCATGCCGTACATATGGCGGGAGAAACTCTCATCCCGAGCATTTCTCTCTGCCGTAGTAAGGTTGATGTCATGTGTTGATTCAGCATCTTTGACCTTTGTGAGGTCAACCTTCTTCGGATTGTGTGGGAGTTTATGATCAGCTGGTTCTTTTTCGATATCCTCCTTCCGCAAGATTGCTGTCAACAAATTGCCAAATGTGAAATGGGACCTTTTGTGGAGTCTGTCCTTCCTCATGGTAGATCGAATGATTGCCCCAAAGTTGATAGGGACATTCGTCATCAAAGCATAGACCAAACACACTCTATCTCTCGATATCTTGGTGTATTGAGTCCCAGGAATAAGACATGAGTTGATAATGCGCATCCAAATTCTTGCTTCCCTATTTAGTGGAGCATAGGGGAAGGTGTTGTGTCGGCCGGTTTCTTTATGTCTGCCCCACCTTGCCATCGATCTGCTTCCACAAAGCATGTGTCGTATTGCTCTATAAGGAGGCCTGCTGTACAGCTCTTTGAATGGTGCTGTGTCGACCGAAGGTAAGCCAAGAAAAGAGTTGATCCAGTCCGCGGTGAGCTGTAACACTTGGCCCCGAATTTTGACTTCATTGCCTGTTGTGTTCGGCGACCAGTTGGCATAAAACTCTCTTGTTAGATCAAGATTACACTCTCCCATGTCGCGGAAGATGAAATCCAACTTCAAAGCCATTATTTTTGCCAACATACGCGGCTCCTTCTTTGCTAAGGTATCCTTGTTGATCAAGTCGACGTGCACATATTTTCTTTCTTTGTTGCTGCTGTACCATGTTTTGGCTTCTTCCTCAAGAACCCATTTTATTCCGAACATTCTGCGTGGTAGTTGTGCTGAGGATGATTCTCCTTGGTCTTTTCGACTTCTCTTCTTGCCCTTTTGGGAAGTGGTCGCCTTCTCCTTGCCTTGCCTCGCTTTAGGTGCCATTGTACCTGAGACTAGAAATAGTGTTAGTTGCAGCACAGTCTCACTTGATACAATCTATAAGCAAGCATTAGGGGTACCACCCCACACTTAGTTTTGTTAACACAAATCAGTGAGGTGAAAGTAGTCGATTTACTCAGATTTCGTCGACATACATTTTAGGATTGTATTCCGACAAGAAAATCAGCAATGCATCACTTTCTTGCAGCCATTGGACTACTTTCATGGTAGAAATAGCAACACTACTACATAGGGGTTACCACATGGAATCGTTATTCTTACAACAATCACAACCTCCTAAGTCGGTAGGCACTATAAGTCTTATCCCGATGACCGGGATAGTCTAACATGTAAGTATCCAAACAACAATCTTAAGCAATATTCATAGCCATAGAAATTCCGCAAATATCATAACAATGCTATTGAAACCAAATTCAGGTCGGAAACAAGTTAAGATTTTCCTACGTATATGTTCACTCACATGATTTTGCAACAACAATCCAAACACATGAACATCACCAACAATCTTATATAATTTAGCAATTCATAATAGCCATATCAACGTAGTACTTACGAGAAATAAATGAAGAATAAGAGAGTACTTACTTGCTTGAAACTTGTGGAGATGGTTTTGTGAATTGGAAGAGCAAAAGAAGAAAATTTTGAGAAGATTTGGAAGAGTATGCGGTGCCTTTAGGGTATTTTCTATTGTGGTTGTGTTATAAAACTAAGTCCCCTTTATATAGGAAGAGTATGGGTCGGGTTATGACCCATTTACACTCAGTTTTGGAGACAAAAATCCTACATATGCGGCGCATAATACTCGGCATATCAATGACATATGCGACGCATTGTCTATGGCATAATGGGACATATGCGCCGCATAGTCTATGGCATTTGTAGACATATGCGCCACATAGTCTATGGCATATGAGATACTGAGACCAAATGCCATAGCATAGGCGGCGCATAGTCAAAAGCATACCTAGGAATAAGCAGCGCATAGTGTATAGCACACTAGATTCCGAGACCTTAGGCTATAGGATAGGTTGTGCATCGTTCGTGGCCTAGTTTTACCAAGGCCTAGCCTTCCTCGAAGCCTATTTTGGCATGAGAAAGGCTCAATCCATAGCCTTATGCATCACCCTTCCTAACTTACCAACTTTACCATACAATGCGTCCAAATCATCAATTGAAATCAATCTCCTCGTTGACTACCTCTTGCACCTATTTTTGCTTAAAACCCAATGAAAACGATTAGTACGATGGGTTGCCTCTCACCAAGCGCCTTAGTTTTGGTCGTGGCACGACTCTTATTTTTGGATTTTCATTATCAAAAGCAAAACACATACTAGAACGAAATGAAAAATGAAAAATGATAAATGATAAACGATGGGTTGCCTCCCATCTAGCGCCTTATTTATTGTCGTGGCTCGACATAGTTACCTCGAGTACTTAGACTTCGTCGAGATAGATGGTTGGTCATTTTCTGAATGGATTTAGACGACAATGAGGCTTACTTGTAGGCATGCAATCTTCTTCGAGAAGACTTATACGTCTCCCCAGAGGGTCACCAATTATATCATCAATAGTCCAACCCACATCTCTCATGTATCTCTTCAGAGCAGAGATGAGAGCCTCTACGTGCTATTTACTTAAATCATCCGTACTCACCGGAAGTATATTTATACTTTCCAAGAACACATACCTTAGATAATCGGGGAGCTCTTTTGATTCTAACGTGGGTGGCTCTTCAATAGATGGCTTAGCTGGTGGTGTAGGCCGATTCTTGAGATCAAGATCCAGCTTCTTGGGAGTATAGCGATATGTTCCTAATCCCGATAGAGCACAAATGGCTTCTTCAGAATTTTCAGCATCTTCACTCTCTCCATTCATGAGCACAACCTCCAAGGAATCATCAATAATTTGCTCTTCTTCAAGTAGTTCTTTCTCATCATCAAAGAAAACATCAGCCACCGAAAATACACTAAGATCTTTGGGTTGCTTCATTGATTTGCAAACATCAAAACGAACCACTTCGTCATTTATTCGGAATGAAAGTTCATTAGCTCTCAAATCAATGAGCACACTTCCTGTAGCAAGGAAAGGGCGCCCCAAGATTATGGGAACCTCAGAATCTGCTTCACAATCCAAGATGACAAAGTCTGCTAGAAAGATAAATGAAGAAACTTTTACCAAGATATCGCATAGAATACTAACAGGTCGTTTTACCGACCTATCCGCCATAACGAGCCTCATATTAGTTGGTGTAGGATCTCCTAACCCCAACTTCTTGTAGATCGATAATGGCATCAAGTTGATGCTGGCTCCTAGGTCACATAATGCTTTGGCAAAGTTCAAAGATCCGACGGTGCAAGGAATAGTGAAAGCTCCGGGGTTGGCCTTCTTCTGAACTATCGATCGGGTAGCAATTGCACTACAATGATGCACATCATCCTTCAGCTCATAACTTGCTGCCCTCTTCTTAGTCAAAATATCTTTCATAAACTTCGCATACCCAGGCATTTGTTCAAGTGCCTCTACCAATGGAACATTAATGGTCAGCTGCTTCAACATAGTCATAAATTTGCTGAACTTAGTGTCATCCGCCACCTTCTTCAATCTTTGTGGAAAAGGTGGTGGTGGGTATGGAAGTGTTCTCTCCATGGCTTTCTTCTCCTCTTACTTCCGTTTTTCCATTTTTTCAGGCTGCACGTCACTGGGCGTGACATCTTTGACGTCAGGACTGGTTATTGCGGTATCTTCTCCTTTTGCGTTATCATCCATGTCCGCTACTTCGTCAACCACTTTCTTGCCTTTTGCTGAAGTTTCCAGCACCTTACCACTTCGGGTAGTGATGGCCATGCATGACCCATCATTCCTTGGGTTTTGCACAGTATCGCTAGGTAAAGTGCCAGCCTTTCTTTGATTGAGTGCTGCTGAAAGTTGGCTCAATTGCTGCTCTATTTGCTTGATTGAAGTGGAATGAGAATCAACTAGTTGTTTCATGGAGGACAAATCATTAATTACCTCAGTAACTCCCGCGCTTGTTGCTTCCACTCCTTTCAATAATTTAGCCATCATGTCTTCCATACTTCCAGAACTAGATGTGGTGGTGTCACGTCTTCCAGGGGGAACATACACACCACTATTGTCATTCTTGTTCTTCCAACTACCTTGGTCCTTGTTTCCAAATTTCTCATAGTAGTTCCGACCTTGGTTTCCTTGGGCATTGCCTCGGAAACCCCCCTGATTGTTCAAGTAGTTGGCCTCCTCTTCCGAATCAGATTCGTCTCTTCCTTTTAGCGCTACAGCTTTCACTTTTTCGTTCTTCCCTGATAATAAATGCTTTGTCAGAAGATCCACTTGCGTTTTCATGTGCGCTAAATCTTGATCACGTTCTTCTTGTCTTCTTCTTTGGTCTGCAGTCATGCCTATAGATAAAGTGGGGCTTGCTACCTCGGAATCCCTGGTATGCCAAGCTCTACTTTGTTTCGTCATGCGATCTAGCATATTGCTTGCTTGACCAAAGGTGAGATCCATAAAGGATCCTCCAGCTGCGTTATCCGCCACTGGCTTAGTTATTGAATTCAAGGCTCTATACAATATCTCTATGAGGTGAACATTAGTCATGTGATGGTTTGGGAATCTCGCTAGCTTTGTCTTGAACCTCTCCCATGTTTCATGAAGAGCTTCAGTGGGAAACTGATGAAAGTTGCTGATTTCATCTCTCAATTGTGCCCTTTTGGAAGGCGGAAAGAATCTTTCTAGAAAAGCGTCTCTCAATTGCCTCCAATTTGTAATTGAATCAGGAGTCAGTCCATTCAACCATAGTGTTGCCTCCCCAGACAGAGACAATGGAAATAGATGTAATTGAATTGCATTCTGACCAACACCAGGATTGTCAAAAGACTTGCATGTAGAAATAAAGTTGATGAGATGCATATTCGGATCATCGCCTGCTAGTCCACCAAAAAATCCCTTGAGTTGCAATAACTGAATCATGGTGCTTGTGATGTTGAACTTGGCTCCGGGCGCTAATGGTGGAAGAATAATGGCTCCAGTGGCACCAGCTCCATCAAGATCATCATCATCATCATCGAATGGTATTTCACGTTGTGCATCCATTAATGTACTGAAAAAAAAACCTGCAGTAAACAAAAACGAAAACTAAAAGTAAAAGTACGAGAGTCTTTGACCAAAGGGTCTAGTAATTATTACGAACTTAATTGACACTTGTATTCCCTGACAACGACGCCAATTTTTGATAACGCTCAATCTACAGCTCTCGTTTGAGTGTAAAGCGGTCGTTAGCAAATATAGAACCCAACCTGGGTTGGGTGTCGATCCCACAGGGAATAGCTTGGCCAACAAGTAAGTAAAATTACTAAACTTTTGGTGCAAGTCTCGTAAGAAGGGGGGATTCTTATTTTGCAAGTAATGTAAACAAAAGCTGAAAATAATAAAGTAAAAAGAGAGAGATTGTTACGTTGGTTGTAAATAATGAGAATTGAAGCGTTGGGGTTATGTCCACCTTCTGAGGTATACGTCTCTATTGGCTATGAGTGTGTAGAATTCTGACATGCAATTGCTTATAGAGGATTGTAGTCGATGGTAAATCCAAGCGTCTCTCGACCTAAACAAGGACTATTTCACTTTAACTCTCTCGAGCTTAAAGCGTGTCTAACGGTATGAATTCTCCAAGAGGTTAGTCCAGTTACGGCACTAGCTTTTTAGTAGGAAAGAGTGTCCTACTACCTTGACATTATCTCTTTTCCAGACAAATAACTTTTCTCTCGAACAAGTTAAATGTTAGACTGGCGTATTCTTGCGTTTGCAACTGCAAAGAATGTAGATTAAGATGAAGAGAATAATGATATAAGCAATATACGTGCCTCGAACTCACAAACTCACAGCAATAGATAGTAACTCATTCGGTTTCCATAACCCCAACAGAGAAGTTTAGTTACCCATGAATGCGAAGGAAATCACGATTGACATTGTTATTATATCACGATATTGTGTAATGGCGTGTAGATCAAGTGATAGGCGTGAGGCGTGATTCCTTAGCAAGTAACGATTCTCTTGTTGTGGAGTTTAAGAATAGAAGAGTAGATTAGAAGTGTTTGTAGTGGAAGATGAGAGGGATGGAATAAAATTAATTGTTGAATGATGAATGTCTCCCCTCATAAATCTCTAGCATGATAGGGTATTTATAATACCCATATCCTACTCCTACTAAGCTAATGAAATAAATAACCAAATCCTACTAAACTAATAAAATCCTTAACCCAAATGTACTAGGTTAAGGTAACATTATCATAATCCTCATAAAATAATGAAATACATAACCTAATTGCACTAGGTTAATGTATCATTTTCAAAATCCAGCTTTGTGTCTGTAAGTCCCCAAAGTCTTCAGAATTGCTGTTTTAGCCCGGGACAGATTTTCCATGCAGCAGTTTTGGTCCTTTAGGCGTCCCACTTCCTTCTCCTTCGTTTGTGAGCTTTATTTTGCGTCAAGTTAGCCATAAAATGCTGTATTTTGCATCATTTATACCTGAAACTTTCCTAGTCATGTTCGTTAGCTCATTTACGGGAAAAAGGACTAAAAGTGCATGAAATATATAATTTGTTCTCAAAACTAGGCTAAAATATGGGCAAAATATATTGATATAGGCGTGTAAATCCGCCTATCATCAGGAGTACGAAGGGTACTCCTGTAATTTTACTTTAATTATGACCTTATGTGTTGTTGCAATACATTGTTGGGATTTTTTTCGTTGCGTTGTAGGATGCATAATTTAGACTAAGCACTAGTTACACTTATATATAAGTGAAGGTCTCTGTGATGAAGAAGTGCATATTTGGAAGTTTGTATTTATTTATGTTCCAGTGTGTCACTCTAGTAAAGTCCCCACGTGTCCTCAATGAAAGCTGAGGACTCTCTTTCATTCTTTTTTTTCTCTTCTGGCATTCACCATTTCATTATATACTTTCATGTTGTTGCATCAGCTGCTCTCCAATAATGGTGAGGTTCTTTCTCATTGTATCTTCATTCGTGGGGCATCGATTTGTTCATCTTCTTGAGTTACTAATTATTCTTTCTTTTTGTTTTTTTGTGTTGAGTTAGTTTTCGTCGCTTTATATATTCTTGGAGTTGGATACATATTTTTTTGTTTTTCTCCACATCTTTCTTTGTGGTATGTGTACATGCAATGATTTCTTGTCAACTTCTTTACTTTTTTCATCTACATTCAAGTGTATGATTGCAGAATATGAGTATTACTGATGCTCATCAGGTGTTTGATAAAAATCTCTTGTAGCAAATACAGAGAAAATATTCAGGAAATTGCAGATTTCAAAGAGAAAAAAATACATAATGATGCAATTACTATACTTGAATGTTGTACATGCAATAATTTCAGTGACATGTTTTTCTTTGATCTGTATCATCTTTTGCAGCTTCTTTACATTTGTCCGGGATTGGAGTTCTACTAATGACCATAAGGTGTTTGATATAATCTCTATTAGAAAATAAGAATTTGCACAACGTATTTTTTTTCAAAAAGACAAGTTGTATTTGTCTTTAGTTAGATTTAACTTTCATTCTTTCCATTTAAAATTCATTCAGCACCATCGAATTAACATTATGCCCACCAGTGAATTTTAGCTATCGAATGATTAAACTGGATAAATTCCCAATGTCAGGTTCGAATCGTGGAAGTAAAAAAATCTTTGTGTGGGGGCATTTTACATGAGTAGGTATACCTGGTGTATATATGAATTAATTCATCGGTGAGCTTTGGGTACCGGATGATTAAGCTGGAGAAAAGAAAAAACTTTCACGAATGATATACTCCCTGCTTTCCCATTGAATTAGTAGCTAATCAAGTTATATCAACTTTGACAGTTAATATGATAGTGCATTTGTGACTGATATAAGATGTTTGTTTGTTTAGTTGTGAATAATTTGCTTTGTGGCCCCACTTGTAGGAAGTTTTTAATCTCTTTCATCGTTTGCTGAAAGTGAGCCTATTATGTTAAGTTGCCACGAAACATACTGTCTTGTGTTATTTCTTACTCTCATGGGTAGGGAAAAGATGTAATTTATTTGTATCCTGAATTAATAATATTACATTACTCTAAATAATAAGTGAAACTTTTGTGGATTACGAAGGGTACTCCTGTAATTTCACTTTAATTATGACCTTACGTGTTGTTGCAAGACATTGTTGGGATTTCTTTCGTTGTGTCGTAGGATGCATAATTTAGACTAAGCACTAGAGATTTATGTCACTTTCATGTAATCTGCACACCATTTGGGAAGTTGTTATTAAGACTGAACGACATGTTTGGCAGGTGATGAAAAGTTTGAAGCATGCAATGAAACGAGCAACACCAATAATTGCAGAGTATTTGGGTGGTGCAGTTAGTTGTATTGTTTATTACATGACCGATTCTCGAGCTGGTGGTCTTGGTGTCTCTTCATGTATTCTTAGCAGCCTCGAAGATGCTAGAGTGTCACCAGAAAAAGGTATTTGTTTCTCTTTCTCTAATCAGTTGATGTTATATTATAATTGTCTACTTAATAGTAAAACAGATGGGTAAAAGAAATGATGAAAAGACCAAATTACTCTAGGTGTTTCTTGTTTAAAGTTGGGAAACTTATCAGAATGTTATCTTGGGGCTACCAAACTCATGATCTGTCTTATCTAATACTTTTGCTTCTCAAATTTTTTCTTTTGTTGGAGAAATATTACAGTGGAGTCTACTATTCTTTATCTTGAGCTGGGGGTCTATCAGAAACAACCTCTATACTTCTTCAGGGGTAGCGGTATGGACTGCGTACATCTTACTCCCTCAGACCCTACTTTGTGGGAATACACTGGGTCTGTTGTTGTTGTTGATACATGGGCTTTGTTGGAGGACACTTTGTGTGCGTTTGTTCTAGAATGAATAGAAGAAATTGTGCAAGTGAATTTTCTTTCTTTTATAGCTCATAAACAACCACTTACAACATCAGAGTATATTCAATGCCAATTTTATGCTCATAGATTCTTCCATCCGTGTCTCCTTATCTCTTTGAGAAGAAAAAAATTACAACATCAGAATATATTCAATGCCAATTTTATCCTCATAGATTCTTTCATCCGTGTCTCCTTCTCTCTTTGAGAAGAAAAAAATCTTGTATGACGTTTATTCTAAATTTCAGATTCCAAGTATTTACTTTTGTCCCTCTTTACTAGATAAAGACCTCTATTGAGAGTAAAGGAAAGGTTACTATTCTATTTTAATCATCAAGGTGTATGTTCACACCGCTGGCAATTAGAAAAAAAATGAATTCATGCTCCAAGAATTTTTTTTAAAGAATACTCATAAAAAGAGAAAAGATAAAGAGTTGCAACCTTTGAGCGTGTCGTCATTCTTGATCTTTTTCCTATGCCTTTACATGGTGTGTATAGAAAGTTAAATACATAATATTTTTCATTTTTCTGGAACGTTTTAGGCCTTGTGACACTGCACACTTAATTTACACATACTCTCCCTCTCAATGAACTTACAAAGAGAGACTGTTTTTTTAGGTGTATCTTTTTCTTATGTGATTCTTTTGTTCAGAAAGTGCAAGTAATTGTGGTAAAGAGAAACTTCAATCCAGTTCGAAATTATGAGGAGTTAATGCTTTTAATTCCGCAACATCATGGGTCTGTAAAGGTGGTAATCATTCCATTTCACCTTCCTACGACTATTTTGAGTCACCTTTTTCTTCATTTTATATTTCTTTCTTCTCATAGTGCTTTATTTTGTCTATGTAACTCACCAATTATTTACTTTTATGATGTTATATAAATAGTTGGTTTGTAGGACTAAACAAAGTAACTTAAAACGTTCTTAGTGGTTGATGTCTTCATAAAAGGAAAAAAATATTTTTTGGTGTAAATAATCATTAGATTTATTCATTTTTTTTAAAATTTTTTACCATCTTCTTGAATTGTAACAATTTCTATCCAACTTCAGGAGTACGTTACAATTATCTAGATTGTAGGTAAGTTGAAGGCTCCAAGATAATCTGATTATCAGCTAATAACTATAAACTTCAGTGCATAGATTTTGCTTATGTTCACCCACCCATTTAAATATCGATACCTTGATAGTAGTTCAATCTTATTTCTAGAGGTGTATGCTGATTCAAGCTATAGGTCTTGTGAGGCTTTGAGATTTGTTTTAGGTGTTATAACCACATTCACTCTTAGGGGATGCAAATTAGATCGATACTCATAACTGTAACATTTCCTGTTTCCTAAGAGTGGTTTTTCCTTGCTCATCTATTCTTATTTACGCCACATATAGATAGGTCTGAAAATAATACAAGCATTTATGAAAGGCTACAAACAGGATTGAAAGCTTTCTTTCGAAAAGGATACCAGCACACAAGGTGGCTGATCGGTCAATTTCTGCAGATCTCATCATACCATATTTTATTCTGGTATTTTTTTTTTCAAATTTGCTTAGATTTTCTCTATAAAAAACAATCTATCTACATCACCCAAGGTAGGAGTGCGTACACACCATCCTTCCTATATTCCACTTTTGGGATCACATTGGTTTGTTGTTGTCTTCTATTACCTTCTGATCTATTTACTAATAGGGCGAGTAAATGTCTTGTAACTAAACGACATTTAACGACTTTGATGATCAACTCCCAAACACAGAATCGAGTTTGGTGTAATAAGAAAACGACGAATAGTTATCTGATCTAAACATAATTTTGTCTATGAATGGGGTTTTAAGCTAACATAAAGAATTTTATCGTTTTCATTTATCTATATGTAGACCACAAATAGTTCACTATCATCTCTGGCACCCAATATAAAAGACAGTTACAATCTTGAACGATCTTGATACTATAACAACTATTGATGTCGATGTTCAAAAGTTCCTTGGACAGCTATTCTTATGCTCAAACTATGATTGGTTGCTCACTTTTGAGCTGCTGATTAGCTTTTGAAAATGATTGAGGGTTCTAGGACTTCTTAATAAATTTATTAATTATCCCAAAATATTTTGAAGTAGTTGTGTATCAATAATAAAAAGGACGATACATATATGATAAAGAATGAACTCAAATCATCTTTCATTCTTGTTAAGCTTTTGAACCTTTTTCTCTGTAGAAGATATGAGTGGAAGTAAGATTGGATGAGGTATACAAAATTTCCAATCATAATGCTCTACCAAAGGACAAGGTAAAATCAATTTTCATTAATTCTCTTGTTTGAATTTAGTACTAGGAAAGTTGTGTATGTCAATATTATATAATTGCATTATATCAAAAGAATGGCCCAAAAACTTTTGAAATTTGATGAAATAAAATAATAAATTTCTACTTGACTATCTCTCAGTCAAATATGTAGGTAAAATACAAGTTTGAACTGATGTAGACCTTAGAGATCGTCAGTTGTATGCTAGTGAGAATCTGTGTTGTTTCAAAAGTTCAATTCTGAAGATAATTTTTAATTTTAAACTTTTCGGTGGATACTAATCTGGTCCTCTTGTTTGGAGGAATTACGATGAAGGGGATTTAAAACATGTTGCTTCAAAAAGATTACCAGAAATAAGTTGAAAGTTATGAACCAAATTGATTGTGCAGGTTTCTATTAAGTGAATTTTTATGTTTATGTGTTCTTGTGAAAAAAGACATTATCGACTGATACTATGATAAACATGGGAAGCAAGCAACTAATCTCTGGACTCTCCTTTAAGGCTCACCCATTCATCTAAATCAGAAACTATACTTTTACTTTCTGCATATATTGTACACCAGATATATGACACATTTAGATTTTACTTTTCTTGACAAGTATTTCTTCTTTCGATAAAGTCAGGAGAAAATGTCATGTTGCCGTACAACATAAAGGATGCAAAATGCTTGAACAAGTTTAAGATGAGACCACTTGGTGTTATTAATCATTGAATGCTTCCTTAGTAGGTAAATTTCTTGTATGTAAATCTACCTATTAAATTCTAATAGGTTCATTACTGGTAGACAAACCTTGAGATGAATGCAATGGTTTTCTTTATGGAGAAAACTAAGTAGATTTTTCAAGTTAAGCTTGGAGTTCGGATTGAAGAATTTAGACGTGATCTCTTAAATCAACTACTTACGATATTCTTTGGTAGTGTATCACCGAAGGAACAAACAATAATATTGAGCATATACCCGTGTTCAGCACGGGCACGGGCCATCTTGTACATATACATATGAATGGTTTTGTCGTCCCGATTGATTGTCCATTTTAATTATTTCTTCTGTGAAAGTCAAAATTTCACCACTCAAATTAGCAGATGGGATCTCACAATCACTTAGGTCATGTTGGGATAATTCAGAAGACACAAAATTAAACTAAAAAAGCATAAAACAAAACTCTTAAAGGAATATATTGTGAATGATATGGTGTTATGTTTGAGAAGAAATTTCTATTTATAGAGGTACAAAATCCTTTTCCAAGAAAGAATAAATCTAATAGGGAAGAGAACTTCTCCAATAAGGAAACCTTTTTTCACCAAGAAAGGTAATTCTAATTATGATAAAAAAGCAGATAAAGTAGGAGAGAACAAATCCTAACATATGAGGTAACTTATTGGTAAAACCATTGACTACAAGTCTACAATACAAAATTGTACAAAAAAATACTTAATACAAATATATAAAGTGAAATATAGACTTCACATTAGTATACTATGAACTTGATGAATACAACGTGTATGTTGTACACATTGAATACAAACTAATATAATAATATAGTGAATATGGTATGATATAGGCGATACATTTAATATACTGAAATACAAATGAACACATTCATGTTCCTTATGGTGCCTCAAAATGAGTTATAGCTTTATGATCTTGTATCCTTGAATGATCACGTATATTATTCTGTAATTACACTTGAACACCTACAATAGGCATGTGAACGGGAGCTTCACCATTAGCCTCATGTACAGAAATAAGAATGAGTAAGACGGTGTAGTGTCAATGGTATTTGATTGAATGCAACACCTTTTTGACAGTATGATTCCCTTTGGTAGCATTCAAAACAATCTTGAAGTTGTCGTTTATCAAGTTGATGAGATCGTTGAATTCTTTCTTGACCTATATTTTGAAAATTAAATTACAAAGTTATTCAATGCAACATATAAATATACTATAAGAGATTAAAAAATATCAAATACTACTTACAGATGTCTTAAATGAGACAAGTTCTTGCCTTAAAAGGAAAACTGCTTAAATTTGTTACTGGATGGTACGTAAAGTAGAAATAGTGGGTGATTTCTGTGGCACCATCTGGTTGAATATTGGCTTTTTGACATGTCACAATTCAAACGGTCGTGAGTGACACACACATTAACTCTCCGATGGGAAAACCATCTAATCCATGTTAAATCCAACCACTTGGCCATTTTCAAGACAGAAATATAGTCAAATCTCAAACTTAACCAAATAATATCTCAAAAATTAATAGATAATAATGCAGGACAATTAAACTATCTATTACAATTCACCAAATCCAAAAGTCATCGTACAAGAACTTCTAAAATAAAAATCATGTATAAGAAAAATATCTAAGACTATTAAATGATAAAGAACAATGTCCAAAAGAAGGACAAGAACTAGTGTGCCGATCCACGACAACCTAAGATGGAGTGCTCACCCTTGGATCCGAATCAACTATCAAAGCTGTAGGTGAGGTTGCGTCTGAGCATCTGAAACATAGTCTACACTCAACAAAAGAAGAGCACAGAGTAGTATCAGTACAAACTACTATGTACTGATAGGTATCATAGACTGACCCAACTTAGAAATAAGTAATACACATAAATCAAATAATAGGTAGATACGATATTCAACACATACCAAGTAATCTCAATCAGTTAACAAGTTTATTCACAATACACCACACAATGTCCACGACTAAGGCACACAACCATTAAGGATATCAACTATATAAAAAAATCACGAGTTTTGTAACACAATGCATGGGGATCTATGTCCGTCTCAACCTCAGAAGAGTAAATTCATTAGTCTCATTATCATCACAATATAGCTTCTTACTCACGTATCAAACTCTAGTCCGTGCGTACATTCTAAGAGACTTATTTATGCCTATATAAACATAACCTGCAAGGGACATCATCCATGTATCGTATCGACGTAGTATTCGATCCCATGTAATATCATAATATAAGTCTTTGTACCAGTGTGGTACATGATCCTCCAAAATAATAACAATATGTATTTCAGTCTGACTATTACTCAGGTTATAACATAGTGCACCAATATCATAAGTACACAATTATCAACAAATACTAAATTAATTTTATTTTCTGCTTATTCATTCAAGCATTTAACAACCAAACCATAACTACAAACATTCCTATAGATCAATCCACAAACATTCAATTTAGAAGCACACATGAAATCTAAATCAAGTCTCAACTCCAATTAAAACTATAACCAACCTCAATCAAAGAACTCAAATGTAGGCTAGTCTACAGGAGCCTTACCCTTCCTCAAAGCTTCAGATTGTTTCCCGTCTTAAAATAAGCAATAAAAGAGTAATTAACCACTTAATATTCAATTCGAGGCCTTTAGGATTAAATCCCCATAATTTGACCATTTTTATAGCTTAGAAACTTAGTAAAAGGATTTTCAACCACCAATTTGCCCCAAACATCCATAATTCATGTTAAAGGGAAGTAATTCTATGTTTGGAAGTATAATCTAATAACCTAGAATCATTATTAGGAAAATTCAGGACTACCCATAGTTTCTTCATACCAATTCATGAACCTAGGACCTAATCCACGAATTCCACTATACTTCTCCCGCTCTAACGATTCTATGGATTGAACATTGTTAATATCGCCTCTCTCAAGCCTCAAAATGAACTTTAAATTCTTAGGAAAAAATAAGGTCTAGAAAATAGGAATGACACTAATTTTGCCCGATAGCGGTCACCTGACCGCTCCAGCATTTCTGTTGTTGCTCCAAGTGGCCTGCTACGACAGTCCCAAGCTTTCCCTCACCAACAACTATGATGCTCTCTCTACGGTGGTGAAGGAACTTCTCCCGCGACCCTGAGGCATTAACACAGGATAGTTTTTAGATTTTCCCCATTTCATAACATATATACACTTAGATTTTTGACAACACAAATCTATCCCAATACAATAACTTCTATAATCGGATTCTATGGATCCATTTCTTATTTTAAAAATTTAGATGAGTAACTATACCTCTCGACTATCATATAATAAACACCCAACCATCACATGCTACGCTACAAGACATAAATGATCCCTAATCCATATAACACCAGATTTCCATAAAAAATTAACCTAGCCTAAAATTTTATTGACTCTCATTCTAGGGAAAAACTCAACTCGGGTATTACACCATAATCAATGCTATAATTATGGAATGTATTATTATATTAGAAATCAATTAAACAATAATTCATCCTCAAACAACGACAAAAGAAAAGGTAGAAATAAAGATTTACTTAAATTTGTGAAAAGATGTGGATACTTGCTATGCATGTTCATTTTGATCTCCTGTGTGGCCTCCTCCATAGGACAGTTCTTCCACTGGATCTTAATGGATACAATCTCCCCAGTCCTTAATCTATGGACATCTCTATTAAAGAAATAGCAACATGTTCTACTTCATAAGAAAGGTTTTTATCTAACAGGACCGAATCCCAATGAATGGTATATCACGATTCCCATGATACTTCTTAAGAACCGACACATGAAAACAGGATGAACTCTTAATAAACTCGGAGGAAAAGATAATATATTGGCCACCAGCCCCACATCCTTAAGAATCTTGAAAGGTCCAATGTATCTTGGACTAAACTTACCACGCTTATCGAACCCCTTAACACCCTTCATGGGTAAGAATTTAGGCAACACTTGTTCATCTTCCATGAAATGCACATTTCTTACCTTTCGATCCGTGATGTTAGGTCAAATATTTATTTTTATTTATTATTTACCTTATATTTAATATTTTTATTTGTCTTTTTGAGCATTGATTTTATGGATTGTGCTTAGTATTATATTTTAATGTGTAGAATTAAAATAATGTGAAGATGAAGCGATTTTAAGCTAAACCAAATTAAAGACGAAAGATTATAGAAGAAAATCAAGCAGACAAATTAATGAAATAAATTTAATAAATTATTAAAAGTGAAATTTGAATTTCAATTGAAATTCGTTGCCAGTGGTTATCCGCCTTAATGGCGTGACACACCCCACTTTATTAGCACAGCACGGAGGAGCTGTTGCTCTGTGATAATTTTTTTAGTTCATTTTGGACTCAGGTATTTTATTTAGGGCTTTTCCATACACCTATAAATATTTTATAAAATTAGTTTACACACGACTTTTGACTTAGAGGGAGCTACAAGCCACCATAGAGGTAAAAAAATATTGGATTTATTTTTTCTTCTACTTTATTATTTATTTTTACGTTTTTCTATGGATGATTTGCTGTAATTGCTCCATGCTATGTGGAGTTAAACTTCTTATTCTAGGAGTATGGTAGTTGACAACATGATTATTTATTAATTGCTTGATTTAATTTATTTGATTATCATCATACTTGTTCTTATATTCTTGTGCTTACTATTTTAATAAGTAGCTACCATTAAAATAAATCTATATTCTTATTGTGAACCCAGAAGGAGAATCAATAAAATAGAATGAAGAATATAGTTAGTAAGATCCTTACTTTAGTAAAATAAAAAATTTACTTGTGACTAGGATAGGAATATACCTCGATTTCCTTACTTGGTTACAAAATGAGAAGCTATATAAATGCATCTGGATTGGATTATCACATCTCTGCTCAATGATGTAGTTGTGAGATCAATTTGAATAGATGGTTAGAGGCTTGAAAGACCATGATCATATAATCAAACCCGTAAATCAACAACTGGATAATCAAATTAGTTGATGAAATTGATACTCAACATGATTATTAGCGAATCCATAATCCTAGATCGATTCATTCATTGATTGTGTAAAAGTTTGCTCTATATCTTGGTTAATTGTTCATCAATTATTTTCTTTATTATTATTATTATTATTATTATTTTAGTTTAGTTAATTCACAAATACATCTTTTAAGATTTACTTGTTGAATAAATATTACTCCCTCCGTTTAAAAAAGAATGACCTACTTTGATTTGACACAAAGTTTAAGAAAATAAAAAAGACTTTTGAATCTTGTGGCCTTAAATTAAAGTTGTGTCAAATGTACCAAAATTCCCTCTAATCTTGTGGTCCTAAACATGCCATGTGGAAAGTTGAAATTAAAGTATTTCCAAAAAAGGAAAGAGGTCATTCTTTTTGAAATAGACTAAAAAGGAAAGTAGGTCATTCTTTTTGAAATGAAGGGAGTAAGAATTAGTGTAATTTAGAAAAATAGTTAATTGACAAGTCGATGTAGGTATGATAGCTGGACTCTCAATCCTATATTACTTGTACGACTGCATATACTTGCGTGTGCATTTGAATGCAACAATCTGCATACTTTTTTCCTACTTTGAGCCGCTAGAAGTTTCTCTTGGATAAAACTCACCTTCTCCATTGAGTTTTTTTAGAAGATCAATACCCCACGGTCTCAACTCAAATTCATTAAAGCATCAAATAGGAGATCTACCCTCCTCCTATATAATACCTCAAATGAAGACATATCGATGCTCGAGTGGTAGTTGTTATTATATGCAAACTCTATCAAAGGTAGATACTGGTCCTAATGCCTCTAAAATACATCACATGCGTACATTGCATGTACTTCAACACCTGAATCATCTGATTAGACTGTCCATCAATCTAAGGACAGAAAGTGGTCCTAAGGTCCAACCTCACCCGTCTCCTCATGCAAATTCTCCCAAAAGTTAGAGGTAAACTGAGTACCTCTATATGAGATAATAGAAAGTTTAACCCCATTTAAGTGAAAAAGTTCCTTGAGATAAACCTTGGCTAACTTTGTTGCATTGTAAGTCACCTGCATCAGAATAGAATATGCAGACTTAGTCAAGCTATCCACAATATGCCATATAGAATTGTACTTCCCCAAAGTCTTGGAAAGACTAATAACAAAGTCCATAGCTATGCTCTCCCACTTCCATTCAGGAATGAGCATCTTTTGAAGAATATCACCAGGATTTTGAAGTTCATACTTCATCTACTTGTAGTTATAACACTTAGCCATAAAATTGACTATGTCTCACTTCATTTGACCTCACCAATAATGCTACCTCAAATCACAGTACATGTTGGTCACATTAGGATGTATAGAGTATTTTAAGCTATGAGCCTCAGTAAGAATAGTAGGTATTAATTAACAAACAAGGGGCATGCAAACTTGCCCTTTGATCCTCAAAACGTCCTTATTATCACGAATGGACGCCTTGGACTCACCTTGAGAAACTTTTTCACAAATCTTACTTAACTTTGTATTCTTAAATTGCTTAGCTTTGATTTGATCAAGAAATGCAGACCTTGCCTTCACACTAGCTGGAGGTCCACATCTCCCAGTTACCTCAAGTCACATAAAGCTATTAGATAGAGACTGAAACTACCTAGCAACGAACATATAGAAACCTCCAATTAAGCTAAGCTACCCATGCTGTCTTCTTTCTTAGAGCATCGGCTATCATATTAGCTTAACTTGGATGGTATAGAATATTGACATTATAATATTTGAATAATTCCATTCACCTATGTTGTCTTAATTTAAAATCCCTCTTAAGTGAAGATATGTTGCAAGCTATGATGGTCAGTGAAAACTTCACAATGAACTACATACAAGTAATCCCTTAATATTTTAAGTGCAAACATCACTGCATCCAACTCCAAATTATGAGTAGGGTAATTTTTCTAACGAACCTTCAATTGCCTTGAAGCGAGGCAATAAAATTCCTTCCCTAAATCAAAAAGTACCTAAACCTGAATCTAAGGAATTTGAATATACAAGAAATTCCTTATCCTCCACCGACAAAGCAAGAATGAGAGAGATATTTTACAAGTTCTCCTCATATTCATCAGATCAAAGAGTTAGTACGTCTCTTTTGAGTTAGATAGGTCAAATAAGAATTAATAGAGGTGAGCCCCTTTACAAACCTGCAGTACTAACTGACCAACCCCACAAAACTACAAACCTCATTCATGGAGGTAGGTCTAACCCTACTTTTAATAGCTTCAATATTCAATAGGACTACCATCATCCCTTAATTCAAACTACATGCCCCAAAAAAGACATCAAAGACAATCATAATTCATACTTAAAATATTTCAGATAAAGCTGATTCTCCTTAAGCAAACTTAATAAAATGAGCAAATTATCCTCATGCTTCTCTCTATTATTAGAGTAAACTAAGATATAATCCCAAAAAGACAATCATGAAGGAATTTAAGTAGGTTTTAAATACCCTATTCATTAAACTCATGAAAAGATTGAGGCAATAGTCAATCCAAAGGACATCAACATGAACTTATAGTACCCATACTAGGTCTAGAATGTAATCTTAGGAATGTCCTCAACCCAGATCTTTAACTAATGATACTCAGAACTCAAATCAATCTTGGAAAATACCAAAATCACCTTATAGTTGGTCAAACAAATCATTTATGTGGGTAAGGGTACTTGTTACGAACTATAACTCTATTCAACTGTCAGTAGTCTGTGCACACGCATAAACTACCATCTTTCTTTTTAACAAAAGACACTGGAGCATCCTATGGGGTGAAAATTGAATGAGTAAATCCCTTGCTAAGTAATGCAATTTTGGGAAGTACTTATTGCATGGAAGGATTTTAACTTGACATCAAGAGCTTGGAGTGTTTCAAGAGAGTATGAAAACCAAAAAATTAATACAAGAAAATGTTGACAATATATTTTAGAGTCCTTCTTGATCATAATATATTGCATATGTAATAAAGGGCATCTGTGCCATTTTTATTTTAGCAAACCCTAGTTCGATAAATAGAATAGGATAATTACTATTAATGTAGACAATGTTTTTAGGAAAACACTCTTGGTGAGTTGTGGGTTGAATCCCTTTGTCTCTACGTTGGATCTCTCTTGAATATCTTTTGGTAAGATTATTCATATATGAGTTCAGTTCTCTTCTTCCTTGAATTTACTCATATAATTATTTTTTCAAATTAGAGAATTACAAATCTATATTTGTTGATCTCTAATTTACTTTAATTGTAGAATTTTTCCTTCTTTCTTGTCTTTCTCCTCTCAATTTCTTAATTATCTCTTGAATCTTGATATCTTGTATCTCGTTTTACATCGAAATTGTTCCTCAATTCTTAATTCTTGACTTATTATCGTTTTCAAAAATTCAAAAAAGAAAGAAAAAAATTTGGACTGAAAAATTGGAGCGACTTTTGAGTAGGTATTGTTGAAAATATTGAATATCAAATTCAAGAAAATTTACATTTGATTTTGACCAATTCTCTCTCATCTTCAACCTGATAATTCTGCACTTTTTAAAGTATGGAAAATTAAGTTTTTGAGCACTTTTGTGCAAATTTTGGCACCATTTTTTGAATCTAAGTTATTTCCATCATGGGTAAACTATATTAGATTCCAATTTTTAGATCTAAGAATTAATTTGGGGACAATTTTGGATTCAAAATTGGGCTATTTCTCCTAGTACGAATTTCTTGAAAATTTTAGAGTTTGAGTTGATTTCTTACTTCAAAAATTATTGGATGATGCGTAAAAATATTTTATATTGATTGGGTAAACTTGATTTGAGATGGATCTTGATAGATTTGATGATTGTGGTGTTTTGAGCTTATTTTGAGAGGTCTTTTTTATCCAACTCTTAGATTTGAGTTATTTGATTTATGGGTAAATTATATTGTGTCAATTTCTTAACCAAATTACATTGAATATTAGTTCTACTTGTGTTAGCTAGTTAGTTTTTGTTCATATTTTATTTTGTGTCTGTTAGTGTATTTTTGCCCTTCTTTTCTAGTGTGATAAACTCCACTTTAAATCCATGCTTGAAAGCTTATTTTGAGCTTATTTGAAGTAGTAGAACCGTGAAAAAATTAAGAAATATCCGTGAGTGGTAAAAGGCTTGAATGGTGAGATCATATGGGTGTGGTCCTAAAAATCCATGAGCTATGAGTGTATACACAAGTGGAATAAATATTGAGTGTAATCAATTTGAGTGATACACATAAGTAAGTGATTTGTGAGGTTCATTATTTTTATGAGCCACTTTTCTTGTAATAATTATGTCTTACATAAGTTCAAGAAGTTATAATGGGTGTTTGGATGACAATGGAGAAAGGAGAATTTCATCTTATAATTCTACTTGTGGTAGAAGTTATTATGAAGTTTTTCATGATAATAGTGGTGCTTCTATAAGAAAAATAGAGCATGAGCCTAATGAAAGTTTGACTAAATTTGAAGTCATTGTGGAGGGATGTGAAAGTAGTTGCACATTTGATTGCACATTATGTAAATTTCACTGATCCTTCGTGGCTTGAGTGGTTGGATATACCTTGCCATACAAAAATTTTATCATATAAGTTTAGTGGAAGGTTGGTTGACAAAGAGCTGAAGATCATTGTTGATCATGGAAGCTATCAAGGGGGAATTTGGTGTGATGGAGGCCCTTTACGTACTTGTTTGGTATGTTTAGGAGATCCTTGGTTCAAATATAATAAGTTTTAGTTGGATAGAAATTTGAGAAAGTTTGTTGTTGTAGATTCGATGGAACAAAAGTATGTCTTAACTCGTATGGTCATTAAGTGTCATGACCCAATTTCTTAGGTCTTGATGGCACCTACTATAATTCACCAGTAGGAAAGCCAATCTCGTAGTTTAGAACTGCTTGTAACGGAGTCACCAAAAGAATGAAAGGAAACATGCAGAATAGATGAAATAAAAGACTAACATACATAAGATAATCCCAAAACCTGATGGAATCAGAACAAGAACTTCTAACATAATAAGGATACAAATGAGGTACTAAATGAATATACATATACAACCATCTCCGAATATAACATAGAAACTGGTCAAGTACATAAGAGGAAGGAAAGTCATACTCCAAACTTTAGGAGCTCACTCTAAGTCTCTGAACCAAGGCTGCTCCGCACAACCCACACAACATCAGTGATAACCCATACTATGATCTACAGACTCCAGACACGCAACATCAACGATAACCCGTACTATGATGTACAGGTTGCAGAAGTGTAGTAAGTACCAAACACGTGGTACTCAGTAGGTAAATGCTGACTGAACTCCAATGATAATGAGGACATATACAACATATAAACAAAAATAAAGTCTAAACCCAAATGTCCAGCAACGACATAATAAAGCTAGTGAGATAGTAAGGTCAAACTATCCTACTCATATTTAAGAAACTAACATAATAAGACTAAGAAAGTGTTAAGGATGAACTATCCTATTCCAGCCATATTCAGGAATCTCAACACTATACCATATATCACCGACCAATATACAAATAAAGGGTGAAAGAAGGATATATAACATTATACAAGGCCAACGAATGGATATACAACCTGAATAAATAAAGAAAAGGAGGGATATACGATAATATCATAGCTACATATAAATAGATATACATATATGTATAAACAAGGTCAATTCAAGGTACAACTTTAATGACCAAATTATCATCTTAAGACCTCATAATCATAGCAGGAACTAATGAGTATACTCAGGGTTTCTAATTCATACATCTAATCATGAGTTAATCATGCATAATAATATAATCGTAAGATGAAAGAGCCAGAATCAGACCTCAAATATCAGTATCGGATCATTAACAAATCTGCCATAAACTAGTCATAAAAATGATCATAACAATAATAATAACAATAACAACAACAACGTGAATAACCAGCTAGTCCAGACAAACAACACCTAACTGAGACTTTCATGAACTCCCACTGCCTAGGATCAGAAGGTTTAATCAACATACAACACACCACAAGCCATACTCATCACCCATACCTATGCAACCCACTATAAGGATGATAGATATAGACACATACTGGTGATAGCAATGCGTGTGCATACATAAATGATGAGATATAATCCATAACACCATAACCAGTCTAAATATCATAAGAAGTAGCCAGACTCACACCGGTAAATGTACAAATATCTACATCATTATAATCGTCCTCCAGCCTTGCCGGGTATATAAGCATTTTATCTTATCATCCTTCGGCCTTGTCGGGTATATAAGCATATCATCATAATCATCCTTTAGCCTTGCCTGGCTTATACGCATATTATCATAATCATTCTCTGAACTTATCGGGTAAATAAGTATATCATCATCATCTTCAGGCCTTATCGAGTATATAAGCATATCATCATAATCATCCTCCGATCTTGCCAAGCAGATAAGAATATCATCATAATTATCCTCCGATCTTGCCGGGTATATAAGCATATCATCATCATCATCCTCTGGCCTTGCCGAGAATAAATGTATATCATCAAAATCATCCTCAATCATCGGGTTTGACCCAGAATTCACATCATTAGCACATATATATAACATCAATACTATAATCTATCATCGAGTTTGACCCAAAATTCATATCATCAATACCATCATCCTCCTTCGTACCATACCATAAAGATGTGTGTATAGATATATAATAGGTGTACGAACTTAAGCTGTGGCTAAAAAGAGTGTAAATCCATAAATTCATTTCCCGGGGTAAACTTCGAAACTAAATTATAAAAGTGTAGAAATGGTCGGAATTTCTTATGACCGAAGTAAATAGTATTATTAGAATCATAGATCAAAATCTATCTCGGTCAAATCTTTAAAACATCATTTTCAAATCTCTTTACACATAGGTTATTCATTAAAATGGTGCAATCATTGTTATGAAGTAGTCTATTTTTAAGGTGAAAAATTGGCTTTAACCCTATTTAGGAAAAACAGTAATAAAATCATATTTTAGTTGGAATCATGTTATTTATTGATTTAATGATCATAAATGTTTTGAATCTATGCATTCCATCACCAGTATTCAAACAATGGGACCATAAATATCAATAAAACTATAAACTACAGCTACATCCTTTACAAAGATAAACACTTCTTGGATGTCCAACAGATATCATAACACGGCCTTGGGCCCAATAATATGTCTGGAATAATTACAACGTCATAATCACGCCCCTAGGCCTATATACATATCCGAAACCCACATCAATAATCATATTTATAAGTCGTCTTATATCTATAAGCCATAACATATCTATGAGGCATATAATATCTATAAACCATATCGTATCCTTAAGGTATATTATGTCTATAAGGCATCTCATATCTATAGGCCATATATCATAATTATGAGTCATATCATATCTATAAGGCATCTCATATCTATAGGCCATATATCAAAGCTATGAGGCATATCATATCTATAAGGCATCTCATATCTATAGGCCATATAGCTTAACTATGCCTATGCCTTTATTATTAAGCATGTCGATAGACCATATCATAAATCAAATACGAAAGCCATATCATAGCTACAAGCCATTAATCATAATTCGAGAAAACTATCATCATTCACTAAGTCATGAAGTAACATTATACTAAAGGCTCAATAGTCTCAAATATGTCTAACATGTGTAAATAAGTCCACAAGGTCTAACACAAGTCTTGACCTAAGGTGGGCCGAAGGAACCCACTTCTAATCTTCGACTTCCATATTTAGTCCATTTCTACCCAAGACTAGGCTAAGGTATCTAAATTGACTTTTAGATGGTACGTAAGCCATAATTAGCCCTAAGATAGGAATTCCACCTAGAACATGAGCAATTAAGTCAACTCCACCTAAATTATAGTTTTAAGGTCGTTAAATAATCCATATAAGGATATTCATACTAATCACTCTTCCAACACTTAAATCTACATCCCAAATCTAGCATAGTAGCACAATTATTCTACGAATTTGGTCAATCAATGAAGAAAATAATAGGATCCTAAAAGTGTAATAAGCATTCTACCTTATGGATCAATTCACCCATCTAATCCCCAAACTTCAATAATCAAAACTAAGTCATGGTGTTCTACCCATAATAAATATTAACATTCTCATTTACATGCAGTACATAAAACACATCATCTTGTGAAGAAGAGTGGACAGAAGCCTACCTCAAAGCCGAACCGTTAGGAGTTACACTATCAAAATCATAGTCCATGCATCATTAGGAGTCAAGTGCCGCCACACTATCAAAATCATAGTGTACGCATCATTAGGAGTCAAATAAGACCTATATTGCTATATAATGGGTTTGTTCAAATTTCAGGTCAAGAATGGGCCCGCGGGGCCTATAAATAAAATTCAAAATTTAATCGATCACAAGGTCCCTCGAAGGATAAGGAAGTTGTGTTCAAAAGTTGAGCATAAACAAAGAACAAATTAGGTCTCAAATCAAACCTCAAAGTTTAAGAATTCAAAGCCCTAATTTCTAAGAATTTATCAAGAAATTGAAGGAATCTTACCATGAATTCGAAGGGAAATCACGGATTAATCGATAACCAAGTTCCCCAAAATCATCTACAAGCTTCAATCCCAAGCTATCACAACTTCTAGGGTTTAGTTCTCTTGGAAATACATGAGAAAATAGTGAAAACGAGCCGAGAAAGGGGATTTATACCCATACCAGGTGCTCGGGTCTCGCTATCGCGACTCGAGTGTCATGATTGCCACATTTTGTGGCTGCATCAGTGAATCACGATCGTAATAATCCACTACAATCGCGACACTTGGGGCCTGCTAAGGGTATTGCAATCGCAACCCTCGGCTCACAATTGCGATGTGCCATATACAACAACAAACTTTGAATATGCAAGTCTCCGCCATGTCCTCAGAATTTATCCAAAATCTTGTATACTCAAATGAACTATGTAACCACACCAAATTCAACATTCCAAACTCAATGGTGCAGTTAAAATTTTTATTCGAAGTCATTTCAATGAAATATGGGTCTCGCACCCAGTTTCCAATTTCTTAACATTCAGACTAATAGGTTGAAATAAGCTCGGGTGTCTTGGGACCCAGACCAAAAGTCCACCTAGCCTAAAATAAACGTTCTAGATTTGATTGCACTGTTGGAATTCTCATCCAAGGCCATCTACTAGGAGGTTTGGTCCGAGACCAAATCTTAAACATCAAAATATCCAAAATACAAAAATGAGTCTAAAATCCAAATGAATTGTCCAATCACCGAACCGACAGCTCCAACAAGTCATAAATGACCTGTAGCCTCTGTGGTAAGGTTTGAAACACTAAAAATGTAAGAAAATAAAGGAAGTGACTTGAATGGTCATTACAATATCCACTACTAAAAGGACTTTCGTCCTCAAAAGTCAATGGATAGAAAGATCACAAAAGCTCAAAAGGATGAGGTACTGGTCTCGCATGCTTCGAGCACGACTTCCCAGATAATCTCTAGAAGAGAGGACACTTTTAAGGAATTTTGCCATATGTATCCCCTTTTCCACCAGCTCTCTCACTTTACTTCCAAATAGCCAAAATTCAACCTCCATCACCAACTGGTTTCCAACCGACCCAAAGGAGGCTGATGCACGCAAACTCAAACCATGATACACTGATACCATCTCAATACACGCACAAATCAATAAAGGCTCATCCAAGACAAAAGCAAACCAAGGCATGAGTTATACAATTGACTTTAATCCAAATATAACCTTCCTTTACCATTCCACACCTGTTATCCACCCCAAACCAGGAGGAAAATCACCTGAGTCCTGCTTGCATAATTTCAACACAGAAACTTAAAGAACCAAAATTGATCTACTGAAAGTCCATAGGCAAACATAAGAATAAGCCCATACGGAGCTACCTGGGCTCACAACATAGATAATTGAGGACTTCAATCTAAACCGATGTTGCAACTAGTCTGAATAATCCTCAAAAATAAAATCCAAGAGTCCAAGGCAAAACTATTTACTACTGAACGATCTGTTCCAGGATGTCCCATCAATGAAGAATGAAGCCAAGTTGAATCTGACTCAAGTATACTACTCCCACTGAGTATATCATTTATAAATCTCAAAGAAAACTGAAGACCTGAGGTCAAAGCCGAAGGAACCAATACTGGGTCCATAAGTTATCATTTGAACACCTATCAACTATAATCCTTCCAAAGTCAAAGTACCAAATAGGTAACCACGGAGTAGGCTCAACCAACCTATAAATGAAATCCAAACTAAGACAAATCTAAAATGAAGGCTGCATTCCAGCTCTATAACTCCAAGTTGAAGTCTCAACACCATGGCTGAATCGTTCAATTTCAAATATACAAACCAACCCTAAAGACGGGTAGGTATTCATACTCCAAATCTATCATAACTTTGAAATTTTCATATCCAAAACTGAGCCAACAATTCTAAACTATGGTCAAAAACTCAATTTGACCTGATCGTCCAAATCAGTCACATCCGTGCTAAATCATGCCAAGCTGAAATCAAAATATAGCGGGAGAACAAAATCACAATAGAGGATAAATCATCAGTTAAAAACATAAGAAATCAACTCCATATCTGTTGGAGGGAATGAACTATCAAAACATACTCAAGAACTCCCCAACTTTGCAACTCATACTAGTAATAGCAAAAACTTTAGCAACTTGGAGAAATACAACTTTAGCCTAAAACTAACTAGCCAATACTCTATCTTGGCAAAGAGTACTTATAGTCAAATATCATCAAAGAGAAGCACTCTACCAAATCTTATTATGCCAAAAATCTCTGAAATGAGGATTTCCTGAATCCACCCAAGTAGGACAATCTTAACTCAAAAAACCACGAATTACACTTCAAGGAAAGAAGTACTAAGCCTGACACCTATGTCGAGGTTAAGACCACTATCAAAAAATGAACCAATAACTCAAGATAAAGAACTTTCTGATTTGTTAACTTAAGAAATGATCACAGGAAACACCACCTGCCTCTAACTCTCTAACTACACTTTAGACCAGAACCACATAACGATAAGAAAGGAGCATCCAATCTCTACGCTAGTACCAATAACAAACCATTACAAGGATACAAATCCAACAAATCTAAGAGATGAATCCAGGACATATCAATATCAATATCAAAACCACTATTCGATGATGATGAATCTAGGATATATCAATATCAATATCAAAACCACTATCTGATGATGAAATAACCACAAGCGAAGAATAGACCCTAAGCTAGTCAATCTATTAAATGGGATACATAGAGAGGGATAGCCAAAACGAAAGCCTTAGCAATCCAGGAGGCAAATCTAAGCATCCCAAACTCTAAAACGGACAATAAAATTAAATTGCCAACTCTGGAATCATAACAGAGCCATAGAAGGTCAACTTACTTTCAATACCATAGTCCTCTCCACAATCAATCTAGCATAGCCAAAAAAGAGAAAAAATAACCAATCTTACCTTGCTATAGAAAAGAAATCATCCAATCGGGCTATAGCTGTCGGGGCCAACGAATAAAAACCTCAAGGAATGAAATTCTTACTAGAGAACACTAGTCTAAACAAATACCCATCGAATATCAATAACATTAATCAATGATAATAATAACAACAATGATATAGACATCGATATAATGATTAGGCGGTATCAAAATGAAAATTAATAGAAAGTACCACGCAAGGGCCACGATAAGACTAATATACCAAGGAAAATGGGACTCAAACCCAAATACTACACTTCTAGGGGAAAATATCAATGCTGATCTACTCCATATACTACTAAAAGAAATCATCCATGAGGGTAGCCATATAATCATGAATTCAATAACAAGGCACATAACAGCCAATGTGAACACATCAAGGCATATAATCATTGATGGGGATGAAAACTCCAATACACATAAATGAAAAAGGTAAATATGGGAAATAAAATCACACCTATCGGACCGACCAATCGAATCATCAACTGAGGCACCAAGCACACTATCTATAATAGAAGATGCCACAACATCATGAGGCTGATCTGAATGAGCTGAATTACTAGCAATCCCATGTCAGGGACACTTTCTAAACCAGTGACCGATCTCTTTGCAGTCATAGTAAATTCCCGAAGCCCTAAACTGATAAAAGACAAAACTGAGCCTAAATAGCTAGCCAACTGACGCTGAGCTCTAAAGATAATGCAAATATTCACAAATATAAATAGAAATAGAGTCTAAACCCAAATCCCAATAACCACAAAATAAATCTAGTGAGATAGTACGGGTAAACTATCCTACTCATATCCAAGAAACTAACATAATAAGACTAAGAAAGTATTAAGGATGAACTTCCTTTTCCATCCATACTCAAGAATCTCAACACTATACACTATACCATATATCACCAACCAAAACATGAATAAAGGTTGAAATAAGGATATATAATAGTATACAAGGACAAAAATTAAATATACAATCTGAATAAATGAAGAAAGGAAGGGATATATGATAATACCATTGACACAACCCGAACTAGGCCTTATCGTAATGGGCATCCCAAGTCCAACTAGGACCAGGGACCACCCCCGTTACCTAACCCAATCGCCAAACGTATACCCTTAGTCGGATGAATTCTGAACATGTAACAAGGTAGCATATTTGTGCCAATCCAAACTCTGGGATAGGTCCATAATCGTGATCCACCCAAGAAAGTTCAACCATCCAACACCCAACCAATAACAATTTCAAAAGCCAAAACAATAACAAAGTACGAGCCCATAACATAAAAGGATAGAACAATCATTAATACAGTCTAATAATACTAGCCCCAATACCAATGCCAATACTAAGGCTGACACCAATATCGACACCGCCCATTCCAACCTATAGTAGTTCTACAAAGTCTCTAACCAAAAGTACAACAATATCCAGTTGGGACATGCCCCCAACCATAGCCAAAACCAATCTCTATGAAATAACCAAAGTATGTAAAGACATCCACGATATGAAATTGAGCCTTTCGTAATATGGAAGATCACCACTTCAATCCAACCGAGATGATCTCAAATTTGATCACTAAGCAGGAGGAGAACGGTCTGTTCCTGCATTGCATTGGGCTACAATTGCTCTAAGATAGGTTAAAAGGTGAATGCTAGTAAGTACTCAAGATAAGGATAAAATAATGCCAACCTTTAAAACTAAGAAAACCAACCATATGCATTCACAACCATGCATATATATATATAACCATGCTGGGAAAGGGAATCAGGCTTAGCATGCCTTTAAAACCATTAACCTGGGTATGTGTAGCTTAACCATCCTAGAAATACCCACGGGCTATATGGGTCCAGTGTAACCCTTTAAACGGGCCTCGATGCGTGTAGCTTCACAAACTAGAGATACCATAGAAGTAGGGGATTCTTGGGTACCCTTCGCTCTCCATGATACATATGTATAAGTGTAGTTAGGGGATTTCCGTATACCCCATAAGTATCATTTATGATCATCATGACTAATTCTCATGTCTGCAATCATGAGTTTTTAGTGTCCATCCATTGGACTTACACCTTCACGAAAAACTATCACACCCCATCTTTATTGCCTAATTAAAACCATTACCACACAACTAAGCCACCATTCTATTTATTATTAACCAAATATATAAGTAGTGGTATTGTCATACCGACTGTAGCTTGCAAGCAATGTCCTTAGCCAAACTTTTATTGATTAAGGGATTCCCATGTATCCATAGATTATATTATTGAGTTGACTTAGTGGATTCTCATGTACCCCACAAGTGATCATTATTATATTTTCTTGGGGGATTCCCTTGTACCCCACAACAGTTTCAATTTGACCAACCATAACCACCAAGACCTTACCATTTAACCATTTCAAACTATTTAAACCATTAATACCATTTAGGGTTCCATTACCAAGTTATACCATGCAATAGTTCCATTAAAAGCCCAACAATATAGTAAAAGCATTCTCATAGGCATTATATCAAACACATTGGGGGCATAGTGTTTCCAAAACAAAAATTAAGTACTAATTGACCATTCCAATGCAACCAAACGTCCAAACCACCATTAAAATGTGTAAATACATAATTAAAATATGGGAAAACCATAACCAAATATTTATAACCAAAACCCCCAACATATGTTTGAAAACCCAAAACCATACAACATTCATGCCATTGAAACAATTCATAAAATATGCGTTTAGTAGAAACTAACAATGAGGGAGGTGTAACATGCCTTAGATTAAGAAGAATATGAGAAGAAATCACTCCTATGAGCCTCAATTGATCACCTTGAAGGAAACCCTATCTTTTTCTTAACCCAAGAGCCTTGAGAGATTTTAAGAGAGTTTAGACTGGTTGATTTATTGCAAATAGGTTAATGAAGGCCCAAAAAGGTATTTTAAGTCATGGGGTCCCAAGGAGTTATAAAGGGAAATATCCAAAATACCCCCACTTAAATTGTATTAATTTTCCATAAGAGGGTATAACCACCCCCACCCGTACCCTAGGGTACGAGTAGTACCCACCACTCATACCCTAAGTAGAATCCTACCCCCCATACTGACCAACCTATGACCTTAAAGTCCCACTCGTACCTAATTATATGATTGGTACCCATAAACCGTACCCTAGGAAGAATAAAATTAGCTAGGTTAAGATGTAGGACTTCATATATAACTCGAACCCCATCATATGAACCTTATAGAGAAGTCGTACCTTAGACAGTATCTAACCCAACCACACTGATCAACATACGAGTGATGACCCCTAAATCATAATCGTATCCCAATATACGACTAGTAGCCCTAGTCGTATATGTCCAGAAAGTTCAAAATTCAGGAAATTTCTAAGGATAAAAAACCCAAGGTGTTTCAATCTCCCCCACTAGGATCATTCGACCTCGAATGATGGACAAGGTAGTACAAATATAAACCACCCCCAATTAGAACCATTCCAACCTTTAACTAAGTTAAGAAATAAAGATGCAAGGAAATCAACCTTTCTTTAACCAAGTTAGAAAATAAAGATGTGATTAGGAACACATACCTTCCGCATGGATATCCAAAGCAGAAAACAAATACGAATAGTTAGACTTCATGTACTCTTCCGCTTTCCATGTAGCTTCTTCCATCTTGTGGTTCCGCCATAGAATCTTAACTAAAGCTATATCCTTGGTCCACAACCGACGAACCTGCCTGTCCAAGATCTCAATTGGGTTACTTCATAAATAGAGAATCTGAGATACCCAGTTCTTCTAGAGGAACAACTGATAAAGGATCACCTATACACTTTCTCAATATAGAGACACAGAATATCGGATAAATGAAGCTCAAACTAGAAGGCAAATCTAATTCATACACCACATTACCAACCCTCCGTAAAACCACATAAGAATTGATATACCGAGGACTAAGCTTTCCTTTCTTCCTAAACCGCATTACTTTCTTTATGGGAGAACACCTTTAGGAACACATTATCCCCAACCTCCAACTCCAAGTCTCTACACCTTACATCTGCATAGGAATTTTGGAAACTTTGGGAAGCCTTAAGCCTCACTCGAATCACCTTCACCTTCTCCATAGCCTGATAAACCAAATTTGGGCCAAACATATCCACCTCACTAAGATCGAACCACCCAATAGGAGATCTACATCCCCTACCATACAATGCCTCAAAATAGGCCATCCTAATGCTCGAATGATAGCTATTATTATAAACAAACTCTACAAGAGGTAGATGATTAACCCTTACTACCATAATGAATCACACATGCATGAAGCATATCTTCTAATATTTGAATAGTCCTTTCTATTTGCCCATCTTTCTGTGGGTGAAAAACATTACTTAGATAACCTTAGTACCCAACCCCTTCTAAAATGACCGCCAAAAGTGAGATGAAAATTGCATACCATGATCAGAGATAATTGAAATCGGTACCCCATGCATCTTCACAATCTCATGAAGATACAACCTCGCGTAATCCTCAGCCTAAAAGTTAGTCCTCACTGGCAAGAAGTGAGCCGACTTTGTCATCCCATCCATGATGACCCAAACTGAATCAAACTGGTTCCAATATCAAGGATGACCAGTAATAAAATCCATATTGATCACTTTTCATTTCTATTTAGATCATTTAATCTCTTGATACAAACCCCCAAGTCTCATGTGCTCAACTTTCACTTGTTGACACACCATGCATTTTGCCATAAAATCAACCACATCCTTCTTTATACCATTTTACCAATACATCTCCTTAAAATCATAAAATATTTTCATCAAACCGGGATGAATAACATAGCACGATTCATGCGCTTCAGCCAATACCCTTTATTGCAACCCATCAATGTCAGTAACACATAACCTTCATTGGTATCGCAAGGTACCATCACCACCGATCTCTAATACTATTACCTTTTGCCCACCTACATCACCTATGATCTTCATCAATATAGGATTTAGAATTTTCTTTTCCTTGATCTCTGCACCCAGAGAGGACTGAACCACTTCCTAAATAAACACACCACCATTCTCGGAGTCCAAAAGGCAAACTCAAAGATTAGCCAGGCGGTGAATATCCTTCACAAACTCTTGCCTATTTTAATCCACATGAACTAAAATCCCATGGACACCCTGCTAAGAGAATCAACAACAATATTAGCCTTACCTGGATGGTAGTGAAGACTCATGTCGTAATTCTTGAGAAGCTCAAGATATCTCCTCTTTCTAAGATTAAGCTCCTTCTGAGTGAACACATACTATAGACTCTAATGATCAAAAAATATATCCAAATGCACTCCATACAAATAATGCCACCAGATTTTCAACGCAAACACCACCATTAAAAGCTCTAAGTCATGAGTAGGATAGTTACTATCATGTACCTCCAACCTCTTAGAAGCATAGGAAATCACCTTCTTATGCTACATCAAAACACTAACAAGCCCCACCCTGGATGTATCACAATAAACCAAAAACCCCTCATTGTTCTCAGGCAATGTCAAAATCATAGCCAAAGTTAGCTTATCATTCAACATCTCGAAACTACCCTCGCAAGCATCCGACCAAGTGAAAGTTTGCTAACTTCCATTGTTGATTTTGTGGAGGAGCCAAGTTTGAAGTAGCATTCACTTATATCTACCACAAATTAATTCAATAGAGATTATATGTATATTTATGTTTATTTATCTTATATGTAGATAAATCTCCCTGTTGAGGTTATGTGTGAATAGGGATTAAAGTGTGTGTGGGTTGTCATTGTTAGCATCTATTTGGTAGCTCATGTTTATGAATTCTATTATTTCTATGCTAATTTGGTTGGGATTTGATGGGTGAAAGATCCAAATACCCATATGGGTTTGATGGGTGAAAGCTCCAAGCTTTAGAAAACTCAAGGCTATCTTTAAAAGAAGGGTTTTGGGTAAAGATTAGGAATCTATATCATTCTCGAAAGCGAGATGTGGAGACTAAATCAATGATAGACAATTATGTGTGTAGTTTGCTAAATTCTCATTATCTTAGAAATAAGGGTGAAAGTGAGGTCGACTACACCATGGGTGTCATCCTAGAAATAGAGAAGCCTTGATTGAGGTTGTGGTTGGTAATTGTTGAATACACCCATTAGGTATTTGAAAGGATCAATAGGTGAAAGTTTGGTGTTTTGTTGAAAGACTAGCACCAAAATCTATAACCAAACCTACCCATATTTGATCTACTAAATCGATGTTGATGACTAACTCCCATATGTCACTTCCTTAGTAATGCATAATCCCAAGATCCGTGCATAATTGTTAAAACTCTAATTATTTGGAGCCCCAAATTTATACTAGAAAATCTTAAAAAGAAACATTAGTGTAGGAGATCACCTCCCCTATTTTATCTTTTTATACCATTTGTTTGAATTTATCTTGTAACTATCATTTCAAATTAATTTGATCGCTACTCACATTGTTCCTCGTGGATTCGACCCCAACTCCAAAGTTGGGTAAATATATTGACTATGACCTTCTTACACTCAAATTGACGTGTAGGTTGAGCGTTATAAAAAATAGCTCCATTGCTAGGGAACAATTTGTCATATTAAGTTAGTTTGCAATCTTAGTTACTTTCTTGAATTCAAGCTTGTAAATATTTGTTTGTGATTTTTTTTTGTAGGTAGATTTTATTTTATTATTACTTTTTGTGATGGCTTCTTCTAACAAATATAAGTTTAATGATTGGAAGTCATATCGTGACCCTCCATGTTTGTATTATTACAGACCACACTTTAGGAGAAATTATAAGTATGCTCCCCGGGGAGAGATTTTACCATCTCCATCTGAGTGGAGTATGGTTGCCCCATGTGTGGCCATCTACAAGGACATTGGGATTAGTGTCCAAACACCCCATCCCCTATTATACTAATCAAATTACTAGTTCTTTCTATGATTTTCTTAGGTAATATGATGAGAAACCAAAAGAACAATGCACCGAGTCCAGTAGTTGTGACCCAAGGTTACTAGCCATCTTGGATTGGGTAGATGCAAAGGGGGAGAATATGGAATACATTTACAAAGAATAGACCAGTGTCAAGGAAGAGCTATTGGGCAAAGAAGAAAAGCTTGAAACTATCACTACCTTTCCCGATACTCAAGAGGAGTGTTATCAAGAAGAGAAACCAAGACATGATGACGAGCTTGGTAGCAAAGATTTCTCAATTACTTCCCAATCATCCGACTCATACGAGGGAGAAACAACTATAATAAAGGAAATGGGTCTAGAGTCCAAAGAAGAAGCCAAACTAATCTCTTATAATGACTCTAGCTCATTTTGGGGTGGCTATGCTACATTGGATGAAGTTCCTAAATTAAGGGAGAGACTTCATTCTAACCACTTTTCAAAATTATGCTTGTTGGATTGGATGAAAGTTATCTACTCGAGTAAATAATGAATTGTGGAGAGAGGGAACTCCACTTTTATATTTTTGAATTTGACATTCCCACAGAGCATATGGAGCCCCACTTATCAATGACCGAGCAATTCAACTTTGGAAGTACAAGAACCTCCCAAGGTATAAGCTACACCTAGAATGGAGTATTTCATTGGACAAATCCCCAGTGAAGTTCCCAGAACTCTTTGATAGAATTTCTACTATTAGGGAACATGCTCCAGGACTATCTAGGGGACCAGGAGAATCCTCTACTACTCCATTCATATGTAGCTCAGTTCAACTATGAAATATATCAGGGGGAGCTAAAGAAACATGGTGCTAGGGTCTCCAGATTGGAAAGGGCATATGCAACCTTGGCAATATCACACAGGACCCTCCGGGAGTCACAGGAAAGGTTGTTGAAGAAGGAAAAGAAAAGAGAAAAATTCTTCACCAAGCTGTGGAGAGGGGTAAAAGGCATCTTCAAGGTACTTAAGCCTGTAGAACAACTACCTTTGTCGAGGAGTGATGGCGATGATGGAGCTGCTACTGAGTGGACTGGTGCTAATGATAGTGGAGACGATGCAAGGTATAACATAGATGATGAAGCGTATTCAGGGAGCATCTTTTATTCTTACCTTGCAAACTAGGCAGTTGGGGGTGCCTGTCCCTATATTTGTACTACTTTGATGTCCCTGATAGTGTTTTGGATGATACCCTGGACATTATTTTTATTGTGTTTTAAGATGCTATATTTATGGGTACTCGGATGGTGCCTATGTTTTATGGATTATCATGTTTTTCATTTATTTTTAGTTTTAGTTTTCTATACGGGCTTGCAATTTTGTTATGGATCTTAATGATGTTGGAACAAGTATGCAGGTGAATTCTGAGTACTCATAGCATAAATATCAGAAAATGCAAGGGAAGTCTGAGTACCTGTATTACTTTATTTTGTAAATTGGGATCACATTACACACCATTGACGAAGTCTGAGTAGCCTTATGGGTGGTTTGCCCGTTTTGAGCCAAAATGTGAGACTAAGGCTTTGGTTGTGGCCATAGTTTAGAAAATTGTGTGTGGTGTTAAAGTAAAATGAACAACCCCCTCTGTCCAAAATTTTTCAAAAATCAAGGCCATGAACGTGAGCAATTTTGTAACAAAACTTTTCCTTTTTTTGTGACTCCACAAGTTTTTGACTTGTAAATAATGGTAGATACTCTAATTTTGTCTCTCACGGGAGGGGTGATTGAGCTCCCTTGGAGAATTGTGCATGCCAAGTGTGGTGAGCTATTTGGTTGAAGAAATAATCTTAGGCCATCTTTTTGAACTGGAAACCCACTCTAGCCTAGAAAGCCTGCCCGTGCATAAATATAATCCCTAGTTATCCACTTTGAGCCTTTGGACCTTTCTTTGGCGAACTCATTACAAATTGTGTTCCATTCTTTTTATCCCTCTTTTAAACCATGCCCTACATGAACTTGAAAACGTAATTTGAGGCTAAATGCCTAAGCTGGGGGTGGTAAAGTGTAACGACCTGGGACTACCCCCTAGTCTTTACACGGTGCTGAAATGCCGTAAGGTTAAAAATATCTGTTGTGAGAATTGAATAATAATTCTGTAATTTATGCAAAAAAATAGGATGAAATGCCATAAGGTTAAAAATATCTAAAATACTGATAAAATATAACATATGTAAAACTGAATACTGTCTGAAAATCTAGTCTGAAAAGCCTCTAACTGAATCTATCTGAAAGTGGAGTTGATGGGACAATCCCCCAACTAATTCCATCTAGTGAACTACTACATCTACTAAAAATATGAAATAATAGAATATCCTCGAATGATGAGGACTCACTACTAAATTTACTACTGCTGGCTAAATCTAAATCTACTATGTATGGTTGGGAACCTGAATGTCCAAACCTACGATATAAAATATCATAGCGCAGGAAAGCATGCATCAGTATATGGGAATTTATTGGTATGCTAGATGAGGTAAGACTGAATGCAAGGGTTCATATGCATGAACAGTAACTGACTGAATGATATAGAGCAACTAAATATATGAGTACATGGATAACTGAAACTACTGTAATACTGTGCATATATGTATACTATAACTGATCTTTTCTGAAGTTAAGTACTGAGTTTTGATAGCTGAGTAATTGTTATCTGAAGTTACTGATAACTGATTTACTGATACTGATTGACTGTGTCTGAAAGTCCTGATTCTATAAAATTGAACTGAGTTCTAAATTGAAGACTGAAACTATGAGAGGTAATCATCTAACTGACATACCCCAATCTGAGATAATCTGGGTCCGACCTATAACACTAATTGAAAGGGTGTTAGCACTGTGCCACGGGTACTAACAACTGTTATGGAGTCAGTCCTAACTAACGGGTGACCCCTGAGATCAGTCCTAAGCTAGTGAGTGATCCCTGAGTATGTCAGTTCTATCTAACGGGTGACATCTCCTAAACTACGCTGGCTACATAGTTTTGGAACTTAGGGATTGCTTTTAGGGACCCAGTCCTAGCTAACAGGTGAGACCCCATCCCTAGGCTCGCTCGGTGCAGAATCCTACTCCCAACTAAAAGACATTGATCTAATTATACTGAACTGGACTAGACTGATACAAAGTTTACTGAGATTTCCTAAGTTCTATAACTGACAAAGTTCTACTGATGTAATACCCCGTACTTCAACCTAGCCTAAAATTATCCCAAAAATGTTAAAAACTTGCGTTAAAAGATGAATCCACTTTTATACATGTGGAATTTTCAAGATTTAGACTTTTTGTTGTGTGGGAAATTGAATAATATTCCCATCGATACTAAATTCTCCCAAATCCGGCACCCGAGCGAAGAGTTAGAGTCAGTTTAGTAAGACAGTGCGCCACCTGAGCCATCAATGCATCGCGGAGCATGCCAAAATGACAATCGTTAAAATCCAGTGAGCCTCCGCGATTATGGCGCATCGCGCCAAGGTTCAATTTTAAGTTGTCAATTTCTAGTGTACAATTGTGATTCCACCGCATCGTGCCGTCATCTCAGTTCCCTATTGGCAATTTCCAGTGACGGCGCGACAACACTGCGTCGCGCCAGCCTGCCAAATTAGAAAATTTTGATGAAAAATAAATATTTCATCTAGGGATAAATTGGTCTTTTCTCAAGGTTTTAACACGTCCAGGTGCGGGATTTAATCCCTAAAAATGTTTTAAATTATTATTTACTCATTTTTTCCCCAAATCAAGAACATTCTCTCCTAAAAAGCAAAACCCTACCTTTCAGAAAATCAAAGCCAATTCCAAGAATCTCTCTAAGAACTTCAAGAAACTTACAATAAAGGTATGTCAAGTGTTGATTCATGGGTCCCTTTCACCCATGAAGCTCAAGAATCTCTTTTCAAATTCCAAGGATTTTGTATTTATGAATGTTCATGATTTAGTTGAATTGAAATTCATGTTCATGTTGTTGTTGGATTTTGATTCATGTTTTAAATTATATGTTCGAATGATTGATCCTAGTATGTGATATTTTGCATAATATTCATGATAAACCCTTCAAATTGCAAATTGATTTATGCAACCATGATAATTAGATGCATTGATGATGGTATAGCCAAAGCATGCTCCCCATGTGTCTGATTAAATGCCTAGGTAAAGGAAAAAGTGCCATTATAGTATGTTAATATGAAATCCCCATTCATGTACAAGTTAATGCATGTCAAGTGTTTGATGAAATGTCTTAGGCAATTAAATGTGAATATATATATATAGCCATTATTGTGCTTTCGAACTTATGCAATGATTTACTATTATGCTATCAAGTCCTGGGGGTATTTATACCCGACAATTTTGCTGTGTGCCTAGAGCCAGTGTTAGTTTCACGATAATCTCAGTCACGCCATGATTAGTAGTATTCTCAGTCAGTTACATGACTCAGAAAAACTCAGTAATCTCATGAACTCAGTCAGTTAACAAAATTCAGTAATAATCCGTCAGTCCACAGAACTCAGTGAACTCAGTCCAGTTCATTTTAGTATAATTAGTTCAGTGTCTCTTCAGTTGGGAGTAGGATTTAGCATCGAGCGAACCCAAAGATAAGGGCATACACTAATAGTAAAGGGTGTGACCCCTTAGAAGCAATCCTTGCGTTCTATAACTATGTAGCCAACATAGGTTGAGACATCAACACTGACAATAGAGGGTTGATGAGGTGGATTAACACTGCCAGATGAGGGTTCCACTGTTCTTCTTTGGGGACACTGCCAGATGAGGGTCACTCATAGCTTGTCTTTACCAGTGGCGCGGTATTGACACCATTCCAATTGGGGTTACAGATTGGACCCTAACTTAGCTATAATAGCTTATTAGGGGTATGTCGGTTAGATGACTACTTACCACAGTCTCAGTCTCAGTCTCATTAATAGAACTCAGATAGTGCTATAGATTTTAGGACTGCCAAATACAGTCACTCAACTTAGTACAGAACTTAGCTACCATCAGAACTAAAACTGTCAGCAACAGCCACCCAGTATTAGTTATATCAGTTATAAATAATCCATGTTATTAGTATGTTCAGTATTCATAATTCCCATGTTTCAATTGCAGTTATGTTTTCATGCATTTATCCTCACGCAGTCATGTTCAAGTTTATGTTCATGTTCATGTTATCAGTTAGTTATAGTTTATGCGTATGAACCCCATGCATTCAGCCTAGCTCACTTGTGTACCAGTACATTCTCACATACTGACGCATACTTTTCTTTTGTGCTATGGTGTTTTATACCATAGGTTTGAATGCTCAGGATCTCGATTGCACTTAGCAACTCAGGTTTCAGTCAGCAGCAGTAGATTAGAAGTGAGTCATCATCATTCAAGGATGCCTTATCATTTCAGTATTTCAATACTTAGTTATTTCAGCAATTGGAGTTAGTTTGGGACATGTGCCATCAACTCCTTATTTAGACAATTAGAGGCTTATTCAGACTATAGTATGTTCAGATAATTATTTCAGTTTTGGTATTGTTATACTGCATTTACATTTATGTTTCAGTTTTGAACCATATGGCCTTTTAGCCTCTTATTCCATATTTATACAATATATTATGCAGTGCTCGGTTACAGATATCAGTCATGGGTTAGTGTAATACCTCGTTCTTCAACCTTGCATGAAATCGTCCCAAGAATGTTAGAAACTTACTTTGAAATATGAATCCATTTTTTTACATGTATAATTTTTAAGATTTTCACTTTTTATCGTGTGGGAAATTGAATTAGCTTTCCAACGATACCAAGTTCGTCCAAATTTGGTATCGGAGTAAAAAGTTATGGACGTTTTACTTAGAGCTGTCAGAATCACCCAGGTGCGACGACCAAGTTAACGGACCGTCGATCTTGCGATGAACCGTCACCTATACCGTCATAACCAAGGAAGTGAGGCAACCTTCTGGATAAGGTGCGATGGACAGGTTGACGAACCGTCAAACTTGCGATGGACCATTGCCCAAGCCGTCGCTACTTAGGAAGTGAGTCCTTTTCTTGGGCCACATACGATGGTCGAAATGATGGACCATCGAGCCAGCGATGGACCATCGCACGAGCTATCGCAGATCCTATTCATTTATTTTAAAGCCATTTTAAAAAGGGTATTTGGGTCTTTTTCCACCCGATTTAACCCCTAATTACACCCGACCATAGCTCATAAGTTCATTATTCTTTTACAACATCAAATTAGGGTTTCTCCCAAGATCTATCCTCAAGAACAAGAAAACCTTACATGTTTAACTCCAAGTCAAGAATTCAAGTTTTCCTCCATCAATCTCCAAGAAATTACAACCCAGGTATGTCATGTGTTGATTCATGGGTCCCTTTCACCATGAAGCTCAAGAATCTCTTTTAAAATCCAAGATTTGGGTATTTGTGAATGTTCATGATTTAAATTGAATTGAAATTCATGTTCATGGTGCTGTGTGGTTTGATTCATGTTTTAAATTACATATTCCAATGGTTGACCCTAGTATGTGATGATTTGCATAATAACCATGATAAACCCCCTTCAAATTACAAGTTGATTGATGTATCCATGATTATTAGATGTGTTAATGATTTTATAACCAAAGCATGCTCCCCATGTGTTTGATTAAATGCCTATGTGAAAGAAAAGTGCCATACTAGTATGATAATATGAAATCCCCATTCATGTACAAGTTTATGCATGTCAAATGTTTGATGAAATGTCTTACTCAATGAATTATGGATTGTTAATATTAGTCATGTATTTAAGAAAGTCATGCTTTGTCAGTTTCTTTCCATGGAGTCCTGGGGGTACTTGTACCCAAAAAATATAGCTGTGTGCCTAGAGTCGGTATCAAGTTTTCACGATATCCTCAGTCAAGCCATGATCCATAGAACTCAGTCAGTCATGTGACTCAGGAAATTTCAGTAATACGGTAATATCAGTACTGTTCTGTTAGTCAATGGAACTCAGTTAATTCAGTTAAATAAGTTTAGTAATTCATGTTCAGTATTTATTTAGATGGGAGTAGAATTTAGCACCGAGTGAACTCGAGGATGGGAACTCACCTGTTATAGGAGGGTGTGATTCTTAGAAGCAATCCTTGCATTCCAGAACTATGTAGCCAACATAGGTTGAGACATCATAGCCTGATATATGAGGGTAGATGAGGTGGCTTAACCTGTTATCTGAGGGTTCCCACCATTCTCATTAGAGTTACCTATTATATGAGGGTTACTCACAGATTGTCCTAACTATTGGCGCGGTATTGACACCCTTCCAATTGAGGTTATAGATTGGACCCTAACTCAACCATAATAGCGTATTAGGGGTATGTCGGTTAGATAACTACTTCCCACAGTTTCAGTTATAGAATCAGGACTGTCAGATACAGTCATTTAGTCTCAGTAATAGAACTCAGATAGTTTTACAGAATCAGGACTGTCAGATATAGTCAACTCAGAATAGTACGAAACTCAGCTAGTTCCATCAGAACCTTGACTGTCAGATACAGTCGCTCAATATCAGTTACTTCAGTTATATGGTTATCAGTATCTCATGTTGTTATTACTCAGATTCAGTAATCATGTTATCACAAACTCAGTTACAGTTATTATGTATTCATGCATGTATTCTCATGTTCATGTTGTCCAGTCAGTTAGTATAGTTCATGCATGTGAACCCTTTGCATTTAGCCTACCTTCCATGCATACCAGTACATTCAAAGTACTGACGTATTTACGCTATGGTGTTTTATACCATAGGTTCAGAAGCATGAGCTTCAGAGCATCAGTAGCATTCCAGTCTCAGTAGTCAAAGATAGAAGTGAGTCCTCATCCTTCGAGGACATGACCATTCTTTATTATCTCATTAATTAATTTATTAGTTGGAGTTAGTTGGGGTAATGTCTCATCAACTCCTTATTTAGACAGTTTAGTCAGTTAGAGGCTTTTCAGACTATCATGTTTAGATAGTTATTTCAGTGTTTGGGTATTTCATACCCCATCTATATGTTATGATTTATCAGTTTTGTTTTAGTTTTGAACCTTAAGGCCTTTCAGTTTATGTTTCCGCATTTATACAGTATATTATGCAGTGTTTAGGTACAGATATTAGTCATGGGTTAGCTTGTGGTCCTTTGGGGTTATGAGCATCGTGTAGCATTCCTTGTACCAAATTTGGGGCATTACAGTTAGCTTGTGGTCCTTCGGGGTCATGATCACCGTATGGCATTTCGGGTACCAAATTTGGGGTGTTACAAACTTGGTATCAGAACCAGGTTCATTTGAGTCCTAGGAAGTCTAAAAGCCGCATCTAGTAGATTCTTGTGCATGGGTGTGTTGTGCGCCACATTTATGTACAGGAGGCTATAAGATGTTTTAGGAACAGTTTTCCTTCTTTCAGTCTTCATGTTGTGCCAGTGAGCATGGGCTCAAATTCAACTCTCAGTCTAATCCGTTTCTCCCTTTTTGTTTTCAAAAGATGACTCCCAAAAGAAGAAATGAGAATCAGTCAGCCCCTCAGCCTCTCTAAGCAGATCCCTTAGACGAACACGTCTCTCATGCAGAGTTTAGAGCCACATTCACTACTCTTGCTAATTCAGTTGCTGCTCAGAATAAATGGCCAACTACTATTCCAGCCAACCCAGTGGACAATACAGCTACAACCAAGATTCGGTACTTAACCCGGATGAATCCTCCATCCCTTTTCGGGTCTAAGATAGACGAGGACCCTCAGGAATTCCTTGATCAGGTTCAAAAGGGTACAAATATCATGGGGGTTACCGCTAGTGAGAGTGCTGAGCTAGATGTATATCAGTTGCAGTATATGGCTCACACATGGTTCAAACAGTGAAAAGCAGAGAGGGCTATATATGCAGGTCCTGTTGAGTGAGAGGAGTTTTCCACTGCCTTCGTAGATAGATTCCTTCCCCTAGATCTGAGAGAAGATAAGGTGTTAGAGTTTATCAACCTCAGCTAAGGTAACATGATAGTGAAAGAGTATTCTCTTAAGTTTATTCAACTAGATAGATACGCTCATCATGTAGTGGCAGACAACAGGGCTAAGATGAGTAAGTTTATTTCTGGGGTAAATGATAGTATGGTCAAGGAGTGCAGGACTACCATGTTGATTAGTGAGATAGACATAGCTAGGATTATGATCCTTTCTTAACAGATAGAGGAGTAGAAGGTTAAGGAGAGAGAAGCAAAATAAGAGAGCTGGAACAGGTAGCTTTAATTTCAATCAGCCTAAATCGGAGGGTGGTAACCATTCTCAGTTCCGCCCAAAGTCATCTATTCCATCTCCTTCCTTAGACAGTGCTCTAGTTCCAAAGTTCAGGGAGGGTAACAAAGATAGGGCACCAGGCCCTAAATCTCAGGGCAGTATTAGCAGTGCCCGAACCAATCCTCTTTGTCGGACTTATGGTAAGAACCACAAGGGTATTTGCAGAGCTGTCAGTGATATGTGTTTCAAATATGGTAAGGCAGACCATAGAGTCAGAGATTGTCCCTAGTCAAGTTTTCAGGGTCAGCATAATTATTCCTCAGCTCAGTTCGATCGCTCGAACCAGCAGGGTGCCACTTCCAGCGCCTCTAGTGGGCAATGCCTAAATAGATTATATGCTTTTTAGTCCCGATAAGATCAAGAAAATTCTCCTGATGTGGTCACTGGTACGTTACAGATCTTTCATGTACATGTTTACGCTTTGCTAGATCCAGGAGCTTCTTTGTCTTTTGTTTCCCCTTACATAACAGTTGAGTTCGAAGTCAGTCTCGAAATTCTAGAAAAGCCCTTATCAGTCTCTACCCTAGAGGGTAAAACCATCATATCCCGATGGGTATACAAGAACTGTCCGATTATGATATTTCAGAAAGTCACTTCAGCAAACTTAGTTAAATTAGAGATGACTAATTTCGATATCATTCTCGACATGGATTGGCTTTATTCCTACTATTCCACAGTTGACTGCAAAAATAGTATTGTCCAGTTTCAATTTCTGAATGAACCTGTCCTAGAGTGGAGGGGTAGTACTTCAGCCTTCAGGGGACAGCTTGTTTCCTACCTTCGGGCAATGAAAATGATATATAAGGGACGTGTCTATCCTCTTGTTCGAGTTAAGGACACTAGCTCCTAAACTTCCAGTCTTGAATCAGTCCCAGTGGTGAACGAATATTCAGATGTCTTTCCCGAAGATATTCCAGGAATTCCTCCTGAAAGGGAAATAGACTCGGCATTGATCATCTTCCCGATACTCAGCCTATATATATTCCACCATATAGAATGGAACCATCAAAACTCAGAGAATTGAAAGAACAGTTGAAGGATCTCCTAAATAAGGGATTTATCAGACCTAGTGTGTCCCCGTGTGGCGCACCAATCTTATTCGTGCGAAAGAAAGATGTTTCTCTCAGAATATGTATAGATTACCGTCAACTCAATAGATTCATGGTCAAGAACAAGTATCCACTCCCTAGAATCGATGACTTATTTGACCAACTTCAGGGTGCCAGCTATTTTACTAAGATAGACCTCAGATCAGGCTATCATCAACTCAGAGTCAGAGAATGTGACATTCCAAAAATAGTTTTCTGAACTCGCTATGGTCACTTTGAATTCTTAATCATGTCCTTTGGTCTTACCAATGCCCTAGCCACTTTCATGGACTTGATGAATTGTATGTTCAAGAAGTACTTGGACATGTTCGTTATAGTTTTCATAGAAGACATCCTTGTCTATTCCCACAGTGAGCGTGATCATTCAAACCATCTTAGAAAAGTATTACAGACTCTTAGAAATCATCAGTTGTTCGCCAAATTTAGTAAGTATAAATTTTGGATAAGGTCAGTAGCATTTATTGGTCATATTATTTCTGGTGATGGCATTAGAGTTGATCCTCAAAAGATTAAAGTAGTAAGAAACTAGCCTCACCCTATCTCTCCATCAGATATCATGAGTTTCTTGGGTCTAGCTAGCTATTACAGATGGTTTGTTGAGGGATTTTCATCTATTGCATCCCCTATGTTCATATTGACTCAGAAGAAAGTCAAGTTTCAGTGGTCAGATCCTTGCGAGAAGAGTTTTCTGGAGTTGAAGACTCGACTCACCTCAGCCCCAGTTTTAACTCTTCCAAATGGTTTAGATAGGTTCGTAGTGTACTATGATGCATCTAGAGTAGGTTAGGGTTGTGTCCTCATGCAGCATGGTAAGTTCATAGCCTATGCCTCTAGACAACTTAAACCTCATGAGAAGAATTATCTGACTCATGATCTTGAGTTAGCAGCCGTAGTTTTTGCCTTAAAGATTTAGAGGAATTACTTGTATGGGGTGCATGTAGATGTATTCTCAGATCATGAAAGCCTTCAGTATGTATTCTCTAAAAAATATCTTAACCTTCGTCAGAGAAGGTGGTTAGAGCTATTGAAAGATTACGACATGAGTGTCCTTTACCATTCGGGCAAGGCCAACGTAGTGGCCGATGCTCTCAATAGACTGTCTATGGATATTGTTGCTCATGTTGAGGACAGTAAGAAGAAGCTAGCTCAGGAAGTTTATCATCTTTCCTGACTAGGTGTCCACCCAGTTAATTCAATAGAGGGTAAAATATGGGTTCAGAGTAGTTCAAAATCATCTCTAGTTTCCGAGGTAAAGGAAAAGCAGGATAGGGATCCCATTCTAGTCAAGTTAAAGGAATCAGTCAAGGATCAGAAGGTTGAGGTTATCTCCCAAGGGGGAGATAGTGTGTTTTATTATCAGGGTCGTCTTTGTATGCCAGGTGTATATGACTTGAGGCAATGAATTCTGGCAGAAGCTCATTGTGCGTGCTACTCGATTCATTCAGGGGCCACTAAGATGTACCATAATTTGTGAGACATCTATTGGTGGAGTAGGATAAAATGAGATATTACAGAGTTTGTGGCTAAGTACTCAATATGTCAGCAAGTTAAGATTGAGCATCAGAAGCCTAATGGGTCCATGCAGGAGTTCAATATTCCCACTTGGAAGTGGGAAGAAGTGAACATAGACTTTGTGATGGGTTTGACTCGTACTCATCATCAACATAATTCAGTTTGTTTCATTGTAGACCGGATGACCAAATCAGCTCATTTTCTTCCAATCCATACCTCTTATTTAGCCAAAGATTATGCCAAACTTTATATTACAGAGTTGGTCAGATTGCACGGTGTTCTATTGACTATTGTCTTAAATAGAGGTACCCAATTCACCTCTTATTTATGGAAAGCGTCCCAAAAGGGTCTTGGTACCCAAGTTCATCTCAGTACCACCTTTCATCCTCAGACAGATGGTCTAGCAGAATGGACCATTCAGACCTTGGAAGATATTCTAAGGGCGTGTGCAATTGATTTCAAGGGTAATTGGGATAACCACGCGCCTTTGATTGAGTTTGCATACAACAACAACAACTATCATTCCAGTATTCAGATGGCTCCATTCGAAGCTCTCTATGGTAGGAGATGCAAATCTCTGATCAATTGGTTTAAAGTCGGTAAGGCTGCAGTAGTCGGGCATGACTTAGTATTTGATACCTTAGAGAAAGTCTAGTTGATCAGAGAAAGGCTCAAGACAACTTAGAGCTGACAAAAATCATACGCAGATGTGTGCAGAAAGGATCTCGAGTTTGAGATTGGTGATTATATGTACTTGAGAATCTCTCCCATGAAGGGAGTGAGGAGGTTTGGCAAGAAAGGAAATCTCATTCCCCGATATGTCAGTCCCTTCAAAATTCTCAATTGCTTCGGCATAGTAGCTTATGAGCTCGAGTTGCCTTCAGATCTAGATTCAATGCATCCAGTGTTCCATGTCTCCTTGCTTAAGAAATGCATAGGTGACCCAGTAGTTTTAGTCCCTGTTGAGGGTGTAGATATTTAGAACAACCTCTCTTTCGAAAAGATTCCAGTCAGAATCCTTGTCTGTCAGATTTGCTGACTGAGGAACAAAGAAGTCCCTCTAGTCAAAGTTCTTTGGTAAAATCAGACCGTTGAAAGAGCTACTCGAGAAGAAAAAGCAGACATGCGAACCAAGTATCCTCACCTTTTCTCCGCTAAATCAGACTCAGCCCAAGGTAATAGCTTTTCTTAAGCTTATCTAGTTTCATATTCAGATTTCAATTACAAATGTGGTATTCAGTTCCATGCTAAGTTTTCATTTCAAACTTGGTATCTTTACCCTTACATATTCAGTCGCATATTTATGAGTCAGTTCAATCATGTTTTTACATATCAGATATGCATGATCAACTTATTAGTACTCTCATTCATGCATTCATGTATCAGCTCAGTCATAAAATCATGCATCAGATATGCATGCTTAGTATGAATCTCAGTAATGTCAGTCAGGTAGTCATGTTTTAGTTGTTAATGTTTAGTATGTACTTTAGCTTATCGTTTCTCCCATATCAATCAGTCTCATTCAAGGACGAATGTTCCCAAGGGAGAGATATTGTAATACCCCGTACTTTTACCTATCTTAAAATTGTCCCAAAAATGTTAAAAACTTGCTTTTAAAGATGAATTCACTTTTATACATGTGGAATTTTCAAGATTTTGACTTTTTGTTGTGTGGGAAATTGAATAAGCTTTTCATCTACATTAAATTCGCCAAAATCCGACACCTGGGCGAAGAGTTAGAGTTATATTAGTAAGATAGTGTGCCACTTGAGTCATCAACACGTCGCAGAGCATGCCAAAATGGAAATCATCAAAATCCAGTGAACTTCCATGATTATGGCGCGTCGCGCCAAGGCTTAATTTCAGAGTTGTCAATTTTCAGTGTACCAACGTGATTCCACGGCGTTGCACCATCAGCCCAGTTCCCAGTTGGCAATTTCAAGTGACACGGTGTGACAGCGCCGCGTCGCGCCAACCTGCCAAATCGAAAAATAAATATTTCATTTAGGGATAAATTGGTCTTTTCCCAAGGTTTTAACATGTTCAGCTATGGGATTTAATCTCTAAAAATATTTTAAATTATTATTTACTCACTTTTTCCCCAAATCAAGAACATTCTCTCCTAAGAAACAAAACCCTATCTTTCAAGAAATCAAAGCCAATTCCAAGAATCTCTCCAATAACTTCAAGAAACTTACAATAAAGGTATGTCAAGTGTTGATTCATGTGTCCCTTTCACCCATGAAGCTCAAGAATCTCTTTTCAAAATCCAAGGATTTTGTATTTATGAATGTTCATAATTTAGTTGAATTGAAATTCATGTTCATGTTGTTGTTGGGTTTTGATTCATGTTTTAAATTACATGTTCCAATGATTGATCCTAGTATGTGATGTTTTGCATAATATTCATGATAAACCCTTCAAATTACAAATTGATTTATACAACTATGATAATTAGATGCTTTGATGATGGTATAACCAAAGCATGCTCCCCATGTGTTTGATTAAATGCCTAGGTAAAGGAAAAAGTGCCATTATAGTATGTTAATATGAAATCCCCATTCATGTACAAGTTAATTCATGTCAAGTGTTTGATGAAATGTCTTAGTCAATGAATTATGGATATATATATATAGCCATTATTGTGCTTTCAAACTTATGCCATGATTTACTATTATGCTATCGAGTCCTGGGGGTATTTATACCTGACAATTTAGCTGTGTGCCTAGAGCCAGTGTCAGTTTCATGATAATCTCAGTCATGCCATGATCATTAGTATTCTCAGTTAGTTACATAACTCAGGAAAACTCAGTAATCTCATGAACTCAGTCAGTTAACAGAATTTAGTAATAATCAGTCTGTCCACAGAACTCAATGAACTCAGTCCAGTTCATCTCAGTATAATCAGTTCCTTGTCTATTCATTTGGGAGTAGGATTTAGAATTGAGCAAACCCAAGGATTAGGGTACACACTGACAGTTGAGGGTGTGACCCCTTAGAAGCAATCCTTGTATTCCAGAACTATGTACCCAACATAGGTTTAGACATCAACACTGACAGTTGAGGGTTGATAATGTGGATTAACATGCCAGATGAGGGTTCCACTATTCTCCTTTGGGGACACTGCCAGATGAGAGTCACTCACAAATTGTCTTTACCAGTGGCGCGGTATTGACACCCTTCCAATTAGGGTTACAGATTGGACCCCAACTCAGCTATAATAGCTTATTAGGGGCATGTTAGTTAGATGACTACTTCACACAGTCTTAGTCTCAGTAATTAACTCAGATAGTTCTATAGATTTTAGGACTGCCAGATATAGTCACTCAGCTCAGTACAGAACTCTGCTAGTTCTATCAGAACCAAGACTGTCAGCAACAGTCACCCAGTATCAGTTATATCAATTATAAGTAATCCATGTTATCAGTATGTTCAGTATTCATAATACCCATGTTTTAGTTGCAGTTATGTTTTCATGCATGTATCCTCACGTAGTCATGTTCATATTCATGTTATTAGTCAGTTATAGTTCATGCATATGAACCCCATGTATTCATTCTACCGCACTTGCGTACCAGTACATTCTCACGTACTGGCACATACTTTTTTTGTGCTATGGTGTTTTATACCTTAGGTTTGGATTCTCAAGTTACCGATCGCACTTAGAAGCTCAAGCTTTAGTCACCAGTAGTAGATTAGCAGTGAGTCCTCATTATTCGAGGATGCCTTATTATTTCAGTATTTCAGTACTTAGTTATTTTAGAAGTTGGAGTTAGTTGGGGACATGTCCCATCAACTCCTTATTCAGACAGTTAGAGGCTTATACAGACTATAGTATGTTCAGATAGTTATTTCAGTTTTGGTATTGTTATACCACATTTATAGTTATGTTTCAGTTTTGAACCTTATGGCCTTTCAGCCTTTTATTCTGCATTTATATAGTATATTATACAGTGACCAGTTACAGATATCAGTCATGGGTTAGCTTATGATCCTTCGAGGTCCTGAGCACCGTGTGGCATTCTGGGTACCAGATTCGAGGCATTACAACTAAGTTCTATAACTGACTGAGAGTACTACTGATCGTGACATAACTGATACTATCCTGTCACTGACACTGGCTCTAGGTAAACAACTAAATTGTCTGGTATTAAATACCCCAGGATTCGATAGCATGAAAAGTAAAGCAAAGCATCATCTTGAATAATATAACAATGTTCACTTGGTCATAATTCATTCATAGAGACATTTCATCAAACACTTGTAATGCATTAACTTGTACATGGATGGGGAATACATGTTAGCATGCTATAATGGCATTATTTCATTCTCATAGACAATTTATCAAACACATGAGAAGCATACTTTGTTCATTAAATCATAAATACTCAGGGTTAACATGGTTACAACAATCAACTTGCAAATTGAAGGGTTTATCATGAATATCATGTAATTCAACACATACTAGAATCAATTCTTGGAACTTGTAATCTAAATCATGGATTAAAACTCAAACAACATCATGAACATAAATTCAATCTAATTCAAATATGAAAATCATAAATTTGAGATATATTATATTTAATAAGGGATTCTTGGACTTTATGGATGAAATTAACCCATAGATGAACCTGTAACATACCTTGGAAGATTCTTTCTTGAAGGTTCTTGGAAGAAATTCTTAGACTTGTTCTTGATTTCTTGCACTAGGGTTTTTTTGCCTCTTTGAGAGAGAATGCTTTTAATTTGGGGATGAATTGAATAATGAGTAGCTAAGGATATTTTTAGGGATTAAATCCTGTATCTTGGCATAATAAAATTATGGGAAAGGACTATTTTAACCCTGTGCGTCCTTTTAATTTTTTGTGAAAATTTTCTGAACTAGGCACCTGGCGCGACGCACCACTATCACGTCATGCCACTAGAAATTGGATAACTGGAAATTGGGCTGATGGCGCGATGCGGCGCCATTGCGGTGCCTCACTAGTTGTGAATTTTCCCTTTGGCGCAACGCACCATGATCGCGAAGTCACACTAGAAAGTGACAATTGGGAAAAAGGCTAGTGGCGCGATGTGGTGGTATCATGTTGTCATACTTGAAAATGACAAATGCCATTTGGACTGCCTCCGTGATGCTCTAGAGTACCAGGTGGTACACCGTCTTTCTAAAATGGCTCTAACTCTTCGGCCGGGTGTCGGATTTGGGCGAATTTGGTATCGATGGAAAACTTATTCAATTTCCCACACAATGAAAAGTCAAAATCTTGAAAATTCCACATGTATAAAAGTGTATTCATCTTTCAATCAAGTCTTTAACATTTTTGGGATGAATTTAAGCTAGGTAAAAGTATGGGGTGTTATATAAAGATTGATGGAAGAAATTTTAGGGCCACAAAGTGTTAGTGAAATGCAGTATGTGACCAAGCCTTGAAAAAATGAATAGAAAATAAAAGGGTCCACCAAAGAAAAGTTCTACATTAAAATTGCATGAACAAAAAATCGAAGAAAAGGGGTGAACAAAGGAAGCAACAGTAGGTATATGAAAATAAAGAAAACAAAGAGGAGTGGCCCATAGTCAAATAGGTGGATTAAAAAGTGTGATGTATATGTTCAAGTAAGGGCGTAGCCATGTTGTTCCCAAATGATATTCTACCCTAACCCGAACGTATGTTACAAGCTTAAAAAGTCCTTTGAGATCTTCAATCATTTACTTTCTTTGTAGTGATGATTGAAAAGAAGTGAAAGAATATGGTATGACACTTGTTGCATAGATATATCTTTAGTGAGGGAGATAGGTGTTGTACTTAAAATTCCTTATTGCATATTTGGTGGTTTGGTGTGTGGAATTCTTCTTCTTGTGATATTGGTATGGGAATAAGTCGAGATGGGTGATTTTGTCACCTCCCGAGCAATGAGTCAAATGGAGTATAGCTTAGTTGTGGTTAAAAGGAAGTCACTTCTAGAGTGTTAATTTTTGTTGCTTGGTTGCTCTTTAAAGTCTTGTGCCTCCTTGGATATTACCTCTTATGATGAGGGGTGTAGTGAAAAATAGCATAGCCCATGTGCAATGAGCTACTTAAGGTAGCAACTAAGGTTGAAGTCATTATAATCTTTAAGATATAAAGTTTGGGCATAGATAATTGTGTCTCATGGTAAGAGGTAGTGTTGCTTGAGGACAAGCAAAATCTTTAAGTTGGGGGTGTTGATGAGTGATGATGAGTGATGATTTTACCACTCATTTGCACTCATATTGTGCACCTTACCTTGTTTTGAATGAATAATTGAGACATAATTGTGATTGAATACACTAATATCCACATTTTGTAGGCGCAAAGGTGATGAGATAAAAAGATGTAGGTTGGAGCTACAAAAGGAAGCAAAGAAGTTCAATTGAAGACTTGGAGTAGAACATAGCCCAGTTATCGCGATCGCGGGCATCAGCTCACAATCATGGTGAGTCAAGCAAGTCAAAGTTCCGCAATTGCATTGAATTTCCTAGAATCGCTATACCACAGTTACGTTAAAGACACCATGATCGCGGCCTAGCGGGATTTAAGCCTAAGGGTAAAACTATAAATGCACGAAGCTGTCCCAAATTTGCCCAACAAAAAAAGACCCAAACCTGAATCCAATACATTTTCCCACAAACCTACTTCCCATCCTTAGTCTAGGGATTTTGTAATTTCTTAGAGCTTGGAGCTCAAATTTGCACTAATTTGAGCTAAGAAGACATTAGAGTAACTTCCAAGTGTAGATTTAGCTATGTCTATTAAAGATTCATTTAGGTCTCAAGTGTGGTTTTCCATATCTTTATTTTTCCTATGAATAACTTTAATAGACATCTTGGATTATTAGTGTTTATTATCATTATGTGTTTCTAGATCTATCTCTTGGTATTATGCTCGATTAGGGTGCAATTGTGTGTGGGTTGTGATCTTATTGTGTAGATTTGAGGTTATTAATGAAGGGTTTCATTATTGCTTGATTAAATAGCTTGGGATTTGATGGGTGAAAGTGTAACGCCTTGAAATCTGATCCCAAGATGTCACACGGTGCTCAAGTTTACGAGTAGCCTTAAGCTAACCTTATTTGCCTTCTACTAGATATAAATCTCATAATCAAGGTAATATAGACATAAAAGTCATACTGAATGCGAAAAATGTCTGAAATAACTAAGAATAATCTAAATATAATGTATGAAGCATCAATACTGAATAATCTGACTATAAACTAGTAGCGACAAGCCTCTACTACTAATGCTAGAGAGTCACTGGGACAGAACCCCAGCTAACTCAAACTATCTGAAAAGAATACTGAATCATATAAAACTACTAAGCTGCAGAATCTAAATAAATAAGTCCCCAAACTATGAGGACTCACCAACTGTCGGATGTAGATGAAGATACTCAAACTACTCGCGCTGCTGATACTGAGCACCTAAACCTACATTATGAGACAATGTAGCACATAGATATATATATCGATCACTATTTTGAGGATGTACTGCGTATATGGCAGTAAAATGCATAAGTAAAACATCATCTCATCAACATAATTTATAAAAAAAATGCACGCTAAATGTAAATGACCCACAAAAGCTGGAATGTCTGAAATACTGAAATCATGAATAATAAATCAATTATACTTTATAAATCTAGTGAGTCATAACATTTAGTTATAAAAGCTATACTTGTATTTTGTCTATAAATCATACTTTCTAAGTGTAGAAAGAGTTCACTTTTGAAATCTGAAATCTAAAATTGAAGTCTGTAACTGTTATTTTTCTGTAAATCAAAATCTGAGAAAATCTGTGAGTCTTTGCACTTAGTTTTCTAAAATCTTTTCTTACTAGTAGGGAAATACTCAAAAATGTTTATTTACTTTTACTAGAAAGGAGGTTCTCATAGCCGACATAAACAATGCGAGCTACATGGAGTCCAACGTTTCATCCTCCTAAGGAAGAAACCTCACATTGGGGAGAGGTGTCATACTCTTGTCAGGGAGTATAACCTCAGGTTAAGTGATCACTATCTCATCCCACTATAGGCTCTCAAATCTTAATTCTACGACGACACGTAGTTCTGGGGAATGATACCTTGGAATCAAACCCAACTCGATGCTAACTACTGCTCTTTTTAGTTTGCAATGCTTATTTTTTTGGAAATCCACTTATTTGGTGATCAAAATATCAATGCTTTACTGAAAATCTATAAATAATCGTACAATAGGATGCTTAAAGCATGTCAAACATCATAATAATCATTCTTGATAATGAAAACAATGATAATTCATCTCAAAATCTGGAAATTACTGCAATAGGCATGAAAATATAAAAATAAACATGCAATTCATCTTCAAATATCTCAAAAACTCATAATCTTGCAAATAGCAATAATGGGTATAAACCCTAATTCAAATCTCATGGATATTCATTCAAAATCATATGAATTTATAATTTAAAACTTGGTTTTGGGCACAACGATGGAAGAAGATCCTTGTTCATAAACCCCACATACCTTGTTAGACGATTAGATGAAGAAACTTGAATTATTGATTCCTAATTAAGTTCTTAGAGATGTATTCTTGATTATATTGCCTTGGGAATCCTCAATCTTAAGCTTTCTTGAAGAATCAATGGATGATTTTGATTTCTTGGAGAAGAAGCTTTGGAGCTCTAGGGTTTTGCTTTTGAAAAAAATGATGAATAATAAGCACAAAGTGCTTTGAATATGATTAATTTTGTATTTTGGACGGATTGGGGCCTTGGGAATTGACAAAAATACTCTTTTTAAACTTTTACGTGGAACTGGAAAAGAACAACATTTTTCGATTTGGATGGCCACCGCAATGCGCCGCTATCGCGGTGTCTCACTGGAAAACTACGAGTGGGAACTGGGCTTTCTCTGAGACATGAAGCTATTGCGCTGCCCTATAGTTTTGCCATTTTTTCCACTAGCGCGACGCGCCAACATCGCATTGGGTTACTGGATTTTGATAGTTGGGAAATTGGCCCTCTCTGCGATGCAGTGCTATTATGGAGGGACACTAGAATTTGATGATTATCATTTTGTCCTCCTCCACGATGCGCCAAGTGACCAGGTGGTAGACTTTCAACTTAAAAATTCTCTAACTCCTCAACCGAGTATCAAATTTGGGCGAATTTGGTAATTATTTTGAATTCGGTATTTTTTCCACACGAAATAAATACTCTTCATTTTTGAAGCTATTTGTTAACATTCTAGGAACGAATTTAAGCTAGGAAAATTGTGGGGTATTACAATATATCCCCCTTGGGAACATTCGTCCTCGAATGTGGCTAGATAAGCTTAAAATACTGAGGAATATCAGGCTATAAGGTATCATGCACAATTGAAATAAACTGAATAACTGAATCTCAATTAAAATGTGCCATTGAACTGATCTGAAAATGCATATATTCTCATGAAGATAACTATATAGCTAAATCTGAAACTGGAAAAGAACTGAATGAAGGAAAACTATTACCTTCGGCTGAATCTGAGTTCGTGGAGAAGAGATGTGGATACTAGGTACGCATGTCTGCTTCTGCTTCCTAAGTAGAACCCTCAACGGACTGATTTTGCCACAAAATTTTGACCAAGGGAACTTTTTTGTTCCTTAGACTACGAATCTGATGATAAAGAATCTCTACTTGGACTTCTTCGTAAGAAAGGCTATTCTTAATATTTGTACTTTCTAGAGGAACTATAACAACTGAATCGTCCATGCACTTCTTAAACAAGGACCCATGGAACACTGGATGAACTGAGGATAACTCTGCGGGTAGCTCAAGCTAATACGCTACCTTCCCAACACGGCTCAAAATACGGAAGGGACCAACATAACAGGGACTAAGCTTCCTCTTTTTGCCAAATCTCTTTACCCCTTTCATGGGTGAAACTTTTTAATACACAAGAACCAACCTCAAACTCAAGGTCTCTTCTTCTTATGTCTGCATAAGATTTCTGACAACTCTGGGCTGGGCTGCTTTCAATCTCTCTCGAATCAACTGAACTTTCTCCATGGTCTCAAACATCACGTATTGACCAATCAAAGTGGCCTCACCCATTTCGAACTAACCAACTGGCAATCTACATCTCCGCCCATAAAGAGCCTCAAACGGGCCATCTGAATACTAGCATGATAACTGTTATTATAAGTGAACTCAATCAATGGCAAATGCTCATCCCAACTACCTTTGAAATCAAGAACGCATGCCCTTAACATATCCTTTAAATTCTGAATGGTCCTCTCTGCCTGACCGTCTGTCTGTCGATGAAAACTGAACTAAGGTGAACTTAGGTACCAAGACCCTTCTGAAAGGCTCTCCAAAACTTAGAGGTAAACTAAGTACCCCTATCTGAGATGATGGACAAAGGAACTCCATGTAATCTAACTATCTCTCAGAGATACAACTTACCATAATCTTCAGCTGTGTAGGACATGTGCATTGGCAAGAAATGCGCTGATTTAGTCAATCTGTCTACTATCACCAAAATTGAGTCATGCTGACGATGCAAATGGGGTAAACCAGTCACAAAATCCATATTCACCTCTTCCAACTTCCAAGTAGGGATTCCAAACTCTTGCAATGCACCACCAAGTATTTGGTACTCTACCTTAACCTGTTGATAAGTTGCACACTTAGCTACGAACTCTGCTATATCTCTTTTCATACCACTCCACCAATAAATTTCTCGAAAGTTGCGGTACATCTTGGTGGCTCCAAGATAGATGGAATAACGCGCACCATGTGCTTACGCCATAATCTTCTGCCTCAAATCATCAACACATAGCATGCAAAACCTACTCTGGTATCTCAACATTCCGTCTCCCCCTCGGGAGAAAACCTCTATCTTTTGGTTTATGACTGACTCCTTCAGTTTGACCAAACTAGAATCCTTATGTTGCTTCTCCTTTACTTTCGAAACTAGGGAAGATTAAGAACTACAAAGAACCCAAACATTCCCCTTAGCTGAGTCAACCAACCTAACACCCAATCTAGCTAATCAATTAACTTCCCAAACTAACTCTTTCTTATCATTCTCCACATGACCAATACTGTCCATAGATAATCTACTAAGGGCATTTGCTACTATATTGGCCTTGCCCGAATGATACAACACACTCATATCATAATCCTTCAACAATTTTAACCACCTTCTCTGACGTAGATTAAACTCCCTCTGAGTAAACACATATTGCAAGATTTTGTGATCCATGAACACATTAACATACACACCATACAAATAATGTCTCCAGATTTTCAAAGTAAACACAACAATAGCTAACTTAAGATCATGGGTTGGGTAATTCTTTTCATGAGGCTTAATTTATCTAGAGCCATAGGCTATGGCCTTACCTCTCTGCATAAAAACATAACCCAAACCAAATCTGGAGGCATCACAATAAACCATAAAACCATCTGTACCATCAAGCAAAGCTAAAATGAGGGATGAAGTGAGTCGAGTCTTCAACTCCTGAAACTCTTCTCGCAGGAATCTGACCACTAAAACTTCACTTTCTTTTGGGTCAATCTAGACATAGGAGATGTTATAGATGAGAAAACCTCAACAAAACATCTGTAATATCCAGCTAGACCCAAGAAACTCCTAATATCTGACGGGGAAATAAGTCTAGGCCAATTTATTATGGCTTCTGTCTTTTGGGGATCAACTCTAATACCTTTACTGGAAATATTATGACCAAGGAAAGCTACTGACCTTAGCCAAAATTCATACTTGCTGAACTTGCGAACAATTGGTGATCTCTAAGAGTTTGCAACACAATTCTAAGATGGTCTACATGATCATCCTCACTACAAAAGTAGACGAGAATATCATCAATAAAGACTATGGAAAACATATCTAAATATTGTGTGAACACTCTATTCATCAAGTCCATGAAGGTTTCTGGGGCATTTGTTAGTCCGAAAGACATAACTAGAAACTCAAAATGACCGTAAGGGTTCTGAAAGCTATCTTTGGAATATCACATTCCCTTACTTTAATCTGGAGATAGCCGGATCTAAGGTCTATCTTTGAGAAATAACTGACACTTTGGAGTTAATCAAATAAGTCATTAATTCTAGGAAGAGGATATTTGTTTTTGACTGTAACTTTATTTAACTGATGTTAGTCAATGCACATACACAAGGAACCATCTTTCTTTTGCACGAATAGGACAGAAGCACACCATAGAGAAACACTGGGCCTTATGAAACCTTTATCTAAAACATCTTTGAATTGCTCCATCAACTCCTTAAGCTCGACGGGATCCTTACGATATGGAGGTATAGAAATAGGCTGAGTATCTGGAAGAAGGTCAATACTGAATTCTATTTCCCCATCGGGAGGTACCCCTGGCAAATCTTTGGGAAAGAAATCAAGAAACTCATTAACTAAACTAACTGACTAAACTATTGGAGTCTCATACTTAGTGTCTTTAACTCAAACAAGATGATAGATACACCCTTGGGAGATCAACTTTCGGGCTTTAAGATAAGATAAGAAATGACTTTTGGGAGACACTAAATTACCTGACCACTCAATAACTGGTTTATCTAGAAATTAAAACTTCACAACTCTGGTGCGACAATCTATAGAGACGTACCAAGAATGAAGCCAATATATACCAAAAATAAGATCAAAGTCAACCATATCTAATGGGGTTACATAAGAAAAACTTGACCCAAGGTCTACCAACTCGTAAATATCAAAATAAAAGACACGAAGCATACCAGTAACAACATCTGGTGAATTCTCCTACTCTTGATGGGATGGTAAAGTATAGAATTGATTCTGGATCTAACCACCACTGGTACTAGATGATGCGCCCTGAGGAGGGACTGGGCAACCTAAAGGAGCTGGTGCATTAGCAGCCTGAGTCTGGGGACAATTATCTCTATTTCCCTACTTAGCATGCGGGCACTCTTTAATTTTATGACCCAACTTACCACAACCAAAACAACCCTTCTGTCCAGCCAAATACTCACCGAGGTGATTCCTACCATACTTAGCACATGAAGGATAACAAGGTCTTCCATTTACACTATTCTGAGATCTGGACATAGAAGACTTACCCTACTTCTCCTGTCCACCTCTGAGAGCAGGAGCACTAGCTAAAGATGGTGCTATCATAGATGAACGATTCTAAAACTATGAACGATTTCCTCCTTGAGACCTATTCTAACCATACTCAAACTATCTTGTTCTAGCCATCTTATTATTTCTATCTCTTCCCTTCAAATTCTCTGCCTCAATCTGCTGAGCATGCATCATCGATCTCGCAAGATCCATATCTCTAATAAGCATGGTAGTCCTACACTTGTTGACTTCCAAGATAGACACTCCAGTAACAAACTTACTCATACTATCCCTAGGAACATCCATTGTATCAGGGACATAATTAGACAACTGATTGAACTTAAGGCAGTACTCCTTCACTGTCATCGAGCCTTGCCTTAAATTTACAAAATCTTCTATCTTAGCTTTCCTCATCTGACGTGGGAAGAACCTTTCTAGAAAAGTATCCTGAAACACCTGCCAACTCATAGGAACAACATTCTCTCCTCTACTATTCTTTCATATCACTACCTAATCATATGCTACATCCTTCAATCTATAGGATGAGAACTCTACACTCTCCACCTTAGAAACATGAATAATTTGGGTTATCTTCTTCACCTCCTCATAATAAAGCTGTGGTTCCTCACCTTCCTTTGACCCAAAGAAATCTGATAGATTCATTCTCATGAAGTCTCTGATTCTAGCTACTACTAAATCCCCATTCTTCTGAAGTGGTACTGCAGCTTGATTCTGATGGTTGCCCTTAACATTGGTGGTCATAGCTTGGTTAATGCCTGAAAGGAAGCCCTAAACTTAGCATAGGATATATTCTCATTCAAATGATCTTTGGTCTGGTGTGGCTGGTAACTATTTTTGTGGGCTTTAGCTAGATGAGAAGGCATATTCAACAGTCACGTAAGAGCATGAGTTAAAAGCAGATAGAGATTCTGTAAGCACGATAGATCATGAAAGAAAGAGATGATTTCCTAAGAATGTTTCGTAGCCTCTTGCTCATAAATATGGTGCGCTTTGCACCCATGATCAAGACTCTACGTAACGCGACTTGTCTGACTCCCTATGACTCTTAAAAACCTTAGGCTCTGATACAAAGTTTGTAACGGCCTAAAATCTGATCCCGAGATATCACACGATTCTTAAAACTATGAGTATCCTTAAGCTAACCCTGTCTTCCTTCTACTATATATAAATCTCATAATCAAGGTAATATAGATATGAAAGTCACACTGAATACAGAAACTATCTGAAATAACTAAGAATAATTTGAATATAATGTCTGAAGCATCAATACTGAATAATCTGACTGTAAACTAGTAGTCCGACAAGCCTCTACTACTAATGCTATAGAGTGACTAGGACAGACCCCCAGCTAACTCAAACTGTCTAAAAAGAATACTGAATCAAATAAAACTACTAAGCTGCAGAATTTGAATGAATAAGTCCCCGAACTATAAGGACTAACTAACTGTTGGATGTAGATAAAGATGCTCGAACTTCTCGCTCTGCTGATACTGAGCACCTAAACCTACATTATGAGATAATGTAGCACATATACATATATATGGATCAGTACTTTGAGGATGTACTGAGTATATAGGGGTTAAATGCATAAGTAAAACATCATCTCATCATCATAATTTATAAAGCAATGCATGCTAAATGTAAATGACTCACATAAGCTGGAATATCTGAAATATTAAAATCATGAATAATAAATCAATCATACTTTATAAATCTAGTGAGTCATAACATTTAGTTCCAAAAGCTATACTTGTATTCTATTTGTAAATCATACTATCTAAGGGTAGAAAGAGATCACTTCTAAAATCTAAAATCTAAAAATAAAGTCTGTAACTGTTATTTTTTTATAAAGCATAATCTGAGTAAATCTGTGAGCCTTTGCACTTAGTTTTCTAAAAGCTTTTCTTACTTGTAGGGAAATACTCAAAACTGTTTATTTAATTTTACTAGCAGGGAGGTTCTCTTAACCGACATAAACCATGAGAGCAACATGGAGTCCAACGTCTCATCCTCCTAAGGAAGAAACCTCACATTGGGGAGAGGTGTCATACTCTTCTCCAAGAGTATAACCTCAGCTTAAGTGATCACTATCTCAACCCACTATGGGCTCTCAAATCTCAATTCTATGGTGACATGTAGTTCTGGGGTATGAGACCTTGGAATAATACCCAACTCGGTGCTAAATACTACTCCCTTTAGTTTGCTATGCTCATCTTATTGGAAATCCACTTCAAAACTCGCATAAGGGTTCATTATGAAACCAATTATACACTTATCTGAATCAATCTGTGAATGAAGCTATTTTTCTTTCTATAATTTATAATTAATATGTAAAGTGGATTCCAAAACTTATCTAGTAATCAAAAGATCAAAGCTTTACTGAAAATCTGTAAATAATCTAACAATTGGATGCTTAAAGCATCATCTTTCTTGGAATAATAATATTCAATCTTGGGGTGATAACCCATGCTTCCATCTCATGTAAAAACATTATAATAATCATTCTTGATAATGAAAACAATGACAATTCATCTCAAAATCTGGAAATTACTGCAATAGGCATGAAAATATGAAAATAAACATGCAATTCATCTTTAAAATATCTCAAAAACTCATAATCTTACAAATAACAATAATGGGTATGGACCCTAATTCAAATCTCATGGATATTCATTCAAAATCATATGAATTTGTAATTTAAAACTTGATTTTGGGCACAAGGATGGAAAAAGATCCTTGTTCATAAACCCCACATACCTTGATAGATGATTAGATGACGAAACTTGAATTATTAATTCCTAATTGAGTTCTTGGAGATGGATTCTTGATTGTCTTGCCTTGGGAATCCTCAATCTTAAGCTTTCTTGAAGAATCAATGGAGGATTTTAATTTCTTAAAGAAGAAGCTTTGGATCTCTAGGGCTTTTCTTTTGAAAAGAATGATGAATAATGAGCACAAAGTGCTTTGAATATGATTAATTTTGTGTTTTGAATGGATTGGGGCCTTGGAAATTGACCAAAATTTTCCAATTTGGCTGGCCACCGTGACGCGCCACTATCACGGTGGCTCACTAGAAAATGATGAGTGGGAACTAGGTTTTCTCCGCGACGCAGAGCTATCGCGGTGCCCTATAGTTTTTCCATTTTTTCCACTAGCGCGATGCACCGACATCTCGTTGGGTTACTGGATTTTGACAAATGGGAAATTGACCCTTTCCGTGATATAGTGCTAATGCGGGGGGCCACTGCAATTTGAAAATTATCATTTTTCCCACCTCCACAACTCGCTAAGTGCCCAGGTGGCGCACTGTCAACTTAAAAATGCTCTAACTCCTCAACCGAGTATCGGATTAGGGAAAATTTGGTATCGATGGAAAGTTTATTCAATTTCCCACACAATGGGAGGTCTAAATATGAAAAATTCCACACGAAATAGATACTCTTCATTTTGAAGCTATTTTAGCATTCTAGGAATGAATTTAAGCTAGGAAAAGTGTGGGGTATTACAATATCTCCCTCTTGGGAATATTCATCCTCGAATGTGGCTAGATAAGCTGAAAATACTGAGGAATCTGAGGCTATAACCTATCATGCATAACTAAAATAAATTTAATAACTGAATCTCAATTAAAATGATCTACTGAACTGATCTAAAGATGTATGAATTCTCATGAAGATAACTATATAGATGAATCTAAAACTGGAAAAGAACTGAATGAAGAAAAACTATTACCTTCGACTGAATCTGAGTTCATAGAGAAGAGATGTGGATACTTGGTATGCATGTCTGCTTCTTCTTCCCAAGTAGCACCCTCAACGGACTGATTTCGCCACAAAACTTTGACCAAGGGAACTTCTTGTTCCTTAGTCTGCGAATATGATGATCAAGAATCTCTACTGGGACTTCTTCATAAGAAAGGCTATTCTAAATATCTGTACTTTCTAGAGGAACTATAACAACTGAATCGTCCATGCACTTCTTCAACAAGGACCTATGGAACACTGGACGAACTGAGGATAAGTCTGCGGGTAGCTCAAGCTAATACTCTACCTTCCCAAAACTACTCAAATACGGAAGGGACCAACATAAAAGGGACTAATCTTCCTCTTCTTGCCAAATCTCTTCCCCCCTTTCATAGGTGAAAATTTTAAATACACAAGAACCAACCTCAAACTCAAGGTGTCTTCTTCTTACATCTGCATAAGATTTTTGACAACTCTGGGATGGGCTGCTTTCAATCTCTCTCGAATAAAATGAACTTTCTCCATGGTCTCAAACATCATGTCTAGACCAATCAAAGTGGCCTCACCCACTTCAAACCAACCAACTGGCAATCTACATCTCCGCCCATAAAGAGCCTCAAACGGAGCCATCTGAATACTAGCATGATAACTGTTATTATAAGTGAACTCAATCAATGGAAAATGCTCATCCCAACTACCTTTGAAATCAAGAACACATGCCCTTAACATATCCTCTAAATTCTGAATGGTCCTCTCTGCCTGACCGTCTGTCTGCGGATGAAAAGCTGAACTAAGGTGAACTTGGGTACCAATACCCTTCTGAAAGGCTCTCCAAAACTGTGAGGTAAACTAAGTACCCCTATATGAGATGATGGACAAAGGAACTCCATGCAATCTAAATATATCTTAGATATACAACTTAGCATAATCTTAAGCCGTGTAGGATGTGTGAACTGGCAAGAAATACGCTGATTTAGTCAATCTTTCTAATATGACCAAAATCGAGTCAAGATGATAACGTGAGTGTGGTAAACCAGTCACAAAACCCATATACACCTCTTCCCACTTCCAAGTGGGGATGCCAAACTCTTGCAATGCACCACCAGGTCTTTGGTTCTCTACCTTAACCTGTTGAAAAGTTGCACACTTAGCTACGAACTCTGCTACATCTCTTTTCATACCACTCCACCAATAGATTTCCCGCAAGTTGTGGTACGTCTTGGTGGCTTGATAACACTCAACTTACACGTCAATTTAGTGCAGGGCAGTCGTCATCAATATATTTACCCAACTTTGGAGTCGGGGTCAAATCCACAGGGAACAATGTTAATGGCAATTAAACTAATGTGAAATTAAAGCTATAAGTTAAATTCAAACAACAAACATAAAAAGACAAAATGGGGTTTTTTAATAATAGAACAGATGTTAAAGTTGTAACTTGCTTTAGAACTCAAAGACAAAATTTCAATAGTTCAAATCAATGATAAAGAATAAACTAGGGTTGTGATCACTATGATTACTAAACCCCATTAAATAATAGCTGTGGCATTGGGTTCTCATGACTTTCAGGAAACACCAGATTATCAGTTTTGACGGTCCATCTAAGTGTTTCTCAACCTACCTAGATGTTGAGCTTCCTAATTCTCTCAAACTTAAGAAGTCATTCTATTCATACTGATTTTATCTCAAGTTGATCAATCTTGTTACAACATTAATCATTAGATGAGAGCTTAACCTTCCCAAATCCTCGTTGATAATTCACTTCTTACTAGAGTTGATTTATTATCTCAAGAAAATCAACAGTAAGCAAAGCCTAGTGTTTGCAGCCAATAGAAAATAATTAATACAAAAGAATTATCAAGATGTTCCCATAATCACTCGAACCCTAACCAACTATTAAATCAATGAAAGAATAGTCATAGATCCCACAACCCTAGTTGTGGGTTTTAGTTGCTCATAAGATAGAAAAAGATAACAATTATTGGATTCATAATTTAAAGCAATTAAACTTACAAAAGATGAAATCCAAAGTTGATTTTCCTCCAAATACAATAAAAATTTCCTACAAATAAATCAAAGGATTGAAAATTGAATTACAAGATCATAGCCCAAAAAGAAGTAAACTGGTCTATGGAATAAGTTCAAGATGTTCCCCCATAATGAATGAACCCTAAAAGCTGCTATTTATACCCATAATTTAATAAAAATTCAAAATAATTTTTTTTAGAATATTCCTTTTAGGTGATGACATTTGTGATAACTTATCACAAATCTGATAAGTTATCAGGAATATCGTTAGACCTTCTGCCTCACTGTGATGACTTCTATGATAACTTATCAGATTTATGATAAGTTATCACAAATATCGTCAGACATGCTTTTAGTTTTTGGTGTTCTGCATCAGTGTGATGACATTTGTGATAACTTATCACAAATTTGATAAGTTATCACACAAGTCGTCAGAAGTGCTTCCAGGTGGATTCTTCAAAAATCATCCTTCTTGACGTAGCTTTCATGTATTTCCATGCATCTTGAATTTCCTACAAAATCACATGAAATATAATAAAAAACAATAGTAGTTACTTAAGAACTTACAATTATTCCGAGTTAAAAGTCTTAAATGTACTAATAGAATGCTAGCACATCAACACCCTCAACTTAAAAACAATTGTTTGTCCTCAAGCAACTACATAACACAACACTACGATGCTTAACCAAGAGACACATAAGATACCTATGACAGTTAATTATCAAGTTTAGTTCAAAATACATTACCCTCTCCATTTTCAATCACTTTAAACCCAACTGTGTATGTCAATTACGATCAATAATGTGACATAAGGGAGTCAAGATATGACATCAACTTAGCAACAATAACCATGCCTATATACAAATTTCACTACCCAAACAAGTAGGCAACTAGCAATGTAACCGATGTGCCCTTACAACAAAGAAGTCCCTCCTTACTCATGTATGAAATCAAGCATGTAAATGCAGGGACGCTCAAGATACACTCACTCTCAGAAGGAAGTTCCAGTCAATGTATACCAAATACCATAAGCTTGCCCTTATTTATATTATCAAAGCTTTCAGAAAATTAAGTTAGTATCACTACAGGACTTTTCTTCAGCTTGTAATGTAGGCTCGAGGATGGTATGATACACAAGGATATTTAAAGCAACTAAGCCTCCTTGGCACTACACTATTTTTGGGGTCTCACTTATCAACCTTTACCTTATTTCTCCCTTCCTTGATTAAGAAAATTCAGGATGGGTGTGGTCATTTAGTTATTTATTTTCTTTTTTTCACAACTTTCCTTTTCTCATTCTTTTTCTACCACACTCAGCCTTGCATATATATATATATATTTTATTACCCTTCTTCATACTCACTTTACATCATGCACCCCTATGATAGCCACCCTAAACTTAGGCTATTTGCCTAAGTCAAAGTGCACAATATCCAAGAAGGACCAGGGCCAAAACAGGTTCATTATGATACAAATGGGAAGGTGATAGGTATAGTAAAAATAATAGGCATTCAGGCTCAAAATCATGATCAAGGGATATTATTCACACATGGAAGGTCATTTAGGCTAAAAGTGGGATAATATCAACAACGGCCTATGATCCTTTCCTAACCGCTATCCTACAACTAAGGCAAGACTAACCGGGCAAGTTTTGAATTTCACACATAACGGGAACTAGGTAGTATCTCACACACACATGGCATAAAGGTATATCACAAGCTACTACCCATTCGGTTCATGCAATTGTTAGTAGTGATTATCATGTCCCTAGTACTAATGGCATAAAAAGATTCACAATAGTCACATATAGATGCACATCACACAGTTACCAGATAGATAATTGTAGAGGTATTTATCATTCCAAGAAAAATCATCAAAAATATGTCAACTATCCTAGATACTTATTTTTTCTCCAGTTAACCATAACACATCACAAAATAAATACAATACACCTAAACATGCCATATCTACTAGGAACAAGACTCCGGGGGAAAAAGGCACAACAACAAAAACCCCAAGAGGACATCAACACCCACAAGTAGTCCTAACACCCTCAACTTAGAATCTTGTAATGTCCCCAATGCGTTAAACTAAAACAAGAGAGTTAGAAATATACCTGTGATACCATAGGTGCGAAGATATGATGTCAATCACATAATACGAATACAAACAACAAACTACCTTAGGTTGCCTCCCAAGCAACACCTGATTTAATGTCACGGCATGACCAAGTTATCTTGACAACTCAGAATTTATCAAGATACCTTGAAAGTGCTTCATACTTTATCCCTCCACTTAGAAAATTTGAATTTTCATCCCATCTTTTAATCTTTACTTCTTTTAGGTCCGTTGGGAAAAAGTGAGGGCATGATAAGGAATTTTCTATTATGCCACTTCGAAAAATTGAACTGCTTGCCCAATTTTGCATCAAACTTTTATGTGGGCTCATTGGAAAGCAGTGAAGATCATAAAAAGCCACTAAATGGACATCGATCTTTAGGATTCTTGGCTTTTACGATTTGGGTTGTGGTATACCCTTTGGGAAAGATAAACTCCAAAATGTAAGAATTTTCCTCCTCATTTTCAACATTCATCATTTGCTTGGGTGATTCAACTTTCATCACATCCACCATGCATAATGTTGAAAAGTGGTTCGAATGAGGAATAAATCCTACTCTATTAGTATATTTACCCCAAAATGGACTAGAGTCTTCACAAGGATTGTGCTTGATTTTTTTTTTTCCTCTAGCACCATTTCCCCAATCTTGGCATCATCCCTCATGGTTGGTTCGGTTGGTTGGGAAATCTCTAAGGGTTGATCAACGTCAAGATCATCATCAGTATAGGATTCTTTCTCCTTATATTCACACTCTTCGATTAGTCTAAATGATTTCACAGACAAGATATCATCTAAACATAATGTAGAAGAGTGCTTTGGATGATTGACCTCGATATCCATCTCCCCTATCTTTTCTCTTTCCTTGTTAAATGGCCTAATGTCATGACACATATATCACATATGATATCATTAATTGTGTCCATACGATCCAACATTAATTAAACCATAGCTTCGATGCCCCTCTTTTCGGTGCTTCGTTCTTCCTTTTCTTGACCAAAAGACCTATCAAAATCATAAGAAAAACTAGAATTTGGGTTAGCACAATGGGGGGTGGGGGAATTTGGGCAATCACTCTAATGTCCATCTTGACCACCACATACAGAACAATCATACTCCCGATAAGATGGAGATAGTGCACACATCTCTCTCCGGGGAGCATATCTACAGTCTTGCCAAAAGTGAGGTCCATCATAATATGTACATGGATCATCAAGATAAGATTTCCAACCACCAAGATCATGTTCATTCCATGATTCCATAATAGTAAGTAAACTAAAAATAAAAATCTACCTAACACAAGAATTAAAAGTAAACTAAAAATAAATATTTACAAGTTTGAATTCAAGCAAGTAGGCTAGAATTCCAAATCAACTCAATATGCCAAATTGTTCTCTGGCAACGACATCATTTTCTATAACGCTCAACTTACACGTCAATTTAGTGCAAGATGGTCATCGTCAATATATTTACCCAACTTTGGAGTTTGGGTCAAATCCACAGGGAATAATGTGAGTGGCGATTAAACTAATTTGAAACTAAAGCTACAAGTTAAATTCAAACAACTGACATAAAAAGAAAAAATGGGAGTTTTTAATGATTGAACAGATGTTAAAAGTTGTAACTTGCTTTAGAACTCAAAGCTAAAATTTCAATAGTTCAAATCAATGATAAAGAATAAACTAAGGTTGTGATCACTATGATTACTAAACCCCATTAAATAATAGCTGTGTCATTGGGTTCTCATGACTGGTGGGAAACACCAGATTATTAGTTTCGATGGTCCATCTAAGTGTTTCTCAACCTACCTAGATGTTGAGCTTCCTAATTCTCTCAAACTTAAGAAGTCATTCTATTCATACTGATTTTATATACAGTTGATCAATCTTGTTACAACATTAATCATTAGATGAGAGATTAACCTTCCTAAATCCTCATTGATAATTCACTTCTTACTAGAGTTGATTTCTTATCTCAAGCAAATCAACAGTAAGCAAAGCCTATTGTATGCAACCAACAGAAAATAATTAATACAAAAGAATTATCAAGATGTTCCCATAATCAATCGAACCCTAACCAACTATTAAATCAATGAAAGAATAGTCATAGATCCCACAATCCTAGTTGTGGGTTTTAGTTGCTCATAAGGTAGAAAGAGATAACAATGATTGGATTCATAATTTAAAGCAATTAAACTTACAAAATAAGAAATCCAAAGTTGATTTTCCTCCAAATACAATAAGAATTTCCCACAACTAAATCAAAGGATTGAAAATTGAATTATAAGCTCAGACCCCAAAAAGAAGTAAACTGGTCTATGGAATAAGTTTAAGATGTTCCCTCACAGTGAATGAACCCTAAAAGCTGCTATTTATACCCACAACTTAATAAAAATTCAAAATATTTTTTTTTAGAATATTCCTTTTAGGCGACGACATTTGTGATAACTTATCACAAATCTGATAAGTTATCAGGAATGTCGTCAGACCTTCTGCCTCACTGTGATGACTTCTATGATAACTTATCAGATTTATGATAAGTTATCACAAATATCGTCAGACATGCTTTTAGTTTTTGGTGTTCTGCCTCAGTGTGATGACATTTGTGATAACTTATCACAAATATGATAAGTTATCATACAAGCCGTCAGAAATGCTTCCAGGTGGATTCTTCAAAAATCAATTATTTTTACCAAAAATTGTCCTTCTTAACGTAGCTTTCATGTATTTCCATGCATCTTGACTTTCCTAAAAAATCACATGAAATATAATAAAAAACAACAGTAGTTACTTAAGAACTTACAATTATTCCGAGTTAAAAGTCTTAAATATGTTAATAGAATGCTAGCACATCATGGCTCCAGGATGGATGGAATAACACACACCATGTGTTTCTGCCATAATCTGCTGTCTCAAATCATCAACACATGGCACGCATAACCTACTCTAGTATCTCAACACACTATCTTCCCCTTAGAAGAAAACCTCTATCTTTTGGTCTTGGCACCGTTGTCGGGGAATATGATTGTAAATTGAAGTTTGTGTACGCTAATTGACTATTTGTAAAGTTTCCTAGCTTTACGTTTATTTGTTATTTTTTTTTTCTATAGGACTTTTTTGGTGAATGCCAAGAACTAGAAGTTTCGGAGGACCATTATTACCATTTAATCCAAAACCACAACTAATCAGCAGAATGGCAGACCAGCAGGAGGCTGACAGGTTAGAAGCCTTAGCTAGAGCTCAGGTGAATGTGTAGAATATCGGTCAACAAGTATGGAATCCAAATCCTAAGGATAAAGATTTGGGAGACAAGGAGTTGCTGAACCCTGGTAACCCAAGGCGTGCAGAGAAAATAGATGTACCAGTACAATGTAATGCTAACAGAAACCATCCATTTCAAGGAAAGCAAGATTACCAGTGGGTCCAGTATAACCTCAATAATGATGATGATGGAATGGGTGGAGCAGGTGCAATGGGTGAAATAATTCCTCCACCGTTAGAACCTGGGTCAAAACTCAACATTACGAGTACTATGATTCAACTCCTTAATCTGAAGGGGTTGTTTGGTGGCCTTCCTAAGGATGATCCAAACTTGCATCTGATGAACTTTGTCACCATCTATAAATCATTTGATAACCCAGGAGTGGGTTAGAATGCTATCGGTTTGATAGTATTTCTGTTGTCTCAGTCTGGGGAGGCAACATTATGGATTAATAAGATGACACCCGATTCTATCACCAACTGGAGGCAGTTGAAAGGAGCTTTCCTAGAAAGGTTCTTTTCACCTTCCAGGAGGGTACATTTGAGTGATGAGATTAGTAACTTTAGACAGCTCCCAACAGAAGTCTTGCATAAAACCTGGGATAGATTTAAAAAGAAGCTGACGCAGTGTCCGAACCATAATATGACAGACATACACTTGATGGAGACTTTGTACAGGGCTCTTAACTCTGTGACAAAACCAATTGTAGATAATGCTGCTGGTGGTTCATTTGTTGATCTTACATTCCCATAGTCTTCAAAAATTCTAGAGAGAATGACCAAATAGAGTCGAGCAAGGCATACCAGAGACTCTGTGGTAGAACCGGACTGGTTAAAACCGTTTGAGATCATGTGTGATGCAAACGGTGTTTCCCTTGGAGATGTGTTGGGACAAAAGAAGGAAAAAATGTTTCATCCACTATATTATGCCAGCAAAGCACTGCATAGAGTGCAAAAGAACTAAACTGTCACTGAATAGGAACTCCTGGTTATAGTATATGCTTTTGAGAAATTCAGGGCTTACCTTTTTGGGACCAAGGTGGTGGTTCACACTAACCACATAGCCCTGAGGTATTTTATGGCTAAGAAGGATGCAAAACCAAGGCTAATTAGATGGGTGTTGCTTCTACAAGAATTTGACTTTGAAGACAAATATAAGAAGGATTGTAAAAACCAAGTGGCAGATCATCTGTCTAGAATGGAAGGGGAACAGGCAGTTAGTGATGAAATGGAGATAAATGATGCATTTCCTGATGAGGATATCTTGGCTGATGCTATGGAGAAAATGCCTTAGTACGCTGATTTTGAAAATTATGTTGTGAGTGAGGTCATTCTAGAAAATCTTTCTTTCCATCAAAGAAAGAAATTCCTTCATGATATGACACATTACTTCTGGGATGAACCATATCTTTTTCAGTGATGTGGTGATAATATTATAAGGAGATGTGTGCCAAAAGTGGATGTATTATGTATATTAGAAGCATGTCATGCATCCCCATTTGGAGGTCACCATGTAGGTGACCAAACGACTAGGAAGGTATTGCAGAGCGGCTACTATTGGCCAACATTATTCAAGGATGCTCATGAGTTTGTGATGAAATACGACCAATGTCAGAGGCAGGGGTCGATCTCCAAAAGGCATGAGATGACTTTGACTAAGATGCTTGAAGTGGAGTTGTTTGATGTCTGGGGCATCAATTTCTTGGGTTCTTTTGTAAGCTCGTATGGTATGAAGTGTATTTTAGTTGCTGTTGACTATGTATCGAAATGGGTCGAAGCTGTTGCCTTGTCTGATAATGAAGGAAAGAGTGTTGTTTCTTTTCTTAAAAAGAACATCTTCTCTCACTTTAGAGTACCACATACTATTATAAGTGATGGAGGATCTCATTTTTACAACAAAGCATTTCGAGCTACCTTAGCAAAATATGGGGTGAAACAGCATAGAGTAGCCACTCCATATCACCCACAAACCAGTGGGAAAGTGGAGGTGTCAAATTGAGAGATTAAAGCCATCCTAGCCAAAACGGTGAACGCTAGTCCAAAAGACTGGTCTCGAAAGCTCGATGATGCCTTGTGGGCATACCGGAATGCTTTCAAAACAGCCATTGGCATGTCACCATTCCAGTTAGTCTATGGTAAAGTATGCCACTTACTAATAGAGCTGGAGAACAAGGCTTTATGGTCCCTCAAAAGGTTAAATTTGAGTTGGAAGGAGGCAGTAGAACTAAGACTAGGATAACTGAATGAGATGGATAAATTCCATCTCAGGGCATATGAAAGAGCAGACCTATATAAAGAAAAGATGAAGAAGTATCATGATTTGAGGATCGATAAATGAGATTTCCAAAAAGGTGACTTGGTGCTTTTGTTTAATTCTAGATTCAAACTGTTCCCAGGTAAGCTTAAATCCAAGTGTTCAGGCAAGTTTAGAGTTAGTCAAGTCTACTCATCTGGAGTAGTAGAACTTGAAAATGAAGACGAAAACATCTTCAAGGTAAATAGGCAATGATTCAAACTTTATATCAGTCCAAAAAACTCAATGAAAAGTATTACTACTATCTTTGTCGATGAAGTCTTAGGTAATCGAGATATCTGAGTCATGCCGTAATGTTAAATCAGGCACTACATGGGAGGCAACCCATGATCCCCGAGCTTGATCTACTCCAGGTATACCCTAACCCTTAGTTTAGTTTTTCTTTGATTTTAAGTTGAGGGTGTAGGATAAGTTATTGTTGTAACATTTTATAGTTGACTAGGAGAAATACAAGTACCTGAGTTAGTTAACATGGTTTTGTTATTTTGTGAACACCTTTCAAATGGTCTAATTCTTTAACTGTGTGATTTGCATCTAATTGTGACCACTGTGCATCTTTGTATGGTATTAGTTCTAGTGACTTGATAACCATTGCTAAACAACTGCATGAACTGGATGAGTAGTAACTTGTGATATACTTGTGTGCCATGTGCGTGTGAGATTTTACTTAGTTTCCTTTGTATGTTGAATCCAGAACTTGCCCAGTTAGTCTTACCTAGGTTGAAGGATAGGGGTTAGGAAAGGATCATATGCCATTTTGATGTTAGCCCACTTTAGACTAAATGATCTTCCCTGTATGCATAATATCCCTTGATCCTTGTTTTGATCCCAAATAGCCTATTTCTTTTTATGACACCTATCACCATCCCATTTATATCATAATGAACCTGTTTTGGCCCTGGTCCTCCTTGGACATTGTGCACCTTGACTTAGGCAAATGGACTAAGTTGAGGGTGGTTATCATAGGGGTACATGATGTAAAATGAGTATAAATAAAGGTAGAATAAAATAAAAAAAAATAAAAAAATGGGTGCGATGGAAAAGAAAAAGAAAAGAAAAGTTGTGAAAAAGAAGAAGTGATTGTAGAAAGGACCGCACCCATCCCGAATATGTGTAATCAAGAAAAGAGAAGAATAGAAAAAGGCTAATGAGTGAGACCCCAAAATCTAGTGTAGTGTCAAGGAGGGTTAGTCACTTTAAATATCATCGAGTATCATACCAGCCCCTAGCCTACATTACAAGCCAAAGAGAAGACCTATAGTGATCCTAACTGACCTTTCTGGAAATCTTGGTAATGAAAATAGGGGCAAGCCTATGGTATTCGGAATACACTGATTGGAACCTCATTTTGAGAGTGAGTGTCTTTTGATTGTCCCCATGGTTACATAGGTGATATATGATATAAGTGAAGTGGGACTTCTTTATAGTAAGGGTACACTGGTTACATTTCTAAGTGCTAACTTATTTAGATTGTGTAGTCTTGGTACATGCATGGTCGTTGTTGCTGAACTGATGCCATATCTTGATTCCTGCGTGTCACATTAATGTTCTTTAATAACATACATAGTTGTTTTTAAATTGATTGACCTTGGAGATGGTAATGATGTTTTAAGATAATATGGATGGTTGACTGCTGAATGTGCATTGTATCCTATTGGTTGTGTTTTAGTTGCTTGAGGACAAACTATTGTTTTAAGTTGAGGGTGTTGATGTGTGAGCAGATGCTAACACATTTGAGGCTTTTAACTGAGAATAATTGCAAAGTCTTAAGCAACTTTTGTCATTTTTGATTGTTTTCTCTTTGATATTGCAGTAACGGTCGAGATACAAGAGAATCAACAATTATGGGAGTAAAAAAGTTGATTTTTGAGCAAGTAGATAAGGAAAAATAGATGACGACTTATCTGATAAGTCGTCAGCCTTGTGATAAGCTATCAAAGTTGCCGTCAAGCTTAGACAGAGAATGGCCTTTAGCTGGAATATGTGACAACATCTGTGATAGGCTGTCAGAAGTGTGATAAGCCATCAGGCTTAGGCAGGGAATGGATTTTAAAGTGAAGAAGTGACGACATCTCTGATAAGTCATCACATGTCTGATAACTCGTCAGGCTCATCGTCAGGATTAGGCAGGGAATGGATTTTGAAGTAAATAAGTGATGACATCTCTGATAAGGCATCACATGTATGATAAGACATCAAGCCTCATCGTCAGCCCAAGGCAGAGATTATCAAAGTGAAGAGGAGCTGACAACATTCCTGAAAAGCCGTCAGACTCCTGATAAGCCGTCACACACGTCATCACCTGTCCGAGAAAATACTGTGATCTATGATTTTGTTTCCATAATTAGACTGAAGTATTTAAAGCATATGTTAGGGTTTTCATTCATGATTTTGGACATCTGGAACTCACGTTTTGAGCACTTTTCTCTCTATCTTTTGACTTTAATTCTTTACAGAGATTATTATAATTGTTTTGGGATTTTCTACTGGATCAAATCTGAGAAACACTTATTGCTATTCATCTTTCTGTAAGATCATCTATCTAAGTATGAATTCAACTTGTTGTCTTTCTTATTTTATTATGAGTAGCTAACGTCCCTTAACCCGAGTTGTGGGATCTATGGGTTTGGGTTTGTAACGTAACTAACTGTTCAAGATTCTAACAGTGGTAGGAACTTCTTGTTAATTCCATTATTTTACATGCTGACTATTGGTTGCAAACAATAGACTTTTCTTACGGGTGATTTGCTAGAGATAAGAAATCAACCCTAGTAAGAAGTGAATCATCAACAGGGACTTGGAAGCATTAAACTTCCATTTAATAATTAATGTTGTAACAAGATTAATTAACTTGGGATAACATCCTGTTATGAAATATAAATTCCCTAAGTTCGAGAGAATTATGTAATTAAATATCTAAATAGGTTGAGAAACATTTAGAAATAACTTCAACAAGTATAGTTGTAACGCCCTGAAATCGGATCCCGAGACGTCACACGGTGCTTAAGGTCACAAGTGACCCCAAGCTAACCCTTCATCTGGCATAACCCAAAGCAACTGAATAAAATACATAAAATAGAAGGAATAATGAGGAAACAACCCATAACTTAGTCTGACCAACATGAAAGTAAATTTACACGGTCATAATTCTGCTCATATATATACAAATCTGAAACTGAATACACTGACTACTAGTGACTGTCTATGAAGCCTCTACTAGCATTGACCAAAGATAGCCGGGTCATGACTCCTAACTACCCCTACTCAATACGACTGAATACAGAAAATACAATACACCTCAAATCTGAAAAACTCAAGTCCCTGAATCAAAAGGACTAATCACCTGCCGATCGAGAGCTGCGACCCAGCTGAACATGATATGTGCGCTACAAATTGTACCTATATTTTGGTAAGAATGCAGCCCATGGAAATATGTGGGTCAGCACTTTGAAATGTACTGAGTATGTGGGGGTGCATGCAACAATATAAATAGTATAATCAATTTCATGAAAACATGCATATGGACAATGATGACTCACTTGGCTTGAGTTATATCAAATCACACATTTCGTAATTTCATAATAAACAGTTCATATGATAAAATATTGTAATCCACGTAAATCATTATAAATCATAAATTATGATAAATCATCCTAAATCATCATAAATTATCATATCGTCAAAAATCTTCATAGGTAATTATAAATCATCATAAATGACCATAAAATATGATAAACATCTCAACTCTTTGACTCAAATCTCGGAGTGACTCGATAATTCAAGAAACTTAATCTTATGGACACGAGAGTTTCCTATAACCGACAACCCCATGTGAGCTACGTGGAATACCAACGTTTGAAACTCCCGTTGGCGGGAGCGTCATACTCTTTGCCAGGGAGTACGACCTTAAAACTGCAATAATCACAATCGGGCTCTCAGGCCAATAATATCATCATCAAACAACCCTACGGTGGCACATAGGTTTGGGAAAATACCAAATTTTCCTCTCGGTGCTAAGTACTATTCCCCTACAAGCTCAGAACGCATTAAAAAATCCACCACAACATCACAAGGGTCTATCATAAAGACCAAATCAAATCTCTTTCTCATTTATCAAATCATATCAATTTGTGGATTCCTAACTCAACACATTTTAGCTCAAAACATTTTAATCTTCCTCAACATAAAAAAGATATCAATGCATTGAACCATAACCGACTCGACATTTGGACAAGGATATGAAGACTCAATACGTAATATTTTCAATAATTTAACACATCAAAACCATCCGGAAAATACCAAGACTCATTGCAACTTCGATATCAATATACCCAATAACTCAAATCGTCATAAGGAAGCTCAAAATTTGACACATGGCTCAAAAATACTTGGAAATACCAATAATTCATTCTTGAACTTAAAACGTGGATACATGTTCAAAATATATCAATTCTTGATAGAAACACCAAGAATTCCAATATTAAATCTCAATTCATAGAACGAAAATAGTCAAATACTCATGTGATTCAAAACTTACAATTCAAATCTTTATAAGTTCATAATCGAATTATTTAGACATAATTCAACTTACAGAACCATATGAATCCATTAAATAATCATAATTGGCAAGCTTGAACAATTTACATATATACATAATCAAAATCTCATGGTAGGATATCTTGGAAATTAATTCATTTGCCAAACTCATAATAATCCATAATAAAAATTAAAGATACGGGCACAAGAATGGAAGAATTATTCTTGTTCAAAGCCCCACATACCTAAAAATGGAAGATGAATATGAAATTCTGACTCTGGAACTTTATTCACGAAAATATAGGGTGCTTCTCGAAGCCCTTAACATGATCAACTTGAATTCCTAATTAATTTGAAATTTCTACGGTTCAATCAAGAGACATGAAAGGATCAAATTTGGAGTAGTAGGGTTGGGGTTTGAGCCTTAGGAAAATTTGGAGAAAAATGAGCTATTGAATGCTCTTAATGGACTTAAATCCATGGTTTACCCGGATGGATTTAAGTGGGAATGACCAAAATACCCTTAAAAATCAAATAATGTCAAATCTGTCCTTTGGTGGACTGTTTTGATAGGCTGAAGTAGATCGACCATAACTTTTTGCTCCGATGGATAAATTCGATGAAACCAATTTTATTGGAAAGAGGACTCTCAGAGATTTCTTTTGATATATAGTATCTCACCCAGATCATTATGTATAAGGAGTTATGATCATTTGAAGTTGACCCTAAAATTCGCCTGGCCTCAGTACTTTTTTCCTGCACATTTACTGTTCACCACTATTCACGGTTAGATCGGAATGATCATAACTCATCGCTCGAGTGTCCGTTTTGGATGATCCACCTATCGTTGGAAAGCTTATTCGATTCTCTATGCGATGACGGGTCGTATATCCAGAAATTCCACACAAAACAATTATTAATCATGATAAAAAACAGAATTAACCATATTTTCATCCGAGATCTTAACGGACTCTTGGAAAGATAAAAAGGCTTTAACGACTCGACACATTTGGGAGCGAAATATTTAATGGGAAAACTCAGGGTATCACATCATCTCCCCCTTGGAAACTTTCGTCCCCGAATGCCGCTCGTTGGGTTAGGAAGACAAGGAAACTTGAGGATACGCAATTAAAATAGCTTGATGAACAAGTTTATATTTTTCTAAGCTTTGGAGTACTTTCCGACGCATAAGCTCATGATAATCACAACGACATAGTTGAGTCTATTACTAAAAGAGTTGGATGAAGGAAAAATTATTAACTTCGATTTAAAGCTGCATTCACAAAGAATGAGATGAAAGATCTAGGATATGAAAACTCGGGATATCACAATATCTCCCTCTTGGGATCGGTTCTCCCCGAATAATACTAATTGATACACGGGACACTTTATGATCGACCCATGACTTAATACTTGGGTTAGGAATAAAAGCAAATGCTAATTAGAATTTGGTAACTCGCTTCGACGCAAATAAATCATTCTTGAAATGGTTATGCTCACGAAACTTCAAGTAGTGAGATTGGACCACATCGGAAGATGGAAGAAATATATGAATCCATCGAAATAACTATCAAGTTGAATTTCTAGGTGCACGGACCGAATCAAGACACACTCTCATTCAATTAGGACATGATTCAAAATCTTTCCAAGGAACTTTCAACGCTACTAGGAAGCAATTGGGTTTGGGATATGGTCCGAACAATATATATATATATATATATTGAAATAAGGATTTATAACTCGACCCCAATTTTAAGTACAAAGCGTAGGTCGATCAGTCTTATATCAAAATAAAAGTACTAGACCCCACGCAGTACTACTCCTTACTTTCAAGCTTATCAATACGCTTCGCACACCCTTTCTCCGCAATACTATTTTCCCCAAATACAATACTTATTTGATTCAATTCATAATTCTCACAAGGCATTTGCAATCTTGGCTATTCAAATCTAACTAAGCCAAACTCTCTCTCCTCATTTTCAAGCTTAATTTGGAGTCACCAATTCCTCCACCTAACACCGTAACATAGCACCATTCCGAATTATAAATTTACACACATCCACATTGTTACAATTCCTCATCTCACAGATAATTCCTATTACCACTCAATCAACTCTAATCCAGTTAATACTCACCATTTTCAACCATCATATTCATATCAACAAGTCTTGAAGCTTAGGGAACTATTCATAGGCATATACGCAATTCAACTTATAGCAAGGCCAAGGCTTGCAACTAATATCCATACACAGGAGATATATTCACAATACATGAGTGCTATGCAAGATCAATTTACAAGAGCTTTTAGCTTAGACTTCTAAATCAACATAGACACCAAAACTTATCGATAATATAAATTTTAATATCCGTCCATATACATACACATGATGTTCAAGCCTATCTTTATAATTACGTATACACTCCTAATCAACACCCATAAAACACCTTTTTCAAATTCTACAATCCTTTATTAAGACAACTTCCATGCACTATTCTTAAGAAAACACTCACTAACTTTTCCAATTAACTAAGCCATGCACAAGACTTCACTTCAATAATTCCCCACCTACAAACCTAGATAAACCATCACACAACCACTTTCACAAACACAACACGAAATGCTTCAAATAACCATGACATCCATCAAAATCCTAGCCTCAAGCTTACTCCACACTTGCCACCTTAGCTAAAATGAACATGCCACAATCTTTATCAACAAAAACCCGCTCACTCTCTCCTATCGTCACCACTGTTTATCCACACTCCCTCGACAAATGGAAAGTCATGAAAGGGTAGAATATGAAGAAATATTGTGTAAGACTTGGTGCGGTTATTGAGGTCGGAGAACTAGGTCATCAAATACATGAATTCAACCAGAATCAAGATTAAAGATTAAGGACACCCAGGACATAAATTGAACCTTATTGGTCGCTAAGGGTGTTGCCGGTGGACTGAACTTGAACATACAATAAAACTTAAGCACATGCATTATGAACCGCGCAACTTGAGTTTGGAGTTTATAGCTTATGGAATGTCGATTTCGCCCGCTAGAAAAATTAGGACTCCATATTTCGATAGTTAGGAGAATACATGATTTCCCATGATATGCATGAACATGTATTATGATCGGGGGAATGAAACATAAGGCATGAGAAAATATTGAAGTCATTGAAAAGGCTGGGGTAAAATAGGATCAACACCACTACTTCTCACCACCAACTTGTAACCCACCGATACACCTACCTGAATCCCGCAATTTTAACTTAGTTAATTTTTTTTCTACTATCTCCCCCTTAGACTTAAGCCAACACTCCGAGTCAACGAATCACCATACAAACTCTAGTCCATGGCATTCGCTTTACTCCAGGGTCCCCGGATATACCCATACACAAGATCCATAACTTAACCCGCATAACTACACCCACGAGCGCAAAACCCAATCTTAACATAACTCTCAAATACCCACCAACTTAGACAACTTCAAAAATTATCATACAATAATTCATGCACTCCGCAGCTTAGATTCTAGCACTTACCATGGATACATCAAACCTTCGCTAAACCATACTAACTTCTTCGTGCTTTACTAATATCATATCTCAAACTAACACCCTCGTCAACCTCTAATGCCCAAGTTAACTAACAATTACATCTTATACCACATATCATCATCCATACTTACCCGATCAAGGATAACACTAACCGCTTAACATTTAATAACTTAAAAAAAATCCCCATAACACCTTGAGCATACTATTACCTCAACACACAATATCACACTTGATCACAAACAAATAGACTTAAGCTCCCGTACATATGGTTCAGACCTACTAAATCTCCTCCCTATCACTAACGTCGTAGCAATTCAATCATTAAATTTATTTTTCTCGTCACCCGCTATAAAAACTTAACAACTCACTCTGACTACGATTAACAACAATCTCAACAACCATTTCCATCTATCAAACACCCCAAACATACTAGTCCACCAAAACCTCATAACGACAATAATCATCCACAATTCCATGGCCTATGCCATAATAATTTATTAACACCGCCTTCCACCACGTTTTCAATCCCCCGGTTCCAACCAATGCAAGAACATCAGAGTAAACAACCAGCTGCTAGTGAATCGAAACAGACCTCACACAGCTTCACTAGACTTTGGTTTTGTATTTTGAAAAAGGAAATAAATATCAAAACAATTATGCTAGTGAATCGAAATAAGCCCCACACGGCTTCACTAGACTTCAAGGTTTCATCAAAAGATGATCAAAAAATATTTTCAAGAAATAAAAGCCTGGTACACCATAATCAAGGATCCGAGAATATGTGTCTCGCTTTACCTCAACTGAACGACTCAAGAGGGATGAGGGTACATCTTGAAAGCTATGGAACCTTTGCTAGTAAGACCAGGAATATAATCAAGAGAGGAAATTAGAACTAGTTAATCACCCTGTCTCAACATTAGTACACGGATAAGGAAAATACGAAATCACATCATGAATTCTAGAGAGAAATCCAAAAACACTTCCGACATAGGCTTAATGCACAACCTTCAAGAACATACATATGACACCTCAATTTTTTGGAACTCAAGAGCACTAATGAAATGATTTTTTTTCTAGCTCACTTACAAGCCCGTAATATCAGAGGAGATTATCTAAGAAAGCACCATCTATAAGGATTTACACTTGACTATATCCGGTATTTTAGAATAAGGCGAAAGGACCCAATTTATGCAAGATATGAACCAGTATGAATTTCTTAAGGAACCTTTCCACAACACGATCTACGACTTGAAAGAAAGGGAACATTTTCCTAATGCCTCATAGCCTCTCGAAGAAAAGTACAGATGTCTCAGTACCGATCCGCAAGACTCTACTAGACACGGCTTCATAGATACCCTAGGACACTTGAACTCTGTGCTCTGATACCAACCTTGTAACGCCCCAAAATCGGATCCCGAGACGTCACACGGTGCTTAAGGTCACAATTTACCCCAAGCTAACCCTTCACCTGGCATAACCCAAAGCAACTGAATAAAATACAGAAAATTGAAGGAATAATGTGGAAACAACCCATAACTTAGTCTGACCAACATGAAAGTAAATTTACACGGTTACAATTCTGCTTATATATATACAAATCTAAAACTGAATACACTGACTACTAGTGACTGTCTATGAAGCCTCTACGAGCATTGACCAAAGATAGCCGGGTCATGACTCCCAACTACCCCTACTCAATACGACTGAATACAGAAAATACAATACACCTCAAATCTGAACAACTCAAGTCCCTGAATCAAAAGGACTAATCACCTGTCGATCAAGAGTTGTGACCCAGCGGAACATGATATGTGCGCTACAGCTTGTACCTACATTTTGGTAAGAATGTAGCCCACGGAAATATGTGGGTCAGCACTTTAAAATGTACTGAGTATGTGGGGGTGCATGCAACAATATAAATAGTATAATCAATTTCATGAAAATATGCATACGGACAATGATGACTCACTTGGCTTGAGTTATATCAAATCATACTTTTCGTAATTTCATAATAAGCAGTTCATATGATAAAATCTCGTAATCCACGTAAATCATTTTAAATCATAAATTATGATAAATCATCCTAAATTATCATAAATTATCATATCGTCAAAAATCATCATAGGTAATTATAAATCATCATAAATGACCATAAAATATGATAAACATCTCAAATCTTTGACTCAAATCTCGGAGTGACTCGGTAATTCAAGAAACTTAATCTTATGGACACAGGAGTTTCCTATAACCGACAACCTCACGTGAACTACGTGGAATACCAACTTTTGAAACCCCCATTGGCGGGAGCGTCATACTCTTTGCCAGGGAGTACGACCTTAAAACTGCAATAATCACAATCGGGCTCTCTGGCCAATAATATCATCATCAAACAACTCTACGGTGGCACATAGGTTTGTGGAAATACCAAATTTCTCTCTCGGTGCTAAGTACTACTCCCTGACAAGCTCAGAACGCGTTAGGAAATCCACCACAACATCAAAAGGGTCTATCATAAAGACCAAATCAAATCTCTTTCTCATTTATCAAATCATATCAATTTGTGGATTCCTAACTCAACACATTTTAGCTCAAAACATTTTAATCTTCCTCAACATCAACAAGGTATCAATGCATTGAACCATAACCGACTCGACACGTGGACAAGAATATGAAGACTCAATACGTAATATTTTCAATAATTTAACTCATCAAAACCATCCGGAAAATACCAAGATTCATTGCAACTTCGATATCAATATACCCAATAACTCAAATCGTCATAAGGAAACTCAAAATTTGACACATGGCTCGAAAACACTTGGAAATATCAATAATTCATTCTTGAACTTAAAACGTGGATACATGTTCAAAATATATCAATTCTTGATAGAAACACCAAGAATCCCAATATTAAATCTCAATTCATAGAGCGAAAATAGTCAAATACTCATGTGATTCAAAACTTACAATTCAAATCTTTATAAGTTCATAATCAAATTATTTAGACATAATTCAACTTACAGAACCATATGAATCCATTAAATAATCATAATTGGCAATCTTGAACAATTTACGTATATACATAATCAAAATCTCATGGTAGGATATCTTGGAAATAAATTCATTTGCCAAACTCATAATAATCCATAATAAAAATTAAAGATACGGGCACAAGAATGGAAGAATTATTCTTGTTCAAAGCCCCACATACCTAAAAATGGAAGATGAATATGAAATTCTGACTCTGGAACTTTATTCATGAAAATATAGGGTGCTTCTCAAAGCCCTTAACATGATCAACTCGAATCCCAAATCAATTTGAAATTTCTATAGTTCAATCAAGAGACATGGAAGGATGAAATTTTGAGTAGTAGGGTTGGGGTTTGAGCCTTAGGAAATTTTGGAGAAAAATGAGCTATTGAATACTCTTATGGACTTAAATCCATGGTTTACCCGGATGGATTAGTGTGGGAATGACCAAAATACCCTTAAAAATCAAATAATGTCAAATCTGTCCTTTGGTGGACTGTTTTGATAGGTTGAAGTAGATTGACCATAACCTTTTGTTCCGATGGACAAATTGGATGAAACCAATTTCATTGGAAAGAGGACTCTCAGATATTTCTTTTGATATATAGTATATCACCCAGATTATTATTTACAAGGAGTTATGATCATTTGAAGTTGACCCTAAAATTTTCCTGGCCTCAGTATTTTTTCCCTGCACATTTACTGTTCACCACTATTCACGGTTAGATCGGAATGATCATAACTCATCGCTCGAGTGTCCGTTTTGGATGATCCACATATCATTGGAAAGATTATTCGATGCTCTACGCGATGTCGGTCGCATATCCAGAAATTCCACACAAAAAAATTATTAATCACGATAAAGAACAAAATTCAACACATTTTCGTCTGAGATCTTAACGGACTCTTGGAAAGATAATAAAGGTTTAACGACTCGACACATTTGGGAGAGAAATATTTAATGGGAAAACTCGGGGTATCACAATAGTCTGATGTTCCTTCCTACCAAAAGAATCTTGAACCGTTACTAGCGTCTGTCAAATCCCAATACCCATAGTGAACATAACTCTGGTTTTCCTTATCATATTGATTTCAAACACTGAACTGAGAAGTAATTATTTGTTACACTTATTGAAACCCCCATTCATAGGAAACTAGTAACTATCAGTTGATTAACCCACAGATAACTCAAATTCATACTCTATTCCCTGTGGGATTCGACCCCAATCTAGTTGGGTTATATATTGACAACGATCACTTACATTCTCGTAAGAAAGGTGTAGTTTAAGAGTTATCACCCATAAACTCCACTTTTAGATAGTTCAGATTAGAGGCTTTTAGACTAGATTTTCAGATAGTATTCAGTTTTACGGATTGTTATTTCAGATGTTATATTTTATCAGTATTTTAGATTTTGAACCTTATGGTATTTCAACCTAATTCCACATTTATTTTAGTATTATTATCCACTGCTCAGAACAGATATCAGTCATAGGTTAGCTTGTGGTACTTCAGGATCATAAGCACCGTGTAGCATCCAGGGTATAGACTCGGGGCATTACACATTGTAGTAGCAGATCAAAAGTCTTGATTATAATAGAAGTGTGGAGTATTATCTGATTATGATGCTTATATTAAAGAGATATTCGGGGGAAAATATGGGTTTAAGTGTGGGGTGATGATCTTAGGTGAATTTATGCACCTAAGACTTGTTATCCGACCTTAATTAGCCTTGTGTTTAGGACTTCTCTTATGCATAGTGAGTAAATATTTATATAAGTGATAATCTAAGTGTTATATTAATTTATTATAATATTTAAGGTGTGTTTTAAACAAGTTTGGAGTCAATTTGGTCACTTAGAGTTTAGACAAGAAAACTAGTGTTACTAGCTTGGCTATGTCTTGTTCTAGTTGATCTTGATGGATTCTAGTGTGAATAATGAGTTACTATGGGTATTATTGTGTAATTATTTGTGGAATAACTTGTTTCTAGTGTTTAAGATTCAATTGAAACAATCCAATAGATGAAACACTAAGTTAAAGATCAAAAGGACAAATCTAGTACTCTTAGCTTAAGTTACTAGTTCATCGTCTTAGATTGTATGTTGTGTTGAGCTCTAATTCGTGGTGTTTGATTCTATAGGGTGCTTGTTGATCTTATAATGATGATATGTAGATGATACAAAAGCTGTAAATCAAGTGTAAACAACAGCACAAGAGTTGGAATGGATGGACAAAGACATGGGACAAGACTTGACCAAAAATGGACGTTTTAGATTCATTGGTGTGCAACGGACCTTAAGCACCGTGTTAGGGATGTGAAAAGTCATTAGGCACATCCTAAATTACCAATTATGATATATAACCATTATTAGGGTATTTTGTGGACCCTAGGTAATGCAATAAGGGCATGGCACATCCATAAGTCAAAATTGGCAGCTTTGGTCCTACTATAAGTAGTACACTTAGTTTTTATGTTTCACACTTTGGTACTTGGAGATAGTTTTTATCTCTCAAACCTGGTGAGATCAGAGGTAATGTGGAAAAGTAAATGGGGGGAGTTTTAAGTAAAAAGTAATAAGTAGCCAAACTTGAGTGCTTGAGGTTGTAAGCAATAGAAGACGAACACTAGGACTGTGTTATCCCTGCCTTCTTAGCTCTGCAAGTTTCTCATGCTCAACTCACCTACCCCATTCTCTGCATGCACAAGATATGTATTATCAACCGTATTGTGAAAGTGTTGATAAATCTCACCCTTCACGCTTTGAGTCTTAGGATGTCGCCTTGTTGTCCCTTGTCCTTGACCCCAGTACAACTATTATCTTTTGAGTCTCTATTTAGTTAGATGAGGGTTGATAGTCTCAAATCACTGTCATAGTTTCCTTTTCCTAGTATTGAAATCCCTTATGAGGATGAAACATGCAATTCCTGAGCGTCTACAGTAGCTTAGGGACCAATTAATATGAAGATCACAATACATGCAGCTACAAATAGACAAGATGAATCTCCCACTTAATTTACATTGTTAATCCGTCAGGGTTCCCTTAACCCTAGTCAAGAAAATAAGCCGCTTGATCTAAGGTGGTTTTATACACTTTTGTATCATTATTCTAGCTTATTTCTCCATGTTTTGAGAGCAATTCATGTTCTTAACGTGTTGATATTGATATAAATAAGCATTTACGTGTCCAAGTATGTGATTACAATGTTCAAAATATTTTTCAAACAAGTGTATATTTAATTGAGTCATTTAGAGTTCAACCCGGAAAACTAGCTTTACTAGCTTGACCTAGGTGTGTCTCTACATCCCTAACCTTCCTACTTGTTGCTTGTTGTTACACATTATTTACTATATTTTTAATTTACAAAATTACAAACTTTCTTTTTTGGTTACCTTTGCATTAAATTAATCATCAAAGTTAAACTAATATTAAATCGTTGTTAAATCAAGTATCTGTGGGATCAATACTTGGTTTCTTGAAGGCCACTTTACTACTTGATAATACCACGTACACTTGCATGTGCACTTGGGCGCTGTCAAGTTTTTGGCGCCGTTGCCGAGGACTTGCTATTTGGAAATTGTTTATTTTAGCTTTATTTTTAGATTTATTTGGTATTTTTATGCTTGGTCTTATTTTTGTGTTTGCAGGAGATAGGTTTCTAAGTTTATAAGCTGGCAAGGGATTGGGAGTTGGTAGAACGAAGACCGGTACCCGAGCAAATTTACCATCAACATGGGAGAGAAGCAATCGTTCTCTCTAGAATTCCTTAAATCCAAGAAGACCAAGAGAATATTGTTTGTACGGCTGAACAACAAGCAACTGGTAGGAAGGTTAGGGAAGTGGCAGTCCCACTTCTAACAAACTTAACTACCCCAATTCAAATACATGTAGCTGGGGGGAATTTCGATTTGAAACATAATATGGTATAGCTTCTTAGCAGCAGTGCACAGTTTGCAGGGCTTTCACACAAGGATCCATAAGTCCACTTGTAGACCTTCATTGAGTCTCCAAATACATTCACTCCTACCGGGGTGACTCTAGATTATATGAGGCTAACACTGTTTCCTCATTCACTTTTGGGGGAAGCTAAAAGGTAGTTGAATGCGGAGCCGGCCAATTCAATCACATCATGGGAAAACTTAGCCAGAAAGTTCCTCATTAGATTTTTTCCATCAGTCAAGACTGCGAGACTTCACAGTGAGATAGTAAGATTCAAACAGAATCCTGATGAAAACCTTTATCATGCTTAGGAATGCTTTAAGGCTCTTCTTCGAAAGTGTCCACACCACCAACAGTCTAATAAGGTACTTGCTCATACTTTTGTAGAAGCTCTTGATAACAATACAAAGATTTTGTTAGATTCATCCGCAGGTCGTCAAGCACTGGAATTAATTTATGATGAGCTGTACACATTGCTGAACCTCATAGCATAAGGAAATCTAGATTGTCATTCAGATTCTAGAAGTTCCACAAAAAGAATTACGGATGTATTGGAGGTGGACCAATTCACAGCCTTATCAGTACAAGTTTTTGTACTACAAAATTTGATCAACACATCATTCAGTAGCATGAAGTTGGGAGTAGCACAACCTGCAGCCACAGTCAATGCTATCCAACAAACTGTAGGTTGGTGTGAGGTATGCAAAAATAATGGTCATGCAACAACCATGTGTGCATCAAATCCAGAATCTGTGATGTATGTAGCTTATACTTAAAGGCCAAATTATGTAAATTCCTACAACATGAAGTGGCAAACTCATCTACCAAATCAGCTATGGAATGCCTCACAACCACAGGCCCAACCCAGTCAGTCAACAAGCAACATAGACGAGATGTTGAAATAACTCGTAGCTGGGCAAACACAATTATTTGTGGATCTGAAAAGTCAAATGGAAGATATACAAATCAGCAAGAAGCCACAAGAAGTTTAGAATTTCAAGTGGGCCAATTATCACAGGTACTGAATACAAGACCACAAGGTGGGTTGCCAACTGACATAGAAAATCCAAAACAAGTTGTGGTAATCACCTTGTGGAGCGGTAAAGAGCTTTAAGGAGAACCTCCCAAGGCAATAAAGGAGGTATATGCTGATATGGTGACCCAATAGGTAAATGACAGTGTTGTTGAAAATTCAAGGAAGTCTGAGTACTTGAAAGAAAAAGCTGTTGAACTGGAGAAGAAAAAAATGCTACTACTCTCATTCCCTCAAAGGCAAATAAAAGTGAAGGAGGATGCCCTGTTCAAAAATTTTATTGATATATTCAAAGAGCTTCCTTTGATAGATGTTTGACAGAGTATGACTAAGTATGCAAAGTACTTGAAGGGTGTGGTGGCAAAGAAGGTGAAATTGCAAGATATGGGAGAAACAACCCTCACTAAAGAGTGTAGTGCGGTAATGACATAGAAGATCCCCAAGAAATTGAAAGATCAGGGAAAGTTTGCTATCCCTATTCAAATTGGGAGTAAAAACATCCATGAAATGAGTGATTTAGGGGCAAGTATAATGTAACTCCCCGAGAACCTATCCCGAGACATCACATGGTGCTCAAGGCCACACGTGGCCTCAAGCTAACCCTCTAAGCCTGTCATCACTTTCAAAACTCTCTACGACATATTTCATCATAAAGTAGGGAATAATAATCATGACATGAACATACTGAGATACGAAATAATACGGTTCTGTACAAACAAAATACTAAAATCTCTGTACATACTGGTACACTAGTCTGACAAAACCTCGGCTACATAGGACTGAGGAGCCATTGGGACAGATCCCCAACTGACTCGTACTGAACTGAAAGTAAACAACCATCTATTAACAAAACAAAATCGAAGACATAGGTCCTCAAACCACGAGGACTTACCAACCACAGAAATATAGATGAAGGTACTCAAAGATCACTGTCGCTACTGAGACTGAGCACGTGAACCTATATCATGAGGAAATATAGAATACAAAAGAGTATGAGAGTCAGTACTTGGGAATGTACTGAGTATGTGGAGGTGGATGCAACATTTTAAATAATATCATAAATGTATAAGAAAATCATGCATGCTGACAATAATAACTCTCTTCACTTGAATTATCTAAAACATCATTTTCGTAAGTCATCAGTAATAACATATGCTTCATAAATCTCATAAATCATTTAACTCAACTCAAACTCTTTGACTCATGACTTAGAGTGACTCGGTAAATCATGGTACTTAGATCATTATGGACGTGGGAGTTTCTTATAACCGACATAACTACACCATGTGAGCCGCATGGAGTCCAACGTTTTGCCCTCCTAAGGAGCGAACCCCACATTGGCGGGGGCGTTGTACTCTTGCCAGGGAGTAAAACCTCAATCTCATTATCAAAATACCATACTCGGCCTATGGCCCACAATTATCAACATCAATCCTACGGTGGCACGTAGTTTTGGGAAAATACAATATTTTCCGCTCGGTGCTAAATACTCCTCCTCGACTTAGTCCAGAACGCGTTAGGAAATCCACCTTAATCAATATCAAATCATGGGTCTATCATAAATACTAAAACATAAATATATATCTCATCTGTAAATCATAAACATCTTGAGGATTCCTAACCCGACTCAACTCAACACAATCTTTCTCAACATCAAGTACATTTTCTTTTCGAATCATTTTTAAATATCAAAAGCTTCAAGGAGACATCATAGGACTCATTCTTGACTTTTAATCCCAAATATTGATATATATTCAATAGTCAAATTTCTCATGGAAAGGTATAACTCATGACACTTGTCTTAAATCTCTTAGAAATCATCAATACATAATGACAATATACAACTCATGGAATAAATTCTCAATTTAAGAAACATGATGGTGAAATAATCATAAATATCTAACTTATTCAACTCAAATCTCATAAATCATAAATAAAGAAATTTTGGCGTAAACCCACTTGGAAAATCATGTAAATCAATAATAGAAAGTAAATCTTTAGGCACAAGAACGAAATGAGTGTTTTTGTTCAAGCCCCACATACCTTGGATTATAATTTTGGAGATGTAGAAACTTGTTTGGAACATCTTTCTCACACTTTTAGACCAAGATTCTTGATTACCTTGACTTGGGGAACTTAATTCTCGAACAACTTGGAGAAATCCATGGAAGATCCTTGAATTTCTTGGAAGAAGATTGATTTTTTGGGTTTTTGGAAGAAACCATAATTTCTAGATATTTCTTGGAAGAGGAAAGGAGAAAAATAAATGGCTATTCTCTACTAGGATATATATATAAGACCATATGGGGCGGAAATGACCAAAATTCCCTTTTAAAAAAGCTGAAATTCACTGATCGGGGCCTGTGACGGTCGATCTGACGGTCCGTCAAGTTTCCTGACGGTCCACCAGATCGTCCGTCACTCGAGTGCCAAAACTAGAATGTTCTGCCTCGATGTGACGGTCAAAGTGATGGTCCGTCAGAAAACTGACGGACCACCAAGTCGTCTGTCACTCGAGGGCCAGAAACGAGACATTCTATCTTGACCTGACGGACCCCTTGACGGTCCGTCAACTTTTTGATGGTCCACCAACTTGGCCGTCACACAATGGCCTAAAAAAGGAGTCACTTCCTTGGATTGATGGGGCATTTGACGGTCCACCAGGGACCTGACGGTCATCCAGTTCGACCGTCAACCTGGGCGATCCGATACCATTTAGTAAAACTGCCATAACTTCCTCGTCCGATGTCGAATTTCAATGAAATTGGTATCGATGGAAAGCTTATTCAATGATCTACAAGATAAAAATTAGAAATTAGAGAAATAGAACATGGTTTAAACATCAATAAATTTGAAAGTCATACATATCCACTCAAAAGATGGATTTAGGCTTAAGAAATGATCGAGGTATTACAATATCTTCCCCTTGGACATATTCGTCCTCGAATGTTGCCTAATAGGACAAGAACATGAGAAAATGAGGGCGCCCAGCTGGAACGACTCATATTAAGGGGCTCACTATACTCTCAACTTTTGAGTACTTCACCAAATTCACGAATCATAGAGGGAATAACCATATAGATGAATACATTAGATTAGGAGGGAACTAAATTAGGGGAATAACACCTTCATCTTGATTCGAACTCGTGGAGAAAAGATGAGGGTAACTAGCTCGCATATCTGCTTCTGTTTCCCAAGTGGCACCCTCGACTGATTTATTTCGCCACAGAACTTTAACCAAGGGAACTTCCTTGTTCCTTAGTCTATAGACTTGATAGTCTAGGATTTCAATTGGGAATTCATCATACGAAAGACTATCCTGAACATCACAACCTTCTGACGGTTCAACAACAACAGATTCTCCAATGTGCTTCTTGAGCATAGAAACATGAAACACAGGATGGACAGCTGACAACTCTACAGGTAACTCAATCTCATAGGCTGCTTTCCTAACATGATTCAAAACTCTATAAGGGCCAACATATCTGGGACTCAGTTTCCCTTTCTTTCCAAATCTTTTCACCCCTTTCATGGGTAAAATTTTCAAATACACCAAATCATCGACTTCAAACTCAAGAGCTTTTCTTCTTACATCTGCATACGACTTCTGACGACTCTGGGCTATCTTCAGCCTCTCATAAATTAACTTAACTCTCTCCATAGCCTCAAATACAACATCAGGTCCAATCACAACAGCTTCACCCACTTCGAACCAACCTATGGGCGATCTACATCTTCTCCCATACAAAGCTTCAAATGGAGCCATTCCAATACTAGCATGAAAACTATTGTTGTAAGAAAATTCAATCAACGGCAATTGTTCATCCCAACTTTCTTTGAAATCAAGAACATAAGACCTCAACATATCCTCCAAAGTCTGGATACTCCTCTCAGCCTGACCATCTGTCTGCAGATGAAAAATGGAGCTAAGATAAACTTGGGTGCTAAGACCCTTCTGAAAGGCTCTCCAAAACTGAAAAGTAAACCGAGTACCTCCATCGGAGATGATAGACAACGGAACTCCATGCAACCTTACTAACTCTCAAATGTACAGCTTAGCATAGTCCTCAGCGGTGAAATATGTATGTACTGGCAGAAAATATGCTGATTTAGTCAACCTGTCTACAACGACCCAAATAGAATCATGATGACGACGAGAGAGAGGTAAACCGGTCACGAAATCCATGTTCACCACTTCCAACATTCAAGTAGGAATGTTAAATTCTTGAATCACACGACCGGGTCTCTGGTGCTCTATCTTTACCTTCTGGCAAGTTGTACACTTCTCTACGAACTTCGCTATATCTTTTTTCATACTATTTCACCAATAAATTTCCCATAAATTGTGGTACATCTTGGTAGCATCGGGATGAATAAAATACTGCGCGCCATGCACCTCAGCCATAATTCTCTACCTCAGATCATCAACATCAGGAACACATAATCTATTCTGAAATCTCAATACACCATCTCCCCCTTGGGAGAAAACCTCTACCTTTTGGTCTTTGACGGACGCTTTCAATTCAGCCAAATGAGAATCCATATCCTGCTTCTTCTTTACTTCCAAAACTAGGAAAGATTCGGAACTACTCTGAATCCAAATATTACCCTCAGCTGAGTCGATTAATCTAACACCCAACCTAGCTAAACGGTGCACTTCACGAGCTAACTCCTTCTTATCTTCCTCTACATATGCTACACTACCCATGGACGATCTGCTAAGGGCATCTGCCACTACATTGTCCTTGCCTGGGTGATATAATACACTTATATCATAGTCCTTCAGTAATTCTAACCATCGCCTCTACCGAAGATTCAACTTTGTCTGAGTAAACACATACTGCAAACTCTTGTGATCCGTAAAGAAATCAATATGAACACCGTACATGTAGTGTCTCAAGATTTTCAAAGCAAAAACCACTGCAGCTAACTCGAGGTCATGGGTCGGATAATTCTTTTCATGAGATTTCAACTGCCTGGAGGAATAGGCTATAACCTTACCCTTCTGCATCAACACACAACCCAAACCAATTCTAGAAGCATCACAATATACCACAAAATCAAATACACCATTAGACAGGGTCATCACAGGGGCTGAAGTGAGTCGAGTCTTCAACTCCTTAAAACCCTTCTCGCAAGAATCTGATCACTGGAATTTAGCCTTCTATTGGGTCAATCGGGTCAAAGGAGCAACAATAGAAGAGAAACCTTCGACAAAAAATGGTAGTAGCCAGCTAGACCCAAGAAACTCCTAATATCAGATGGGGAAATAAGTCTAGGCTAATTCTTCATAGCTTCTACCTTTTGAGGATCAACTCGAATACCATTAGAAGAAACAATATGACCCAAAAAGGCAACTGACCAAAGCCAAAATTCACACATGCTAAATTTAGCAAACAACTGTTGATCCCTAAGGGTCTGTAAGACAATTCGAAGATGATCTGCATGGTCATTTTTACTCTGGAAATATACAAGGATATCATCTATAAACACAATAACGAACATATCTAGGTACAATCTAAACACCCAATTTATGAGGTCCATAAAAGCTGTTGGGGCATTCGTTAGCCCGAAGGACATGACCAAGAATTCAAAATAACCATAGCAGGTGCGGAAAGCTATCTTTGGAATATCACACTCTCTGACTTTAAGTTGGTGATAACCGGATCTCAAATCTATTTTCGAGAAGTAGCTGGCACTTTGCAGCTGATCAAATAGGTCATCAATTCTAGGAAGAGGGTACTTATTCTTAACTGTGACCTTGTTAAGCTGACGATAGTCAATGTACATACGCAATGAACCATCTTTATTTCACACGAATAGAACGGGTGCACCCCAGAGAGACACATTGGATCTTATAAAACCCTTATCAAGAAGATCTTTGAGTTGCTCTTTCAGCTCCTTAAGTTCTGTAGGGGCCATACGATACGTAGGAATAGAAATAGGCTGTGTATCAGGGAGAAGATTAATTCTGAATTCTATCTCTTTATCGGGAGGTACCCCTGGGAGATCTTCCGAGAAAACATCAGGAGACTCATTGACAACACTAAGAGACTGAATAGTTGGAGTCTTAGACTTAGTGTTCTTAACTTGGACTAAATGATAGATACAACCCTTGGATATCAATTTCCTAGCTTTAAGATAGGATATGAAATGACTTTCAGGAGATATAAAATTTCCAGACCACTCAAAGGCTGGATCATTGGGAAACTAAAACTTGACTACCCGGGTACGACAATCTATAGATGCATAACAAGAGTGAAGCGAATCCATACCCAGAATAATGTCAAAATCAACCATGTCTAGCTCAATCAAATCTGCAAACATGACTCTGTGAAGGATAGTGATAGGACACTTCTTGTATACTTTCTTAGCAACAACAAATTCATCCACTGGTGTAGAGACTAGAAAAGGCTCAGAAATCTTTTCAACACTGATTTCAAAATTCACAGCCACCAACGGAGTCATATATGAAGACTTGACCCAGGGTCCATCAACACATACACATCAAAATAAAATACACGAAGCATACCAGTAACAATATCTGGTGAATCCTCCTGCTCCTGGTGGGGTGGTATATCATAAAAGAGATTCTGGCATTGACCACCTGCAGTACTAGACGAGGCACCCTGAGAAGGAGTAGGACGAACTACAGGGGCTGGAGCACTAATAGTCTGACTCTGAGGACGAACATCGCGACTCCTCTGTCTAGCATATGAGCAATCTCTGAACTTGTGTCCCAACTTACTGCAACCAAAACAACCCCTCTGACCGACTAAGCACTCATCAGGATGGTCCCTACCACACTTCGGACATGGGGGAGGACGAGGTCTGTTACTCACACTATCCTAGGACCTGGACATAGTAGGCCTACTACCCTGCTCCGTCCTAATTCTGAAAGCAGGAGTACTGGATGATGAAGGTGCTAGCATAAGAGAACGACTCTGGAACTGAGGGCAGATCCCTCCAAAAAATCTAGTCTGACTATACCCCTATTGCTTTGATCTAATTCTCTTATTCCCTCTCACTCTCTCTCTCCTTCAGTTTATCTGTTTCAATCTGCTGAGCATGAATCATTAGTCTTGAAAGGTCCATATCCCTATTAAGCATAGCGGATATACACTCTTTGACAACATAACCACAAACACCAGCCAAGAACTTACTCATACTTGTTCTAGAATCATCCATCATACCAGGAGAATACTTAGATAACTGGTTAAACTTATGGCAATACTCTTTAACTGTCATAGGGCCCTATCTCAAGTTCATAAATTCTTCTAATTTTTCTTCCCTCAGCTTCGGGGGAAAGAATCTGTCTAAGAAGGCATCTTAGAATAATTGCCAAGTCACAGGAGTACCATTCTCCCCTCTACTCTTCCTCCACATCTCCACCCAATCATAAGCAACTTCTTTCATTCGATAGGAAGCCAATTCAACACTCTCTTCCTTTATCACGTGCATAATATGAGTGATCTTTCTCACTGCATCTAAATATATTTGCGGGTCTTCACCTACTTTCGACCCAAAGAACTCAAGTGGATTCATTCGCATAAAGTCACGAACCCAGGCTGTAGCAAAATTATTCCTTTGCGGAGGTGGAACAGTAGCCTGGGTGTTGGCTTGGGCGTTGGCGGTGACCGTCTGGGCTAGAGCTTGGAAAGCTGCCTGAAATTCGGCATGGGATACCGTCTCACCTAAAGGATCAACGGGTTAAGGTCGTTCATTGTTTCTGCGAGCTCTACTTGGAGGCATTTTCTGTCATAAAAGAGCACGAATTAACAGCAGAGAGAAATAGTCATATGCACGATAGACTCTTGAAAGAAAGAATTTTTTTTTCCTAATACGTCCCGAAGCCTCTTGCTCATAGATGTGACGCGCTACACACCGATGATCAAGACTCTACGTAACGAAGCTTGTCAGACTTCCTAGGACTCATTGACCCTTTGGCTCTGATACTAAGCTTGTAACGCCCCGGGAACCTATCCCGAGATATCACATGGTGCTCAAGGCCACACGTGGCCTCAAGCTAACCCTCTAAGCCTGTCATTACTTTTAGAACTCTTTACGACACGTATCATCATAAAGTAGGGAAGAATAATCATGAAATGAACATACTGAGATACGAAGTAATACGGTTCTGTACAAACAAAATACTAAAATCTCTGTACATACTGGTACACTAGTCTGACAAAGCCTCGACTACATAGGACTGAGGAGCCATTGGGACAGATCCCCAACTGACACGTACTGAACTAAAAGTAAACAACTATCTATTAACAAGACAAAATCAAAGACACAGGTCCTCGAACAATGAGGACTCACCAACCGCAGAAATGTAGATAAAGGTACTCAAATATCACTGTCGCTACTGATACTGAGCACCTGAACCTATATCATGAGGAAATATAGAATACAAAAGAGTATGGGAGTTAGTACTTGGGAATGTACTGAGTATGTGGAGGTGGATGCAACATTTTAAATAATATCATAAATATATAAGAAAATCATTCATGCTGACAATAATAACTCTCTTCACTTGAATTATCTAAAACATCATTTCCGTAAGTCATCAGTAATAACATATGCTTCATAAATCTCATAAATCATTTAACTCAACTCAAACTCTTTGACTCATGACTTAGAGTGACTTGGTAAATCATGGTACTTAGATCATTATGGACATGAGAGTTTCTTATAACCGACATAACTACACCATGTGAGCCGCACGGAGTCCAACATTTTGCCCTCCTAAGGAGAGAACCCCACATTGGCGGGGGTATTGTACTCTTTCCAGGGAGTACAACCTCAATCTTATTATCACAATACCATACTCGGCCTCTGGACCATAATTATCAACATCAATCCTACGGTGGCACATAGTTTTGGGGAAATACCATATTTTCCGCTCGGTGCTAAATACTCCTCCTCGACTCAGTTCAGAACGCATTAGGAAATCCACCTTAATCAATATCAACTCATGGGTCTATCATAAAGACGAAAAAATAAATATATATCTCATTTGTAAATCATAAACATCTTGAGGATTCCTACCCCGACTCAACTCAACACAATCTTTCTCAACATCAAGTACATTTGCTTTTTGAATCATTTTCAAGTATCAAAAGCTTCAAGGAGACATCATAGGACTCATTCTTGACTTTTAATCTCAAATATCGATATATATTCAATAGTCAAATTTCTCATGGAAAGGCATAACTCATGACACTTGTCTTAAATCTCTTAGAAATCATCAATACATAATGACAATATACAACTCATAGAATAAATTCTCAATTTAAGAAACATGATGGTGAAATAATCATAAATATCTAACTTATTCAACTCAAATCTCATAAATCATAAATAAAGAAATTTGGGTGTAAAACCACTTGAAAAATCATGTAAACCAATAATAGAAAGTAAATCTTTAGGCACAAGAATGAAAGGAGTGTTCTTGTTCAAGCCCCACATACCTTGGATTATAATTTTGGAGATGTAGAAACTTGTTTGGAACATCTTTCTCACACTTTTAGACCAAGATTCTTGATTCCCTTGACTTGGGGAACTTAATTCTCGAACAACTTGGAGAAATCCATGGAAGATCCTTAAATTTCTTGGAAGAAGATTGATTTTTTGGGTTTTTGGAAGAAACCCTAATTTTTAGATATTTCTTGGAAGAGGAAAGGAGAAACATAAATGGCTATTCTCTACTAGGATATATATATAAGACCATATGGGGTGGAAATGACCAAAATTCCCTTTTGAAAAAGCTAAAATTTGCTAATCGGGGCCTGTGACGGTCGATTTGACGGTCCGTCAAGTTTTCTGATGGTCAACCAGATCGTCCGTCACTCGAGTGCCAAAACTAGAACGTTTTGCCTCGATGTGACGGTCGAAGTGATGGCCCGTCTGAAAACTGATGGACCACCAAGTCATCCGTCACTCGAGGTCCAGAAATGAAATATTCTGTCTCGACCTGACGGACCCCTTGACGGTCCGTCAACTTTTTGACGGTCCACCAACTTGGCTGTCGCACGATGGACTAAAATATGAGTCACTGACTTTGATTGACGGGGAACTTGACGGTCCACCAGGGACCTGACGGTCCGCCAGTTCGACCGTCAACCTGGGCGATCCGATACCATTTAGTAAAACGGCCATAACTTCCTTGTCCGATGTCGAATTTCAATGAAATTGGTATCGATGGAAATATTATTCAATGTTCTACATGATAAAAAGTATAAATTATAGAAATAACATGGTTTAAACATCCATCACTTTAGAAGTCATACATATCCACTCAAAAGATAGATTTAGGCTTAAGAAACGATCGGGGTATTACATATAAATTTGATGACCCTATCTTTGTTTGAAAAATTGGTCTTGGGAAAGCCTATATCGATCACCGTAGTTTTGTATCTAGCAGACGGTTCCATGGCATATCTGAAAGGAATAATTGAGGATGCCCTCATTAAGGTTGGTAAATTTGTTATTCCTGCTGACTTTATTGTTCTTGATTTTGACGTAGACGAACAGGTACCAATTATTTTAGGGCATCCATTCTTAGAAACCGGAGGGTCCTTGATTGATGTTAGAGAAGGCACACTCAAGATGAGGGTAGATAATGAAGAGGTGGTATTTGATGTTTACAAAGCACCCATTGAAAATCCTAAATATAATGATTTATGCATGATCAATATGATTGAAAGGGATGAGTGTGGGGTGCTTAAGACACTAAAAACCTCTTTTTAATACCTAACTGAGCGGCCTAAGATGAAACCACCGATTCCCAAAGATAAAAGAGGTCAGAAACAAATAAAAAAATGGCTTTCAAAAGGGAGTAAAAGGGTGAAGGAATATGGCTGAGTTGAGTTGGGTCGTACCGCGATACTAAATTAGGCGTTGCTTGGTAGGAAACCCAAGTTAATTAGGTATGTTTTTTTTTAGTTTTTAAATTTTTATTTCACGTAGTTTTTATTTTTTATTGAGTCACAATGGGAGGTCTGAGTACCATAAACTTGAGCTTGAAGCATGGTAAAGAATGAGTGTGGTTGTTCTCATGGATCTCCTTTATGTGTAAAGATGCTAATAGCTAGTCCTAGAGGCCTCAGGGAGTATATTTATCTTTTACCTTTAAAATTTACTTTGGGAACAAAGTAAATTTTTAAGTGTGGAGTGGGGAAAATTCTTAAATTTTGGCTAAATTTAAAATTTTTTAGGATAGGAATAAGTGAGATATTCTTGTTGGTGTTGTTTTTTATTACATGATGCAAGTGAGTTTGTTTGGTAAAATCATATTGAATGATTGAATTGCTACTTTTGAGACTCTTAGGCTCATGTTTATGACTCTTATACTTGTTGGCTTAATTTTAAATTTATGCTATTATTTGGTTGGGAGCCTATGATGATCCTATTGAGTTGAGCATGTGCCATGTGCATGTGAGATTTTTGTATATTGCTTGTTGCATGTGATGTCTATAACTTGCCCGATGTATGTGTGAAGCAAAATAAAGAATGTAAGTTTAGGAGATGATATTGACATTTTTTGATAGCCTTGTTTTATACCTTCTTTTTACCTACCCTTGTGCATTATCCTAGTAAACCCCACTGAGCCTTTAGCTTATTTTCTTTGGCAACCTCATAAGTAGCCTAATTCCTTCTTTGATAGACCTTAATTTGATCCAAAATGCTCCTAAGTGCTTTAATTAAAAAATTAATTTAGTAAGGAGTTTGAGAAATTGAAGAAGAAAAAGGTGAAATTGATGCCCTAAGGTAATAGTTATTGGTGTATAATTGATTTATAGTGAATTTTTGTGATATAATTTATGCTAAAAATATTGCCATAATTGTGAAAAAAGAGAAAAATTGATTTTTGTGGTAGTAAACTATGTGTCCACCAAGTGTTTGTGAAAATGCTTAAAAGAGATGGGGCAAAAGAAAACAAAAGGTATGGATGAATGAATAAGTGTAATTTAGTTGATGAAGATTGGTTTTAAATGTTTAATGTCGTGTATTAAAGCGCTTAGAGAGGTTAGTCACTATTCCCAAATAGTTTCTACCCGTTCCTTAGCCTACATTACAACCCGGCGAAGACCTAATTGATCCTAAGCTTTATATTCTACTATTAGTGGACATTACACCACGGGCAAGCCTATGGTTCATTGTGTGTAACTTGTAAATTCTTTGTGAGAGTGAGTGTAATTTGATTCTTGTACCCATTACGTTATAAATTGCATTATTGTTAGGATTATGGGTAACTCTCTTGATTGTGAAGGGAACATGTTTGATGAATGTGGGTGATTGGTATGATGTCCTTTATTGAATACTATGCATGATTTTGCCACTTAGGTGAGTCAATTCTTGAGGTTAGGATGTTTTGGAGTAGTGTTCATGAGCTATCAATTGTGTAAATAACGTACTTTGTGTAGAAACTTGCATTCCGTGTAGTCATTGTAGTACTAGCTCGAGTGTCTTGCATTTAGTAGAAGTGCATCATCACCTCAGATTTTTATGCTTAGAGTAAAGAGTTGTTCGAGGACGAACAAGTATATAAGTGTGGGGTGATGATCTAAGGTGGTTTTATACACTTTTGTATCATTATTCTAGCTTACTTCGCCTTTTTTTAGAGCAATTCGTGTGTTTAACGTGTTGATATTGATATAAATAAGCATTTAAGAGTTCAGGTATGTGATTAGAATGTTCAAAATATTTTTCAAACAAGTTTGTATTTAATTGAGTAATTTAGAGTTCAACCCGAAAAACTAGTTTTACTAGCTTGAGCTAGGTGTGTGTCTAGTTGGTTTCGTTGGATTATAATGTGTTTAATTTGTTCCAAATGGTTTAAATGTGTAATTATGAGTGGAATAACTTGTTTATAATGTGCAAAGTTTAATTTGATTAACTCAAGAGTCGAAATAATAAGTGGAAGATCATTGTGAATTTGCCTTATCTTAGCTCTTGTTTTGATTTGTCGTTGAGAATATTGTGTTGTTTTGATCTTTGATATGTGGTGTATGATATTGTAGGAGGCTTTGTGAGCTGAATATAGGTATATATTAATGATTTAAAGGTAAAAAATTTATTAAAAATATACTATAAAAGGCATGGATAAAAATTAAAATGTTCAATATTTAACCAAAATTTTAAAAGAAAATTAAGTCGATGTGAATTCGACGCGTCGCGTTGATGTGTTAAAAAATTTCAAAGTTCACCGACAGCAGCTGGAACCCATTGTAAATTATTAAGACAAATTACATGGCACAAGTACCAAGGGCGGCTGGTGGGGACTAATTCTTGAACCGTAGTTATTTAATAGAATTATCATTAAGAGTACACCATTAAGAATATAAATGATTCTTTAATATTAGCCATCAATCAATATTGAAACTAATAACAAGATACAATTAAAAGAGATAAAATAATAAAATTACATCACTAATTTTTTTTTTTTAATAACTGTGTTATCCTAATTTGGGACGGGTAAAATGGGACGGAGAAAGTATATACAAATAGTGGACAGATTTGGACATTGGGTTACAAATTTGGACGGTGGTGAACACACCTAGACACGTAAGAGCAAACTTGGAAAACTTTGGAGAAAATGGGGACCACGTGGCAGCCTTCTTAATCCCACACAAATTTGGATTCACTTATTATAAATATATTTTTTTGGTTACAAAACTTTGGACAATTTGTGGTGGAGAATTCGGCTGACACGGATTGGAGAAAAAAATTTGTGGCTGCTACATGATTTATTAGGTTTTAAATATATTATTTAATTTTTAATTTTTTATATTATGTATTCAATTATTTGGATCGTGATTATGAATATTAATGGCTAAAAACTTTCTTTCCAAGGTTAAAATTAAGAACATGATTACTATTGTTTTGAATTAATTTTGTTTAATTTGCTTATCATTGTTGGTTATTTGTTTATTCTTATTTTAATTATTTTAAGAATTTGTGATCCTTAGAATACATATATTGTTGACCTTTTGATCTCGGGAGAGAAAATAGGGAGATAGAACATGGGAATAAATAAAGTTTGGATTTTATTCTTTTATAAAATAAAGAATTAAACTTAGCGTCTAGGAAAGGGATGTACTTAAATGCCTTACTTGATTCATACGTAGGATGATAGATTTATTTAACTTCATTGAATTATTACATCCCCGCTCAACGATGTAGTTATAATGTCCATATTAAGTAAAAGATTAGAGGTTGGGAAACCATGATCATGTCATTAACCCTACGAATCAACAACCAAGATAAGCAAGTTAATGAATGAGATTCAATAACATAGTATGATTGTTCGAAGTGCTTTAACCCTGGGTTTTTCTCCATTGATTGTTCCAAGTACTTTTAATTTACGCATTATTTACTATATTTTTAATTTACAAAATTACAAACTCTTTTTTTTGGTTACCTTTGCATCAAATAATCATCAAAGTTGAATTAAAATTAAATCGTTGTTAAATCAAGTCTCTGTGGGATTGATACTTGGCTTTTTGAAGACCACTTTATTACTTGATAAGACCACGCACACTTGCGTGTGCACTGTCACCGCTCATGCTCATGCAACAATCGATGGGAATGAGCAAAGAAGACAAATAATTAATTGCACGAGGATGAAAGTATAAAATCCAAAATCGTCAATTGAATACGGAACTAAGCACCAAAGAACAATTGTATCAAGAAGTTAATGTATGTGAAAAAATGTCAAAAGTACATAGCATAATAAAGGAATAATCCTAGGGTATGTATAGTATCTTAAAACAATAAAGGGAACCTAATTAAAACAAAATAAGAAGACTTTGTCGGCAGTGATTATGACTATAGCAACGAGTCGTTATGTCTGGTTACGACTCGTTGCTGGCTATCGTAGCTCTCTTTTGGTTTTAGTAGTTATGACTCGTAATCTCACCGTATGAGTCATATGTTGATATTCGTAGTCACTCAAGTAGATTTTTATCTTCAGGGCTCTCGAGTCTATTCTCTTTACAACTTCTCACCATGAGTGATAGTCAGTCCTTACGATCCGTGGCATTCAGTTGTTACCACTGGAGCATCAGCCTTTAGGATTTTGCATACTGTTCTCATTACGACTTTACACTACGAGTCTTAGTCGGACCTTATGACTTGTAGTCTTCTATGACTCTACTTCTGAGATTTTACTTTGCCTACTGTTATCTTTACGAGTCTGGCTAGGAGTCCTAATGTGATGTAATGACTCATAGCATGACTAGTACTTCAAATTTTCAGCATTTTCTTTTTTCCTTTTAGTTCAATACCACTTCCGACCTTGTTTCCCTTGAAAACACATAAATCACACATCATATCCGACGAAACGACCTAAGTCAATGCATAATTTAACCATTTTAAGCATCGAATGTTCCATATTTTCACAACACATCAACACCCTCAACTTAGAACATTTGCATGTCCTCAGGAAACACACTAAACAAACATAAACACGATGCTTAAATAGGAAGATCCTAAGATACATTTGGCAGCCAATTCTCAACTTTAGTTAACAATACATTACCCTCTCCTATTCTTAGACTTTTAAAACCCAACTATGTATACAAATGGATTACAACAATATTATACACAGGAATAAAGTGTTGGAATTACATTAGCAATGAACCACTAGGCATATACACAAGTTACACTATCCGAACAGATAAATAATCTAACAACGCGACCCATGTACCCTCTCAGTCAAAGAAGTTCCATTCATTCATATGGATTTATCGTGATAATACAGGGATGGTCAAGAGACACTCTAGCTCACAAAGAAGTTCAACAGTGTTCATAGAATGCCATAGGCTTGCGCTTATTTTCTTTACCTTAATTTTTGGACAGTCGGGTTTGGATCACTATAGGACTTTATTTGGCTTATAACGTAGGCTTCGGGCTAGTATGGTATAATCGGGAAAATTTTTAGTGACTAAGCCTCCTTGACACTACGATTACTTTGGGGTCTAATTTTCTAACTTTTCTTTCAATCCACCCTTGTTTCTCCTCTTTTATTCCATTTTTACTTGTTTACACTGGGTGAGGTATTTTATTCTTTTCTTTTTCTCATTTTTCACAAATTTCTTTTTTTTGCTCTTTTTCTCTTTTTCACAATTTTCTATTTTTTTTCTTTTTCTACCACACCCAACCCTACTTTCTTTTCTATTCACACCCCTTCTTTATACCCACTTTTATTTGCGCACCCCTATGATAATCACTCTCAACTTAGGTTATTTGCCTGAGTTGAGGTGCACAGTGTCCAAGGAGGACCAGGGCTAAATCAGGCTCATTAAAATAAAAATGGGAAGCGAAATTGATGTAAACAAAAATTAGATCTATTAAGGCTTAAATTGGGATTAAGGGATTCTTATTCACATTTAGTTAGCTATTTTAGGCTAAAGTGAAATGTTTCTTTTCATAAAAATGGCCTATGATCCTTTCCTAACTGACGATCCTATAGCCCAGGCAAGACTAACCGGGAAAGTTCTGGATTCCACACACAGGGGACTGGGTAACACCTCACCCACACATTGCACAGGATCATATTGTTGGTTACTTTCTTTTCAGTTTATGCAATTGTTTTCCATAGTTATTATGTAACTAATTCTAATGCCATTATGAGATTCACAGTGGTCACACACGTACACAAATCACACTGTTGTCAAAATTTAAGAAGGGGTACCTTTTTTCAAATAGATTTAAAAATTTCAGCACAATCATATCAACAAAACTTTAACTGCCTTAGATACCAAGTTTGCTTCTAATTAAAAGATAGCTCAGAAGGTGGGGTTGTTCTACTGCTCATCCTAACAGCATCAACGGATCTCGAACTACCAACCCCTGCTTTGATCTCTTGGACCCTCTTCTCATGGTCCCTCTCACTCTGAAGACTCTCTCTTATTATAATCTCAACAATTTCTTCTTCGGTTATTTGTATCTTTCTTTTTTGGTTGTTCTTTCTCTTTCTACCTCCTTCATTAGCTTCAATATTACCTACAAGAGTCGAACCTCCAACTACTAAAATTTTTGGTATCTCTTCTTCTATCGAGATTTACTCTATGATAGGTATCGTGGCGAATGGCCTGGTGTGCAGTTCATCAACTTTCTTCTTGAGCTCAGCTAACTCACCCTTTACCTCTGCTAAATCTGGTATTGTACCCCCTCCAACTGTCAGCTAATATATTGCTCAAACCCATCAAACCGTGTTTGGAGAGCTCTCATCTTATCCCATATCTTATTTTTAACCCAAGGATTAACTCCTTATTTAACAAGTCTCACTTTTATCTCCATCATACTCAGCCTCTTCTGTACCTCTAATAAAAATGACTTCAACACTAATACATAGTCGATCGGATCCAACCTAGATGGGGATGGTCGCAGTGATGCAGATGATGATTGAGGCTGAGTCTGGGATGTACCTACTGCATCCGAGGCCTGAGGCTCCAACTGGCAGCTCTCAATAGGGGTGTCACCCATGTCGGTGACCCCTATGATGTCATATACATGCATACCAGCCTTAAAAGCCCTTTAGATCATAGCGGCCCCCAACTTAGGCGCCATGGAGATTGGATTAGAAATATCTTTGATTAGTCCCAAATTTATCGTGGCTTTCAGCCTTAAGAACTGATCAATACCTGAGAGCTCTGGTACTTCCATATCTATGTATAGCTACGTCAAGAGACAAGGAAAGGGCATCACCATGTTGGTACTCGTCGCCCTATCTCTGATCTCATGGGCAATCTATTTATCCTCATTAATCTCATAGCTAGACATAATTATTATGATTAGGGCCCTTTGTCTTGGCCCACAACGTTGTCTGTCAACGAAGGAATCAACTTATGTCATATCAGTGTCCACCAAGCCTTGGCCTAAAAGTTTAGGCTACTTTTTTTAATTGATGATGAATTTCCGATAGCGCCAACTGCCCACGAAGTTTCCTCTTGATCTGTGGTAATGATCTTGGCCATTTATTGAAACTGAACATGGTTATCCTCTGAGCCTATTTGTTTCACCTTTACTTTCTTCATCTCCTCTACTCGAAAATATATATCTACAGTATTGGTGGGAAGTGAAAATTCTCGCTCATATAGCACTCGGGAGATCGTCTGAGTTAAGATGTTCACATGAAAACCTCGAGTCACTAAATGTGACACTAGGTCTGCAACCTTCCACATTCATCCTTGAGGGTTTTGCCTACTTATTTCCATCTAGTATGCAACGTAAAACTTCTGAACCAATGTTACACTATCTGCCCTGGTGCCCTAGTCATCCATTTGAATTTGTAATTTTTGAATCTGGCATTAAAGGTGGGCATCTCAGACATACCTATTATGGTCAACTTTCTCTCAGGATAAATACTTCTCAAGGGCTTTCTATTTTCAATATTTATGGCACTGTCTCTTTCATATAGGTCCTGCATTTTGAGGTACCCCCACCGTTCAATGATGGGCGCCGGAGCATCCTCAATAGAGAGTAGAGTGGGCGGTACTTATGGTGGTGGAATTTTCGTAACTAGACTACTACTCTCCTCACTGCTATCTTCTCCCAATGTAGACCCATCTTCGTCATCATTTTCATTCTCATCGTCACCCCTATTTTTATCTTCCTCTTCTTCAGAGCCTGATTTTTCCTTACCAATATCCTCACTATTTTCTTCTTTTTCATTATCATCACTATTATTGTCCTCACGGAGGACGATGGTGAATGGGGTGGTGAGGTGCTAGGGTTCTTCATTCATGGTGTAGAATTAGGGGTGTGTCCTCCCCCATCGCAGTTGCTTTCTTACTCTGAGGTTGCTATTCTCTTGGCTCTACCTATCCCACATTTGGATATTCTTCAAGGTCACCTCTTGACTCATCGATGTCCTTATTTTTGAGATGAAGAGTTTATTTTAGGAAAGGTTTCTTTTAGGTGTTCTTCTTTGGTGTCAACTTCTTTGAGGAATCCATTTTTAGAGCCATTTTACCTGTTGAAACCACACCCATTGGTTAGTGCTAAGAAAATGAAAGAAAAACAAGAAAATAATGTGTTAGTGTAGCAGGAACTGGGCACGCTATGACTCAGGGTACTAGTTGTTACATCTGTTTATGAGTCATAGTGAGACTCGTAAGTTGCAAGGATGCCTAATCAGTATTCACTGGTCATGCAATAAGTTCTCCCAACGAGCTATAATGTTAGACTACAACTCGTTACCAACACTTGTTATCTGATTAGAAACACTTTCTTGATGCTTAATCCTTTTCAGTCATTACAACTCCTGACTACAAGTCGTATAGTGTGACTACGACTTGTTGAGATGACTCTTAATGTTAGCAGAACCTACACTCTTCTAGTCAATCATGTTACCAGTAGTTATAGGTGACATAACTACTAGTTAAGTGACCTTACGAGTCGTTAAGAGACCTGTAGCCACTGTAACATGAATGATTAGAGTAGCTGGTTCTAATTTTCAACCCAATCACAACAATATTCATCAAGACAAGGTCAATCCCTTAAGATTCATTCCCTAACAACGACGTTTAGAAAAAATTATAATTTTACTCTCATTCATTCATTTCCTTGCAACTTTATTTCAAGAACGTGGCTCAAGATGCTCTAATATGTGTATTCGACTCAAGAAACCAAAGAAATATATACATATTTTAGCACTACATTCATAGACAAAAAATGTAAATGAACAAAACTTACTTGATTTTACGTCCTTTAGCTACTTGATCAATGTCTTAATTACTTGAGCCTAGTTCTTATGATTTTTTGAGATTATGTTGAATATGATGTTAGGGTATGAAAATTTTGAAGTTTTTTTAGTCAATTTTGGGAATGGAGGGAGTCACCAGATTCAAATGATTGGAATACCAACCCTTTGGTATTCAGATTTTATTTAATTAATTTGGAACAAACCGGGTTGACCCATTAGGCCTGTGATGTTAGGGCCTAGTTATGAGTTTTGAGTACAATTCATAACCACACACTATGGGTTGTAGACTCCCTCATTAATGACTGGAACCTTACCCAGGTCTCCAGTCATTATGACACAAGGTGACAAGTCTTAGTCACTGACTATGACTCATTCTGAGAGTCGTAATGACTCTAGAGACTAAAATACCTAAGACATGTCCGAGTTCTAGGTCCCTACGACTCAGATGACGAGTCGTAAATTTTTTATAAGACTCATAAAATGAGTCATCTGTCCTTGCACCATAAAGATTTTTTGGTTTATTCCTGCAATCTCCAGCCCTGCATATTAAACATACAGGTTAACCTATAATCAAATAAGTACAAAACATAGGTTGCCTCCAACTCAGTGCTTGATTTAACATTGCGGCATGACGTATCTAGGTTGGATACTTAGACTTCTCGAACAAGACCCATGGGTTGCCTCCCATGTAGCACCTAATTTAACATCGCAGCACGACACAGTTGCCTTAGTTACTTAGACTTTACCATGGCTCAAATCATCAATCACCTTTACTTAGTGTTGCCTATATAGTGATTGACCCTTTTTTATTCAATTTGAATGGGGCTTCACCATCATTCTTAAATTCTATGGCACCATATGGGAATACCCTCACCACAATGAATGGTCCATACCACCTAGACTTTAAATTACCTGGGAATAAGAAAAGTCTCGAATTATTTAGCAGCACCTGGTCACCTGGATCAAATACTCTTTTCTTAATTTTTTGATCATAATGCAGCTTCATCTTCTCCTTGTTTTAATAAAGAACTCTTATAAACCTAAAGTCAAAATTCATCCAACTTATTCACTTTGCTCATCCTTATCTTTGCTCATTATGCCACTCAAAATTTAGCTTCTTCAATGCCCATAGTGCCTTGTGCTCAAGTTCAACAGGTAAGTGGCATGCCTTTCAAACACAAGCTGTTATGGGGAGTCACCCATAGGGGTTTTATAAGCTATTCTATAGGCCTATAATGCATCATCCAACTTTCGCGACCAATCAGTCCTGTTGGAATTCATATTCTTTGCTAAGATAAACTTGATCTCTCAATTGGAGACCTCTACCTCTCCACTTGTCTGAGGGTGATAAGGCGTTTCCACCTTATACTTTACTCCATATTTCTCAAGAAGAATCTTTGAGAAGACGATTACAAAAATATGACCCACTGTCACTAATTATTGCATGTGAAGTGCCAAATTGATAAAAAATATATTTCTTCAAGAATGGGGTGACACTTCTACCTTCATTGTCGGGAAGCGCCACCGCTTCCACCAATTTGGACATATAGTCAGTCGCAACCAAAATTTATTTCATGCCATAGGAGCTCACGAACGACCCCATAAAGTCAACTTTCCACATATTAAACATCTCCAACTCTAGAATAGGGGTCATAAAGAGTTCATGGCATCGTGAAATATTGCCTTGACACTGGCATTGGTCACAGGTTGTTGCAAAGTCATGAGTATCCTTGTATATTTTCGGAAAGTAGTACCCATATTGCATGATTTTGTAGGCCATGTAGGTTCCTCTATGGTGACCCCCAACAGGTGAAGCATGACAATCCTCAAGAATACTCATCATCTCCACCTCTAGAATGTATCTATGAATCATACCATCTACACATATCCTGAATAAATAAGGCTCATCCTTGAAGAATTTCCTTACCTCATGTATAAATCCCCTTCACTGCTGAAAGGATAAGTCTTCTAGGATAAGATCACTTGCCAATTAACTGGCAAAATCAGCAAACCAAGGAATTAGGTCTTGTGATTTTACCAAAATCTTCTCGTCTGGAAAAGTATTATCAATTTCAAACCTATCCCTAATTTTCTGCATTACTTCTTCCTCAAGTTTAGAGAAGTTAGATGCAAATTGATTTTCTGTGCCTTTTCGGTCCTTCACTTTAAAATCAAACACATGTAGCAAGAGAACCCAAAGAATCAATCTCGGCTATGCATCTTTCTTCGCCATTGGGTATCTCAACAATCATAGTCTGTATAACTCCTGCTCGATAATAGTATAGTTCCTTTGAGCAGGGTTTAATGCCTTGCTATCTTAGTACACAGGGTGTACCTTTTCTCGCCTTTGGCCTAGAACAAGACCTAATGCCACACCGCTTGCATCACATATGATCTCAAATGGCAAAGACTAGTCGGGGGATGCTATAATAGGGGTTGACTCCAACTGCAATTTCAAGTACTCAAAAGCCTTCAGACATGCCTTATCAAAGTTTTCCAACTTCACCTCTTTCTCATCAAGCTTGCAAAGAGGATTCACAATCTTTGAGAAATCCTTGATGAATCGCCTGTAAAAGCCAGCATGGCCTAAAAAACTCTGAACACCCTTCACCCAGACTGGTGGAGAAAGATTCTCAATTAATTAATTTTTGCATTATCCACCTCTATTCCCCGTTTTGAGATCTTGTACCCAAGCATAATTCCTTCTTTCACCATGAAATGGCACTTCTCCCAATTTAGTACCAAATTGCATTTCTCACATCTATGAAGAGTATTGGCCAAGTGGACCAAGAAGTTATCAAAAGTATCACCAACCACAGAAAAATCATCCATAAAAACCTTAATGGTGTCTTCCACCATATCAGAAAATATCGATATGATGCATCTATGAAAGATAGCGGGAGCGTTGCACAACCCAAATGGCATCCTATTAAATTCAAAAGTGCCATAAGGGCAGGTAAGGGTCATATTCTCTTAATATTTGGGAGCAATAGTGATTTGATTGTAACCCGAACAACCATCAAGAAAATAGTAACAACCCTTTCCGGCAAGTCTATCCAGCATCTGGTCTATAAAGGGCATTGGGAAGTGGTCATTTTGTGTCCATGTGTTTAACTTTATATATTCCATGTACACTCTCCATCCCGTGACTGGTCTCATTAGCTCGAGCTCATTCTTCTCATTCATCAGTACAATAATTTTTCCTTTCTTTGGGATGCATTGAACAAGACTGGCCCACTTGCTAACTGCAATGGGGTAAACTATACCAGCGTCCAACCACTTGATGATTTGTTTCCTTACCACCTCCTTCATAGGAACATTTAGCCAGTGCTGATGCTCAATACTAGGTTTGCAGTCCAGTTTAAGTTTGATTTTTTATTATAAATGCCTAGAGGAATACCAAAAATATCTATAATGGTCCACCCTATATCTTTCTTGAACATCTACAACACTTATAACAATGCCTCTACCTCTGTATCAACCAAATCATTTACAATAATCACTGCCAAGGTGTTGTCGTCCCTAAAAATATATAACAAAAGTGAGATGGTGATGCCTTTTATTTTAAAATCGGTGTCTCCTCAATTGATAGACGAGCGGGAGGGGTGGTTTTATTTTTGAAATCCAGATTAAGCTTCTTTGGAGAATAAGTGTAAGCACCTCTCCTATATAGAGTGCCTACTATCTCGTCATATTCCTTAATTTCGTCCCCATCAAAATTTATAATCACCGCTATTAATGCTTTAACAACCAACTTCTCCTCAATTGGGATAGTCACTGCATCAACCTCATCATTAATGGTGTCTATCACTGACACAACTCTCATGTCATCTAAGTTTCCACATTGACTAGATTACATTGAAGATTACCTGTTCAACATTGATTTTGAACCTCATCTGTCCTAACTCTATATCAACCAATGTCTTACCCTTATCTATAAAGGTTCTACCAAATATAATAGAGACTTGGAAGTCCATGTCACAATCAAGTATCACAAAATTGACTGGAAAGATGCAGACCACCACCTTTACCAACACATCACAAAGAATACTAAATGGCTTTTTTATTGTCTGATCAACCATCAACAATTGAATCGATGTCAATTTGGGTGCCCCTAACCCCAATTTCTTAAACAAAACCAGCGGAATAAGATTAATACTGGATCCTACATCACATAAAGACCGAGCGAAGTTATAGGACCCAATGGTACATGGAATGGTGAAGGCTCTACCAATGATCTAGACGCAACAACACTATAATGATGCATATTGTCAATGGAATTATAGATCACTGTCCGCTTTCTAGTGACCAGATCTTTCATGAATTTTGCATAACAAGGCATCTACTCCAATGCCTCTACAAGCGGAATGTTTACAGACAGCTCATTCAAAATTGATAGAAACTTCTAATATTTACCTTCTTCCTTTTTTTTTCAATCTCTTAGGAAAATGAGGGAGAGGTCTTGGAATATGTAAGACCCTAAAAAATTCTCTCATAGTCTGAGCCTTAGAGCGTGTTCAGTAAAGTATTAATCCGACCCTAAAAGGTTGAGAAGTGTCTTACCAAGTGAGAAGTATTTTAAACCATGTAGAATTTCCCTAATATCAACTTTTTTTCATGTAGAGAATTGAATAAGCTTTCCGTTGATACCAAATTCACCCAAATCCGATACTCGAGCAAAAAGTTAGAGCCATTTTAGTAAGACAGTGTGCCACCTGGCACTTTAGCGCATCACAGAGCCTGCCAAAATGGCAATCGTCAAAATACAGTGAGCCTCCATGATTATGGAGCATCGCGCCAAGGCTTAATTTTAGAGTTGTCAATTTTCACTACACCAACGCAATTCTACCACGTGACAGTGCCTTTTTAGTTCGCAACTAAGGTGGCAACGCGATTTCCACCGCGTTGCGCCATCAAGCAATTTTCCAATTGTCCAATTTCCAGTAAGATGGCGCGATTATGGCATATCGTGCCAGCATGTAAAATTGAGTTTTTTTAATTTAATTTCAAGGCGAAAATGGTCATTTTTCTACCCCTATATATACTCCTTAACATGGAATTTGGCCTCATTTAACCCAAAAATACTAGTTCTCTCTCAAAGTTGTTGAAGAACAAGAGCTAAGGTTCCTAAATCAAGACCCCAATTATCAAGATTCCCCCGTTAACTTTTCTAGAATCAAGAAACTAAGGTATGAAGATGTTGATTCTTAGGTCTCTTTCATCCAAGAAGTTCAAGAACCCTTTTCTAAATTTCAAAGATCTTATGTTTCTGAGTTTTCATGATTCATGTGAATTGAAATTGGAGTTCATGCTATTATTGTGTTTTAATTCATGTTTTGTTGTTGAGGTTTCAAGATTTGACCCTAGTATGTAATATTCATGTGATGTTCATAATAAACCCTTTTCAAGTTGGTTGTTAAGTGATGTGTTCATGTCAATTAAGTGTAGAAATTGTTGAATAAGCAAAGCATGCTCCCCATATGTTTGATAAAATGCTTATGTGAAGAAATTAGAGCCATTATCGCATGTTGACTAGAAATCCCCAATTGTGTGCAAGCCCATGCATGCCAAGTGTTTGTTGAAAAGCCTTGGTGAATGAATTATGACATGATGGCATGAAATTCCCTAATTATGTGCTTTTTGATACATGCTAAGACTTTAATACATGCTGAGTGTTTGATGTAAGACCTTGTTGAATGGAGTATGAGCCAATAGCATGTCTCCCTATACTATTACATGTTTATGATTACTAAATACTTGAAGAGATGCTTTAGTGATTGTGATGGTGAATGAATGTCCATGGTCTTGATTATTCAAGAATGATTATGTTTTACTTTTATGTTATCGAGTTCTGGGGGTATTTATACTCGACAAATTAGTTCCAGTCTAGAGCCCGTGTTAGTTTCCTCGATAATCTCAGTTAAGAAACGACTCTTAGGACTCAGTGAGTTATAGAACTCTATACTCTCAGACAGATACAGAACTTAAGAAATCTCAGAAATCTCAGTAATCTCAGTATCGCTCGTATTCTAATCTCAGTTCAGTACTCAGCTCAGACCTAGTAGTATTCAAGTATTTAGTTTGAAACTCAGGATCATACAGTTAGATAACGAGATTCAGTAGTATTCTGTCAGATACAGAACCAAGTGAATTCATCGTAACTCAGTCAGATCATTCAAGAAATATGATTAGTATCAGATTTAGTTAAGTTTAAGTTAAGAATCAGTTCAGAGTCTTTCAGTTGGGAGTAGGAGATAGCACTGAGCGAGTGCAGGGATGGAGGCTCCCCATTAGAGAGGCAAAGTCATTAGGAGCAGTCCCTGAACTCCAAAACTATGTAGCCAATGCAGGATATAGGATTCACCCATTAGAAAAAGCTTGTCACCCACTAGATAGGCTTGACTATTATACTGCCTTAGGCTTGACTTTCTGCGAGGGTCACCCGTTAGAGAGGCTTAACCAGAGAGGTATTTACCCGTGGCATGGTATTAACACTCTTACAATTAGGGTTACAGGTTGGACCCCACCGGTTCAGATATGGGGCATGTCGGCTAAGTGAGAACTCCCACAGTTACAGTTTCAGTATCAGTCTTTAGAAAAGAACTCAGAAATCAGGACTGTCAGATACAGTCATCTATCTTAGTGAGGAACTTAGATAGTTCCATTGACTCATGGACCACCCACTAGCTAGGCATGGTCCCACATAAAGTTATTGAGTAATCTCATTATCAGATCCAGAGATCACCCGTTAGATAGGCTTGATCTTAGTCTCAGATTCAGTTGAGTAATCTCATTATCAGATCCAGAGATCACTCGCTATATAGGCTTGATCTCAGTCTCAGATTCAGTTGAGTAATCTCATTATCAGATCAAGAGATCACTCTTTAGATGGGCTTGATCTCAGTCTCAGATTCAGTTGAGTATTCTTATTATCAGATTCAGAGATATTCCGCTAGATAGGTTTGATCTCAGATATAATCTTTTCTTATCATTGATAATAGATTCTGAAATTATCCGTTAGAGAGGTTTGATCACCGATGCAGTCAGTCGAGAGTAGAAAGATCAGAATTCTGTCATTGATATGAGTAGATTCAGTTAATCAGTTTCAGTATCATCAGTTTTTGAGATCACTCGCTAGATAAGACTGATCTCAACTCCAGTACTCAATTATCAGTATCAGATGATTCAATGTTCAGTATCTCAGGCATTAGTAGTGAGTTCAGATGGCAGTAAAGTAGTATCAGAGTTTCAGTATTTTGAGTTACGATGATTTCAGTTATGGTTCGTGCATTCATGCATGTGTTCTTATTTAGTACTCTCATGATTATTCAGTTAAGTAATTGTTCATGCATGAGCCCTTGCATTTAGCCCTACCTCATCTTCATACTCGGTACATTCCCGTACAGACACATTTGCACTATGGTGTTTTATTTGACACCATAGGTTTGGAGGCACGAGATCCAGTGTACCCTTAGCAGCTCAGTCCCAGTCAGCAACAGTAGACATAGCAGCGAGTCCTCTTCAGTCGAGGATGGTCCTTATTTTTATTATTATTGTATCAGACTTAGTTTATTTTCAGTAAACGGAGTTAGTTGGGGACATGTCCCATCAACTCCACAGCTCAGATAGTTTAGAGGCTTTTCGGGTAGATGTATCAGTATTTAGTTTTCAATTTTGAGTATTTTTAGATATTTTTAACCTTATGGCTAGTTTTCACATTTATTATCTATATTATGCAGTGTTCAGGTACAATATCAGTAGAGGGTTAGCTTGTGGTCCTTAGGGATCATGAGCACTGTGTGATGTTCTGGTTCCAGAAAATTGGATTGTTACAGAATAGTCTTCAGAATAGATTTGATGTGCTATATAAATATAGCATTTTTTATGCTTAAAATGAGAAAAAGATGCATATTTTTAGGCTATTTTGTTAGATATGATGTCTTTTGGGAATGTTTTACAGTAAATCATATGTTCGATGATAAGTTAGTGAAAAAGGTATTTTTGTCCATTTTGGAGCAATTATGGATATTCGAGATATTTTCCAGATTGTTCATGATTAAACATGTTTGGTAATCAAATAAGAGATGAAAATATGACTCGATACTTACCAAGTCAACATATGGCCACATGTAGGACCTAAGCAAAGCAAGTACCAGAAGTCCAAAATATCGAGACCTAAACTTGCAGGATTTTTGCTCTCGGTACCTACGGTTTGTACCTGTGCCCAGTGTTAGGACCACAAGTACTACTCGGTCCTAGTACCAGATCGCGGGTACGGAACACATGTGGCCACCGACTTAATTTGCTCTTAATTCGTTTGGGCTTTGTTTTTGGGTTTCCTCTTGTACTATAAATACCCTTTATGTACACATTTTTTATATTCATAAAAATATTTTGATTCCAAGATTTGATTTTTATCTTGCGATTTACGTGTATTAACTTCAGTAGAATTATTCAGTAATGGTTGTGGTTTTTTTATAATTCTTATCATTGTGATTTCATCTATGCTTTCAACTATGAATGGTATCAATTTCTTCACAAGTATGAGCTACTAAAACCCATAGTTAGGGTTGTGGAAACCCTGGCAGATTGATGAAGTAGGGGAAGTGTGTTCGTCGAATTGAATCGATGTTCATGGCATGCATTGCATTATCTTCATTATAATAGATTTCTTAGCGGTGGCCAATGTTAAGATCCCGCCTAGATTATTTCTACTTACTCCAAAAGAGAAGTAGTGACTAGGAAAAGATAATGACAACAGTAATTTAAAGATTAGTGGTCGATCCACGCTACTTGTTATATCTAAGTAATATCGTTAACTATCATCTAATAACTAGAGACCCAAAAGGTAATAGTTAACTGGGATCAAGATAACGGTTAGTAAGGTGACATCTTGGGACTCAAAAGGTAAAGGGTGAAATCTGTCTACTCATCCAAAAAACTGTAGATGGTACATAACTTATTGATTTTGCATGAAAGGTATCGGTTTGGTTCAACATAGCATGATAAATCGATGAAGTTAAGAAGCTCGGGGGAACACAATCTAAGTGTTCACCAATACTGGTCACAAACAAAGTTGATAGTTGATCTTTGTTTGATATTTCCATTCAAAACCCCCCATTTACTTTCTATGTCTTTCCCATTGATTACAACATTTGAAATCCATAAGTCCACATATTTCCTTGGGATTCGACCCCAACCTTCATTGGGTTACTATGTTTTGACAATAGTCATATCATCATCTAATAGGAGGTGTTGTTTGGACATTATCAAAAGTTTTGCACTGTTGTTGGGGTATATGTTTTGATTTGTGAATTAAGGTCATTGCTATCTTTGTATTTTTATTCTTTTGTTTAGTTGGGCATCCACAGGTGGATGCCTAGCAAATAAAGTAGAGGAAATCCCTTACTCTCACTAAATTTGAATCCAGAAAGGATCCTACAAACACCTGGTAGGATGTCTAAGCAGAAAAGAGATGAACTTTCTAAAGGGGTTTGTTATGTTGTACCTACCCCTCCCCCTAAATGAGTTTAGGATATTGTTGGTTGATAAACTGGTGAGCTTTTAGCTCAAGCTGAAAATGAGAGAAGTGTAATAGAAAAAGCTTAATGTATAGCTTGAGAGGCTAAGTTATCTAAGCAGAGACGGGTAGAAGACTGCCGAGAAGTACTTGGTGGAAACCAGAAAATAAATAGAGAAGGTCGACCTCAAGTGATCCAGCATATCAATATGTTCAATCGTATAAATATGATGAAGAGAATCTGGGATACGTTGATCTAGGAGAGACTGGAGCTATCGTTCCTCTTGTTTTTCCCTCTGATGTCAAGTTTAATATCTCTAGTTCTATGATCCAGCTCTTATACTTAAAAGGCGTGTTTGCAGGGTTGCCTACATATGATGCAAATATGTATCTAGCAAATTTTACTAGGATCTGCACTTCATATAACATACCTGGGTTAGATAAGGAGGCATTAAGACTGAGGTTGTTTCCTTTTTTTATTATTGGAAACATATCGTTATGGCTAGGGGAACTTCCAAAAAGGTCTAGCACTATATGTAGCCAGCTATGCAGACAATTCTTGAACATATTCTTTCCTCTATCTAGAGATCTGTAGCTCAAGGATGAGATTTTTAACTTCAGGCAGCTGTAGTAAAAATCTATGTAAATACCCTGGTTCAGGTTCAAGAAGAAGCTTAACATGGTGCCAAACCACTAGATTTCAGGGACAAGCATGTTACAAATCTTCTACAGAGCTCTGACAATCAATTCCAGAGTAATGGCAAACACTATCTCTGGTGGAGCCTTTATGAGATTATAATGGGACATGGCTTCGATTATTATGGATCAGATCTCATTAACTAACTGAGGGTGGCAAACTTAAGAGGTTGAGAAAGGTTCTAACATTTATTCCATTAGATCTTCTGGTGATTGGAGAGAAGATAAAGATGCTATAGCTCAGGATATTTCACTATTGAGGACAAACATTGGTGAGTTGGCCAAGCAACTTGCAATGATAAATTCTGCAAAGGTTAATTCAGTAGGGGTATAAAGTACAGTTTCTAGGGTGCATGACTCTGAGTTAGATGAATAGGCAAAGTATGTGGATCATTAATTTATGGGTTTCCAAGCCCAAGGGAAAGGGAATTAAGGTCGGGACTATGATGATAGAGATAAGTACATTCCACCCTGCAGATGAGTTATGGAATCAAGAATTGAAGAGATATTGGCTAAGCTGATGAAGGGTCAAGAGATTCAAGAAGCTTTTCTTAAAGAACTCAAGGCCGATGTTTCAGGATCGGACCAGAAAGTTGAGTCGCATACAATTTCTACCAAGCAGTTGGAGTAACAGTATGGGCAAATCTTTGTTACTTTATCTGAGAGACAGTCAGGAGCACTTCCTAGAGATAATGTGTCAAATCCTCCAACAAAGGTTCATTGTCTAGATATTAGCACGGGGAGTGATTCCCCACCTAATGAGAATTTTTTTCCTGCTACTAATGAGCCAAAGAAGGAAAATATTACTATAGATGAGCCAACTAAAGCTTAATTTAATAAGCTGACTTATACTGATAATGATTTTGGGAGCGATGACGATGAGGACTGGGTAGCAGAAGAAATCCAATATATAGTACAGTAGTTTAGTGTAGGTTTTCATGCAACATTAGTAGGAAAGAAAGGCGACCTAGTTGCATTCACCATTCCATGTTCTATTGGGCCTTATGATATAATCAGGCTTTATGTGATACGAGAGAAAAAATAAATGTAATACCATTGGTGATATACAAAGTCTTGGGGTTAGCGAACTCAAGCGTACATTAGCAAGGTTGTTGATGGTTGATTCATCTATAAAGGATCCAATGGGTATTATGTGAAATGTAGAAATTGAAGGTGGCATCATTCACATATTCAGCAAATTTCATGATTTTTGACTATAAAGTGGATGCTCATTCTCCGATTATCTTGGGTAGACCTGTCTTGTCCACTGGCTGAGTGATGATTGATATGGACATAGAGGATATTACTTTCAAATAGAATGATAAGCAAATAGTGTTGAACATATGCATGATAGTTGAGCAGCCTTATGATATAAAAATGGTAGTAATGATTGATGCAGTAGATGATGATACAGTTGTAGTAGAGGTGTCAATTGAGGTGACATTAAGGGTAGAAGCATTAGCGGTGGTGATTATAAACTTTGAGAGTAATGGTATAAATGAGTATGATGAGATAGTTCAGGAACTGTATGACAGAACTACACCTCTTGTGAGACCATTGATTGATGAACCACCAGTATTGGAATTGAAATCCATTCCACCTCATTTATAGTATACATTCTTAGGGTCAACTAGACCTTATCTCTAATTATTGTAGCAGATTTGGCAGGGGCGCAGGTGGAAGCTTTGATAACAGTATTACAAAAGTTTAAGAGAGCTATCGGGTGGACTATTGTAGATGTTGTAGGGATTCCACCAGGTATATATGCACGAATAAGATACATCTTGAGCTGGATAGCATTCCCAGTATTGAGAATTAGAGATGATTGAATCCTCCTATGCAAGAGGTAGTGAAAAGAGAGGTAATTAAGTGGTTAGATATGGGGGTGGTTTTTCCCATTACAAACAGCAAGTGGGTGAGCCCGATTTAATTTATGCCAAAGAATATAGGAATCATAGTGGTTTCAAATGAGAAGAATGAATTAGTAGTAATGGGTAGAGAGCATGCATGGACTACAAAAGGATGAACAAGCGAACATAAAAAGGACACTTCCCTATGTCATTCATTAATCAGATATGGGATAGATTAGCAAAAAGGGGTCGGTACTATTTTCTTGATGTGTATTCGGGTTATAATCAAATCTTGACTGCTCTTAAAGACCAAGAAAAGACTACTTGGCCCTATAGGACCTTTACATTCAAGCTGATGTCATTTGGGTTATGTAATGCGCCAACCACTTTTTAGAGATGTGTGATGTCCATATTCTCCGACATGGTGTAAGACACTATTGAAGTATTCAAGGATGACTTTTCAGTAGTTGGGGACTCATTTGATGATTTCTTAGCCAATTTGGCCAGTACACCACAGACATATAAAGAGTGCAACTTGGTACTAAACTGGAAAAAATGCCACTTTATGGTGAAAAAAGGTATCGTTCTATAGCACAAGATCTCCATACATGGTATTGAGGTGGACAAATCAAAGATTAAGGAGATTGAGAAGTTACCACTTCCAGTATCAGTTTGAGGCATACAAAGTTTTTGGGTCATGTAGGCTTTTATAGAAGGTTCATGAAGGACTTCTCTAAAATTGCAAGTCCTCTATGCAAGCTTTTGGAGAAGGAGGTGAAATTTTTGTTCAATGATAATTGTCTCAAGGCTTTCAAATGTCTAAAGGAGCGGTTAATTTCAGCGCCCATCATTGTGTCTCCTGATTGGTCTTCACCTTTTGATGTAATGTGTGATGCAAGGAAAGTGTCCTTGGGAGCTATTTTAGGCCAAATAAGAGATAATATATTGCAGCCCATCTACTATGCCAGCAAAACTTTAAACCCCGCACAGAAAAATTACACAGTTACAGAGCAGGGGCTACTTTCGATGGTTTTTTCTTTGGAGAAATTTTGGTATTATTTTATGGGGATTAAGGTTATAATACACATAGACCATGCATCCTTGAGGTACCTAGTGTCAAAGAAATATTCCAAAGCCAGACTGATTTGTTGGGTTCTCTTGCTGCAAGAGTTTGATTTTGAAGTCAAAAATTAAAAACGAAAGGAAAATCAAGTTGCAGACCACTTATCCAAACTTGAGGATGAGACCATAGAGAAACTAGGGTATAATCTTGAGATAGATGATGCTTTTACTGATGAGCGAGTGTTGCCAGAACCTCATGATTTGATTCCCTAGTTTGCTGATTTTTCCAACTTTTTGGCAAGTGATCTTGTCCCAAAAGATCTATTCTTCCAATAGTGATAGAGATTTATGCATGAGGTAAGGAAGTACTTTTGGGATGATCCATATTTTTTCATGGTTTGTGCGGATGGTGTGATTCGTATATGCATTCTAAAGGTAAGATGATGAGCATTCTGGAAGTTTGTCCTTCTTTGCTAGTTGGGGGACACCACAACGGCATACGAACAACCCATAAAATTCTACAGTGTGCATTCTATTGGAATTCTAGTTTCAAGAATGCTCATGATCTTGCAAAAGACTATGACCAATGTCAGTATCAAGGCAATATTTCACAGTGCTAAGAACTTCACCTGACATCTATTCTCGAGTTGGAGTTATTTGATGTGTGGGGGATCGATTTCATGGTCCCGTTTATGAGCTTCTATAGTATGAGGTACATTTTGGTAGAAGTTGACTATGTATCAAAGTGGGTAGAGGCAGTTTCACTTTGAGACAATGAAGGTAGGAGTGTCACCATTTTTTTGAAGAGGAACATATTTTCTCATTTTGGCACTGCACATGCTATTATTAGTGACGGTCGGTCACACTTCTACAATCACTTTTTCAAAGAACTACTTGATATATATTTCATGAGGTATAAGGTGGCAACACATTACCATCCTCAGACGAGTGGGAAAGTGAAAGTCTCCAATAGAGAAATAAAGTTTATATTGGTAAAAATTGTGAATGCCAACAGGATTGATTGGTTTAGAAAGTTAGACAATGCATTGTGGGCCTACTAGACACCCTATAAGAGCCCTATAGGATCCTCTCTATATCAGCTTATGTATGGAAAAGCATTCCACTTACCTGTCGAGCTTGTTCATAAGGCACTATAGGCATTGAAAAGGCTAATTTTTGAGTGGTGTGATGTAGTAAACTTGAGTTTGGGCAAGGTGAATGAGTTGGATAAATTTTGACTCTGTACTTATGATAACTTGTCCATATATAAAGAAATAATGAATCTATACCATGATAGGATGCTCGAGAAGAGAATATTCAAACTCGATGATCTGGTCTTGTTGCATAATTCAAAACTATGCTTGTTTCCTGGAAATTTGAAATCAAGATAGACTAGACCATTCACTGTGGTTAAGGTGTTCCCAAATGGTGTTATTGAGAAAAAGAGTTATGGTGATGTCCCATTTAAAGTGAACAGGAAACGAGTGAAACACTATATGGGAGACTTGGAAGAAGTCAGATTTCATGATAAAATAGACCTTGGTGAAGTATGAGTAGCCAAGGGAGATGAGTCATGCCGCGACAGTAAATCAGGTGCTGCTTGGGAGGCAACCCAAGGTATTTTGCTGTTTGTATCCGTATTGCGTGATTGATGTCGGATCTTTGCACCTATGGTTCCGCAGGTATGTTCCTAACTCTCTTGTTTTGTAGTAGTTTGATACACTGGGGACAATACATGATTTTAGGTTAGGATGGGGCTTGCTTGTGGGTCTTCATGTCCTTTTGGGTTTTTTTATTTTCGTGCCTCTTTTCCCCGGAGTCTTGTTCCTAGTAGAGCCGACATATTTAGGCGTATTGTATTTTGTTTCATGATATTTTATGGTTAATTAGGAGATTTTTAAGTATTTAGGATAGTTGTCATGTTTTGTTGATTTTTGATACCCCTCCAATAATTTGTGCTTTAGAATAGTGTGAATTTATATATGTGTGAACATTGTGGATCTTGTTATGGCATTGGGATTAAGGACATGATAATCACTTTCTAAAAATTACATAAACCAGATAGGTAGTAGTTGGTAATATTGACTCTGTCCTATGTGTGTGTGAGATACTACCTAGTTCCATTTGTGTGTTGAATTCAGAACTTGCTCGATTTGTCTTGCCTATGTTGAAGGATAGTCGATTAGGAAAATATTATAGGCCATTTTTTATTTTAGCCTAAATGACCTTCCATGAATTAATTATATCCCTTAATCCCTACTTTGAGCCTTGTACCCTATATTTTCTTGTTTCGCCATTCACCTTCCCATTTGAGTTACAATGAACCTGTTTTGTCCCTATTCCTTCTTGGACATTATGTACCTTAACTTTGGAAAAATGCCTAAGTTGAGGGTGGCTATCATAGGGGTATATAGTGTAAAATGGGTATGAAGAAGGGTAAAATAGGTGAAAAAGTTAGTAGGGATGGGTGTGGTAAAAAAGAAAAAAAGAGAAAAGAAAGATTGTGAAAAAAGAAAACGGAATGAATAAAAGACCACACCCAACCTTAATGTTCTTTAAAATAAAAAAAAGGGAGAAATAAGGGTGAAAATAAAAGAAAATTAGCTAGTAACTGAGACCTCAAAGTCAGTGTAGTGCCAAGGAGGCTTAGTGACATGATATATCCATATGTACCATACCATCCTCCCAAGCCTACATTACAAGCCGAATAAATTTCTATAGTGATCCTTACTTGACTATCTGAATGTTGAGGTAAAGAAAATAAGGGCAAGCCTATGGTATTTGACATGCATTGATTGGAACTTCTCTACTAAGTGTGAGTGTATATTGATCATCCTTGCATTTACATGTATGATACTATATGAGTGAGTGGGACATTCTTGTTATGAGGGCAATTTAGTTATATTACTAGCTATTTTCTTATTTCAGGGAGTGTTACTTGTATATATGCGTGGTTGTCTATTTCTAATGTAATTGGCATACCTTGATCCCGTTGGGTCACATTGTTGTACTTCATGTTCATACATATTTGGCTTTGAAAAATAAGATTGGAAGGAGATGTGGTATTTTGAGCTTTACATATTGACTGCCTGCCTTGAATAACTTAGTTTCTCCTAGTTAGGAGTTGTTGTTTTTTTGTTGTGTTTTGTTGCCTGAGGACATGGAAATATTATATGTTGAGGGTGTTGATGTGATATATAAATATAGCACTTTCGATGCTTAAAATGAGTAAAAGATGCAAGTTTCTGAGGCTATTTTGTTAGATATGATGTCTTTTGGGTATGGATTGCAGGAAATCATGTTTTGGGTGATAAGTTTGTGAAAAAAGGTGTTTTTGGCCATTTTTGGAGTAATTATGGATATTCAAGTTGTTTTCCAGCTTGTTCGTGATAAAAACATATTTGGGAATCAAATAAGAACTGAAAAGATGACTCCCGACACTTACCAAGTCAACATGTAGCCACATGTAGGACCTACAAACCGCATGCAGGCAAAGCAAGTACCAGAAGTCCAAAATCGCGAGAGATGAAGTTGCAGGATCGGTACCTATGGTTTGTACCTGCGCCTAGTATCAGGACCATAGGTACTACCTGCGCACACTACCAGACTGCGTATATGGACCACATATGGCCACCGAACCGATTTTCTCCTAATTTGTTCGAGCTTTTATTTTAGGGTTTCTTCTTGTACTATAAATACCCTTATGTACTTTTTAGTCAAAGTTATACATTTTTTTTATAGTCACAAACATATTTTGATTCCAAGATTTGATTTTGATCTTAGGATTTATGTGTATTGACTTCAGTTGAATTGTTCGGTAATAGTTGTGGGTTTTTACAATTCTCATCATTGTGATTTTATCTATGCTTTTAACTATGAATGATATCGATTTCTTTACAAGTATGAGCGGCTAAAACCCATAGCTAGGATCTTGAAAACACTGGCTGATTGACGAATTTGGGTAGTGCATTTGTTGAATTGAACTGATACCCATGGCATGCATTATATTATCTTTATTATAATAGATTTCTAAGCGGTGAACAACATTAAGATCCTGCTTAGAATGGGGCTTCTAGGGGAAACCCATGCCCAAGTTTATGTGCCTTCTGCATAAGAAATTTGGAAGGAAATTTAATTGTTGCCAAGGGCTCAAGAATTCATGATACGACACGTATAGTGGCTGAAGCTATTGAAATTAGGGAATGCTTGAGATTTTGTAGGGATAATAGTATTCAGCTAATAGAAGTGGAGACAGGTCCTTGGACCTTAGTACAAATATTGCAGAGGGAATGGGAGGCCCTGTGGTGTGTGGTCTTTGAAGTGAATTTCATTAGAGAATTGATGTCATATGTAACAACAAGAATGGTACATTCCTTTCAGGGAGGTAACACTCTTGCTGATTATTTTGCTAACATGTTTTTGGATTTTGCAGGTGATTTTCAAGTTAATAATGTTGAAGACATTCCAACACAAGGGAGAGGAATTATCAAATTAGACAAACAAGGTACACCACACATAAGAAGAACAATCCAGTATGAAGGGGCTAGTAGATCATTAAAGCATGTTGAAATTTAACAAAAGTTCATTTTAAAGAGAAAATCACACTAGCAGTAACATCATACCAGCAACACAATAACAACTTATTAGTCACACAAGGCAGGACATCCTTAGACTATATTCGATACTTGTTTAGTTACACCCGTAATAGAATCATGATAGTGTTTTATGTAGTGATTTTTGTAAGGTAGTAGAGGATTTTTATGGTGGTAGTAACAACTTCGTATGAGGTTCATCCTACTAAGGAAAAATCTACAACCAACCAAACATTTCTATGAAATAATTACTTTCTCTCACAGACACTAAATCTACAGGATATTAGCTAGATTACCCAGAGTAACAACAGATCTAGTCTCAGATTTATCAATCTTGAAGAAGACTTCTTTTTTGGGACATAAATCACGACACCGGTGAGATTGAGAGGTTGCCTAAGTGATTACTACCAAAAGATTGATAATTTAAAAGAGATTACAAAAATTTCTAGAAAGGAAAATCTAGCTAGTAATTGATGTAGGAAGTCTACTTATATTGAAGAATCCGACGAATTCTAGTGGTTTCACTTCATCTACCATCTTCAGCTACGTCACATATGCAAAAGTTATTCAAATGAGATAATGGCTATTCACTTTCCTAATCTAGTCTTTTTGGATTTTGCTTTTGCTTTTATTTAGATATACAAATGATTTTCTTGTATTTGTGGATTGGGATGTTGGGACTTATGTGGACTGTAACTTACTTTTGTTAATAAGAGGACTAAATCCAACTTTTGATTAAAAAATAGATCCCTCCTAGAATATTTCTATTTACTCAAAAAGAGGAGTAGTGACTAGGAAAAGATAATGACAAAAGTAATTTGAAGATTAATGGTTGATCCACGCTAATAGGTATTATCTAAGTAAGATCGTTAACTATCATCTAATAACTAGAGACCCAAAATGTAATAGTTAAGTAGGATCAAGATAAGGGTTAGTCAGGTGACATCCTGAGACTCAACAGGTAAAGGATGAAATCTTTCTACTCATCCAAAAGACTATAGATAGTACATAACTTATTGATTCTGCATGCAAGGTATTGGGTTGCTTCAACATAGCACGACAAACCTACAGAGTTAAAAAGTCAGGGGGAATACAATCCTAGGTTCATCAATACTAATCACAACCGAAGTTGATATTTGATCTTTGTTTTATATTTCTATTCAAAACCCCTATTTACTTTCCAGTTCTTTCCTATTTATTACAATATTTGAAATCCACGAGTCCATGTATTCCCTTTAGATTCGACCCCAACCTTCATTGGGTTTCTATATTTTGACAACGACTATATCATCATCTAATATAAGGTGTTTCTTGGACATCATCAAGGTTCATCAACCTTACCCTTTCCTTATCCTTTGTAGCACTTCACTCAACACCTGATGATTTTCTATCTTGAACTTCAGGTGTTTTCTCAATATTATCTTTAACATTATTCATTTTTTACTAGATCGTAGTAGGTATGGGAGGATCCATGGTGGTCTTACTAGTTTGAGTGGTAATGTCATGACAATGACTATCATTCTTTGGATTTTACATTGTATTACTAGGAAGAATGACAGGTTGCCTTTGATTTAATATTTCCCATATTTGGCCAAACTGCTGTCCAGTTATATGATCGCGGTGGCATGCAACTTAACATTCTAATTCAACCCTGATATGACCGCATTAATCTCCTTAAGGTAGCTTTTCTGACTTTCTTGGCCTTTTACTAACTTTGATAGTATTGCTTCCATTCTTGACTCGGTATCTCATCTACCCAGTCGAACATATATTTCACTTTTTTCTTTATAGTCATATTTACGCCTCCAAACACCATCTTGTTCTCTACTTCTATCTCAGTACTTGTCACCATAATAGTTCTGACCTTGGTTTTATTGACCCTTGACTTAGAAACCTACCATTTATCGATCTTGGTACTTAGCTTCCTCATCTATGTCAGACTCATAATATCTAGAAGTAGACCTTTGTGCCCCCTGCTGCGCTCACTTTTTCAGTAGTCATTGCTACAAATTGCTTTGAAAGAAGCCCTATATTCATTCCAAGTTGTCCAAGTTCCTGTGCTACTGAATCATCACTAACTCTATAATCACTAATAGCCCTAATATAATATATACCAGTACCTCTATCAACTTCCTTAGTATGCCATCCTCGGTTAGTGACAGAGATCTCGTCTAGCATTTCCTGAGCCATATCCCAGCGAAGATGCATAAGTGAACCTCTAGATATTATATTAGTCATAGCCCTAGAACTTATATTTAGGGATATGTAAAATATCTCCAGCAAGTTAGACCCTGGAATTCGGTGATTGGGTACCATGCTTAGTTTTTTTGAACCAAAACCACGCTTCATACAAGGATTCTATAGGCAACTACCGAAAGTTATAAATATCATCTTTTAGCTGTAGCATCCTGGAAAAAGGAAAGAATTGGTTCAAAATCTGTCTACATATCCGTTCTAAGTTGTGATTGAGCCTCTAGGAAATTCCCCACACCGCAAAGATGCTTTTCCAATCAATAATTATGGGAACAACCTCAATCTCAATGCTTCCTGATCCACCCCAGGAATGATTTATGAAGTGCAGATCCTAGTAAAATTTGCAAGATGTATGTTTGCATCATCTGTTGACAACCCCAATAATACACCTTTTAATTAATCAGTTGTATCATTGCACTAGTAATATCGAACTTAACATTAAGGGTTAGAGCATAAGGAATAGTGGCTCCTGTCTCAGCAGGACTAACATAACCCATGTCCTCATCTTCATTTTATAGCAGTAGATGCTGATAGGCTGGGATCATTTAAGCTCTGCCACCGTGCGCTTTATCTTGATCACTGTCGAGTGCTGCTCGACGATCAGCTTCTAGTCTTGGCCTAGCTAGCTCTTCCTGTTGAACCAACTTGGCTTCCTCAACTGCTTTTCTTTGTTGTTTAGCTGCCTTTACTAACATCAACTTCTTCTATATGTTAGAAATATTTTATGGATTAACTCGAGTAGGGAGAGGTATAGAAAGAGGGTCATCTCAAACCCTTTTTGGAACACCATCACAAACTTGCTCCATCATTATTTTTGGTGTTTGCAGAATTTGTTTGGGCTCTGGATCAATAAGGAGTAAGAGATTGCCTTGAATCCAAGTACTAGGCATACACCAGTGTATACCCAACCAAGAATAAAAAATAAAAAACCATGAACATCATAAACTTTAGTCAATAATTCAACACCGTATTCCCCAGCAACGACACCAGAATTTGATATCACCCAAAAACTAACCTCCAAAGAACTATGATACAACCGATGTCAAATATAGTAACCCAAACTAGGTTGGGCTCAAACCCACAATAAATGCATGGAATTATTTCTCAAACTTAAAGAGATCATGGGAATGTGAAAAAAGTAAATGGGGGGAGTTTTAAGTCAAAAGTAACAAGTAGCCAAACCTGAGTGCTTGATGTTGTAAACAATAGAAAATGAACACTAGGCCTATGTTCCCCTAGATTCTTAGCTCCGCAAGTTTCTTATGTTCAACTCACCAATCCCACTACTCTGCATGCAAAGCTTGACAAGCTATGTATTATCAACCATCTTGGGAATGCATTGATAAATCTTACCCTTCACCTTTTGAGTCTTAGGATGTTGCCTTGATGTCCCTTGTCCTTGATCCCAGTACAACTATGACCGTTTGAGTCTCTAGTTGATTAAACAAGGGTTAACATCTTTGAATCATTGTCGTAATCTCCTTTTCCTAATATCAAACTCTCTTGTGAGGATGATAGCAAATATAGGTGATTCCCAAGAATATGCAATAGCTTGTGGAACAATTAGTATGAGCAAGATTACAATACATGCAGCTACAAATAGACTAGATGAATCTTCCACTTCTCTTATATTGTTAATCCATAAGGGTTCCCAAAACCCTAGTTAAGGAAATAATTCGCTCATGCTCATGAAATAATCCATAGGAATCAATGAAGAAGTCCTGTAATTAATTGCACAAGGATGAAAGAATAAAATCCAAAATCCTTAATTGAATACGGAATCAAAAATCCAAGACCAATTGTATCAAGAAGTCAATGTATGTGAAAAAGTGTCAAAAATACATAGCATAATAAATGAATAACCCTAGGGTATTGATAGTATCTCAAAACAACAAAGGAAACCTAATCAAAGCAAAATAGAAAAACTTTGTAGGTAGTGATTACGACTCTGGCAATGAGTCATTATGTCTGGTTTTGACTCGTTGCTAGCTGTCTAGATCTCTTTTGGTCTCATTGGTTATGACTCATAATATCACCATACAAGTCGTATGTTGCTACTCTTAGTCACTCTAGTAGCTTTTCATCTTCAGGGCTCTTGAGTCTCTTCTCTTTACAACTCATTTCTGCTAGAGCATCATCCTTCAGGATTTTATACACTTTTCTCAATATGTCTTTACACTACAAGTTTTAGTCTGACCTTATGACTCATAGTATTCTATGACTTACTTCTGGAATTTTGCTTTTCCCACTATTATCTTTATGAGTTTGGATACAAGTCGTAATGTGACTTAACGACTCATAGCTTGATCGGTACTTCAACTTTTCAGCACTTTCTTTTCTCTTTTTTTGTTCAACACCACTTTTGACCTAGTTTCCACAGAAAAAACATAAAACACACATCATATCCAATAAAATGACCTAAGTCATTGCATAATTTAACCATTTTAAGCATTGAATGTTCCATGTTTTCATGGAAAACAAGATAATTAACCTAACCAATGCAGTTCTATAATGTAGTCTAATTGTTCATACTTCCATAACCCTAGTTTATCTCCATTGTTGTTCAAGAACCTTTAATTTATCATATGTTAAGTTTACTCTTAGTTTATTCTTAAAAAATCTTGTGGTTACGTTAGCACTGAGTTAATCTTAATAGTTAGACTAGTCTGAGATAGTTTTTAACACAAATCTCTGAGGGATACATACTTGGCTTATAAAAAGACACTATATTACATGGAGATACCACGTACACTTGCGTGTGCGCTTGGCCACAACAATGGATTAGGAATTTTATTGTGGTATTCATTTATTAGGATTATTGTATTATTGTATTGTCTGTGTAGGGGTTTATGTGAATCATATTATTGACTTGAGATATCATTGAGATATCTATGCAGGGGCTGACATTTATCTTGTTTGATAATTATTTATTCTTTATTATTATTTGTAATGCCCGTGTGAGGGCTTAAATTTTTATTATTGAAGTCTCATAGGTTTTCTTGGTATTATGTTTCCATGAGATTACTTGTATCATGATATATTGAAATGTGAAGTGACTTGACCTCATATTGAGTTGATCTATTGTACGTTGTTAAGCTGGTTATGCTCATTTATTCATCTATATTCATGAAACTGGTACTACTGAAAAACACTAGTTTTGAAATAAATGAGATACTTTATAAAATGCCTTAACTGAGAGATGTGTTGTAAAGTTGATTGATGAGATTGTGATAGTATATAAGTTGTGAACCCTTCATGGGTTCTCTCTTGGAATATTATGCTCAGAAGATGTATTCGAAGTTATATTGAAACATAGCATTCTTATTATTTCGTTGCATTGCATCACTTACATCTCTTATATGTGATTGATATCATATATTTTAGTCTTTTATTTTATGTATATGTATTATGCATTTACTTTTATACTGTTATTGTAGTTGTATCATTAATATTGTTCATAGTTGTACGACTTAAGCTGCTATTGGGAACTTTCTTTATGTAGGTGGAAGTATTGCTCATAGTTTCCTGTAACGCCCTAGGTTTTTGGTCCTTAGACATTCCTAGAATTTTACACTTACTACCATGGTTATGACTTGGCCTACAAGTCGTAGGGTGTCCTAACGAGTCTTTGGTACAAGTCATAACTAAATCAGTAAGTTTGTGGTTAGATTCTTCTTTGAGTATGAGTGCATGACTAAGATCCATAAAGATATATTGCAATTTGTTAGGTCTAAATCATAGGATTTCTAGTATATACCCCAATTTGGGTTCTATGTTGACCATGATTTGACCCTATATGTCGTAGGGTGCCATTACGAGTCATTTCACTGAGTCATAAGGTCAACAATACATGGTGACTTGGTGGTTTTGCATTTCGAGCTGATGGCGAGATCGATTTTTTGTTCGAGGTTCAAGAGGAAGGAGAGGAACCACCGCCCAATGGTGCTTTTACGAAAGTATGGTCACCGGTGGCTAATACCTTCTCGAGACTATCGAACCTGAAATCCACTTTCCATCGCTCTTTTTACGGATTCTCCGGACAGCCATATTTGCGTGGAATGGTTCCCCAACCGGAACAAGCATCCTAAGTCTCAGCCCCTTCCCGGCTTGCCTCGCTCTCAGGTTGGCCTTTCTACTTGACTAAGTAGTATAGCTTCCGATTTAGTTGGTGCAGACGCTGAAGGATCAGCTGACACTAGATAGGAAAGGTTTTCGATCGAAGCTCTCGAACCTGTTCCGAAGTCACTTTAGGATTCGGTTTCCGATCCGGTTGATGTTCCGACATCCCGAATCGAGGTGGCTCTAAACTCAGGTTGCCTACCTCTCTAGTTACAGAGAGAGGAGAGGGGCAGCCCTCGGCCCGATCATCCAATTCGCTCTGTCTTCCAAGGTAGGTCTCTTATATTCATACTCACCTCTTCTCTAAGATGAGGCTAAGCAAGCAGAGTAGTCAAGCCAAAAAAGCAAGAAGCGGTTTTCGTTCGATCGACGGAATCAATCGTACTTTCACTGCTGTGGACCGGCTTTCATAAAGCACCTTTGGGCAGCAGCTACTATTGGGATCCAATTTCGAGATCCCAAAATGGCATGATTCAACAACTGATGAATTGTTTGTTGAATCATCAAGACCAGACAAGTTGCTCCCTCGCCTCGCAGCGGCGGCATCTGTCTTTTAAGTTAAGTCATTTCCTAAGACGGGAGCAAGAAAACCAATAATCTCTTTCTTGTCCTTCTACTTAAGGTACTGAAAGGGGTGCCGCGCATCTCGACCAAACTGAATATCATAATTCAGATCCAGATCCAGCTTATCGGCCTCTTCCATAAGAACACCGAAATGCGTTAGTCCATCCTCCATGCTGGGGTAAGACTTATAGTGGTATAAAAAGGCCTCCATAACCTCCCGATCGTCAGCCACCAGCTCATGATGTTCATATCGATCTATTATGCGCCTCTGCATCTAGCATTGGGTAGACCTCATACATAAAGTCCCACACATGCCTTCGCGTCGACACGATTCTCGGCATCCTGCCTTTAAATTAAAGAGGCGATTCGATAGACGATCAGTTATCAGTCTAGTTCGACTAGAGGGGGAGAACTGGAAGAGAGAAAGAAAAAGAGCAAAGGCTTCGGATCGGGAGTAACCACTAGTGATAGGGCAAAAATAGGGGGGAAGGACAAAGGAAAGACAGGTTAGAATGGATAGCTCGCGGGTGGGATTGACGGGATAGATCACTATTGCAGAAGGAGGTAGAACCGGGAAATCCTCTCTGTTAAAAGCGGATCTTTCTAATCGAATCGATCAAAGTACAGGCTTGATCCCTGAACTCCTATTGAGAGTGGAGCTTATTGACTTCCATCGGGCGACAAAATGATATCGCTTCCCTTTCATGAGGCGGGGACGCCGCTAGCCCCATTGGCAACCTTATGAACCAGATATCTCGGGTTCACTGTCGGAGCACACCGACAGAGAAGGGAACGAAGGCTAGCCTTTATGCCGATCGTCGTAGAAGCTGTTCCTAGGAAAGCTGCGGTCAGAACAAGGAATCCTTTCTAGGAGGGTAATGCAAATTGTGATATATCTCTTTTTCTTATGTTAGATAAAATGTTATTCTTTTTATAAGTCTAACAGCAACATTTGCCTTCTTTCTCAAGAGACCTCCGAAAGGAGGTTTCCAACCTAATAAAATTCTTAATTATTATAAATAATAATTGGGTTGGGCGGATAGTATTCTGTACTTTGGGTCGGCTGTTCTCCACTAACCACAAGGATATAGGGACTCTTTATTTCATCTTCGGTGCCATTGCTGGAGTGATGGGCACATGCTTCTCAGTACTGATTCGTATGGAATTAGCACGACCCGGCGGGTGCCTTATCCTACCTTGGTCTTGTTAAAGGCCAATCGCATTCAGCAGTGACATAACAAAGCTACCTGAACCACTTTCCTAAAGTCTGTTTTCTTCATCGAATAGCGGTTACAAGCAGGTCATTCTTGAAACAGATTTGGAATATTGGGGTGAGGTACTTTCCCCGGCATACGGAAAGAAAATCCAGGATGACGGCTTTCAAAAGACGAGTAAGGGACGGGGAGAGGGCGACTGAAAAGGAGGCTCGACCTACAGGGAGACTAAAATATCTTTTAGTCCATGACCAATACCCACTTTTATGTCTGTACTTGTTACTGTTGTTTGCATTTGTGGGAAATTGAAAGATTTCGTTGAAATTGGAAATTTCCTGAAAAGCTAATCATAGGTTCTTCTCTCCATCGGATCATGCCGCATCAGCTCTTTCAGTCACTACTACCTGTGTCGCACCTACAGTGGCAGAGAGTTTGATAAGACTCTCGGATAAGAAAGATCAATCCTGAATAAGCTTCAGCTGATTCTCAAACTAAATCTTTTTATAAGCAAGGAGCTATCTTCCATTAGCAGTGAGCTTTAGTCGACCAGAGAGGCTACTCGGGCATAGGTGAAGGAACGAGAGCCACTATCTCCCCACTTCTTCCTTCGAAACCTGTTTCGGCTTAAAGCAGGGCAGCAGACAGGGGAGAATGATACAATCAACAAATGAATTATGACTTAATTATTCCCTCGCTAGGACTCATCCAGTCGAAGTAACTAAGAACTTCGGGGGTAGGGGACCAGACTGGTGACTGCTGCGGTTGTTGTCTGCAGGGTATGTGACACCCCACAAGTTGACTAGTCTCATGCACGGTTTTGAATGAGAGAAAGAAGATTCCTCACTTCTTTTCGACTCTGACTCCCCCACTCCAGTCGTTGCTTTTCTTTCTGTTACTTCGAATCGAAAGTCGTCGTTCGTTAGACAAGGCCCACGTGCTGTGCATCTCTGGTGTTCTGCTCGTGGGGAGAGGGATGCGGGGTCTTGATAGATTTTTCTATCGATTGAAGTTATTACGCTGCCATAGTCTCTAGATAGCCCTAGCCAAGCTAACTTCAGGTATGCAGTTAGTTCTCAAGCGATTCCTTCGGATCTTAGGTTATGACTCATAGTGACGATTTATGAGGAGTGTCAATGAATCAATGGTTTACCCGTAGTCAATGGCAACATTTTTTAGCTTTTAAGTTAAGGGCATTCTGGATATTTTCCCTCTTAACCAAATTGAAACCCACATCTTATAACCTCTTTAGGTTGTCATTAGCACTCAAAAATAAATCTAAGTAACTTCTCAAATATTCCAAAAGGCTCTATAAATTCCATCAAGCAAGTCAAGCTAGGGTTTCATCAAGTTGGTCATCTAAGGGCTCTAGAGTTAAATTCTTTCGTGAAACTTGATATTCCAGGAAAGTGACTGTACCCTCAAACTTAATATATCCATTGTATGAAAGTACATGGTTATTTACGTGATTAAAAGTAAGGGTTTTGACATAAAAGGTCAATTAATTATTTTCCCATGGTTTTATTGTGCATTACTCATGTTTTAACTATGGCTATGAACTTGTGGGTGCATGGATATGATGAATGAACTTGGGAATTGTGATTTTCCTCAAATTTTTGATTTCTAAAGTGATTATAGCTCTAACCCCATATTGTGAAATTGTTTTAGTTATGAGAAACATGGGAATTTAACTATTCTGGAACTATTACATTAAGATGTTAAATTGAACCTTGTGGGTTGGTGTTTTCAAAAGCTATTGCATAACTGAACCAAGAGGGTTTGTGAATTCCCTAAGTAATGAAATTGTTTGTATGTTGATATTACGTTGCAAATATAGTTGGTATGACGATACCAACAATGTATGCCAAAATGTGTATTATGGTTTAATGAATGTGATTGTATGATAATTATTTTAATTGGGCTTTAAAGAGGGTTGTGTAGCTGAGTCGTGAAAGTGGAGGTCCGAGAGACCAATACTAGAAACAACGGTTTCCAACATGGGGGTCTATATGATCGGGTGGTTTGAGTCACCTTATTATTA